>JBCFYV010000100.1:49814586-51178714 GCA_039000515.1 Timema cristinae | reverse complement strand
ATATTTAAAGGGATTATAGATAAAATATTTAAACAATAATATTAATAACATTTTCAACCAAACTCCAAATTGTCTTTATACGACAAATAATAAGCTGCCTAGAACCCACAAAGCACAGGTTTTTTTCCTTGTTCCAATTTCTATTCTTGTGAGGTTCAATTTTGATTTCTTTCCTCGTCTGTAATTCACATGGTTTTTCTCTTTTTTCATGATGATAGTTAGTTATATCCTATATTTATTTTAATATTGTAAGAAAACATCTGACAAACTATATTCTACACTTGTCTGTGGCCTAGGGATGTAGCTTCTGCTCGGAGAAATATTGCCAGTTGTTACCTAACAGGAAAATACAAATGCACATGAAATTGAGTTGTTGTGAAACTAATATTAAATTAAACCATTAGATTCACAAAGAGCTTTTCTACACGCTTTACCAGAAGTTTTTGGTTTCTATATATTTATACCGTAACGTGAGCCCACTTTTCAAAGTGGAAAATTTCAACATTAACACTATATTTTGACAGAGATAAAACCGTAAAGATAATTTTATGCTAATTCCAGTGAAGGCCAAATTATTTTACTACTCACAGTTTTATCAATATTTGACTTAAGTGTAACGACTGATTGAGTGTAATTCTGCTGCCTAAGCAGCCTTCCTAAGATCCTAGTTTTAAAAGATGGATGGATGAAGTTAAAAGTCTTGTAGAGTTTGCGGAAATATATTGCGCGTTGGGAAGACTATGCTAGTGTTGGTCAGTTTGTTCTCTTTCATGCGAGCCAAAGAGATTTACTTGTCTAGGACGCCGGCAGAAGACTGGCGCTATTTGTGCGCCGGTTTGTGTAGGTGTGGCAAGTACTGTCTACGCGAGGTCAGAAGCCCATGTGAGTTTCTTGGTTGGACCTTGGTTAAAACTTGTGTCGGAACATAATGCTGGCTAGAGTGCGACCTTATTTATTGTAGAGTGATGATATTACGGTTTTATTTATATTTCATGTCTCATTCGTCATCGCACAGCCACAAGAACCGCTACTGTGCGAATTATCAGCTACGCTCTAAGTAATTATTTTATATTAAGTTATAGAGTTCTAATAAACGATTTATTGGTCAAATAACTGACCTCTCTCTCGTACAGTTAACTGTTTGTTATAAGTTACGTTCACATAAATGTACTGTTTACCAGGTGATTGAACTGTAACAATTTAAGTTAAAGTAAGTAAAAAAGTTTGGTTATTTTTGTTAAGATTTTATCAAGTTCCTGAATAAATTTTCTTTTTATACATGTTTTTTTCCTTTTACACAATTTTAAAACAAAGGCTAGAAATTTTCTAGAACAGCCAAACGCCTAATTTTAGCCACGAGCCGCCACTGGTAGTCGATAATGTTGTGTGAGAAGTGAACAGGAATAAAGTACATCTACAGTAGGAGTGGTGGTAGCTGATAGCTACAGCAAATATTGGTTAAAAGGTCCAACCTCTTATCTAAGTGGGTAACGTGATTGCCTGCTGCGCTAAGTGTATCGCGATCAATTCCCTCATGGCCGGAATATTATCATTGATGAAAATATGGGTTATCTTTTCAAATTGATAAATTAATGTCTGGGGACTGGATGTTGTGCCTATCCAAGTCTTAAGTAAAATTATAAGGCGTATGAATCTATGATAGAACTAGAAGTTCGTATTGGAAATATGTATGGTTTGAATAAAAAACTGACACAGGCCACAGTCGGAAAAAGCAAATTAATTTAATAATGATTGGTTGAAATTCACTTAAAATAATTAAGAGTGAATAAGATAATTTCACGGGAATTCTTGTCTGACAATAAAAGAGGCACTTCTTTTAATAACACTCAAAATTAGGTTTAAATCTTGAGTTAAAATGATTTTCAAAATTGAACAGAATATTAATTTTTTTAACATTCATATTTAGTGTATGATATTTGTAATAAATTTGAACTAATTCCTAACAACAGAGTTAAGTGGTTCAAGGATGAATCCCTAAGGCCCCTTTCTCAATACAGGTAAATTCCTGCACTTAGTTTTGTCAAGCGATTTTTATTTGCATATTCATATCTGACGCTTCTTTCAAACAATAAGATATTATTAATGTATACAGCATTTATTATGCACTAGTCAATACAAAAATAAATTACGACGCAGACATGGTAAATAAACTTTACATACATGTTCTCGAGGTCAACTACATTTCTTGACTGATTATTTTACGTTTAAGCACAGACCAGATTTAAAAAATCAAAGTGTATGAAAACGAATAAATAGGGGGGGAATATTCATTGTATTCTAATAGAGTTCAAATAAAGTTTGTGCTCTATATAGTCACTGAAAAAGGTGAATTTTAGTTTAAACTCAAAACACATTTTAAATATTAGCATTTGCAATGTCAATTGTGAAATTGAATACTATGGTATTATTTTAATCGCTATATTTATCGGTGTTGGCTATTTATTAAAACTGTGGTGGCAGCGCAGACATATCAGGAAACTGGCGAGTAAGATACCAGGACCAAAGCATATCCACTAATAGGAAATATCCTGGATGTCTTGGCCTGGACTCAAGAAGAATCATATCAGAAAATACGTAAGTCTCGCAAAGAAATATTTTCCGACAGTTCATTCTGGGCTGGACCGTATTTACTCATATTTGTTTCGGATCCACGTGATCTAGAAATATTAATGAACAGTGATAAGTGTTTAGAAAGGGAAAGAATAAAGAATATGATAGATACATATCCGTTAGGAGATGGTTTACTTGCAATTGGAGGGGAGCAATGGAGGATTCAGAGTTTTCTTTTCGTTCCAATACATCATTTTGAATATTTTATCAAGGTATTTAATAAAAACAATAACATGTTAGTAAATCATTTGATAGAAATGTGTAAAAATAGAGACACTTTTGATATACATCATTATTTTGCCAAATTTGCTTTTGATAGTATATGTGAAACCGTTTTAGGTTTTAAAATGAAAGATAAAGAAAAAACCAGTGAAAAATATATAAATTCTACTGATACTGTCAATGGCATTTTTACAGAAATGTTCTTCAAACCTTGGCTGCTCAATCCAATTATAATTCGTCTAACATCGTACCACAAAATAATGACGAGTGTACAAATTACATGAATTCGTTTAGTAACGAGCTCTTCATAAAGAAGACGAAGGAGTACCGTGAAAAAATCAATCAACAAGTATCAACAAGAGCGACCTCAGATAGCTCACCCAATAAAGATAGACCATCACTAATAGATTCCATGATTCACATGTTTGAAAATAATGAATGTGTTTTAACAAAGAAAGAAATCATTGGAGAAATAAACTCGACCATCATGGCAGGAATGGAAACTGCTGCAACCAGCCTTAGCTTCACGATGATGCTACTAGGATTCCACCAGGATGTTCAGAGGAAAGTACTAGAAGAACTTGACGCTGTTTTCGGAGAAGACGTGGAGCGTTCAGTATCAATGGAGGATTTAAACAACCTTAAATACACCGAACAAGTTATAAAAGAATCACTTCGCCTTTATCCGGTTGTACCAATAATACCAAGAACTTCAACTGAAGATATAGAAATCACCAACTATACTATACCTAAAGGCTGTGACGTAATATTTAACATTTATTCTCTACATCGTAACCCCAAGATTTACCCGAACCCAGATGAGTTCGACCCGGAGAACTTCTCACCGGAGCGCTCCAAAGGTCGACATCCGTACAGTTTTCTTCCGTTTTCCGGCGGTTTAGAAAATGTGTTGGCTACAAGTACGCCATGTTCAGTTGAAGGTTGTTCTTGCGACGGTTCTGAGACATTTCACAGTTCATCCGGGGTGCGACAAAAAAGAAATGGATCGATGGACTTTTAATTCAACTTTGAAATTAGTGAATGGCTATAACATCAAAGTAGTTCCTAGAGGTTGATTTATATTAAATTGCTCAGTTACATTCCAAATGTTTACTTCACGAATGGTTTAAGCCTTCGAAATACCATGCCCCTTTTCAAAAGTATTTAAACTAAATACAACTCCACACTGTCCTATTAACTAAAGATTTTTGAGTAATTCAACTATGCAATTTTAGTAAGTGAATTTTGTTGAGTGTTCAAAAACGTTTCAATTTGTGTTTCATTTTTAGCCTTTAACTTATTTAATTATAAATATACCTATAATTAGTTTGGTTAAATTTTTTCATCTCTGTCCATTCAATAAAGTCAAAATTAATTTAATTAATTTGTCTGAATCTGATATTATAAAGATAAGATAGTAAGGTATTTCTACACTGTTTATCTCGTAGATTTCATTTATTCAATTGTAATTTAGAGGTGTAGTTTACAATTTTGCAAATTGCTTGTGTCACTACTATTGCCATATGGGAATTAATATTTACGTAAAACATGTTTATGAAAAAACCATTACTCAGGATTCTGTATGGTTTGGTAGTAGTGACACCATGAAGATGAGTTTACACTCACAGGACTGTGCACAGGCTGTGCGCCGGTCATGTCGTGTTGTTAAGGCCCTGCCTACCCTTTCTGGCGCGTGTTGAGCTTTCAGCTATCAAAATAGATGGCATTGCTAAAGTTATACAAACTGGTTGATTCCAGCCATCAGGTTGGCAGAATCACTGGTTTGTTTAAACAATTGGGAGACTGGCGACTACGACCGGTAATCAGTAAAGGCAGCAAGCAAACTTTTTCCAAGAACTAAGAGAGATAAGAAGTGTAGTGCCGGACCGTAAAGTGTGTAGGCGACCAAGTTTGACTAAACGTGGGGAGATATAACGTCAAGATACAATCACACTCTCGAGCAGAAAAATTAGCCTATCCATTCCAGTCAGCTAGACGTCCATTAACCTGTAGTACCACTTTTGAATTTAGAACCTTTTTGATGCCAAAGTTTTGTACTAGTTTTGTACCGTTTTGTACCACAAGAAAAAGTTTTGTACCCAGTACCCGTTTTGAGTAATTAGCATATCAACGTGGTGACTCCAGGTTAATGCTGTTGTACCACTTTTGAATTTGTTTTTATGCCAAAGTTTTGTACTAGTTTTGTACCATTTTGTACCACAAAAAAAAGTTTTGTACCCGTACCCATTTTGAGTAATTAGCATATCAAAGTGGTGACTCCAGGTTAATGCAGTTGTACCACTTTTGAATTTTGAACTTTTTTTATGCCAAAGTTTTGTACCCGTACCATTTTGAGTAATTAGTATATCAAAGTGGTGACTCAAGGTTAATGCTGTTTTACTACTTTTTAATTTTGAACTTTTTTTGATGCCAAAGTTTTGTCTCGTTTTGTACCAGAAAGAAAATTTGTACCGTACCCGTTTTGACTAATAGCGTATCAAAGTGTGACTCAGGTTAATGCTGTTTACCACTTTTAATTTGAACTTTTTTGATGCCAAAGTTTTGTACGTTTTGTACCACAAAGAAAAGTTTTGTACCCGTACCCGTTTTGTGTAATTAGCTATCAAAGTGAGTACTCGCGTACTCCAGTAAATGCGGCTGTACCCCTTTTGATTTTGAACTTTTTTTGATGTCAAAGTTTTGTACTTGTTTTGTACCGTTTTGTACCACAAATAAGTTTTGTACCCGTACCCATTTTGGTTAATTAGCATATCAAAATAGTGACTCCAGGTTAATGCTGTTGTACCACTTTTGAATTTTTTCATGCCAAAGTTTTGTACTAGTTCTGTACCGTTTTGTACCACAAAGAGAAAGTTTTGTACCCGTACCCATTTTGAGTAATTAGCATATCAAAGTGTCACGTGACTTCAGGTTAATGCTGTTGTACCACTTTTGAATTTTTTTTCAAATAAATATCTGGTGAGGGTAGTGATAAATAATAATGTATAATTATTTATCAGAGAAAAATGTATTTAAGGTAAAATTAGAGATACTTATTTTTGAAGATTTTGTCCACTAACTATAATAACCTATACGAGAGAGTATGTAGCTTACGATTTTGTCGTGCCATTTATTTGAGTTTATTAGTAAGCAGGTAAAATAAAAAATAACTAGAATTTTTGTGCTAAATTTGGCCAACTGTGCTTTGGTTAATTTTTAAATTTAAAGGCTAAGGAGGAAATAAAATATTTTAAAAGCAGTTTCATTTCGAAGACTATAACAATTTTGACTATAAATATATCTGTTATTTTTATTACTGATATCACCACGTCATACTACCTGTTCATGTTATACGCATAATGATAATCTAATTGGATAGTAATGAGTGAAAGAAGCATTTGAGAGGTTATCTACCAGCATTTTTATTTTGAAAGATGGGGAAACAATTTAGGAAAAACTACCCTCAATAGACCCGACCAGGATTTGCACCCCAAGTGCTGCGCTATCAGCAGGCCAATTTAACACTGTAGTGACACCTTAGACCACTCAGCCACTGAAGTGGGTATCTGTTATTTAATACGGTGTTTACATTTTCAAACATCTATAGGATTTACACAATTTTCCAAAATAAATGATTTTGGGAATAATTTTTTATCCTATTGGTAGAGTTTAACTTGAGTAATATCTCCATGGTGTCAGCCTGCAAGCAGGCTATACCAATCAGAGGCTGCCGTATGTTGGCAAAGATAGTGCCAACATTTTCAAGCTGAGGGTGCCATGTTGTTAGCACAACGAGCCCTCCAGACCTCTATTTCAGTTTTCTAGACTGAAGCGCTACTTATTCATTCAATTATCTCCTCATTTGTCCTCACGATGTTGATTTTGGTCCCGTTTCAGACCCACTGCTTCACAGACAGAATTAGGGACACTGGGGATCGAACCTGGGACTTCAGGATCTGAAGCCAGTAAATCTGACCACTATACAACAGAGGCGGTCGGGTATCAAATATTTAATTACTTACTTTATGGCATAGGGAACACAAAAGTTCATTAACTCTAATGGTTTTAAATATATTTTATTTATCATCGGCTTCATGTCGTGGTCAATATTGCTAAAGTGCTATGACTGAGCATTGAGTGCGAAATTAATCAGCTCTAGTAACTTGACTAGTTCGATTCCCTGTTAGGTTGAAATTACTTAGTACTAGAGTTGATACGAACTCGGCCAAGGCACAAAGATTTTGAACATACAATAAGTGTCGTTAAAGTGTGTTAGTAACATTTACTTTCAGCTAAGAGCTTTTTTTTAAAAAAAAAGTACTTGAAATATCAGAATAATCGCTGCATTGTCTATAAAAGAAATATTTATTTGTATCTTAATTTTGATATTATTTCTACAGTAAATAAAATAGTATCGCTACTCATCCATTGTACTTAAATTAGTAGATACAGATAGCCTAAAGCCAGTAATATGCATACCATTAAAAAAACTTACCCTTTACGACAAGCAGTTAGATAATCAATTATATCTTTGAGTTTCTTTGTGCGCCCTTTCTTCATAAACTTGTTATTCGCAAGGATATAAAATAATATTTTGTAAATACTTCTCCACCTCAAAATTTATACAATCCATTGGATTTTGTTCGAAAGCAAAAAGGTCACATATTGTTAATTATATAAAAAGTAATCACCGTGGGTACTTATTGTTCGGGATTCGATACATTTCTTCCGAAACGAGCGCACAAACTGGGAGAATGCAACAGGTTCAAATTAAAAGTAATCACATTTAACAAGATAATAAAATAAAATTAACATTTTCACACCTTGACTACTAAAAACTTCGTTCATTAGCTTTTTGAAAAATAACTTATTCCAAAGTCCAATGAGAGTCAAATCCTAGACCGTAAAATAAAAACTAGTATATAAAATTATACTGAGAACGTCTCAAATTACATTTAGACCAAATTTTATTTAAAATAACTATGTTTGATATGAGCAGGAATGTTTATTTTTATTTATTATAATAGTGGATTAAAAATTCAATGTACAGTAGTTTTCATGTACTTTGAATATTAACACTTATTATTACAACGTGTAGTGCTCAAGAATGAGAAAACCCAAGAAAGAATATAAGATAAGAGTGAAGAATTTTACATGTTTTACTGCCTCAGTTAAATAAGGGCTAGTGTCATAAGACTTTGTGTATGGAGAAGCATGTGGTTTTTTCTTTGAAAATAATATATCACTAGAGTAATACTCTCATTGAAGTAAGTAGGGACCAACTATATTTATTCACACAGCAGGAAGCCTTTGTGAGTATTTTAGTTACTGAATATATTAAATTGTTTATATTTAATTAAGCAAATTTTCATAATTGGACATTGGCCCTTCTTATCCTAACGTACATGGTATTAATGTTTCTTTGACTCAAGAAGGTAACAGAGATTAGTTTAACCCTCCACTGCCACCTGCATTCCGATACAGCAGGTTAGCCAACGCTTGCAAAACGACACTAGCTTGTAAATGGGTAATGATCATACTAACGGCGCCTATTATCAGCTGAGGCAACTAGTTGCAGAAGGAAAAGTTGTATTTAAAACCATGTATTTTGACTAGAGTGTCGACTTGGGAGTCGTTAGAGCTCAATTTCGTCATGATTATTGAAGCTAACCCAAATTAAAAAATATGTCTAAAAAGAAAAAAAAAAATTATTCATTAAATAATATGTTATAAGCAAACACTCTAACTTAATTGTACAAAGAAAATAAATAAATCCATTAATAATTTTTGTTTTCCCATATAAAATGCATTGAAATGGAAACATTTTAATGAAAATATTTCAATAACTATTTTTAGCATGGTTTGAAAATTCCATAAGAATAGTGAAAGATGCCCAGATATGTTACTAAAATAAATAAAAACAATGTTGAATTATTAAATATATTTTTTTTTAATTTTTTTTTTTTTTTTTTTTTAGAACCGTGCATTTATGGGTAGGCCAAGCCTTAACCTGTGGTTTCCTAGGAAATGTTGGTAAGTCCAATTTTTATAGGAAGAACAGTAGAATTTATCAACATTTATTAGAAGTTACTGACATTTTACATTCTAGAAATGTGTTTTATTTGATTGATTAATTATTTATATATAATATTGAAAATTTAAAATAGACTATTAATCATACCTCCTTTTGGAATACTTAATGATTAATCTTTACATTATTAATTATATGAACTTTTAATATAATACAAATTTAATTTTTTCCCTCACGCCATATTGACAACATTAACTACAACTATGCAGAAAGCTATAAATTAAAATGTATTATATTTCCACGTTTATATTATTGGAACCGATCATTACAAACCATAAACAAATTATTATTTTGTAAACCTTAAATAAAAAAGTCAAATAAAATATTTGTTTCAAATGAAAGTTATTTATTTTGTATACTTCAGCAAGTGTACACTATTAGCGTTGGGTATTGACGTCATCAAATTAAACAATTCTCTTCACCAAATCGCCATATTTAATTCTTAATTACGGTAACCTTATCAAAAGCTACTATCTGATTATTTAATTTAAATAAAGAAGATATTTGAATCACCAAAAAGTTATAAAATGGTTATTTTTATAACAAATATTTATATTAAAATAGTCTAAAGTCCTGGATTAAACCTACATAAGCTTAAAGAGTAAATTGAGTTATACCACGTGCACAGACAAAGAAATAACAGGTACCCTGTCTTACGGGAGATTTGTGGCACCCCTCGATTCAGGTAGAACTTAAAATATCCAGTGATAGCAGCGCTTACACGTAAGAATTATTTAAAACAACTCACTTTCAAAATATTTCTCATCAGAAAGACAAACTGATAGAGTGAGAGCTAAAAGTTGCTGTCTTGTCTCTCCTAATACAATAGTCCAGGTGACTGCAATCCCTTACCCCAACTAACCCCCCTTTGATTGAATAAAACTTTGCAATCAATGGGGAGGGTTGGAACCAAATATACAATACGAGTGCTTCTACAGTGTTTAAAAGTAAGAGACACACAAACTTAGAAATGAACCTGTAAATGAATTATTAAATATTTAGTGACCAGCTTCTGCGCTCACAATTCTTTAAGACTCACTTTTCCATTAGAATGGACTGCAGTCATTTAGTTACAAGAAATCTATTAACTTAATTTAATTAATAAATATCAACATGACATGTTTAGGATGTGTCCAAACATATCTAACTAAACTCTAAATAACTTAATTAATCTGTTTGAATGTGTAACAATAAAAAATGGTCAGGGAGAGTATTTCGACTTTGATACAACATTTTCCATTTTTAATAATATAGTTACCATAATGAAACTTATTAAAAAAATACAATGCTTTAACTGTTATTAAATAGTAAGGCAATCCTCTTCTGACTGATATACAAAATCAGCACAAAAACAGTTTTCTTTTTAAATTGAACCATTCCTTCTAAAGTGTTCAAGGGCAGATCCAGTACTTCCTTTGGGGGAGGGAGAGAGAGAAATAGAGAGCCTGGGCACCCTCGCGGGACCAGGTGGATTATGATTTAACAATATTACCAACTAAAATGTAAGAAGATGAACTAACTGAAATCTGGTTGTTGAGCTATTATGTGATAGTATAACTAGTACTTCGCTGCGGTGGTCATGTGCTTTAAATTAGGTGAGCGTTTTCTTTCTTACACAGATATACAGTAATTGATTTTGTTTTTAATTATTATTATTTATAATAAATATTTTTTTTCATGAGGAGATCTGGATCCAACCCTGAAAGAGTTCTTAAATTAGATATATTATGAATATGTATACTAAAATTATGTATAATACTATTTTGTGAGAGTAAGAGAGACAAGAAAGTTGATGTGGCGGCCAATAATTCTGGTTTAGCGACCGCCACTACCTTTCATAAGTTAAGATAATATTTTGAGAAATCTTGATTTAATTTATAAAGAATTTTTCAGATCCAAAAATGTATAAATACCTAAAGTTACCGTCTTATAAACAATAGTCATCTTACTGGGTAACTTATTGAAATAGCACATAAAGTTACTTCTCTGTCACGTCAAGGTTAGATTAAATTTGTTTTAAAAAATTCTTTAAAAGTTATATGCCATGAACATAGCTATAGTTATAACATAATGGTAGTAGTTAAATAAATATTAACTTTTTTTTTTGCTGTCAACATTGAAAAAACATAAATCTATTTTTATGTTTGGATCGGAATTGACACTTTAAATCAAACATGTCATTTAGCTTCACTTTTGAATGTATTAAAATAGTTTTAGTAAATGTTGCAACTGTCTTATAATGAATGCCCTTCGTACAGTTTATTGCACCTCCCTTGTTTGCCTGTCTACCAGCTCTGAGTGTCAGAAACGACCCTGAGAGAAGGTAGGTGGCTTGTTAATACCTAATAGTACCGATCTGTAGTCACAGACCATGACCTCTTTTTGTGAAAGTTTATGATGGTTGTGGAGGGCAAATGAAGTTGGGATAAGGAGTTGTGAAGTGAAGAGCGTGTTGTGTTGTGTTGTGGAGTATATATATAGAGCCCTAGTACAATGTGATGGAAAACACAAGCGTAGTCAGGCCCTATGTGTAGGATTGTGTGTGTAAATTCTAGAAGGGCTGTAAGAGAAAGTAAACAAGATTAATTTATGCACTGGGCGAGGGAAGAATAAGTGAATGTGGGTTTATGAGATGATTGTTGGGTGGGGGATTACTGCAGTCTAGGTTTTTGTACAGTTTATTTTAGATGTATCTAGATATTTAGACACTAGAAAGTAAACTTAAGTCTGTTCCTATATACGACCCAATCATAATTATTAAGAATATAGGTTATATATTTAGGCAGAAAAAATGTATTTATCATATTGTTTTATCAGTCAGAGGTTATCTTGATTGGATATAAACATTTGAAATTAAAAATAATATAAGTTTTGTTCAAAAAGGCTTATTTAAAATACATCAGGTATATATTATTTATGACACCCTTTTAACAGGTTTTTGTGTATTTTGAACTTTTCATCACCTTATATATTGCTAAATTGATGCTGAATTAATTTTGTATATGTGTAATGTTCATAATTTGACAATATGTTATTACCATAAGTTAACCTAATCATATCTTTTAATTTGCTATTTCGATTTATTACATCAATTAACTAAACAAATTTATTAATCAATTATTTCTATATAATTTTGTGCCATATATCTATGTCTTGAATTAAAATGTTGAATATGTTTAAAGATATAATGCCAATTTTTTTTTTACGTGTATATATATGATTTATAACCTAGTACTTCAAACGAAGGCTAAACTGCTCTAGACACGTCTAAAATAATATTACCAGTCATTGACTCCTTGTTCTCTTATACGAGTCTAAAAGCATTGAATAGAGAATCTTCTCTTGTCCGACAATAAACTTGTTATTTCAACTCACATTTTATCCGAATACTCGTTTGCTGTAGTGACGTCACAATGAAACTCATCAAATGATTTTGTCATGGAATAGACGGGTTCAAAGTATGCCAGATTGTAGTTAGTATCTCTAGAAATTTGTAATTCACAGTTTTAAAAAGTATAGTTATAATATTAAGAAATAATTAAATAATAACTATAAATATCCTTATAATGTATTTGCTGAATTCATTCAAGTATCACTTGAAATATTTTCTGTAGGAAAATGTTATTTTGAATCCGGTGCAGTCATCCTTACAGTAATTTCCACATTTGATCTTTCCGCCGTGTTTAAAATCAGTTCCCTGTGAAAGTTTGGAATTTAACAGTTAAAAATATAAGCGTAAAAGATAAATAGGCCTACAGTAGTCCCATGGTTTCATTGGTGCTGACTGACAACTGACGGCTTTGAAAAGTTACCAGACCAAATTTGTATCCTTACGCCGAACCATATGATCTGCAAAAACATGTGTTTAGCAGCTGTCTCTTATGACAGTCCACATTTAGGTATATACCTAAATGTTGAGTGTCAGAAGTCAGCTGTGAGCTGTCAGTCAGCACCAATGAAGCCACGGGGCTACTTTATATCATACAAAATTCCATCGTACATTATATTTATATTGTTCACAAAGACATACACTGACCTCTTATTTTAAAATTAGCCGCGTGTGTACACGGCTTGTACTGAATATATGACTTTGTCACAGTTGGATCTATGATAATTCGCATCATTTGCACAATTTCATGGCTCATGTGAGAACACATTTATCAATATTATAAATGTTTAGTAATGTTTGAGCATTATAAGGTCCAACAAATATATTTTTAAACTGTCGAATTAAAAAGCAATGAATTTAAAAGCTTAATATTGTTCAAATATCAAAATATTTAAAGGGATTTTAGATAAAATATTTAAACAATAATATTAATAACATTTTCAACCAAACTCCAAATTTTCTTTATACGACAAATAATAAGCTGCCTAGAACCCACAAAGCACAGGTTTTTTTCCTTGTTCCAATTTCTATTCTTGTGAGGTTCAATTTTGATTTCTTTCCTCGTCTGTAATTCACATGGTTTTTCTCTTTTTTCATGATGATAGTTAGTTATATCCTATATTTATTTTAATAATGTAATAAAACATCTGACAAACTATATTCTACACTTGTCTGTGGCCTAAGGTTGAGCTTCTGTTCGGTGAAAAATTGACAGTTGTTACCTACCAGGAAAATACAAATGCACGTGAAATAGAGTTATTGTGAAACTAATATTAAATTAAACCATTAGATTCACAAAGAGCTTTTCTTCACCGCATTACCAGAATCTTTTTGGTTTCTAAGCATTTATACCGTAACGTGCAGCCCACTTTTCAAAGTGGAAAATTTCAACATTACCACTATATTTTGACAGAGATAAAACGTAGAAGATAAATTTATGCTAATTCCAGTGAAGGCCAAATTGTTTTACTACTCACAGTTTTATCAATATTTGACTTAAGTGTAACGACTGATTGAGTGTAATTCTGCTGCCTAAGCAGCCTTCCTAAGATCCTAGTTTTAAAAGATGGATGGATGAAGTTAAAAGTCTTGTAGAGTGTGCGGCAGCTCCTTGTTTGCCTTAAACTACTAACTCTGAGTGTCAGAAGCGACTTTCAGAGGAAGTAGGCGGCTATTTTTTGTCTAAAGTACCGATCTGTAGTCACAGATCATAACCTTTATGTGTGATTGTGTAAGTTGATTGTGACGGGAAAATGGAGTTGGTGGGTGAAGGTTTGTATGTTGGGAGCAGCAGTGTTTGTGTGTAGTAGCTAGATCGAGCCCTCATACACTGTGATGGAAAACACAAGCGCAGTTAGGCCCGATGTGAGTGGTGTAGTGTGTAAGTAAGTTCTAGACGAGCTGAAAGAAAATACATGGAATAACATTAGTCACTAAGCGAAGATGGCGTTGATGAAAGTGAAAGTGTGAATAGAATGATTCTAGTTCATAGTTGTGGGGTCGTGAGAGGATGGGGACCCAGGGATTGGCTATGCTTAGAAGAGGAGTGGTTATTAGAAGGGGCTGATTGGGAAGGTGTGCAGATGTATTTCTCATTCGAGTCGGGGCTTCTTGTATCTCCTTGTCTCATGGGGGTCTATTGGCCGAGTCTTCTAATTATGGCGTTATCCTCTACCTCGCGGACTCGTTTATAGAACTTGTCGCCTCGCTGCCGGAAGATTTCCTGTAATGTCGCACAGCCAGTGGTAGCGTGAATGAACTCGTTGCTGGATCGGGTGTTGACACCTAGGATACCCTAATCACCTTGTTTGTACTGTTTGCAGTGTACCTAACACTGACTCTGGGGCATACCCCCCGCTCACATCCGTATAGCAGTATTGGTTGTACTAAACTCTTGTATAGTAGCATCTTGTTGTTGATCCTAGCACTGGGGTCTTGAGCAGGCCGTAGTTTGCGATGAATGCCCCATTGCCTTTTTTCTCGTATAGTTTACATGCTCCTTCCATGCGAGTCTAGAGTCGATCATCACCCCAAGGTATTTCATGCGTTTTTGTAGGGGATATCCTCCTCCAATACTACAAACTGGTCCGGTGTTTGGGGTCTCCTCCTAGTAATCAACATGGCTGACGATTTTTCTGCATTTACTCTAATTCTCCATTTTTCCAGCCAGCTGCTGAACTCGTCCAGGTATCGTTGCAGACGGCGATGGGCGTATTTCACGTTCCTGTTGGCGGTGTAGAACATTGTATCGTCTGCGAAGAGCCTGGTCTTTATCATCGGTCGTGGGATTCTGCGACGTAAATAGTGTAAAGGAACGGGGAGAGTGCCGACCCCTGTGGCACCCCCACTCCGACCCTATGAAGAAGCGACCTTTTCCCTTCCATCTTGACCTGGAATTGTCGCCAGTTAGAAAGCTGTTGATTATCTGCACATATACTTTTGGGAAATTGGCTTGAATTAATTTGTAGATAAGGCCGGCTGCCAGACCTTATCAAATGCCTTCTCTACATCCATAAGTACTGCTAGCGTGACTTCCCCGATATTGAAACTTTCTGTCACATCCTCCACTAGGCTCAGGACCGGGTGTATCGTTGAGTGCCGGGTCCGAAATCCGAACTGGGCATGGGAATAATCCTGTGCTCCCTGCCGAAGGCTTTCAGCCGCTGCAAAATTATTTTTTCAAATAGTTTCCCTATATTGCTAAGAAGACTGATGGGCCGCCTGTTCTGCGGGAATTTGCGGTCCTTGCCTGGTTTAGGCAATGAGACAACGTCGGCAACTTTCCATGCCTCCGGGAAGTAACCTGCCAACAATGCCTTTGAAAACATTTTTGTTAATAGTTGGATTACCCCTTCCGGTGCGTGTCGCAGCATCTCGTTTGAGATCCTGTCTTGGCCTTTCGCTTTTCGTGGCTTCAATTTTTCCACCTGGTAGGAGACTTCATTCCTGGTGATGGGGAGTGGTAGTTCTATGACCGGCTCTGTTAAATATACCCCAACCGTTCTTCTTACAGTCCTGGTAAACTCTTCGTCTTGGGGCTCTGAGTTTGCCTTGAACTGATCATCCAGTGATTCAGCTATGGCCTCTGCCTTGGCCTCTCCCCGGTATACCAACCCTCTTCTTCCGTGAATGACCGTGGTCCCGTCTTTCCTTTCGTGCCTTTGAGCTGTCTCGACGCCTTCCACACGTTGCCGTCCACAGCTAAAGTGTTCGTTACGAATTCGTTCCAGTTGGAGATCTTTAGAGCTTTGGCCTTCCTGCGCACCAGGGCTCTCAGCCTGTTGTACTCAGCCCGATGCCTCGGATCTCGGTGCTGCTGCCATTCCCTACCGCTTCCCTCTTAAGGGCTATCATGAAGCTCAGATCAGGGTCGTCCCTCTTCAACGTCACCGGTGGCGTCTCGAAAACAGTTGTTCCACGGTACGCTTCGAGTATTGTAGCCGTCAGAAGGGTAATGGAGCTGTCCACTTCTTCCGGGGAATTTACCTCCATGTTCAATGGAATAGCATCTGTCAGTACCCGTCGATACTCTTCCCAGTCACTTCTGGGTATCTTCCTCCTGTGGGAAGCCAGTCTTGGATTTGTCTTAAGTGATATTTTCCGAAGACCGGGAGATGGTCGGAGTCGAGTTCATTCAGGGCTTCGAGATCTTCCGGTAGCGTGTCGAGATCCGTCAGGACTACATCCAGTACGTCGGGGAGATGCCTGTAGTTGAAGGATAGTACGTCGGCTCGTTGGTCGCCAGGACTGTAAAGTTTTTGGTTGATGCCTGGCCAGCCAGTGTCCGGCCTGCCTGATTGACACGCGACTGTTCCAGCTCGTGTGTTTACAGTTGAGATCTCCCGCTATGAGGAAGTCCTTTCTCGACGTGAGTCTGTCTAGGTCCTGATGGTGAAGGGACAGCAGGGCTTCTGTAAACAGCTGTAAACACTATCTGCGTCCGCCCTGTGGGAATGGCTATCGAAGTGGATTCGATATAATCCATAGCCGGTAAATTCGTTTGGTAGTGAGCGAGTTGCTACGCACCAACACGGCTGTGCCCCTCCCCTGCCAACTGGTCTATCGTTGCGGTACATCTCGTATCCGAAGAACCTCATCTTCTTTTGTTCTGATAGGTGGGTCTCACAGATCAGAGCAATGTCGACTCCATACGTCTCCAGAAGTTTTCGAAACTCGTGTTCTTGTAGTACCAGTCCATTAGCATTCCAGAACAAAATGTTCAAATGAGTCTTCTGTGCCTCTTCCCTGCTCAGTATCCATCGCAGAAGAATTCAGTTGCGGCTTCAAGAAGTATCATTACTTTGGTTGTTTTGTCTGGCGCGTTCTTCAGCCTTACTACATACTTCTTCAGTAGTTGGAGTAAGCCTGCGACGTTAATATCTTTGATGATTTGTAGGAGGTCCTTTAAGTCCAAGGATTCGTCGTTCAAGGTCCTCTTTTTTGTCCTTTTTGGTCATCCTCTTGACAACTCCACTATAAGATGGTTTGCTCAATCCCATGTTTGTTGGTGGTGTTGGTTGGCTAACCGAAATTTGCTGGCCTGTCGATGGTTTAAGATACCCACCACGCATGGAGAAGGGTTAGCCACTTTGCTTTCCCCTTCCTTTTCTTTCCTGACCTTGGTTTTTCTTTTCCAGCTCACGTATAAATTTAGGGCAATTGCGATAGTTAGCTGCGTGCGGTCCCTTGCAGTTTACGCATTGTGCTGGTGTTGTTTTGTCCTTTTTCTGGCACTCTACTGTCAGGTGCTCTCCTATACACTTGAAGCAGCGTGGTTTTTGGGCACAGTAGTTCTTGGAGTGGCCGAAACGTTGGCAACGATGGCACTGTAGAGTTGTGCTCTGTGAAGCACGGTATTCCTCGATCTTCACTACCGTGTGGTTGATGACTTTTACCTTGTATATCTCGCCCACTACTTCTGTCCTCGCAAGGGTGCAGACAAATATTGGTAGGGGTCTCAGTGTCGCTACCTGTGGAGCAGATTTCGAGTATAATTGCCTCACATCGGTTGGCGTGAATCCCCTGTTCTCCAGTTCCTCCTTTATTTCTGCGCAGGGCATACTTGCATGCAGGCCCTTGATTACTGCCTTGAAGGGCTTGTCCTTGGGAAGGACATAAGTGAAGTGTTCCAAGGTGTTCTGTTTTGCAGCTTTAACAAAGCGGAGTAATCTCTGAAGGAGGTCGTGACCACCTTGAAATCCTGTGCAATACAATACACTTTATAGTCATCTTGCAGTCCGCTGTTTAGGAGTTTTATGACTTTGTTATATTGTGTTGCATTTGTTACGATCACTGGAGGGGTCTTTATGCGCCGTGGGGTGGAACTTTCTTTCGTACCTCCACTCGGTTGCCCGTTTGACTAATCGTTGGTCCATCCCGTGGCTAGACAAGCTTGCAAACTTGTTATTGACTTTTATGGCCTTCGATTGTAGAACTTCCTGTCCCGGTCTGGTCCTGAGTTTTCGCTTGAGTCCAGAAACTGGCTCAAAGTTTTTTTCTATTTCAGTGTTGGCTGGGGCCCCTTCCTGGCCTTGGTCTTCCATGTCACCATGATCGTCCGTTCCTTCAACGTTGATTTTCTACATACGAGTCTGAGTCCATTTCCCCCTCTTGACTAGTACCTTGGGTATACCACCCTACCCAATTCAGTCGGCATGTAATAGGTCACTAAATATACAAAAACGCTAATAATATAGTACAAAATTACAACCGTTGACGACTTAGCACTGCACTTATAATTTGTGTTCTATCACTGTTGTGTTATGCTGTTGTCGTTCAACACACTATCACTACCCGACCTCAGTCGGCACGTAGTGTATCTCGAAATAAACAAAAACACACAAAAATTACAGAGTGTGCGGAATATTGTGCGTGGGACTATTCAGGTTGGCATTTTTCTTTTCAGCGAGCCAAAGAGATTTACTTGTCTAGACGCCGGCAGAAGACTGGCGCTATTTGTGCGCCGGTTTGTTGAGGTGTGGCAAGTACTGTCCGCGCGAGGTCAGAAGTCATGTCGAGTTTCTTGGTGGGACCGTGGTTAAAAAAAAACTTGTGTCGGAACATAATGCTGGCTAGAGTGCGACCTTATTTATTGTAGAGTGATGATATTACGGTTTTATTTATATTTCATGTCTCATTCGTCATCGCACAGCGACAAGAACCCTACTGTGCGAATTATCAGCTACGCTCTAAGTAATTATTTTATATTAAGTTATAAGGTTCTAATAAACGATTTATTGGTCAAATAACTGACCTCTCTCTCGTACAGTTAACTGTTTGTATAAGTTACGTTCACATAAATGTACTGTTTACCAGGTGATAGAACTGTAACAATTTAAGTTAAAGTAAGTAAAAAAAGTTTGGTTATTTTTGTTAAGATTTTATCAAGTTCCTGAATAAATTTTCTTTTTATACATGTTTTTTTCCTTTTACACAATTTTAAAACAAAGGCTAGAAATTTTCTAGAACAGCAACGCCTCTAATTTTAGCCACAGCCGCCACTGGTAGTCGATAATGTTGTGTGAGAAGTGAACAGGAATAAAGTACATCTACAGTAGGAGTGGTGGTAGCTGATAGCTACAGCAAATATTGGTTGAATTTGTCCAACCTCTTATCTAAGTGGGTAACGTGATTGCCTGCTGGCTAAGTGTATCGCGAACAATTCCCGTCATGGCCGGAATATTATCATTGATGAAAATATGGGTTATCTTTTACATTGATAAATTAATGTCTGGGGACTGGATGTTGTGCCTATCCAAGTCTTAAGTAAAATTATAAGGCTTATGAATCTACGATAGGCCCAGCAAGTTCGTATTGGAAAATATATGGTTTAAATAAAAAACTGACACAAGCCACATTCGGGAAACGGCAAATAATTTAAATAATGATTGGTTGAAATTCAATTAAAATAATTAAGAGTGAATAAGATGATTTAACGTTAAAACTTGACTGACAATAAAAGAGGCACTTCTTTTAATAACACTCAAAAATTCAGTTTAAAACTTGAGTCAAAATGATTTCCATAATTGAACAAGAATATTAATTTTTTACCATTCATATTTAGTGTATAATATTTGTAATACATTTGAACTAATTCCTAACAACAGAGTTAAGTGGTTCAAGGATGAATCCCCACGGCCCCTTTCTCAATACAGTAAATTCCTGCGCTTAGATTTTGTCAAGCGATTTTTATTTGCATATATCATATCTGACGCTTCTTTCAAACAATAAGATTTTTTAAATGTATACACCACTTATTATGCACTCGCCAATACAAAAAAAAATACGACATAGACATTGTAAGTAACTTTAATACGTGTTATCGAGGTCAACTACATTTCTTGGGTGATTATTTTAGTTTAAGCACAGACTTAGTAAACCAGTTTTAAGAAATCAAGGTGTATGAAAGCGAATAAATAGGGGGGAAGATATTCATTGTACGCTAGTAAAGTTTAAATAAAGTTTGTGCTCTATATAGAGACACTGTAAAAGGTGAATTTTAGTTTAAACTTAAAACACATTTTTAAATATTAGCATTTACAATGTCAATTGTGAAATTGAATCGGTGGTATTGATTTTAATCGCTATATTTATCGGTGTTGGCTATTTATTAAAACTGTGGTGGCAGCGCAGACATATCAGGAAACTGGCGAGTAAGATACCAGGACCTAAAGCATATCCATAATAGGAAATATCTTGGATGTATTGGCCTGGACTCGAGAAGATTCATATAGAAAATTCGTAAGTCTCACAAGGACATATTTTCCGACAGGTCGATTCTGGGTTGGACCGTATTTACTCATATTTGTTTCAGACCCGTGTGATCTAGAAATATTAATGAACAGTGAAATGTTTAGAAGGGAAAGAATAGAGAGAATATTGATTAATAAATATCCAGTTGGGATGGTTTATTGATTGGAGGGACCAATGGAGGTTCACAGAAGTTTATTCTTTCTTCGTTCCAATACTGTCATTTTGAATATTTTATTAAGGTATTTAATAAAAACATAAATCTTAGTAAATCGTTTGGTAGGAACGTGTAAAATAAGACACTATTGATATAATAATTATTTTCCATATTTTGCTTTTGATAGTATATGTGAAACCGTTTTAGGTTTTGAAATGAAAGCTCAAGAAAAAACCAAATGAAAAATATATCAATTCTACTGATACTGCCAATGGCATTTTTACAGAAATGTTCTTCAAACCCTTGGCTGCTTAATCCAATTGTAATTCGTCTAACATCGTACCACAAAATAATGAAGAAATGTAAAATTACTGAATTCGTTTGGTAACGACTCTTCATAAAGAAGACGAAGGAGTACCGTGAAAACTCAATCAACAAGTATCAACAAGAGCGATCTCAGATAGATCACCCAATAAAGATAGACCATCACTAATAGAATCCATGATTCACATGTTGAACATAATGAATGTGTTTTAACAAAGAAAGAAATCATTGGAGAAATAAACTGACCATCATTGGCAGGAATGGAAACTACCGCAACCAGCTTAGCTTCACGATGATGCTACTAGGATTCCACCAGGATGTTCAGAGGAAAGTACTAGAAGAAATTGACGCTGTTTTTGGAGATGACGTGGAGCGTTCAGTATCAATGGAAGATTTAAACCACCTTAAATACACCGAACAAGTTATAAAAGAATCGCTTCGTCTCTATCCGGTGTGACCAATCGTACCAAGAAATACAACTGAAGATATAAAATAACAACTATACTATACCTAAAGGCTGTGACGTAATATTTAACATTTATTCTCTACATCGCAACCCCAAGATTACCCGAATCCAGATGAGTTCACCCGGAGAACTTCTCACCGGAGCGCTCCAAAGGTCGACATCCGTACAGTTTTCTTCCGTTTTCCGGCGGTTTGAGAAAATGTGTTGGCTACAAGTACGCCATGTTCCAGATGAAGGTTGTTCTTGCGACAGTTCTGAGAAATTTCACCGTCCATCCGGTGTGTGAAAGGAAAGAAATAGATCGATGGACTTTTAGTTCAATTTTGAAATTAGTGAATGGCTATAACATCAGAATAGTTCCTAGAGGTTGATTTATATTAAATTGCTTATTTACATTCCAAATGTTCACTTCACGAATGGTTTAATCCTTCCAAATGCCATGCCCCTTTTCAAAAGGTTTTAAACTAAATACAACTCCACACTATCCTATTAACAAAAGATTTTTGAGTAATTCAACAATGCGATTTTAGTAAGTGAATTTTGTTGAGCGTTTAGTAATAATTTGTTCAAAGATTTCAATTTGTGTTTCATTTTTAGCCTTTAACTTATTTAATTATAAATATACCTATAATTAGTTTGGTTAAATTTTCTTATCTCTGTCCATTCAATAAAGTATAAATTAATTTAATTAATTTTTCTGAATCTGATATTATAAAGATAAGATATTAAGGTATTTCTACACTGTTTATCTCGTAGATTTCATTTATTCAATTGTAATTTAGAGGCGTAGTTTACCATTTTGCAAATTGCTTATGTCACTACTATTACCATAATGGAATTAAGATTTACGTTTATGATATTAAAAATTTAAAATAGACTATTAATAATACCTCCTTTTGGATTACTTAATGATTTGTCTTTACATTATTAATTATACGAACTTTCAATATAATACAAATTCAATTTTTTTTCTTAGGTTATATTGACAACATTTACAACACTAGTGCAGAAAGTTATAAATTAAAATGTATTATATTTCCACGTTTATATTTTGAAACCGATCATTACAAACCATAAACAAATTATTATTTTTTTAAACTTAAAAAAAAGGCAAATAAAATATTTGCTTCAAATGAAAGCAATTTATTTTTTAAACTTCAGCAAGCGTACACTATTAGCGTTGTGAGCGTATAACCCGAACGGTTAGTAAAACGCGGTGCTAAATAATAAAAATAATAAAAATATTAGCGTTGTGTATTAACGTCATCAAAATAAACCATTCTCTATACCAAATCGCCATATTTAATTCTTAATTACGGCAACCTTTTAAAAAGCTTCACTTTGGTTCTTTATTTTAAATAAAGAAGATATTTAAATCACCAAAAAGTTATAAAATTGTTTTTTATAACCAATATTTATTTTAAAATAGTCTAAAGTACTAAATTAAACCTACATAAGCTTAAAGAGTAAATTGAGTTATACCACGTGCACAGACAAAGAAATAACAGGTACTCTGTCTTACGGGAGATTTGTGGCACCCCTCGATTCAGGTAGAACTTCAAATATCCAGTGATAACAGCGCTTCCAAGTGAGAATTCTTTAAAACAACTCACTTTCAGAATGTTTGTCAAAAGAAAGACAAACTGATAGAGTGAGAGATAAAAGTTGCTGTCTTGTCTCTCTTAAATATTAGTTCAGGTAGCGGCAATCCCTTACCCCACTTCGCCCCCCTTTTATTGTACACAGCTTTGCAAACAATGGGGAGGGTTGGAACCAAATATACAATACCAGTGCTTTCACAGTGTTTAAAAGTAAGTGACACACAGACTTGGAAATGCACATGTAAATTAATTATTAAATATTTAGTGACCAGTGTCTGCGCTCACAATTCTTTAAGATTCACTTTTTCAATATCTGAACTGCAGTGATTTAGATATAAGAAATCTATTAACTTAATTTAATTAATAAAAATCAACATGACATGTTTAGGATGTGTCCATATATATCTAACTAAACTCTAAATAACTTAATTAATCTGTTTGAATGTGTAACAAGAAAAAATGGTCAGGGAGATTATCTCGACTTTGATACACCATTTTCCATTTTTAATAATATAGTGACCATAATGCAACTCATTAAAAAAATACAATACTTTAACTGTTATTAAATAGTAAGGAAATCCTCTTTTGACTGGTATACAAAATCCGCTCAAAAACAGTTTTCTTTTTAAATTGAACCATCCCTTCTAAAGTGTTCAAGGGCAGATCCAGTACTTCCGATGGGGGAGGGGGAGAGAGAAATAGAGAGCCTGGGCACCCTCGCGGGACCAGGTGGATTATGATTAAACAATATTACCAACTAAAATGTAAGAAGATGAACTAATTGAAATCTGGTTGTTGAGCTATTATGTGATAGTATAACTAGTACTTCGCTGCGGTGGTTATGTGCTTTAAATTAGGTGAGCGTTTTCTTTCTTCCACAGATATACAGTAATTGATTTTGTTTTTAATTATTATTATTTATAATAAATAATTTTTTCATGAGGAGATCTGGATCCAACCCTGAAAGAGTTCTTAAATTAAATAGATATATTGGACATATATACCCAGATTTTTGTATTAATAAAAAGAGGACATCCGAAAGACTTTTTTTTCTCACAAGAATGCTAATATATAAGAAATAAAAATATCTCCTTAGACGAATTTCCTACGAATTTAAATGTATATAGGTTTAGTTCTATTTACGATTATTTAAACTTTGTTTATGACAATGTAAATAAATATTTTAATTTTGTTATAGGCTTAGTTACTGTAGTATACATATTTGACTATAACTATGTTTCTATTATTCCTATTTTTAAATTGTACAAGATAGCTAACTAAAGTAAAATTAAAATTTTGTTCGTCAAATAAAATTATATATATATTTCCTGTATTTTTTGTATCATTGCTGTGTAACATTATTCGTTCATGATTTAATTGAAATATACTTTGTTGAAAAATATGACAGGGAAATTTAACTCATAATTTTTTCTTATCACGAGGTTTTATTTAAGTGTCAAAATATTATTGTTTTGCTTTAGGCTACACCAGAACGGCTGAATAAGATAAACTAATATTACCATACACAATAATAATAAATACTGTATTTTTATCTAAAAAGTTATTTGAGTTATTGTAATGGCTTCTGTACAAATTTGTACTTAATTTCAAATAAAAAAAATTCACTCAAATATATTCTATTTTATTCGTTTTATAATCAATAAACCGAAGTCAAAGATATTTATATTAATTTAATATATTATTCTTAAAGTAATTGAACACCAACCACAAGTATTGAATTGTTTCAATCTCCTCAAGGTTTGTATTGGTTATTAGCATGCATGTATGACTTTATTTATCCCAGTCTGAGGTCCAATCCCGACTAGGTTAGACCTGATGTGTTTTTTTTCACATTATCATACTTTCACCAAGTTCATTTCATTAAATATAAAATGCTTCTCTTTGAGTACTTAGCTTTATACTTGTTGATACATACAAAGTATGAACTAATAACATAATACTATAAATCTGGTTATAATCTATGTAGTTAAAAAGGAACTAAGCCATAAAGATAAACGATTTCCATAGTAATGCTACAATTATGAAAGAAAGAAAAGAGGCGGAGGTCTTAGTTGAAATAATTGGGTACACAGCTAAATAAATTATTGTTTAGTGATTTAATTTAAATCGTTCTCCTAGATTATAAGTATATATATATGTGTGTGTAATATGTATATATATATATATATATATATATATATATATCTTTTTGCTCATCAGTAAACTAATTACTCTTAATTATAGGGTTATATATCTCATTCCAAAATCTTTTCAGGGGAACTTATAAAAGCCCTAGAGACCAAGTTTTAGCCCGACCAGTAAAATTATGTCGAATCTAGTCCGAGATACAAACAGACGGTATTGCGAAAACCACTTTTTCTGTTTCAGGGGGTTATGTAACGCCGACATTCATCAAAATCTCCAGTTCAATAATCTATTCATTTTGACGATTACAATACTTCTCTACGAAGTGTTGAGAAAAAGCAAAAAATATATATATAACCATTTTTATACGATAATAAATTTGGTCACTATTTTTAATTCAGATAAAATTTAAAAAGGTCCAAGGATTTATTGTGTAATATTTAACTCTAAAGACAAACATGCAATAATCTTAGCTATAGTAACTATATTCATAACTTTTCTACAAGATCAACTTGCTCGGAAATGAATGAAAGATTTAGAAATAATAAAAACAACCAAATTGTTTTCCATTGTGCACTCAATAGAATATATAAAATTCCCTTGTGTTTACATATTTTGTACAATGTCATGTTTCAATCCCGTTGCTTCAAATATTTGAAACTTTATTGGTTTTCCAGTGATATTAAGTCACTAGCGCGTAACACCAGTTACGATAACATTTTCAAAACAAGTTCTATGATGTAACTAACTGCCTGTGGGTTGTGAGATCCCGTCTTGCGACTCTACTAATAAGGAACAGAAAGTTAAAGGACGCCGACATCGGAACGGACCAAGGATTAAGCGTGTCAGTGATCCATGATTCTGTGCGGTCCAAGAACCTTTTATTCGAATTGACATACAATACAGCTCGAGTCTTAGTTTCATAAACATTCTATATGTATACCGTTTGATATTATGAGAATTGGAAATTGGTCATTATTTGAGGAATTTTAGAAAGGCAGGTTAGCGCATCATATGTTAACTCTATATCCACCAGAGAAAGATTTCTTAAAAGCCGTGCCAGATTTACGTAGGTGGGGAACTTTGGGTGGCATACAATCCTCCACCCACGACCCCCCCCCCCCCCAAATAAACAAATGCATTATGTTCAGCATCGCGTCTTACTACTGCTCAGACTGTACACATGTATAATAATTACGCTAACGAGTTTGAGATCAGGAAGTTTCAATTTATAGGAAGTGTATTAGCATTGACGAGGATGATGGGTAGGAAACTATTTAAGAAAAACACCCTCAGTTCCCCCGACAAAGATTCGAACCCCGATCTCCCCATCATCGTCAACAAGCCTAGTGCAAGTGCGACACCTTTCACCATGAGGCCACCGAAGCTTGTTCATGTAAATTACCACATATCGTGTCTGAGGGAGGATAAAAATTAAGCAAATGTAGAATTTTACACAAATGTAATGATAACCAAGTAATAGGAAATAATATACATAAATACTTTTAAAAGCGCTCGTTGTAATCCAAAGATTCCTTTCTTTCTTTCTTTGCAGCAAACATGCCAATAATGTCTTTAAAACTATTCCATGAAGTATATCACGTCTCATGCTAAGTAAGGAAAGGTATGTTAGACGATCTTGGTCCATGATTGTATGAGGCCGATTGTTTTTTCAACTTTATCTTTGTGGATGACCTTTCCCCACTACAGTTTGACACCATAAGGGATCAATCTATTATTAAAAATATTTCAAAGTTGAAAAATGTTGCGCTAAGATGTTGTTTATTTAGGATTTCATAGAAGAACAATTTACTTTGAAAGAGTTTTTGTAGTTTTCTTTCATGTCCACCACTAGTGTTGCAAACTGTAGTTAATTTCTTGGGGACTGTTTGAGATCATTTTATATTAAACGACTAGATTTTTAGAGTGGTAACGGAACAGCGGGAGAAGGGGCACTACCCCACTGGAACAAATTTCCCCCTGGAAAATTTTGCCTCCTCCTGGATACATTTCAAATCATATGATATTATCGAATATGAAGATGAAATATGCCCTTATTTGAAACTCTAATTGAATTCTAAATACATTCATTTTCAAAAATATGCTGGAAAGGATTACTTTAAATAGCTTCTAGAGGTGTCTAACTATTAGAAGAAAAAAAAGATTAGGAGCATTCCAATTAGCTTCTAGGGCCAACCTAATTTCGAAAATTTCCAGCTAAAGACCAATCTAAATAGCTTATAGATACATATCATGTTGATGAATTTTCACTCGGGAACCAATATAAATGATTTCTTAAAGCATTAAACTTTTAATTATTTGTTGGTGGAAAACTCCTTCAAAAATCTTATTGAAGCATCTAATTTTCTAAAAATGTCCAGTAAAAGATCCATTAAAGATAGAATCGAAGAAGAGCCCATTTACAAAATTTGCCGGATAATACAACTTCAAACAGCTTATTTAATTTTTGAGAAGATTTCAGACAAGGCGCAATATAAATATATTCTAGAAGGAACCAGATTTTTTTTTAAATTGGAGTAAACCCTCTTCAAAAAGCTTTTAGAAAATCTGTTATATGGGCGAGGACTTTTAAAATAGCTTCTAGAGGCATCCAAATTTCAAAATGTCCTAAGGGCTACTCCAAATATCTTCTAGGAGCATCGAAATCTCAAAACAATTCGGAGGGACGACTACTAATAATAGTTTTTATAAGAGTCCTCCCTCAATATGTATTACACACCTTTTGATATCTTCAAAAATGAAGCTGAAAGACTTGTATCAAACCTAAAATTAATTTTATATGCATTACATTTCCAAAAATGTGTAAGGTAGGGAGGGACCACTACAAATAGTTTCTAGAGGCTTAACATTTTTTAAATATGCTGGGAGATGGACACTCCAAATAGATCCTAGCTGCATATATAATACGTATTTTAAAAATCCAGGTGAAGATAGCTCAGATAATCTTCTAAGCTCATTCAATTTAAAAAAATATCCAACTTAGTATTATTTCAAATACCACCTAAAGACATTTTTCAAAATTGATTGAGAAGACTACTTCAAATCGCTTATAGGGGCATCTAACTGTCGGAAAATATAAATTCGAGGGTCACTACAAATTTCAAAAAGAAAATTAGGCGAGGATCACTTTAAATGATAGCTTTTAGGGTGTGATTACTTTTAATTCATAACAATTAATCCTTATAATAGCTTTTTAGGTGACCTGTGGTCTAGGGTAAGGTGTCAGACTTCTATGCTGGCGGCCGGGGTTCAATCCTCGGTCCCTGCAAAGATTTATCTGATTACCAAACCCTTCCTTCACCTCTGACAAGACATCTTGTGAATGTGTGAAATGCCAGGCCTCCACCGTGGTTCGGATTCCACGTTAAACTGTAGGTCCTCCATTTCATCTCACAATCACCCTACCATTACACATTTGCGTAAGTGCGTATAACCCGAATGGGTAGTAAGACGCGGTGCTAATAATAATAATAATAATAATAATAATAATAATAGCTTTTTAAGGCATCTAATTTACACAAATATTTTGGGGCAAGACTATTCCGAATATTTTATAAGAACATTCTAATTTTCCAAGGAAGACCATTCCAAATAGCTTTTAGACTTCTAATTTTCAAAACTTTATCGGACATTGATATCCTCTAGATCTTCGTAGAGACACCCCCCCCCCCCTCCAAAGAGCTTCCCAGCAACACTATCCCTAGGCTCAGAGGCCCTTGATGTTGGAGCAAATGATACCCATCGGGATGGAACCTTTTCCCCAGACACGAACCGAAGTCCATGAGTACCATTTCGGGTACTCGGGCACCCAAAAAAAAAAAAAAAGTATCAGCTCTTCCATGCCAGCCTGCCTTGGGTAACTTGAGAGGAAAAAACCCTCCACTGGGACCAGATGGAGGGAGGAGTTGTCTCCTAGTGATCTGCCCCAGGACTTTATCTCTCCAAACTTTACTACCACCCCCTAAGTACCACATCTTTGAGACCAGCTGACCGGAGTTGGGGACATTGAGGAGGGGACCCTGACCAGTTATCCCCACTACACGGATACGCACTACCAACCGCTTAGTGCGTGTCGAGGAACCTTTCTCTTCACACACAGATGACCTTGTCGGGATATAAGCTATCCGTCACATTTCCCAGGGGCCGCCCCGACAGGATTTTTAGAGATCTGTCAGTACCGGAAGGTGACAAAGACAGTCTAGTGCTCGTTTATATGAAAGGTGCGTGGGCCCAGATCATGTCCCGAGCTCCATCACCGGGCCGGGTCCTTACGACTGAGCACCGTGACCCCACAACCTTCATCGGACAGAGTGGTGGACAGACAGGTGGAGAGCGAGTCCATTAAATAACTTTTTTTTTTCCTTGTCCTCCTTACACAAGTAAGGTAACGCCATCAATGGGTTATAACTGTAGATAGTATCTACGATGGAAAACTAAAGTTATTATTTATTCCTTGTGGGGTTGATGGAGCCACCTTTATTCAGAGGTCCCGGGGCAATCACCTCTTTTTATTATATTTAGAATGGAAAGCATTAGTCTTATTAATTTTTGAAAATTGTTAGTCATTCTGTTGAAAAACCCTTTTGGTTCAAACCCAATAATAATAATACATTGATTTGTTATGGTTTTATACACAAGTTTTGAAATTATAGATTTTATACAATAGACTAAGCTATAAAATATGTTTCAATTTGGTTGAACAAAATAAAATGTTCAACTATCAACCCACTTGGGATAATATTATGTTAAGGTACCTGCACTGCAAGGCCCATAATAGTACTTTGTCAAAAAAAAAAAAAGAATGTTAACAAAAGTTCTTACCTTTTATCTTTAAGTAAAGAAAGGAATAAATTAATTCTGCAGCTGGCTTGCCGGTAATTTGATGGATGGTCTCCCCTCCCCCCTCCCAGCTACTTCTATCCCTTCTATAATAACAGTCTTTTTTTTTTCAATCTGCTAGCTTATACAGTATTGTTGCCAAGAATGACACTGCTGTATTATTGTTTTCCTTCATTATGTCTCTTATTAGTCCTTTCCTAACATTAAAATATATTTCTCCGGATCCAAAATAATTTATATATATATATAATATAATTATTTGATTTAATCAGATAACACACATACTATATTTTATTAAACTACAAAAACACAATAAAAAGCTAATAAAAAATATAGCCCATACGTTTTTATTTAAATAAACTGGATTTGTCCAACCCTGATATTTGTATATCGCTTTTATTATAAAATACTGTGAAAGTAAATACTCTTTGGTCTGGAAAACCTGGGTAAGTAAAATAATTGTTTAAAGTGTAGCCCTTATCCGCGCTGTTTGAAATTGTGTAAAATAAATACATTTATCAGCAAGAAGTCAGCTGGGTTTTAAATTTTCAGCCGGTCGCCTGGATAATATATTTCAAAATGAAAGGACACCGGAATGTAGGAGCAATGTTTAATTTCCCAATTGTTTTACGCCCTCCGCTCACAATAAACTTATTGTAAATTGTGGATAACCTGGCATTCTGTAAGACACGTAGCACCTACATAAATGTAAGAAATATTTCTTTGGTTGTGTGCATTAAACACAATTTTTTTTTAATCAAAATATATTCTAGAGGCATCAAATTTTTTAGAAAATGCACTAAATAATCACCCCAAATTTTAATAGTGGCATTTGATTTTCAAAAATTTTCTAAGAGAAGATCATGTTATCATTTGCAGGTAATAAATTTGCAAAAGACTTCCAGCTGAAGAGCACTTTAATGAGCTTTTAGAAAATTCTAAATTTAAAAAATGTTTGACTAAGAACCACTCCAAATAATTTCTACAAGAGTATAATTTTCGTAAATTTCCCCAAGTGTGGACTACTCTATATAGATTTTGAAGGCATCCAAATTTCGGAAGATTTTTGGAGAAGGGCTTCCGATTTCCCTTTTGAACTTGGGAGAAGGATGTTAAAAACACCCTTTAATTCACTAATAACTACCCTTATTACACAAATACCTATATATATATATATCATATATAATATAGATAGATAGATAATAGATAGATAAGAGTGATGATATATAATGACAAGAAAGACATACAAAAATGTACTATACGTGAAAATTATACCTCCTTCAACTAACTTCAAAAGCTACCCATGGTCTAAAATTGTACTTTGTCAGCACCTCCGAGCTCCCCCTCAGTTGAGCCCCCCCCCCCCCTATCTTTCTGAGCCCCTGTCTATGTTGACTGTCACTACAAACGAAATATAAAGTTTAAACTAGTGATAATTCTTGACCGGCTATAACTATACCCTGAGGGAACAGTGTGTTGTAAACTGCCGGTTGCGTGAAGTAGATCTGACGCAACACTTTCTTACCAACAGGGTTGACAAAAATCTGGAATGAAGGAGGTAAAAAATTGTGTCCAGCATAAGTTATGTTCACCATTAAAATATTACGTTAAAACATAATCTACGTCCTGACGTCATCAGTAGGGTCAATCATAGTAAAAAAAGGAGGAATAATTGGTCCATCCCTGCTAATATTTCTGTAAGATTTATCAGAAACATTGAAATCACTTATTTCCACTCCCCAAAAGTTAGCCCCTCTGATGGGCGGGATTAGAGGACAAAAGAGAAATTACTTCCCCCTGTCACCCTAAATCCTCGAATATTGTTAATAAGAACATAAATCATACAACTATATTATATAACATTGAAATATGTCAATAGATCATATATTAAATTTAAATATCAGACATATGACTTTATATTCAAAATTTAAAAAAGCTAAGCACATTATAAAATGTCCCAGATCCCTACGAAAAAAATATAAATATTTTCTAGAAGCATTTTGATATTGATATATTTTCTTAGCCTCCGCGGTAGCTAGAGAACTTTACCCACTAGACCATAAACCTTCTACCCGACCAATTCTGGAAACAATCTTGATTGTATTAGAACTAATCTCCCCATCAGTCGTCTGCCCCCCCCCCCCCAATCCCCACTCCCTCATCCCAATGTATATTACTTAACCCGCCTCGGTGGCGTAGTTGGCTAACGCGCTAGTCGTGTTGAGCCCGACTGCTGAGGACGGGGAGATCGAGGTTCGAATCTCGGTCGGGTGAACTAGGGGGTGGGTTTTCCTAAATGGTTTTCCACTCTCCCTCCACGCAAATGCGGGTTCACTTCCTTTAATTCAACCTTCCCAATTCCTAATCCATTAGCGTAATTAGTACTTAAAGCGTATAACCCGAACGGGTAGTAAGACGCGGTGTTAAATAATATAATAATAATAATAAAATAATATTACTTTGTTAGTCAACTCACGTCATCCCTCCAGTGTATTTGATAGATGAATTCCTTTTTAAAACAGATTTCAAACAAAGTATTTTATACATCACAAGATAAATATATACTTGAAATACACTGACTTGGATTTAAACTCAATATAAATCCCTTGAAAATCATTAAGGTGGGATCAATTAATTACTAGAAACAACGGTTCATATTAAGAGCCCACACTCTTCGTGTATTCATAGAAAACATTAATCAACTATGAATAATAATTTTTTTTAAAAAGCTATAATTTGAATTTGTCCCGGATATTTTTTCGCGTTATTATTTAACACCGGGGTTAGTTGCTTATGGATGAGATAAAGTAAAGTAACTTTGAGTAAATGCAACCGCATTAGCGTAAAAAAGGTAGTGGTATAAATATTGTAATAGGTCACGTGGTAAACCCACCCAAGATTCGAAACTCAGCCTCCGGTAACTGGTAACCCAGTCTTTAGATACAAACTTCGTGACCTTTGCTATAAAAGGAAAATATTAAAGATTGTTAATTTTAAATGGCAAATGGTTTAAACTCTTCTTCCTGTCAAGTTTGAAAAAATGGTTTACAACACTTCATTATACACTCATCAACACACACAAAAAAGTTACTAGTTCTTATATGAACATCAAAAGTAATAAATAACATTTAAATATTTGGTCTCGAGGTCAACGACATTTTAAACTATTTTGTATATACACTCACCAACACGAAATAGAAATCTTTCCAAGTTTGTACATTAACATAACTAGTAAAATGATTGAACTATTTTGTCTCTAGGTCGACTACATTTATACCAGTTTTTATTTGGGCTATTATTACCAAATCAACAACAACAAAATGTTTAAATTTTTTTAATGAATCCAAGTATATAAGAGCGAATCAACGGAAAAAGATTTCTTAGTACAGTAGTAGATTTTACATAAAAAATGTCCACAATATAGAATCGAAGAAAAGGTGAATTTTAATTTAAAGACAACATTATTTTAAAATATTGTAATTTACAATGACGCTAGTGAATCTGATTACAGTTGTTTTGATTTTACTAACTATATTTATCGGTGTTGGCTATTTATTAAAACTGTGGTGGCAACGCAGACATATCAGGAAACTCGCGAGTGAAATACCAGGACCTAAAGCATATCCACTAATAGGAAATATCCTGGATGTCTTGGCCTGGACTCAAGAAGAATCATATCAAAAATACGTAAGTCTCACAAGGACATATTTTCCAACAGTTCGATTCTGGGCTGGACCGTATTTAATAATATCTGTTTCAGACCCGTGTGATCTAGAGATATTAATGAAAAGTGAAAAGTGTTTAGGAAGGGAAAGATGTGAAAATATTGTTAATAAATATCCGTTAGGAGATGGTTTACCTGTAATTGGAGGAGAGCAATGGAGGATTAACAGGAAGTTTATTCTTTCTTCGTTCCAATACCGTCATTTTGAGTATTTTATTAAGGTATTTAATAAAAACAGTAAAATCTTAGTAAATCGTTTGGTAGGAACGTGTAATAATACAGACACTATTGATATATATCATTATTTTACCAAATTTTCTTTTGATAGTATATGTGAAACCGTTTTAGGTTTTGAAAAGAAAGCTAAAGAAAAAACAAGTGAAAAATATATCAATTCTACTGATACTGCAAATGGCATTTTCACACAAATGTTCTTAAAACCTTGGCTGCTCAATCCAATTATAATTCGTCTAACATCTTACCACAAAATAATGAAGGAGTGTACAAATTACGTGAATTCGTTTGGTAACGAGATCTTCATAAAGAAGACGAAGGAGTACCGTGAAAAAATCAATCAACAAGTATCAACAAGAGCGACCTCAGATAGCTCACCCAATAAAGATAGACCATCACTAATAAACTCCATGATTCAAATGATTGAAAATAATGAATGTGTTTTAACACAGAAAGAAATCATTGGAGAAATAAACTGGACCATCATTGCAGGAATGGAAACTACTGCAACCAGCCTGAGTTTCACGATGATGCTACTAGGATTCCACCAGGATGTTCAGAGGAAAGTACAAGAAGAACTTGACGCTGTTTTTGGAGATGACGTGGAGCGTTCAGTATCAATGGAGGATATAAACCGCCTTAAATACACCGAACAAGTTATAAAAGAATCACTTCGCCTTTATCCGGTGGCGCCATTCCTACCAAGAACTTCAACTGAAGATATAGAAATCACGAACTATACTATACCTAAAGGCTGTGACGTATTGTTTAGTATATATTCTCTACATCGCAACCCCAAGATCTACCCGAACCCAGATGAGTTCGACCCGGAGAACTTCTCACCGGAGCGCTCCAAAGGTCGACATCCGTACAGTTTTCTTCCGTTTTCCGGCGGTTTGAGAAAATGTGTTGGCTACAAGTACGCCATGTTCCAGATGAAGATAGTTCTTGCGACAATTCTGAGACATTTCACCGTCCAGCCGGCGTGTGATAGGAAAGAAATAGATCGATGGGCTTTTGGTCTAACTCTAAAATTAGTGAATGGCTATAACATCAAAGTTGTTCCTAGAGGTTGAATTATATTAAATTGCTTATTTACATTCCAAATTTTTCCTTCACAAGTGCTTTTATTCCTTCAAAATACTACACCCCTTTTCAAAAGGCTTTAAATTAAACACAACTCCACATTATCGTATTAATATAAGTATTTTGATTAAATTAACTATGCGATTTTTATTGAGTAAACTTTGTTTAGTGATTAGTAATAATTTGTTCGGAGAAGTTTCAATTTGTGTTAGACTTTAATTTACTTACTTATAAATATACATATAATTTGGTTGGGTAAATTTTCAAATTTAGTTCTATCTAATAAAGTCTAAATCGTTTTAATTAATTTGACTAGGTTTGATGTTATTAAAATTAGATATTGAGGTATTTTTAGAAGCTTTATCTTGTATATTTAATTTGATTAGCAATTTTGAAATAATTTGTTTCGAATAATTTGTTTCCAGACAAGTTTTCACGACTTGCATTCGATATTTATAATTAACTACTCAATTACATTTAGTAAGTGTAACCTTAAATTAATTACTGTTAAAATCATTCTATATAAAGGCCATATCAATATCCCAAGATAATTTTGTGTGTGTAAGTTAAGTGAATTTTTTTTTTATTCAAGACAATATTAAAGGATTACAGAGCTTGAAATTAATATATTTGTATTTAATATATATTTATAGTACCTATATTTTTATTCTAACTTGTTTTTAACTATATGTGTCAATATTAATATGTTTCCATTCTATTTAGGTCTTAAAGATAACGTAAATTATTAAGGACATGGTCAATGATCGTTGGATGTGAAGAGTCGCATCAGCGCCAGCTCAGTCGGCTCAGTCAGCCCACGGTATTGCTAGAGCTATTAGAGCACTTTAGAGCCCCCCCCCTCCCCACTACCTTCGCCCATCCAAAGAGTGAGACTGAGTTACCAACCAAACAAAACCAAACTATAATCATCCTCTGAAACCTTTATCTCAGGTAGCAATAACCTTTGTATTAAAAGGGGTCAGAGTACAATTTTGTACAAAGCCTTGTTGAGAACTATTAGGGGCATGAACCCTAAGATTGTTCCAAATAGAAGGTATATAGATAGTTTGGTCTTTTTTTGAAATTCATCCCGGTCATAGCATACACGAATTAGAAGTTTTCTATCTCACAGATACGCCCATTCGTAGTCAAATTGGGGTATTATTCTTGTTTGCTAGTGATGGGGAGATTAGGCATCAAATCCTGCCCGGGTGTGTGCCTACAAAGAGTGTTTTTATTATTAAGTTTTACACTCAACTTCCACGCAAATGTGGTCACAATGTATTTAAATTTCACTTTATTATTTCCTATACCCTATTAGTGCATTTAAATGGGTATGGATCAAACAAGTATTTATACACAATAGGAAAAATAATAGCATTAAGAGGTTGTGCTAAAAAATAAGTATTGAAGTGATAAGTTAAGTTCGCCTAAAAATATATCATACCATAACCGTGAATATGCATTAAATTACAAAATTAGTAAATAGTAGATACAATTTTATTTGTACGCATACATTTTAAACATTAAAATATTATATAATTGGTCAATAATGATTTATTCTAAAACGATATTTTATGGGATCAATAACTATACAAATATTTAAATACTATAATTTTTTCATTTCTTGAATATTATTCTCGACACATAATGAAAAATAACAACTATACATTGGTAATATTAGTATAATGCGAATACAATCAAAATAGCCAATCACATAATGAAATACATATATTATTATTTACTTGTGACAAGTGTTGATATTATCTACACCTGTACACAAGGATCTCTCGGATAGTTCAATAGGTACAGCAATTAGCGAGTAGAGCCAAATGAGCAGGGCTAAAATCCCTATGTATGTGACATTTTTACCATCTTTACACAATCGCTCCACCAGAATGTCATCTGAAAATACATATTGGTTTAGTTTAAAATAGTTTAAATATAATAATGGAACTAATCACATGCATCTTTGTATAGGTGGACTGAAAGTCCTTGGTTTGACAATGTCCGCATTCAAATCCCGGAAGGATTTAATAATTGTCTTTTCCTAAACGGATTATCACTCTCCATCCACACAAATATGAGTAGGCTACACTTTTTCTAAACTCTACCTTAACCATATTTACACCCTTCAACTGTATAAACAGTAAATAAAGAATGAATTAAAGTACACAAGGAATTTATAAAAGTACGAAGGAAATTATGACTGGAATTCAAACTCCGATCTCCTCGTCATCGGAAGTCCAGTCTATTGCGAGAGTGTCGCCTAACCTTTCATGTATCTACAAATTGAAGGTTATGTTTTGTTAGGTTGGGTAATATTGACATAGGCCTGTCATTGTCATCTAAAAGAGTAAAGAATGCTAAAATAATTTAAAAACACTTTACAATAATTATTTAAAACACCTATATCTGTGAATAAGAACATAATATTATTCATATTTCATATACCTAAATACTTTATCAAGAAACTATTCAGTTTGGTATTCTTTTTATCGCGCCCCGTCTAACTAACCGTTCGGGCTATTAGCTTTTTTGCTATTGAATAGCAAAATAAGCAAAACTATTTTAATCCTGATCAGTGGCGGCTCGTAGCTAAAATTAGTGGGGGTGCTGCTCCAGAAAATGTCTAGCCTTTGTTTGAAAATTGTGTAAAAGGAAAAAAACGTGTATAAAAAGAAATTTTATTCCGGAACTTGATAAAATCTTAACAAAAAAATACATTTTTACTTACTTTAACTTAAATTGTTACAGTTCAAGCTTGATCTATTCATTTAAAAATGAAATTCATTCTTCTTGTTTTAATTAGCGCAAAAAGTTCAATAATTTTCTCCTTGATCTCTGGATGACAATTGAGGAAATTTTTCTCCATTGAAAGTACTGCAAGCGCATTTAGTATTTCTGTTAAATAAAATAACCGGAAAGAAATTAATCAAATAGAATAGCTGAAAGAAGAAGAAGAATATAATTCTACACTCTTCTACACTTTATCACATTCAAGAATATGGTACACGGTTTTTAAGCACAACACACGCTGAGTAAAAAAAAACACTTCCTTCCAACCTCGCCCCAGAGCCGGCACTGCGAGAGCAACAGTGCTCTCTCTACCTGGCAGTCCCACCTTCCTACCCACCCCCATCCTATGTGTGAATGCGCACAACAGTCAAACACCACGACGCTGGCACTGTGAAGCGCACAGTTCCATACAACATTTTTTTTATCCTTTTCATACACTGGGGGATGGATACTGAAGTACTGACATTAAGCTTAAGGAATATATACTGTACTACAAGAATAAAGAAAGAATTTTAAAAAAAGGACTCATTATATTAAATATTCTCGATAATATCAAGTGTAAATAGGGGGTGCTGCAGTTCCGCAGTGCCTATACACGAGCCGCCACTGATCCTGATAATAATATGTTGTTTTTAAATATGACTGAGTAATGTTTATTACTTTCTCGTACTTATTTACTATATGACATTAGGAACTCAAGAGTTCATTGCTGCACTTACTTAAGTACACCACCTATTGATATCTTGAGCTAGTTATATCCAGTCCACCTCATTACTCATGAAGATGACAAATAAATATGTATGCTTGTTTTGGGGAGGAAATTCAGCTAACGGTAGTTTACCTATGACTTTTTTTTTTAATCTTATTATCTTAAAAAAGTGACTTTAGTGATAGATTTTTTTTTTCAAAATAGCTTCAATGATTCAGTTCAAAATTGAAAACGGGGAACTATTTTGCATTATTAATACTAATGAATTTTTTTTATCGAAAATAAATTAATTTACTTGTTGTTTAGCTACAAAGAATCAAATAAAATTTGATTTTTTTTTTAAATTGATATTAAAGATTGATTTCAAAATGGAATCTAATATTAGTTTTTCATGATAAGAACGAATACATTTTTATTTTTTAAATAACAAATAATTTTAAGTAGTTTACAAATCATTTATTTTTGAGAATTTAAATATTGTTAAATAGTCATATTTGAATAAATTTAGTTTAAAATGTATTAATAAAGAGTGTTTATTGTGAATAACAACATGATTTGTTTGTTTTGACGAGTAAGGGTTTTTCTCTAAACCTATTTTTGAACAGTTTGAAAATCATCTTCGAAGCTATAATACTTACACAATATGAGAAAGTTTGTATGGTTGTGTCATACCATGTATTTACTTTAATATCTTATGTATTTATTTTAATTTCATTGTTATTTTGATTTGATTTGAATTTTTTACCTGTTGCCAAAAAATATAATGGAAGCTACTATTGGTGAAATGTTTGAGTGACACATTTAATTTCATATAACCCACTTAGATGGCTACAAGGTTTAACGCGCTATTCTCGCGGTAGATTAGACTGACGATGAAGGGGAGACCGAGGTTAGTAACTCGGTCGACGCTAAAAGAGATCAATTTCATATCACATTATTTATGTCATCTATTCATGTTTTTTTTTACACAATATATGGTGATATTATTGTCTTCACACTATTTCACAAAACAAATTCCTTATTTAAAAATATATTTCTGCTCATGTAACGTGCACGGTATTCCAAATAGCTTTTCTTATTAACGAGTAAATTTTCTTAGGGCTGATTTTATAATGTATACAGTAAACTCCCGATTATCCGAGGGCGGATTGTCCGCTCTGCGGCTTAACCGTTGCATCACCAATATCTGGGGATACTTTTTTTTTAACGCCACGTTGTTGGGGAATACAGGGCTACCTATTGTTGTATTCATTAAATTTTAGGGAAGAAATAAGGATATAAAATGTCAAAAGTATAAGAAAGACGGACTGCACTAGAATTGACTCATAACCTGTTTAATTATCTGGAACAGGAATTCTAAACGCTCCTATTTGACAAGCTGATGTTACGAAAATTACATAGCGCGATGAGAGGAGAAGAAGAAGCAGAAGACTAATAAAAACCTTTCAGGTCCCTTGGCCCTGTCGAGTGCAAGTCTAAAACCTATTTTGGGGGATGGGGGGCGGGGGGAAGAAAGGAGTGGCGTGGCTTCACAACCGACCAAAGTATTCTTCCGCGCCAACCAGAACAGATGGAGCACGGAAACCGTAAATGACGCTAGCTACCAGACAGGTCTTGCGGAAAAATCATACATTTGGAAATACCAGTTTTCTCTAGAACGAGTGAAATTTTTATGTTAATATTTTCAACGCCCCCTCTAAGATAATATATCGATGTTTATTAATTGTTACAATTTCTTATGTTTTCTTATGAACCTGGCAGTTTTCTACTGAAAAAATGTCAATTTTTTTCTATATTTGATCACTGTTAAAATTATAGAGGAGGTGTAGTTATAAAAATAATCACTTAATCAACATGCTTTTATTCTTGATCAAACCGCTTCCTAAAAGAGAATTGAAAAACAATAAAAATTCTTGAAGATAACCGTTTGTTCCCACGGCTCTGCATTTCCACGCCAAATGAAAAGGGCGAATCGCCTCAACATTTTATATTATTTTAATTGTATTATGTTATAAAAATAACAATATTAAATGTTCTTAAATGAAGCCCTCTCGCTGTTTTAAGTTTGAGTCATTACGGCGAAACGAGTTTTACAGGCCTGGTTTAAGGAATCACTCTCGCAATAAAACGAGATTCAGATGACGGGGAAGTAAGGGTTCGAATCCCATGTACTTTATTTTTATCCTAGTTGTTTTTTCCACTTTATCTCCACACAAATGCGGATGCACTTTTACAACTCTTCAAGCCTTCTCATCGCTAACACATATTCGTGAAACTCCCATGGATTTTGAGACAGGCTGCTAAAAATTAAAGAAGGCAAGCAATTCGGAATGTCATGGGATGAACTAAATAATGTGGCAGAAAACAGACTTAAATGGCGAAGCTTTGCTGTGGCCCTTTGCTTTACATAGAGAGTTAAAGTAATTTACATCGACATATATCCTAAATCAGTAGTTATCTTTCATAGTAGCCGAGAATGTGCTGTTTTAATTAGTAGTAGTAGTAGTAGTAGTAGTAGTAGTAGTAGTAGTAGTAGTAGTAGTAGTAGTAGTAGTAGTAGTAGTAGTAGTAGTAGTAGTAGTAGTAGTAGTAGTAGTAGTAGTAGTAGAAGTAGTAGTAGTAATAATATTGTATTTAAGTTGAAAGACAGTTAAAAAAACAGGTATAGTCACATTTCACACGCAAAGATAATACTAAGTATGAGATAGTAAGAATCCTTGATTAGCGCTAATTACATCCCGACAGGACAGTGTGTTGGAAACTGATGTTATGATAAAGAAAACCTGATGGAACATTTGCTTTCGATCAGGGGTGGCAAATTCTGTAGTGAAGGGGGGCAAAATTTGTGTCCAATATAAGTTATGGTCACCTTTGGAACTACATGACGTCCAGCCAGAACCATAATACATAATGTGGGCACAAAAGGAGACGATGGAAAGAGTTGTTATGGTGTGTAGTATTCAGAAGTATAGAGGAGGCTTCCTGAATCATTAGATTAGTCGGTAGCATGTCTGTTATTGATTGAGCTAAGAGTCCCGGGTCTCTAGGTCTTATGTCCGTTCTACACTAGTGTGATAAGGATGATAAAGGTCGAATTTAGGTGTAGTGTACCCTGATTTGACTTGAGGAGTAGTGTGGATTTTTTTTTTAATTCACCCGTAGTAGCCCTGGCATGGGGTTCGAATATTGACATCCCATTCACTAACAATCCTAACTAAATAAGCTTTACATTAATACCGTGTGCCAACCAATACGGGCATATCAATTATATTTATTTATTCACTTAAATTTTTTTTTTTTAATTATTTCACCTGTTCACTAAAAAATTATTGTTATTTCCCAGATAAAGCAATATGTCTGCACTCCTCACTAGCGCTACAACTGAACCTCAAAGTGGGGAATATCAAAGAGTATCAAAACAAATCATTGCCGCAAATAGCCTGAATGGGGAAATATTAAATTTGTCTACTCCAATGTGGCCAATAACATTTAAGAACAGAAATAAATAAACACTAGGTCCACGTAAACCAATAATAGAAAGATAAATAGCCTACAGACTCTCCTCAGATAGATATTCTGGTTCGATTTTAGATGCAGCCAAAGAGAGTATTTATTTTATGTAATTTGATGAGCAAATATTCAAGTAACTGTTTAAGCTATAACCCCAGGGACAGAGATAAATAATTTTAAGTCCCACTTTTTTGGGTTAGGGGGCACATAAGACGTCAAAACCTATAATAATCTCAACGTAACAAATATTCAAATTTACAGGGTTTTTTTTGTATTAGAAATGAAATATATTCAATAAAAAACTATTATTAATTTGTAAGTTGACTAAATCGATTGAAATAAAACCAGCATCTTTAGATAAGCTATAGTTAACACTGGTGTTAAAATATAGCCCAGATAGATAGACAAATGCAAGAGGGGTAAAAAACCTCTTCGGTGGCCACGTGGTCTAGGGCGATACTCTCACCATAAACTAGTCTGCCTATGACAGGGAAATCGTGGTTCAATCCCGGTAGGATGTACTGAGAGTAATTTTTCCTTAATGGTTTCCCACTTTATCTCTCCATCCAAATGAGGGTACATTTCATCTAAATTCGACCTTCCCCACCCCTAACCCACTAGCGTTATTATCACATATAACCGAATAGGTGTTAAAACGTGGTGCTAAGAATAAAACCCATGGGAAAACGCGTCAAAAACCAGTGGCATTGAACTTGTTGACAAGTATTAAAACAATTTAATTAAGGTAACATACACAAAAGTTCTTCAAGGTGAGCTAATTATGTTTAAACGAGTTGCCCAGGATATTCAATTATGTTGCAGGACTTATAAAAGCGGAAAGAGAAAATACGCGTTGTTAGTATTGTTAAGAATATCAGTAAGGGATATATCGTAGCTATATATACATTAAAGTTAGTTCAAAGAACAAATATCTTCAAAGTGACTACAATGGTTTTTTATTATACGATTAGAACAGTTCTAATTTTACTCTCGGTGTTTACCGGAGCTTTATTTTTGATAAAATTTTGGCAAAGACAAAGACATATCAGGAAACTGGCGAGTAAGATACCAGGACCTAAAGCATATCCACTAATAGGAAATATCCTGGATGTCTTGGCCTGGACTCAAGAAGAAGCAGTACAGAAATACAGACGTATTGCTCAAACATATTCCTCAATATTTCAATTTTGGATTGGACCGCAATTAGCTATCGTAGTCTGTGACCCACGTGATCTGGAGATTCTAATGAACAGTAGAAAGTGTTTAGGGAGAGATAGAACTCAGAAAATATTCGACAAATATCCGTTAGGAGACGGTTTAATTGCAATTGGTGGAGAACAATGGAGGATCCACAGGAAATTTGTACTTCAATCATTTACTTACAACAATTTTGAATCTTTTGTGAAAGTGTTTGATAAAAATAGCAAAATTTTAGTTGATTGTTTAAAAGTGATTCCAAATACTAATAACAGTATACATATTTTAGATTATTTGAACAAATTCACGTTTGATAGCATTTGCGAAAACATGATGGGTGTTAAATCGAATTCTCAGAAGAAAAAACATGAAGAATATATTGAATCGTTGACTACTTATTTGTATATATTTACTAACATGGCAATGAAACCTTGGCTTCTTATTCCTATATTATTTCGTCTAACATCAAAGCACAAGAAAATGACAAAAGCTAGAGTTTTTATGAACATGTTTTGCGATGAAATTGTATCCAAGAAGACAAAAGATTATCGTGAACAATCTAAAGATATTAAAAAAGAAGAGCAGTTGGAGAGTTTCACTAAGATAAACCGACCGACACTCTTAGAGTCAATGATTCAACTAATAGAAAATAACGAATGTTCCTTCTCAAAGAAAGAAATCACAGGAGAAATAAACTTCATGTTATGGGCAGGAATGGATACAACGTCAACCAGCCTCAGCTTCACGATGATGCTACTAGGATTCCACCAGGATGTTCAGAGGAAAGTACTAGAAGAACTTGACGCTGTTTTTGGAGATGACGTGGAGCGTTCAGTATCAATGGAGGATTTAAACAACCTTAAATACACCGAACAAGTTATAAAAGAATCACTTCGCCTTTATCCGGTTGTACCAATAATACCAAGAACTTCAACTGAAGATATAGAAATTACAAACTATACTATACCTAAAGGCTGTGATGTGTTCTTTAATATATATTCTCTACATCGCAACCCCAAGATCTACCCGAACCCAGATGAGTTCGACCCGGAGAACTTCTCACCGGAGCGCTCCAAGGGTCGACATCCGTACAGTTTTCTTCCGTTTTCCGGCGGTTTAAGAAAATGTGTTGGCTACAAGTACGCCATGTTCCAGATGAAGGTTGCTCTTGCGACAATTCTGAGACATTTCACAGTTCATCCGGCGTGCGACAGAAAGGAAATTGAGCGATGGGATTTAAATTTGATATTGAAATTGGTAAATGGTTTTAAAATTAAACTTGTTTTAAAAAATTAAATTGTGAATTTCAAATTAAATAATAGATGTTATTTATAAGGAATGTCAATTTGTAGCTTAGTATGTATCAATACATATATTTTCAGGGAATTTTGTTTCGAGTTTATAATTTACTACACACAACTGGCAAGTATTGATGCTACAAGACATAATGTAGGCTATGTTATGTAAAATCTGGTTTATATTGAATTTCAAAATTTATCTTGATATCAGCTTTGGTAAAATAGCTACTTTTTTATTTTAAATAATATTTATAATCAAAGTCCAATATTGTTATATCTTTTCTATATATTATTCTCTCCATAAACGCTTTTATTTTAATATTAAAAGTTTTTTAAACTAGATGATTATTGTTGGGTTTTTTAATTTGTATACGTATTATATTTCAGAATTATGAGATAGATTTAAATATTTAAAATATGAAATGTAGATCTAGTTTGGAACAAAACCAGTAATGCAAAGTATATATATATATATATATAAATATATATATATTAGGGTGTCCCAAAAAAACGGAATTAATTTTTTTTTTTCGCATACCCTCTTATTTTTTTCCTTTTATGTCAAAACAATTGTAAATAAAGTTTCATGTAATTTGAACTACGGCAACCCGTGCCGACTTGCATATAAACGTGTCAGTCAGTACATGTATACTTGAGCAAGCGAACGCTGACGACACTTGTCTGTAGCGGAGCACCCAACAGCTGCAAATGGTAAAGATAAAACAAAAAAGATAAAGGAAGGTTTTGGAATGCTTCGTCAGTGAGATTGTGCAGCCCGTGAAACGTGTCAGTACCAGTTCACTCAGGACAGCGCACGTCTACGTGTCAATGTGCTTATAATTCCAAGTTGTTTAGTTAGTAAATGTTTGTATAGTTTTTAATAAGTGAACAGAACATGGCAGTGGAATTGCGTAGTTCTAAAAAAGTGATATTTTTAATAGGTAATATAAGACATCAAATAACGGGTTCAAAACTTCCGTCTAATGGACAAGTTCTCGCAGTTTTGTTTTACAATATTCGAGAAGTGAGTTTAAGTGTTAATGAAAGTGCAAATCTCGCTATTCGCGAATGTATTATATTTTGGGAAAAGGCACGCATACCTACCAAATCGTTGCCAAATTGTGTGAGGAAGCTTGTTAATATGTATCAAGTTTGGAGAGACTTACAAAAAAATGCAAAGAAATTACAAGACGTATTCAAGCGGCGACAACAAGAATTTGTAATTAATTTAGACAATTTGTTCGACATTGCACATGCTGATGCACTTCAATTAATGAAAATAGAGGAAGATAGGATGTTCTTGCAGCGCCAAAGAGAGCCGGGCCGTCCCGGTCACTTAGGTGGAGTGGATAAAAAACTGGCCAAAAGAGAGGAAAGGGCGCGACTGAGGGCTGTCAAAGAAGACAATCGGCGAATAAAATATCTTTCCGATTCAACATCCTCGGCATCATACGAACCATTGCAAGAAGATTCCTCTTCGAATTCTAGTGAAAATATGGATTCAGAAGATTTCCCAACACTGATCGAAAGCTCAGAACCTGGGACAAGTAAATCAGTATTGAGGAAAGACTTTATTACTCCAAAGTTAGTTGCTGCATTAGACAGGTGTCAGTTAAGTATGCGAGATTCTGTGTTTATTCTTGAAGCTACTATTGATGCGTTTGGATTTAACATTGACGAATTTCCGATAAGTAAGTCTTCAATTCAACGAATCCGAACAGAAAAACGGAAGGAACGTGCGGAAAACATAAAAATTGATTTTCAAAACGAGGTACCGGATGTAGTGACCTTACATTGGGATGGCAAACTGTTGCCTGCTTTGAGTGCTCTAAAATCGAAAGAAGAACGCTTGCCTATAGTTATTTCATTTGGACTAAAAGAACAACTCATTGCTGTGCCGATACTGGATAATTCCTCAGGCAAAGAACAGGCGCAGGCTATTTGGAAGGCGATCTTAGATTGGAATCTCGAAAACAAGGTCCAAATTCTCTGTTGTGATACTACGGCTTCGAATACAGGTCGTTTTAATGGTGCTTGTACGCTCCTCGAGCAAAAATTTGATAGGGAAATGCTTTTTTTCGCTTGCCGCCATCATGTATACGAACTGGTGTTAAAGGCCGTATTCGAAGTGAAAATTAAACAAGTGGCAACAAGCCCCGATATTCCACTCTTTAAAAAGCTCAAAGAGAATTGGAAAAATATCGATACCACTAAAATACAGTGCTATAGAGAAACAGTGGAACTGTTCAGAACCGTACCCGAAATTGAAAATTTGCTGGACTTTTACCGAGATGAACTTAAAAATGTTATGGTCAGAGAGGACTATTGAGAGTTGATCGAACTTTCTATGGTATTTTTAGGTGGAGATGCAGAAAAAAAAATTAAAATCAGACCTCCGGGTGCCATGCACCAAGCTAGATGGATGGCCCGAGCGATTTACTCCCTAAAACTATCGTTATTTAGTTCTCAGCTGAAATTAAACACCAAGGATAAGAAAGCACTGTTAGATGTCTGCTTGTTTATTGTAACAATCTATGTTAAACCATGGCTTCAATGCATTTTGGCAGTTAAAGCACCCTACAAAGATTTGTGCTTTTTGAAATCTTTGAAAGCTTACGAAAATGTGAATGAAAATATCTCGAAAGCTGCTTTACAGAAATTTCTCCAGCATTTATGGTATTTGACTGATGAAATAGCAGTATTAGCACTTTTTGATGATGATGTGGACGAAGAAACAAAATTAAAAATGGTGGCAAATTTACATAGAGAAAATTTCTCGACTCATGAGAAAAGATACATTCCATCGAAGGAAGAACTTTGTGGTTCATTGTATGGTGAGTTTGATACATTGATTTTGTAATTGTTTATTTAGTTATTTATTTATATCAGACAATTGTTACTTGTTATTTTTTTTTTACAGAAAAAAGCATCGATGATTTCATATCAGTCAAAAGCCATTCATTGTTTTCTAGACTTAAAATTGATGATAGTTTTCTCAACGAGAGTCCCTCTTCATGGGAGAATAACGCTTCTTTTCTAGAAGCAAAAAAGACTATATCAGTACTTAGAGCAGTGAACGATACAGCTGAAAGAGCGGTAAAACTAATGCAGGACTTTCATGGACTAATAACGGTTGAGGAGGAACAAAAACAATTTTTGTTTCGTTGCGTACAAGAACACACGAAGATATATCCTGACTGTAAAAAGCAAACATTGAAACGAAAATATGTTCAGTAATGCTTCTTTTACTGTAATATGTTAATAAATATCTGCTTTGATTAATATGGTGTCTTATGTACCAAAGAAACATACATTTTACCATCTTTCCATAGTATTCCCCGTACAAGATCTCACGTTCAAGTTTGAAGTAAAGTCGGCACGGGTTACCGTTATCTTATTGCAATAATATTTTTATTTAAGTTACTGAGGTGAAATAGAAAAAAAATAGAGGGTATGCGTATTCGACTTTGCAAAAAAAAATTTTTACCTTGTATCTTGGGACACCCTAATATATATATATATATATATATATATATATATATATATATATATAAAATTTATGTATGTATGTATGTATTAGTATGTTATGTATGTATGTATGTATGTATGTATGTATGTATGTATACATATATAAATATATATGTATAAGGCATATGTATATAGTATAGGTATATGTACATTTAAATATATATACATATATATCTATATATTATTGTAATAAAATGGTTGCTGGGAATACAATATATTGAATAATTTTTATCTTGAACTCCACAGTGTTAAAAATATTTTTGAATTAAATTACGAGTTTATTGTTAATGTGATCTCATGTGTCTACTTGGCCAATTATGTTACTAAGAATAACCAATATGTATTGAGATAATTTATATTTGGTTGACAAATTGAATATCCTAATTACAGATGTAGGTCTACTATTTATTTTGTGTAGTTGCATTATTTGGTAGTATATATTTGGTTACCTTTAATATATCGGACTCTACAACTAATATGTGTAAATACATTCATAGAGATTAGATTTAAAATTCACATATAGAAGAGTTAAATAATTTTAGATAACACTTTCACCCACATTGTGTACCACAGGCAAGACCATAAATCGGAACCCCCCCCCTCCCCACCCTCTCCTCCTGAATTGACATAGGAAAGGAAAAACTATGAATATTCAAAGCCTATATAAACTTTTTGCTTTTATTTTGATGGTAATTAATAGCATGATTAAATGCTTTAAGTGTTATACTTAAAACAGTATCTCCCTCTAAGATCTACTATTTACATTCTCTCTCTTCCAGGTAGTAAGAACCTCTGACTATTCTAATAAATATATATAAGACCGATAAAGACAAAGATTCTTAATATTAATTATATATAATATAATATATAGTAGTTTAGGTGTGTGTGTTTCGAACTAGTTTTGGTGGGAGCCACTCCTATGGATTATTATTATTATTACCACCGCGTCTTACTACCCGTTCGGGTTATACGCACTTACGCTAATGTGTAATGGTAGGGTGATTGTGAGATGAAATGAAGGACCTACAGTTTAACGTGGAATCCGAACCACGGTGGAGGCCTGGCATTCCCCACATTCACAAGATGTCTTGTCAGAGGTGAAGGAAGGGTTTGGTAATCAGATAAATCTTTGCCGGGACCGAGGATTGAACCCCGGCCGCCAGCATAGAAGTCTGACACCTTACCACTAGACCACCAGGTCACCCCTATGAATTATTTAGAGAAATAAAAAAGAAATACTCTTTCCTCTGCTGACTCTGACGACAGCACGACGACCCTTGAAGTTCGAGACCACGAGGTGTGCTCCAGAACACGTTCTATTAATGTTTTAATAATGACACTAACTACAGTAAGGGTACTATTGAAATCCATACAAGAGATGGAGAAAATACATAGAACACGACACTGAATAATATTAACAAAAAGATTCTCTGGATTGTACTACAATAAAACAAATTACACAATCATTGCAACATTCTGTGGGTTATTATCATAACAATGTTTCCACATACAAATCCTACCTATGGACGTCCGGGTGAATACATGACTAAAATAATAACATAGAGCCTTTATATATAGTAATCCAGACTCCTTTTGGTTTTATTGTTCAATGTTGTATTCTATGTATATTCTATGAATTTATGTTTATTTTTTATTTTTATTTAGCACAGCATCTTACTACCCGTTCGGAATATACGCTTAAGTACTAATTACGCTAATGGATCAAGAATTGGGAGGTTTGAATTTATATCAAGTGAACCCACATTTGCGTGGAAGCAGAGTGGAAACCATTTCAAAACAGCCCTCCCTCCCCTCTGGCTCACCCGACCGAGATTCGAACCTCGATCTCCCCGTCCTTGGCAGTCTGGCACAACACGACTAGCGCGTTAGCCAACTACGCCACCGAGGCGGTATTTTATGTGTGTGTGTTGTGTGTGTGTGTGTGTGTGTGTGTGTGTGTGTGTGTGTGTGTGTGTGTGTGGTGTATATATATATATTACAGAAGAATTAAATTCAAGGTTACAATTTATCTTCTGTTTTTTTATGCCAAATGTGTCAAAAGATAAATAGGTAGGTGTCATCTTGTATTTAGAATATCGCCGCGCTTGAGGCGTACTAAGGCAGACAACTGGGCGCTTGAGAGCTGGGGACTGGGAAGACTGGGTGCCAAGATAGCTAGTCGCAAGGGTCTAATTTTTTTATGTTATAATAATTGTGAAAAATGAAAACAAACACCTAGGCGCCAGTTAGAGTAGATTAGTAATTCATCTTTACGTGGTTTATTTTAGGCAAAATTCTTATTTTTAGTGGGTTTTTTGTGTTGTAAAATTAATTTCAAAATGTTATTATATAAAATAGTATGTTTTATAAATGTACACAAATTTAATATTCCTCTGTTATTAATTTTTTTTAAACAACTCCAAAAATTAATATTTAGTAAAAAAAAGTTTTTGATTTATATAATTTCCAACTATAAGAAATATTATCCATACATTGGCCTGGACTCCTGAAGAAACAGTACAGAAATACTAACGTATTTTTTAAACATCTTCTCCAACAGTTCGTTTCTGGGTTGGACCGCAAGTAGCTATCGTAGTCTGTGACCCACGTGATCTGGAGATTCTAATGAACAGTATAAAGTGTTCAGAAGGGATAGAGTAAAGACACTTTTTGTACATATATCCTTTAGGAGATGGTTTAATTGCAATTAATGGAGAACCATGGAAACTCCACAAAAAAAAGTTCTCCGTTCATTTAATGACAATAATTTTCAATCCTTTATTAAAGTTTTCATAAAAATTGCAAAATTTTGGTTAAGTGTTTAAGAGTGGATTCGTGTGATATTTAAAGCAATGATATTTCAACGTATTTTAATAGATTCGCGTTTGATGGCCTATGCGAGAACATGATGGGTGTTGAAATGAAATCTTAGGAGAAAAAATATTATAAATAAGTGGATTCTTTAAACACTTATTTTAATAATTTATCACAATTATTTTTAAACCATGGCTTCTTATTCCCATTTTATCTCGTCTAACATCTTATCATAAGAAAGTTACTGAATCCTCAGCTTATATGAACTCGTTTTGTGAAGAACTTGTTAAAAAGAAGATGAAGGAATATTATAAACAAACCAAATATAGAATCCATAATCAAAACCATTTAACAAACTCTACTGATATAAATCGATTACCATTTCTAGAGTCGATGATTCAACTAATAGAAAATAACGAATGTTCCTTCTCCATGAAAGAAGTCACAGGAGAAATAAACTTCATGATATGGGCAGGAATGGATACAACGTCAACCAGCCTTAGCTTCACGATGATGCTACTAGGATTTCACCAGGATATTCAGAGGAAAGTACTAGAAGAACTTGACGCTGTTTTTGGAGATGACGTGGAGCGTTCAGTATCAATGGAGGATTTAAACAACCTTAAATACACCGAACAAGTTATAAAAGAATCGCTTCGTCTCTACCCAACGGTGCCATTCGTACCAAGAAATACAACTGAAGATATCAAAATAACAAACTATACTATACCTAAAGGTTGTGACGTATTGTTTGGTATATATTCTCTACATCGCAATCCCAAGATCTACCCGAACCCAGATGAGTTCGACCCGGAGAACTTCTCACCGGAGCGCTCCAAAGGTCGACATCCGTACAGTTTTCTTCCGTTTTTCGGCGGTTTGAGAAAATGTCTTAAAGAAGTTATTTTAATTACATTTTATTTAAAATACACACAAATATTAGAATTGTTTTGATTTATTGCTAAAATAGTTTTGATGGCAAAGTCTTAAAGATAAAGGCAGGAGCATAAATAACGTGAGTTATAGGCAGTATTTTTGTAGTTTTTTATCTTTTATTAACACTTATATTGTTCAATTTAAATAAATTAATGCTCAAGTATAACATAGATTTTAGTTTTCTAAACATGGTGACCTCAATAGTTCTTTAACATCTGTCAAGGATATCCTGTAATTTAATGACAACTTTTTCTCATCATTTAAAAAGTTTCTCATCAAATGCCACTTCAGAGCAGATATTCATCAACTGTTGATATCACCATGTGAATAAAATTAAACTCATTGTTTCTACTACAGAAATATTTAATTTTTTTGACCAGTGAAATTTTTGCAGTAAAACAGTAAAAACACATTCCTTTTCTCACGATTCCTACATTCCCGCCATAAAATAATTTAATTTTAGTAAAATATTTTAAAATGTAGCTTTATCTTATATAATATATTTATTAATAGACAATTTAATACAATATTACTAATTTAGCTGCAAATTTTGGCACGCGGAATGGAGCGTTGAAAATAGTTACGATGAAAAAAAAAAATTTAGCTATATTTGATTTGTAATTTAAAGTTTAATAAAGATATCACAATTTTATATTAATGGTTATAAATTCAGTTTTCTCTTTGGTTGTTTCGAAATTAAATTTTATAAAATTTACTATGATGATAACTTAAAATATTTAATATATATATATTTGTTTCTGGTTTAATACTTGAATAATATTTTACCTACATTAATAACATGAAGAGTGTGTTTGTCATGGGCACTAAGCGATATCCACCGCACGCAAAGGGCTGATATTTTAAAATTAGTAGCATCTTTGCACAAAGAAAACTATACTCTCCCTCCGCGTAAATGTGGGTACACTTTATTTAAATATAACTTTCATAATCCCTAAAACCATTAGCTTTATTAGTACATACGCGTATAGCCTGAATGGAACGGGTTGTAAGACGCGGTGTTAATATATATGACTTTATATATTAATATATTAGCAATCATATAAGCCCCCCCGTACCCCTCATAGTGCCCGATTTCAAATGGAAACGTTATCTCTGAAACGTAATTCAAAATCAGACTTAAAATATTTTATTCAAAAATTTGTTACAAATAGCCTAATTAAAAACTAATTAAAAATTTAAAATTCCGGCTTCGAGGTGCATTCGGACCCCCTTCCGTCCCCCTGTGTTAAAAATGTCAGATCTTTGAGTGTCGTATATTTGGCATCGCACACAAACAATTCCTTTTATTATTATAGATAATTATATATATATATAAATATTTTGTTTTATATACAGCCCAATAGTAATATAAAGATATTATATAATATTGATATTACCTATTTATATTATCTATTGATATATATAATATTGATATTACCTATTGATAGATATAAAATATTGATATTACCTATTAATATATATATATATGATATTACCTATTGATATATATATAATATTGATATTATCTATTGATATATACATATAATATTGATATTACCTATTGATATATACATATAATATTGATATTACCTATTGATATATATATAATATTGATATTACCTATTGATAGATATAATATTGATATTATTTATTGATACATATAATATTGATATTACCTATGAAAAGTGACAGCTGCAATTCACATGAATTGGCGTATAAATAAGTGAAAGGAAGTCTAGAAGCTTTCATAGCTGTCAGGTAGGGCTCTTTATATTAAGATTGGACTGTATATTATACACAAAATGTTTCAATATTTTAAATCTAACGATGGGTGCAGTTTATAAAGTAATAGTAGTAATATAAGAACGACTTTGTACTACAAGTAATGTTATTAAAGTACTTGTAATGAGTGTGTGTTTATATTTAGAAAAAAAAAAAGGGAGTCTCCAAAACAAATTCATTAAAATAGTTGAGTAATTATTGATTTCTGGAGCGTGAAGGCTGTAGTCTATATTCTATGGGTGAATATACTGTTCTGTTTACTGTTTCACATGTCACTTACATTCAACCGTCGACATTGTTTTGTTTTGTTTCAAATCGTTAAATTTGAACATCAAGAGGAAAACAAATCATACTTACCGACTCTAGCTCAAATTGTTGACTGTCACATTTTAATGGTGTCTACCTGTTGGAAGTGTGGGTGATTAATTCGCTTTTTAAAACTATTTTTTAGTTGCAAAGTTGGCATCATTGTTACTAAATATATTATTATAACACGCCATCTATAATAGGCAAGTTGGACATTTAAGTAATTTAAAATAAACTATTTTATAAGCGTTATTTTCATTTAGGTAATTATCATTAGAATCAAGACGGAAGAAATTAGATTTAGATTTAATTAGATTTAATTTACAGCTACTCCGTGTTGAATAGGTAGATTGTAGCTAAGTAGTTATTTTGTATATTATGGTAGCTGGTTCTTTCAATAGAATCCAATTTTGGGAAATGATCATATTAATATTGCTTTAGGTCAAGATATCTTGGCTAGTTGCTTATTGGGATGAATTATTTTGGTCCAGTTATTAATTTAATTTATTTAAAAAAAACTTCAGCTGAATTTAATTTTACTTTTAAGAAACAAGAAAAAAAAATCAAAACAGGGCTAGAAGCAATAAAAAATAACTATTTTAATTATTTGTTTTTAAATTTAATATTACTTATTTTCTATTTAATTTTTTTTTTAGCTCTGCGTCTTACTACCCGTTCGGGTTATACTCTAATGTACAAATTATGCTAATAGTTTTAGGAATGAGAAAGGTTATATCTATAGGAAGTGTATCCATATTTGCTTGGAGATAGAATGGAAAACCGTTTTGGAAAATATAAACTACCCTCAGTACACCTGATCGAGATTCGAACCTCAATCTCCCCGTCCTCAGCAGTCGAGCTAAACAAGACTAGCGCGTTAGCCAACTACGCCACCGAGGTGGGTGCCCAGGAGAACAAAATAAAATTCTATTTTTGTATATAAGCAATATTTAATTTAGTTGGACCAAAAAATATATTATTTTTGTTTTTTTATAAAAACTAGAAACAAAACTTACCTTTTCCCGTATTCCATTCACCCCCACCTTGAAATTTGTTTCTAATGTTGTATTTTTTTCAAATTAGAAATAAAAAAATATTGGCCTTAAAAGGGGTCGTACTCAACCCGAACTATCCCTGAGTTGCAGAATGCCGCGCGATATGATTGTCAGAAAATGTCGAGTTTCTGATGTCACTCGGCTGAACGCTAATAAAAATCCCGAGGTAAGGAGAAGGAACGAACAGCCGTGCGATAACAACGCCTTCCATCAAGCGATAAGCCAAACATTGGTGATGGGACAGTGCCTCTCTTTGTTACCGGTCAGTGGAGCTACCAACAAAGATGCGTCGGACTTGAGGTGAATTCCAAAACCAATACATGATGTAAGTTGACCTGGTGGTCTAGGGGTAGACTGTCAAACTTCTGTACTGGGGGTCCGGGGTTTAATCCTCGGTCACGGCACAGAGTTATCTGATTGCCAAACCCTTCCTTCACCTCTGACAAGACGTGTATTAATCACAACTTGTGAATGTGTGGAATGCCAGGCCTCCACCGTGGTTCGGATCCCACGTTAAACTGTAGGTCCTCCATTTCATCTCACAATCACCCTAACATTATACATTAGTGTAAGTACGTATAGTCCGAACGGGTAGTAAGACGCGATAATAATAATAATAATAATAATAATAAATGATGTACTGTAACCTGTAGACTCCACCTCGGCGGTGGACATGAGACAAGAAAACAGATTTTTTTAATTTGGCATGTGTCCCATTTGACCTTGTTTCCAAGCTATAATCATGTTTATAATATATTATTATTATTATTATTATTATTATTATTCGGGTTATACGCACTTACGCTAACGTGGTAGGGTGATTGTGAGATGAAATGGAGGACCTACAGTTTAACGTGGGATCCGAACCACGGTGGAGGCCTGGCATTCCACACATTCACAAGTTATGATTAATATGGTTAGGGATAAATAAGGATGAATTCAGAAGAAATGTACCGGTATTTGCGGGAAGGTAAAGTGGAAAACAATTTTTTTTAAACACTCTCAGTACACACGATCGGGATTCGAGCCCCGATCTCCCTGTCTAATCCAACACGAGAGTGGCGCCGAAATAGTTGTTATAAAAAGTGGTCAAAATTATCACCTCAGTTCCGCATTGCAATGAAATGTATTTTTGAAAGCGTGCGACAATCTATGACACGACGACAGCAGGCCTATATTATGGCCGAAGGTGGCCATTTTGAGAATTTCTTATAATAATGTTAATAAGTTTCACATGACGGGAGTACAAACAAGACTAAGTTATAGCTCAGAAACAAGGTCAAATGGGACACGTGTGTGTATGTTTTTGTGTCTCCTGTTCTCCACTGAAGTGGATCACACATGCTATAAACAATATTATAATTATATCAAACCCGAATAATTTTTTTAACCAACGCCGGAAATTGAGCCCGGGACATTTAACTCGGCAGGCATACACGCTACCGACTGAGCTAAAATCAGACTAGTATATATATTTAATTTAATGTTTATAATGCGTATGTGACTGGTATTCTAAGAAGTAATATTATATATATTTATTATTAAAAAAAATAGTAATTGAAAGTGAGACGACAATCAAATTAACTATTTATATTTATGGTCGATTCCATAATAGATTGAGACATTTTATTTATAGAGTTTTTCTGATTTCATCTTAATTACATCTCATTTTTCTTGCTAACAATAACCTTGTATTGAACTAATAATGCCAGGCCTCTCACCGTGGTTCGGATCCCAAGTCAAATTGTAGGTCCTCCATTTGATCTCACAATCACCCTACCATTACACATTAGCGTGAGTGCGTATAACCCGAACGGGTAGTAAGACGCGGTGCTAATAATAATATAATAATAATAATATTATTATTATATTATTATCTAATAGAGAAAACAATTGAGTCATTAGTATTTCAAATTCCTTTCTCAACGTACAGGACGACCTCTGTAGTCTAATGGTCATAGTGCCAGGCTACGGATCCAGAGGTCCCAGGTTCGAACCCCAGCACTTTCTAACTTTTTTGTCAAAGCAGTGACTCTGGAATGAGGTCAACTCAGCCTCGTGTAGACAAAATGAGACTCTACTTAAATAAGGAAGTAGTGGCTCCACTCTAGAAAACTGAGATAAACTGTCGGAAGGCTCACTATGCTGATCACATGACACCCTCTATAAGCAAATCTTGACACTATCTTAACCAACATGTTGCGGCCGCTCTGTCGGTATAACTCGCTTGCGGGTTGACGATATTGGGTTGTTTTTTTTTCACGACACATAAACAGGGGGATAATGTTACCAATGTTGATTATTTTAGGGTAAACGAAGGGGGAGTGGTTGGAAGCTATAATAGATGTTATCTTTAGTTTTAAACATAGGTCTAGTACCGGTACTTTTATAACAAATACAAGCAATGTCTACAATAATCATAAATAATAATAGCTATTTAAATAATCTTTAGGTGACAGGTTTAATATTTTAAAACACAAATCGTACAGCATAGAGTATTGTGGGAAAGAAAAATAGATGTGTGTATTAAGTAAAATAGGAAAGAGCTGTCTTACCTTTAATGAACTGCATCATGAAGTCAAATGAATATGATGACAATATCTGTAATGTCCTGTTCATATTGCGAGATTGTAGCCTTAACCTTGATTTTTTTTTTAAATAACACGCAAAAATGCACCAATAGTCACACGACGTACTTTACACATAATATGTTCTACACAAGAATATTGTTGTTTCGATTAATACTCACTGTCAAAACAAAAGTATCTCGTGGAAGCTCGATTGACAAAATGGAGACCATGGACCATTTCAGGAGAAGCGCCAGCTACAAAATTTCGGAACGCATATTTGTCATTAGTAAAAGCCTCTAATTAATTAAGCATTAAATATTATGTTGGTGTTTTTCAGAACATTTGTTTAGAACAGTCCCTGTGCACTTCACAAAACACTACTTTTATATTTATTATTAACTAACACATTATTAAAGGAAAACAAAATAAATTAATGAAATTGTCACTCCAAAAATGTTGAAGTTCCCAGTACCAGTCGTTTAAATTACAAAACAGTCAAACGTTAACACAAAAATAAGGTTTTCCTTTTAGAAAATGTTATGTGTGAGTATATAAATTAAGAGTTCAATGAACATTTTAAACAAACCTGTCATATTTATGTTTAAATTGTGAATACAATCACGAAAATAGATTAACTTTCCTCAATCCATCTTAAAAAAAAAAAAAAATGAACGCTTGCGCATGCGCCTGTTAAGAATTCGAACTGTGCTAACTTCCTACTCCTAAGTTTTCATTATTGTTACTAGTTTTCATTATTAGCACTAGATTAAGGAAGAAAAATTTAATAGTTGATCATTCACACGGTAATAATTAACTTATAATGAATTCACAACCAACTTAAGTATAGAAAAGGCTTGGATGTATGTTAAATTACCTCATTTGTCTTCATTTACAGCTCCAAATGAAATTAAATCCCCATTATTCAGCTATACTTCAATCGTTATACCTTTTTTTTATCGTAACAAAAATGTTTACTTTTTTAATTAATTCTATTTGCGAATGCATCGATGTGCCAATATGTTAAATAATGCATTTCTTCTAACACTGCTATCTTATTCACTTGAGTTTTTCTAATTCTATTTATTTGTAGCGATGACTTCTTTTGAAACTTTGTATTAAGACGCCATAAATAAACATATGCTGCACTTCGAGAAAGGTAAATGTTACTTGAGATTATATCAGACATCTTTTCTTATTCACACTTTTTTGTAGTGTTATTTAAGATTAATAACGAACTTATCCATATTAAAGTACTTTGTAAAGCAATATTATCACAACACAACTTTAACGCTAACATCTTCTATTTACTATTTGTTGCGAAGAACTAACACTATATGACAGTTATCACAGATCAACGGTGTTATCACCAACATTGAAAAAGAAACCCCTCCAAGCTGCCATCTTTTGGGAGGATCGCTAACTATTATTGGGATCAAATACTCGGAGCTCGCCGAAAGAGGAATAAAAACGCGACATTTACGAAGATAATAAATTATTGAAACCCAATTTTTCTGTCCATTCAAGAAGACTTGTCTGTCTACAGAGCTATAAGTTCCGGGTTCGATTTCCGACACATCTTTAAAAAAAAAAAGGTAGACGTAGTAACTGATGCTTCATATATTTATATTTAAAAAAATATGTTTGGTGTTAATTTAATAGAAATAAATTAAACAAAAACCAAACATAAGAATACAAATTAAATTTATAAATGTACAGAAAATACAGCTTTTAAATTATTTTTTCGTGCTTTAACAAATTTAGCAATATGTTTTACTAATTCTTTGAGCTCAAATGTTTGGACTATCTTAGATTCAATAGAAAGAAAGTTATTTTGATAATTTGAAAACTCTGGATATTTATAGTAAGTTAGTCTACGGTATATTTTAATAAATATTGTCTCTATTCTATTGCTTTTCTTTTTTAGATTATTTTTAAATTGTTTACATTATTATTTCATGGGTAGCAAATAGGTTTAGAAATATAAAATTACTATAGGCCTATCTCATTTTTGCCTCCCTAGTCAACTACTTATCCCCCCACTTCACTTTCACACACACTCAAACCCCAAACCCCGAACCCTCCAGAGACTGTAGGGGGGGGGGGGGTCCATATATCAGAGCATACGAATTGCAAGTAAATTTGTCACTTAATCTTACAGCAAACTAACCAGTAATTCGACATAGGATGATTTGAGAAATTTGAATAGTTCGAATCTACCATGACTCCGCATGAAATTCCTATTTAAATCTATTGTAAAAAAAAAACCATCTAATTAGAATTTTAGATGGAAATATTTGGATAATTCGAGGCCTATACATTGCTATTTTTTTTTCTAGTTTGTACTCATTTAAAACCTAACTTAACGATCGATCTTTATTAAACCACACTATATGCCGAGAATGTCGTAGTTGGAATTAGTCTGTTGACAATAGTATCATCATGTGGACTTACTGACAGACTGGTAAAACCAAGGTATATAGACTGAGTGGTAGAATCATGTGGACTAGTAAACGAGAAAGCGGGTAATTATACACCGGTGGACAAATATAAGGTATTTTCTATCTAGACTTTCATCCTATCTGATTTAAGTCTGCAATTTACATATGCTCATTTTTCCAAGTTTTTATATTTTGTGTTTGAATTTTTATATATATATTTCTTTATATATATGTACAAATATATATATTTCTTTATATATATATATATATAGAAAAATTCAAACACAACATATAAAAACTATATATAATGTATCTGTATGTTTATTGTGTATGTGTGTTTTATATAGCATATATAAAATGTCTGTGTGTTTATTTGTAGCATATTATGAGGTTAATGATTCATTGTGTACCAGCTGCCTAGATACTCATGAAAATGGTCAGATAGAGTTTTTGATATTAAAATTGTTTTTTGATATCCCGTGGAATTCGAACTAAAAAGGTTCTACTTTGGATTCTTTCCCCGTCTAATGGCCCTAGCGAGTAGTCCCTAGAGCTTGATTCAAACATTCGCCGAAAATAGGAAGCAGAATCTGCTTGAGTAACGCAGAAATTCACACGTTGTATGTTGACCCATGATGCATTGCAACACTAACTTAAAACATCTGATAGTAAACATATTTTATTTTCTAATAGATTGGCCCATATTTAATCATTCTCCCGATGGATGTTAACAAATTATAGCTCTATGTGGGCCACAACAATCCAATAAATACATCGATACGCACGCTTTATATATTAACCGATTATTTCAAATCTTCTCACAACGGCCAACGAAGCTGTCTGCTCGCTGTTAGCTCTATTGCGCATGCGTTGTCATATGCACATGCGCACAAGTTTGAGATGGTTGGTTCTGATTGGTTCTCCCGTGCCAAAGATCTGGCAGAGTGGACAAAGAAGAGATGAGTTGAATTTTACTGAAACAGCTCGTGCTTATGTGGCGGAAATTTCGTGATTGGCTTAGAACTCGTCACATGACTACGTTTCTGTTCTGCACTAGTTTTTTTTTTTTAATGTAAAGTGACTGACTGACTGCTGGAGAGGAAAGTGCGTGCGGCTCACAAGTAAGGGAAGGGAACACATTAGCGGAACATTTTGTTGATGACTTTTAGGTTAAGATAAGAAATATTTCGCTCTTTGTCAGCGATGAAGACCATCTACCTCCTCCTTTCCCTCAAACAAGGAGGGCTAAGCAAAGGCTTTGATCGGTGTATAATTGGTAAGTGGGGGTAGCAAGCCTCTAGAATGTTCTTTGTGAATCTGTTTATCGTGTTTGGAGCGGGGCATCTCTGCCCAGTTTTCAGGTGACAATTCAGGGACGTAGCTGTCCGAGGCAATAGGTGACCCAATCCACCATATTGTATTATTATTATTATTATTATTATTATTATTATTATTATTATTAGCACCGCGTCTTACTACCCGTTCGGGTTATACGCAACCATATTGTAATAAGTGTGACGTGTGATAAATACCCTCAATTTTTTTGAGTTATTGATATATTACCCCAGTTTTATTACTTAACCCTAAGAAGCATCGCAAGATAATACGATACTTTATTAATAAAATGGGTGACCTGGCGGTCTAGGGGTAAGATGTCAGACTTCTGTACCGGGGGTCCGGTGTTCAATCCTCGGTCCCAGCACAGATTTATCTGATTATCAAACCCTTCCTTCACCTCTGACAAGACGTGTATTAATGTTTGGAATGCCAGGCCTCCATCGTGGTTCGGATCCCACGTTAAACTGTAGGTCCTCCATTTCATCTCACAATTGCCCTACCATTACACGTTAGCGTAAGTGCTTATAACATGAACCCGGTGCTAATAATAATAATATAATAATAATAATAATAATAATAATAATAATAATAATATAATAATAATTCAAAGATAGTTACGACTATCAGGGAAGAGTTTGAACGTATCAATTATTGTTACCGACCGTTTAGGTTCCGATGGCTGAGCTTACGTGTCCTCTACACCTTCGTGACGTTGTCAGTGTCAGTAGCAATGTCGTTGCGCGCTTCAACTGGACTCTTCACTCGCCGTTCTGGGTTCCAAGAGATAGGTACAGTCCGATGTTCACAGGAAGAAACTTTATTGCATCACCGTTCCTACTACGTGTTTTGTTTATACGCATATATGAGCATTACTCTAATGAAATAGAAGTGAGGAAAGGAGCATTTTAGAGGAAATATACCCTCATTTGCCTGGAAAGAGAATGGGAAACAGTTTAAGGGAAAACCACTTGTCAGATAAACGTGAGATTGACGCCTTAAACCATTCCGCCACTGAAGTGGGTCACAACTGATACTAAGCCCGCTTCAGTGGCGGAATGGTCTAAGGCGTCACTCTCGCGTTAGACTGGCCTATATGCATATAACCTGAACAAGTAGTAAGACACGGTGATTAAAAAATTAATTAAAAAGTAACCAATTAGGGATATACACGTACATTAATTTACGATTAATGGGAGAAGGCGTGAGAAAAAGGAGCATTTTATAGGAAATGTACCCGCGTTTACTTGGAGGTAGAGTGGGAAACCATTTAAGGGAGAACCATCCTCAGTACATTAGATCGGGATTCGAACCCCAATTTCCCCGTCAACAGAAAACCTAGTCTAACAGGAGCGTATCCACCTGTTATACCAAGGGTTCCGGGTTCAATGCCTGGCATAGCCGAAATATTTATAACTGGTAAACTGTGTTTTTTTATGTTTTTTTTTTCCCTTTCACAGTGGTGAATTAACGGCCGGGGGACTAAGTGTTTTGTCTGTTCTAGATTTAAATTAGATTGTAAGTCGTGTCCTGATATAACAATAATAATATGGTATTTATTTGAGCTAAGTTAAAAGGCCAACGCCTTTACTTACACTTAATCCCTTAATAATAAAGGCTGTACTTAAAATAATTATGTGCTAAAAAATTAATCTATAATATCTGTACAACGATGATGATAATAATAATCAAAAATATGGCCTACATACATAAATTGTACATTTATTAACATATTAAAATAAAATAAATTAGTAAAATAGAGTTAATTAGGGGAGAGAGAGAGAGAGAGAGAGAGAGAGAAGAAAAAATAAACACTACAGCACACAATTATTCAACACACATATTCACATGTCATTATACCTACAATATTATTATATATGTATAATATATATATATATATATATTACTTATACTATTATAATACATTATACAGGATGTTCCAAATAAAACCAGCCCCCAAACGCACAGTATTTCAAAGTCTGTGCTCAAATGTGCGCCATAGTTTCAATAAATAAACATTTTACTAGTCAACAAGCGGAAATATCCATAGCGGCTGATGACGCACATTTCGAACAAAGAATTTGAAATAATGTGCTTCTGGGGGGAACGGTTTTATTTGGATCGTCCTGTAAAATCAGTCGGTTAAGAAAGTACACGTTAAACACATCAAATAAAGAAGTAAAAATCTTTTCTCTCTGTCATATAATCAAATCACTTTTTTCATGACAATCTGATTAGATCACTTAAGTTGGCCCCCCCACTTCCTCAAAATTAAAATTTAAATACACCACCGTTTACTTGGGTGCAAAACGGTGCAAAACAGGACTTTTAAGATGGCATGAAAAAAATCCAACATTTTGATAGTGGGGGGGCTATCCTTAACTTGGCCCCCCTTAACATAAACAGTCGTACCGTCTCTTGGGTTAGGGTGAAAAACGTAATACTTGGGTGCAAAACGGTGCAAAATAGGTGCACAACGGTGGTGTATTTAAATTTTAATTTTGAGGAGGTGGGGGGGGGGGCAACTTAAGTGATCTCAATCAGATTATATAATTCCAGTTCGGGCGGTGTTCTACCTGTCGGCGAGTCTAGAGGGGGTGCTGACGCTGCAGGTGGCCAGGGATTGGCCGAGTCTCGTCTCGGGATGGGGGAAAGTGGACCGGGCCATGAAGGACCGCTACGGTTACCCCCCAAGGATGCGACGTAGCGTCGTAACGATAACTGCGGTCATGTCTGGCTACATGTTAGGTGAACTGCCCGTTTATCATGGGTGCTACACGATATAGCGCCGAGACGCATTGAGGACGTTTATAAATCACGATTTATTTATTTGTTTACCAACGCGTCTTACTACCCTTTCGGGTTATACGCTTATGTACTTATTACGCTGATGGTTTTAGGGATTAGGAAGGTTATGTTTAGAGGAAGTGTACCCGTATCTTGTGGAGGGAGAATCGAAAACAATTTTGGAAAAAACACCCCCAGTACATCTAACCAAGATTCGGACCTCGATCTCCTTGTTATCGGTAAAAAAAAAGTTCGTGTTTTTGCAGTTTTTATGGTAAAGCAATCTTATTATTATTATTATTATTAGCACCGCGTCTTACTACCTGTTCGGGTTATACGCACTTACGCTAATGTGTAATGGTAGGGTGATTGTGAGATGAAATGAAGGACCTACAGTTTAACGTGGAATCCGAACCACGGTGGAGGCCTGGCATTCCCCACATTCACAAGATGTCTTGTCAGAGGTGAAGGAAGGGTTTAAAGCAATCTTAAAATAAATCAAATATTCCTCCAGTAGAAAGACAAGAGTATAATTTTCTTCACATGTTGTTATCAACAGTTGTTGAATATCTGTCACGAGTATGGCGGCATTAGATGACAAACTTTTTAAATAAAGAGGAAAAGGCTGTTATTAAATTCCAGGACACCCTTGACAGATATTAAAATTACTTCTGTTTTTTTTTTTCGGAATAAAATAATTATATTTGAAAAAATTACAAGGAAATTTCAATTTTTTCTTTAATAATAAATATGTCAAACTTTTAACAGAGTAGATAGATAAATGAATGGATTACGAACGTAGAAATATATTTGACATATTTATAATCAAGGTGTGGCTGTAATATTGTAATTTCACTCTAAATAAGTGTGGTCTAAGGGTAAGGTGTCGAACATCTGTGCGGGGGATCCGGGGTTCAACCCTCGGTCTCGGCAAAGATTTATCTGATCACCAAACCTTTCCTTCACCTCTGACAAGACGTGTATTAATCACAACTTGTGAATGTGGGGAATGCCAGGCCTCCACCGTGGTTCGGATACCACGTTAAACTGTAGGTCCTCCATTTCATCTCACAACCACCTTACCATTACACATTAGCGTAAGTGCATATAACCCGAACGGGTAGTAAAACACGGTGTTAATAATAATCTAAATAAGTATACGCGAAAAAAAATTATGTATGGAGATTTCAAATAAAATTTTCATTTTCTCTCTATGGGAAAGTGAAAAGCTCATTCCCACCAAATAAATGCTCTTCAAATTATGTAAATTTGTAAAAATAGTTTTGACGTAAGAAATATGATATTATTTTTACTCATGGAATTATGTATATTATATAAATACTATAAATGGGATGCTAAAGTCCTATATTCTCGAATCCTATGATAGTCGAGATATTTGAGATACGTAAAGATCTCAACAACAAAAAAGTATCTCGAATACAAATTTATGAATAGCTTTATTCAAATAATAATTTAAAACAAAGTGGTAAACGTAATTATATAGATAAGTGTTATTTAACGGGTAAAAAAATTACAAAAAAAGACTAAATTGTATTACTGTAATTAATTTGCTAAAAAATAAATGTTCTCTTTGTTTATTTATAACGTAATAGACATAACTAATAAAATAGCATTTTTAAGTAGACTTGAACAACTTTTTTTTTTTATTAAATTTTAAGAATGTTCAATTCAAATAAAATTGTACATATTTAAATTTGGATTCAAGATTGGAAAGAACTTTTAAGATTTGTATTTGAGAAATATATAATGCCCAATGCTAAGTGCAGTGCACGTCTGTATTATAATTTGTGTAACAAACATGACATACGTCATTGTTTGTTTTGTATTTTTGGCCATCAGTAAAATTGTTCCTTCCCACCACGACTATGTTCCAAGAGCCGAGGAGCAGCTACCGAGACGAAAGAGACGCCACCAACGTCGACCCCACCACACCCGCCTCGTACATGGGTTGGAGCCTGAGAGGGGTCATCTTGTATCTGTTAGTCAAGATGATGGAGCTTACGATGATTTATCAGGATCTTCTCGTCATGGTCGTCAGCAAATGTCTTTCCGTCAGGTTCAAACAGGTCAACGACAAACTGAGAAGGCACAGGAGACAGGTAAGAAAGAGCTCGTCGATGATCTTTCATTAGGGGGAAAGGTTGCATAGGGGGTTGGGGGGGGGGGGGTGAAGAGTTTTTACCTTTACTCACAATTGAAGGACACGGGGGGGAAAAGGAGGAAAGTCTTACTTTAACTCCAATTGAATTAGTGCTGCCATCTGTTAGACAATAAATATACCTTTCTATACACTTTATATTATGGTTAAAAGAGGTCTCTGTCATATTTAAATTGAGTTATTGCTGCCATCTGTTAGACAATCATGAGACCTTTCTAATTAACTTTATATTATGCTTAAAAGAGGTCTCTGTCATATTTAAATTGAGTTAGTGCTGCCATCTGTTAGACAATCATGAGACCTTTCTAATTAACTTTATATTATGCTTAAAAGAGGTCTCTGTCATATTTAAATTGAGTTAGTGCTGCCATCTGTTAGACAATCATGATACCTTTCTAATTAACTTTATATTATGCTTAAAAGAGGTCTCTGTCATATTTAAATTGAGTTATTGCTGCCATATGTTAGACAATCATGAGACCTTTATAATTAACTCTATACTATGGTTAAAAGATGTCTGTCATATTTAAATTAATTATATCTGTTTGTACATGAAACAGTTTGATGGGTTTTTTGTTTTCAAACTTAATATTTAGAAGGTATATTGTAATATCTAAAGGTCAAATCGAGATTTTTTATTCCAGTTTTAAAATTAAGGGTAGTTTACTGATAGCTGATTTTGAAATTTTCAAATTTTTCCAAAATGTATCTTAATTATTTTGTTCAAACTGTATCCATGGAGAGTAAGACGCATGGTAAAGATACCCTGATATTGGTATTGTTGAATTATTACTGTTTAAATACAAGCATACCAGCTTTTACCGCTTCATCGTACCGTTATTCATTTCATCAGCCATTAAAAGAGAATACACCACTGATTGACTTTTGTCTAATAACTACCGAAATCAATCACCTTGGATACAACAAAGACACGACAAACATTACATTACAAGTCTGTTAAACGCTACTGAAAACTAAAAAAAACAACGCGCATGCGCAACAACACAAGAGCTAGAAACAAAACAACAACTACATATGTCTCATCATAGTCAAGAACTAAATAATGTCAACACTCCCACTTATTTAGATCTGTCTCTCAAACCAACCTTGCTTCGCAAGTAATTAAACTGATGCTTTGGCAGAGGCTTTGTAAGAACATCTGCAAGTTGTTCTTTGGATTCAATGTACCTTATATCAATGTCACCACGTTCATAGACATCCCGTACAAAGTGGAAACGAACATCAATATGCTTAGTTTTTCGGTGGTACTCAGGATTATTCGTCAATTTAATTGCTGATTGGTTATCTACGTACATTGGGACCTTATCACATTTCAAACCCAATTCACAAATAATTCTACGTAGCCATATAGCGTCCTTTGTTCCATTAGACAATGCAATGTACTCAGCCTCTGTTGTTGAAAGTGCTACTACTCTTTGTCTCTCAGAGGACCAAGAGATAGCACCCCCATTAAACAAAAATACAAATCCGCTAGTTGATTTTCGGGTATCTACATTACCAGCATAATCTGCATCTGTAAAACCTCTCAGTGTGGCGTTACTCCCACTGTCTCCGTAAACAAACCCATAATCCATTGTCCCCCTTAAATAACGGAGAATCTTCTTAACCGCCTGCCAGTGATCTTGCCCATAGTTAGTTAAAAATTGACTGGCTTGATTAACTGCATATTCAATATCAGGGCGACTGACTTTTGCAGCGAAAAGAAGAGAACCAATTGCTTCACGGTATGGCACATATTGCAGTTTCTTCTTTTCTTCTTCACCTCTTGAACTCTGCCATTGGCTTAAGTGTAAGCCAGGTTCAGCTGGAACAGTTGACGGCTTTGCATCTTCCATGCAGAATCTTCGTAGAATTTTCTGGATGTATGAACTCTGACTAATTTTTATAGTGCGTTTTTCCCGATTTCGTTCAATTTCAAGGCCGATGAAATGCTTAGCGTCACCAATTGTGATCTGAAAACACTGTTCCAAATTTTGCAGAACTTCATCAATTGCTTCTTGAGAAGCTGACATCAAAAGTCCATCATCAACGTAGAGAGCTAAGTATACAGTTGCTCCTTTGACCTTGCCAGCAAACACGCAATGGTCACACTCAGTTGGTTGGAAAACAAATTTTTCTAAAAATTTCACGAATTTTATGTTCCAGCAACGTGGCGATTGCTTGAGTCCATACAGGCTCCTTTGAAGTCTACATACTGCTTCAGGGTGTGCTTTGTCTTCAAATCCGGGGGGTTGCTGCATATAGATCTCTTCTTTCAATTCACCATAGAGGAAAGCCGTTTTCACATCAAATTGGGCAATTTCAAGATCTTCTCCCGCTACAATGGCTAGAAGCAATCGAATTGATTCATAACGAACAACAGGCGCAAAAGTCTCAAAATAATCAACACCTTCTCGCTGAGCAAACCCCTTTGCAACAAGTCTGGCCTTGTATCTAAGACCCCCACTTGAATTTGATTTCTCATTAAACACCCACTTACAACCGATCACATGCTTCCTTTCTGGGAGTTTCACAAGTTCCCACGTTTCGTTTTGTTGAAGCGCACTCATTTTTCTTCCTTTTCCTTCATCTGCCATTCGCGTTTCACATTCACGATACCAGTGACCAAGCTCGTTGCAGTACTTACAAGGATGTTTTCTTTTCAACTCTTCAATACTCTTGGAATTTTTCTTCCGCTTGTCTTTGGAATCATTAACCTTTTGGTAATTGGATGACATTTTTTCTTGTTCATCTAGTTTTAGCTGCAGGGCTTTTACTTGCAGCGCAAGTGATGAAGACTCCTCTTCCATTGATGTCAATCTTTTGTCCTCACGAATTATCCTCGCAATTAAATTCTCCTTTTTTCGCTCATCTTTTGCAGTGCACTCCCATGCCATGGTAAATGCCGAGAATCTTGATGGCAAACTGTTCAGCAGTTTAGACATCACGGCTGAATCAGGTGGTTTTTCACCTGCATCATCAAGTTTCTTACAGATGGTTTCAAATTTTTCTAGCTGTGTTGCGACAGGCACGCCATTCTTGATCCGAAAATCGTAAAATTGTTGCCAACAATCTTGTTTCGCATCTTCACTTGTGTCTCCATACAAAGAATGTAGTTTATCCCAGATCTCTTTCGGTGTCCTACAGTTTATTAAATTCACATGAAATGTCCGATCCACTGAGCTCAATAAGATCACTGCTGTTTTTGACTTACATTTTTTCCATACTTTCCACGCGTCGAGTTTTGCTGCTTTGTCGGGCTCTGTATCTGTCCCTTCCACAAATTCTACCAAATCTTGAGCATCAAGTAAGAATGACACGCTAAATTTCCATAATGCGAAATTTGTGCCGTCGAATTTTGTGAGATCGTATGTGTCCTTTTCCGTCATTGCTGCAAGCAGAGAAAAGAAAATATACTGGATGCAATATACACCTACCGACGTCACGAGCAAAACGTACCGTCGACACGAACAAACCGTACCGTTAACACGAACAACAAAATGTGTAGCGACGACACGAACAAAAGTTTCTCAACTTAACACTTCGATATAATGGCGGCGCAGAGGAAGCGTGACTGGGCCCATAACCTGTTGAATTATTACTGTTTAAATACAAGCATACCAGCATTTACCGCTTCATCGTACCGTTATTCATTTCATCAGCCATTAAAAGAGAATACACCACTGATTGACTTTTGTCTAATAACTACCGAAATCAATCACCTTGGATACAACAAAGACACGACAAACATTACATTACAAGTCTGTTAAACGCAACTGAAAACTAAAAAAAAACAACGCGCATGCGCAACAACACAAGAGCTAGAAACAAAACAACAACTACATATGTCTCATCATAGTCAAGAACTAAATAATGTCAACAGGTATGAAGAACAGAATTTGTTAGTTACTAAAGTTATTAAAACAATCTTACTATATTCATACGTCAAGTCATGTTATCTACAGCTGTCAATTTTGATAGATATTATCAATACATATAAAATAACACTAATAATATAGTAAAACGTTATTAATATTGACCAAAAAAAAAGTGTTTGAAATTGGTCAACTGCTCCAACCAAAATCAAGCTGTACGCTTGTTTTTAGACGACATTTATTTTATTTACGGTAAATTTACCAATGACCTTACTTTTTTAGGTCCATTACTGTCTCTAGCATGTGGACTGACTCAGTTTTTTATTCGAGCTCTATATTTTTCCACTACCAGCTTCCTAGACCTGCCATAATAGCATTATATACCTTATAATCAAACTAAAACTAGGAGAGGCACAGCATCCAGTCCCCAGCTGTTGATTTATCAATGTGAAGGTGTAAACCCACATAACACCAATGATAGATTGTTCGGCTGTGCCGGAAATTGAACCAGGGACCTTTAACTCAGAATACACATGCTAACGATTGAGCTAAGGTGTCAGACAGGCTACCAATGACTAATTTTTTTTTTTTTTTTTTTAATTTTAAATACTTCTAAAATTGTTCTAGTAATTTCGTTCAAGAAATGGATAAATTTTTCCTTATTAAATAAACATGCGCTTTTCACTTTACTAAAGAAAATAATTTGGGATTAGCTTACTGATAACTAATTTTTTACAATGTACTATTTTTAAATTTATTTTTACCGTTTCGGAAAAAGAAATACTTTGATAGTAAAAAAAAAACAAATCGAATTGGAGATATTGATGAATGTTAAGGATATTAAGGCCGTAGCCAGGGGTTTTTGGGGGTCAAATCCCCCCCCCCCCTCCGAAACTTTATGGACAAAATATATATGACTTTATTTATGTTTCAAACAATATCAAGAGTTAATATTCAAGTATAAATTAGGGGGCTGTGTAGCCATAAAAACACTTCAGATAGCTTCTATAACTGTTTATCATTTAGAATTGTTTCTATATTCCGGAAATTTGGGGATGTGCCCACCAAACTCCCCCCCCCCCCTCCCCCCCGAAATTGTTGGCGGCCTTGGTGGTTATCTCCAATTTTGATCTTATCCCCGCTATTCTTTGAGATGCGAAATAACTTACCAGTTATCATTGAAAAGATGTATATGACTATGAAAATAAAACAATTTTATTTAAAGTATATTTTTATATAAAACCAATAGTTTCTGAGCTATAAGATTTTTTTTATGAAGATCTGGGTCGTTGATTGTTATGTCCTTTGTAGGAATGGGATGTTACTCTTTTCTTAATTTTTTTTGTAACAGTGTATATTATTTCATGTACGCTTTTCGGTTAAATATGATACTGTTTTCTCAGTCATGCTTCTGCAACAATGAAGGCCTAGTATATTATTAATTTTCACATATTTTAATAAATTTAGTTAATATCTTCATTTATAGGTAAAGGAACAATTAAGTCTGTTCGGTGCGTAGTATCATTTTTTTTAAATAGTTTTAGTAATAATTGTGATCACAATTTGTGTCTGAAGAATGTTTTATTTTTTTATCAATTTAGTTTTAACAAAAAAAAATTAAGGTTTTTTTACACATAACCTGTTTATAAATATTTGGTTTATAACCACAATATACTAAATGGGAAAGTACATAAGATCGTTTATTTAAATATATTTAGTTTATTTATGTAAATATTTCGTCTAGTGTTCAGTTCTTCTGATTCGTGATCTCTTGGCAGATCAACTTTACTAATGTATACTACCCGCTTCGGTGGCCGCATGGCTTAAGGAGCTACTCTTGCACTAGAATAAACTGCCGATGACACGATTAAAGCTTAAATTATTATTATTATTAGCACCGCGTCTTACTACCCGTTCAGGTTATACGCACTTACGCTAATGTGTAATGGTAGGGTTATTGTGAGATGGAATGAAGGACCTACAGTTTAACGTGAAATCCGAACCACGGTGGTGGCCTGGCATTCCCCACATTCACAAGATGTCTTGTCAGAGGTGAAGGAAGGGTTTGGAAATCAGATAAATCTGTGCTGGGACCGAGGATTGAACCCCGGACCCCCAGCACAGAAGTCTGACACCTTACCCCTAGACCGCCAAGTCACTTAAAGCTTAAAACCTAATCGGGTGCACTGAGGGTGGTTTTCCTAAACGATTTCCCACTTTCTTTCCACGCAAATTCTGGTACACTTAATCTCAATTTAACCTTCCCCATTTTTAGTTCATTAACGTAACTAGCATATAAGCGTATAACTCAAACGTGTAGTAAGACGCGGTGCAAAAGAAAAAAATAATCGTGTGTATTGTTTCAGAACCATTCACCTTATTCTGGCGACATTTGAGGGAGGATTTTAGCCGCTTACACGAGTTGACGGAGAGGGTTGATTCTGTTTTCAACAAAATCATACTACTTGCTTACTTCTTAAACGTGTTTTCAATCTGCATCTCCTGTTGTAACACTTTAAGGTAATCCCTGATTTTTATAGCAAGCCCAGTTTGTACCACCAACATTGTTTGAATATCACTAAAATATTGCATTCTACAGATATGTTTTACTTGATCTAACAATAATAGTAAAATCCCGGTACTCCTAAATTCCGGAGAGTTCGAACACAAATTTCTCGGAACTGGCAACAACAAAAAAATCAAGTCATATGAAATATATTTTGTTGGCTATTAAGCTCAAAGTTAAAAGATAATTATAAAAAACAGTTTATATTTGATCATAAATGATTAATATTTACATGTTGTGGACAAGACAATTTATTTTCCTGTAATTAAAAATAAATTCCAGTACATATTATGTGTTATACATCAATTGAATAAATGAAAAATTTGATTAAGCTCATTCAATTGTAATTGAAAATTCGTGAGAATACTGTTTCACTGAGTTCTTCCACTTAATCGGAATTTTCGTTAATCTTAATCAACTTCGGTCCCAATTAGTTTGGATTAACGAGTTTCTAGTGTATTAATAAAATAAACATATTGTTGGTCTGTTTGTTATGAACGTTTCGTGATATCTACCGCAAGCAGTGGTGTAAAATTTTAAAATTAGTAGCCCATGTAGACAAACGTACGCACCTAGAAGCAGGAATTTTACAATTTTTGTAATTTAATTAAAAATTGGGTCTGAAGAAATTAAATGAAGATTTTTTTCTGTTTGTTTGAAACAAAGCACTTTATTGCGTGGTTACCCCAGGCAATTCTGGCTACTTCTACTAGCCAATTAGTTATAAATTTCTTATAAAATTTTAGCAAACGCTTCCCATAATACATCTATGGTTTACGGTAAAATGTGTATTTACGAATTAAGAAGATGAATACAATTTTAGCTTCAAGACCCGATGTTCATGGGTTCAAACCCAGCCAAGGTTGATGTTTTTTTTTACCTTGAGTGATAAAAATCCGTAGCACAACTTCCTTTGGAGGGAATGTAAAACCATCGATTGTGGCATGTAAAAATACTTTTTTTCCGATAAAATTGGTAGGCTCTTTCACTCTCGCTCATAGAAATTTTCGTGTGATAATATAATCATTTAGTTCAAAAAGTGCACGTTAAATACCTCAAATAAATAAATAAATAAATGAATAATAAAACTGTAATATATTTATTCACGCCTCTGTGGCAACGTGAGTTTCAAATTTTCAAATAATGGGCCTCCTATGAAACTAAGACTTTACGTACAGGCTCAGGTCCAATTTTCAAAAGAAGGACCCTCCTTATCTGAGAGTTAATAAAGTTACTAGATCTACTTTTACGTGTTCATACGTCAAGTCATGTGAACTGCATCTGTCCCTTTTGATAAATATTATCAATACCTGTAAAATAACAATAATAATAATATAAGTAAATGTTGGTCGCAAAAAAATTACCTACGTGGAACCCCTCAGTGAGAGAAAGTATTGTGATCGTAAATAAAATTCCCATTTGAGATTTTGATGTTTGTCAAAGTTTCATGTTTCTTTGAGCCCAAAACAGCGGATGAAACTGAATTCCCAAACACGGTTAGTTAAGATTGCCATCCACCGCATCGATGGATACGCGGAGGCAAAACGCATCAGTCTCATCTTGTCTGGCTCTCGGAAGACGGTGAGATCTGGGTTCTAGCCCCAGTTTGGATGTTCTGAAGGTGGTTTTTCCCCTCCTAAATGGATTCCCAATGTCCCTCCACGCAAATGCGAGTACACCTACTCTATATTCAACCTTACTCATCCTTAACATCGTCCACTGTTTCCAGCCTGTGGCCGGACCAGTTTAGTGAAATGCCTTTACTTTTTCTCTATCTTGACACCATTCTTCTCCGTTTATTGCTTTCATTGTTATCCTTACACTTACACACTTTCTGTTATCTGATCCTACCATCCCTTTTTTGGCCTTCCTTGCGGTCTTTTTCTTATATACTTTATTTCCAATATTTTCTTTGGCATCCTCTCTTTTTCCATCCTCATTATATGACCATACCATCTCAGTCTTACTTCCTCTACTATCTCATGTACTCCAACATCCTCATTACATGACCATAGCATCTCAGCCTTGCTTCCTCTACTATCTCATGTACTCCAACATCATCATTACATGACCATACCATCTCTTTCTTCCTCTACTATCTCATGTACTCCAACATCCTCATTACATGACCATACCATCTCAGTCTTACTTCCTCTACTATCTCATGTACTCTCTATAACCCCCACTCTTTCCCGAAACACTTGATTCCTAAACTTGTTTCTCCACATGACAGCCAACATTCTCCTCCCAAACTTTATTCCTATGTCCTCTATTTTCTTAAAATCTCTTACATTTAATGTTCATGTTTCTGCTGCGTATGTGACAATAGGTACAAAGTACGCCCTGTACAATACTTCAAGGCAGGTCTCTTATAACACTTATAGAACAACTCCCCATAAAAACTCCCATTTTTTCCTAATTACATTGATGTGTTTGCAAGGTTTAATTTAGAGGAAGTGCACCCACATTTGGGGGAGGCAGAATGGCAAACCATTTAGGAAAAAAAAAAACTCTCAGTGCACCTGACTAGTAATGATCCCCGATCCCCTCTTTTTCGGCAGTTTTGTCTAACACGAGAGTAGCGCGTTAGACCACCGAAGCGGCTTTCTCTGTTATTAACAAATTAACAACCCGTTTCGGTGGCCGCGTGGTCTAACGCGCTACTCTCGCAGTAGACTAGACTTGCCGATGACGCGTGAGATTGAGGTTCGATTCTCGGTCGGGTTTACTGAGGGTGGTTTTCATAAATGTTTTTTTCCACTTTCCTTTCACACAAGTGTGGGTGCACTTCCTTTAAATTAAACCTTCTTAGTCGTTAAAACCGTTAGTGTAATAAGCACTTTATATATACGTATAACCTGAACATGCAGTAAGACGTGGAGATTATAAAAATAAATCGAGCTTACTGGAACAATGTATTCGCCATTGATTGGTTGTAGGTGACCTGGTGGTCTAGGGGTAAGGTGTCGGACTTCTGTGTTCGGGGTCCGGGGTTCAATCCTCGGTCCCGGCACAGATTTATCTGATTACCAAACCCTTCCTTTACCTCTGACAAGACGTGTATTAATCACAGCTTGTGAATGTGTGGAATGCCAGGCCTCCAACGTGGTTCGGATCCCACGTTAAACCGTAGGTCCTCCATTTCATCTCACAATCATCCTACCCTTATATTAGCGTAAGTGCGTATAACCCGAACGGGTAGTAAGACGCGGTGCTGCTAGTAATAATAATAATAATGATAATAATAATAATAATAATAATAATAATAATAATAATAATAATAATAATAATAATAATAATAATAATTGGTTGTATTAACATTTCCAAACTGAAGAGCCTCAGCGCTTGCCGACACTGGTCTGTTCCGAAGACGCTGTTTGTCGCTGGTCCTTACGGTGATAAAAATTTGCTGCATGTCTTACTTCGCCGCGAGTATCCACGACGAGTCCATGGTGACGAGGACCCTTCTGAATGACGTCCCGACTGAGAGCTACTGTACTGAGGTAAAAAAAAAAACACCTCTAATTAAATACATTTTAGCGCAATAATCTGTAACCATAGCTACAACGACTCGCTAGTTTTAAAACATTTTCTTACAATCAGCAAAGCTGTGCAAGCATGCGTGTACAACAAGTTATATAAGAGTTAAGCGCGTGTCACTGTAAATGTAATAATGGGAAACAATTTCTGTGATGTAGGACCGTTAATGCTGATCCTTAGAATGTAATCACATATCTAGATGTACTGGTGTGTTGTTTACTATTAATAATGGTATGTTCTGCTGTCGTGCTCCAAAGATGTCGAGGTGTGTAGTGCCACGAGCCTAACTCCTATGCAACCTGTTGTACACACATGCTTGAACAGCTTTGCTCTTCCGGCGCTGTACGCTGAAACTTTGAACACAATTCATTGGTATTAGCAATGTTTCCCGGATGTAAGTATATGAGGATTGTGTATTACTTTTGGTTCAAACCAGTTATAATTATGTGCAGTTTGGGCTATGAGTTTCCAAACACCCTATAAAAAATAGTATTATGACAAAATTGTAAAAATGTACTAGAATGATCTATAAATGACTAGTGGTTTGTCTATAAAAATATATTTGAACTTATTTATAAAAAAAAAAAGACAAATCATTGTTCATACGTTTTCGAAAATTATTCATCAGAAAACTACGCTTAATTTTATAGTGAGGATCTATTTTTAGTCATAATCTCAAATATAACGTCTGGAAAAAAACCCATCATCAATCTGTTTGGGATTAGCCTCAATTACACTCACTTTACCTTGAACGATATAAATCCTATCTTGATGGATTACACTATGCTCCTATCCTATAAGCTGCACCATAGTGGAACAAAGCAAGGTAAGCTTGGAATCTTAAAGGGTAAGTGGAGTGTATAATACGGGTTTATAGATGGCAAGACAAAATAACAGTATTTGGGTTCAGGATTTACATGAAAGTAGTTTTATGTTTTTTTCTTAAGCTAAATGTTTTCATGATTACAATACTTTCTCTATCTCATTATTCTGAAGTCAACAACCATAAGGTTGGTTTGTTGTGGTTTATATCCATCCGGAGCTGGGAATACACTCAGACCTTTGGCTGGTTAGTGCTAACTGCACAATCTGGTGGATACCCTATGCATTAAAGGAGTTAAGGAAATGTGGTGATTCCCGTTTTCTTACACCCTGAATTTCTATGAGCGAAAGCGAAACGGCCTACCAATTTTGCCGGGAAGGGTATTTTCACGTAATTTCGAGGTTCATTTAACACGCCACAATCGACAAGAGACCGACGGATTTACTTCACCTCCGAAGGAAGTTGTGCTACGGAATTTTTTATTGCTCAAGAAAAATCCGTTGACCTCGGCTGGGTTTGAACACACGAACCTCGGGTCCTGAGGTGAACGCTTTACGCCAAGGTCATCAAGGTCGACATTTCCTATGCATGTTAGATTAAAAAATTAATTGCACTTGAGTTAAACGTATTAATTAATCATATTTAAGCATGTTTTCTTCGTTTCTTTGTTTGTTTCCAGGTAGCAAGGTTCGTAAACGATGTCGTGTCCATGAACGTAGCTTTCACGGGGATGAAGTTTTTCTCCGTGACCAGAGCATTCATTCTTACGGTCAGTATCGATTCTGAGAAATAGGATTGAATTTTGAAAATATCTTGAAACGTAATCTAGAATAATCAATTTGAAATAAAATAAAAATTAACACTGCGTACTGATTATACGTATATACAGTAGCCCATGGCTTTTTTGGTGCTGACTGACAGCTCACAGCTGACAGCTGACAGTCAACATTTAGGTATATACCTGAATTTTGACTGTCAGAAGTGACAGCTGCTAAACACATGTTTTTGCAGATCATATGGTTCGGCGTAGGGATACATAATTTGGTCTGGTAACTTTTCAAAACCGTCAGCTGTCATCTGTGAGCTGTCAGTCAGCACCAAAGAAGTAATAGGGCTACTGTATGTTCTAATTACCCTAATGTGTTAAGGGATGAGAAAGGTTTAAATTATAAGAAATGTGCTCGAATTTTCATAACATAGTATAAAACCAATTAGGAAAAAAAAAGTTCACTGCATCCGACTGGGATTCTAACCCCAATCCTTCCGTCATCGGCAGTACAAGAAACGCTAGTTATGAAACATGCTGGAAAACTCTCTAGCGAGTAAAAGTTGTGATACATGATCGCGCAACCCGCAATTAGTTAGAACAGAAAGATAGTTTCAAAACATGTTTATTTAGAACAGCGAGTTTGTGTGTCACGGAATACCGGTTACTCGCTGAGCGGCTGAGTTTTCAATTTGGCAACCGTAACAAGACTATATGGTTGTTTTGATTAGTAATCAAATCATTCATCCGTTGATTGTCGAAAAATATTTTTGTAAACATAGAAATAGACACCCAGTCAGGGATTTGGAACAAATCCGTCAGGTTCTAGATGTTCTACTGATTAAGTTGTCCAGGATCTATTCCATGTCAAATAATAATTTAAATATACAAATCTTGCTTAAAGGGCACAACAGTGAATTTATACAGAGTCAATCTATTTTAGGAGTCACTGATGTGTAAATAATTATTATATTCTTAGTAATTTTAGGAGTCACTGATGTGTAAATAATTATTATTTATATTACTATATATCGATAAAATTTGATATTATCATACGTTTCTAATAATATTTCATTAATATGTTGTATAACTGGCCTTTTCGTAACTTTTTTAAAAACAAAAATATTAAATGAAACTATTATGTGTTTTGTTTCGTGGTTGTGGCAACAATAGATATTGTTTTGTTTTTAGCATCACGTCTTACTACCTGTTCGGGTTAATACGCTTATATACTAATTATGCTAATGATTTTAGGGATTATGAAAGCTATAGTTATAGGAAGTGTACCCACATTTACGTGGAAGGAGAGTGAAAAACTGTTTTGGAAAAAAAAACATTAAATATATTAAATAAAAATATTAAATTCACATTTGTATCTTCTTGCATAATGGCCACCATAAAATAAACAAATAAATGTGTTTTAATAACTAAGAGAAAAAGCCACATGGAAAATTAATTTCAAAATAAAGCTTTTATTTTGAACACTTCCGATTACGGTTTATATGACATTATCAAAACCCCACATTTCGTGTGGCTTTAAATCTTAATTTTTGAAGAGAAGGCAGCCTTTTTTTAGAAGTTCTCGTTTTATAAAGTTTTTTTAAGTGAACCACAAAAGCCATTTTCCCCATACAAAAAAATCCAAATGGCTATTTTCAATAAATTCGTGTTTCAATAATGTAAAAACGGTTAAAAGAATAAAATAATTAAAAACAACGTGTTTGTTGTGAAACTTTTGATGCCTTAAGTGACAACGGCTTAATATAAATATTATGGTTTTGGAGAAAATGTAGTTTGGCGAATGGATATATATGAGTAGATCTGGTAACTTTTGCTTACTGTTAGTTGGCAGACAATAGGGAGTGTTTGTTTGAATCAGAATGTTTTGTTTTGTTCTGTTCTGTTGGCAGTTGATTGGAACCATCTTGACCTACAATGTGATCATACTTCAACTTGCCTTCATGACCAGCAAGAGTATACAGAATACTACTATTTGAATGTGGAATGCCTTCTTGTATTAACCTAATCATATCTGCCGTTGTTGGCGTTGTGTGGTGTTTGTAATTTTTTTCTTTATTACCATTGTTGTAAAGTTTATTAAACATTATTAGACATTGCTTTAGTGTGATTTGCCAAATTAAGGTTTAAATATCTAACGCTCCTTTAACTTGTGGCAATAATGTGAACTAATTGAATAGCTAATATACCTACATCTCCTTAGATTTTACTAACCATACTGTGCTGTAATCGATAATATATCTATTGCTATTAATATTATGATTAAAATTATTGTAATCATACATTAAATTAGAAAAACTCAAACTTTGAAAAATATTTCTAATACCGTACACATTATTTGATGTTTATTGTAATATGATAGATTTAATAAATTCAAATGTTTACTGTAGTTTCTGATTATCTATTTGTCTTACAAGTTCTGTTTTCCATCACTTAATGTACCAGCCACATTTATAAATCAGAGTGGAACTATATAGACATGACTATAATATATAATATGCAGTGGCGGCTCGTGTACAGGCACTGTGGAACTGCAGCACCCCCTATTTCCACTTGATATTATCGAGAACATTTAATATAATGAGTCCTTTTTTCTTTAATTCTCTATTTATTTTTGTAGTACAATATTCCTTAAACTTAATGTCAGCACTTCAGTAGCCGTCCCCAGTTTATGAAAAAATACAAACATCTTTGTCTGGAACTGTGCGCTTTACAGTGCCAGTGACGTGGTGTTTGACTGTTGTGCGCATGCGCACATAGGGGGGGATGGGGAGGAAGGAGGGACTGCCAGGTAAAGAGCCACTGTTGCTCTCGCAGTGCCTGCTCTGCCGTGATGGTGGAAGAAAGTTTTTTTTTTACTCAGCGTGTGTTGTGCTTAAAAACCGTGTACCATATTCTTGAATGTGATAAAGTGTAGAAGAGTGTAGAATTAAATTATTATTCTTCTTCCAGCTATTATATTTGATTTTTTTCTTTTATTTAACAGAAAGACTCAATGCTCTTGCAGTACTTTCAATGGATAGTAATTTCCTCAATTGTCATCCAGAGATCAAGGAGAAAATTATTGAAATTTTTGCTCAAATTAAAACAAGAAGAATGGATTTAATTTTTAAATGAATAGATCAAGCTTTAACTGTAACAATTTAAGTTAAATTAAGTAAAAAAATGTTTGATTTTTTTGTTAAGATTTTATCAAGTTCCTAATAATAATAAATAATAATAATAATTTAATAATAAATCGTTAACTCGAGTTGGTGACTTAACAGAACCAGGTGTCACTCTCGTGTTAGACTGTTCTTCTGGTGACTGAGAAGATCAGGGTTTGAATCCCGGTCAGATATACTGAAGGTGGTTGTTCCAAACTTCTTCACGCAAATTCAGTTATTTTACCTCTAAAAATTGCTTCCGTTCTCATATCATATATCTATTATTATAATCTGAACGGGTAGTAAGATGCGGTGATAAAAAATAATCTTTTTATGAATTTTGACCACAAAAAAAAATATTTCTAAATATTCCCTCCTACCATAAAAAGATATTTTTTTTTTTTTTTTAAGTGAGGAATTTCGGGTTGACTCATCGAGTGTATGCAGCCCTCAACACATTAATAACTGTTTGTCCTTGCTCGATATATTTGCTCCCCCCCCCTCCCCCTACCCCACATCTCACCTACCTCCGTGTTGACACGTAAGGTCAAATTGAAGGAAAGCTTGGCATTGAAGTACGTATTAACTGTAAGTACACTTTGTACTGCTAGTATTTAGACCACAATATTTTTTTCTTTATATTCATTCATAATTAAACGCAACCCTTAATATTCGACCTGGAAAAAAGGATCACGATTTCTCCTCGAGGTATCACAAGGTACCCTAACCGATGACAGGGAAGATCGAGGTTCGGATCTACGTCGGGTGTACTGAGGGTGTGTTTTTTGTGTATGTGTGTTTTTTTTTTTGTTTTTTTTTGCAAAATGTTTTTCACTCTTCCTCCTCACACTTTCGGGTACACTTCCTCTAAATATAACCTCCCTAGTCCCTAAAACAACTAGCGTAATTAGTAGGCCTACATAAATGTGTGACGCGAAAGGGTAGTAAGGCAAGGTGCTAAAAAAAAAACCATCAAGTTTGAACAAAATCCGTCGAACCATTTGGTTTCTAACTCCGGGTTTATGCAGATATATCGTAAAAACACACTTTTAGAATTTGGTAACGCTCATTTATAAAACGTCAAGTCTGATACCTTAGATCTGTCGGTAGCGTGTCTAGATATTGAGCTGAGGGGTCCCAGGTTCGATTCCTGGCATGGTCTAAAAATTCATAATTGATGAAATGTGGGTTCACCCTTCTACAATGTTGAATTAACGGCCGGGGGTCTTGATGTTGTGTCTGTTCTATATTTAAGTTAGTTAATTATAATATAATTTGTCGGTTCAGAAAGTGCACGTTAAATACCTCGAATAAATGTAAGAAGAAAACGTCACGGTTCATTATAATCCTGAGTTTGAAAATATTTACGAATACAATACTGTACTTTCTCTGTACAAAAAATAAATACCTGCTTCGGTGGTCAATTTAACTACGGTGTTACTTCTCACTGCCTTGGATATGGAGATCAGGGTTCGAATTCCGGCCGCTTGTTATGAGGGTGGATTTTCTAAATGTTTTTCCACTCTCCCACCAAGTAAATACAGATGCACTTCCTCTAAACACAACCTTCCTCATCTCTAGCACCATTAATGAATGTATAGCCCGAACGGTTGTAAAAAAAAAAGAAGAAAAGTGGATTTGTGTTGTGACAAGACATGTAGCAATAGAAATATGTTTGTGAGCCCCCTACCAAACACATACCCTCCCCGCATCCAGCCCTCAAGAAGAACCCAGGACCTTTGTGTAGACGTATTCCTACTTGGGTGTGCACTGTCATTGGAACAGCCTATACAGTGATGGCGCGCGCGCACGAAAGGTGTTTCCCGTGGGTGTGCGATAAACAAAACCCCCATCCAAAAGGAGATGTTATCAACACTATAATATATCAAGTGTAAGTTAATAACAGGCGGTAATTTTGTCGGTCATAAAAAACGGTAAGTATTGACAACTAGAATTTCCGTAAAGTTAGAATAACAAACATTATTTACTGATTCGTAATAGTTTTTTGTTTGTTTTTTAGAGCGGATTTTTAACGCGTTTTAATTTCATTTAATTATTTATTGGATGTATTTAACTTCCACTTTCTGAACCCGAATAACTATTATTATTATTAGCACCGCGTCTTACTACCCATTCGGTTTATACGCACTTACGCTAATGTGTAATGGTAGGGTGATTGTGAGATGAAATGAAGGACCTACAGTTTAACGTGGAATCCGAACCACGGTGGAGGCCTGGCATTCCCACATTCACAAGATTAATACACGTCTTGTCAGAGGTGAAGGAAGGGTTTGGTAATCAGATAAATCTGTGCCGGGAGCGAGGATTGAACTCCTAGCACAGAAGTCTGACACCTTACCCCTAGACCGCCAGGTCACCCCGAATAACTAAATCAGCACACGAGAATTTCTATGCGGTAGAGCGAAAGGGACTACCAATTTTGTCCGGGAAAGGTATTCGTCTGTTCACGGTAGGAATTGACTTCTGAAAGGCCTTTTTCCCTACCATAAATCTATTATATATTAGGATATTGGTAGGAAAAAAGACCTTTCAGAGAGTAATTCCTACCGTGAATGGAGTTTACATACACCTTTCACGGTTCTTTTACCTACCACAATCGACATGGGACCGACACGACGGCTTTACTTTCCCTCCGAAGGAAGTTGTGCTACGATTTTTTTTTAAATCTCTCAGGAAAAATCCGTCAACCGCAGCTGGGTTTGAACATCTGCTCCTGAGGCAAGCATTCTACCTCAAGTCCACAGTCTTAATAGCTTTTTTTTTGTTGTACAATTTACACATGTGTATTAATTACGCTAATGTGTTTAGGGATGAGAAAGATTGTATTTAAAGAAAGTGTATCCACATTTACATGGAGATAAAATTTAAAACCATTTAGGAAAAACTACCCTTAGTAGACCTGACCAGAGTTTCAAACCCCGCAGAAGCGGGGGTAAACGGGAACTAAGACGGGGGGAAGAATATAAATCTTTACGTTAAGACAACATTAGTATCTATTATTTCTCATTACAGACAGTTTTACGTTGATTTATAAAAATTGAAGTCTCCAAACGAAGGTTCTTTACCCACAAATCAATAACAGTGGAGGTGTGTCTTATTTGGGTTGTATCTACCGCAATAAATTAGCTCTAGCAAAAATAAAACAGATTAGGGAGGAAAAACATCGCGTGTCATTTCATCGAGAGGTCAACATAAGGGGAAGAGGGAAGGGGTGATATTGGTTGTTATTGTTGTTGTTATTATTTAGTTCTAGTCACTGTGAGAGTATTAGTTTGGTGAGTTACCCAGGACTGCAAGAATATATTATATTATGGTGTGTATTTTACCAAATTATTTATTATACACTTTATAAACGTCTCACACATGCACCGGTGGTCACAAAACCTAAGGCATAAGATACGCTACATTATTATTAATATGACCCGCCTCGGTGGCGTAGTTGGCTAACGCGCTAGTTTCGTGTTGAGCTAGACCACCGAGGACGGGGAGATCGAGGTTCGAATCTCGATCGGGTGAACTGGGGGTGGTTTCCCCCCCCCTAAATGGTTTTCCAATCTCCTCCACGTAAATGCGGGTTCACTTCCTCTAAATTCAACCTTCCCAATTCCTAATCCATTAGCGTAATTAGTGCTTAAAGCGTATAACCCGAACGGGTAGTAAGACGGGTGCTAAATAATAATAATAATTATTATTATTATTATTGTGACGCTTCATGTTACCAGTTTGGGGCCATCCGTATATTTTCACTAATGGATTATAATTAGGAAGGTAAAATTTAGTATACATGTAATCGCATTTGAGTGGAGGGAATAGTTGGAAACCATTTAGAGGAAACCACCTTCAGAATACCCCAAAGGAAGTCGAACCCCTATCTCCCCCATCAAAGGCAGTCCAGTATACAGTGTTTCGATAGTGATGCCTTAGTCTTAGACCATTCTACCACTGTAGAGTTTCGTGAGGGAGAAGATCGAGGATCTAATGTCGGTCGGGTGTATTAAGGGTAGATTTTCCATTCCCTCCCCTCTATATAGTAACCTTACTTATCCCTTTCCCTCATCTTACGCCCTTGTTAATCAGAGAGAGTTCCCCCCACCCCCTTTTTTATTAGCATCATGTTCTACAACAACCGGTCCAGGTAGTATTACGCTTATAATTACACTAACGGGTTAAGTATGAGGAAAGTTGAATCTATGGGAAGTGTTCCCACATTTGCGTGGAGGTAGAGAGTAAAACCACCCTCAATACACCCGACCCAAATTCTGTCCCCAATCTTCCTGAATCCTAAAATTAAAATAAATTAAATAGAATATGACTATTTTAAAAAATTAACGTAAACTAGGGCAGCTCATTTATCCGACGCCTTAGCTCAGTCAGTAACCTGTCTGTCTACTGAGCTAAGGGTTCCGGGTTCGATTTCTGGCAAGGCCGAAAAATGTATCCTTGATTAAATGTGGGTTTACACTTTCACAGTGATGAATTAACGGCCAGGGTACTGGATGATGTGCCTATCCTAGTCTTAAGGTGATTGGCCCTTTTCATTTGATGTGGAAATGCAGAGCCATAGGAACAAACGGTTATCTTCAAGAATTTTTATTGTTTTGCAATTTTATATCCAGAAACGGTTTGATCAAGATTAGAAGCATGTTGATTAAGTTATACTTATTATATATGCACCCCCTCTATAATTTTAACAGCGACAAGATATCGATAAAATTGACATTTTTCTATAGAAAACTGCCGGCTTCATAACAAAAAAATAAGAAATTGTAACAATTAATAAACATCGATATTTATCTTAGAAGGGGTGTTGAAAATATTAACATAAAAATTTCACTCGTTCTCGAGAAAACTGATATTTCCAAACGTATGATTTTTCCACAAGACCTATCTGGTAGCTAGCGCCATCTACGATTTCCGTGTTTTATTTGTTCTTGTTGGCGCGGAAGGATACTTTGAAGCAACGCCACGTCTTTCACCGTCCCGCCCACCATCCCACAAGATAGGTTTTAGGCTTGCACTTGACAGGACCAACGGCCTTAAGTTGGATTATAAGGTATATGAAGCAACGACAGGCATAGCCAGCCGGTAGTGGAAAATATATGGCTTGAATAAAAAACTGCCCACAGGCTGGAAACAGTAATGGGTGTAAGTAAGGACGCTCATTTGATGATAAACAATCCGTATCGAGGTCAATGCTGTCTTAGCCGTGTCAAGACTAGAACAGAATGACCAACTCTGTCAAAAGTGTTCGTGAACAGTGTGAACGGTTTTCCTAACATTTCTCTTCAACAAAATTTGTTCGTGGTTCTGTTCGGTCCGTATCCACAAGTTGTCGGTTTTTTTCCGTTACATCAAAGACCTCGTGTTATAGCCTGGATTTGTTGGGACGTCTCGGCGAACAATTTTCCCAAAAGGTGACCTGGTGGTCTAGGGGTATAGTGTCAGACTTCTGTGCTGGGGCTCCGGGGTTCAATCCTCGGTCCCGGCACAGATTTATCTGACTACCAAACCCTTCCTTCACCTTTGACAAGACTCTTGTGAATGTGGGGAATGCCAGGCCTCCACCGTGGTTCGGATCCCACGTTAAACTGTAGGACCTCCATTTCATCTCACTATCACCCTACCATTACACATTAGCGTAAGTGCGTATAACCCGAACGGGTAGTAAGACGCGGTGCTAATAATAATAATAATAATAATAATAATAATAATAATAATAATAATAATAATTTTCCCGAGCATCCAGCCATTGACGGGATAGTAGCTGAGTCACACGTGTATTTTTTTATTTTCATCAACCCGTCTTACTACCCAATCGGGTTATACGCTTATATACTGATTACGTTAATGATTTTAGGGATTAGAAAGGCTATATTAAAATGAATTATACCTGAATTTGCGTGGAGGGAGAATGGAAAACAATTTTAAAAATACCACCCTCAGTACACCCGACCGAGATTCGAACCTTGATCTTCCTGTCATCGGCAGTCTAGTTTACTGCGAGAGTAGCGCATTAGACCACAAGGCATCGAAGTGCGTTACATCTGTATTTTATTTGTTTTTTAAAATGTATATTGTAACTTTTTTAATGCATCTATCTTTTAACAATGTATTTGTTTGTGGGGGTGGTAGGGGGAGGTGAAAATTATAATCTCCTTTGTTTTAGCAGATTGTATAAAAATGGGGTGGTCCAATAATCAGATAAGATGGGTGCATTCGCGTAAAATAATTGATTGTTAAAAACACATATCTTACCATGTTTTAAATAGTATATTATAATTAGACTTATTAAAGGAACCTTTGACAGGAATATAAAAAATCACGGGCCCTTAGGCTTGTGGGGGTTGCTTTGGGAGAAGGTAATAATTACTTTAAAAGCATATATTTGTAAATAAATATTATATTTATCAGAATGCAAAAGTTTAGTTAAAAACTTTTCATTTCATTTTACATTTTGTAAAGTTCATGTTTGATTTAGTCAATATTACGAGTTTTTGTGAATATTTTTAGGTCTTTTTTTTTAATTTGAAGTAACTTTTTTGGGGGAATTTTAAGTTTATTTTAAGGTTTTTTTTTTTTTGGTAATATTTAGGTATTGATATCATCATGTGTGAAAAATTAACCATCTACTAAACCAATATTTGATTTGTTGGCAAACATTTTTTTTGCCATAAAAGCTATAAAAAAAATACGGACTCTAAGTAACGTTTCCTTCCACACCAACCTTGAAATGTATCACTTATAGTATAAATTTTTCTCAGATTAGAAAAGTTTGAGTCGTTTTTTTAATGCAATTCTACCCTTAGATGGTTTTAACAAAATGTTTGTATCGATTTATAATTAATTATAATGCGAGCGACGGACAGGAAGTAACAATTAACTACGTGCTCCGTCAAACATGTCTAGAAGTGGTTGACTAACATGTTTATTTACTTACGGGAGGAAAGGTCAGTTTTCTTGCGAAGGAGGAGGAATAAACATTCAAAAACAATAACATCGTAGAGGTACAAACAGAGAACTACTTTTATGCAACCTATTTAAAACATATTTTGATAGTACAGTAATTGGATTAGTTTTATTTAGTGTTTTTCTTTTCGCCTTCTCATCGCTTCTTTATACCCGTTGTGTTCTAATCACGCTAATGTATTAGGGGCAAATAAGGCTCAATTTAGAGGAAGTGTACTCGTATTTTCGTGGAGGAAGAATGGTAAACCATTTAGTGAAAAGCCAACCTTCAGTACACGCGATTGAAACAATCTCTCCGTCAATCAATTGCGAGAGTGACGCTTTAGACCAGGAGTAACCAGAATTTTTTGATCTACTTTAGAGAAGGAAAATCCTTTGCGATCTACTACTGAACCATAGGGTTACACTGTTTGTTTCAGTGGTAACAAATCATCCATTTTTGTTTTAATCGTAAAATCATATTGCATATATGACCCCCTCGGTGGCGTAGTTGGCTAACACGCTTGTCATGTTGAGCTCGACTGCCGAGGACGGGGAGATCGAGGTTCGAATCTCAGTCGGGCGAACTGGGGGTGGTTTTTCCTAAATTGTTTTCCACTCTCCCTCCACGCAAATGTGGGTTACTTCCTCTAATTAAAACCTTCCCAATTCCTAATTCCATTAGCGTGATTAGTACTTAAAGCGTGTAACCCGAACGGGTAGTAAGACGCGGTGTTAAATATTATTAAATATCATATTGAATATAAGAACTAGTCCTTTCATACACTGAAACCGAGATTTTCATTAAACCACATAACACATAATTTCCCTGAAAAAAGTATTTTCTCATTAAACACTTGACTTTGAGGTTATACATGACACCTCATCACAATCGTCTAAAGCAATGGTTCCCAACCCGGTGGGCGTGAAGCACTTAAAGGAGGGGGGGTAGGGGTTGTTACAAATAGTGAATAAGGTGAAAAAATTTGGTTGAAAAATTTAATTTGTGACCTGACGGTATAGGGGGTAAGGAGTCAGACTTCTGTGCTGGGAGCCCGGGGGTTCAGTGTCCAGTGACGTTGATCCAGGGTAGACGGAGTGTACAATGACGTTGATCCAGGGTAGACGGAGTGTACAGTGACGATGATCCAGGGTAGATGGAGTGTACAATGACGATGATCCAGGGTAGACGGAGTATACAGTGACGATGATCCAGGTAGACGGAGTGTACAGTGACGATGATCCAGGGTAGACGGAGGTACAGTACGATGATCAGTAGACGAGTGATTGATGTTTATCCAGGGTAGACGGAGTGTATAATTCATTCATGACCTAAGTTTACTTGGATGACAGCTCAAAAAGTTACTAGAAGTAGTCCCTAATATATCACTACGCCAACAGCCGACATATATCACTTTGGATGAATGTAATGAAAACGGATGGTAATATATTAATGTGATAGTTAACCACAGTAATTTTGTCCAATATTATTTATATATTTATTTGAGGTTGGACACAAAGCTTATTTATCGTTTATTCCACTTTAAAAAAATATTATTTACAGCGTTCCACAAAAGGTTTAACGAAAATAACTTCAAAATGGCGAACGACGAATTTAAACCTTGAGCTTGAACGTGACGAAAACAAGTTCTTTACAATGATGCACCCACGCAGTGGAGAAAAATATTTTATTCAGTTAAATATTTCGAAATGCGATAAAATATTCATAAAATAATTTATTATATATAAAAATAATGACAAGTATTTTCTCTTTTTTTTCCAAATAAATACGATGCCTGTATTAAAAGATATTGATGTGTGCACTATATTACACATAGTCAATAACGTACCAAAACGAAGAATTAGAACTTTTAATTATGTTTAAAATATTGTTTCGAGTTGGATAAAAATAAATTAAGAGAATTTAAATAGTATGAGAAAATTTAAATTTACGTTATTTTAAATGTAAAATATATAACAGGTAAATAAAGATTTTACATTTATAACAAAACAGTGATCTTTTACAAGTGTTGGCAACACAAAACCTAAACATATGATTTCTGAACTGTCATTCAGGTAAAAAGCTATTCATGAACAGACTCTATAGTGACGATGTTTCTTTTGTTTTGCAATTGATATCGATTGTTGAGCAATACTTTTTACAAAATAAAGAGTCACACATCAAATAATGATCATGATGATGTTTAAATAAGGTGATATCATGAGATTCTTTTCAGAATTTGAACTCTTTTTTTTAATATTCAAACCGTCCATTTTTTACAGCGAGACTTGATCAGTTGTTCCTACAATTTTATCACTACTTACTTTCAGTGAGTTTGTTTAAAGAGAGAAAAAAAATTACAAAAAAAAAAGTAAAAGTAAAAAAAAATACTTTTTCGATGCGTAGTTGCTTACCTTGTCGGCACGCTATTATGTGTGACGTTTGAACTATCTCCATCCAAGTAGGGGTGTTTGTCTAGTTCTAGTTCACATGGCAGAACTATAGTAAGGTTTTGACAGGAAGAACCTTTTAGATTATTATTGTTTTACTACCCGTTCGGGTTATACACTTGCACTTACGCTAATGTGTAATGGTAGGGTGATTGTGAGATGAAATGAAGGACCTACAGTTTAACGTGGGATCCGAACCACAGTGGGAGGCCTGGCATTCCACACATTCACAAGTTGTGATTAATACACGTCTTGTCAGAGGTGAAGGAAGGTTTTGGCAATCAGATAAATCTGTGCTGGTAACGAGGATTGAACCCCGGACCCCCAACACAGAAGTCTTGACACCTTACCCCTAGACCGCCAGTTCACCAGACCTTTTAGAGAAGACAAACTACTTATTTTGCGGTCAACCTCGGTGTTCTGCTATAAGTATTGATAATATCTATTAAAAGTGACAGTTGAAGATAAAATGACTTGACGTATGAATGTACTAAGTTATGTTTAGTACCATTTTAAACTGTCATATAAAGTCCTTTCTACTAGAAGCTTACTGTATCTGTAAGAAAAATGGCCGCCCTACGTATTAGAAAAGAATTAATAAAAATACATTTCCCAGTACTTTCACAAAATTGTGTTCCCGTTTCATTTACAGGAATACGATCACTCGATTATAATCTTATCAGACGGATCTAATGAACATTGTCGAATTTAGCTCTCCTCTGATAAACTATTTAAATACATATTCAAAGGATACAAGGGAAAAGGAGGAAAGTCATACAACACACATTTTCCAGAACAACTTTTACACTTCAAACCCCATAAGGACCTCAGAAAATACTTCTTTATATATATATATAACAGACCCGCCTCGGTGGCGTAGTTGGCTAACTCGCTTGTCGTGCTGAGCTTGACTGCTGAGGACGGTGAGATCGAGGTTCGAATCTCGGTCGTGTGAACTGGGGGTGGTTTTTCCTAAATGGTTTTCCACTCTCCCTCCACGCAAATGCGGGTTCACTTTCTCTAATTCAACCTTCCCAATTCCTAAATCCATTAACGTAATTAGTACTTAAAGCGTATAACCTGAGCAGGTAGTAAGACGCGGTGCTAAATATTATTATTATTATTAATATTATTATTATTATTATTATTATTATTATTATTATTATTATTATTATTATTAAATATAACAGAGAAAGGAAGGTCTCACGATTGTCTGACAGATGGCAGCACTAACTAAAATTGAGTTAAAATTGAACTCAATCCATTTCTTCCTTTGTAGGACTACCCCTCATATTATTTATTTGGTGTTCTGTCTTACGACAGGTCCATTCCTTTTGTCAGTAAAACTAAAGACCTCTAATGCACCCTGTTCTTCAGCTCCCAGATTTGTCTTCTTTCCTTCAAGTCATCCAAGATTAGAACCCTCAACATATATTCGTGTGAAAATAATTGTATTTTATTTTCAAATTAAAGAGAAAATCAAGCAATAGTTGAGAAGAAACGAAATATGAAATATGAAACAGGAAAGATCATTATATTGAGTTGGAAAAAACAGAAATATTTGGGTAGGTGCATTGATTTGTTTACGAAAAAAATGATTTTATATGTTGTATTACTACCCGTTCGGACTATCTGCATATTAACAGTTTAAAAAAAAAATAGGGATGAGAAAGATAACTTGTAAAAGGAATATACTCGCATTTACGTGTAAGTACAATAGCCCCGTGGCTTCTTTGGTGCTGACTGACAACTCACAGCTGACTTCTGACAGTCAATATTTAGGTATATACCTAATTTTTGACTGTCAGAAGTGACAGCTGCTAAACACATGTTTTCGCAGATCATATGGTTCGGCGTAGGGATACATAATTTGGTCTGGTAACTTTTAAAAGACATCAGCTGTCACTCAGCACCAAAGAAGCCACGGGACTACTATAGAACATAACAACCGTTTATCGAAAGAAACCCTCAGTCCATCCGGCCGGACAATTTTCTAACCTTAACGATTCCTCCATGACACAAGCATGTATATTTTAACAACGTATGCATTGTTTATTCATCCTTTGAAACACGCCATTAAATTAACACATCACGGATGGACACTGTAGTGTTCATTATAATTACTGGGCGGCATCACGCGCATGTGTCAAAGAGTAGGTACCATTTTATATCGCGTCACTTTATCGTCTCGCCGACACGATAACAGGACTTTTATAGGGCGGGGGAAAATAGTAAACAATAGCGTTAAGCACTTCTAACAACACTTCGCAGGTGAGCTTTAATATATTGATTGAGGTTATAATTGATGTGAGTTTTAGATCTCATCAACTTGCTTGAATTTATTGTTTTATTATTATTATTATTATTATTATTATTATTATTATTATTTAGCACCGCGTCTTACCTCCCGTTCGGGTTATACGCTCTTACGCTAATGTGTAATGGTAGGGTGATTGTGAGATGAAATGAAGGACCTACAGTTTAACGTGGGATCCGAACCACTGTGGAGGCCTCGCATTCCACACATTCACAAGTTGTGATTAATACACGTCTTGTCAGAGGTGAAGAAAGGGTTTGGTATTCAGATAAATCTGTGCCGGGACCGAGGATTGAACCCCGGACCTCATCACAGAAGTCCGACACCTTACCCCTAGACCACCAGGTCACCCTAATTACGCTAATAGTTACTAAGTATTAGGAAGCTTCTTTTCATAGGAAGTGTACCCGCGTGTGCGCTGGTAGAGTGGAACACAATTTTGGATAAACCACCCTCAATACACCCGATCGAGATTCGAACCTCAATCTCCCCGTCATAGGCAGTCTAATCTACTGCAAGAGTAGCGCGTTAGATCATGCAACCACCGAAGAGTTTTTTCCCCCTTATTCTTCTTTTATGCGGGAGATCTTGTTTGGTTTTTTTTAATGTCACTCCCGAATAGAATTTGCTACATTGAGTGTGATATTTATGGGTCAAATGGGAGTCAAACAATTTTTCGTGTAGGGGATGTAGCTTATTTTAACCCTAGCCTCGTTTGAAAATTATTTACAGTTATAAAATTCTTCAAATTTTATATTAATTCAAGTAATTTAAATAAATGTATATTTTTACTTTCTCATAAAGAGACCAACCAGTCCTAAAGGGTCTGCGAAATGTGTTCCTGTGATACAGCCAGTCATAATGGGACTGTGAAATGTGTTCTCCTTATCATGTGATCCAGCCAGTCATAATGAGACTGTGAAATGCGTTCTCCTTGTCCTGGGATTCAGCCAGTGTTAATGTGTCTGTGAAATGTGTTATCCTTGTCCTGGGATCCAGCCAGTGTTAGTGGGTCTGTGAAATGCGTTCTCCTTGTCCTGGGATTCAGCCAGTGTTAATGTGTCTGTGAAATGTGTTATCCTTGTCCTGGGATTCAGCCAGTGTTAATGTGTCTGTGAAATGTGTTATCCTTGTCCTGGGATCCAGCCAGTGTTAATGTGTTTGTGAAATGCGTTCTCCTTGTCCTGGGATCCAGCCAGTGTTAATGTGTCTGTGAAATGCGTTCTCCTTGTCCTGTGATCCAGCCAGTGTTAATGTGTCTGTGAAATGCGTTCTCCTTGTCCTGGGATTCAGCCAGTGTTAATGTGTCTGTGAAATGTGTTATCCTTGTCCTGGGATCCAGCCAGTGTTAATGTGTCTGTGAAATGCGTTCTCCTTGTCCTGGGATCCAGCCAGTGTTAGTGTGTCTGTGAAATGCGTTATCCTTGTCCTGTGATCCAGCCAGTGTTAATGTGTTTGTGAAATGCGTTCTCCTTGTCCTGGGATTCAGCCAGTGTTAGTGGGTCTGTGAAATGCGTTCTCCTTGTCCTGGGATTCAGCCAGTGTTAATGTGTTTGTGAAATGCGTTCTCCTTGTCCTGGGATCCAGCCAGTGTTAGTGGGTCTGTGAAATGCGTTCTCCTTGTCCTGTGATCCAGCCAGTGTTAATGTGTTTGTGAAATGCGTTCTCCTTGTCCTGGGATTCAGCCAGTGTTAATGTGTCTGTGAAATGTGTTATCCTTGTCCTGGGATTCAGCCAGTGTTAATGTGTCTGTGAAATGTGTTATCCTTGTCCTGAGATCCAGCCAGTGTTAATGTGTTTGTGAAATGCGTTCTCCTTGTCCTGGGATCCAGCCAGTGTTAATGTGTCTGTGAAATGCGTTCTCCTTGTCCTGTGATCCAGCCAGTGTTAATGTGTCTGTGAAATGCGTTCTCCTTGTCCTGGGATTCAGCCAGTGTTAATGTGTCTGTGAAATGTGTTATCCTTGTCCTGGGATCCAGCCAGTGTTAATGTGTCTGTGAAATGCGTTCTCCTTGTCCTGGGATCCAGCCAGTGTTAGTGTGTCTGTGAAATGCGTTATCCTTGTCCTGGGATCCAGCCAGTGTTAATGTGTTTGTGAAATGCGTTCTCCTTGTCCTGGGATTCAGCCAGTGTTAATGTGTTTGTGAAATGCGTTCTCCTTGTCCTGGGATCCAGCCAGTGTTAATGTGTTTGTGAAATGTGTTATCCTTGTCCTGGGATCCAGCCAGTGTTAGTGGGTCTGTGAAATGCGTTCTCCTTGTCCTGGGATTCAGCCAGTGTTAGTGGGTCTGTGAAATGCGTTCTCCTTGTCCTGGGATCCAGCCAGTGTTAGTGTGTCTGTGAAATGCGTTCTCCTTGTCCTGGGATCCAGCCAGTGTTAGTGGGTCTGTGAAATGTGTTATCCTTGTCCTGGGATCCAGCCAGTGTTAGTGGGTCTGTGAAATGCGTTCTCCTTATCCTGGGATCCAGACAGTGTTAGCGGGTCTGTGAAATGCGTTCTCCTTGTCCTGGGATCCAGCCAGTGTTAGTGGGTCTGTGAAATGCGTTCTCCTTGTCCTGGGATTCAGCCAGTGTTAGTGGGTCTGTGAAATGTGTTATCCTTGTCCTGGGATCCAGCCAGTGTTAGTGGGTCTGTGAAATGCGTTCTCCTTGTCCTGGGATTCAGCCAGTGTTAATGTGTCTGTGAAATGTGTTCTCCTTGTCCTGGGATCCAGCCAGTGTTAGTGGGACTGTGAAATGTGTTCTCCTTATCCTGCGATCCAGACAATCATAATGGGTCTGTGAAATGTGTTCTCCTTGTCCTGTGATCCAGCCAGCTCGCCTCTTGGAGACTCGATCCGTTTGGTTCCCGGCAGTATGAAGTCGAGTCTGTTCGAGAGGGTCTGTAAAGTGGAGGATCTCCCAGACTTCCTGACGGCGCCGGACACTAGGAGAGCGTTCAAGGGGAGAGTGGCCGGGAGGATCGAACCCGCACCTTCCGACGACCCCAACTCTTTCCACCGCTGCATGAGGTCCGTCCTGGTCGTCGGACAATGTTTCTCGCTGATGCCTATCCGAGGTATCAGCGGGGGTGAGGCGTCTTCCCTCAGGTAACGTGGGCTTTGGCTGACAGCTTAACCAGCATCCTAGTGTGAATAGGGGGTTATAGAGGAAATGCACTCGCATTAACATGGAGCGAGAGTGGATGTATAAACCATAACGATAAATCAAAGATATAAAAACCATTCCCCCAATGCAGGCTGCTGGGATTCGAATACCCAACCTCTCTCATTAACGTTTATCTCGTATGATTCCGGTCTAACGCCTTAGACCTTATGGCCACCAAATGCTGGAAATATTCGTCCTGTTATCAAAATATGATGTTACACCAATGGTAGGTTTGGATGTAAATTGTTGCTGTCTTAAGATAAGCTGGCTTGTAAGTCGTGTTCTAATTTAAATCCCTTTAGCGTGAGGTGAAGGGAACGCGAGGGAAAGGGCAGTGTTTTTGCAGTTTTTATGTTTAAACATTTTTTCATTTAAAATAAATAATCTTCTTGTGAATGTGGGGAATGCCAGGCCACCACCGTGGTTCGGATTCCACGTTAAACTGTAGGTCCTTCATTTCATCTCACAATCACCCTTCCATTACACATTAGCGTAAGTGCGTATAACCCGAATGGGTAGTAAGACGCGGTGCTAATAATAATAATAATAATAATAATAATAATAATAATAATAATAATAATAAAATAAATAACATATTGCTCCAGTAGAAACATATAATTTTCTTCACATGGTGATATCAACATTTGTTGATCATATGTCAAGGGTGACCTGGAATTTAATGACAACTTTTTATCTTTATTTAAAAAGTTTATCGTCCAATACCGCTATGCTCTTGACAGATATTCAACAACTGTTGATATCACTACGTGAAGAGAATTAAACTTTAGATTTCTACTGGATAAATATTTTATCTATTTTGAACAAAAAAGTTTTTTAATATAAAAACTGCAAAAAAACAACAACATTACCCTCAACTTACATTCTCTACACTCCAATCTCAATGAGCAACTTGCCTGCCTAAGGCGGTATAAATGTCCGGGGGTTTGATTATTAGGGAAACTTTGGAATTTCCCATTTCACGGTGATGAATTAAAGTCCCGGGGTACTGGGTGTTGTGTCTGTTATAAATTTAAGTCAATCTGTGAGTCGTGTATGATCAGGTATAATGGTTATTAAAACTGTAAAAATGTTTACCTTATTTGGGTTGTTTTATTATTATTATTATTATTAGTAGTAGTAGTAGTATTATTTAATTGTAGGTTCCGATGGATTCATTGGTCTCTCCTCTACTCTTCAATTGTCATCTTTGGCTGCCTCTTTATGCTGGGGATTGCTGTTAAGAAGATCTTCAACCAAGGATTCGAGTTTGAGGATTCATGTGAGAGAGATTCGATGGATTTACGTTTATTCTATAACTATCGGCTTCAAACAAGCTAAGATCAGTTGATTTAAGCTCATTTTGAAAAAAATCTACTCTGAAAATTACCACCGAGTGATGAAATTATCTATCAAATGTGACAATGACAGATCACATGACTTGACGTGTGGATATATTAAAATAATTTTTATAGTTGTAAAAAAAAATCCTTCCTATATAAATCTAAATGTAGTTTAACTTGCAATCCCCTTCCTCCCTCTACTATTTAATCCTAACATTAATAATAATCATATTCTGAAAATTGAAAAAGGACACCTGGACAACTGTTTATTTTTTTTCAAACAGCTTTGTTTTTCATGTCGATGGCCATTGGGGCCAATCTTCTGTTCATCCAGTTGGCCAGAAATTGGCCACAGCTATCTTTGGAATGGGAGCGTGCAGAGGTCTCCATGAAGCAACACGGTTATCCCAGGAATTTGGCGATCAAGTTAAAAGTCTACATGATCGTCATTCTCATTGGTTCGACAGGTAATTGCGACCTTGTGGAAGAGTTTTAACTTTTTAGAAAGTTGCCAATCAATTTAAAAGTCTACATGGTCGTCATTCTCATTGGTTTGACAGGTAATTGCGACCTTGTGGAAGAGTTTTAACATTTTAGAAAGTTGGCAATCAATTTAAAAGTCTACATGGTCGTCATTCTCATTGGTTCGACAGGTAATTGCGACCTTGTGGAAGAGTTTTAACTTTTTAGAAAGTCGGCAATCAATTTAAAAGTCTACATGGTCGTCATTCTCATTGGTTCGACAGGTAATTGCGACCTTGTGGAAGAGTTTTAACTTTTTAGAAAGTTGGCAATCAATTTAAAAGTCTACATGGTCGTCATTCTCATTGGTTCGACAGGTAATTGCGACCTTGTGAAAAAGTTTTAACTTCTTAGAAAGTTGGCAATTTATGAGTATACATGGTCGTCATTCTCATTGGTTCGACGGGTAATTGCGACCTTGTGGAAGAGTTTTAACTTCTTAGAAAGTTGGCAATTTATGAGTATACATGGTCGTCATTCTCATTGGTTTGACGGGTAATTGCGACCTTGCGGAAGAGTTTCATTCAATTTCTTATAAATTTGGCGATCAATTTAGAAGTATACATGGTCGTCATTCTCATTGGTTCGACAGGTAATTGCGACCTTGTGGAAGAGTTTTAACTTTTTAGAAAGTTGGCAATCAATTAAAAGTATACATGGTCATCAATCTCATTGTTTTGACAGGTAATCGCAACCTTATGGGAGGGTTTTAACTTCCTAGAATATTGGCGATCACTCGGGTGAAGTGAGAAGGGGTTTTTCACATGTGATCTACCATTACGGTCGTCCCACTCCCACTTTAAGATATTGTAGATACACTTTATTTAAACTACCTTTTCTTCATCCCTCCCACGTCAACGTTAAAATATCCTTGGGGTTGAAACGGCTGTAAAACAAACCAATTAGCCACTTCGGTGGCGGCATGGTCTAACGTGTACGCTTGTGTTAGACTAGACTGCAGAAGAATGGGAGATCGGGGTTCGATCCCAGTCGGTTGCACTGAGGGTGGTTTTTCCTACATGGTTTTCCACGCTCTCTCTTTCTCTCTTTCCACGAAAATGTTGATACACTTCCTCTAAATTAAACCTTCCTAATCCCAGTGTAATTAGTACAGCACATAGGCGTATAGCCCAAACGGGTAGTAAGAAACGATGATTAAAAAATATATTACCCGCATTTGCGTGGAGGGAGAGTGGAAAACCATTTAGGAAATATTGCATTACCTGTGATAAAAAAAAAGTTGGGAGTATGGGTCTGGGTTTGGTGTGCAGAGGGTGTTTTTATTTTTTTTCATATGTGATTTCTTCCTCTTCGAAACTGCGGATACATATCCTCAAATTTCTACCCACACCACCCCTATTTCATTAGTGTAATTGTGGCGATATCCCAGATGAGGAGTGGGACGTAGTGTAAAAAACAAAAAATGAGCCCTTGTTGTGTCTGTGAAACAGTTGAGCACTTGCTGGCGAACCTGAAGAGGGCCATGATATCCACCCGATGCACGGACGGGAGCCTTACGGAATGGATGAAGTACTGCTTCGTGACTGGGTACAGCCAGGTGTTCAACTACTTCTCCTACTCCCACTGGAAAGGAATCGCTCTGTTCCTCATCCACCTGGTGGCCACCTACATCTGGAACTACATGGACATGTTCGTGATCATCCTCAGCATCGCTCTGGTTGAGAGGTTCCGACTGATATCGGCCAAACTGCGAAAAGTCAGGGGTAAGGTGAGTCATCGGCCCATTCTTGAGGTATGCCATCTGTTTTTACAACGTGGCCTGATGATATTAGTTGCGACTCAATGTTTGGCGGGACAGCGCCTTGTCACAGCCTGACGATAATGTACTGACCAGCCTAGAGAACAATACTGGTGTCGAGTCATCGTCATGATCACCATTGTCACTGGTCGTTTCCGCCTCTGCGGGTCGTCCGGCTCAACCTCTTTCAATCCTGTCGATCTTTCCAAGCTTCTCCCTAAGTAACGCGTCTCAATTCCACTCCTTTAGCCTCCGTGTCCTTCTGAGCTTGGTCCATCCATCTTGTCCATGGTCTTCCACTAGGTCTTCTATCCTTCTTACTCTGTAGAGCTTCCTTAGTCATCCTGTCCTTCTCCATTCTCATCAAATGCCCTAACCACTGCAACCTTTTCCTCTTCGGTGTCTCTTCTAATGGTGATGGCACCAAGGTCGGTCCCAAATTTGGGGGATGTACACTCATTTTGCCCTGAAAATTAGCAGTCCTACCTTTATGGACTAAGCTACGACCCTATATTATATTCAACATCATAGTTTAAGGATTCTCAAACTTACCGAGTGGAGGGCCACATTAGGATAGTGAGAATGATAGGGGCCCCAAGTCAATCTTGGTGACCTTGGGGTAAATTGCTCGTCTCGTGACCAGATATTCGTGGGTTCAATCTCAGTCAGGGTCAACGGATTTTTCCCGGGGGATGAAGTAAAGCCGTCGTCCCCAATGTCGAGTGTGGCATGTAAAAAAAGATTCATGAAATGTACGTGAATATACCTTTCCGGTATAATTGGTAGGCTCTTTTCTCACTCACTCGTGGAATTTCAGTGTGAAGGTCAACAATAGACTACCGTTAATTCTGAACTTTCTACCAGTTTGTGTTGACAACGCTAAACAGCCGACGGTCCGAGTACACGCCCAGCTCTGGATCACCTTTAAAAATGATTCCTTTCTTGTCTCTGCCCCATTAGAATAATTATATTATATGCTTATAACCTGACCAGGAAGTAAAACGTGACATAAAAATAAATAACTATATATATGATAAAAATAAATTATGATATATATATGATAAAATAAATAACTAATTATATATATTATAAAAATAAATAATTATTTATATATATATGATAAAAATTAATAGTTATTATATATATATGATAAAATAAATATAATTATATATATGATAAAATAAATAATATAATATATATATATATATATATATATATATATATTTTGTGTTAAATTTTACGTTCCTCAGGTTGAATACCACTGGTATAGAGGACAAAGATGGGGTAGAATTATATCAGAGCGTCAGTAATCTATTTGATATACATAATATGCATCTCAGAACACAATGACTCAAGATATTTGTGTAACGTTACCAAGGTGATGACGAATAACGATGTGTGTGTGTGTGTTTTTTCTTAACACCATGATTTCAGAGAATGCCGGAAAGTTTCTGGAAGCAGACCAGAGAGAGATTACAACACCCTTTCTTATCTCTGTCGGAACCTAGACGCTGCTCTCTCAAAAATAGTTCTCCTCTCTTTCACCAGCAACATCTACTTCATATGCTTGCAGCTCTACAATAGTATACGGTAAGATCTACACGGGTAATTATTCTAATCAATTATGGTAACATTATTGTAGGAATAATATTAACTTTTTTATTTTATCAGCCCGTCTTACTACTCGTTCTGGTTATACACTTATATACTAATTATGTTTATGGATTAAGAACTGGGAAGGTTGAATTTAGAAGAAGTGAACCCGCAATTGCGTGGAGGGAGAGTGGAAAACCATTTAGGAAAAAAAACCCAGTCCACCAGACCGAGATTCGAACCTCAACAGTCTAGCTCAACACGACTAGTGCATTAGCTAACTACGCCACCGAGGCGGGTTCACTTATGTACTAATTAAGTTAATGGATTTAGGTTAAAATTATAGGAACTGTACCCCGCATCTACGTGGAGGTAAAGTGGACAACAATTTTTGGAGGGAAAAAACCCTCCGTACACTCGACCGAGATTCAAGCCTCGATCTCCCCGTCATCGGCAGTCTAATCTATTGTGAGAGTAGCGCCTTAGACCATGCGGCCACCGAAGGGTATTTTGTTTTTATTCGTGACTAGTTTAAGTACCCGGAGGAAAACCATCTGGGAAGGGGAACATCCTCATTACGTCCACGGCTCTAATGATCCTATCTGTAAATGTTTGTAATCATACAGACCCCTGAACGATCCTGTCGATATCTTGTACTTCTACTACTCGTTCGGGTATTTGCTGCTGAGGAGCGTCTCCGTGTCCCTGTTCGCGGCTTCCATCTACGACGAGACGAAGGAACCAAAGGCCGTTCTATATTCAGTCCCTTCCGAGAGTTTCAACGTTGAGGTGAGTACGACGGATCGATCACCTTTTGAGTTTTGCTCAAGGTCATGCTCTATTACACCCCTTCTGAAAGCTTCAACGAACTTTGATCAACCTTTGACCCGTCAAGTTTGTTGCGTGAGTGACACCGCGATATACTTGTTATTTCTTTTTTGTTTTTATGTCGTCAATTACTTGAGAATTGTTAACTCGACTAATTTAATAATTTGATTAATAAGTAGGTATTTAGAATTAAAATATCAAAATGTACGTTTTATAATAAATTAAATACAAATAATTTTTTTTAAAATTATCATATATTTGATTTTAAGTTATTACCATATGGCTTGTTCTTCTATCTATATATATATATAAAGACAAGTTCTGACTCACTGACTGACTCATCAACGCCCAGCCCAAACCCTTGGACCTAGAAAGCTGAAATTTTGCACAGAGGTTCCCTTTATGATGTAGACAAGGAATAAGGCCGGATTTTTCGAAATTTCCACGAGATAGGGAATAAAGAGGATTTATATTTTCGCCTTAAAGTTGCCTTATTTCTTATTAGATCAACGCCAGCCCAAACCCTTTATGATGTAAACAAGGAATAAGGCCGGATTTTTTGAAATTCCCATGGGATAGGGAATAAAGAGGATTTATATAATTACTATACCACAGTGGGTCACGGGCAACACCGTGCGGGACTACTAGTCTTCTATATGTTATTATTAGTATTATTATTATAACAGCGTCCTACTACCCGTTCGGGTTATACGCACTTACGCTAATGTGTAATGGTAGGGTGATTGTGAGATGAAATGGAGGACCTACAGTTTAACGTGGGATCCGAACCACGGTGGAGGCCTGGCATTCCCCACATTCACAAGTTGTGATTAATACACGTCTTGTCAGAGGTGAAGGAAGGGTTTGGAAATCAGATAAATCTGTGCCGGGACCGAGGATTGAACCCGGCCGCCAGCACAGAAGTCTGACACCTTACCCTAGATCACCAGGTCACCCTCTTCTATATGAATACAATGAAGAGCTTGTATCATGATCGGACAGAGGTCCTGAATTTTAAAAATTAGTAACCTTTGTGTACGAATATATGTACCTTGAAGTTGGAATTTAAAAATTTAGATTAGACTTTTATTTCCTCTCGACCTCTCGGAGAGAGAAGTACTGTGATAGTAAAAAAAATATATATATATCGAGATTTTAATAAATGGTGACGTTTCATTTTATTCTGAAACATTAAAAAAAAGAGTTGTTTTTGCGATTCCTCCTGTCTGTGTCTAGGCCTAAAGCCGAATTTTTTTTTTATCTAACGGGCTAAAACTTGGTTTCTAAGGTGTTTACAAGGTACACGCGAGGGTTTTTTGGAATTATATACCTAATGAGTGTAGTTTACTGAGGAACAATAATATAAAAAATCGATTTGCTCAAAATTGGCTATCTCGGCATTATTTAGCACTGCAAACAAATTGGCTATTCTCATTTTCCCATGAAAATGACTTCGAGGTTACTTTATATTAGCGCGCAAATCTACAATTTTGATCATATCTCCTCAACTATTTGAGATACGAAATAGTTTATCTCTGTAAAGTTGTGGTACTAGTCAAAAGTAAAAAAAAAAAAAAATTAAATATATTTTTATAAAACCAATAATTTCTTAGCTATAAAAACGTATATATATATCTTTATTTACTAAGGTCTTTGATATGTGAAATCATTATCAGCTTTAGTGAACAGAAATGTTCCACTTCCATTAATGTTTCTGCAACAGTGTATATTATTTCATTTGTGCTATTTGGGGGGACAATGAGTATTATTTCATTTCACAAATATTACGAGCTTTTAGTAAATTTCTCTTTCTATCTTAAAATAAAAAAAAGAGCATTTTCGGTGCACCGTACTTTGATCACCCTTGACCTTGGGGTGCCTCCAATACCTAAAGCAGGGTACTGGACGTATCTGGAAAACACTGGACCTAAGGGTCGAAGATTCACGTCACGGGAATTTGTGGGAGGGGGTGAGGGGTATTTGTGAAATATCTATCAAGTGACGAGGGATCAAGTGCAGGTGTTGATAACCCGCCTGTGATATAACCGTTGTTATGTCTCTTTGACAGGTCCAGAGGTTCCTCCAGCAAGTTACGTTCGATGACGTAGTCCTCACCGGACTTAACTTCTTCTCCATTACAAGAAGTCTCCTGCTAACGGTATATAATAGTAGTAGTAGTAGTAGTTGTGAATATTTGGAGAATCTTGAAAAAAATACAAACATAATATGTTCTGCTTGTTCAAATTGATAATACTTAAATATGTTATTATTATTATTTTATAGGGATTGTTAATATCAATAAAAAAGACAGCTGCAGATTAAATAGCTTGACGTATGAATACGTGAAGGTAGAACTAGTAAATTTTTCGAGCTGTCCGATTTGATCATTCATTTGTACTTCTGCTCTACCTTGAGTCATACCTTATACTCTACCTTCTACCATACCTACTGCTCTACCTTCTACCATACCTACTGCTCTACCTTCTGCCATACCTATTGCTCTACCTTCTACCATACCTACTGTTCTACCTTCTGTCATACCTACTGCTCTACCTTCTACCATACCTACTGCTCTACCTTATACCATACCTATTGCTCTACCTTCTACCATACCTACTGTTCTACCTTCTGTCATACCTACTGCTCTACCTTCTACCATACCTACTGTTCTACCTTCTGTCATACCTACTGCTCTACCTTGAGTCATACCTTATACTCTACCTTCTACCATACCTACTGCTCTACCTTCTACCATACCTACTGCTCTACCTTCTGCCATACCTATTGCTCTACCTTCTACCATACCTACTGTTCTACCTTCTGTCATACCTACTGCTCTACCTTCTACCATACCTACTGCTCTACCTTATACCATACCTACTGCTCTACCTTCTGCCATACTACTGCTCTACCTTCTGCCATACCTTGTGACTTTGCTTTCTTTTCTAGGCTTATTTTGTATGTTTAATTTTAAGTGTTTAGGTTTAGAATATCTTGCTGCAAGAAAGCCTAAAAGGGTAAAGGGGGAGTTATCATTCATGTTTCTGACGCAAATTGACGCTTATGTGTCAACGTGTCACCAAACAATAGCAATGATTTCCCAATCATCCCCGTGGTCTTAGCAAACCATTTAGGGAAAACTACCCTCAATAGAACCTACAGGGATTCGAGCCCCATCTTCCACAAGCCAGTCTAACACGAGAATGACGCTTTAGACCAGGGGTCAGCAACACGGTCCCGCGGGCGCCATGGCACCCTTTTCACAGATTTTAGGCGCCCTCCTTATAATTTGTAATTTTGTAAATATTTGTTAAATAGTTTTGTTTGATAAATAACAGGATGGTTGTCGTGTATTAATTGAAATTAAACTTCTTTATTATATATTCATCATTAATATCTTCAGAAATAAGTTTTTAAAAATATGCTCATTTTGTAACATGCCTCAAAATTTGAAACTCAAACATTTAAATCTGAAGAATGATAATATCATAGTTTATGTTTTGTCGATTATATTTAAAATATGTATATTCTCAACTTGTCGCTAATAAATACATAAATAAAAGGTGAAAATTCAAATATAAAAATCGACATTTTTCTTAGCGCCCCCAGAGTAAAAAATATTTTGGAAAATAGCTCTTCATGCTTAATAGCTTTCTGACCCCCTGCCTTAGACCATTCTGCTACTAAAGTGTGTTGTGAGGATTGTTAAAGACTTTGTAATGATACTGTTTTGGACCCTTCTCATATATTAAAAAAGTCATGGATGAAGTGTATTTTTCTTTAAAATACTGTATGTAAGATTTCCTTTTAATTCTTTATCCATAGAGAATCACGCGTTTTCAGAGGTAATTTCAATAATTTTAAAACTTTTTTTCCTTTAAAAGATCAACTCCGTTGTATTAGGAAAGTCATGTGACATGCTAGCTGGCTACCTCTACCCAATAGGAAGACAGCCTTCACAACATCAGGTCACCAGGAGATTTTCTATTAGTTAGTTTTGACACTGGTGACAAGGGGTCCAAGAGGCAAGGGGTAGGTCATATATAAACAGCTTGTGCGTATGAATCTATAGCAGTAACATAAATATACATAGCACACAGTATTCAGAACGCCAAACGTGTAATATCACACACAAAAAATCCGTAAATTAACAAAATCTGTGTTATTTTATTATCATATTATTAGTACCTAAGGTGTAATCATATAAATAAACCGTGTGCAACATCAAAAGTCTTGCTCATTTCATAATTATAGGTAACATATATAATCAGATCACATCACCGTGTACAAGTGCGCAGTCAGGTATGTAGACGTCATCATCATAAAACCCGATATCATTATAAATAGTGCTCAATCACAGCGCAACATCTCAATATAAAAAACCGTATCACTTTAATTGGCACCGTATCGTGGGTCAATATCAAATATCTCAAAAATAATAAAAAATCTGTTCATCATAACTTAAATTTCAACACACGTATGTTATTTCACCTTTGACAAGACATGTAATAATCACAACTTGTGAATGTGTGGAATGCCAGGCCTCCACCATGGTTCGGATCCCACGTTAAACTGTAGGTCCTCCATTTCATCTCACAATCACCCTACCATTACATATTAACGTAAGTGCGTGTAACCTGAGCGTGTAGTAAGACGGGTGCTATAATAAATAATAATAAATAATAATAATAATAATAACAACACGTATGGCAAAGCTCCCCCTAGTATTTAAAAAAAAAAATGATTGTCTCTTCAATTGTTTGTTTCGGTCGCAGGTAGCGGGCACGATTGTAACTTACGAGATCTTCCTAATCCAGTTCAACAACATCAACGCAGATACGGAGATTCACGTGGAGTACAACTTCACAATATCGTGCTACGCGGGATATAAGGACCACTAGAACTAGGTGCGAGTACTCGACCTACAATCGATTATCATCGAGGAGGAGATCGATCTTATACTACTCTGATACGTACCCTTGTAAAAAAAAATGTTTTGTAAGACACATGGACTACTTAAAGGGAATTGCCTTTTAAAAAAAAGTTTATTTTTTATAGAAGTGGTAGTTCTAAAGCTTCAAGAAACTATTTAAGGTGGTAATATACACGTTTCGGAAGTTTTTTTTATAGTAAAACATGAGTTTTGGATAAAATAAAATAAAAATATTGCTCCAGTATAAAAATAAAAGTTCTTGGATATATGTCAAGTGTGTCCTGGAATTTATTGACAACTTTTATCTTCGTTTTTAAAGTGTGTCACCAAATACCGCTATGCTCATGACAGATATTCAACAAATGTTGATATCACCGTGTGAAGAAAATTATATTCTATGTTTCTACTGGAGCAATATTTTATTTATTCCGGATTAAAAAATGTTGCTATAAAAACTGCAATAACACCGCCTTTTAACTCGCCTGACAAGAGTGAAATCGGAATCAGTTTGATAGTTTTATATAATTTTAAAACTGCAAATTTTTAATTTTATTTTAAATGTGTTAAAACTATTTCAACAGGTACCCGCTTTGGCGCAATCAGACTGATATATATTATATAATATATATATATATATATATATAAAATTAGGTTTATTTTATACAATGAAATATTACAAGGATAAAATTATTTTCTTAAAAACTCTATTCACGTATTTTCTTTATTGGTAAATGTGACATTATTTCAAATAATTATATCAGATAAAACCCATGATAATAAATATTTAAAAAGCTTAAATGGTTGAAACTGTCTCCTTTAGATTCCAATTGAACGCATGGATAACTCGTTAAGATAATACTGCAGTTAGAACCAAGATAATAAAGTACGTGGAACTAAGATGAGTGAAATAGTGCTACCATCTTTGAAAAAATTAAATTTTTATAGACCATCTATTATGCTCATTTCAATTTCTCTTTTATTTGGTGAAGAATTTAGAAAAAAAAAAACTCATTTCGATTCTAATTTTAGTACACTTTCTAATTTCACGGATAACCGTTGATATTAGGTTCTTTATTTTTAACAAAACATATTACAGTACGTTTAATATTTACGTTTTTTTTTTAAAGCAATTTTATGTCAAAACATTCCAGAACTGAATGCTGTTATTTCTGAAGGGTTCATTTTTTTTTTTACGAACTTTAAGATGTTTGTGTATTACTGTGAATAATATCTATGACCATAAACTACGTCTTACTATATTTAGACTTAAGTAAAAATTAATGTTTTTTTTTTGTTTTGTTGTAAGATTTAAAATTGCTATTCCAAAGAAATGTTTAATTTATTAATGATTAAGGGACCAAGAATTTTTTTATCTATGTAGAATGTTCCTTAAATACGTATAATTGATTATACTATTTCAAACATGGTAAAATATTTACAGGGTGGTCCACGGAAAAGTAGCCCGGCTCCTATATCCAGCAGACGCCTCACTCTTAATTGGAGGAGGTCAATCCCCTTCCAACCATATTGTGACATGAATAATGAGTCAATAAAGCTTTAGACAAGCAGTTCACTTGCTCATTCTTCATGTCACAATGTGGGTGGAAGGGGATTGACCTCCTCCAATTCAGAGTGAGGCGTCTGCTGGATATAGGAGGAGGGCTACTTTTTCGTGGGCCACCCTGTATTTTTACAATCAATTATTGTTGAATATAAAATATGTACGGACAGAATAAAATTCAGTGTAAAAAAATAAACAATGTTTACTCTACTTGTAAAGATTTTTATACTAAAATATTTGACTGTAAATACCACTCGCCATTTCTGAAATACATGTAGGAAAAATTGTATCAGTAATATTATACATTCTAGGTTTAATAAAACTCATCATCATGATCATCATCATCAACTGTTTGCAGCCTGTGGCTGGGTCAGTTTATTAAAATGCCTCCCTCTTCCTCTATTCTTTCATTATCATTCCTCCTTTAATTGCTTCCATTCTTCTCCTCTCACTTGAACACTTTTGGTTATTTGCTCCTCCCATATATTTCTTGAGGTATTTTCCCTTCATACGTCATCTCCAACATTCTTTCTGGTATTCTCTCCTTCTCCAACCTCATCTTATGACCGTAACATCTCCCGCTTGCTTCCTCTACTATCTTATGTACTCCAACATCCTCATTACATGTCCATACCATCTTAGTCTTGCTTCCTCTACTATCTCATGTACTCCAACATCCTCATTACATGTCCATACCATCTCACCCTTGCTTCCTCTACTATCTCATGTACTCCAACATCCTCATTACATGACCTTACCATCTCAGTCTTGCTTCCTCTACTATCTCATGTACTCCAACATCCTCATTACATACTCATACCATCTCACCCTTGCTTCCTCTACTATCTCATGTACTCCAACATCCTCATTACATGTCCATACCACCTCAGTGTTGCTTCCTCTACTATCTCATGTACTCCAACATCCTCATAACATGACCATATCATCTCACCCTTGCTTCCTCTACTATCTCATGTACTCCAACATCCTCATTACATGACCTTACCATCTCACCCTTGCTTCCTCTACTATCTCATGTACTCCAACATCCTCATTACATGTCCATACCACCTCAGTGTTGCTTCCTCTACTATCTCATGTACTCCAACATCCTCATAACATGACCATATCATCTCACCCTTGCTTCCTCTACTATCTCATGTACTCCAACATCCTCATTACATGACCTTACCATCTCACCCTTGCTTCCTCTACTATCTCATGTACTCCAACATCCTCATTACATGTCCATACCACCTCAGTGTTGCTTCCTCTACTATCTCATGTACTCCAACATCCTCATAACATGACCATATCATCTCACCCTTGCTTCCTCTACTATCTCATGTACTCCAACATCCTCATTACATGACCTTACCATCTCAGTCTTGCTTCCTCTACTATCTCATGTACTCCAACATCCTCATTACATGACCTTACCATCTCAGTCTTGCTTCCTCTACTATCTCATGTACTCCAACATCCTCATTACATGACCTTACCACCTCAGTGTTGCTTCCTTACTATCTCATGTACTCCAACATCCTCATTACATGACCTTACCATCTCAGTGTTGCTTCCTCTACTATCTCATATACTCCAACATCCTCATTACATTACCTTACCATCTCACCCTTGCTTCCTCTACTATCTCATGTACTCCCTGTACCCCCACTCTTTTCTGGATAACTTCATTCCTAATCCTGTTTCTACTCGCTACAGCTAGAAACTAAAAATTACAATTAAAAATCAACTCTCGATTTTATTATATAATCGTATTGTTTCCATGAAATTATTTTAAAAATTAATGTAACTATATGTATCGTTTGTAATAGTTAACTAAAACAATTTATCTTAGATGTTAAATAAACCTCAATGGTTTACTCTAATTCTCGTAGGATCTATTCAGATGATTATGTTGTGGTAGGTTTATCAAATAATTGACTACTGACATATAATTGGTTGAAATTGCTAAAACAATGATGGCGTTATATAGAGAAGAATTATTTTTACCAATGTTTCAAATGAATCATGTCAACAATTAAACAAATAAATGTGTACAAAATAACTTTCGATCTCATTCAGTGCAGATTTAAGTCTTGATGACAATTTTTTTTTTTTTTTTTTATTGACGATCACAATAGTTTATCTACTCGAGTGGTGCGAGAAAGTAAACAATAAAAGCGTCCATAATGATGTAACGCCTGCTGTTTCCAACCTTATGCTATTGTTCAAAGCGGCGGTGCGTTGCGGGCTCACATATAGACACAGGAACTTTTTTAAGTTTTGTCAATAAGACGGATCCGCTCATCAAAGCTTTTGTGTGGTTTACTGAGTTCCAAGTACCATACACGACACTTTCAGGAGAGCACGTGTGTTTACCTTGTGTTAGCGATAATGTTTGCTTTTAAATGAAACACATATGGAATACAGCCATTAAAATAAAATGAAAGGCCAGTCAATTGTACTATCCAAACAATAAACGTTTAGTAATATAAATATTTATTTGTTTATTAGCACGTCTTACTACCTGTTCAGGTTATACGCGTATTTTGTACTAATTACACTAATGAGTTGGATGAGGGAGGTTGAATTTAGAGAAATTTTACCCGCATTTGCGCAGAGGAAGAGTTTAAAACCATTTATATATATATATTCTTTTTTTAAACCACCCTAGTACACCCTACTTGGAATAGATCCCAGATCTCCTTGTCATCAGCAATCTATTATACTGTGAGAGTTAGACCATGCATCAACAATTAATTGCATAAAAAATAAACGCAGCCACGGTCACGCGGAACAAGGCGTCAGTCCCGTCTTCTCTGGTTTGCCAGTGACGGTGAGCTCGACGTTAGATTGAAATCCAGTTATTCTGGAGTGTTTTTTCCAATTCTCCTTCTATGTAAATGCGGGTACACTTATATTATAATTGTATTAAATTAACTACCATAAAAAATCTTACTTACCATACAGTACCCTAAATTCAATCTACTGAGAATATTTTCAGCCCAATAATTGTGAAATTGATAAATTAATGGCATGGGATCTTGTCATTGTTTTGTTTTCCCCTCAAACTACTAAATTCCTTACACGGCCATTAAAAATTAATGAATTGTCGTTAATACGCCTTGTTATTATTATTATTATTATTTAGCACCGCGTCTTACTACCCGTTCGGGTTATACGCTTTAAATACTAGTTACGCTAATGGATTAGGAATTGGGAAGGTTGAATTAGAGGAAGTGAACCCGCATTTGCGTGGAGGGAGAGTGGAAAACCATTTAGGAACCCTCCCCCAGTTCACCCGACCGAGATTTGAACCTTGATCTCCCCGTCCTCAGCAGTCGAGCAGCTCAACACGACTAGCGCGTTAGCCAACTACGCCACCGAGGCGCCTTGTTACTAACATTTGATTGAACGTATTAATAACAAAAAAATACAATTCTAACATACTTAAAACAGGCTTCCAAGTTATATTTCAAAAAATATTTGCAGATAGCTTATTATTTAATGTTCCTATTTTTTTTAAATATTTATGATAAACTAATCCAAATTTCATATGAAAAACCTTTTAGAAAATACAAACTTTTTTTTTTCAGTCTACAATGATAACATTTTACTATAAAATAATAATTATTTTATAGGTAATAATAATATCTAATCAAATGTGACAGCTGCAGGCAAATTACTTGACGTATGAATACATGCAAGTAGATCAATTAAAGTTTATGTCTGTCAGATAAGGAAGGTTCTTCACATAAAAATTGCATCAAGGTTATTTTTTTTATTGTTTTATTGAATTTATTTACCCGACTCATGTAAACAATTCTACCAACCTGACAGTTTGTTTTTGTTCAGAGTTGTCATTCTATCAGAAAATAAAAATGTCTAATGCTAATATGAAGAGGAAATGACATTCGTAGAATATTATATTATTCAATCCCCCCCCCTTACCCCCCAATATTTGTTCAATTTACGTGTCACTCATAATATATCGACAATAAAACCGCACTGTTGCAATAACACAGTTATAAATTGGTTGTTAAGCTGGTAAACCTGTCCAGTCCATCCATATTATAAAATATTTTCGAGATTTCCTTTACATTTTTACGTATTACAATGATTATTATTTTCATAAATATTTTGACAATATTGAAATAATAAGTGGAATGATGAAACTATTATAAACATCTCTTAACGGAATATAAAAATGCAGTACAAAATCTTGAATGATCATTTGTAGTAAATTTTCAATATAATTGTATATTTGAAACTAGAAATATAGCGTTTTATTCTTCTAAAATTATAAACTCATGGTGACTGGTAAGTTTAATAAAATGGTAGCTTTTTTCCAAACTAGTAAGTCATATACATAAACATCTTAATATTAATTCTTATTTCAATCTTATATTTGCTTTCAAAGCTACAATTGTTTTTTTTTATAAATATACAATAAAGATGAAGATAACACTAGTCTTATGTCAGTGTTTTAACGGTTTTTGTAAGCAAACAAACATTTTGGAACAAAATAAATAGAGAGTTTTGATTCCGTAGAAATCTTTAGTTTAATTTTCAACTCATATTAATCTCAACAGTTGTTGAATATTTCTCACGAGCATAGTGGTCATTTGGCAAAAGACTCTCTTATTTTTAACAGCTTCTGTCTTAATTTTCACTATAGCCAGGACAAACTCCACGAGATGTTTGGATAAATAAGCGTGAGAATATAACTAAACGTATCCACTAAAGCAATATTTCATTTATTTGGACTAAAATTGATTTTTTTTATTATAAAAAACTGCGGAGATACAGAACTTGTTTTGTTTATTTCCCACCTCACGTAGAAAACGTATTTATTTACTGTTTCAAAATAACCATTCCTATATTTTATCTTTAGAATTTAGGCATAAATGAAGGCAAGTTCTCACGTGTCATATTCAATTAAACTTTATCAATAGGTCAGTTCTTACGTTTCATTTTCCATTAATCATTTTCACCGATTCATTTTTCATTTTTCATTAATTCAATAATGATCATTAAAAATGAACAAAAGTAGAATTCCTTTTCACTTTTAATGAAAGCTTTAAATAATGATTCAGTCTAGTGAAATGATTTTTCTGACCTTAATTTTGTATTCATGTTTAATGAATAATTGAAAATGAAATAAAAGAACTGGCCTATATGGAAACGCTCCCCCCACCCCCCCACCCTTTTTTCACTACTAGCACACAGCCGTATAAACCGAACGGGTAGTAAGACACAGTGCTAAAAAAAATTACCAAATATCCGTGATGTTGCTCGAAATATGATTGGCTGACTATAAAACGTGATCTCTTCACTTAACGTTCACGTAACGTGAAATTATTCCCTCCCTGGATAACTCTTTAAGTTAGGTGAACGTTATCTGTATCGTGATGGCTTCCATTCAAAAAAAAGAAAAACACGAGGAGAACCGTAACGTTACGTCAGGTGAACATTAAGTTGATCGTTAACTAAGAGTCACGGGTTCTATTCCTGACGTGGCTGAAACATGTATCTTAGGATAATGTAGGTTTTTTCCCCCCCTTTCACAGTCATGAATTGACGGCCTTGGCTGTTGTGTTTGTTCTATATTTAAGTTGGTTTATAAGTAGTGTTCTGATGTAATCAGTAGGTTAAGAAAGTGCACGTTAAATACCTCGAATAAATAATAAATAAGATGAATGGCCTTAGCAAGTTACAGTGCTGCCAATAAAAACAAAAAACAGGTTATGTTCGTCTCTTGAAGAAAACCTGTCGTTGCAGCCAGACAGGTTACGTAAGTTCTGTCGACATTCTACTAAAGGTAGACTGTCACGCAAATTACTATCGAGAGGGAAATAAAAAGAAAAAAAATAACTAACTAGAAAAATAAACTTGAAACATTACAGAAAGAACAAAACTTGACCTCAAAAAACAAAACAAATTAGATATAAGAAAGTGAACGGTCTTTAAAAACAGTTTTTTTTTCATTAATTGTCGTCGTGTGGATTGTTTATGAATGGATAGAACTCAGAATAAATAGTAGTTATACTAGTATTTGTTACTATCGCTCTTTCTTCTACATTCTTTCACGTATAGAATCGTGGACGTTGTAAGTGAAAACCGGTTCTTCTTGAAGATCAATAAAAAAAACACTTAGCGATATCAAAGCTTTATTTATTTTTTATAAAAAAAGAAAATTATCTTGATTGACAACCACCTGAGAGTACAGCTTTTGAATTCAATTAAATATAGTTGAAAAAAAGCACCTAAACATAGGTCCTGGGTTCTATTCCCATTGGCTAGGTGTCATTTTTCAAACTAAATTTCATTTAACTTTCTTTAAATTTTAAAAAAAAAACTCTTGGACACGGGAATCAAACCTGGGACAATTGGTTTAGTACGCCAATGCTCTAAGCATTGAGCCATTCTTAATCCAGTGCTCAGATTAATTCTGCACTTCTATTTTAAGGCGGAATCTGTGATGGACTTGTGTAAATCGTCAGATACATTCGAGTGATCAATTAATATCACGATCTGTCAGATAACACAGGCATCTTCGACTTGGGACGGCTTTATTCTGACGATAGTACAATGACGAATTGTACGAACGCGCATATAATGATGATAAATAATTTAATATTTTAAGGCAGCTATAACCATTAATATCAATTATATTATTATCACCGCGTCTAACTACCTGTTCGGGTTATACGCACTTACGCTAATGTGTAATGGTAGGGTGATTGTGAGATGAAATGGAGGGCCTACAGTTTAACGTGGGATCCGAACCACGGTGGAGGCCTGGCATTCCCCACATTCACAAGTTGTGATTATACACGTCTTGTCAGAGGTGTAGGAAGGGTTTGGTAATCAGATAAATCTGTGCCGGGACCGAGGATTGAACCCCAGACTCCCAATACAGAAGTCTGACACCTTACCCCCAGACCTCCAGGTCACCTACAACCAATCAATGGCGAATACATTGTTTCAGTAAGCTCGATTTATTTTTATAATCTCCACGTCTTACTGCATGTTCAGGTTGTACGTATATATAAAGTGCTTATTACACTAACGGTTTTAACGACTAAGAAGGTTCAATTTAGATGAAGTGCACCCACACTTCTGTGGAAGGAAGGGTTTGGCAATCAGATAAATCTGTGCTGGGTCCGAGGATTGAACCCGGAACCCCCCCTAAACCACCAATATAAACTATATTAGCTTGGTTATTTGATTCCTCATGATATGCGCATTTTTACAATTGTACTATCGACCGAATCAAGCCCTCTCGAGTCGAAGATGGCTGCATTGTCTTATAGCGCATGATCTTAATTGATCACACATATGTATATCTCTCTTAAAATATGTGTGAAGTATGACCCTAAGGACGGGATAATTTACGGATAGCTCAGTGGCAGAACGTTGGCGTACTTAACCGACTGTCCCGGGCTCGATTCCCGTGTCAAAGAATCATTTTTCATTTTAAAGCATATGATATTTAGATACGGCTACAAACGTAGCTTACAGACATGATAAATTAGATATTTATTTTACTATTTAATTTAGTTGTAAGTTTTATCTATTTATATATAAAAATAACTCCGAGTAATTGATATCAGTGGTCGCGTGGACAAAACGTAAAGCTCGTGGAGACTGGTTTTCCGGTGATGGAGGTACCGAGGTTCAAATCCCAGTCGATTGTACAGAGTGGTGTTTTTTTTTCTCATAAATGCTTTTCCACGCTAATTCAGGTACAAATCCTATTTAATTCCAACTTCCTTGTCCTCATCCATTCAGGGTAGTTACTAACGTATCCGTGTACCCCAAACTGGTTGAGACGGGGGATAAAAAGTAAAGATCAGTCGATCTACTAAGAAACGGATCTTTGGTTTGAATCTCGGCATGTCCTAAAAATATGTAGGTTGTCAAATTGGGGGGGGGAGGGGGTGTCTATCCCTATCACAGTGAATAACTTATGATCGGGGGACTGGGCGTTGTGTCTGTTCGAGAAATTGTTGGGTTCCCCACCCCCTCGTCTTTCTACCCGTTCAGTGTTTACAAGTATGTACTAATTACGATAATTTGTCAGGGATGAGGAAGGTTTAAGATATGTACCCACATTTGCGTGGAGGTAAATGGGAAAGAAACTTAGAAAAAAATCATCCTCAGTTTAACTAACCGGGATTCGAACCCTTAGTTCCCCGTCATCGGCAGTTCAGTTTATTACGACAGTGACCCTTTAGACAATCGAAGAGGGGTGTTCTGAGTATTATTATTTATTTTAGATATTTAACGTTCACTTTCTTAACCGACTGATTATGTCAGCACACGATAATTTCTATGAGCGAGAGTGAAAGGGCCTACCAATTTTATCGGGAAAGGTATTGACACATACTTTCCAAGGTTCTTTTACATGTCCACAATCGACATGGGGACAGACGGCTTTACTTCCTATCCAAAGGAAATTGTGCTACGGATTTGTATCGCTCAAGATAAATCCGTCAACCTCAGCTGGGTTTGAACCCACGAACATCGCGTCCTGAGGCGAGAACGTTACCTCAAACCACCGAGGTCAACTGTTCTAAAGTCAGGTCTGTTTTTTGTTTTTTTAGATCGTGTTTCTGATTCGTTCGTTTGGTTCGTGAAGTGCGTAATAAAGATGTTGTTTCAGGTTAATCAATGGTTAGAGCCCGCCGCAAGAAGACCCCCGGGCACCCTTGTGATGTTTGGGCCACCAGGCGAGTACACCCTAGCTGTATACAGGGTGATCCAGATTCCTTCAGCCGGTCTATGAAACGTACCATCGTGATGGGTCAATGGTTCGCTCTGCTGCCCGTGCAAGGTGTTACCACACATGACGTCACACATATAAGGTAAAATATAATGCGTGTAATACATGAGAAGATTGAGAAAGGGGAGGGGAGGGGAGGGACACCAGTGACTTCTTCTTATTCTTATTCTTAAGTCAACAACAACCCTAAAATTGGTTTGACGGCATTTCTATCCATCCGGGACTGGTCATGCCCTTCAGCTGGTTAGTGCTGCCTGCACAATCTGGTAAAAAAAAAATTCCATGTTCACTTCTAAGGGAGTTCAGGATATGTGGCTATTGGTTACCCGTTGCCGTCTGCAACTGAATTTCCATCAGCGAGCGCGAAAGGGTCTACCAATTTTGCCGGGAAAGATGATTTCATATACCTAACTTCCAGGATGTTTTTATACACCACAATCGACATGGGACCGACGGATTTACTTCCTATCCGAAGGAAGTTGTGCTACGGATTTTAATCACTCAAGAAAATCCGTCAACATCAGCTGGGTTTGAACCCATGATCATCGGGGCTTGAGGTGAGCATTTTACCCTAAGACAATCGAGGTATAGCTAAAGTGACTTAGTGTACGAATTTATTAAAGATATCATAGAAATTAAGAGTAAATGGCTCAGCAGATTTTGACAAACTAATTCTCATTTTAAAGGTTAGGGAGGGGTCTAGGATGACGGGGGAAACGAACGAAAACCCTATTTTCCCAGCGAACTTTTAGTTTTTCATTCTTTGTTTACATCACAATGAAAACCTTGATTGTGCATGGTTTTATAGCTGTGAATAAAATTTTCTCTTTGGTTAAAAATTATAACAATTCCTATTAAAGTGGTTTAGTACAACGAATAGATAGAGAGCTGGCAGAAGGGTCGTTTTAAACTTATCATTTTGACGTGAAGGGGGGGAAATATATGTTTTGATTCAAACTAAACATTGAAAGTTAAATATAAATTTAAAGTTGATAGCCTTTTGTAGCATGTCATTTATATAATATGACATCTACAGTCAAAACTTTTATTAAAAAACTATCTAAATTCCATAAAGACAATTAAAACAAACCCGCCTCGATGGCGTAGTTGACTAACGCACTAGTCGTGTTGATATAGACTGCTGAGGATGGGAAGATCGAGGTTCGAATCTCGGTCGGGTGAACTGGGATGTGGTTTTTCCTAAATGGTTTTCCACTCTCCCTCCACGCAAATGCGGGTCCACTTCCTCTAATTCAACCTTCCCAATTCCTAATCCATTAGCGTAATTAGTACTTAAAGCGTATAACCCGAACGGGTAGTAAGACACGGCGCTAATAATAATAATATAAAAAATTAAAACAAGATAACAAGTACTAATATATTCCAATCAGAAGTGACTCACTCAGAATTGATGTTGCCGGGAAACCCCCAAGCGTCGAGGAACATTTCCCCATCAGACCACTCCTGATGACAGCGCTAGTGAGGAAATGGCCCAGGTATTTCGCTATAATATAGATTCACCGTGGATCACATTTTTATATTCCATTGTATTTATTCACCGGAGAAGGAGCTACTCCATACAACTTCAGCACCGAAGACTACCGATGGCCACGATGTGTCAGGCGTCGGTCTAACAAAGTTATTATCTCTGTTAATTACAGTTGTAGCCTCTTCTAGATATCATATTCTGGGAATTTAAAAATAACATCCGAACACGGGAATCAAACCTGGCCAAAACCAAAGGCCACGGGTTCGTTTCCTATGTCCGGGTGTAATTTTTTCAATTCACAGAAATAAATATTTAAGCTAATTAATAGACTATCGCCATTTTATTCCCCGTCTTGTCTTAACAGATTTCGCTGGCGTAGTTTTCGAGTGTTTTACACCATCTTGGCACTTTTTGCGATTTCATTATCCGCCGCGCTCTGCATCATCAGGTTAAATTCTACTGGCATCACTTTCTCAGGTTCAGGTGAGTTGTTAGCTCTTTAATGAAATCATACATACTTCGGTGGTCTAAGAGACTAAGGCGTCCGTCTCTCTCAATAAAATAGACTGCCGATAACAGGGTTCGAATCCCGGTCAGGTTTACCGAGAGTGCTTTTCCCTAAATGGTTTTTCATCCTCCCTCCACGTAAATGCGGATGCATTTCCTCTAAATTCAACCTTCCTCATTACGTAGTTAAAATGTATGCGTATAACCTGAAAAGGTGCTAAAAACAAACAAAAAAGACCGAATATTAGCTTAGTCGATAGCGTGTCTGCTTCGTGGACTTAAGGTACCAGGTTCTATTCCCGGCATGGCCGAATAAATTATAATTAGCGATATTCTAGTCTCCCCATTAATCGTGATGAATTAACTGAGTGGAAAGGGGGGGGGGATGTTGTGCCTGTTGTAGATTTAAGCTACAGTAGCCCTATGGCTTCTTTGGTGATGACTGACAGCTGACGGCTTTGAAAAGTTACCAGACCAAATTATGTATCCCTACGCCAAACCATATGATCTGCAAAAAACATGTGTTTAGCAGCTGTCACTTCTGACAGTCAACATTTAGGTATATACCTAAATGTTGACTGTCAGAAGTCAGCACCAAAGAAGCCACGGGGCTACTGTAGTTTATAAGATGTATGCTGATACAAACAGTAGTTAAATACCACAAATAAATATAATTTAAAAAATATGAGTTTCCCATGAATACTCGTTAGTATTAATTTCTCTATTTGATTACAATATGCGTGATTTTTCCTGATGATGATTAACAATCACGGGTTCGTGCTGTGATTTCAGCCGCGCTTGTATTTTACGTCAACACATTCACATCTCTTTTCCTGTTCTTACTGCTGGCCCGTGATTGGCCGGTGCTATCCCGACATTGGCACAGCGTGGAGACCTCTCTTAGCCGATATAGATACCCTGGTGGCCTCACTCGCAAGACGAACTGTATCACCTTCATCATCCTCTGCCTGTTCCTACGTGAGTTGAGATCAATAGCCACCCTATTGTAGCACCCACTGCTTCTTAACACATCAGCACTGGGTGTGCATGTGAAGAACGCCTTTAGTGACTCATTTGCAGCCTCACCCACGAGATGGAAGATAGACATGTCTTGAGAACGTGGGCTGTAACTATTATAACAAAATATTAATATGACTCCTTTTCTTTATTGATGTCTGTTAGATTTGCAAACACTTTGGGTACAAATCAATAATTTTTAAAAAAATAACAAAAAGGAAGACCAGACCTCCACCGTGGTTCGGATCCCACGTTAAACTGTAGGTCCTCCATTTCATCTCACAATCACCCTACACATTACACATTAGCGTAAGTGCGTATATCCCGAACGGGTAGTGAGTCGCGATAATAATAATAAACTTATATTTATTACATTGTTTTGACAAGTATACAATAAATACAATAGCAATTGATGATTAGTTGTTTATAAATAATTCATAAATGATCAATATGAAATAATAATTGATAGAAAGGTTGTATTTTCTTTTTTATCCCCTTCTCCTTATTTTATTAACTACTTTTCTTCTACGATGACAATCATGTTTCGGTGATTTTTCACCATCTTCAAGTCTTATTTGTATCAAAGATGATTTTTTTTTTTTTTTAATGTTTGGAAAGTTTGTGAATTTTTTTTTTCTAGTAAGATGATCAACAATATGTATTATTTGAAATAATAATGTTGTGACACTGTAGAAATATTACCAGAATTATTTAAGAATTTATTGTTTTTGTTTCAACGTTGTATTTTTCAAAACGCGTTGAATTAAACTTAAATTCATCGACATTGGGGAATCCCTGTCTTGACCTGCCATGACGTCACAGGTTGTCAACGTCCTTGAAAAGAATGGAAGAATGTTTGAACTTTTTTTTTTTTTTGTTCCCGCCGCGCAGTGGAGTACACCTTATCCAACGTGAAGACAGGTCTGATAGCCGCCCGTTGCTCCAAAGGAGGGCTCAACGTCCTCCGGTTCTTCTTCGTCAACAGATCCCCCCACGTGTTCGACCACGTGTCCTACAGCCTTCCCGTCGGGCTGTGCACCCTCTACGTCGATCTCACGTGCAGCTTCACGTGGAATTACACGGACCTGTTCATCATCCTGGTCAGCGTTCACCTCGCCGACAAGTTCAGACGGATCAACCGACGATTGGCGACTGTCGAAGGGAAGGTAAACCTTCTATTGAATGGTTTTTACTTTTTTAATTTTAATATTTACATGAACCCGATATTTGTGGTTTCATGCGTATAACCTGAGAGGTTAGTAATACGCGACGGTGACCTGGAGGTCTAGGGGTAAGGTGTCAGACTTCTGTGTTGGGGGTTCGTGGTTCAATCCTCGGTCCCGGCACAGATTTATCTGATTGCCAAACCCTTCCTACACCTCTGACAAGACATTTTGTGAATGTGTGGAATGCCAGGCCGCCACCGTGGTTCGGATTCCACGTTAAACTGTAGGTCCTTCATTTCATCTCAAAATCACCCTACCATTACACATTAGCGTAAGTGCATATAACCCGAACGGGTAGTAAGACGCGGTGCTAATAATAAGGACGCGATAACAGAAGAAGAAGAAAATTCAGGTCGAATAAACTTAGGTTGTGTATTATCTCCTACTCTCCCTCCACGCAAATGAGCGTATAGTACCTCTTAATTCAACCACTATCGACACTACCCCATTAGTGTAATTAAATATGGACGAGGCCAGTTCGGTGGTCACGTGGTCTAAGGCACTACTCTTGCAGTAAACTAGACTGCCCATGACGTGGGTTAGAATCTCGATCAGATGTACCGACGATTTTTTTAATAATGGTTTTCCACTCTCGCCCACGTAAATGCGAGTACACTTCCTCTAAATATAACCTTTCTAATCCCTAAAAACCCTTAGCGTAACTAGTACATAATCGTATAACTCGAACAGGTAGTAAGATGCAGTTGTATCAGAAAGAGAAACGGATTATATCAACTCAACAAAAGTTTGATTTGATTAAATCAAATCTTATATTTTACCCCGTAATGTTGTGGCTCTCTCTGATGAAAAGGGAATGCCAGGCCTCCACCGTGGTTCGGGTTCCACGTTAAACTGTAGGTCCTCCATTTCATCTCACAATCACCCTACCATTACACATTAGCGTAAGTGCGTATAACCCGAACGGGTAGTAAGACGCGGTGCTAATAATAATAATAATAATAATAATAATAATAATAATAATCTGATGAAAACTTATTATTTATATCACCAGGATTTGCCCGAAATGTTCTGGTTCGAGGCGCGCGAAGAATACAATCAACTGTCCTATTTGACCAAGATCGTCGACGACAAACTGTCCAAGATTGTGCTGCTATCTTTCGGCAACAACCTCTATTTTATCTGTCTGCAGACGCTTCATAGCTTTGAGTGAGATTTAATAATGTTCATGGTTTTGTTAGTAAGGAGTAATTAAGATTAAATATTTAAGAAAGAAAACTTTGAATTTTATAAACTATAACTCGCTTTATTCGTTTTGGGCTCCCCCCCCCCCACCCCCAACCCCCAGTGAATGTAAACTAATGTAATTCCAACGTTGTTTTGAACGTTGATTTATTTTTACAACTTTATGATTCTAGATGTCCCATAAGTGTCAGAAAATTAAAAAATGCGTAGAAAATGCGCAAAATTTACCTAAAATGAAATAATCTAGCTCTGGTGTAATCCGTTTTTTGATAAGTCTTACAGTTTAGCCACAAGAGGCCTCCAAAAAAAGGTCCACACCGACTTTAAAATTGCTCCACCATTTTGAATTTTTTTCGGGGGTTAATATATATTATTTTTAAACTTTTTGAAATTTTCCCGTCGGTTACAAACTAGAAGCTATAAGTTTGCCAAATTTCAAGTTTCTAGCTCATCTGGAAGTGGAAAACCATTTAGGAAAAACCACCCCCAGTTCACCCGACCGAGATTCGAACCTCGATCTCCCCGTCCTCAGCAGTCGAGTTCAACACGACAAGCGAGTTAGCCAACTACGCCACCGAGGCGGGTTACACCATTTAGATTATCTATTTATTTTTTATTTTTTATCTGATCAGGTCACGATAACTAGTTTTATGTAAATAAATCCAAGCACTTCCTTTTACCATGTAAGTTGACTATAGAAGAGACAGTGAAAGGTATTTTTTTTTATCTGATTGTGTCATGTAAACTCTCTTTAAGTAGGTAATTCATAGCCCTTCCTTTTACAAAAGGGAGTTTTATCTAAAGAATCAATATTTTTAGATCTATTTTGATTGTTTGTTAGGTGATTCTGGCAATTTCGCAACATTGAGTTGCCAGATACACCATTTAAATATTCAATTTTAATTGTACCACACAATTTTTAACTTAAAATTGTTCATAAAAACTCTCAAGATTACATTTTGCATTTTAATTGTTCTAAATTATCAACCTAAGATTGTTCATAGAATTCCGAACAGTATATTTTATATTGTTATTTATCAACTTTTAAACAAGTCAAACACTCTCTCACTCTAATTATCGCACTCTCTCTCTCTCTCCCCTGTTTCAGACCACTGGGTAGCGTGTATGAAACTGTCTACTTTTCTTTCTCGTTCGGATACCTGCTTGTGAGGACAGTTGCGGTCTCGATGTTCGCAGGGGGAATCCATGACCAGAGCAAGAGACCCAGACACATCCTTTACTCCGTCCCAGAGAACAGTTGCTGCCAGGAGGTAGTTGCCCTTGAATGTACATACACACGCAACAAGTCGTTAGTCTACGTTGCGTCCTTGACTAAAACTCATAAATATTATTATTATTATTACCACATCTTACTACCCGTTCGGGTTGTACGCACTTACGCTAATGTGTAATGGTAGGGTGATTGTGAGATGAAATGGAGGACCTACAGTTTAACGTGGGATCCGAACCACGGTGGAGGCCTGGCATTCCCCACATTCACAAGATGTGATTAATACACGTCTTGTCAGAGGTGAAGGAAGGGTTTGGTAATCTGATAAATCTGTGCTGGGACCGAGGATTGAACCCCGGACCCCCAACACAGAAGACACCTTACCCCTAGACCACCAGGTCACCTTTAGAGTAAATAAGTGTTAAGTATCTATATTATTTAAGTAAAGTATTTGTTAAATAATAGGTAGCTGACATTGTATTAGAATCAGATATCAATATAATACAAGGCCATTTAGTAATTAATAGGACTTAATTGTATAATAGTTTAGTAGAATGTACCCATTGTAACTTTTTAATAAACCGTGTCGACCCGCCTGACGTTTTTCTTTTGGCTCAATCCCCCGCAAAAGTTTGCCAATACTTGTTCTGCAATTGTCGTGTTACAGGTGCAAAGGTTTCTGACCCAAGTGACGTCAGACGAGGTAGCTATAACAGGTCTTAGCTTCTTCTCCGTCACAAGGTCACTGCTTCTCAAGGTATACTCCTTTATTCAACTGTAATCTGATTTAGATAGAAACCAGTTTCTTTATTACTAAAACTTTTTTTTTTCAAGTGATTTAATCTGCAACCGTCGCTTTTGTTATATAATATCAATGCGTATAATATAACAATAATAATATGATAAAATATCATCAATGTTGATCGTAAAACTCATGTTTTATTTTTAAGATTCCTTATTACTAAGATACTTCCTTTCCCAGGACTAGCTCAAGGGAATCATGCGCCCTAGGAGAGTTTTTTTAAGTTTACGGCCCAGTTGTATTATGTATAATGTAAATAATCCACACCCCATGTACGACGCAGAATCATAATAATGTTGCAAATAAAAATTTATCTCTTTTTAATTTCCTTTTCTCTTAATATTTGCGGAATCATCGACTGTTTCTATACAGCCTGTGGCCGAGTCGGTTTAATAAAAACCTTCATCTTCCTCCTTTAATTGCTTCCATTCTTATTGTCTCACTTGCACACTTTCTGTTATCTGCTTCTCCCATCTTTTTCTTGGTCTCCCCATGCGGTCATTTTTCTCCATCGTTCTCTTTAGTATAGTTTCTTTTTTCATCCTCCTTACATGGAAATACCACATACTGTTTTGGAGCTCCTGGAAATATTATCAAACCCACTTCGATGGCCACGTGGTCTAGCGCGCTACTCTAATTTTAGACTAGACTGCTGAAGACCGGGTTCAATCCCAGTCGAGTGCACTAAGGGTGGTTTTCCACTCTCCTTCCAACCAAATGCAGGTGCATTTCCTCTCAATTAAAATCCCTAAACGGTGACCTGGTGGTATCTAGGGGTAAGGTGTCAGACTTCTATGCTGGCGGCCGGGGTTCAATCCTCGGTCCCAGCACAGATTTATCTGATTACCAAACCCTTCCTTCACCTCTGACAAGACATCTTGTGAATGTGAGGAATGCCAGGCCTCTACCGTGGTTCGGATTCCACGTTAAACTGTAGGTCCTCCATTTCATCTCACAATCATCCTACCATTACACATTAGCGTATAACCCGAATGGGTAGTAAGACGCGGTGCTAATAATAATAATAATAATAATAATAAAAATAAAATCCCTAAACCATTAAAAAAATAAATTCAACACATGGTTATTACAATAATTATTTTTAGACACCGTTTGGAATGTATACTCTATTTTCAATTAAAAGAAGCATTCTTACCTTGACAGGTTCGAAAAAAGTTGGAGTAATATGGTTTTAATTAATGCATTTTATAGTAACTATTCATAATTTAGAAAATAAGACGTATTCTATCAAAATATCCATTTAAAGTTTGTCTCTGTAAATTTAGTATTTTATAGATATTTAAAAAATAAAATTAAAATGTCTTTTTTTTTTCTAGTCCACATTTTACTTACTTGAAAATGTCAGCTAGAACAGAAAATAAAACACTAACGTAGATCTATTTGTTTATAGACTCAGCCACCGTAGCTTCCTTCAAGAGGTTTACAGATATTCTGTAGGTGGCAGCACCATACCAATAAGAAAGACTCGTCGATTTGGCGCAAATTTTAAGTTGGAAGTGTAAGAAACACGAGAAAAGGGCTGTGTTTTTGCAGTTTTTATAGCAAATTTTTTTTGTCCGTAATAAATAAAATATTGTTCCAGTAGAAACATAGAATATATTTTCTTCACGTGTTGATATCAACAATTTGTTGAATATTTGTCATGAGCATGGCGGCATTAGCTGAGCAACTTTTTAAATGAAGAGGAAAAGTTGTCATTTAATTCCAGGACACCCATGACAGATATTTAACAACTGTTGATAATACCAGGTGTAGAAAATTATATTTTATGTTTCTAATGGAACAATATTTTTTTTATTTTGACAAAAAAAAAGTTTTGCTCTAAAACTTCGAAAGCACTAAACTTTTTTTAAGTTCTTCACATTCCCACCTTAAACTCCGGTTCAATTCAGCCGACATTACTCCAAATATATATATATTTTTTAACTTAAGTAAAAGAAAATCAATTTTATTTTAAAGCAGTATTTTAATTATTATTTAATACCAAAAACCAAGGACAGGTTTTATTGAAATTAATATTTTAACTAATTTAAATCTTTTCTGATACAGATTTAGTAAAGCAATGAAAATAACTTCAAATTTTATGGTATATATTTTGAAATTATACGTATCTAAAATGATTTATAACTTCTCAGTTTGGTTTTTAAATCACACGCTAGATGAAGTATTCCCCAATATTCAATTCACTGTTTCACCACAAGATATGTTACCAAGTGTATCATACAAAATGTTTAACGTTACTGTGGAAACGACTCAACGAGTATCCGAAATAGACAGTTCAAATAAGAGATCATACAGTCTAATTTTAATAGAATGATCCTTTTAGAAAATACAAATATATTTTTTGCAATCAACATTGGTAAAATTTCACCATATTATTAGTGTAATTTTATAGATATTGATAATATCTTTGGGGATAACTTGGCTCTACTTATAATTATGTGAAAATATATCTAGTAACTTTTCTGGCAGTTAGATAAGGTTCTTCTTATAGAAATTCGACTGTAGAATAATTTTAGCACCCTCTTTGGTGGCCGCGTCGTCTAACGCGCTACTCTTGCAATAGACTGCCCATGGCGGAGAGATTGAAGTTTTCCCCTAAAAGGATTTCCACTCTCCATCCACGCGAATGCGGGTAAACTTGCTCTTAGCTTTCTAATTCCCAAAACTATTAGAGTAATTAGGGCTCTTAAGACGTCTGGTTCTAGCTGTATTACCTACCTAAGTTTGGTGTTATCTGTGGGGTGAGACGGGTTCTTAAGACGTCTGGTTCTAGCTGTATTACCTACCTAAGTTAGGTGTTATCTGTGAGGTGAGACGGGCTCTTAAGACGTCTGGTTCTAGCTGTATTACCTACCTAAGTTAGGTGTTGTCTGTGGGGTGAGACGAGCTCTTAAGACGTCTGGTTCTAGCTGTATTACCTACCTAAGTTTGGTGTTATCTGTGGGGTGAGACGGGTTCTTAAGACGTCTGGTTCTAGCTGTATTACCTACCTAAGTTAGGTGTTATCTGTGAGGTGAGACGGGCTCTTAAGACATCTGGTTCTAGCTGTATTACCTACCTAAGTTAGGTGTTATCTGTGAGGTGAGACGGGCTCTTAAGACGTCTGGTTCTAACTGTATTACCTATCTAAGTTAGGTGTTATCTGTGAGGTGAGACGGGCTCTTAAGACGTCTGGTTCTAGCTGTATTACCTACCTAAGTTAGGTGTTATCTGTGGGGTGAGACGGGTTCTTAAGACGTCTGGTTCTAGCTATATTACCTACCTAAGTTAGGTGTTATCTGTGAGTGGAGACGGGCTCTTAAGACGTCTGGTTCTAGCTGTATTACCTACCTAAGTTAGGTGTTATCTGTGAGGTGAGACAGGCTCTTAAGACGTCTGGTTCTAGCTGTATTACCTACCTAAGTTAGGTGTTATCTGTGGGGTGAGACGGGCTCTTAAGACGTCTGGTTCTAGCTATATTATCTACCTAAGTTAGGTGTTATCTGTGGGGTGAGACGGGCTCTTAAGACGTCTGGTTCTAGCTATATTACCTACCTAAGTTAGGTGTTATCTGTGGAGTGAGACGGGCTCTTAAGACGTCTGGTTCTAGCTGTATTATCTACCTAAGTTAGGTGTTATCTGTGGAGTGAGACGGGCTCTTAAGACGTCTGGTTCTAGCTTATTACCTACCTAAGTTAGGTGTTATCCATGGGGGGAAAGAACTTTTGTAAGTACTAACGTCTTGATAAAAATAAAAGATTATACATAAAATAAAACTTTTTATTCGGAATTATAAACTTAGATATTTTTTCACCCTCAGATTGCTGGTACTATTATGACGTATGCGATAGTCTTGGTCCAACTTAGTGAGTCTGAAGAAACGGACAACTTGGGACACAACTCGACTACGATCTGTGACGGAACACATTAAGCCCTATCTTCATACTCCGTGTCCGTAAGGTCCATAATCACTGTTGACTTTTTTTTTAATGGTAGAGCTCATTTTTCAGGAAAAATTACCTAGAGGGTAGTAGTTTACATACGTGGATATCTCCTATTGGATTATATCTCTGCGATTCTTTGTGTTACGAACTTACTTACAGTTGCAAATTTGTAGGACTGTTGAAAATAAAAAAAACTTTAGTACCAAGTATATTTCTATAAAACCGATAGTTTCAGAGTTACAATCAAATATATTTTTATGAAAGTATGGGAAATGGGGATGTCGATTTTTATGGGCTTTGGTGAACCGAAATATTTCTTTAGCAATATATATATATTATTTCGTTTTACATATCTTATTATTCTGAAGTAGTCTAAATATCTCATTTTTTTGGTGAAAATTATGGTTAGTGAACCGTAACGTTTATTTTAGCATCAAATATTATTTTTGAATAAAATGTAATTGTAGAATGAAGCATTACGTGTTTAAAATGACAGCAACTACAATGTTAATTAAGTTTTTTTCCTAGTCCGACATATTAGCTCAGTCGGTAGCGTGTCTGTCTATTGAGCTAAAGGTCCTGGGTTCAATTACCCGGCATGGCCGAAAAATTTATAACTGGTGAAATGTGAGTTTTCCCCTTTCACAGTGATAAATTAACGGCCTGAGTTGGATGTTGTGTCTGTTCTAGATTTAAGTTAGATTATAAGTCGTGCGCTGATATAATCAGTCGTTTCTGAAAGTGCAAATAAATGAATAAAGAGTTCCCTAAACTGTGCATACCTTTGAAAAGTGAAATATAATAAAAGCACGGAAAAGGAAACATAATTAATTCATTAAATAATGAATTCGTCCTCATACTTTTTCGTTTATCGTTTATTAAACAATCTTACCAACATTTTGAATCAACTTTCGTTTTATCAACGAATCATAAAATAATATTTGTGTATGTTTCATCACGTACATGCTAGAAGAAGATCGATTAGGCATCAGATGAAGGAAGGTACGTTAAATTAATACCTGACAGGTTTTACCGAGTGTAGCGAGACTATATTTTAACTTGACCATATATAATTTCTTCTGTCTATCCGGATGTTTCCTCCGCGGTAACAGTCTAATGTGGCGGTCGCTCAAAAGGTTTTTCAGTTAATCTAGAACGAGTAACTATCTTCTACACGATGTCATAGAAGGAAATGTTGAGGGAAAGAGGAGCTTAGGGAGGAGGAAGATTCAAATAATAGATGACTTGAAGGGAAGAAGAGAATTCTGGAAGCTGAAGGAGGAGGCAGAGGACAGGGTGCTTTGGCGGTCTAAGTTTACTGACAATAGGGATGGACCTGTCATGAGACAGAACACCTGATAGTAGTAGTATTAATAATAATGATACCTAATTCCAAAAACCTCCTCGTGAAAACCTTATGAAAACTATAGATACCAAGTTTGATACTGCTCAGTGAAATAGTTTAGGCTCTAGGACGAGATTCAAACAGACTAACTGTATCGCGAAAAACACTCCTTTGATTTCATGGGGTCATGAAAAGTCAAAATTTATCAAAATCCCGAGTTTGATTATTTTGACGATCACATTACTACCATTTCCACCACCATCCCTGCTATTGTGGGTGCGTTTCTTCTAAAAACTACCTTCCTCATTCCTACCTCTTAGATAAGGTAATCGCTGACCATGATTATTTGTTTCAGAGCTCGCTTCTTACTACCCATCTGGGATATCCACTTATTTACACTACTGGGATAGTGTAGGTGGAATTTTGGAGAACGTGTACCCTCATTTGCGTGGAAGTGTAGTGGGGAACAACTAAGGGGAAAAAACACCTCAATACATTCTTCCGGGGTTTGAACCATACCCTGCCCTCCTAGGCAAACCAGACAAAGACGAGACTAACACTTTTTGTTCACTTGCTCACTGGCACGAGACTCCTCTTTTTTGAGTCTAAAACGTGAGTCAGGAGTTCGATCCTAACCGGATACGTTGGGTGAGGTATTATTTTATTCCTACCTAAATATTACGATTTACCATCCTCTCTCAAGTCAAATAATGGTGTACTGTTAGGTTAGGAAAAGTTCAGGTCACTTGATACAGTACATTTTCAGTAGAAGCGTCATCATAGGATTCAAGACACAAGCGTCGGTCCATTAGGCGTCGTCACAGCAGGTTCCGTATGATTGCCGCTCAGCATCGCGACGTTGAACTGGAGAAGGACCACTTCGTACGTCACTATGGCCCCGGCGACCTGCGATAACGAGTGCAGATTACAAAATACCATTTTTATATATACGTTTATTATTCAATCAATTTGATAACAATCGGTAGTTGATGTAGGTAATACCTTACCGCTAGCATGAAATTCCTTGTGACTGAGAAAAATCGGAGTCCGGTGAGAGAGATCTCGTCTGTTGTTATCTGCGTTTGAAGTCTCTGAACCTACACAGAAACAATAATTATTTAAAGTCGCGTTTAAAAATGCAATCATTAAGGCGGGCGTGTAGGGATTGCGAGTTAATATAATTGTTTTTGTAGTTTTTATACTAGAACACTATGTCGGTAAAAACAAAGCAAATATTGCTTTTGTACAAACACAAGAATTGAAATTTCTTCATGCACGCTTCGGTGGCCGCATGGTCTAAGGCGCTACTCTCACAATATACAAGACTGTGGATGAGCAATAGAATAATCTACCTTGCTCTCATCAATAGGAAGAACATGACATGACACTTCTTACAGTAGCTGTTCTCCTGGTAGTTGCAGAGCAAGAGAAAACCTACCTTGCTCTCATCAATAGGAATAACATGACATGACACCTCTTAAAGTAGCTGTTCTCCTGGTAGTTACAGAGCAAGAGAAAACCTACCTTGCTCTCATCAATAGGAAGAACATGACATGACACCTCTTAAAGTAGCTGTTCTCCTGGTAGTTACAGAGCAAGAGAAAACCTACCTTGCTCTCATCAATAGGAAGAACATGACATGACACTTCTTACAGTAGCTGTTCTCCTGGTAGTTGCAGAGCAAGAGAAAACCTACCTTGCTCTCATCAATAGGAATAACATGACATGACACCTCTTAAAGTAGCTGTTCTCCTGGTAGTTACAGAGCAAGAGAAAACCTACCTTGCTCTCATCAATAGGAAGAACATGACATGACACCTCTTACAGTAGCTGTTCTCCTGGTAGTTGCAGAGCAAGAGAAAACCTACCTTGCTCTCATCAATAGGAATAACATGACATGACACCTCTTAAAGTAGCTGTTCTCCTGGTAGTTACAGAGCAAGAGAAAACCTACCTTGCTCTCATCAATAGGAAGAACATGACATGACACCTCTTACAGTAGCTGTTCTCCTGGTAGTTGCAGAGCAAGAGAAAACCTACCTTGCTCTCATCAATAGGAAGAACATGACATGACACTTCTTACAGTAGCTGTTCTCCTGGTAGTTGCAGAGCAAGAGAAAACCTACCTTGCTCTCATCAATAGGAAGAACATGACATGACACCTCTTACAGTAGCTGTTCTCCTGGTAGTTGCAGAGCAAGAGAAAACTTACCTTGCTCTCATCAATAGGAAGAACATGACATGACACCTCTTACAGTAGCTGTTCTCCTGGTAGTTACAGAGCAAGAGAAAACCTACCTTGCTCTCATCAATAGGAAGAACATGACATGACACCTCTTACAGTAGCTGTTCTCCTGGTAGTTACAGAGCGGGAGAAAACCTACCTTGCTCTCATCAATAGGAAGAACATGACATGACACCTCTTACAGTAGCTGTTCTCCTGGTAGTTGCAGAGCAAGAGAAAACTTACCTTGCTCTCATCAATAGGAAGAACATGACATGACACTTCTTACAGTAGCTGTTCTCCTGGTAGTTGCAGAGCAAGAGAAAACCTACCTTGCTCTCATCAATAGGAAGAACATGACATGACACCTCTTACAGTAGCTGTTCTCCTGGTAGTTACAGAGCGGGAGAAAACCTACACTGCTCTCATCAATAGGAAGAACATGACATGACACCTCTTACAGTAGCTGTTCTCCTGGTAGTTGCAGAGCAAGAGAATGAAGATCTTCCTGCCAGACGAGTTATGAATAACGTCAATTATTATAAGTAACTACCTACGTACAAGAATAATAAATACGCCGTTATTTATTTACCTCTTCGCAGTAGCTGACTGAAGGACAGTTGTAGAGCACGGGTAGAGCTATTCTGCTCTCGTCATTAATTCTAGCCGTGAATAAGGTCACGGTGAGAGTCCGTGCGAGAAGAAAGGCGAAAGAGCCGAAGAAGTAAACACTGTCGAGGCCACCGTTCAGATTAGGACTGGAAAAAAAAATAGAAAAATAGAGCTCAATGTATATATAATATTTGACCAATATGTGAGGTCACTGTTCACCAAACTACGGTCTGCATGCACTCAAGGGTACAAGACGCATCACTTAGTTTATTAATTGTAAAATGTTTTTGTTTGTAATAGTAAGTCTTATCAAACAGATTAGCGAGGATTTAAAGATGATTGAGGCCAAATTTAGAGAAAGTGTACCCCATTTGCATGGTAGGAGAGAGGGACACCATTTATGAAAAACAACCCTTAATACACACCCGACTGGGATTTGAACCTCGATCTCCCAGTCATCGACAGTCTAGTCTATTGCGAGAGTTATGCCTTAGACAATGCGGCCACTGTAGCAGGTAGTTTGTAAAGAGTAAATTTAGAAAGTGCACGTTAAATACCTCTAATAATAATAATTAAGTAAAGTATTTGTTTCCTTCTTTTTAAATAGAGCTAGATGGAGTGAGCTAGTTAGTCAGAAGGTTCAGATAAGGTTCTTCCTAAGAAAATTGTACTGCACTCGGGTCCCAGATTCAAGGGAGGGTGACAGGGGTTGTGAGGAGCATGTTAGCTGTCACGAGGAGAAACAAGAACAAGATTGAAGTTATTCGTAAAAGAGTAGGAGTACAGGGAGTACATGAGATAGTAGAGGAAGCTAGGGTGAGATGATATGGTCTTGTAGTGAGGATGTTGGAGTACATGAGAAAGTAGAGGAAGCAAGACTGAGATGGTATGGTCATGTAATGAGGATGTTGGAGTACATGAGATAGTAGAGGAAGCAAGGGTGAGATGGTATGGTCATGTAATGAGGATGTTGGAGTACACGAGAAAGTAGAGGAAGCAAGACTGAGATGGTATGTTCATGTAATGAGGATGTTGGAGTACATGAGATAGTAGAGGAAGCAAGGGTGAGATGGTATGGGCATGTAATGAGGATGGAGAAGGAGAGGATGTCAATTAAACTGATGGAAATGTAAGAAAGAGACCGCAAGAGAGGCCAAGAAAGATATGGTAGAAGCAGGTAATAGAAAGTGTTCAAGTGAGAGGAGAAGAATAGTGAACGAATGGAGGAGGATGGAGGCATTTTATTAAACTGACCCGACCACAGATTGGAAAGAGTTGATGATGACAGGGGCTAACGCCCCAGCCAAACTGTGTTATGTATAATATATATGTATTGGTTAATTTTATATAAATCATCTTCAGCCATTTTGAGGTATAAAATTCATGAATAGAATAAAAAATAAAGGAAACTTCAAAGTTTTGTCATTGTTTTTTGTCCTTATCAAGATAAACTGAAAACAAACTAAATATAGGCCTAAGTTTTAAGCAAATCTCCTCTATTGTGATGACAATATTTTCTTATTTAAAGTATTTGTTTAACATTGAGCTTTCAACTGTTAATTTTGTGAATAAATTAACTATGTCGAAACCTTGAAAGGAAGATGATTTCTCTAATCTTGGGTCCTCCATTTTTGGACATCCCCAGGGCCTACACAGACATAAATCCGGCTCGGACTGTACTTACGATAGTCCGTTGAGAAGTTGCAGGCATATAAAGTACAGGTTGTTCGCGAACGACAGAAGAACGATCCCAGACACATCACTGTCCAGATTTTTGGTCAGAGTGGACAGCATGGCGTAGTGCTCTCTGAGTTCCCGCCATTCCTCTCGTCTGAGGAACTGTGGACACACGTTCCCATATCACAAGACAACATACGTTCCCATATCACAATACCCAAGTTACCAGCCGGGAATCGAACAAGGGACCCCAAGACTCGTAGCCACCAGGTGCACTGACCACTATAACTCCGGTCCGGTTTGTTCTCTAGTAAAACCATCTTTAAGTGAACGTTTTTTTTTTTTTTTTTTACTCCCGCTTGATAGCGTTGTTGTCACTTGGGACTGCACCTGAAGGCTGTGGGCCTGGTGTAATACCTTGTCTGTGGACTAATTTGGGTTTTGAGACCCTCTGCCCTAGACGGACCTTCCTTTGACGGTGAGCATCCTCTTGTTGATCTGCTTGAACCTCTCGGACAACCCGATACTGACGAGGATGAGGAAGAGGTCGGTGTAGTTCCACACGAAGGTGGCGAGCTTGCTGCCGATAAAGACGATCCCTCCTATCCAGCTCCTGTACTCTACCGTCGTGAAGATGAACCTGTGAGAGTGGCAGCAGTACACCCGCAGGAAGTCGTCGGGTTCGGGGTCGTCAGAGTCCCACAGGGGGCAGATGGGACCCCGGCTCTTTCCCGGGCGAGGATCTCTGGGATGTTGGTCAACATGCTCAGGATGTGCTCCACTGGAAGAGAACAACCCTTTGTCTTTAAGTTGCTCTCAGGAGAGAGCTACCAATCGTAATATTCTTGACGTAACAATCAGCAGCTATTTATTATATTCCCGTTCAGATATCGAAATTTAATCACTCTTTCTTGAAACTTTCATAATTATTAAATGTAAAACAAAAAAAATGTTGTTTACGGTACAGAAAAAGGCAAATAATTATTTTTATTGGAGTAAGGTTGCCAAAATTAGTGTTATCTATACTAATAAACATATTAATGATCCTTATTTAATTTGCGTAATATTAGACTAAAGCTACCGATATAAACTGGGATATGTCGAGGATATTGAGGTTAGAATATTGGTCAAGTGTCCTCCCTCCCCAACTTTTCCTCCACACTGTATTTCCTCTTCAACTTCCCCTCTACACTGTACCACCTCAACTTTTCCTCCACACTGTACCTTCTCCTCAACTTCCTCGCTACAGTGTACCTCCTCCTCAACTTTCCTTCACACTGTATTTCCTCCTAACTTTCTACACTGTATTTCCTCCACACGTCCTCCTCACCTAGAGCCAGCAGCATGATGACGGCGGTGATGACGTTGAAGCGCTACCACTAGTCTAGGACAGCTCCACCTCCACAAGACCCTCTCCATCTCGGACCAAGAGGAGAGGAGACGAGGCCACTTCTTGGCCAGCTTCAGGAACAGGTAGAGGGCCAGACACGCGTTGCCGTAGAACACGGCTCCAGCCGTCGCGGCGCCTATACCGGCTGGGATGGGCGTCAATGTGACAGGTTACAATAGTGTGTCGCTATAGGATTATTATTATCATCTAGCGCCGCGTCTTACTACCCGTTCGGGTTATACGCCTATGTACCAATTGCACTAATGGGTTAGGGATTGGGTAAGTTGAATATAGAGGAAATGGACCCGAATTTGCGTGGAGGGAGAGTGGAAAAACATTCAGGAACCTCCCCCCCCCCCCTCCAGTTCACCCAAACCGATATTCGAATTTCGATCTCAATTATTGCAATGACGTTAGGGGCCGCCATTTTGAACCCTTGCTTTGAATCTGCTTTTGAAGCTAGGAACTAAAACATACAAGAATTACAATTAGTATTTTTGCAGGTGACCTGGCGGTCTAGGGGTAAGGTGTCGGACTTTTGTGCTGGGGTCCAGGATTCAATCCTCGGTCCCGACACAGATTTATCTGATTACCAAACCCTTCCTTCACCTCTGACAAGACGTGTATTAATCACAACTTATGAATGTGTGGAATGCCAGGCCTCCACCGTGGTTCGGATTCCACGTTAAACTGTAGGTCCTCCATTTCATCTCACAATCACCCTACCATTACACATTAGCGTAAGTGCGTATAACCCGAACGGGTAGTAAGACACGGTGCATAATAATAATAATAATAATAATAAGTATTTCTTAATTTAGCTTTCAATACTCCAGTGAGTGTAATGAATGTTAAGCACAAGTATAATGCGATAAATAGCAACTAATCGGAGCTTATGAATAAGGGAAAGTATCTTAGTTTCTCCATCATAACACACAAACCAGCTTTTTTTTACCATAATGTACGTGATACTTAGTCACGCGTGCCGGTAAAAATGTTAAACGACTGCAGCGCGAAGTAACACTGCGATTCTGGTTGCCTACCTGGTAGGCAATAACACTGGTCTCTGAGCTCAAACTTGTGTGATTATCTCGGAAACGGGGAAAGATAGACAGTTTCTCAAGACACCTTTTTTGTTAAATTTTACCATGTTTTGTAATCTTAAGTCAAAATTAGTAATACTTACTCTGACATATTTATTACAGAAAAAAGTGTTACAACACCCTCCCTTTTTTTTTACATTATGGGGTTGGTAACGGTAACAGCATATTAAATTTATTAATGATCAAGGTTTCAATAAGTAGTATACAAAGATTCGTTGTAATACCTTAATTAGTTTTCATAATATTTCACACAACAGTCGTTTTTAGCTCGATTTTTAGGGGTGACTACCACCCTTAATATTTAAGATGGACCCTAGGTTGCTGACGTGAATTATTCTATTTTCACCCAAGGAATAGCCTGCCAAAGTTTGATGCTTGTTTTGATACACGTTGTACATCACTACATCATCGTATCCCAGTTTGTGAAAAGATTATCAAGTACTAATCTACTCTTGTCCAGGGAACTCTCGAATGTACTAATCGTACTTCCTTTCCGTGGGGCTCTTTACATGTCCCGATGAGATGAGGTGATGTTGATAGTGACTATGAGGTTGTGTAACCAGTAGAAACACTCTAACCGTGGCTGTTCTTAGGAAAAAAATAATCATGGTACCTGCCGGGAATCGAATCCGGGACCTACTATACCAAGAGACCTGTTTGCGCCATAGATGAATATATAAACCAATTATGAAATATCATTTCCGCTAATATAGATCTCATATTCACTTTGTTATACAATTTAATTTTACATTTGTTTTTTTATATTGGCCTACATTGAGTATTTGGACCATAACTTACGTTAATTTTTTCTTCTTATTTAGACCTGAGGATGGTGCCTATCGAGCGCCGAAACATGTCGGACTTGTGATTAATTCACTCCTAATTTACAAGGAACAAGGGAATTCAAAAACTCTCAGATAAGGATAGATCTCAACTTATATTAACCTTTTTTGTATTTATAATATTCCAATTTTTTGTCATTTGACCTTTATCTTATTACACTATATTATAAGTTTCATATATAATATCCCATGTTTCAACACTTGTCTTAATATATTTATGGTTTGTTAAATTGTAACTACATAAAATCCTGAAATTTTTAGAACAAACTAATTTAATAACTTTTAAGCAAAGTATAGGCTCAATTCTCAATGGAACTTTATTAATTCTTTTCTAATCATAATTATCTTGTCATCAATATTATACACCTTATTTTATTTTAACTAATGTCTATAATACATGTATTTTAATATGTTTTATTATTTTGTTATATATGTGCTTTTTGACTCACATTTTTAATGTGTTTGTAAAGGTTCAATTATTACTTTTTAACCTAATTAAACTTTTCTCAATACATATCTATTTTCACTCACAATTATTGATTCTAATTGATTTTTGTTTCTTGTTTTAACAACAACTTTCCCACTCAGTCCATTGACTCTTTATGAAAATTATACTTAATTGATATTGTCAATATAATTTATATTAATAACCAATTTCTATCTTATTCATATCCTTCAATTTGATATCTATTTTTATCTAATAGGATATATATTGTTCTTTACTACAACTAATTACGTATTTTATGAATATAAACCAAGGTTCTCACTCATGATACTGCCGGCGCTGTTCCTCAGTGCGTTGATCATGTGACAGACAGAGAGAACCTCAAGGACGCCGATACATAGCCAAACCGTGAGGGTGTAGACGAACCTGAAGGACCTGACCCTGAACCTGAGGGACCTCGTTGAAGGACCGAGTATCCCTTCTACGGGCATTATTCCGAAACACTGGGCCGCCACCAGGATGGGCGCGATGGCGTGATGAAGAGTGTCTTTGTGCTGAAATCAGGACAGAGATCTTTAAGAGTACCTTCTTTGTGCGTAGAGCGGGGAAATAAAAAGATGGCATGTAAAGTTTTCTTAACATCTTTGCACATTTTAAAAACTGGCTTTGAAAATTGTTGATAGAAAAATAAGCTAGCTTTCCATTCTTAAGTCAAATATAGAATAATAACAAATGATTCATGTCGATAGGATGAGTGAATATCGAGTGATGAAACAAATATATGAAGGTAGAGTGTGTGGGTGGATCAAAAGGAAGGGGTAGGCCATGAAGACGTAGCTAAATGTTGTAGACAATGTGTAAACAGAGAAAAATTCAGAGTTTTAACAATAAAAGATCATGTAGTACTCGATGTATTGATGTTGTTGAAGCGAAGGGAGTAGGCAAGATTAGGGAAATGTGGAGAAAGTTAGTGAGGATGGATTAAATATGGAGTTGTTGTATTTTGAGCTATATGCACACTTTTTTTCCTACCCGTAAGGGAACAGCGTGATTAGGTATGTATGTAACAAATTCTGCTCTCTGTTTGGAATAACTTTAGGTGCGAGTTTAGGCAAAGCAAGAAAGGGTCAAGTGTTTTTGCAGTTTTTATAGCAAAACTTTTTTTTTTGTAGGAATAAATCAATCAACAGTTGTTGAATACCTGTCATGAGCTTAGCGGCATTAGATGAGAAACTTTTTAAATGAAGATAAAAAGTTGTCATTAAATTCCAGGACACTCTTGATAGATATTCAACAACTGTTAATATCACCACGTGAAGAAAATTAAACTCTTTATGTTGCTACTGGAGAAATGTTTATTTATTTATTTTGATCAAAAAATGTTTTGCTATAAACACTATAAAAATACAGCCCTTTACTAAATGTTTCTTTCCAGCGGTCACCAGAGAATTATTAAGCTATTAATTTTAAATTCAATCAAAATCCTGAGTTAAAAACCCTTCTAGAGAACTGGGATTGAATCTACGCACGTGATTCTCCCTGTGGTTTTCTCATCCTCTCTTCACGCGGTTGATTCACCCTTATCGGCCCTATCACGTAGATTAAAACGGTAATAGCTCTTATGTCAAACGCACAAATAAAATGGACGTTAGGAAAAAATCAAGATCGCTTTGCCTTTTAAATAAAATGGATCTTTAAACATTCATCCCCTTGACCCCAGATAGGACGAATAAAAAATAATCTTTAGAAAATCAACACTGTCCTCCCGTACAAATGGAATGAATTTTTTTTTTATAAACTCCCAACTCACCCTCTCGACCTCAGAAGCCGAGGAAAACCTCACCCCCACGTTGTCCTGGGACAAGATGGAGTCGTCTGCGAGCACCGAGGTCACCTCCTCCTCAGGCTGGCCGTCCACCCTGTTGCATTTGAGTCTCATGAAGCGTCTCGGCGTCGACGCCAAGAAATCATTCATCTCCTGGGCCAGGCTATCGTTGGCCCTATGTTTCCTCGCCTTCACGAACAGTCTCTGGGGCGCCACTGTCGCCACGAGGTCGGACGTCGAGGTGATTTTACCGTCGAACTTCTTACGGTCCCAGAGCTTATTCATCAGGGCGGGGGGGAGGGGTTTAGTTCCCACGTAAGTCGTGAGAAAATAATGTTTTCACAGTCCGAGGTGTAGGTTTTACTTCAAACAAATATATTTCAATGAACGCCTTCTAGCATGGGATGGAAGAAAGCGCCAATTATTTTTTGTAGATTTTAAAGAAAAAAAGTTTTTGGTCAAAATAAATGAAATATTGCTTCAGTAGAAATATATAGTTTGATTTCCTAACCATAGAAATAACAGCGGTTCTTGAATATCTGTCTAACATGTCACTCTCGCAATAGACTAGACTGCCGATGACTGAGAGATCGAGGTTCGAACCTCGGTTGGATGTGCCTTGAAAATGACTTCTAGGTTACGTTATATAAGTAGAAATTTACAATTTTGATCATACCTCTGTAACTATTTGAGATACGAAATAACTTTTTTAAACTGTAGTACAACTAGAAATAAAATATCTTTTATAAAACCACAGGGTGGCTACTAAACATATTTTACAAAATTCCCTGACTTTTCCAGGTTTTCCCTGTTTATAGCCACCATGAACCAATAATTTCTAAGCTAAAAGCAAATATTATAATTTTTGTGGAGGTCTATGAAAATGTGAAATATATTGTTATGCTCTTTGGTGGACAATTATGTTAGTCTTTTATCATTGTTTATAACCTTGTTTAGTATTTCATTTATGCTCTTTAATGGTGTTTCAGCAACAATGTATATTATTTAGTTTTACAAATTATACTAGTTTTTATTAAATATTCTATTTGAAGATAAAATAGAGAGAACGTATGCGCAGTGCACAGTACCATTTAGTTTTAAATAAAAAGCTCGTACATTAAAAACTAAGTTTATTAATGACTATATCAAAAGATAGGGATGAAGTTGATAGATCAAAGGAAACATCCCTATTGACATTCTACGTTAAGCTAGTATGTAAGTCGTGTACTTACTGACCGAGGCCATGTTTAACTCGACCGTTCGGCATTTCATTTGTCTGTCCCGTGATTAATGACAAATGCGTGGACCACTTACAAGGAAATTTGTCAGGGATCTATTTTTTTTTTTTTTTAACTTATAGGCTTAGTGATGTGTACATCTGATTTTTAGATTTGATTTTCGGTTTTCAAGATGGCTGCTAACAGCACATACTGAATACTTATTATTATATTTATTATTATTACTAGCAGCACCACGTCTTACTACCCGTTCGGGTTATACGCACTTTCGCTAATGTGTAATGGTAGGGTGATTTTGAGATGAAATGGAGGAACTACAGTATAACGTGGGATCCGAACCACGGTGGAGGCCTGGCATTCCACACATTCACAAGTTGTGATTAATACACGTCTTGTCAGAGGTGAAGGAAGGGTTTGGTAATCAGATAAATCTGTACCGGGACCGAGGATTGAACCCCGGACCCCCAGTGCAGAAATCCCAACACCTTACCCCTAGACCGCCAGGTCACCCGCGCTGAATACTGTTTACAGAACTATTAGTTTAACCCCCGTGTTTTACTAAACACACATTACATTTAACAAAAGTATAGCGGATATGTGAAAAGGAAATTAGTTACTCTATTAATGGAAATGAAAATATTTCAAATCTAAATATATGATCAAAACATTCGTTAATGATGGTCTGTCACGAGTGTATGTGTAATACAAATAATCATAGGGGTCACCACCTATGTTTTACATTTTAGAGTGATCTATTATTTTGTTGATATCGCCCTGTAGTACACATACAAAAAGAAGCAAACAACACACAATTTAAGTTCGTTAACTTCCATTATGTGACGTCATACGGTGTTATCTACAGTCCAATTTGCATAGTAACAACCTTATCTAACAGCTAGAAAAATTTCTAGATTTACGTTCAAGTATTTATACGTCAAATCATGTGATCCACTGATTTTTTTCTTTCAAAAAAAAACTGTTTAAAAATGGATTATCTGTCAATTAACCTTGAGAGTTTATCTCCTAAAATGCAGGATACAAATTTATTCGTCATGTAAAACATTCTAAAAATATCAATTTCGAACAAAATCTTTCGAGCCAATTGTAAAACATACTTTTTCTTTTAGTTTGGGAAAAAAACATTCAAGATCCTTTACTATGAAAGAGGTGACCTGGCTGCCTAGGGGTAAGGTGTCAGACCTCTGTGCTGGGGGGTCCGGGGTTCAATCCTCAGTCCCGGCATATGTTTATCTGATTGCCAAACCCTTCCTTCACCTCTGACAAGACGTGTATTAATCACAACTTGTGAATGTGGGGAATGCCAGGCCTCCACCGTGGTTCGGATACAAGTGCGTATGACATGAACGTGTAGTAAGACGCGGTGCTAAATAAAAGATGTATTACTCACTTTTTTTTACACCGATTCAAGGAAACCCGATACCAAACAATGCGTTTCAAACCTCATGCATGACGAGGAACTAAACAAAAATGGATATATTTACTCAAAACTCAAAGATTTGTTAAATTAAATAATATACTTTGATGCAGAAACAGTGAGAAAAGCGAATCATCTATGTCAACCAAAGACGATAAACAATCAATTTGTCAGAACTCAATTTAAAAATAAATTTGTCAATATCTCAGAAACTATTGATTTAATAAAAATATAATTCAAATAAAGGGTTTTTTTTAAATTTTAATAATGCAATAAGTTATTTCTTATTTCAAATAGTTGTGGGGATATTATCAAAATTGGCAATTTCCACCTAGCAGGTACTATTAAACTTATTTTGATGGGAAAAGGAGAATTGCCATTTGTGTGTAACGTTAATCAGTGGCTGGATACAAAATTTGATCAAAATCGTTGGAGCGGATTTTGAGAAAAGCCATTCTTTTCTCTTTTCACCTGACAACTTTTTCTCTTCATTTAAAAAGTTTCTCATCTAATGCGGCTAAGCTCATGACAGATATTCAACAACTGTTGTTTATACTGAAGAAATATTACATTTATTTTGGTCAAAAAAAGTTTTTCTTTAAAATAATTACAAAAAAAAAAATTGCCCTTTTCTCACATTCCCAACTGAAGGGGGCTGCCCAGTTGAAATATTGTCAATCAGATGTTGGAATAGGTTAAATATTGACAAAAGCTTTAACCTTACAAGAAAGAGTTTGGTTTTTACTAGATTAAACACAAAAATAATTTTCATTACCTTAGACATAAAATAGATTTGTAAACATAAAAGTTGAAATTTTTCCCTCTGAAGACTCCAAAAATCTTCATATTTCGGTTGATAACTAGGACATAAATTCCTTAGAAACGAAAGGTAACTGTTATAGGAGCGTATAATAGACCTTTGTGAATCGGGTACCTTTTGTATTTTCCTCCTCTCCTGTTTGTTCTCCTAGAGACGGACAGATCCCCCCAATAACGTTATAAACCCACTTGGTTTATGGGCATTTAGGGATTTCTGTTCGACAATTCTAGCCCCTTTAGATCACACATTTATCTCTATCTAATACCAACAAGAGTTTAATTGTATCCAAATAAAAACATTATTTAACCTACACCCTAATTTCTAGTCGTACTTAGGTGAAATGCATTCGCATCTTTGGTGCAAAAAGAAAGATAAAACATTAAGGTGGAGTGCTAGTGAGCGTGAGTTTAGGGCAGTATTTTTGCAGTTTTTATAACACAAACATTTTTTGGCCAAAATAAATCAAATATTTCTTCTATAGAAACATAGAGTTTAGTTTTCTGCACATGCTAATCTCAACAATTGTTGAATATCTGTCATGAGCATGGCGGCATTTGGTGACAAACTTTTTAAATAAAGAGAAGAAAACAAAACTCTATGATTCTATAGAAGAAATATTTGATTTATTTTGGCCAAAAGATGTTTGTGCTATAAAAACTGCAAAATTAATGCACTAAGCTCGCGCTCACTAGCACCGCGCCTTAATGAAGAGATACAATTAATAGTATTGCAGTCCATAATTGCTACCTTCCAGAGTGATTGAGATGCGCCTTCTGTCCTCTTGTTTCAACACTACTGTAAAACGCCCTAAGTTTTGTTTATTTATAAACAAACCCTGTGTACATTTGTCAATCTGAGTTGTGTCAGATTGTACCAGTCTGGCCGCTTTATCCCACCTTGATCTTCCAACAGGAAGGTACCTGCCCGTTTTCAAGGGTGTGGCCGAACAGTAGAGACAGTAGGAGAAGTACTTTCGACTGACTGACTTCCCGAGGGGCGTGGCATATTTTTATTGTAATTAACCCCCGACGAACTTTCCTCCGCGTGTACAAAGTGCAAAGCACAGGCAATTAGAACCTGATGTTGCTATTCTATCACTTGTTATTGATAAACAAGAAGTCAACATGTTTATGTATGAAAGAACAGTTTTACCGAGAATCGTAAGGCTTCAACTTTTACTAACAGTCATGAAAAAAAAAAATACAACCGCATCGGTGGGTTCGTGGACTAAGACGTCAAGCTTATCTGGTCTAGTTTTTCAGTCACGAGAACTATAGGGTTTGAATCCCGCTATGCGTACTGAGGGTGGTATTTTTTTTACTATCGCGTCCTGTTAAGGTCATACATATGTACTAATTACGCTAATAATGAGGAAGGTTCAATAGAGCAAAAGTGTACCCGAATTAGCGGGGAAGAAAATTGTACAGTAATTTAGTAAAACCGTGGTTCGGATTCCACGTTAAACTGTAGGTCCTCCATTTCATCTCACAATCACCCTACCATTACACATTAGCGTAAGTGCGTATAACCCGAACGGGTAGTAAGACGCGGTGCTAATAATAATAATTTAGTAAAAACCACTCTCAGTATACCCGTGCGGTATTCGAACTAGTTTAGTCCAACAGTTTGCTAATCAAGGCCTCTTGGTTTAGTGGTCAGCATTCCTGGCTATCAAACTGGAGGTCCCGGTTTTGATTCCCTGTAGTACCATTGGTATTTTTCCCCAAGGGGAATTGTTCTTATGTTCGCCTTGATCTGGTTAATTAGGCTTAAGTTAGGTTTAATACTTCTACTGACACAACATAATCATCATCATCATCATCACATCAGGACGAAGTAAATGCATTCATCTACAGGGTGCCCTAACCTCAGAACATACCAACCACTGCCAGTAGAAGACCTGGACCCTGGTGGCATACGATAAAACAAAAGAAGGAAATGTTGGAAATCAAATCCCCAAACAATCGTAATGAAGGTGGTTTTTCCTCTCTCAAATATACTTAGCACTCTCCTTTAAAACCAATTCGGGTACATTTCTTCAAAACTCTATCTTCCTCTTCCCATCCCATAGAGGGTATCGTAATTAAAATACATACAACCCGCACGGGTAGTAGGACGTGTTAGGAAAACAAACTAATTAACGACTAGATTAAAAAGTGTAATATAAAATTACTAACGAAATTATAGAGCATTTGATTTTAAAATATGTTTATATAGTAGAGCGTCGTTAAGTCGGACGTGAAAATTCAGATCGCCAAGAAAATATTATTATTTATAAAAATAACTATCAGAGACATGGCCGCCAAAAAGCGCGCCTCAACTCTTGTTCAATAAAAAAAAAATTGTGCCTTTTTTCGTTGTTATATTATTATTATAGCATCGCGTCTTACTACCCATTCGGGTTATACGCACTTACGCTAATGTGTAAATGGTAGAGTGATTGTGAGATGAAATGAAGGACCTACAGTTTAACGTGGAATCCGAACCACGGTGGAGGCCTGGCTTTCCTTCGTTGTTATATTTTTGACCTATTGTATTCCTTTAGAATTTGTTATATTTAGCAACAACAAAAAAATGTTTAAGCTCTTTGTTTATAAAATGAAATTGTTTCTACCGTAACATTTTGAGTTTTCATAAGGATTATTTTTGGAATAGGTACAATATTTTCGAAAATCTGGACAGATCGATAATCCAGACTGGATCGATCCCCAATTAGTTCGAATTATCGAATATCTACTATATACACAGTTAAAATTTAAATATTAACTTACGTTTGTTATTATTAAAACCGTTTTTTTTTCACAAGGACAATTATTTAAAACTTTAAAAAAGTGATCACTTACACAAACCATACTTCACATTATGAGAGATATATATAAAGTTTTCACGTACCTTAGAATTGTGCCCAAGGGACAAATGCGCAACGCGTTGTGCGCAGGTCACTGCTCAACCAATGGTTTAAACCGAGCTTGAAAACGGAAACTATCGCGCATTTCATTAATATAATTATAATGCAGGCCTAACTGAGACCGCAATAGTCACGCGAGAATACATTTCATTTTTTTTTAATCATTTAAATCAACTTTTTCCCACCCTTATCTATAATATGTCACCCAAGTGTATGAAGTAGAATGTTGGAGGAAACATTAGAAGAGATTATGTTTTAAGTTCCTATTTCTGCCCTTCCTCTTATTTGTGCTTCGCGCCTTACTACCCGTTCAGATCATTTGCATATTTATAATAATGAAGTAGGGGTGAGAAAATGTAATCATTTAGGAGGAAAAAACACATGAACGGGATTCGAATACCGACCTCTCCCGTCACTGTAAATCCAGACTGGATGAGAGCCAGACCGGTAAAATATTTTCGACTTGTCTTACATGAAACGTTAACATGTCAAAATTTCAAGTTTGATTTTTTTTTAACGATCACAATATGTCTCCCTCCGAGGAGTGAAGAGAAAGTAAAAATTCATAAAATAAAAAAATTCTTTGAATTAATTACAGTACTGCTCTTATAATTGAATCGCTATATGAGTATGCAGATTAGTAACTAAATATAACCCTCTACGGTGGCCGCGTTGTCTAACATTTACCACCCTCCCACCACTCAAATGCGGGTGCCATTCCTCTAAATTAAACTTTCCTAATCCCTAACTCATGAGTGTAATTAGTCCATAAGCGCATAAACCGAACGGGTAGTAAGACACGGTGCAAAAAAAAAAAAACAAGAATCTTATAGTAGCAATAGTTTTATTTAATTGCCCTCAAATTCAACCAACGTTACTTGATATATTTCTCCTACACTGAAAGATATATTACCGTTAAAAAGCGTATAGACTCATAACACAAGATTAATTACTTCCCCCCCCCTCCCTCTATTTACACGGTTTACAAATAAGTCACGCGTTCAGCCGTGTGTAAAGTAATAATTATTTCGACATCATCGAGTCTAAAGTTGAACCACATTAAATAATATTAATGATAGTTTTTGTTACAGCTAACATTTTGTAATCCTTCTTAATAATATGAATATATTTTAGTGGAAAAACTGTTGCGATAAACTCAATGTAAGAGGCGTTGTTATTTAATGGGATATTTGTTTTTATTTCACGAATAAAATGAAACATGAGGTTTATTAATTAATAATCTTGTTGTCGGCGAATATTGTCATCATGATGTTTTTTAATAGATTTGTCTTCGTTTATCAGAAATTAAAATAATGATATATGGTAAAGAAGCTGTTAAACAGCAATGCAGTTTAATAAAAGTATATTTTATGTCACTCCTTGGAAGATATTTCATTTTGAAAACTACGTGACGACGCGTTTTAAGTCCTTTATACAGTAAAACACTTTTGAGTTAAACGTTTTGATTAATCGCTCTGGCCATAATTTGAGTCTTCAGTCAAAGTCAACCATAGCCCTACTCTTTATTTTGGCATTATCAATAGAAAAATATTCATATGATTAGAGGCAGAGAGCAAAAATTGGTGTATCTAACCTCATTTGCATAGTAGTAGTAGGATAAACAGTTAAATATACCCATCCGGGGGTTTGAACCCCAACCTCCCCGTCACCGGCGAACCAGACAAGACGAGACTAAAGCCTTATTGAGGGTTAAATAATGAGTTAAATGAGTACCTGTTTCAGTGGCCGAATGGTCTTAGGCTTTGCTATCGTGTAACACTGGCCTGCTTATGATGGGAAGACAGAGGTTCGAATCCCGATAGGATCTAACTGAGGGTGTTTTTTTCATAAACGGTTCTCCCACTCTCCTTCCACTCAAATGCGGGAAGAGTACCTCTAAAATGTGTCCTTCCTTATCTCTACTCCCTGAACCGGGAGTAGTTTGCAATGATAACCAAAATTAAGTAGTCGTGTATGTTGAACCAAATTTTATTGTAAATGAATATACTGTACACTCCGTTTACCATGAAAGCTAGAAATATTATCTTGACAGAATACGACATGTCCCTACCTTATTAGCTGCGTCGTAATGGAACAAGAGCAAGGTAATTTTATTATAATTTCAGGTAAATGGAGCAAATGTAATTTTTAAACTTTTTGTGTAGAGTACTCCAAAAGTCTTCGTATGCTTAAATTATGATGATGTTACTTTTCATATTGTGTGAATTTACATAATAAGTGTGCAGAAATACATTAAATTAATTACTAAGCATAATATATATATATATATATATTATATATATATATAATTATAAATTGTAAATTAACACGATGTGAAAACTAACATCATTATAATCTAAGCATCCGAAGACTTTGGAGCACTCTACACAAAAAGTTTAAAAATTACATATATTATATATATAATTTATATATTATTTTTTCTTTCTTAAGCCCATCATATTGTTAAATGATATGATTGAAAATTTATGAGGCATGCTGTATATTTTATCTACTCAAAGTAACAAAACAATCATTGAACACATAATAAAATATAAAGTACCTATATACTTTGTATAATAGATTAAAACAATACATACCTAAATCATATGCAAGTGTTGGGATGTAAATCAGAAGTAAGCCTATAGTAATTATCTGATTCATTGAATACTTGATTAGTTTTTAATCATAATTTTATTCTGTCTAACATAACTATTACGAAGTAAAAAGATACGGGGCCATCCAGATTGTTTGCGCTTCTGTCCTGATCGTCAAATGGGGCATCCTTTGTTTAAGTCTCACCAAGACGTCTGGATCTATATCATCGCAATAGGTGACTTGTAGAAGCGTCAGATGCAACAAACCTTCGATCCTATGTAACGTGCTCCCTGTCAAATTGAAATGGTCAATGAAAAGTTCTTTCATCTTTTCGCATCTCACCAAATAACCGATCGATTCGTCGGACATCGCAGGGCAAGTGCTAAGTTTCAAGTACCTCATATTACCGCACTCGGCTATAAACTCAGCAGTCCGGTCTCTCAACAGTTTGAATCGGTAGAGCCTCAACCTGGACAGTTTGGAAAGTTTGTGGATGCTCGCGAAATCCCCGTCGGTCATCAGCGAGTCGGCTCCATCCAGATACAACGTCTCGAGGGACGGACAGTTGCAGAATATACTTTCCAAACTCATCTTCGTAAGATAACTCAAATGCAGATAACTCAAACTTTTCCAAGGAATGTGAAACATTTCAGAAAGAGCCGGTTCTAGTTCGCGGTAGTACCTTATCGCCAGTCGTTTCAACCTAGACGTCAAACCGAAGAAGTAGGCGAAAGACCTTTTTTGGATGGACATCGAGCCTATTTTGAGGTCCTCTAAGGACTTAGAGCTACTCAAGAGTTTCAGGACTTGTGGGGTTAAGGACAGACATTGAACGTTCAAGTAGACTAACGTGTCTTTCTTCTTCTCCAAAAATAGCTCATATCATCCGATGTTACGTAATAACCACTTCCGATTAACGTCAAATGTTTCAAAGAAGGACAGCCATCTGCGATAGGCCTCAATTTTCCTCTAAAAGATGTGCTGAAGATCACTCGAATTTTTAGGCTTTTCAATCTCTTGAGTCCGCTCAGAATCTCTATGAATCTCCCCACGTCGGATTGGCCAATTTTAATGCTGAAAGACTCGAGATGGGGATAGCGGGTCACTAGCGTTTCCAAGTGATCGCAGCTTAGGTCGTAGATGTTAGGAGCGTGGAACACGTGAATGTCGGGGCAGCTCTGGACGACACTGTCCACGAATATGTCGGCGTCTATCGGTCTCGTGACGTTTATCTTCCTCAGCCTGGGGATTTGTTTCAGGAATTGCACCATTTGACTCTCGCCCATGTTCAGGTCAGGCCTGTAGATCGTGTTGCTCCACAAGATAGGACTTTCGTACACGTGCTTCCAATATAGACACACGTGTTGTACTGATGAGAACAGCTCTTCGAGACTCAGGTAGGAGAAAATGTGCACCAGGAGTTCGAGAGGTAGCTCTTCGATATTTGCGTCGTCCATCAGGAACTCTTGGGAGTCTATGAAAGGAGGAGATACAAATTAGGTGCAACTATTCGAAAATTAGAGTACAAGCAAAATTTTAGTAGTTGTTAGAACTATTCGAAATTTCCGATCTCGAATAGTACATTTTTTTTTAAACACGCATAATTACCTGTTCGGGCTATACGCATATGCCTAAACCTACCATTTAAGATAATGTGCTAGAGATGATAAAGGTTGAATTCAGAGGAAGTATAGCCGCATTTGCGTGGGAATATTGTGTAATACCATTTAGTAAAGACCCTCAATACAACCGACCGGGATTCGAACACCAATAATCCACTCCAGAGAGTGAAGACCAATCACCAACCGAGGTGGATTTCAAGTTTAATTAATTTAATTCATTTTGAATATATGATTTCGTAGCGAACAAAGACACAAGTAATATTCCTATGGTGTGATTTAAAAAAAAATGGTATAGCGTGTGCATCTATAGTGAATGTATTTAATAAATCTGTATTTGTGTGATCATAACCTTTTTAACCATTAAAAACATCATTCTTAAAAATATGTAAGAGTTTTTTTTAATGGTTTATGCATGAACAAGGGCGTCCATGTGGGTTTTCCAAATTATGTAGTAGGCCCACTGTAATACTGTTATAATTCCTGACTTGATCAGGGCAGTCGCCTTTTGATCTCCAGCCTTGTGTACTGAAAGTGATGTTTTTTCAATTCAGTGTGGCTTCACCCTCTCAATCCAGGCGAATAATCAACCCTGTCCTTCAAATTTACCCATTTCATCCTGACCTCTTAGAATTTATATTAAATTATTTAAGTTACTAGTAGCCGTAACACTTGCTACAATATAACGATAATAATAATAATAATAATTAAATATCCCACGTCTTAATACCCGTTCAGGTTATACGTGTATGTGATAAGTTACTCTAACGGGATAAGGATGAGGAAGGAAGCCTTTTAGAGGTGATCTACCCGAATTTGCGTGGAAGGAGAGTGTTTTGGTGATATTTGACCTCTTTTTTTTTTCTTCTGTCCAATAGATTAAGGTGGGGTGCTAGTGAGCGTGAGTTTAGTGCATTAATTTTGCAGTTTTTATAGCACAAACATCTTTTGGCCAAAATAAATCAAATATTTCTTCTATAGAATCATAGACCTTAGTTTTCTGCACATGCTAATCTCAACAATTTGTTGAATATCTGTCATGAGCATGGCAGCATTTGGTGACAAACTTTTTAAATAAAGAGAAAAAAGTTTGTCACCAAATGCCGCCATGCTCATGACAGCTATTCAACAATTGTTGAGATTAGCATGTGCAGAAAACTAAACTCTATGTTTCTATAGAAGAAATATTTGATTTGTTTTGTCCAAAAAATGTTTGTGCTATAAAAACTGCAAAAATACTGCCCTAAGCTCACGCTCACTAGCACTCCACCTTAAGGTCAGAACGTAGCTCAAGCATGTAATTAAAAATAATATTTCAATACACGCATGGCTATGATAAGTAGGACATAAATATGTAGGTACTCTTTTATTTGTCCTTCTAATCGATTACTAGGACATAATTGTGTGTGTGTTTGTGTTGGAGGGGGAGGGTGAATTGGATGACCGGGTAGCATGCAATACTCAATGTTCAGCAGACGAGGGTTCGATTCCTGTATATTTCCTTTTAAAAAAATCTTCATCATTGTGTTGTTCATTTTAATTTTGATAGAGTTAATTTTTAACTAGTAATAAGTTTAATATAAATATTATTAAAGTTTATATTTTAAGAACAAGGGTGCAGAAGGTAGCTTAGAGAAAATGCACCTACATTAGTTTGGAAAGGAAATGGGGGGAAGGGGGGAGAACTTACACGGATGCATCACGTGTGAAAAATCATCTCCCGGTGAACTCAGCCGAGATTCGAATCACGACTTCCTCTCCTCTAACATCGGCGGTCGAGGGTGAGGGGGGATATATGGCGAGCCTGACGCTTTAGACTGCGTGACCACCGGATCGGTTGATGGATTAAATAAAAATTAACCAGTACTGGCGCGAGAGAAAGTATCGATTAAAATATAAATACAACGTATTAAAAAATAGTTCAACAATATTATAATAGTCGGTGACCTGGTGGTCTAGGGGCAAGGTGTTAGACTTCTATGCTGGGGTCCGGGGTTCAATCCACAGTCCCGGCACAGATTTATCTGATTACCAAACCCTTCCTTCACCTCTGATAAGACATCTTGTGAATGTGGGGAATGCCAGGCCTCCACCGTGGTTCGGATTCCACGTTAAACTGTAGGTCCTCCATTTCATCTCACAATCACCCTACCATTACACATTAGAGTAAGTGCGTATAACCCGAACGGGTAGTAAGACGCGGTGCTAATAATAATAATAATTATTATTATTATTATAAAATAATGACTTTACACGTTTACGACCGTTTATCCATCTTTGTTTATCGATGCATATATAAGAGAATCATTATTAAGGGTTCATCGACAGTGATGGTCGCGCGGATAGTGTGACCGACTATGTCCAAGGTAGCTGGGGTTCAACCCCGGTTTGTCACAATGGGGGAATGCTGACGCATTTCCTCTTAACCACCCTTCTCATCCCTCCATTATGTTACTTAGTTATTTTTATGATAAACGTATTTACACAAAGATCACTCATAGCTAATTTAGTTATTTTAGTGTAAAATATACAAATATAAATAAAAGTAAACCTCAATTTTAAAGCCAAATATTTCATTAACATACCTGCTAACACAAAAAAAAAAAAACAAGTGTGCTAAATGTTAAAAATTTACCAGGGCTATTAAATATTTAAATACTAACGACCATATAAACTAATCTAGTATATTCCTAATGATGGTAGAAATAATTTAGTAAGATCTATTTGTGTATTTGTTTGCCTGTAGATAGTTTACATTGATCGCTAGTATTGAATGTTTAGGACATGTATACTGTAACGGTACTAGGTTAAGTTAACTTGTAAATAGTTTACTGATACAACACTGGTGTATTTAAAATCTATATTAAATACCCTCAATCATAGAATAATAACAGATAGGGTCGATGAACATATTATATTTTCGTACATCAGAAAACTATTTATAGAAAGCACAAGCACACTAAAAATAAATTAACCCTCACACGTCATTTATAGGTTTGTATATAAATGTGTGTTTTATTTAAATAGTATAGAGGTTACTTCAAATATTTGCTTTTATGTAATCATTTTAAGTCCAACACAGATCTGGCACCAAGCACTATACCTGTTTAAAAAATAGTATTGTTCAGGTGGGATGGGATGCGTAGTAATCCAATGTGTTAACAGATCGCTGGACTTCAGTTCGGTATATCGACTAGCTCAAAGTTCTCTGCATTCCCAGAGGCGGCAGCACTTGACGTGGAAAATAAAATAATGTTCTACAGGAGCATTGTTGTATAGCTAAACGGATATCGTCAAAATAAATATGTATTATTATTTGATTAGGTATTCAAAGTTAATAAATGTAAGCATCTATTTCCAATAAATGTTACGTTAACTCTCCTTAAAGGAGGTGTTGAATGTATATAATTCTTACTATGGTAAATATAAATGAATAAAAAAATTTAAAACACTAGAAATAATTATTGTAAGATTATATAACATTCATTCAATAAACTTACAGCTTGAATACCAGCTTAGACTAAATGCGTGTATAGATTATTTGTAATGTAGGTAATTTAAGTTTAATGTTAAAGATAACTGATCTAGTATTACTTTAAACAATAATATGTTCACAGAACGAAAATATAATCGAAAGACAACAATATTTCAATTGCTTCCCAAGTGTACACTTCTTTTACCCGGAAAGTTAGCAGTCTTACCTTGACTGATTACACTATGCCCCTATCTTATAGGCTGCACCAAATTGTAATCGATCGATTGAAGACTCCTACCTTTCTAGCTAAACGGAGTGTCCTCAAATTATTTTATCTCACAGATAATACTAATATATAAATTACTTTATTTATTCTGATATTCCAGTGATCTTAAATATTCTTCAGAGCCGTATTCTGAGACCGCGTTGGATTCAAGAGTTCCTAAGGGAACACCATCTGGTGATTTTGATTCCAAGAACCCTTGGTCGCAAAATAAGAGTTCGGTTAGAACATCTACCATATCTCTGGGGACTTTGTCGAGGAAAGATGACACCACCCCACTGGCACTCAAAGGATACCGTTTCAAGTTTATTCCTTCGGGCAAACCATTGACCATGGGATATACTGTATCTTTCTTCTTTTGTCTCATCAACGTCGTCAGCGATGGCGTATCGGAGCCGTCCCTGAGTGTTTCGACGCTTTCCTCTGTCGCCGTTATTTCCACGATTGGTGACTTCCTTTCCTCCTTGATGAGTAACTCAAAATGGCTGCCAATATTTTCCTCGCCGTATTTGAGTATCTTTTCCATAAGCTCCAAGGCGATGCCCCTTCCTCTGTGGATCTCACTAACGCTCACTTCAGGAAGTAGAGGAATGTATTTATCTTCATAAAGACTTTGTATTATGGCTCTTTGTTCGTCCGATACGTCTTCCACACTCAATGGTCGATCACGGAAATACCTTAACTTCCTCTGTTTTGTTTCTTAGTCAGATTCTTTATCTTGACTCCATCTTTTGTTGGTAATAATGACTCGGTCCTGCGCATATAATGTTTTGAAACGATACTCTCGAGTATTTGTTTGTCAGCGTTCCCTTCGTCCGTTGTATCTTTATTTTCTGATTCGCTCGTATCTTTAGTATCGATTGGGGCTTGGATATCTTCTTTAATACCAGCCGAATCATGCTTTCCATCATCTCTATTTTCTTCTATAGCTTCTCTTTCCTTTTCCTCTTGAGCATCAGTTTTCGCAGGCTCACTGGTCTCTGGAGTGGCATCATCAGAAACTAGGGCACCTGTAGTTCTTCATGAGGATCACTTTGTGCCACGAGTTCCTGCTCAGTATCGTGGTGTGTCTGGATCAGTGTCGGATGGTCTTCTACAGTTTTAATCTGGGTTTTTGCTTCCGGTACATTCATAGAATTTGGAGGGTTTGTTTGCCGAGTGTTGGTATTTTTATTCAAAACCTTTGTGTCTTGGTTTGGAGTATCCTTTTCAACGACCCTCACTACTTCCAAAGTTTGTAGTTCCGTCTTAGGCGACAAGTTTATGCCAGTGAAACTTTGATTAATCATTTGTACCGCTTGTAACTTGGACTTACTAGGCAGATCGTCGAGCAGATAGATAGCATTGTCGGATCATCAGTATCATCTTCTTCCTCGTGTTTGACAAGGAGAGTATTCGAGTGCACATACATTTCTATTGGTAATCTTCGGTTTGCTAACGTCAATGGACGCCATCTTCCAAGAGGATTTTTACCTTCTTCAGGAATGGTAGAGTAACTACTAAACAACGACTGAGCTGATTCAACGTCCGTGGTGGATTTAAATATCTGCAGCTTTGTTGCGAAATCCCCTATCACTTTTTTGCCCACTGTGAAAATCTTACTCCTATTGACCCTAATGGAGATACTTTTGCCATGTTCCGTTTCAACTATACGTACTAAACTATCTCCAGAATCAAGCAACACTCTCAAAATCACAAAAACTGCTTGATAAAAAGGGTCTGTCCACCTATTATTTTCATAATCATAGCCCAATAATGAGTCAATGGCGGCGGTGTATACCAGATTTAGCCAGATTGCATATATAACATCATCAACATCTTCGTCGGGGACTTCAAAGAGATTGATAATATCACGATTTAAACACAAGTATAGTCCTACACACTCCGCACGACATTCCTCGTAAGTCGAACTTAAATCCCCGAATTTGGAAGAAAATGACTCATTTCTTTCGTACCAAGATCGTACTTTATCCTTCGTTATTGGATTCCTCATCTTCCTCACCGGGAAGTTGAAATTCCTCTCTCCTAATTTACGGAATAACTTACCACTGCCATGACCCATCACTTTGTGTAACCAGAGTTGAATCAATTGCGCGGTCTCGTTGTGCTTTTTAAGAATATTAAGATCATCCTCCAACAAAAAAATATCGTTGTAGTCTTTTTTTATAGGGAAAGTAAGATTAGAAAATATCAAACACTTGAAACCGACTGCCTCACAAATATCTCCATACGCGGGGATATCTTCGTCTTACGAACACCGCTGCCGGCAAATAGAAGAAGGTCGACAATCTTAAATCGGGGTTGTATCAACGTGTTCTTCTCGTATTCCTTCGGCCAAGGGAGCAATGCTGATAATCTCTCGGTATCCGATAAAAGCCTGGTGAACTGCGAGCACAGCCCCTTATTGGTAAATCCAACGAAACCTTCAAATTCCGCGCTGGCGTGAGCAGGATCCCGGCGCGTCTCGACGAATCCCAAGTAGGTCTCAATATCGGGGTCTTCACCTACCACCCACAATCGCGACCCTTCCTTGTGGTGAAAAGTCAAACCGGTTTTAAACTTCTTATATAGCAGTCTAGCATTTTGGATTCGTATTCTAGTGTTGCGTAATCTCTCGCTTTATTCAAATCTTCTACCACCCTGCTCAGGATAAGAGAGTAATCGCCTTTGGTTATTCTGAATTCTCTTGAATCGGGTCCTTTTTCATAACCGTGACTGTTGTCGATGTTAACCGAGGCTAACCGAATATCATACTTAATGCCAGATTGGGTGTGGATCTTAATGACTCGCGTGTTCCAGCCTTCCACGTTCTTGCTCGAAAGATATCTTTTTACATACAGTGCGTCCCTTTTATCACACCCTTCTGAATAATACGTGGTCACGCCCGTGTCAGGGAAAGAAAGACATTTATCAAAAGAGTTTAGGGAAAACATGGCACCAAGTATTTTCTTACATAGATCTTGCATAAATGTTCTTTCTTCAACCCAAGACCTGCTAGATTCGAGAATGAAATTTATGTCACATGAGTGCAACTCTGGCACAAATTTGTAGTTCCTGTCATAGTTACCCCTATTACTGAAAAATCGAGCGACATACAAAAGGAACTCTTGGTAATTTTCTTCTGTTACGCCATTTTCTAAAGAGTTTTTCTTGAGTTCTTCAAGGCTTTGGGGCAAAAGAAGTTTGAGGAAGAATAATAGGATTAGTGGTGACTCTGCTGATGTTTGGAAGAAAACTATTAAGCTTCCATTCCAACAGGCATCACTCAAATAATGAGCATAAAGTTTCTGATTTTCAGTCAAGGATTCAAATTGGCGTGAGGAATCAATTTCTAAATATTTATACTTTTCTGAATCAGGGGATGCAGACGAATCTATCTGTTTTACTTCGGACTTGGAAGGAGTGTAATTTTGAACTGAATCAGTAACAGAAAGTGACAATTCTAACGACAAAACATCTGATTCAATAATGTTCTCTGATATCATTTTGAGGAATATTAAATAACAAGTTTAAGTGTGCCTTATTTACTATAAATATGTTTCATATAATTTAACAATAAGTAAAATTAACCTAATAATAATGACGGAAGTTAAGTCACACATACAATTTAGGAACCCCCAAAAATTTGTACTTACGTTAATGTCACCAAAGAATTTTAGGTTAAAAACAAAAATCAACACTGACTATTATAAACGGTATCAGTAACCTAAGATATAGTAATCCAATTAGATTGTTTAGTTGATTAATAACACATCTCAATATTATCATTTACGAAAAGGTTTTATTTTTGTAAAATTATTTAGCATACAAAATATAAAAATAAAAAATATTTGTTTTAATTTATGTTTTATCAAAAAGACTGGATTTAAATCTGGCCAGATTGGTCAATTAATAATATTATTCAACCTGTTAAAAGCAGATATTATTCTATGATACCCCATTTACGATATTTAGAGTTGTGTGCATTTTATGTGTATGAAAATTTGTCAGTGTTGGGGACATTACTATTAGGACATTGGAGAGAGGATAATGCATCTAAACCGGGTTTGAACCCTCGAAGGAACTATGGAACTATGGTTCACATAGTTAAATATATTAAAGCTCTCTGTACCGATGAATTTTATTTTGTTCAGAGATAGTCTAATTTGTTATATTCTCAATCTTCAAATGTTATTCTATTGCTATTAATTTTATTTCAAAATTTTGTTTTAACTATTTTAATCCAAAAATAATGTCTAATTCAACTAATGATATTTGAATGTGTGGAATGCAGGTCACCACCGTGGTTCGCATCCACGTTAAACTGTAGGTCCTTCATTTCATCTCACAATCACCCTACCATTACACATTAGCATAAGTGCGTATAACCCGAACGGGTAGTAAGACGCGGTGCTAATAATAATAATAATAATAATGATATTATTAACATTTTGGTTAGCATATCTTTCTATATAGTTGTGTACATGTGTATTAATTTAAAAACTTTAATTTTAAGCTTACTGATATTTTACATATTATGTTGGTCAAACTACATTACAAGGGTACAAACTTTAAAGTGTGATTCGTAATGTCAGTTTGCTACTGTTTGTGTCATCTATCACAACTACGCGACTTAAATGTTGTATTATAATCATGTTTTAGATATTTAAAAAATGAACTAAAATACTCTCTAACTTCTCAAGCTGTTTTGAATTTTAACCAAAAGTATGATATTCAGACCAATATGAAATGTGAAGGAATTGAAAATCAATTTATGGCGCTGACACAACCTTTTTCCTTACATAACAGTTACAAGTATGGTTATTTATTCAAAGTTATTATAGCTACGATGTAAAGTTTATTTTGGTAATAGTATTTTTACTATGATATCCCGGAATACTAATACGTAGGTAAGAATTTGAGGTTATTTTCTTGATTTTTATCTAAGTGGTTAATGGGGTGGAAGGAATCGCAAGGTAAGGTCAGCATTTTTTGCAGTTTTTACTAAAAAATATAATTTTTGAACATAGTAATTAAAATATTGCTTTGTAAATACGTTCAAGTCATCCTGTTGTCAATCCATATGCCAAGTGAAACCAAGTTATTTACATCTTTTGACGTACCTAATAGGTGACCTGGTGGTCTAGGGATAAGGTGTCAAGACTTCTGTGCTGGGGGTCCGGGGCTCCCCCTCGGTCCCAGCATATATTTATCTGATTGCCAAACCCTTCCTTTACTTCTGACAAGACGTGTATTAATCACAACTTGTGAATGTGTGGAATGCCAGGCCTCCACCGTGGTTCGGATTCCACGTTAAACTGTAGGTCCTCCATTTCATCTCACAATCACCCTACCATTACACATTAACGTAAGTGCGGGCAATCCGAACGGTTAGTAAGACTCGGTGCTAAATATTATAATACCTAATAGGACTTATTGTGATGACGATTTTGACAGTCTGGTGGGTATGGTCTCTTATTGGGCAATCCATTAGGGGTCTGTGATCTTAAAAAGGCTAAGAACCCTAATATTATACCATAATTACTGTATCATCTTATCACTTTTCATAACCTTTCAAATGAAATTAAACAAATCTAACTACAATCACAGTTAAGAACCTCACAAATGAATACTGGAAAATTGGAATAGCATTTTATACGTTGATATTTTATCACACATTAATCAATAGATTATTACTATTGACTATCCCAACCTAACTTACCAAACCTTCATATGAAATGATAGAATTGTTTAAGTGATTATGAATCCATGTGTGTTTGAAAATATTATGGTAATTCAGGTCAAGATATTTTATAAATAATATTTTGTTTCTGCATGGAAGTTTAGGTTTTGGGTTAGTTTAGCAAAATAGCCACATAATTAATTGTGTTTTTAAATACTTTCGGTACCATTTTGGGGAATTTTTATTCCTTTATAGGCCCAACTATATTTCTTTTCTTCTGTGATTTAGGTGAGTAGGCTATTTTTAGTTTTATAATACTAATTTAACAAATTTCCAATCTTATTGATGTTAAATTATTTGATTATGTAATACCTAGTATTATTTCTGTGTGTATAAAAAACCATTTTCTATATTCATTATGAAAAGATATAATTTTTTGTGAACACTTTAAATTTCTTACCGTGTTATTCACATAACTCTTAGGCCGCCGGAATGGTTTTACTTTTAAAAAGTAAGCCGTGCATTTTCAGCTGTATGTACTAGATAAAAAATTACATAGCGGACTACTTTTAGTTTTTAGATTTATGAAGTTTTTATCAACAGATAAAATTAAAATCACATTGTTTGATATCCAATTTGATTTATAAATTTAAATCAGCACTACATATTTTTGTGTCTGTTGACGATTTTATATTTCTCTAGTATTGCTATTATTTTGTACTTTTCCATATTGTTTTTTTTTTTTAGAACAGATTATGAATCAACTTTATCTCTTATCAAGTTTGGGAACACTTTTATTGGCCTTAATTTTTCAACCAGAATGGACTCTTGTATTGGTCGGAATGGTATTGGTAGCACTCGCCGTGGTCTCGGCTATAATCCTCATCTATGTTAATTTTTCATCAAAATGTGTGCCATCGACATATTCCACACAGAGACCTACACCTGAGTTGGACGCTTGGAGAAACTATCTTACTGTAAGTCCAGTCAGGCTAATTAAGCATATAAGTTAATAGGTTTTCCACCCGCCTCGATGGCATAGTTGGCTAACGTGCTAGTTTCTGTTGAGCCAGACTGCCGAGGACGGGAAGATCGAGGTTCAAATCTCAGTCGGGTGAACTGGGGGTGGTTTTTCTAAATAGTTTTCTTCTCTCCCTCCATGCAAATGCATATTCACTTCATCTAAATATAACCTTCACAATTCCTAATCCATTAGAGTAATTAGTACATTTTAGGGTATAACCTGAACAGGTAATAAGGCGCGGTGATAAATAGAATAAGTCTTTGGGTCTTATTATAATGACATAGTATGCTAATACATTATTCTAAAGTTGGGGTGTTTAGGGTAGTAAGAAAAGGGCAGTGCTTTTGCAATTTTTATAGCAAAACTTTTTTTGACTAAAATAAATAAAATATTCTATTAGAAATACAAAATTTAATTTTCTTCACACAATGATGAAAACAGTTCCTGAATATGTTATGAGCATGGCAGCATTATATGAGAAACGTTTTAAATTAAGAGAAAAAGTTGTCATTAAAGTCCAGGATACCCTTGACAGATAATCAACAAGTGTTGATATCAGCATGTGAAGAAAATTAAACTATACATTTTAGTTGAAGCAATTTGACCATAAAAAAATTATATAAAAACTGCATAAAAACTTAACCTGTGCTCACTCCCCTTACACACCCACCTTAGGAGCTGTCGTAGCATGCTTCTGGTTTTTAAGGGGTTTATATCATGATATTGATCAGGAGAATCAAGTTGAGATTCATTAGACAGTTTCGTAGGTGGGTCACGGCTCATTCTAATCAAATTATCTTTATATGGGTATGTTTATGGTTTTGTAAAAGTTTTGATCTAGACAGCACTTTTGTGATTAATTAATTTTTTATATGCTGTAACATACATACATGATTTTAAAACATTAAACAGCATATGTTGAGTTTTATTGTCTGTCTTTCTACAAGGTATGTCACCTTAAACTCTGCTTTGATTAAGGAAATTAATAATGCACCCTGTTTTAATTCAAGCCTGGTAAGTGAATTGAAAAGCAAGATTCTATTGCTTATCACTATAACACTGCTGTTTTATTAAGGTAATAACTTTTAATTGGTTTTTATTTTTAATCCAGAGGTATGAGCCAAAAGTTGAGAAACCCCTCCGTCTACCGGTTATATTTGGACGAATGGTAGATGGGATTCTCCAACAACTCATGGATTTGGCCCTTCGAGATTTTGTTGGGAGATTGTTCAACGATTTGGGTTTTGAATCGTATGAACTTATTCAAGATATGAAGTAAGCTATGTCCCCTATATCATAAGTTTATGTATTTGTTATTGAATAATTGTATGTGATTCGTTCGATGATAGCATGGTTGTCACTCGCAACAAACTTTACTGCCGAATGATATAGAGATCGGGACTGGAATCATTGTTGGGTGTACTTAGGGTAATTTCTCCTAAACGGTTTCCCACTCTCCATGAAAATATGCTACACTTCCTTTAAATTAAACCTTCCTCATCCTTGACACATTAGTGTAATTAGTATAGTACGATTTTGATAGGAAGAATGGTAGAAGTTGGTTACTAAAGTTACTAAAACAATTTTTGTATATTCATACATCAAGCTATGTTATCTGACTGTCACTATTGATAGATACCCGCCTCGTGGCGTAGTTGGCTAACGCGCTTGTCGTGTTGAGCTCGACTGCTGAGGATGGGGAGATCGAGGTTCAAATCTCGGTCGGTGAACTGGGGGTGGTTTTTCCTAAATGGTTTTCCACTCTCCCTCACGCAAATGCGGGTTCACTTCCTTTAATTCAACCTACCCAATTCCTAACCATTAGTGTAATTAGTACTTAAGCGTATAACCGAACGGGTAGTAAGACACGGTGCTAAATAATAATAATATTGATAGATATTATCAATACCCATAAAATAACACAAATTATAAAATCAAATCTTATTAATGTTGGTCGCAAAGAAATGTTAAAATTTTCTTTACCGTCCTTCCAATCAAAATCAGGGTATACATAAGCATACAACCTGAATGGATTTCAAGAGTTGGTGGTAAAAAAAATAAGGTTTATCATTCGATCATGTTATGTTTTATTAAATGTATATGCGATACCAATTGTGGTGTCGTCGCTGTTTCCCTACAGGGTCGATATCTGGAGTGTCATACACAATATACAAGAACGAATGTCAAAGGTTGACAAGCCCAAACTCATTGCGGTGGATTTGGTAAACAAAGTGACGTTTCACTTTGAGCGGGTCAGGTTTGCACAGGCCGCTCACGCCAGTACTACGCCTACTACTTGCCTCGGCACCTGGAGTCACCAGAAAGGGAGAGGGACTACCTCCGCAAGATGTCGGAGCATGTCATCCATTATTTGTTCCCGCCGTGTTACAGCCAGGCTAGTCCAATAAGACAGTTGGTTAGGGAAGTTCTTGTGTGTAAAGGTAAGAATATTACTTGACTGTTTTCTCATAGACAAGTTTCCTTTGTGGTATTTTCTTTTAAACATATAGTTTTGTATAGCTTCTCATTGCCGTTTTGGGGTAACACCCATTTGTACTAATTATGCTAACCTGTTCTGGTATAGGAAGGTTAAATTTAGAAGACTCTTACCCATATGTGTATGGATAGAGAGAGTGTAAAACCGTTAATGGAAAAAAACTTAGTAACTTATACCCGACTGAGATTTGAACCTCGATCTCCTCGTAGTTGTCAGGTCAGTCTATTTCAAGAGTGATGCCTTAGACCAGAAGTGGGCAACATATTTTTTAATGTAGTCCCCAGGAGTGTAACAAATGAGAAGGGAAATTCCCCACACCATGTAAAAATTGAGAAATTAGATTGCTCAATTGATTGTTCAAAACAACACACACTGTTTGAACGACTTTATTCAAGACATGTGATTACTGTACATTTTGATTATTCACTTGCGACTGCCTAAGACGCAATTGATGAAAAATGTTCAAATTGGAAATGAGGCAATTTAATGTGAAATTTAAAAATAATTTTGTCTGACAAGTTGCTGAAACATTGGTTGACAATCAGAACTCAATGCATTTCATAGCCTTGCATTCAAATTGACATAAACAATTCAAGATTTATATTTTGAATTTATGAATATCGTCCTACAGAACCATACATTCCTAGTCTAGATTCAAACATAAGGCGAAGATGAAACAAAGTGTTGGGAAGGTAAATGGAGTATGGTATTGGATGGCGGTGTCGCGTCGATAACTCTTTCAGAAAGTGGAATGCTTCCAATGATATGCAGGAAATATCAAGTTACAACCAGCACACGCCGAGGAAAGTTTATATTAGGCCTAATCCGAAAGCTAGCTAACTCGCCACACTTTTATGGCCAACTCACCACTTATGGCCGTTGGCGACATGGTTTCGCTATCTTGGCCTTAGACCTATGGGGCTGCTAAAGTGGATTAAACCGTTATTAATGTATTCCGAGCATATACCTAAACAGCTACTAAAATGGATGTGGAAAAAATCAAATCAAATATAATATATTAAAGACTTAGGCCTAATCATTGGCCAAGCGATAAAGAATGTAAATAAAAGGAACTACACCATCATTTTCCAGGTGACAGATTTAAACTTTGGCCACCCATTCACACTCTTTGTCACTTTACTCTAATTTCAAAGACAGGATGAAGAAGGTCAATTTAAAAAAAAATGTGCTGACATTTATCACCCTCACAGCACTCAGCCAGGATTCAAACCAAATCTTAACCTCCCGGATAAAGATGAACACACTTAAATTGACACAACCTGCTTCGGTGGCCGCATGGTCTAAGGCTCCACTCTTGTAATAGACTAGGCTGCCTATATATAACAAGGAGATCAAACTTCGAATCCCGGTCGGGTACACTAAAGTTTTTTTCCTGAATAGTTTTCCACTCCCCCTTTACACAAATCTGGGTACAATTCATCTCAATTCAACCTTCCTCATCTTTAATACATCAGTGTAATCAGTACATAGGATTAAAACCCGATTAGGTTGCTTTAAAAAATATTGACGCAACCTTGCATATTGGTCACTGCTTTTTTTTTTTTTTGTTTTTATGGTACCCCCTCGGCGTAGTTGGCTAACGCGCTTGTCGTGTTTAGCTCGACTGTTGAGGACGGGGAGATCGAGGTTCGAATCTCGGTCAGGTGAACTGGGGGTGGTTTTTCCTAAATGGTTTTCCACTTACCTCCACGCAAATGCGGGTTCATTTCCTCTAATTAAACTTTCCCAATTCATAATCCATTAGCGTAATTAGTACTTAAAGCGTATAACCCGAATGGGTAGTAAGACGCGGTGCTAAATAATGTTTTAATGGTGTGTCTAGATAAACTGTAGTCTCTAAATCAAATGTTTTAATTAGTTTAAATTTTTCAGTGTTTTATCCAGCAATAGAGTTGATAACAGATCCTGATTTTATCAACCAAAAGGTTATCGTATACATCCAGCAGCAGTCTCAGACTGACGTATCCCGCAAGAAACCTTCCGCTTATGCTTCAACTTTCGATGATTTTATGCAAATGATTAAGAATTCCAATGATGCCGAGGATCTGAAGCGGATCAGGTATGAGTAAAGTTTTAGATTCGGAGGAAATTACAACTTAGCTGATGGGTTCCCAAACTTTTAAGGTCATTCGACCACCAATATTTTATTGCGTAATTATAACAAGTAAGCTCTAAGCTATAAATAGTGATTCAATGATTTCAAATCTTTACAGTATATCAGATATAAGGAGTCCACTTACTATTTTATGGCGTCTTACTACCCTTTCGGTTTATACATCTATGTACTAATCACACTAATGGATTAGGGAATAGGAAGACTTAATTTAGAGGAAATGCACATGCATTTGTTTGAAGGGAGATTGGGAAACGATTTAAGGGAAAAACCACCCTCAGTGCACCCGACCGGGATCAAACCCCAACCTCCCCATTCCAGTCCAATACAAGAGTGGCACATTAGACCATGCAACCATCCAAATGGGTTGTACCATTGTTAAGGGTAAAGTAATAATTAATTAATGGGTTGATATTTAGTATAACTAGACATTCATACAACTTATGAGGTAAACAATTAAATATTTATAATATTAATAATAATAATTATAAAAATGGTAAAATACATAGGCCTTTATTAATTTTCATAATCTCTATTAATATTAATAATATTTATATTGATAGTAAAATCAATATTATAAATATTTCATTCTGTACACCTCAACCTATGCTTGTTTAGCTATAGTATGATTTTGGTAGGAAGAACAATAGAAGTTAGTTACTAAAAATACTAAGACAATTTTAGTATATTCATACATCAATCCATGTGATCCAGCTGTCACTTTTGATAGATACTATCAATATCTATAGAATAACATAATTAATATAGCAAAATGTTATACATTTTGGGTACAAAGAAATATGTTTGAATTTTCTCCCCTTTTCTTCCTACCAAAATCAGGGTATATACTAAATTTAAACCCCAATCATTAATTACAGTAGTCCTGTGGCTTCTTTGGTGCTGACTGAAAGCTGATAGCTTTGGAAAGCTACCAGACCAAATTATGTATCCCAACGCTGAACCATATGATCTGCAAAAACATGTGTTTAGCAGCTGTCACTTTTGACAGTCAAAATTTAGTTATATACTTAAATGTTGACTGTCAGAAGTCATCTGTGAGTGTCAGTCAGCACTAAAGAAGCCATGGGGCTACTCTACTTTACCTGAACAATAGTAGGTACACAAAAAGCATAAAACAGTGAATTTGACCACTTAAAACTCTTGAACTTTAATGATTTGCAATAATTGATAGCTTATATTAATAACTTGTTAAAATTATGTGATAAAATTGTGATGGTCACATGACCTTTAAGCTGAAGGAACCTTTGCGCCAAAAAAAAAAACAAAAAAAACATACTGGAGCTCTCATAAAAAATGTTAAACTAGGGTAATATTATGAGAATTCAATAACAACAGCTAAACTCTACAAGCATAGATGTGAATATTCTGGTAGCCAGCCAGCCTAATTGACAATTGAACTAAATTGAAATTTAGAACAATGAAAGACTCACCTGAGGAATATTGCTTTGTTAAATTAGAAGTTAGATCTTGTAAACCAGTTTTCTTGGGGTTCTATTTTATCCATGATTAATATTTACCACCTTAATATCAACCTTCCACACTGATGAACCATTAAAATTAGAACAAAGAATACACCAATCCTACAAACAAACTCAACATTCAAACTAAAATGAACACTCAACACACAAAACATTTAGCTTCTTAGATAACCATAAGCCAACTGCCAAAGATGGTAGATAAAAAAGAGAGGGAAAATAGCGCCTGTCCAATCAGGAGAGAGGAAGTCTTCTCATTTGAAGTAGTAAAAAAAGAGTGGCAATTCAAAATTCAAGACAACAAAGTAAACAAAACAAACAAGTTTCTTTGGAGTCAAATAAAACAAAATAATTCTACATTTACAACCAAGACTGAAGAAAATATATGCAACAAACTGAAAATATCACATGTTCTGTCTTTGCCTATGTCTTTGGTAAATAGCCTTTACTCATATTCAAAAAAATTGGCAATCTTAATTATATATTTTATATGGTGAAAAACAAATAAAATAATATTTTAAACTCTGGCTTTGCTTATGCAACTGTTTAAACAAACCATTAAACATAAATTCAAAATTTTCTTAACAAGAGTTGTCAAGTAATTTAAAACTTTAGAAATGTATGTAAACCTAAGTTAAAAAAATATTTGGGATGGGACCTTTCTTGAATCCTTAAAAACTGTAAGGAGATTTGAGGATTTAAGAAAATATTAACCCCTAAGATTTTAGTTTTTTCAAACCTTGAATTGGAATTTGTTTATAGCTCTGCCCAACATTTTATCTCAGTCAGGAATGTGTCTGTTTACTTAGCTAAAAGTCCTGGGTTCGATCCCCTGCATGGCCGAAAAATGTATCATTGGTGAAATGTGGGTGATCTCTTTCACATTGATGTATTAACAGCCAAGGGCTGGATGTTGTGTTTGTAATGTTTAAGTTAGTTTATAAGTCGTGTGCTGATGAATATTCAGCCTTCAGAAAGTGTACGTTAGATACCTCAAATAAATAAAAGTAGGCCTAAATGTCTATAGCTCTCAATACTGCTTATTGGTGGTCTAGTCCAAAATAATTATTGGCTCAATAAATTAACACCATTTACCCCCATCTTACTACCTGTTCAGGCTATACACGCATATATGCTAATAACTCTAATGGGGTAGGGATGAAGAAGGAAGCATTTTAGAGGTAATCTACCCGCATTTGAGTGAAAGGAGAGTGGGAAATGATTTAGAAAAAAAATCCCCTCAGACCGGCCGGGATTCGAACCCTAATCTCCCGATGATTAGCGGGCCATTATAACACGAAAGTGACACCTTTAGACTATTTGGCCACTGAAGTGTGTCTAGAAGTAGTTCTACTAGCTAGGACACCGACATATTTGTGACCTAGTTCCAGCAACAAAAGTTTCCAGTCCATGGTTACATAGGTTTTTCAAAAGTTGGTCGATCTTAAAAGATAGAAAGTAGATGTTTGTAACTTGTTTCAAAGTACCTCCATTTCGTACGGTATATAAATTTCTTTTCAAATTGCAGAAGTTTCGGCCCCCCCAGTTGTATACAATTCAGTTTCGCTCACAGGTATAACATTGTGACTGAAATCATGCAGGCCACCACCATCCACAACATGAAGAGGTCGAAAGGATTGGATCTGGATATTTTATCTCCCGTTACAGGGAAGAAGGATATCATGCAGGTAAAACTACGCTGTGGATAATATGTAAAAAAAATAGAGATATAGAATATTTTACATTCTCAAACACTCCTCCCCCCCTCCCCCCAATAATATCTTTGAGCGTGAGGTGGGGTTAAAAGCAGTTATGGTTTATCTCAAGGGGAGAGGGCAGGGGTAGAAATCAGGGATAGTAAATCCTAATCTTAGAATTTCTTAAGGGGTTTTAGGATTCAAGAAATAATGAAGTCATTATCCAAATTTTGAATTCAAATTTGTTTTAGATTTCTAAAACTGCTTCAAAATTTACAATACATTTTTATTTGTTTTGATTCTCAAGCTCAATATTTCCTCAATCCTCATCTCGAATAGCCTTAGGTAGTCTCTATCCCTAATAATGACCTTATCCTTACCAAATTAAACAACTCATTTTTTTCTTGATGAATGACATTTGTCCACCTAGTTTTGATTGTATTTTTATATGCTATCTCTTTCGGTCAGGGTCGCCAATTGAAGAGGTATATCAACCAACTTAGCCAAGCTAAAGGAGCGACGGAGAAGCGGCTGAAAGTGCTCAGAGGGTCTGGATATCCCGTGGAGGAGGCTGTGGAAGCTAGTACCATGATCGACACAGAAGTAGGTTTCCACTTAAACCTCGTCAGGCTCGTGTGTTGACATTTTATAAACCTCACTGATTGAAAAAAAGGTTAGAATCGGATACTACAACAAGTTTGCACCTGAAAATCTGGAGGAAAACTCATGGAGTTTTTTGTGTCTGGGAAAAAAACTGAGAATTTCATAAAACACTAAAAAAAAAAATGCCGGAATATCTGTGAATTTAGAACATTTAACTGGAAGTATTGTATCTGTAGCCGACTCTTGTCTGAATATCAGTTTTCTTCCCAACTTTCAATTAACTATCCCTTTTCCCTTGTCTTAGCTTTACTTGCTTACCTAGTTTTAAAATATTAAAACATCTTGTTTCAGGGAATGAAATAAAAATAGAACGGCAAGGCTTACATCTGAAGATGGGATAGAAGGAATAATTTTTTTTTGTCCAAAATAAATAAATAATTTCTTTCCTAGGTACATTTAGTTCAAACTTTAACATTTTTTAGATTAATATTGGTAAAATTACTCAATTCTGCTTTTCTTCCTTTCTCGTTTTTACTGTCATAACTTTTATCTACTGAATTTTGAGTTATCGAGAATCGAATATTGATAATCAAGATCAATTCTCGATTCTTTTTATTTAGAATCTTTAAATTTTTCTATTCTCTCAGTTTGTGAGAGCTTTATGCGATATTCTCAGACCATCCTGCTGACGAGCATACTAGAGAACCTGATGAGCCGCAGATATTTCACCCAGTACTTGGAACAAGTTGGGAGCCAGCCTCTGATTGGTTATTGGGGGGCCGTGGAGGAGCTGCGCGTCTCGGATAAGAGCAACTGGCACCAGCTGGGGGCGGAGATATTCTACACATACATCAACACCCCCTCGCCGGAAATAAAGGTCGACAAGGTGTGTGTGTGTTGAAGTGTTTTTGTTTTAACTGGACACGTGTAGGTATGTTCATGTTATATGTGTATTTATAAACACTGATATTTATAGTAACCTCATTTTCAACCGCCAGCTTTGTTTGAAAATCACTAAAATTTACGATTCTATAAATATGTCTGATTTGGTTTATTAATTATTTAGTTCATCTGAAAGATTATCAAAAGGTTTTGATACGTATAATTTCTCTTTATACAAACAATTAAACTGACACCCGCTTCGATGGCTGCATGGTATAAGGTGTCACTTTAATAGACTGTGTACTGAGGCTGATATTTACAAAATGGTTTTCCACTCTCCCTCTATTCAAACTTGGGAACACTTCTTTTAAATTCACTCTTACTCATCCCTCACTCATTAGCATAATTATAATATATACATATCCGACACCTTAGCCCAGTCAGTAGCTTGTCTGTCTACTGAGCTAAGGGTCCCACGTGTGGTTCCCGGCATGGTCAAAAAATGTATAATTGGGGAAATGTGGGTTTACCCTTTCACAGCGATGAACTAACAGCCTGGGGACTGGAGGTTGTGCCTGCCATATCTTGTTAGAATATAAGGCATATAAAGCGACGATAGGCCTAGCAAGCCGCTAGTGGAAAATATATGGCTTGAATTAAAACTGACCTAGGCCACAGGTTGGAAACATTGATGTATGTAAAAAGAATAAATACATATAACCTGAACAGGTAGTAAGACGCTGCGCTACAAAGTAGATTAAACTGACTAAGAATATAAGTACAATTACTGTAATATTTTTTTCTGCCATTGTGGCAACTTGAGTTTCCGGTTTTCAAACACGTTGGCTAACTACGTCACCGAGGCGGTTTTTTTCTGATGTTGACACACAACTTACAAACTAACAATCGACAATAACTCATCTAATGACCTAATACTATACAGTATCCCTAGTTCCAGGGGTTTTAATAATCTTGAGTGTCGCAACGAATTTATTTATCTTGTTTGCAACGGTTACCTGGTGGTCTAGGGATAAGGTGTCAGACTTTTGTGCTGGCGGCCGGGGTTCAATCCTCGGTCCTGGCACAGATTTATCTGATTGCCAAACCCTTCCTTCACCTCTGACAAGACATCTTGTGAATGTGGGGAATTCTAGGCCGCCACCGTGGTTCGGATTCCACGTTAAACTATAGGTCCTTCATTTCATCTCACAATCACCCTACATTACACATTAGCGTAAGTGTGTATAACCCGAACGGGTAGTAAGACGCAATGATAATATCTTGTTTGCGCAGCCTGTCCTCAAGAGAATGGAAGGCTTCCTCCTGGGTGACAACGGCCCGGAAGTGTTCTACGAGGTACAGGAGGATGTTGTCAAGACTCTAGAGGAGAAGTTCTACCCCACTTTTCTCACCCATGAGCTTTATCAGAAAATGCAGTCGGCACTGGATGAGACCAGCGAGAACAATGCGCTGAACTCAGGTAATTGAGACATTTCTATGTTTGACTGATAAAAGCAGGGCTGTGAAGTCTCAACCGAAGTTGAAAGGAGTTTTGGTGGCGTCTGAATTGAAGTTGAAAGGAATTTTGAGTGGAGTTTGTATCAAAGCTGAAAGCGTTTTGGGGGAGTTTGAATCGAAGTGAAAGAGTTTTTGGGGAGTCTGAATCGAAGTCGAAAGGAGTTTTGGGTGGAGTTGAATTTGAAGCTGAAAGGATTTTGGGTGGAGTCTGAATCGAAGCCAAAGGAGTTTTGGTGGAGTCTGAATCAAGCTGAAAGGAGTTTTGGATGGAGTCTGAATCGAAGCTGAAAGGAGTTTTGGGTGGAGTTTGAATCGAAGCTGAAAGGAGTTTTGGGTGGAGTTGAACGAAGCTGAAAGAGTTTGGGTGGTGTCTGAACCGAAGCTGAAAATAGCTTTGGGTGGTGTCTGAACCGAAGCTGAAAATAGCTTTGGGTGGTGTCTGAACCGAAGATGAAAAGAGCTTTGGGTGGAGTCTGAATCGAAGCTGAAAGGAGTTTTTGGTGGAGTCTTAATCGAAGCTGAAAGGAGTTTTTGGTGGAGTCTTAATCGAAGTTGAAAAGTTTTTGGTGGAGTCTTAATCGAAGTTGAAAGAGTTTTTGGGGAGTCTGAATCGAAGCTGAAAGGCAGTTTTTGGGGGAGTCTGAATCGAAGCTGAAAGCAGTTTTGGGAGGAGTCTGAATCGAAGCTGAAAGCAGTTTTGGGTGGAGTTTGAATCAAAGTTGAAAGAAGTTTTTGGCTAATTCAAAGGTCGGTAAAAATTAACGACTCCGGCTTCAAAATTAAAACTTATAGTATTGTAACAATATATGGTTAATATATCATTTTAATTTCATACTTTTTTTTAAGACCAATATTTGTAATTGCCATTAGTAGTCTGTATTACTGGAATATATTTGGTCTTATCGTTTCAGGTGAAGATGATCCAATAATTTACGATTCAGAACCAACTGATATTTGCTCGAAATTAAGTGCCATTGATCACTCCAACTATGCAGGGATGAAGTTAGACAGGCTGCAAGAGAGGTTGAATAATAAAATGCAGGCAAGCTAATCAATTTTTATTTGATCCAATTTAAAAATAGATTTAATCTTCAGTTTTATAAATGCAACAGTAAATATAGGTCACCCACTTCGGTGGCCGCATGTCCACTGTGTTACTCGCTCATGTCAGACTATGCCGCCAAAGAAGGAGTGATTGGGGTTCGATTCTGGTCGGGTGCACTGGTTTTCCACTCTCCTTTCACGCTAATGCGGGGGCACTCCCGCTCAATTACACCTACCTAATTCCTATACAATTAGTGTAAGTAGTACATAGGCGTATAATCCGAACGGGTGGTAAGACACTCTAAATAATAATAATAAAAAATATAGATTGTATCCAAATCTTAATTATTTATCATAAATATCAAATAATGAACCTCAAAAAAACATAAAAAAGCATAGAAGGCAAATTATACCACAATGGAATTTTTTTTGTACCGCATCTTACTGTTCATAGTCAACGCGCATATACTAATTATGCTAATGAGCTAGGGATGAGATGAATTTAAAGATATTGTACGTGCATTTGCAAGGAAGGAAAATGGAAAACTATTATGAAAAATCACCCTCAGTACACCTCAACAGGAATTATAACCTCGATATACAGGTCATTACCGGTCTAGTTTCTTACGAGAGTGATGCCTTAGACCATTTGACCACTGCGGGTAGAATAGTTGACAAGACGACGAGTATCAAGTAGTGTATTTTCCGCTGTAAGCCTTCAACCACCTCTATACATATAGTGTCGTGTTGGTACACCCAGGCGTTGCAGGCTCTACGCATGTCGCTGAAACCAGAGAGTCGAGTTTTGGTAGTCCTGGAAAAGGAGGTGGAGAGACTGGAAGGCGAGAAAAGACAGTTGGAGGCTCACCTCACTCGCACCGAGGTTTGGGGTGAGCACCTGGGACAATGGCGTGCATCTGTCCAGTCTGCCGAGGTAAGCGTTATAGAACACTGATGATTAAAAATGAATGGGAGGATACTGTTTACCTTGAATAAAGGCTTTGGCCAAAAATGTGGTCATTTTGATAGTAAGGAAAAAAAAAACTATGTCAAACAAATACTTCTATACACTTGAATCCTATGGGATTAGATGTATCGGAAGCCTATATTTAAACCCTGTTGCAACAATATCACCACCATCCACATACAACAATAGAGAAATTTTAGTTCACCAGAGAATTTGTCATCTTTCAACAACCAAGTTTGCATCACTGAAACCAACTTTCTTTTCATTCAAACTTGATCCTGAGAAAATATTAATGTGCTTGTAATTATCTAGTAGTTTTTTTAATCTTTATTTGTGTTCCATTTTTCTACAACTCTACAATTCTTATTTACTGACATGATAATTTTAATTTAAACAGAATGTCATATAACATTTAATCCCTAGATTTCTGAAGACAAGGAGTGTCCTCAATTTGTACTGGTGGTGCATATTTTAGAAGACGAGACTGATTCAGAATCTGTGTCTACCGGCTGGGTAGTCCTTCGGAAACTCTCGGATTTCCAAGAGCTTCATAGGAAACTTTGGTAATTAAAACTGGGTAAAGCCTGTGCAAACCTCTTTGACTCTTAATATTGGGAGATTTTGATTATAAATTTCGGAATCTAGATAAATCCTAGATTTGAATTCAAAGGGTGTAACTCAAAATTTGAGTCTATAATTCATAGCTGCTTAACAAATTAGTTTAATCAGACTTGAAACCAGTTTTGTGGTAGAGTGAAAAGAGAAATTAACTTGAGTTCCAGTTACGGTGGTTTGTGACGGTGAATATCTTATATTTTTAAACGGTAGCTAGCTCCATCTTTTGTAAATATTAATTTAACTAACCTTTGCACTTGATTAAAAAAGTGGTGTGATTTTTATTTGATTTTTTCCCTTTGTGGGATTACTGCTAGTGATTGTAATTTTTTAATGAATCTAAAATTTGTCTAAAGTGTTTATCAACATTTTTTGGAATATTTTATCATTAAATTGGATTTGAAAACTTAACATAAGTTTTTTTCAAACATGGGATTTGATTCTAATTCAATTTTTTTTAGATAAATATAGCATGGGATTCTATTAGATTCGACTCAATTTTTTTTCATAAAGAAGAGATTCAATTTGAATCAATTAACCAAGATTTGGATTCGATTCAAGATTGAAAATCAAGAATTCAAACCATCTCAAACTGGGTAGAATAATATATGATGTGGCGAACATGGTTACCTTGTAAGAGAGTGCAAAACTTTGAGATATTAATTTGGCTCTGGAAAAAAAAAATCTGGCTTTTGACAGTTACAAAGCTTCATCAACAAAAATATTGGAGACTAAAATTCTCATTTATGTTCAATTATTGCCATTCCGAGCTATAATATACATCATAAATTAATATTCAAATTTAAAAAAATCCTAACTAATTGTATTGCATGCAATGATAATTACATACTTGATTCATCAGATTTGAATGAAATATTACAAATATATTTTATCAAGTATAAATCAATTGTATTTGGTTTGAGAATATTTCATATATTTGTTTTGAGTTCACCTTGATTTGAAAAAGATATACTTTGCACACCCCTATTATGGCTTCACCCCTAATAATCACTATCATCATCTTCATCCGGAAAGCGCCTCCAAAGAAAGGATGTACTATTAGTACATTCGGGCATGCCCTGAGCGACGGTACATTAGTACTGGATAATTCTTAAACTGAATAAGTGATGTAGCGCATACACGCCATGATGACGACTGTGCAAAGGACTATGCAATAACTGGCCGATGATTGGATTGGCCCCTTTTAACTATCTTTGGGCATTTAATGCCCTCAAAAGAAACACCCTCTATTTAGATAACACCTGAAATTAATTAATTGGCAAAAACAACCTTTTTACTTTCAATTGTTTTGGTACTTTAAATGTAAATAAATAATAAATACGTTCTTGCATAATTTTATGTTGAAATGTTCCAGTCAGTTAAGTGCCAACTTAAAGCAGTTTGATCTTCCCTCCAGTCAATTAAATATCGTTTCGGGAAGCAAGCTGTCAAATCGTCACTCGAAAAAGCAAAGCAGCAGATACAAAACTATTTAAAGGTTGGTCTTCTTCCTTATACATAATCACACCTTTCCACTACTAGGTAAGCAAAGAACTGTGTACATGGTTCAAAAAAAACTTTCTCCACACTTCCCTATCCTTGTATACTTCCTTCGCTTCAACAACATCCATACAACGAGTCATGCATGCTCTTTTATTCTTAAAACTATTAATGTTTCTCTTGTTCACACACTCATTTACAACATTTAGCCACGTCTTAGGGGATCTACTCTTTCCTTTTGATCTACACACTCTACCTTCATATATTTTCCATCGTCACTCGATCCACACACATCCTTTCAACATGCCCAAACCAACGTAAGACGATTTGTTTGCATTGACCTGTTGGATTCTCTTTCAAACGACACTCCTTCAGCACCCATCCATTACTGACTGTCCATATTAGTTTTACCACATACATTTCTTAGATATCTCATTACAACCCCATTCACCTTGCTCTTGTGTTTCTCCTGACAAACCTGTGAGTTATGATCATATATATTCTGATTCAACTAAATTTAATATAGTTGTAGAATTTTTTTCTAAGCACACAAAAGAATATAGTGATGATCTTTGTTGATTATGAAATGATATATTAAAATTTATTAAATTCAGATTTTCCTTTAAATAAATCCAATAATTCCTTGTACTCTATTTATTTTGTATCCCTGCATCTACTACCTGGCTATGTTATACACATATATGATAATTACTCTAATGGGGTAGGTATGAGGACAGTAACTTTTTAGAGAAAATTTACCAGCATTTGCATGAAAGGAGAGCGAGAAACCATTTAGGAAAACCCACCTCAATAGACCCAGCCAGGATTCGAACACTAGCTATTCAAATTTTCATAGTACCTACTCCCTCCAATTATTAGTAATAATAATAATAATAATAATAATAGATTTAATTAATTAATGTTTGGTGCACCCTGAAATTTTTGTTTGTGTACAGTTTGTTTTAGAAGACGAACGTTTGAATCAGAGTGAAGCGTTGTACACATTCCTCAGTCCAAGCTCGGAACACCTAAAGCACATTTCTTTGCCGTCGCCCAAGAAATCCATGTTTTCTTTCACAACATTATTCAAAAGGTATACTATTTCTTAACATGAATTATTACTGATTTTTATTTGTTAAAACTGTTTTTCAAACTTTACACTGCTGACACTGGACAAAGAGGTAATGGCTGCCTCTTGAAAAAAAATCGATCACTAGCACACAATTTCTGACCTAGGTTTCATTCTATCGGAACTCATCAGTGGGGAGTGTGAAACGAGGAACCAACTTCCTAAAAGAGGAAACCAAAAATACACAAAAGGGAGAAAAAAGGAAATTGGTAAAGAATGATATAACACTTAGATAGGAACATGTAAAAGGTACAAATAACACAAAGGACAAATACACAAAATTTTATGAACGTTGTTGTGAACTACTGTTGTGAACTCTTGTTGCATGAACATATCGAAGAACTTATATTTTAAAATGTTAACCTGAATGACTAGGGTTCAAAACTAGTATAATAATTTTTTATGATGCAAACTCTTTTTATTTAACCTCATAATTTTAACGTATCTAACAAGAATATAGTTTGATTAGATAATTATTTGAAATTCGCGAATAATATTTGCTTTGATTCAAGATTTGACCCAACCTCAAAAAACCTGCTTCGCAGATGTCTATTTATCTTTAAAGTTTTTATCCAAAATTTGGATTTGATCCAAACCATATTTATCTTAATAACATACTGTTTCAATAAATGATTGTGAAACGTTGTCTTGGCTCTTTGTAACTGTGTGTGCGCGCGCCTCTCGCGTCAAGTGCCTCTGGTAGCTCAGAGCAGATGCGCGAGCCAGGCGGGCCCACGCCCGGCAGCAAAGATAGCGACGAGGAGGACGTGACTCTCCTCTTGGATGAAGGAGACGGTCGGGGAGGTGCGGCCATGCTCGGAGACGGCAAGGACGGTATAGCCGAACCTCTCTACAGGCTGCTGGGAGAGATCTTTGACATGAAGGGCGTGTTCAAATGGTTCAGAAAGACGCTCATCACCTTTGTGCAGATCACGTACGGAAGGACGATCAATAGGTGAGGTGTGGTAGTTACGTTCTGTGGCGACTACAGACGGAAAAAAAGTCAGGGAATTTAAATGTGTGTTATTAAGTACCTGAACAGTTAGTAAAAGGCATATATTATGATGATTATTCTTACGAGGTGGGGATGAGGAAGGAAGCATTTTAGACATAATATACACTCATTTGCTGGAAGGAGGGTGGGAAACCATTTAGGAGCAACCATTCTCAGTAAACCCAACAGGGATTCAAACCCGATCTTACTGTCTTTAGCAGGCCAGTTTTAACAGATAGTGACGCTTTAGACCATTTGACCACTGAAGCAGGTTAGCTATGATTATAAAAAGGAGTGTATGAAACCTTGACTTGACTTTGAATAATTATAAGCTTTGATATCAATTCGTAAGTGAAATTCCAATTTTGACAATCCTGAAGCTCATCATCAGTAAGAATATTTAAAAGTTAAAATAAACATTAATGTTCCATTTTGTTGTCATTTTGTGCTATTATTTACATAGCAAATTAATATTCATATGAAAATCAAAATAATTTAAATATCTTTTATGGTGGTAGTTTTATTTATCTGCATAAAACTCAACGGGTAGTTAGACGCAGTTCTTAATAATAATAATAATAATATAATTTTATTTATCATTTTAGTCAAACTTTGATTTCGGGAATATTTCATATTATTCATTTTGACTTCCCTTTGAAAAAATTGGGCTTTTCCTACACCTAATTATAAATAACAGACACCTTATCTCAGTGAGTAGCCTTCTGCCTACTAAGCTTAGGGTTGTGGGTTCACTTCTCGGCATGATCTAAATATTTATCATTGGTGAAGTGAGCATCTCTCCTTTCAGAGTGATGAATTAACACTTTTGGGCTGAATGTTGTGTCTGTTCTAGGTTTAAGTTAGTTTATAAGTCATGTGCTGCTATAATCAGTTGATTCAGAAAGTCCATGTTTAATACCACAAATTATAATAACAATTAAAAAATTAGCAGGTTTAAGAACTTGCTCAATCTGCTTCAATGTTTGAATGGTCTATGGCTTCTCTTCCACAATAACTAGACTATCGATGACTGGATGATTGGGAGTTTGAATTCCAGTTTGGTGTACTGAAGGAAGGTGTTTTAAATAGTTTTCCATTTGTTTCACTTGCAAATGTGGATACACTTCCTCTAAATTTAACCTTTCTCATCTCCACCACATTTACGTTGTTAGTCAATATGTGTACAACCCAAACGATAGCGACGCTTGGAGCATAATTTCTTCACCGAGCTTTGTGTCAGCGGGGGACCCTTAGAACGTCACAGGTAAGCTCCACAGCCGATGTTCTGAACAGGGATGGAATCTTCGAATTCTTTAAAAATATTCGAGTCTTGAGAATTAAAGATTCAATTTTTTCTAACTGGAATTTTTTTTAGAGGTCTAATACTGTTTGATTTATATCATTTGAAAATTACAAACTGTTGATTAACATTTAACTGATTGATCAAATAAATTGAAAAATGACACCCTCAGCACTGGACTTTCGTTAGATAGCTCATTGTTAGTGTATTGTCACACAAAACCGAAGGTCCCGGGCTTGATTCCTGTGTCCATGTGTCATTTTTTCAATTTATTTTATCATAATCGAGATAAGGCCCATGTCCGTAACTATAATCCTTCATCCCCCCAAACTTCGCCTTTCATGTATACTTAATTGTATAGCGTTGCTTTCTTCCATATTTAGTGAATGTATGCATGACCGTACTAATTATGCTAATTTTTATTTAGGGATTAGGAAGGTAATATGTATAAAAAGTGTACCCGCATTTGTGTGGAGGGAGAGTGGAAAACCAATAATGAAAAAATCTCATTACAATGGACCAAGATTTGAACCCCACCCTCATTGTCACCGGAAGTCTAGTTATTCGCGAGAGTAGCACGTCAGACCATGTGACCACCAAAGTGGTTCTTATAGTGTTGAGCTTTTATTCACAGAGAAGTGCACGAGACGATAGAGTGGCTGTTCTCGGAACAGATGATATACTTCTACATTAAGAAGTTTATCAAATCCTGTTGGCCAAACGGAAAGTTGATAGATTCACCTCTTAGGACTGAAGAACAGAAGCTAACAAACAAGGTAAATCAACTTATCCTTTATCTGATCCAATTTGCTTTATCTCATCACCCATCTTTTTTACTTCTTCTTGTAGAATTGTACAATACTCTCACCTTACGTCTCATGTTATCTTCTATAGCTCATTCCTTTCACAAAATTTGAGCACTTCTTTACCTCAGTGCCCATTTGCTTGGTGCGGATATTCACCAAATACCCCACCCCTTGACATCCGTAGTTTTTAACGAAGGTCCTAAACTCCGAATTCATCACACCTTTCACTTGTACTAACTTAGATCTTTAGGTTGATTGAGGGCAGTGAATAACTTAATTCTGATAAGTTGGAAGTATATTTAACTGCTTAAAGAATTCAAGTTTTGATTGATCTAGATACAAACGGCCTGTCAGATTAAAGAAAACACAAGCCTCATCATTACTCTCGCGTGCACACTCCAACAAACAATATAATTGCCAAATGTCGACACCACAATAGCGGTACATGAAACCCATGTGTCTTTTATAAAGAAACAGTTACATAAGACGTGAACAAAGACAGATCAAAATATCACCAGTCCAGCACACATTGCCTTACTCTCGTGATTTAGGTCACTTGTTTACCCCCCACCCATGCTCTGACGAGAAGAAAACATGACCTTTTGTTCTAGAACCCAGTAACTAACCCAGGCTCTCCACAATACAGTACAGAGCCGAAACCTTGAGCACAACCAGCTGCGCACAAACAAGAGGCCAGTGAGGGTCGAAAAGGAGTCTTACACAAACACGGCTCATCATGTAAAAGGAATAACATAAACGATTGGATATTTTTGTGATAGTTTCTTGACGTGTCATTTTAGAGTTAATTATTTCAAACATTTGTGTCATAAAACATTTTATAAATAACAGTATCATTATTCACCCATCATAAACGGTTTCCCGTCTGCGGCTTGGTCCGTTTAGTAAAATCCCTCCATATTTCTCTCTGTCCTTCTACCATTCTTCCTCATGCACTCTCTTACTCTCACTTGCACACTCGCTGCTATTTGTTCCTCCCATCTCTTACTTGGTTTCGCTTCCCTACATACTTCATATCCACTAATATTCTTGTAATTCTCTCCCCTTCCATCCTCATATATGTCCATACCACCTCATCCTAGCTTCCTCTATTATCTCATGTACCCCAACTCTTGACCTTACTTAGTTAATATCACATTTTCACACATTTTTTTTTTTCCATTAATAAATCTCAAACTATAGGTTTATTAAGGAAAAAAGACCATGTTTGAAATCTTCGGCTTTATTTTGGCACTAACAATACTCTGAAATCCCTTATCGTAGAGTTAAATTTACATTAAACTGAAGCTATGCTTATCGCTTACCAAATAATATCTATCAAAACTTAAGCTACTAATCAAATGACTTGTTGTATGAATGTATGAAAGTAAACCTAGTAATTTTTTACTCGCTGTCAGATATGTCCATTTGCAAATAAATAAATGATAGAATATTAGGAAAATGGTAGAGCACAAATAAAAGTAAAAACACACATATTTACACACACATAAATATTTTGATGCTATTATAGTATGCTATCATAGCATTGAAATATTGATGTGTGTGTAAATATGTGTTAGTGTTTTACTTTTACTTGTGCTCTACCATTTTCCTAATATTCTATCATTTTATTTATTACCAATTATTTTTGCTCAATGCACTTTATTTCATACATATAGATATGTCCATTTGTAAGAAAATTGTGATTACAAAGCTTTCAACTCGACAATTTTCTTCCTTGTTGATTGCAAACACATTTAAGTTGTGTCTTGTTTTCCCACAGTATTGAAGCCAAAGATTGGTGTTAAATAACATTCCCGAGGTGCTGAGTAACCTAGTCGGACAACAGAACTCGAGAAGAGGCGCTGTCAAGGTGTTTGAAACGTTGCAAGACCCTCGCCTCAACAGGCAACTCTTCTATGTGAGTTGGTGATGTTATCTTGATTACTTTTAGATTGTTTATGGGTTTGAATTAGGTGGGATAGCCATTAGTCAGCACACTTTACTTATCAATAAAGACACCTATTTTTCGCAAACCGTGTTTTAACGAAACATTAAGAAATCCCATTTGATAGCACAACCATTTGTTTCATGTTCAAAGTAATCATTCTTACACATTTTAAGTTCACACAAAATAAAAATTAGATAAGTATTTACATGCAAAATTTTCAAGCTTTCGAACAAATGCTTATATGTTTAACGAAATATGTGTCTAATATGCAATATTCTGTAAATATAACTTCATTAAGCATCCATTTTAACTTTTAAAAATAGTTTCCCAATTTTATCGCTTGATTGCAGTAGCTGAAATTTCTCTGAACAATGACATTGATTAATTTTTATATATAAAATATAACGATTGGATCGCAAGAGGTTTTTCCTTAAAGAGAGATTTTATATATTAAAAAAATCCCAAATTATTCTGACCTAGCTTATGGACATTCCTTAGGAAAATTGATCCATGGTATATTGTATATGGTTAAGCTCGATTATATGTATTGGTTTGTCATGAAATTTTATAACTTTGTATTGGTTCTTAGAACCCTTTTTTACTACACACTTTTACACACTCCATGTGACCTAGGTTAGTTTTTTATTCAAGCCATATATGTTTCACTACGGCTTGCCTAGTCCTGTCGTATCTCCATATGCCTTATAATCTAATTAAGACTAGGACAGGCACAACATCCAGTCCACCGCCATCAATTTATCAATGTGAAAGGGTAAACCCATATTTTCCATCAATGATAAATTCGCCCATGCGGGAATCGAACCTGGAACCCTTATCTCACTAGGCAGACACCTACTGAGTTAAGTGTCGGATTTGCTAGAACCCTACAATACTTAAATGCATATGGAATTTTAAAGATGTATTTTTGCAGGAAATTCTCGAAGTTATTATTTATGAAGTGTGTCCTGAACTCAAATGTCCGTCGGTGAAGGAAGAAAGTGCTGTTGAACTACCAAGGGGGACCCACACTCCGGCAGGAAATAGCTAGACAGTTTTATTGTTTTTATTCGACGATATTTGGAAACATTGTGGTCAGATCTGTATTGTACCTGTGATTAGATGAGCGCTCAATTCTTCATCTTTGTGCTACCAGCTTGTGGCCGGTCTGAGAGTAAAATGACTTCATCTTCCTTTTCTTCCATTCTCTCTTTCACTTACCACTCTGTTATGCTTTCATCCTCTTGTCACACTCAGTCTTGTCTTACTATCATGCTCAAATCTCATACTGTCATCATCCAGTCTTGCTCCTCCATCTCATGTACCCAACATCCTCATTACATCCCTACCATCTCACCCTTGCTTCCTCTACTATCTCATGTACTCCAACATCCTCATTAATGCCATACCTCTCAGTCTTGCTTCCTCTACTATCTCATTCCACATTCTACATGTCCATACCATCTCAGTCTTGCTTCCTCTACTATCTCACCTACTCTCACTCTTTCCCTGATAACTTCATTCCTTATCCTGTTTCTACTCGTGACGACATGCTCCCTAAGAACACTAGTGCCGTACCATATTTGTTTGGAGCACTAATGTTATTTGATAGAATTTAAAATCAAAGCTTTGCTAAATTATTTATTTTGTTTTGTTTCTTTAAATTGTTATTGCTTGAATTTTATTGTTATAGTCATTTTATGATCAAAATTAATGGGTTCTTTACTTTTTTTAAATAAAAAAAATTGAAAAAACATATATACACATATATTAGCACCCTGACTTACTACTTATGTACTAATTACACTAATGAGCTAGGAATGAGGAAGGCTGGATTTAGATGGAGAGGTGGAACATCATTTTTGGAAAAAAGAGTTAGTACACCTGACCGGGATTGAACCACTATCTCCCCATCATCGGCAGTCAGCCACTGCGAGAGTAGCGCCTTAGACCATGCGGCCACCGAAGCGGGTAAGAAGACTGTTACAAAGAACTAAAACGTTTATTAGCACTGAACAAAATAATTTTTTTTTATTGTGATATTGTTTTGATATATATTATTTTATGGTTGTGATGTTTATTAAATGATCATACAGAATAATGATGGAGAGAGATGTACAAGGAAAATGTTAAGTAAAGGGCTTTTAGTTTGTTTTTAATCTCCACATGGATAATATATTATAGTGTTGATAATATGTTGTATATAAAAAATCATGTTACATAGGCCACTTTTATTTTGTACTTATTTTTGTTAAGCTTATATGACAGATTTTAACGCATCATCCCTTCTGAGCTTTCCTTGTGCTACTTTGGATTGTAAACATTCCACTTTCAGTAATGATGCAGACACACTTGAGATCAATATTATATATCTATTTTCTGAAAATGTATGAATGTAAAATGTGCATTTATGTATAAAAATTAAAAAGTGTTTGTAATGTTTAAAAACATTTGAAAACATGCTTGGTATGCTATATTTCTACAGGTCTCTAGTTGCCAAGTTGTTCCCAAAGATAATAAAAAGTGTTGTGACAAATGAAGATGGTTTTGTTTTTATTAATGTGCTGATGATTATCATCATCATCAGCTGTTTCCAGCTTGTCGCCGGTTCACCATGACTAAAGGCCTCCATCTTTCTCTATATTTTGATTTATTTAGCACCGTATCTTACTACCCATTCGGGTTATACACTTGGATACTAATTACCCTTATGGGTTAGGAATTGGGAAGGTTGAATATAGAGGAAGTGAACCCACATTTGTGTGGAAGGTGAGTGGAAAACTATTTAAGAAAAACCACCCCCTATACACCCGACCGAGATTCGAACCTCGATCTTCCTGTCCTCGGTAGTCTAGCTAAACACAAAACTAGCGCGTTGGCTAAATATGCCATCGAGGCAGGTATCTTTCCACCATTCTTCTTCCTTTGATTGCTTCCAATCTTCTGAGTCTGCCAAGGTAAGACAATATTTCCACTATAAATAAAGTGTACATGCACAACAACTCAAACTATGGACAAACTAGTTGAGATTGGGAGAATGAGTTAAATGGAAACTAACATCGAGGATGCTCAGGAGAAAATAATCACTCAACACTGGAGACTGGGGAACATTTCAAATACGTATATTAATTGCGACAGTCGTGCATTGTACACTGGGGACAAAGACTAAAATAGTAATGGCCAAGGCCGATTTCAACAACAAGAATATACTACAGGGTGTCCAGCGACCTGGAAAACAGGGAAAAGTCAGGGAATTTTATTAAATTTCTGGAAATTTTACATTTCGTCTATAAAAAGTCTCATATTTTGATTCACAATAGTCAAAATAACACTTTTCTTCCAGTTAATACTTACCTGGAATCACTTTCATACCATTGTCCATGTTGAGCAGACTTATACCACTTCTCAAGGTCAACAAGTGAGTTTTGTGTCTTTCCACCTTTCTGCTACATGTCTTTAGCCAAAGTTGAGTCACATGCGCAAAATTTGACTTAGGCCTACATTTTAAGTAGAAGGAACTAAGAATGACTCTGTCCTAAAACTATTTAAAACCGTTATAGGTTGAGGCAATCTTTTAATGGCTCAAAACAATTTTACTGAAATCTATTTTTAACTTAAAATAGTCCATTTCCCCGTAGGCAGAAATTGTTTAATCCTTCTATTGAGTGACACAACTTCAGAATGTCTAGAAAAAAAAACTATTTAATCTGTTATCTTAAAAATTATGTTTCATAATATACGTAATATCGATAAATAGTGGTCTGGGAAAAAGTAAATTGGATCTGGAAAACCTGGAAAAGTCGGGGAATTTAGAAATATAGTTTGGCTGGACACTCTGTACTAATTACTGGAAAATTGAACCTGGAGAAGTTGAAGAAACTGGTGGAGTGCTATACATGAAGCTGAAACATAGATTGTGAATAAAACATAAAAAGGATTATTTAAAAAGCTATAAAATGGAGTACTGAAGGAGAGTATAAAAGATAGGGATGTGCGAAGGCCACTTTTTCAATTTAAATCCGAGTCAAATCGACTAATACAAGATATTTTCTAGGATGTAACGATGCAGATACTGATGAATCGTTATCAGGTGATTGTTTATACCGATCAATCGGAGGTTTCTTAAGTAAAATTTTCTAGTTAGGAGTTAAGTGATCAATATTGCAATAAAATAACATATGCACACTGCATCTGGGTTGTGGACCATACATGCAAAGCTTACATAACCAGATAAGGAAATATATTATTATTATTATTATTAGCACCGCATCTTACTACCCGTTCGGGTTATACGCTCTTACGCTAATGTGTAATGGTAGGGTGATTGTGAGATGAAATGAAGGACCTACAGTTTAACGTGGAATCCGAACCACGGTGGAGACCTGGCATTCCACACATTCACAAGATAACTTGTAAGGAAATATAAATTAATATCGTTGATAAAACTAACAATCTAGTTTCATCTTTCGCTGGTTATGCCAAGATTAATCAAAAAGTAAGCCTATCAAAGCTTTAACTGTTGATTTTTAAATAAAATTCTTGTGTATTAATCCCATTAACTGTTATCATTCTCTTAAGCATGTTTCCCAATAGTTATTAACAAATAATCGGTAATCAGGACTAATTGGTTTACATAATCGTAGTATGAACAATTAATTTAAACAATCGGTAATCGATTTTACTGAATCGGTACATCTCTAAATCATTTTTCAAGACAAATCAAAAGTGTGAACATTTAACAAAATGATTAATCAAGTTTTCTAATTTTTGCACACCTTTAAGAAAGGATAAATTAGACAGATTGAGAAATTAATAAAGGACTTCTAAGAAAAGTTGATGAAAAAAAAACCATTCTGAAAGTGATTCTACAAAGAAAGGCCATCTGGATGGGGTCACACATTATGAGAATAAATAGCTTATTGAGTGATGTCAGATGAGACAAGACGGGATCATCAAGTCTAAAAATGCAACTGAAGGATGGCCTTAAACAAGGAAAGATAATGTAGTTTTAGAATATTAAGGCCCCCCACATCCACGAGTAATACATTCCTACATCTATTGCGGTTACGTGAAACCGTGGATAATACCATGATATTCATGATATGGTGAAGTTTAATTGATACGTCATTCACAGTAAGACAATACCAACATTAAATAAATCTCTCTCTATAAGGAAAACCTCTTTTCACTTTATGAGGTAATTGTATTATATTTGGAAGAAGGTATAGGAAAGGTGGTTAGAAACATATAAAAGGGATGAACAAAATATGCCTTTTACAATGAAAAGAAGAACACATTTCACACTTTACATTGCTGCCATTGGACAAAGAGGTAATGGTTGCCTCTTAAAGAAAATCGATCGTCACCGCCCAATCCCCCTACCTAGGTTTCATTCTATCGCAACTCATCAGGGAGGGGAGTGAAGTGTGCAACGCAACTTCCTAAAAGAGGAAACAGGAAAAAAGAGAGAGAGAAAATGGAAAATTGTAAAGAATAATTTCCTATACCTTCTTCCAAATATAATACAAAATTAAATGAAGTAATAATAATATTGTAACAAGATTAGTGTTTAACAGTGGGACCAGCGTGCTCTCATTGTTTACCCTGGCTGCGCTCCTTGTTCTCTCTGTCTCCCTCCTTGTCTAGCAGGTAGGCAGCGACCTTCTCACTTGACTGGGGGCTGGGGGGATTAGAGGGGTCGAGAGGGTGCGGGGGGGAGGACGGAGACACGTTGAGGGGTCTGGATCCTATATTCTGGACTTTTAACTCTAGAAATGGAGGATTCCAGATCCTTAGCTGTCACTACCCCTATATAAACACACTCAGCGATAGCCGTGGGTATTCAGTTTGTGGTTCTAGACTAATGAGTCCGGGAGTCCCCAGTGCGAGTGTGTGTACTGGTGTGTACATTGTGTGGACCGGCGTGTCAAGTGTGAACCAGAGTGACCAGCGAGCAGGTCAGCGCATCTGTGGGCGGATCAGCGAGTCCAGCGTTGGTGTATAGCGGGTCACCGCCATGTATCGTGTGTGAGACAAGTGACATTTGTTGTTATTATGAACTATTGTGTTAATGAACATTATTGTGACTGTTTTTAAATATTTTAATAGTCATTAGGTGTTTTATAGTTGTTAATTTGTTTATTCAATTTATTTACATCTCTGTGTGCTCTATTAGTTTAATTAAGTTACAGACTTGATTAAGGCTCTTTTTATTTTACTTAATTACTTGTTTAGTTATAATTAATTTAGATATACAGTTAATCAGAGTGTGTATATAGGTGGTAATTTTAATAATCAAAACCTCAAAAATTTTGTGGCATTTTCATTTGTGTTTGGTCAGAAGCCTACCCCAATATCTCTAAAAGAACTCGTGGTTCACACTTTCACATGTGAGCGGCCTGTGACCCTCCCAGGTCATGTGCGCCCCACGTTACAATATGTACTGTACACTACAGTGTACTTACTACTCTACATTATTCTTGTTGCAATAGTCAATGATTATGATGTCAATAAATGTACATAGTAGGCGCATTTGTTCTGCTGATAGCAAGGCCGGTTCTCGCTTGGCGCGTGGTTTGAAACTATAACAATTTTTTTCTTTAATTAAAATCATCATCATTATTGGCACCGCGTCTTACTACCCGTTCAGGTTATACGCACTTACGCTAATGTGAGATTAAAATGGAGGACCTACAGTTTAACGTGGAATCCGAACCACGGTGGAAGCCTGGCATTCCACACATTCACAAGTTGTGATTAATACACTTCTTGTCAGAGGTGAAGGAAGGATTTGGCAATCAGATAGATCTGTGCCGGGACCAAGGATTGAACCCCGGACCCCCAGCACAGAAGTCTTGACTCCTTACCCCTAAACCGCCAGGTCACCTTTAATTAAAAGTAAATAAAATTGGTCAATGGTAAACCGCGGATAGTGAATCAGCGAATATGGGGGCTCTACTATATCTACAAGTTGAATCATCTGAGATGACATACTGGAGGACTCAATTCTGACAAGGCAATAGACTTGTCGAAAGACAGAACACCTAATAATAATAACTTACACAAACAGATCAACTAACGTCTATTAATGTTTGTAAGTATAGATATAGGAGAGGAAGGTATAAATAGGATGAAAAAAGAAATGCATTCAAAGTTAATAACAAACATACAGGATAATTTTAATGAACATTTAAAATACACGTCTTATTAATTATATTTCCTTATGAAAACAAAGACTCAGGGGGGTGAGTAGAGAAGGGTGTATTCACTCGCTATTTATAAATGAACCTAAATAGATAATAGGGGGTTGTATGTATGTGCATATTAACAGTAATATATACAATTTAGGATATTGTTCACTGTATTAACAACAAAATTCAACTACTTGGTAGTTTTATTATCCTTAAATACTTTTTTTCATATAACATTTTATATGTAGTTTCATGAGTGGTTAAAAAAAACTGTTTTCAATTTTATAGCAGTTGCACAGTAATTGTGGCAGTATTGGTAAAATATATTAATAGCTCATTTATTAAAATAATCAGCAGAGTTTAGTCAGCGCCATTGTTCTAGACTTTTAATCCAAAGGACAGGTTTCAAATCCAGATCGAGGTGCACTGGGAGAAATATTTACAGCATGGTTCCTCTGTGTCTACAGGTAAGGTCGGTGTGTTTCATCAAACCGTCCTCACACTGTTTTAGCTTGATTAGTTTAGTTCTTTATTGGAGCAACAGGGTATAAATGAAGTCCTAAACAGAGTGGTGGAAAATAACCATTTTGGATGCGATGGATCAGACACATTTAGGAGGAAAGGTTGAGGAAGAGGAGCTTAGAAAACAACGTATCAGACACATCTCTAGGAAAGTTAGGGAAAGAGACTTAGAAACAACGGATCAGACACATCTCTAGGAGAAAGTTGAGGAAGAGGTCTAGAAACAACCGATCAGACAATCTCTAGGGAAGGTTGAGGAAAAGGAGTTAGAAAACAACCGATCAGACCATCTCTAGGGAAAGTTTGAGGAAGAGGAGCTTAGAAAACAAACCGATCAGACACATCTCTAGGAGGAAAGGTTGAGGGAAAGAGGAGCTTAGAAAACAAACCGGATCAGACACATCTCTAGGAGGAAAGGTTGAGGGAAAGAGGAGCTTAGAAAACAAACCGGATCAGACACATCTCTAGGAGGAAAGGTTGAGGGAAAGAGGAGCTTAGAAAACAAACCGGATCAGACACATCTCTAGGAGGAAAGGTTGAGGGAAAGAGGAGCTTAGAAAACAAACCGGATCAGACACATCTCTAGGAGGAAAGGTTGAGGGAAAGAGGAGCTTAGAAAACAAACCGGATCAGACACATCTCTAGGAGGAAAGGTTGAGGGAAAGAGGAGCTTAGAAAACAAACCGGATCAGACACATCTGGGGAAGTTGGAAAGAGGACTTAAAACAACGATCAGACACATCTTAGGAGGAAAGGTTGAGGAAAGAGGAGCTTAGAAAACAAACCGGATCAGACACATCTCTAGGAGGAAAGGTTGAGGGAAAGAGGAGCTTAGAAAACAAACCGGATCAGACACATCTCTAGGAGGAAAGGTTGAGGGAAAGAGGAGCTTAGAAAACAAACCGGATCAGACACATCTCTAGGGGAAAGGTTGAGGGAAAGAGAGCTTAGAAAACAAACCGGATCAGACACATCTCTAGGAGGAAAGGTTGAGGGAAAGAGGAGCTTAGAAAACAAACCGGATCAGACACATCTCTAGAGGGAAAGGTTGAGGGAAAGAGGAGCTTAGAAAACAAACCGGATCAGACACATCTCTAGGAGGAAAGGTTGAGGGAAAGAGGAGCTTAGAAAACAAACCGGATCAGACACATCTCTAGGGGAAAGGTTGAGGGAAAGAGGAGCTTAGAAAACAAACCGGATCAGACACATCTCTAGGGGGAAAGGTTGAGGGAAAGAGGAGCTTAGAAAACAAACCGGATCAGACACATCTCTAGGGGGAAAGGTTGAGGGAAAGAGGAGCTTAGAAAACAAACCGGATCAGACACATCTCTAGGGGGAAAGGTTGAGGGAAAGAGGAGCTTAGAAAACAAACCGGATCAGACACATCTCTAGAGGGAAAAGGTTGAGGGAAAGAGGAGCTTAGAAAACAAACCGGATCAGACACATCTCTAGGGGAAAGGTTGATGGAAAGAGGAGCTTAGAAAACAAACCGGATCAGACACATCTCTAGGGGGAAAGGTTGAGGGAAAGAGGAGCTTAGAAAACAAACCGGATCAGACACATCTCTAGGGGAAAGGTTGATGGAAAGAGGAGCTTAGAAAACAAACCGGATCAGACACATCTCTAGGGGAAAGGTTGAGGGAAAGAGGAGCTTAGAAAACAAACCGGATCAGACACATCTCTAGGAGGAAAGGTTGAGGGAAACAGGAGCTTAAAAAGCAAAAGGATTCAATATTGGATAAACTTGAGAAAAAAAGGAAATTTCTGGACACTGAAGGAAAAGAAGGATACATTGGTGATTCATGACAAAAGGAATGAACCTGTCGTAAGACGGGAACATAATGATAAATTAATAGTTAGTTCAAGCTAAACTGACACTAGATTTTTTAAATAAAGAGTTTCATCAAATCTTTTTTTCACCTTTTGAAATATTCAATTTGAGTTATATGCTTAAATAAATTCTGCTAATGGAATCGGGGATGAGGAAGGTATAATTTTAATGGGAATATACCCGCATTTGTGTGGAGGGAGAGTGAGAAACCATACAGTAAAAATCACCCTCATGAAATCTAACTGGTATTCTAACAACTTATATGGGTTTCATCAATTTAAAATTGTTCATAAATTTGAAAATTCACAAGGTGCTAATAAAGTGCTAATAGTAAAGTCTTAAGTAATCGTAATTTTGTTGTTAAAAACAGTGAAAATAAAGTTTTAAACATAGTTTTCATTTGCGACTATATAAATACTGGAATATACACTGTTTTATTTTACGTTAAAATTAAAAATTAGAACATTACACTCAATTTCATATTATACTAAGACATGAATCCACAGGTTTTTTTTATATAAATATACATTTTGAGATCTATATAGTAAATATTTCACATTATGACCTCCCATTTTTTATTACACTATTAACTTGAGCTAAGTTTTAAAGACAATACCAAACTAAGGCCTTTAAAAAAAATGTCTTGACATATTATTCAGAATTAATTTAGGACATATCTTCATAACCATGTGATAATACAATTAAAATTAGGTCTTGATAAATAGCATAACATTCTATTGAACAATGTAAAGTCTTTTATTTTATAAATTTATTATTTAATAAAAATCACTACCTATATTTCAACATAGTTAAAACGACGCCAAAAGGCTATTTTAAAATAAACCTTGAAAGTAGGAATGAAGGGTAAGGTCAACAAACTTATCAGAAAACTGTAGGTCTCAAAGTTCACAATTAAACACATAATTATGAAATTTTCGAGGTTAATCCGACCCCTTTTTAAACAAAAAAGGGTAAAACACAGAATGGACTATGGGCAGCATGGTTAGAGGTAGATCATGGACACTTGAATATTGTTGTTACCTATTCAAACTCATATTTTGACTCTTGGTAGATGGATTGAATGTTTGATGTATTATTGTATTTAATTTGAATTATTAACTTATCAGTTATTACAGTAGAGTCTAGGAGACTCGACACGTGCACACAGTTGTTGGCACCAGTATTCACAATCCAAGGTCATTGAACTGTATAACCTCTCAGTTTGTTTGTGTAACTCGAGTGGAACATTCGTGTTGTGGTGTTTTTACAAGTGCTGTGTTTGTTAGTTTTATAATTCAGTAACGTGTTATTCGAATCAATACAATACTATATGTACTGTACTGCACTGCATTTCTGTATATTACACGTATGTATATACACCATTATATTAACATGTAATATATTGTACTGGTCATATATTACTATTACTGTACCGTACAATACTACAGTATAACTGTACCTATAATACTGATACTGTACTGTGATTCATCCTTGTTTAGTAAACATGACATAATAAACATACATCTTATTCAAGTTCATCTGTAAAACTCAACATTTAAATAACTCGACACCATCTCGGTCCACATTTGGTCGAGTTTCCGAGACTTGACTGTATTTATTATTATTGTTCATATGAAAATGACCAACTTGTATGAGAGGACTTGCTTGGAAGAAAAGGAGAGAAAGTTATCCAAGGAAGGTGCCTGGATTTGGTTATATATTGGTGAGCAAGCTCCAACCTATGGAACTGGGAAGCATTGCAGCTATTGAGGACTACTCTTATTACTCTCCATTATGTGTTTGGGGATGAAGTGCTATTATTTGTCTTTTAAGAAGTTTTCTGGTAAGTTTGTAGGCTCTTTCCTTCTATCTTTTTTCAAATGTTTTTATTTCAATATATAACTGTACCAGTCCATGCTAATTATTATTAATATAGAGAGTTTGTTATAGCAAGAAATAGATCCATATAAATATATGTAGTTTTATTTTTGTCTAAATCTAGAACACCATTGATTTTTTTTAATGATACATATGTTTTAAGATCAACTTTTTGGTTGTATTTTTATCCTTATGTATGGATCAAAATTTGTTATACCTGTCCAATTTGATAGTCATGCTAATTACTCTCGTAGAAATGGAAATAGATTTAAGTACAACCATATTTATATAGATGCTGCATGATAAAAATAATTTAACTATAAATGTATCAATGCTATCCAAATAATGTTATAAATTTGCCATCAAGTTACTAAAATTCACAAAATAATTTTACTTTTCATTATTTCTTGTTTTATCCACTTTTGTTGCTGTACTTTATTTTCCAATTTCAAGGCCTCTTTTTGTTTGTGATATGGCGTACAAACACACCAAGAATGTTATTAGCAACTGATTACATATTAGGTGTTATTATTGTGAAACATAGCCCATAAATTATTTTTAAGATTATTATAGTTTTAATCACCCTATATTCCTTAAATTTTAAGAAACCAATCAAAACTTCAATGTTACACTCATAGCTAGGCCAACAAATTAAGTATATCTTAATATATATGCTATTGAATTTAAACATGCTGTGGGATTAAAAAAAAATTAGGGATGAGCCTATAATATTTTAATCCTTAAAACATTTTCAAGATTTGATGATTTGAGAAAAATTTTGATTCAAGATGTTTAAAAATCAGAGTTTTAGTATGGATTTTTATTTTAGACTTATTATGTCACTAACTGGTTGTTTAAATTAAAATAATTATTATAGCACAAACTTGGCAACAAGGCCCTAGACTAGGGCTAATACAATTAGTTATCCAAGCGGAACACTCCAAAAAAATAATTATAATATTTGGCGGGCCAGACATTTAATTCAGTCTGGCTGTAGTTTTGAACGTTGTTAGAGTATATTTTTGCAGTTTAAAATGGGCCTGAGGGGCGGTGAGGGGGAGAGGGGAGGGGGGAGTGATGAAACGTACATTTGGTTATATATTTCATTGATCTATTTCAGTTAAATTCAATATAAAAGTCATAATAATATTAGCAAATATGAAAAAGTAAATTGCATCAAAATCGTTTAAATATATTAATTCAAATATAAATCATTATGGGAAAAGTGACACCTATGGTATCTTAGTAACTTGGAAAAATTTGGCTCACACTTTGTCAAGAGTGATTCTGATAATACTAGTCTTCTAGCCCCTTTATTTCCCAGGGAGGTCCAAGTGTTGACCATGATAGCGTTCATATTAGAAAATGATGATTCACAAGCAAACATAGACCTGAACAATGTTAATATTATTATTATTAGCACCGCGTCTTAATACCCGTTCAGGTTATACGCACTTATGCTAATGTGTAATGGTAGCGTGATTGTGAGATAAATGGAGGACCTACAGTTTAACATGGGATCCGAACCACAGTGGAGGCCTGGCATTCCACACATTCACAAGTTGTGATTAATACACGTCTTGTCAGAGGTGAAGGAAGGGTTTGGTAATCAGATAAATATGTGCCGGGACTGAAGATTGAACCCCGGAACCCCAGCACAGAAGTCCGACACCTTATCCCTAGACCATCAGGTCACCAACAATGTTAATAAGAACAGAGCAAACATTTTTTACATGGAAACATGTTTGAATCAATATCAATCCAAAGCTGCACCATCACTAATCTTAGAATGTGATCAATCCAATCCGATGTGATCTCAGATCAGTTAAATTGTTGCTGAAAGTTTTGAGACTCGGACTTGAATGGATTTTTAACAAATTGCATTACTTCTTTATAAATGATGAAGTCTCTTATTCAGTCGTCCAAGGTTTTTTTTTTCTTTGGCTTACTCAAGAAATTAATCATAACAAGGCTAGCACCCGTTTTAATAACATCAATAATTTCACACAATTTCGGAAAAATGAAGTAACTCCTCTCGTGTCAAGTCCAAAGAAAATATTGCAAATTTTTATTGAAAATTATTTAGCTTTTTTGTTATTCCATATATTAGTATGACAAAATAAATCATATAATAATTAATAACCCAACTATACACATAAAATATTCATTCCGCAGCAAGTTTTCAGATTACGTACCTCCATTTAGAGTTGTAAAATCCAAGAGAAACAATTATCTAATTTTTTAGTTCAATTAACCTCTCCAGCACTTAAACCTTACTCAACCAATGAATATAATTATGAATTTGAAGGTTTTTGTGTTTTGCAGAAATGTGTGCTAATAATATACGGTACAGCCGGTGCTGAAGGCTGGATTCACAATATTCTTCATCACATACTTTAAGTTACCAGAAAGTCCGGCGCATCAGACATTTTGGTGAGAAATTTGCAGTTTAATATCTACATCTTAAGGGTCTCCAACTTGCAACTAAACCACTTTCTCTTCCATTCATGGACAAATTATCATTCGTTACAAGGAGACAAATACTCTGTGACTATTTTGTTTTTAGCAAAAATGTTTTTTTTTTTGTTTTTTTTTTTTTCAAAAATAGCTTCTGCATTAGTATTTTCCTCAAGTGGAACAATTCTTCATGAAAACGGTTGTCAAAATAAAACGCCCAATTAATGATATCCATGATCTCCGTCGACATCAACTATCATTGATATTGTTTCCGCCTGGTCCAAGTTTTTGTGGATTAGGTTGTATGTTTTTGACATTAGGATTTGTTCACTGGAAGAAATTGCACTCGATTTAGTTTTTTCTTCAGTAATTACATAGTTTAAGAATGCTATCATATATAATCTTCTATTATTTTGAAACGGTAAATAACTTTTTTCCTTTTAGTTAAGTTTATGTTTAGTTAGGCTAATCACAAGGACACCATGCTAGCTTTTTTTGTTGTGACAAGGCTCGCATGAGAATACTAATTTCTCTTCGGTAAGAGGAAGTCAAAGATTTAGCTTTTGAGATACGCAATGCTGAATCGCTTGGGTAATTTTTCAAAATATCTAGGCTTACTTTCATAATGTCTTTCCAAGTTGCACTCCTTGATCGAAAAGGACACATTGGTTTAGTATTAGGAATGATTGGCATATAAATATGTACTCAATGATCCGTTTAGTATTAAAACCTGATAAGAAGAACAAACTTAAATATAAGTTATAAGATGTACAAGCAAAGCACTCCACTATTACCATAAAGAACACAAGAACAATCTGACAGGCATATATCAACTGACGAGACGTCCACTGCTATGCACACCTCTGTGGAGGGTAGAAGTGGTGCAAGTCACATCCCCCCTCCCCCTTGGCCACCCTGTCAACTGCATTATTCAAAACCAAACACAAAAAAAATATATACGATGCCTCTCCACTGATGGCCGGACTTCAAATCCGCAGGCCAATCTACGAAACTTTGCGGGTTGGATGTGGCCCGCGGGCCACTAATTGAATTGCCCTGCCTTAGATAATTAATTCACCACTTAAATGTGATGATGACGATATGATTTGTTTAATCATATTATTTTCAATAACTCTATATAATAGAACTATAACTTGTGATTAGAATAATCGATAACGAGCCAGCATTGTCTTTGAATGAGGATGTAAAACAAAAGTGTCCGCATAGCACTCAAGCAAGGGTGTAGAAAGATATTTTTTCTATCATAAAATTGTAACATACGTTTAAGGAGCCAATGAAAGATTTTACATGGTTCTAATCGATGTCCCCTCGGGGGATTCCATTAAATTTTAGGTGGGGTTTGAAAATACCCCCCTCCCCTCTTCTACTATGCTCTTGCACTCAAAAGATTATCAGGTAATGTAAAAAAAAAATGGCATTGCATTTCATTTTAGAATATCTCAATAAAATAATGGTCATGTCATTTGCAACATCTATCAATTTATGGTTGCTGTCAGAATTGTTTACCTATAGGCAGAATCATATTGTCATCAGTTGAGCTTAACCCAAAACTGTAACATGCATGGATTTATATGGTAAAATAATATAATATATTAGTTTATAGGCCTATTATGTTAACAAAGAGTTAAAACTAGTCTTCTCCGGATAGTTTTTTTAACACCTTATAGCTAGGGTCACCTCATACAATTTCCTAATAGTGAGCAATAAATATTGTGTAAGTGAACAATTGGAGAATTTCATCATATTGTTATGGTGCGTGGAGTTATTTCTTAGTTCTTATATTTTAATTAAAAAACACTATCAAAATACCATCACTGTTATTCGAAGCTGTAATTTTTTTAAACTTAGTTTTGAGTATAGTATGTATTCAGTCTCAATCAATTATTCATATCATTATTTAACTTTATTCAAGAAAAATCCATACTTTGAATAACATCGCAGAAAATGTTCTAATTTTTTTGATTAATTCATAAAGCAGTTGTTTTTTTTTTCTAATAATTTAACCATTTCTAGTTAATATTAAATGCTATGAATTGAGTACATCAATTTTTTGATCGAAATAAACATTATACTTTTATTTTGATAAAAGAGCATTTAGAAGAGTTTAAAATATGTTTTAAGAAAAACGTATTTTTACTTTTGAAGTGTAATTGTAAATTATGTAAGAAGGTGTATGAAAATTTTATGTACCTTTTTTCATATAAACAACTAGGTATTTTTTGAAAGAATTTTCAATATAACTAGCCTATTATTGTTTAATAATATGAATCAAAAACATAAAATACAAGTATTATCTATTTCACCTTTAGAATCTGTCAAATTTTCTGGATCTCACACCTTTTTTGAGTAATTTAACTCTACACATTAGGTGTGAACTTCATTATTTTTGTTTTATTGTATAAAGTTCAGGTTTATTGAGAATAAAAGCTATTTCAAATTATAAGTATTGATTGAGAGGAAAAGTTTATACATCTGTTGTTTTAAAATACATTATTATATACTTTTCAAAATATATCTAATATATTTTTTAGGTATTATCAATACATTAAATAATATTTTAAGAATCTGATGTTTTGTTCATTTTGTACCAACTAAAATATTGTTAAAGATAACCATTAAAAAAAAGTTATATTCTTTACATCACTTTTTACAGTACATTAAAGTTTAGAGATATGTTTTTGACTAATGTATTATTTACATTACTTGCTTTTGAATTTTTATTGTAAATTGAATTGATTGTTTTGTGAGAGGAATATAACTTTTATCTTATAAAGTATTTTGAATACAATAAATAAATGAAATACAAAAATAAAGCTAAAATTTTAAAAATAAAGTAATTAAGCATGATTGTGTATTTTATAAATAAAGTGTATACTTTTAGGAAAATGTGTGGAAAGGTTATTATCATAAATAATCAATATTCACACTATACCATGACATATAATGTATTTCCTTAACCACTAATCTATTCACTACACTAGGAACGTATCATAATTCCCATAACTTTATGGTAAAAATATTTTACACGGTAAAAATAATTATTACTACTAGCCAAAATTCTCCTTCATTAACATTTCAAAAATAAATGCCCAAAATATTAGTTTATGATAATTAATTTGGTATAGGTGTATTTTTTTTATTTATTTGGTCTTACTATTACAGCCAGAAAATATTAATTACAGATATTAAAATGACAAGTGTAACTTTCCATTGGATTTTAATAAGAAAATCGTGCTATATATATATTGTAGTTGAAATATAATATATTGAAACTTTAATACTAATTTAGAGGTTATACTTTCTTTTTTAGACATATATATGTTGTAAAATGTACAGGTTGTGATGAGAATTTCAGAAATGTAAAAAAAACACTGATATTAAAAGAAGTATTTGCAACAATCATCAATAACTATATAACAAAATATTTTTGATAAACTAAAATTATAGTTAAATTGATTGGAATTTTAATATTGATTTGTCATAAAAAATAATTTTTAAGAAGTTATTTTTATACCAAGCATTTTCAAGAGTTGCCCGCTCCGTTGTTCATGCAAACAAAGGCATCAGCCAGGCCTTGTTTGGTTTGCTGTCGACGGGCCGGTCAAGATTAAAACCTAGGGCTGATGTGATGAGGTGGTTTTTCCTAAAGGGTCTCCCACTTAACCTTTACTCAAATGTGGCTACACTTATTCTAAATTTTAATCTTTTGTTTGATTACTATCTCATCAGACAATGTGCAAAAAGAATTTCAAGTGTTGACTCATGAAGAATTGATTTTTGCTTTATTTTACTTTTATTTTTCCAAACTTTTGTATGAGAGATGAATAAATATATATATTTTTAAATATATATTACTTCACGACCTAATCCATTCAAATGATATATATTCATACCATTGTTTCGTTGTGTGTAGATAAAACCTGTGCATAATTCAAATTAAATGTTCAATATAGGTTATATTTAAATTTCTGGAATCCAAAAAAACCACTGAACAATTTGTTTAGAGCTGGTAAATTAGCATAATATTTTGGAATAAGTATATCATATTTACCTTTTATTTATTAATCGTTGTCTAAACTTGAAATATGACTAGGCATACCTAAAAATGTTTTTTTAGAAAATAACTTTTTAAAAATCCAAATTACTTTTTAAGTTGCAAAAAATAGGCATTTTATAGCATGATAGAATACACTTATTAGGCTGAATACTATACAATTGTCAAAATACATAATATGTATATACATATATTGCCACACCAAGCAAATTTGGAATGAGTTTAGCTTAGTTCCAAAACTTAACAACATACAAACAAGTAAATTTTTCAGGAGGCGGAAAAAACATTTTTTTAGAAAGTATAATTTTTAACAATGAGGTGGCCCAGTGTCTAAATAATTGTTGATGTGTGGGTAGATTTCTTATCTGTTTTTAATAGTATTATATAGAAGAATAACTATTATAAAAACATAAAAAATCTACCCACATATAATTATTTTTTTTAGAAAGTGTAGTACACCAATAGCAAAAGTTTAGATTATATTCTCATAGATGGTGCTGCCTATTAATGCTTTTAATGCTTTTTTTTTTTTTAAATATCAACATAAGGAGGTTTTGGAATTAAGCTAACAATATCCTGAATTAAATTTTAAACATATTTCTCTAATAAACCTTTGGATACCAATAGTTTTTTGTTTTATTTTTTTTAATGTTTCAATTGTGAGACTCTTCTGAAAATTTTAAGATAAAAATTTTTGTTTGCACTTAAAGTGAAGTTGTATTTTAACCATACAGCGGACTCTAGACTATCCAGATTATTCGTAAAACATGGATGAACCAAAATAATAATAAAATCTAATTCCTCATCACATCCCAAACTAACATTTTCTTAACAAACAAGATTATTTATAAAAACAGTTAATTATGTTTACCAAACTAAAAGGTCAACACCAAACTTTTGGAACTTCGAAATTTGTTCACAAATATAGTTTACAGTTAGCTGGAAAAAGAAAATAAGTTTTTTAAGAACAAGACACAAAATGGATATCGTGTGATGCATAATCAGGAGTGCACTGTATCTTTATAACAACTTTGTGCTTGTAAATATTACCACTTTAAAAATGAATAGTAACATTATAGTTTTATTTAGAAACATTACTTGATAATAGTGCAGTGCAATTAGTACATTTAATGATTAATAGTGTTTTTTTTTATTTAAAATTCCAAAGATGATAATCTATTTCCTTAAATGTTTAACTACAAGTTAATATTATGTACTCTCTTAAAAATATATGTACAATTCTTTTAAAAATAATTGTATATTTGATTTTGTATTTTGAACGAGTATTCATGTCAAAAACTGCTCCTTTATTTTCGTCACATGGGGCCTATAAAGTGTTCACTCATATAACTGGGTTCTCGGAACTTCTACACATTTTATTACTGACCATGCGCAAAGTATGAGTTTTAGTGATTTGGTGGAGGGGGAAATTGATGCTTTAAATGAAATCACAAAGCATTGACAATTTATTTAGTTTGTTGGGTTTACAAGTGAAAGTACTAATTACATTTATAAAAATCGATATTAAACAGCCGTTTGAGTTCCAGAAAAAAATAATATGCTCAACAAGTTGATTAAAAATAAAAATATTAATATGGTGTTATAAATAATGACTTCATTTAAATTTAAATATATTTGCAAGAACGTTATGTTTCAAAAATTTAGCAACATAATTTAGTTTCCAATCAAATATGAATAAATAGTACTAAATTTTTATTAAAATATTAGTTGATTTGAGAAATTTGTTTTTGAAAAGATTTAAGATAAACTTGAGAATAGTAGGCCTAATTAAGGTGTAATTGACTTTTTTTTATTAGTAGGCCTACACACCAGAGTTAATAGTGTCTGATTTTACTATGTAACCTGAGAAATTAATTTAAATTAATTGAAAAATGACACCTGTAAACGAGAATCAAACCCAGGACCTTTGACTTGGTGCATCAACGCAATACCACCAGTAACTGTCCTGTATTCAGGGTCATTCTTCACTCATAGCTTAAGGCACAAAATATGTTTTACATCCACTATAGAATGGGTTATCTATCAATTTTTTTTTTTTTTTTTAATTTGCCAACAACCTAAATTAATTGTCAGTTTTATTGGAATGTGCAGCCAAAAACCAGCCAAGTCCCGTTATATCTGAACTGTTGAGTTATGTTTTATCAAGAATTCTTCCAAACATATATACAATTATAGAATTTAGTTTCATCAGGGGATGGAAACCTTGAACCCACAAATCTATAAAGATATACGAGGGCTAACAATTTGAGATTCAGAAAAAGAAAAAAGTTAATTGAAATTTTGAAATGGAATTATTTTTGAGAGATCTAATACTGTTAATTAGTGGTTCAGCCACAACATAATTATAGTAAAAACTTAATAACCAGACCGAAGACCATTAATTATTTAACACTTAACTAAATGTATGAATCTTATAATTAATGCATTATAACCTAAAATGTTAATATTTATATTATCTCTTATGTTAATCATTTTTCTATAGAGTCGAATTCGGGACAGTTAGGTAAAATTAAACTTGGATTCGTAAAATAGTGGAATTGAACCAACGCTAGTGTTACCATATTTTTATCGTTTAGAGTTGTTATAAATGTCAGTGCTGCCCATATCTACAAAATATAACGGATATTGAATGGTATTTTAAAATGTGACCTGATTGTGTTAACGTGTATATAATCTTATTTTTTTGTTCCTTCAACCTCATATTTTGAAAAGTGTGACTTCTGAAACATACTCTTAACAACACGAGAGAGAGAGAGAGATATATATATATATATGTGTGTGTGTTTAAATTTGCTGACCATTTATTACCATCTAATGTATCTTCTCCTTTCGTAATACGACATAGAGCGTGAAAATACATTGCCAACATATTGTTGCTTTAAAAATACTTTTAGGATGATCAAGTTGAGTTTTTGATTGTTTTTTTAGTAATCCTTTATGTTGTTGATTTTGTTCAGAAACAACTGTTCTTTTTTGGTAAACTATATACATTGTTTTGGATCTTGATGAACTTTCATTTTCATTATGATACAAACAAATTTAATGTGTTTATGTATTTATTGAAGTTTATCGGTATTTTTTTTTTTAGTTAATCATTAAAACTTCGATATAGACATTGAATGTAAGAGAGACAAGGAAAGTGGATGTCATGGGAATAAAGTTTATTGAGGAGTATTTTAGCTGCCGCGAGGATAAATAAGATTAGGAATTAATTTATCCGGGAAAGAGTGGGGGCAAGACAGAGATGGTATGGTCATGTAAAGAGAATGGAAAAAGGAAAGAATACCAAAGAGAATGATGGAGATGAAGTAAGTAAGAAAAATACCACAAGAGAGACCAAGAGATGGAAGATGCAATTGTGTGAGAGAATAAGAATGGAAGCGATTAAATGAGGAAAAATGGATAGAAGATAGATGGAAGGAAAGAAGAAGCTGGAGGACTGACCCGCAACAGGCTGTAAACCGTTTTTTTTTTCTTCTAATTATCGGTCTTACTACCTGTTCAGGTTATGTACACATATGATAATTACTATAATGGGGTATGGATGAGGAAGGAAGCATTTTAAAGGTAATCTACCTGCATTTGTGTTTGCATTCAGGAAAAACCACTCTCAGTACACCCGACCGGGATTTCTCCTGATCATCAGCAGGCCAGTCTAACGGAGAGTGATGCCTTAGACCATTCAACCACTGAAATGGGTCTGGAAACAATGATTATGATGATGATGATGATTACCAATACTTCAATAAATATGATAGTCAATAGTATAAAACAATGAAAATAATATAGAATGTCCCCAACAAGGTAGCTACAGTATAAAACAAAAAAAATTGTCAATAAAAATAGTACAAAGAATTTCCAAACAAAAAAAAATTGGACATATTAAAAATAATTCAAAACTCGCTTTAACAGTCTTAAATAAGATTTGTAGTAAATTCGCTGAAGAAAATTTGAAGAAAAAAAAGATCCACGATCATTAAAAAAAATTGATCTATAGCAACTTGATAGTTGGAGTGGGTGTGGGGGGTCATGAGGGGAATTAAAATAAGAGAAGGGTGGATAAGAGTTTAGTAAAAAAAATTAAAGGGAAGAAAGAGGTTAGAGGGATAAAGGGAGGGACTTCAGGGGTTGGAGTGTTTGAAGATAAAAGAGGAATGAATATTAAAGGGTTATGGGGATGGGCTCCGGGGAGAGGACAGGGACTAGCAGAGACCCTTAGTTGATGTAAGAACAAATTGAAAAAAAAAAAGTACTTATTGCTAACTTAAGGACATGATATGATATGTGTCTAAAAATAAATGAAAGCAAACTGCCGATAGTTTAAATTCAATTCAGTCGGTGGTGCAGTCATTCATATTTCACGGTGGGTAAAATTCCTCACATAAAATAAGAGTATATTCAAATTAGAACGTTTCAGCCCTTCTCGAGGTCTTAACAAACCACTCCATTGATAAATGTTTTTTAAAATAAAAACAATATAACAAATGTAGGTTTTTATTTAGTAAACTGTGTCTAAAAGCCAATAAATCATTTTATTAAAGATACATTTTATTATTTAGTTAACTGTTGATTGATAAATATAATAGGAGTAAAAATCTTAAAACATAAGTCAATTTAAGAAATTAAATGGGTAACTTGAAATGGTTATGAAATGAAATTAGTATTTTTTATATATACTTGTATGTGCATTTTTGTTTGACAAATCAAAATAAGTATTGGTCTTTATATATTCTTCAAATCTATAACCCAGAAAGATCGTGTTGCTTTTGAATTGGATTCCAAATGACTTATCTTCATTATTCATGGCTGCAACATGTGATTTGTTTGTTACTACAACTTCTCCCTAGTTGTCAAGCCGCCAAACATCCGTCAAATCAACCTTACATGTGCCCAAAGCAAAGGCAAAAATGCCACATGAATACCTGTGAAATGTCACATCATAAAACCAAATTTTTATTAGTACCTAACATTTTAATTTGTGAGCGCTCATTGTTATATTTAACATTTTCTTTAACAAAAGGTGTTATAGTCAACTAAATCTAAGGTTTTAAGACATAATCAATTATTAAATATATTTAATTTTTAGGTGCAAATTTTGATCGATATAACTTATCAATATACATTATGAAAAATTAAATATTAAACTAGGGTAACTTTAAATGATACTTGTGTAATTATTATTCATAAATACAAACTATGGTTACAAAATCAAATTGACGTATGAGGCAATATTCGCTGAATTTTGACTGCTCCAAATCCAAAATTGCTAATGAGTTCATATGATTAAAACATCAATAAAATTATTTAAAATAATGATGTTAGCAATTATGTTAGCAAACATGTAGAAACAATCATTTTGACTATGTAAAGAATAAATAAATATATAAATTAAATAAATAAATATATAATTATGTGTATGCAACAAACTATTTCAAGGAAATAAATCCAGGTGTATCTCTTGTCTTCGCAATTGTTATAATCAGCGCAATTTGATTCTAACAAACCGTCTACAACCAATTTGATAGGTTAATACTTATTTCTGCTACATTAAGTATGGATGACTCTTTCTATCTGCTATTTCTTTTGCGACATTTGTCATACCAATCGAAAAGATTTATCTCTTTAATTCTGGTAATTAGGTTGTTTGTTTTTTTTTACCTCCCAACAATTTAACAACCATTTATACATAATATTTGAACGCACTTATAAAAAGGGAATGTATTTTTGTTAAATTATTTTGTATTTTATATTTAGTTACATTTTTATTTTTTTCTGACAATGTTACAAACATTAATTCATGGCCTACCTAATAAAAATTGTTTTGTTTTGTTATGGATGGCTCATTATGCTTGTTGTAAATGTTACCGAATCGATGGGCTTCTTATAAACGTTTCACCCAGCTTTGAGGCTGATGCTGTCTAACCTCTGAGGTGGGGTGGGAGGGGGAGTAGCTACGCGCTCGGGCGTCGGGCCGTCTATCGTGCTGGGTGTCATCGCTACAGGAATCAACGACATTACCTCAGGACTGTTGGCTTGTTTGTCTTCATGTACATTGTAAACACGTTCCTGAAACAGTGGGGATCAAGCATAGTTAAACCTTTTTGTGCCATGAGCCGACTTGTTCATCTCCACCTTCCACCGTTAAAAGTGCCACGAGCCGATCTGATTGCCTCCACCTTCCACTGTTAAAAATGCTACAGCCAATCTGATTGCCTCCACCTTCCACAAGTGCCACGAGCCGATCTGATTGCCTCCACCTTCCACAAGTGCCACAAGCCAATCTGATTGCCTCCACCTTCACCTTAAAAGTGCCACGAGCCAATCTGATTGCCTCCACCTTCCCACAAGTGCCACGAGCCGATCTGATTGCCTCCACCTTCCACAAGTGCCACAAGCCAATCTGATTGCCTCCACCTTCCACAAGTGCCACGAGCCAATCTGATTGCCTCCACCTTCACCTGTTAAAAGTGCCACAGCCAATCTGATTGCCTCCACCTTCCACAAGTGCCACGAGCCGATCTGATTGCATCCACCTTCACCTGTTAAAAGTGCCACGAGCCAATCTGATTGCCTCCACCTTCCACAAGTGCCACGAGCCGATCTGATTGCCTCCACCTTCAAACATTAAAAATGCCATGAGCCAATCTGATTGCCTCCACCTTCCACTGTTAAAAGTGTCACAAGCCAATCTGATTGCCTCCACCTTCACAAGTGCCACGAGCTGATTGATTGCTCCACCTTCCACTGTTAAAAGTGTTACAAGCCAATCTGATTGCCTCACCTTCACTGTTAAAAAGTGTCACAAGCCAATTGATTGCCTCCACTTCCACAAGTGCCACGAGCTGATCTGATTGCCTCCACTTCAAACATTAAAAATGCCATGACCAATCTGATTGCCTCCACCTTCCACTGTTAAAAGTGTTACAAGCCAATCTGATTGCCTCCACCTTCCACTGTTAAAAGTGTCACAAGCCAATCTGATTGCCTCCACCTTCCACAAGTGCCACGAGCTGATCTGATTGCCTCCACCTTCAAACATTAAAAATGCCATGAGCCAATCTGATTGCCTCCACCTTCCACTGTTAAAAGTGTCACGAACCAATGTGATCAGCTTTACAGATTTGTGCTAGTTCTGATGTTACCCGACAGAAGATAAGAGTGTATTATTTAACAAGAACATTCCACCTTTGTTATATAGAACACTATACACAGATAAAAAATGATAAAACAGGCTAAGAAATCGCTTTATAAATAACAGTTTGGCGATTTTTCTTGTGATAACCTAAAAAAATGAAGAAATAACCACAGAAATCTTCAAGCATGAATCCATTATAGTGTGGTATTATAATGGTTAGTAAAATATTGGGTGGAATCAAACATGTATAATGTTATTGTTGTATTGGTAAAAAAAAAAAAGCCGTTTTCTCTCAAAAATTCTAAGTGTTTTTACGTTAGGCGATCTAGACACCATTTGTTCTTTAAAATTGACATTTTTATATATTCAATGGAAAAATGGCACCAAACAGCTATTTTTTTTAAAATTAAACATTGAAAGGAGGCAGAAGGGCAAGGCCTACACACTTACCAGAAAACTGTAGCCTGAAAGCTCACAATCAAAAACACAATAAAATACATAACTATGACATTGTTGTGTGTTTTACTCTCTTTTGTTGAAGAAGGGGACTGATTTACCTCGAAAATTTCAAAATTATGTGTTTGGTTGTGTTTTTAACTGTAAACTTTGAGGACTAGAGTTTTCTGATAAGTGTGTATGCACTGCCCTTATATCCTCTTTTCAATGTTTGATTTTGATATAGCTTAATAATATATTTTATCTTAATATTTATTAAATAAAGTTACCTAAGCATGTTATAATATGTACATCAATGAAAATATGTAGGTCATCGTAGTTACGGAATGTCTACTCTCGAGCATGGCATTATCAGTTAATGAAATCGTCTTGAGGGTGGCTTTATTTCTGTAGCAATAGCTTCAATTCTGTAAATGCGCTACAAATTATTGAAGACTGATGATGTCACACACTCTGTAGTACTCTTCACAAGTGGATGAAATAATAATAATAATAATAATTAAAGAAAGACAACATTATTGTAAAGACTGTCTCCTTACCTGTGATTTGTCATACTTGAGCCTCTTCCATAAAAACGGTTTTTTGTCGGGCTGCGCCCCTCCGGGGCCTACATCTGAGTTCGAGGCATTATAGTTCGGATTGGAGAAAGTTAAAACACTTCTCCCTGTGGTGTAGAGATATTTCTTGGCTCTCGTCCGCCTGCGATAAAGCACGATGACCGCCAGCACGCTCGACCCGAGAACTACCAGACTCACAGTCATAGTTATGATGAATATTATAATCTCGCGATGAGCCAAGGAGCCCGACTCTTCCATGTCATTGCGGTCTTTGGACATGGGGTTCTTGATGTTTATGCCATCTCCGATCAGGTTAGGTATGTTGATGATGTTGTCGTTAGTGTCAAGAATTATGGGCACGGTCGACTCCTCAGTCTCCTCGTCATAGTCGGAGGGATCCTTGCCGCTGTCGGGGCCAGTTTTCCTGTTGGGAACTCTGACACTCGGTTCTGAAAGAGCGGGAAAATGGTCATAGACACTCAACCAAACAATGATCAACATTTCGACATTTACATTGATAAAACCCTTCACAAATGTGGCTGACCATCCATTCTGAAAAAAAAAACTATAGATTAGTCAAATCTGCTATTTTACAAATCTTAATCTCAAATTCGAATTTTCATTTTTCCTAATTTGCGGCAGATTCTGTGAAGGCTGAGTGAATTAATTTGCTCCTGTGAATAGATCTAACCGTGTACAATTTATTCTTGTACGAGTCGCAGCCAATCATGAGTTGCCGGTGGCTTGTGATCCAACGATAGATCTAAGAGCTGAACAAGTCCATCATAGATTCTGCATTAAGCTTTTAATGAAGAAGGACCCTAGCTATGGGGCGATTCCTGAAATATCTCAGGTGTAGGTCATTGGCACACTAAGCCAAAGATCTCGGGTTCAATTCCCGTATCCAAGTGTAATTTTTATACTAATTTAACTCAATTTTATTCTTAAGCCAAGTAGTAAATTATCATACACTTCGGTGGCCGCATGGTCTAACATGCTACTCTCGTGTTAGAGTAGACTGCCGAAGACATGGTAATCAGGGTTTGATCCTGGTCGGGTGTACTGAGAGTGGGTTTTTCCTAATAGTTTTACCGCCCTTCACACAAATGCGGGTGCACTTTCTCTCAATCAATCCTTCCTAATCCCTAACTCATTAGTGTAATTAGTAAATAGGTGTGCAACCCAAAAGGGTAGTAAGATGTGGTGCTAAAAAAAAAAGGTAAATTATCAACTCTTTAACCTGTATACAGACCAGGTTCAATGTGTTGAACGGTCTATGGCGTCACTCTCACAATAGACTTGACTGCAAATGAAAAGGAAATCAGAGTTCAAATCCCAGTCGGGTGCACTGAGATTGATTTCTCCTAGATAGTTTTCCACTCTTCCTCAACGTAAATGCAGGCACCTGAATGGGTATTAAGACACATGTGACAAAAGAGAATCTATATACAGTAAACAACTTCTAATGTTTGGTTGGTACCACTTGAGTAAAGGCACAGATATAATACACAGTCCATACGGACCTGTGGAACAAGGCCGGTCATCAGGCACGTCGGGGCAGGAACAGTCGTAGGTCTGTTGTTGGAACAGACACAGATGAGAGCAGCCCCCGTTATTGACGGCGCACGGAGTCCAACCCGCCTGGCGGCCGGCGGCAACAGCTCTTATCTCCATCACTCCATCCAGGTCGGTCCGTATCACGATGCGGTCCTTACCCGTCGTCTTATCCGCGCGCTCCACAGACTTTTTGTACCAGTCTGTCCAGTAGATGTGATCACCATACTGACATCAGGGGGGAAAAGGGGGAAATGTTACGCTGTACAGTTATAATATCTCGTTTAAATACGTGCAATACCTTTTGAAGTAATGTATACAAAATACAAAATTACATATTTAATGAAAATGTACCTCAAAAAGTGAAAAGAAGCTTTCCTTAAAGAGCTATACATTATACATCCATCAATTTCCTGTGTTTGTCTTTCGTGTTAATTGTTCCTTTAAGACTGAGATGATATGGACATGTAATGAGGACGTGTGAGGATAGAATCCCAAGAAAGAGATGGGAAGGATAGGTAACAGCAATTGTGCGAGTGAGAAGAGAAGAATGGTTGAAGGAAAGAGGAAGATGGAAGTATTTTACTAAACTGACTCGCTATAGCATCTAAACATCAACTGTATGAACAAAATCTATCAAATCGTTTCTGATGTAGCCTCAGGGACAGATGGAATCATAGGAGACATTTTTGTTTTTGTGTCAGGGATACATAAAATGTCAGGATACAGCAGCGTAATACCAACATTGAATGGTTTCTCAATTACAATAACTACTCGGTTCAAAAAAGTAAAAACAATTCAATTGAAGAAGCTAATTACTTGAGTAAGTCCAAATGGGTGTGTAGCTTCGGGGACAAGATGGACCCTGTTCTTCCCGTGGAGGTCTGATGTTTCGATACGGTCCCTAAGAGCGTCGGCCCAGTAGAGTCGGCGAGCGCCGTAGTCGAGAGCCAGACCGTTGGGGAAACCAAGGTCTGTGCCGACAACCGTGCGGCGGGCTGATCCATCCAGCAGTGAACGTTCGATCTTGGGGTTATCACCCCAGTCCGTCCAGTATAAGTAACTGTTTGACATAAAGAGGGGGGGGGGGGTATAAATATGCAAGACCAGACGTAAGTTTACAAGCTAGTTATTTAACTAGAGATGGTTCGATTCTTTATTTTACAAATTTGAATCTTTATTTTACCTTCAAATCCCGATTAAAGAATTTGAATCTTTTTAAAAACTATCTACATAATATGTAATAGGAAAGTAACAATGATATAAAATATAAATAGTAGCTAGAGGTTAACATTTTTTTTGCTAAAATGCATTCATTATATCTAGGGATGTAACCCTCAAATTCTTAAAAATAAAATTTAAAAAAATTGTGGTTTTGAGTTCTAATACTGCTCATTGGTAGTTCAGAACCAACTATAATTATAGTTGGTGGTTCAGAACCAACTATAATTATAGAATGAACTTAACAATCAGAGCCCAGATCAGTAAGTTATCACTTAACTGACTGTATGAGTGTTATAATGAATGGATTAAAAGAAATAATGTTCACATTTAGTTACTATTTGTATTTATATTAATGTATATATTTATATTTCCTCTTATGTTGATTATTTTTTCCAAGGTTCATATTAGCAAAATAGTGGATTCAATCCAACTCTATCTAAAATTCCAAATTTGACTAATTTTTTTATTATTTTCAAATCTCATTTCCGATGTTTTCTTGAATATCCTTATGGATTTATGGATTCAAGGGTCGCATGCCCTGATTAAATACGTTATGGCTCCCTATGAAAACTGTACTGAATAAAATACCCTTTTCTTGGGAAAATAGCAAGTGCCCTGGGTTCGTCGAGCCCATCCTTAATGACGACCTTGCGGCAGGATCCGTCCAAGCGTGCCACTTCCAGGAGTTTGCGGGCAGCGTCTGTCCAGTAGATGTTGTCTGCTATCCAGTCCACGGCCAGACCGTCTGGCGTTGTTAGGTTTGTGGAGATGAGAGTGTAAGTGTTGGAGAGATTGTGCATGTCGACACTCCTGAAGGAAACAATGACAGGACACTTAGATTCCTGGAGGAAACATAAGGGGGACACTTAAACACCTGGAGGAAATGGAGGCAGGACACTTTGACTCCTGAATGGAGTATATACAGTCACATACACTGCTGAAGGAAACAATGACAGGACACTTAGATTCTGAGGAAACATAAGGGGACATAAACACCTGGAGGAAACGAGGCAGGACACTTTGACTCCTGAGGAGTATTAAGGTCACATACACTGCTGAAGGAACAATGAAGGACACTTAGATTCCTGGAGGAATGGAAGCAGGACACTTCGACTCTGAAGGAGTATATACAGGTCACAACACTGCTGAAGGAACAGGAACAAAGAAAATTTATTATTTTCAAACTACACTAAAAACTTGACCATCCAAACGAATCTCCCGGTGACTGAAAAATGTTAACAAAATAAAAAACACATAAACACAGATTTAAAAATATAGTGTCTTGTCTATTGGTTGTAAAATGTATCTTTTGTGATCACAATGATTTATCTGATTTAAGCCCCATTTGAATGATCGTTAATTTAAAATTGGTGCTATTTTTTAAGGTCACGCCGCTAGTTAGCAGTTCTAACAGGATAAAACCAGAATATCCCTGTCTTCAGAAGTCTAGTCTATTGAGAGAGTTGTGTCTTGCACCATGAGGCTACCGAGGCGGGTATTGTAGACATAATTTTCAAATTCATACCTTATTATATCTAGTTGTACATCAGTGTAGTAGATTTTCTGTTTGGCCCAATGAAAGTCTACGGCTATAGCATTGCGGACATCAGGAATGGGGAGCGTAACGTCCCAGAGCTCGGGCGTGTCCAGAGAGACCCTGGCCAGTGTACTGCGGGTGGCGAACAGGAGGTACGTGGACGGTGGCGTGTTGCAGGTCTCGCCATCTTCCCTAAGGACGGTCCCGGTTCGGACAAGCGCACGAGTAACCGGACGGGTTCCGAAGGCACAAATGCGAGCAGCCACCGTTATCGGACCCGCAAGCGTTCTCGGCGACGTTGTCCGCCTGCAGTTGGTGGACATAGGACACAGTCGGGAGACAAAACAATGCATCCTTCAGCAAGTGGGCAAGTTTTACATCACTTTCATTGAACGCTGTTATTCAAAATGTGCCATAGGTCATGCAACAATTAAAATACGGTTTTAAACGCGAAAATACAGAGAGAGGAAAATGCAACATTTGATTAAAACTTTCATTTATTCATTGTCTATGGTTTTATTGCGAGTTTTCAATTTTCATTTAGCTCACTCGATCCTTCAAGCTTGTAATTGAGAATTTGTATATTTTTATTTGATAGCTAAAGGTAAAAGGTGTGTGTTTTGTGTGTTGTGTCATTTAATTCTTTTATTGTTCTTTTTTGTGACTACAGCACGATTTTGTTAATCCAAACCTGAAACTGTCGAAGACATTCAAATTATCAAATTGTCCAGATAACCAAGGGATGATAAAAAAAAAACTGTGAAGAGGACATTATTTAATAATTCACTGATACATTATTATTCAAAATGTATTCCAATATGTTTTATTACTTCGATTTTGAAACACACCATCCTCACAGTATTTATTTTTTAATATAAAATGTGGTAGATTTGACCACAAAATACTTGTATCTAGTTTTATAATATATTTCTTGCCTTTTCAGTCAGTCTAAAATCACACATTCTGTTAACATTTATGTGTTTTTGCTCAACGCGTTACATATAAATTCACATTAAAATACTGCCCACTAACAAGTTAAACGACGTCAACAGTTGGTTGTCGTTGTAAGATACAGAGAAAACACCATCGTGACCATGAGTGAGTTCGGTGGGAACAAAACTAAGGTAGTAAGGGATGTTTAATTCACTGTGTCTTCCGACTTGCGTTGATTCAGCTGAGCAAGACCGTGCTGTATTTAATTGTTTTATCTTATTTTTATTATCTGTTTTTACAAAAGTTTGACTTTCAAATGACCAATATTTACATTCCAAGAAAGGGGCTGTCAATAAACTGTCACGCTAATTTTGGAGTATTTTTAATTGTAGAGTCTATAACCGTTTAATTGACACATGTTCATTTATGTTTGCTAAGCTCGACGATCAAAGTCGATGAGTCAATTGTTGTTTGTCTACACGTACAGGCAGTTGGGCTTATTAACACTGAACACTGCACGAAACACTTAAATGTAATGTGACATCACGCATTATTTGATTCCCTCCCTCTGTCCCCCTCATCACGCTTGGTCAAGTCGAGCAATAGTCTCCCCCCCCCCCCCCAGATAACAATACATAGTTTACAGACAGCCCCAAATGTAAAATGAATAGCTTATCTTCCTCTGAACTAACCAAACAACATTTGATATATTTATTCCTCTTACCTGCACAGATCGTATGTCCATGAGGCCCTCAAGATTCCCTCTGATGATGGTGGAACTGTTCCCGCTGGCCTTGTCGGCCCGGTGAAGCGCCTTGGTCTGCCAATCTGTCCAGTACATGTGGGAACCAACTATGACCAGCCCGTATGGGTGCGGGACGTTTCGCACTATCACCTTCCTGTCACGGCCGTACAAGTCGGAGCTCTCGATCGTCTTACGTTTCCCGTCATTCCAATAGAGTCGGCCAGCAGCCCGGTCGATGGCCAGACCGTTGGGCCAGCCGAGACCATCAGATATAAGTGTCAATCTGGAAATAAACAATACAAGTGTGGGCTGATATCGGTTATAAATATTCTGTCGAGAGCGCTAGTTTACAACGTTTTACACTCCTTAACCTCACATTTCTGTTTCCCATGGATAGTCGATCCATAATCAGGTTTGTGTTTGAATCCCAGGCAGGAAATAGATTCATCAGAAAAAATACAGGTGGCCCTAGGCCACAGACAGGGCATACACCGGACCCAAAACCTCCAGGTTAAAATGGCTGCACTCATTTGAAGAGCTTGAGTCCTTCAACACGAGGATCGCCATGTGCAGTCCCAAACGGCAACATCGCTATCAAGCAGGCATTTTTATAAACAGTTCACTTTAAAGATGGTTTTTACTGGAGAGAAGACATAAATTGCCTGCTAGTGGCAGTAAACTGGCTTTCGCAAAGCTAGGTTAGGTAGTGGCCCCACCCCCCTTTCAATAAACTATTCTCCAAACAAGCTTACTCGGACTGCAAATTAAAAAGAAAATGTAGAATACAATGCTCTTTTTTTTATTCTAGAAAATGTTTGCAAATTGTTTATTTGTAAAAAATCTTCAAATACGTCGACTAATTATTTGTCAGAAAAGGTTTGTTCATTGAAAGTGGATAAGCGAGTTATTTCGGAGGATTACTGTTACAGTATTGTGTTCAGGTCACCGACCCTTTACAACGAATAAGTTGAGAAAGTGAGTTGTTTCACTTGTAAGTGTTGTTATCACTGAGAACTGCAACTAACACTCCCCAGTTGTTCTTGGTAGAAAAAAAATGGAGTTTTTAATGGAAGCATTAGTCTTTATGAACTAAATAAAATTTGATCAATAATATAACAAATTAATTATTAATAAATAGTTTATATTAGTACTTTTTTTTGTAAGTAATATTTTTTAATAGCATATAATATGACACAATTTTGTATTTCTTTTCTAACTATCTGACATTACTAAAACAACCATTGATTTACAAAAGCTGAGAGACCTCCCTGAGACATGATTCAAACTCTCTCAAAGGGTGGCCCTACATAATCCTAAGCGCAGCATCGCAACAAACGCGACCAGGGACATATCGTGTCTGTCTACCTGTTTTTGCCGTCCATGTCAGCTTGTTCTATCCTTGCGTTCTTGCCCCAATCCGACCAGAACATAAGCCCGTGATAGTAGTGCAACGTTATGGCCCGCGGGGACTCCAACCCGGACCACACCAACACTTTACGGTTACGCCCGTCAAGCTCGGCCACCTCGATGCTGTTCCTACCCGCGTCTGTCCAGTACAGCTGCAACAGAGAAAAGGAAAGCGATGGATGATATTTATATTACCGCCCGAGAAATGCTATTATTTATTAAGGAGGGACCCTTCAATCCTTAAGCCTATTCTAGATTCAAGGATTCAAGAAAATAACAGATTTGATATTTTTAAATACCTGAATTTTGAAATGGAATCTTTTTTAGAGCCTTAATACTGCTTGTTTGGTGGTTCATCCACAACCAGACCCAAGACCATTAATGTATCACTTGACTGAATGTATTAATGGAGTGTTATCCAACCTTTTGTGGACTATGATCCCAATTTTCATCTTTGAGGTCATCGCGATCCCCTTAATAAACCACAAGCATTCATATCTTAGTTTTTAAATTATTACAAACAATAAGCTATGTAAAGATTATAAAATAATTATGAGTGATTAAATAAACAAGTCATTATATTTGTTAGTTACATTCATAGCTGCATTTATATATTGTATTCTTTAAATCGAAAATGACACCTGGCTATGAGAATACAATCTGGGACATTTGAATTAGTACGCACATGCTCTAACTAGTGAGCTATAACCTTACTTGATAAATATAATAGCTTTGCTATCCAACCCATCATGATATGAGCGATTGATATAGTTTTCATTGTACTAATAACAGCATAAAGCCCTCCCAAGTCAAATACAGCTATGTTATCTGATATATCGTGATCTTAGTTGATAGCTCATATGTAGCTAACAATTTCCGCACGTCCATCACAGACTCTGTCTTTAAATTTGAGAGAATAATGACCCTGAGAACACGACAAATCCTGGATATCTCAGTGGTTAGAAAACATTGGCGTACAAAGCCAAAAGTCCCGGGTTCGAATACTGTGTCCAGTTGTCATCTTTCAATCTAAAGAATATTCAACACAAAATTTAATGATTTTATCTCAGATTTTATATTTTCTTGAATCTCTGAATCTCAAATAACCTCAAGAATTCAAAAAGTTTGTCACGATTTAAAATGCATCCGAACAGTGTTTGCTTTGCAACAATCACATTATTACTTTTGTTCCCTGAAAATATATTGTGTATGTTACCTTTCTCCCTGTAGAATCAATGACGATGCCATCAGCAGTTTCCAAACCATCAAAAATGATGTTCTCGATATTTTTGCCATCTTGCGTAGCTTTTTGTATCAGATCCTCAGCTGTGTCTGTCCAATATATCTCACCTATAAACATCGATGTTTGAATTAAACATAAGAGTCAAGTTAACATTTTAATAAAAGGTCATAATTTTTATTTGCTCCCTAGGTAATATAAAAATGATAATATATGTAGGAATATCTTTATATGTGGTGTGGGAGATGAATATAGATGATAAAGTGAACAAATCGGGTGAATAATGAATTCTTAAGAGTCAATAAAGTAGAACCACTCTGCAGATGGTTCTACGAAGAAAGGTCAACTGGATGGGGTCACATTGTGAGAAGAAATGGCTTATTGAGTGATGTCATATAAGACAAGGTGAAAGAAATAAGGGGACCAGGAAGACATCACAAATGACCTCAAACAAAGAAATAAGAAAGTTTCAGGACACAAATAAGGAAACTTCCGACGACCACCACCACCACTTTGGTTCTGAGGCTTCGAGTAGAGCAGTGTTTCTCAAACTTTCAACAATCTCTTTTGGGGGCTATTAAAAAACCAACGTATGTTTTACAGTTCTTTATAAAAAAAAAATAACGGAAAAAAATCTAACAACTCGTAAATTAAAAATCGCCCGTTCCGAAATTTAAGGAACAAGTCAAACAAGACCGTGAAAGAGGGAAAGAAAAACTTATAAAAAACCCATGATATTATGTTTAAATCTTTGTTAATTGTTTATCAATAAAATATTTTATTTTACATTGAACTCTGTGGTATGTTGAGTATCCTCTGAAATCTTTTGTGTACACCTGAGGTTACGTGTATCATACTTTGGGAAGCAGCAAATTAGATATATATCAGGTAATATACAAGTGATTTAGGCTTTACTTTAATCAGTAGGTACAGGTACCAGGTGCTAGTCACTCACACATTTTTAGTAGCATAAAAAAAATATAAAAATTACAAAATTAAGTAAATTATTTGACCTGTGTTTAATAATATTAAACTATTAAAAACGTTTGTAAGGGTATTCATATTTTCACAAGTTTACGGGTCAATTTGTTGATTTACAGACCTGTTTTTCTGTCGACATCAGCGGCTATGGCATTCTTCAGCGGCGGTAGAGGTAGCACGACGTCTACAATGTAGGGCACATCTAAAGATATCTGACGGATATCAACACGGTGAGCAAAGATCAACGAATTTGTTGGTCCAATGGAACATGTTTTTTTATCATCCTGTAATCAATATAATCAAATACTCGCTGAATAAAAAGTATATTTTAAAATGGGTTGGATAACTAAAAGGTAAAATTATGCAGTGTCTTGAACAGCTTTTACAATTTTAAATTCTCCCATTTTGATCATATACATGGGAGAAGATACAAGGAAGGTGGATAGAAAAAAAAAAGGGGGGGGGGGGGGGGGAGAACTTTGCTGCCAATTTCTTTAACCCCCAAACATATGAAGAAAAGTTTGTGAATCAAAACGAAGGGGTAGGCAATTTTAAATGTGGCTAAATTTTGTAGACAAATGTGTGGACAAGAGGAGAATTAAGAGTTTTAATAATAAAAGAGCATGTATGTCTCGTTGTATGGATGTTTGTTGAAGTGAAGGAAATATTTAAGGATAGGGACATGTGGAGAAAGTTAGCGAGGATGGATTAAGTACAAAGTTGTTGTTTTGAACTATATTCACAGTTTATTGCCTACGCCGTAAAGGAACATCATGATTATGTATGTATATAAAAATTTTAAATAGTTTTTAATGACAACTACAAAAAACATTAACTTCGGCTTTGCTTCGACTTCACTTTACATTTAAACATACAGTTCATACAGTGTATCAAAGTATAACACTAACCAATAGTTTAATGCCGATAGGACAAGCACAAGTGTGGGACTGAGCGCCAAGCACCAAAGGGGCTAGGAGACACAAGTGTGAACAACCTCCATTTTGAGAGCGACACATAGACTGCACTGGTTGCCGACCACGGTGGAACACGCGAACATCCATCAGACCTGACACGCCAGACCTGTAATGGAAAAAAACAAATATATCATATTGTAGCATTTTTTTCAACTGGTGTGCCACAAAGGGCACCAGAAGATGTGCCGCGGGAGTTTCGGGGAAAGATAACACAATGATTAAAATTTTAGCTTTTGAACTTTTAAACACAATCTAAATATCTTTTTTAATGGTTAAATCTTTCCTTAAAAATACCAATGATGTGCCTTGACCATTTGAGAACCTTTTTCAGTGCGCTGTGAGTTGAAAAGGGTTGAAAATTTTGCCATATTTAAAAAAAAACTAAAAAAAAAACACTTGATCAAAATGATTTGATTCATTTGATGAGAACTTTCACTTTCAAATTTCATGATTTTAGATATTTAAGTAGAATATTTTTTTTTTATATGATAAAGCCCTGAGAAAATTGAATCATCAACTAAACCAGGCCCGGGCAAAAAAAAAAAAAAAAAAAAAAACAGTCCTCCAAATAAAATATGATTTTTCAGACAATGCATTTATTATAAAAATATACATAAACAACATAATAAAGGAAAAAAATATTTAAAAAGAAGCAATTCGTTCTCAAATCAAACAAAGAACTTTATCCAATTATTACAATTTGTTCATCTCTCAAATCATTTATTTAATGTCGGTTATAAATCAAATGGTTGAGATTCTTAAAACTGCTTGTAAATATTCTTCAGTGTTTTAAATCCAAATGGTATATATCCATACTTTCATAAGACTTTACTTTTTAATTCTGATATTTTAGTACTATTTTTTGTTGTTTTTGTTGTATGTAATTAAATCTTACAGGCTGTATATACCAAATATGTGACAGGCCTTAATTAGCCCAGCTGTGATCTAAACCGAAACCAGTACAATTAAAAACTTATATTTTGTAATTAATATAATGCTGGATGTTTCTCACCTTAGAACCGTCCGATCTTTACCCGTGAGTTTGTCTGCGGTGTGGATACTGGAGGTGTCCCAGTCTGTCCAATAGATCTTACTTTCAAACACGGCCAAGCCGAACGGATGAGGCAGTTCAGAACCTAAAATACAGAAGAAACTCTCTAACTTATTTTGACCTGATTCAGCGCCCGATTGGTCTAAGGCGACAAGCTCGTGTTGGACTGGGCCGTTTATAACGGGGATTTTGGAGGTTTGAATCCTGATCAGGTTTACTGAGGGTGTTTTTTCCCTAAATGGTTTCCCAATCTCCTTCCAGGCAGCTGATTACCTCTGAAATGCTCACTTCCTCATGCCTACCCCATTAGAGTAATTATCATATTTGTATATAACCTGAATAGGTCGTAAGAAGCGGTGGTAAAAAAAAATCATATTCAAGATTTAATATACATGTTTTAATTGGAATTTGTTTTAGAACTCTCATACTGCTGATTGGTGGTTTTTGCCCCAACTTAACAATAGGGAAAAACACAACAGCCAAACCCCAGATCAATAATTTAAAACTTAAATTATAATTATTATTAGCACCGCGTCTTACTACCCGTTCGGGTTATACGCACTTACGCTAATGTGTAATGGTAGGGTGATTGTGAGATGAAATGAAGGACCTACAGTTTAACGTGGGATCCGAACCACGGTGGAGGCCTGGCATTCCCCACATTCACAAGATTCCTTGTCAGAGGTGAAGGAAGGGTTTGGTAATCAGATAAATCTGTGCCGGGACCGAGGATTGAACCCCGGCCGCCAGCATAGAATCTGACACCTTACCCCTAGACCGCCAGGTCACCAAAACACTTAAATAAATGTATAAATGTTACAGTGAATGCATTTCAGAAAAAGAAAAAAAGTTAACATTTAGTTACTATTTCTATTATCTCTTATGCCGATTAATTTTTTCCGAGATTCATATTCGGAATTAATAGGTAAAATGGAAGATTTGGAATTTTTTTTAAATTGATTGAACTCAACACTAATGATGCTTGTTATTGATTAGTAAAACAGAAGGAATTTTAATGACTTCATCTAATAGGGTAAGAAACCAAGAAGGGTAAATTTGAGCAAATGAACCAGTATTTGTCTGGAGAAAGAATAGAAAACTACATTGTGAAGTATAAAAATAAAATAGTGCAGTAGGGCAGGATTTGCCGATTAAAATATTATCAACCATGCAGGGAAAAGCATGTGCTTATATTTTACTCAACAGATGAAAACAACAAGAAAAGTACAGTTTTTACAAATATGGCAACACTTCAAGAGTCATTATAGAAATTGACAGGTAAAATACAGTCCAATTTCCACAGTAAGAACCTTATCTGACAGCTCTAAGCATTACTTAATCTACTTTCACTTATTAATATGTCATGTGATCTGCAGCTGTTACTTTTGATAGATATACCTGTAAAATAATAATATAATAATATTTTATCAATTTTGGCTACAAAAATAAATATGTTTCTATTTTCTAAAAGACTCTTCTTATTAAAATTGGGCAGTATATGAACACACAGTACAAATTAATATTTTGTAAGTAGTTAAGAGTGGTGCACATAGAATTTACTCACACCCACACACCACATACACATACAAAAGAAGCCAGCTCACCAATCAACACAGTCCGACTTCGGCCGTCCAGATTTGCGTACTCAATGGCCTTGGTCCCCCCATCCGCCCAGTAGATTCGTCCCTTGTCGTGGTCTATCGCAAGCCCGTTAGGCCAGGTCAAATTATGGGTGATGAGTGGGGCCCTCATTGATCCATCCATCCCTGCTCTCTCGATCTTCGGGACTTCCCCCAGTCGCTCCAATACATGTAACCACCTGAAGAGAGGGGAAAAAAAAAAATTGCCAGTTACTGGACATAGCCCCACGTATCACATTGAGAATGTTTGTGTTAAAGACACAAAATAGTATTAGAAAATGGAATTTGTTTTGTAGTTCTGATACTGTTAACTGGTGGTTCATCCCCAACATAATTATATGACAAACTTAACAACCAGACCCCAGACCATTAATTCAACACTTAACTGAATGTATGAAATTTTTATAATGAATAAGTTATATGAAATAATGTTAACACTCCAATACTGTTTGTATTTTCTCTTATGTTTGACATTTTTCCAAAGACTCAGATTTGTAAAATATTGAGTTTAAACCATATCTAAAATAAATATATGTATCACATACTGACATGTGATGACTGTCCACAGGATCTGTGCTGAGGCTGAATCAATTTCAATTTAGTGAAAAATAATAACCTTGACACGGGAATCGAACCCAAACACTAGTGAAAAGTGGCCCTGGGTATAAGATGAACCAGGTTAGCTCAATGAAAGAGCATCGGCACTCAAAGCCAAAGGTCCTGAGTTCGATACTCGTGTCAAGGTGGTCATTTTTCACTTAGTTGAAAATAAACATAAGCCTACTTAATTTAAAGTAAACCTGCTCAGGTGGTCACATGGTCTAAGACGTCATTCTCGCAATAAGCTGGGCTGCCGATAAAAGGGGTATTGGGGTTAGAATCTCAGTTGGGTGTACCAAGGGTTTTTTCTTATTAAATGGGTTTACACACTCTCTCTCTCCCACACAAATGTGGGTATATTTCCTCTAAATTCAACCTTTCTCATCCCTAATATTATAGTGTTATTTCACATGTGTATTGCCCAAACGGCTGTTAATTCATGATACAGAAAACAAAGTCTTGCTAACTGCTCGGGATAAACACATATTGACACTAACGTGGGTTGATAAAAATAATATGGTAATTTAGAGGAAATGTGTCACATGTTTTTATGTGATGAGAACTGTAAAATATTTAAAAGAAAAAAAAATTTGTTACATCTAATCAGAATTCAAACACCAACCCTCAAGTAACAACCAAACCAGACAAGACAAGACTGACACCTCACCATTGCGGATTACAATTTAAATTAAATATGTGTCATAATAATCCAGCCAACCAATTATTATGTTTAGTAACATCTGTTTTGACAAGCGTCACTTATCGGAAAGCTCAAACCTTACCAAACAACGTGGACAATTATTATACTCAGCGATTAAAAAAAAAAAGAGTCAAATATTCATAAAGTTAAATGAGAAAATGTTTAAAAAAAAAAAGAGAAAAAAAAAAGCAGATCCCTTCTAATCTTTTTAGAAGCGCATCTATAATAGGATTTGTATAATGGAGAAATTTGTTTTAAACTTTCAAATGTCGGAAATGTTATAAGCCTTCTCCTCTCTCGGGAAATTCATGTTTAACTTAAAGTTTTATCCATTATTGATGCAGTAGAGAATGAAGGCTTATAATATGAATAATAATTACAGGGAAGTGAATAGAGGGGAGGAAGGAAGGCTGTAAAGAAAATGGAGAAGTAGGTTGTATCAATAATCCATAGGGAAGCTTTTATGAGTCTAAGAAAAAATAATCATATATAAATGTATCTCTAGGGAAAGTAAATTAATCTTTTCCGATAAAAGCCACTCAGGAAAGATTGTTGCAAATAAGAAATATAGGTTGTATGTACACCCATTTATATATCCAATTTAAATATTATTAAAAGTAATGTTCCTATAACCATACAATTTATCAATTTACGCCATCTTCACTTAAACTAAACTTGACTTAAACTATTATGTTTTAATATTCATTTTAATATGTTATATGTATACATATTGTTATTTAAGATGGTCTTGCTGTTTTAATGTTATAATGAATGTTAATATATTCTTTTAATTTAATCAATTTATGCTCAATCTAATCCACATATTACTTTTGTTTATTTATGATGGTTATATACCAGAGTTCTTAATCTAATCAATTTGCACTCAATGTAAAGTTCATGGTTTTATTCAGGTTGACCTTTGCGAATTTGTAACAGTTCCAAACTTCAACTATACCTTTTTTATATTGAATTCTACGTTTATATTATTAAAAGTAGTTTAAAGAATATATATTAGGGATGGGACCTTCGAATTCTCCATTCCCTAGAATCCTTAGGATATTCATGATTCGAGGAAATTTCAGATTTGAGACTCAAATCCCTAAAAAAAAAAGGTTTTATTTTCAATTTCTCAAGTGAAATAGCTCATAATACTGATTTTTGTTGGTTAAGAACCATTTACAATTATAGGATGAACTTAACAATCAGACCCCAGACCAGTAATTTATCACTTAACTGGATGTATGAATATTATACTGAACAGATTATAAGAAAGAATGTTAAAATTTAATAAATGTTTGTAATTTATACAGGAGACATGCAAGACTCGAAAATTCAAGAAAAAAAAACTCGATCTCATTTCAAAAGCTATAAATTAAATCTCATGAAATCATAATAAAACAAATAATGGCCCTAATAAATTTAAAAAAAAATGGGTATCTATAATCTCCAATAATATCATAATAACCCAAAAACAGGCCACACACCTCCCCAAAAAACAGCCTTCTTTAGAAATGTTTTTGGTTATAATAAATATTGTTTTTCAATATCAAATGTTGAAAATATAGCCTGTTACACTAAAAAGTTAAATTATAAATGGTGTTCATTTAACTACCTATCACTATTTTATTAATTGCATTTAAAATGTGTACGAGTTATATCTCAAGTGTTTGATTGAACTATATATAAGACAATCTAAAGCAAACGCCAGCTCAAATGTTAAAAAGGAACTCTATAAACTATATGTTTACTTTAATAAACATAATTGACATTTTTATACTTTAAAATAACGTTTTCTTGTCTCGTTCTCGTGTCTCAATACATTTTTATATTCTCGTCTCAAGGTCATCTCGAATTAAAAAAATTGTTTTCGCACATACCTATTTTATATTATTCTATTCTATTTATATTTCCTCTTATGTTTACAATTTTTTCCATGATTCTGACTCGGTATTCTAAGATAAATTGGAGATTCAGATTTTTAAAATAGTGGACTCGACCGCGCTATAATATACATGAAATATGTAAATGAACCTTCTTTAGATAAAAACAAGTATAGTACTGAGGTCAAAAAACTGCCTAAGTCGAAACATTCTCACTTGCTCAAATCACAGGGCTTGTAGTAAAGCCCAGTTACAATTGAGAAGTTTTTCGTGTGTGTTATTTGTACTTTCTTCTTCTTTGTGTTTGATAAAGGCAACTATGCCGAAATATTATTATATTTGTGTTTAAAATGTGTGTGTGACTACTTCTACTATAGAAGATAGAAGAAAGGAAGAAGATGTCACCTTTGTGCATTGGATTCTTCCCACATCTTTCCTCTTTCCCTAGGTGGGCTTTCTTCATCAAATTTATTCTTATTCTTAGTAGTTTATTTTTCCTCTTTCTTTAGTTTTATCAATTTCCTTTATTATAAAATTGAGAAGTTTTATCATTTTTGTTTAAATACAAGCTAAAGACTTTTTTTTTAGTCACCTCAACCATTTTTATAATATTAGGGGAAACCTGTCTTTAATACTGTCCATACATTCTCCAACTAACATAATTATCTATAGTCTACAGCTTCTCTACCGAAAATTGTCAACTTTAATATGGAGGGATAACCCACTTCAGTGGCCACCGGTGATCCAACGCACTACTCTCACGGTAGACTAGACTGCCGACGATGGGGAGATCGAGGTTCGAATCTCAGTCGGGTGTACTAAGGGTGGTTTATCCAAACTTATTTTACACACTCCCTCCACTTAAATGCGGGTACACTTCCTATTAGTATAACCTTTCTTATTCCTAAAACCATTTGCATAATTAGTGCATAGATGTATAAACCAAACAGGTTCTAATACGCGGTGATAAAAAATATATATATAAATCTATATGGAAGGTTAGATAGCACACTTATGATACTGGATTAGAAATTGTTTATATAAAATACTAAAAATTAAATTAAAACATATTCTAAGACAAGCTTTCACTGCTAAGACAATTTCTATAAGTTTACTTAACCTGAAGAAGCTTCATGCTTTATGTGTAGTAAAAGCTTGTCCTTAAAAAATGTGTTTGTGTAGGTTTTTTTAAATGTTCTATATAAACAATTTATTCTAATTATTCCTAATTTAAACAATGATTAAGACTAATGTTCTGATCCAAATAACCTTTAGGATCTAATATGATTGTCATCAAAACTAATGCTTTTATTTAGGGAGAAAAAATAAAAAGAAGTTATTTATATCAGTTAGAAAAATCTCAAGAAATTGTCATTTTATTAAATCACGGCTTCCACTTTGAATATTTTCGAAATTTGTTTTTTTTGGGCACATCCAGGGATGATCAGATGACTTTGGCGCAAAGTATGACCGAGAATCCCAAAATTTAGGACACTACAAAATAAAAGTAGGCTACAAAATGTACTTGTACAAATTCTCTTTATGTGTTTTATAAGCTATAACCATATTACACGGTTTATTGTACGTTCAAGCATATCTTTCAGATGAACTTATGAACTGGGACACTCTCTGTGATTGGTTGCTGACGGCATCGCATGAAGACTGTTTGAGATAGCCGAAATGCCGTCTGATGGCAAAATTTCTAAACGCAAGATCACTTTGACAAAAAATAACACCAAAAAATTAAAAATCCATGTTTTGACCAAATGGAGGACTTTTGGGATTGTTTGAAAATTCCTCTCGAACAATGGACGGAGAGTTGAAATGTAGGCCTGGTAATAAAAAAGGAGGATGTCTGGTAGCCATTAGCACATTGTTAGTGTTTAAGCTTTTATTTGAAAAAGAATTATCGTATGACTATCCACTGGCAGCGATGTAAGGTGTAAAGTTTGTTCCTCTTTGTCCAATGGCAACAGAGAAAGCTGTGACCTGTGTTCCTGTGTAATCCCAGTTGTATTGGCCCTTTATTAGTTCCTATCACTCTTTTCTGTACCTGTATTTTTTTTAAATGAAATTAAGTACCACACAAATAAAAATATGTCTTCCTAAAAGAGTTTTAAGCTATATATGTTTATAATAAAGACGGTTGTTTACCAACAGGATCCACCACAATGTCCCTTGGCTTGTCTAGTCCTTCCCAAACCAGCAGCGCCCTCATGCTACCGTCAAGGTTCGATACCTCGATACGGTTGGTTCCGGCTCTGTCCAATACAGCTTCGAGGTGACCCAATCCACCGCCAATCCAGCTGGAGACTCTGTAAGTTTGGTACAGGTGTGTTAGTAAAAATATATTATTATATTAGCTTATCAGCCACTTTTACAATGTTAGGTTTATGGTTTTGAAACTTAGCAATACATGAGCAAAATCAAAATAAATAATATAACACAATCATATGTACTATCTCATATATACACTCTTTTTTTTACTTTGTAAGCAAAATTTTTAAACATCAACTAATCAAGATAACAATCATTAATCGACATCGACGGTGTTTAGATGTTGATATTTTGCAGTAGCCATCTTTCTTTCACAGGTGTGTGTTGAAATTTTTGATATTTTGCAGTAGTCATCTTTATTTCACAGATGGTGTTGAAATGTTGGCTTTAAGAAAAAGTAGATAAAATTATATTTATAGTGTGATATATACCTAGATTTGAGCTGACAATGACTTGTTGGTTGGAGCCATTGAGAAAGGCCCTGTTTATGGTGTCCGCCTCCACCAGTCTCCAAAATATGGAGTCTGTGTTGCTGTCCCATGCCAGGGCCACGGCAGATTGAATGCCGTCGACTGGTACTACCATGTCGACATCGCTGTTAGGACCTTTGTCGAGTTGTCGGATTCTCAACTCTTTCTTGCGGGCAAATAGGAGTAGCTTTTCTGGAGTCGAGTCGCAGTTTTTCCTGCAGCCATAAAAAAAAACTGAAGTGGTACAAATTATTAGGGGTACTCAGAAAGTCAAGTTTTAATAGCTGCTCAAACTCCATGATTTTTACAAAAACTCAAAACACATGAGTTCTCGGAAGTTTCGGTTTTTTTTCTTCTAAAGACTCAGAGTTTAGTTAATTAGATATTATTTTATATCAAATGGAGTCCTTCAATAGTGGGTAATTTACAAAGTTTTTTTTTAATTGTAGAACCTTATCTGTAAAGGAAACAATATGGCTATTTTTTAAATTAGAAATGTTTATATTATATGCCTAATTTTTAATCTCAAACTAAGCTCTTTTTTTCTTAATAAAATAGATATTTTGCAGTGGTTCATGAATATCCCCCCTTTTTTTTTTTTACGAATCTTGAGTTAAGACTGTCACTTTGTGTTGAAGGAACTATACCAAAAAAAAATCCTACAATATAAAATAAATATGATAACAATACGTTGTTTTCAAAAATATAGCATCAGTGTTTAAATAAATTTGTTTAAAATGTTAGATGTTTTATATGCAATTAGCTCCCCTAGCATTACGCAACATGTTAGAGTCATTACCTGTTGCTCTGTAGTTTGAGACCCATTGGACACACACACTGGTAGCCACTTCTACGAGGTAGACACATGTGGGAACATCCGCCATTATTAGTTCCGCAGTGGTTCGGATAAGGAGGCTGCCTCAACGAGTGGTAACTAGGAAAGTGAGCAGAATAGATAGAATTATGTGGATACGAAAATAATCATTTAATTTTAAACTTTTGTCTAGTACCAAGTCTACTACCCATTGGAGCTATACACCCATAATAATAATAGGTTTGGTATGAGGAAGGTTGAATTTAGTGGAAGTGTACCCAAATTTTCATGGAAAGAGAGAGAGAGAGAGAGAGTGGGAGAGTGGAAAAAACATTTATGGAAAATCACTCTTAATACACCTGGCCAGGACCAAACCACTATGCCCCCGTCATTGACAGTGCAGTCTATGGCTAGGGTGGTGCCTTAAACCATGCAGCCACTGAAGCGGGTAATTTAAAACATTGATTTTCTTAAATATCATTCAATGAGTCATTGTTTCATGGCTGTGATGAGAGGAATGGGTTCAACCCCCTCCCCCTCCAAGCCCCATCCACATCTACCGAAAGTGTTATTAATAGGAATGGGAACTTTTAATCCCAGAATCATTAAGAATATCTGATATTAAAAAAAAAATTAGATTTAAGAACTTTTTTTTCCCCAAAAATTATTAGTTGGAATATGTTTTAGAGCTCTAATATTGCTTTTGAATTAGATGCAATTAAATGTAACAAATTATATATAGCATTCCCAAATGGTGTATTTCTATGACTTTGATAAAAAAAAAAAAATCTGGCTGCATCGTATGTTTGTTTGTCAAAATTTCCGCGCGGGCCCCAAAGTTTGACGTGTCCGGTTTAGTGGTGAACACTGGGCGTCCATGGGAAAGCAATCCAGAGGGGTTACTCTGCCGTACGTCAACATGTGCGGTGGCGATGCCTGTGTGCATCTGTCCAGTAAGCGTCTCAACAAAGTTATGGCAAATGGTGGGCAGGCCTTACTAATCACTGAAAATAGGACGTGCGATAAACTTCTTTTAACATCTGTCGCTATTAATATATATTATTTGATTCTTGAGCTTGTACAATTGGGTGGACTTTACAATAATCCATGAACATATAGGAGCTTCGATAGAATCTACGGTCGCTATTTATGATAAATGGAATTATTGTGATTGCGTGGTTGTACTAGATGGTAGCTAATAGAAGATAATGAAGACCTAATTAATGAGCGTGATTATGATAGAGAAGTAGATGAAGGCGTTTGGTAGATAGCTAAATAGGAAGAAATAAATAATTTGGATGTTTTAAAAGTTAATATTAGAAGAGACACTGAAGAGAAAAAGGTTGCTGTGGTTAAGTCATGTGATGAAAATGGAGGACAAAATGCCTGATAAAGCCTTACAGAACAGAGAGAAGGGTTGATGACCCATTGGAAGATCACGGACAAGATGGATGGACCAATCGTACAAGGACATTGAGATGAAAGGAGTGGATAGAAGACGCGTGACTGAGGGAGAAGTTTGAAAAGATCGACAGGAATGGAAGAGGATGTGCCAGAGGAGGAAACATCGAATGATGATGATGATGATGATGAGTTAAATAATATCTAACTTGGCACTTATTTTATATATAAAATACCAAGTTAGGTATTTTATCGAGAGTGTTAGATATTTTAGCACCGTGGCTTACTACCCATTGGGGTTATACACTGAAATATAATATGAAAAAGTTGTCATCTTGGGTTGAAACAAAAGTTTTGGAATTCCAGGTGAATTTTTCCAAGTGTCCCAGACCAAATAATATGCTTTTTACTAGTATTTTATGTATAAAAAAACTTTAAAGTGAAAAAATCTCACAAGTTTCCTTTTTTTCTACTTTGTAGTTTGAAAATTAAAAATTATTTCAAAAATATCTGAAAAATCCAGTTTCTTTTTAAAATTTCCCTGACTTTTTTACTGTCATGTCAAATTTTCTGAATTTTCCAGGGTTACTAGGTGTAGATCAAGTTTAAAATCTCAATCTTATTTAATTGCTAGAGATCGAGGGACTTGACTGATATCTATGGGACGAATGAGTGTGGTTATGATAGAGAAAGTAGATGAAGGCCTTTTGTATAGATAGTTGGAAAAAACAAAAGGCAAGCTTGAATTTAAAAATTAACGTCTAAATAAACGACGGAAATGTGAGGGTATCCCGTACTCAGATTTAGAAACATATTCCTATATCTAAAGAATTAATTTCTATCCTGGAATAAAGATGTCAATATGGAGTTTTAGAGATTTGTTTTTTTTAAATGAAACGTTTTACCTTTTTCCTGTCTGTGCCATCGAACTTTGCGGTCTCGATGACGTGATGTTTAGCATCGGCCCAATACAACCTACTCATAGTGTAGTCGATACAGAGACCGTTAGGCCAGAAGAGGGATTCTTCAACAATAATTTTACGATTGGATCCATCCATTTCTGCTCGCTCAATTTTTGGTTTGGGACCTAAAAAAAATATATTTTTGTTATATTAATGTTATAAAAAACTAATAAACTTCATTCATTATAAAACAGTTCAAGGCTCAAAAGAGTTTCGTATACAATTTTTAAATGGTAACTTTTTTTGGGGTCAGAATAGATAAAATATTTATACAGTAAGTATATTTAATTTAATTTTATATACATGGTAATCTCAACATCTCAACAGTCCTTTTATATCTGTCATGGGCATTATGGCATGAACCAAAAACATTTTACATCAAGCGAAAAAGTCCTGTTAGCATCTCGTAATGCACATGACAGATAGTTGTCTGATAAGGTTCTCCTTATGAAGATTGGAATGTACATTATACTCTTCACTAAAAAACTACTCTTCCCCCCTTTCTTTCTGCGTAGTATAAACCTCACTGGTCAACAGCACATTATATTCTCCAACCCCACTTCAATAACCCCCCCCGCATAACCCATTTCTTCGTGCAATGAATCAAGTACACGCTTAGCCTCACAGTACTTACCCCAATCTGTCCAAAACACATAAGCTTCTCCGGGATGCAGGACTATAGCTCTAGGTTTGTCGAGATCACTTGACGCTATGATGACTCTCTGACTGCCGTCCAGTGTCGCCACCTCTACCCTACGAGTGCCGGAATCAGTCCAGAAGAAAATGTCATGGACCCAGTCCACGGCAACTCCTCCGGGGCTTTCTAGGCCCCAACGAATCACGTCTGCGATCACAAACCATGGTGTCTACTTAACTTGACCCAAGAAATTCCCGACTATTTCCTCTGACCATTTTCTAGAATCGTTATTAACTGATTTTGTAATTATTTTATCTCATATTTTGAGTAAATCATTCCCCCCCCCCCCCTCCGCCCCTGTAATCTACCAAATTTTCAACTTATTCACGTTTTTTCTCAACCACTTCAAATTCCCGTTTTCCAGGATTTTCACGGATGGTAGACACCCTGACAAACATATGTTTTAGCGATGAGCTAATATCATATTCCTTGACTTTCCACTATTAAAAACAATACATTAACACCTGAATAATTTTATTATCAATTTTATATAATTATATATATATATATAATTTTCTTTGTATGAAAATGGACAAGAGTAATAAAGGAGGAAGAACAAGAGAAAGATAGAGGAAGATGGAGGAATTTTACTAAACTGATCCTGGAAACAGTTGTTGATAATGATTTGTTCTCGACTTACCGACGGCTCCAGAGCCATTCAGACTGGCTCTCTTGATGACATCCATAGAAACGTCGGTCCAGTAAATAAGGCCCATTTGATAGTGATAGTCCAGAGCTATAGCGTTGTGCAGCCCTTTGAGAAGAGCCGTATACTTGGCGTTGTTCAGACTCACCTGCGACAAAAAATAGTGCTAACAGTTCAAACAACGGCAGATCATGGGTCTTATTCTGAGATAGCTACTTGTTGGCCTGATGAGATATACTTGTACAGTCCAGTTTTCATAGAAAGGGACGTTTAGAAAATACGCACATGATATCAAAAGTGACAGCTGCAGATTACATGACTTGGCGTATGAATACGTTAAAGTAGAGCTAGTAACTTTTTCTAGCCGTCAGATAAGGCTCTTGTTTTTAAAATTGGACTGTAGCTTGTCTTTCTCCCTGCACTATCACATTTTTTTTTTCGCACAAAGCTACAGTTCAATTTTAAAAGAAAGTTAAATTTTCTGAAATATATTAAAAAGTTCATAAAATACAAACTACAGATTTCAATTTAAATAAATTCCAGAGAATCAAGTTTTCTAAGAAAAATAATAGGTCACAGTAATATCTTGCAAGACTTTGATAATCCAATTTAACAAAATTTTATAAATGATGATATTAAACTAATATAGCCCAGATCCATCTATGGTGAGATATAGTGTTTACAATGCTCTATATTTTCTGGTATGGGCTAGAGCAAGTTGTTTCTTTCATTGATCTGTCTCAGTCTAACTTATGACTCTGATAGATATGAAGTGGAGGAGATATGAACGATACTAGTGATAACATTCAATACAGCCAGTCCCAGTGATGAATGGAGTGAAGGGTCAACTGGTGGCTTCACAGACTGATGTGCAATTATAATACCTTCTGGATTAGTGAGGAAAGCAACAGGACACTACCTCACTCCTCATTTCTCTAGTATGACTTTTCGGTTCTGCCTCGGCTTCACAGCTGATGGGGGAACTATCGAGGATCCAACCTCCCCTTGGATTGAGTACTATACATATATGTGTTTTTGGTTTTTTGAATGAAATTAAATGTGAAAATGAAGCTTCTCTATTAAAGCCCTTGGTAATTTGCCTTATTGGATAAATTGTTATTTTGGTGTGAGGAACCAAATTATACACCTGCATGCCAACAGTTAGTATACCCCCCTAAGAGCTCACTTACCTGTCTGATATCCACCCTGTTGGCGAATAAGAGAGTGGGTGCGGCTCCTAGGGCCTTGCACGATCTCCCGTCGGGCCGCAGGACATATCCAGTCATACAACCGCAGGTGAACGAGCCGATAGTGTTGTTACACGTCTGACTGCAGACAGGGTCCGTCTCGAACATACACTCGTCGATGTCGTGGCAACTGGAAATAGAGAGACCGAACAATGGTTGCCAACTCCATCTGGCACAATATAAAAATTTGAAGCAATATTTCCCAAAGTGTGTACAAGTGTACACAACACACCGACAAGTTTAGTGTTGTTGTTTTTTGTCATTTCGGGTGTTTAACATGCACTTTCTGAACAGACATATTATATAAGCACAAAACTTATAAGCTAACTTGAATCTAAAAGAGACACAACATCCAGCCCCCAACCGTTAATTCATCACTGTGAAAGGGGAAACTCACAGTTCTCTAATAATAAGTATTTTGACAATGCCGGAAATCAAACCCAGGACCTTTAGTTCTCAGTATGCATACATGTTACCAACTTAACTAAGGTGTTGGACTTGATAGTATTAAAGTTTGATTAAAAAATATGAATATCAATTATGTTCTGATTTTGTTCTGACTTTTATAAGCCCCACCAGTGTTTAGCTTACTGTTAAAGCTTTTTCAAACGATGAAGCGACCATTTATACTTTATAAGTTATTATGTATTTGTTTCATTTTTTTTATGAAGTGCTGGAAGAAGAAACGCTGCAAAAAACCAAATTATAGAATATATTATTTTTAAACAAACCAGTTTCTGGAGGCTGTCGCCCGCAACACACCACAAGTTTTGAATCGACCCTTGACTGCGCCTTTGACTGTTGAGTGGAACGACTGCTTTTAGCCATTATTTAATACAGAGGTCTATTCCAAAACACTTACTTATGTCCATCTTTACTGAGGCTATATCCCGGATAGCAGCTACAGCCCTCCGTGTTGTTCGGATAGATCACACACACCTGCTTGCAGACCGTGCCGTGCTTACAAGGTACCTTCTTAGGGCAGTTGCGCTCGTCTGAAGAAAAAAAAACACCACGCAAATACAGTTTCAAATAGACACGCAAACAGTCAATGGAATGAAGTGATTTTAAATAATATTGTGTATCGATGCAACCCTCATATAGTTATAATTTATACTAGATATAGGTCCAATCAGATATTACCCGCTTCGGTGGTCACATGGTCTCAGGCATCAGTCTCGCAATAGACTAGAACCCCGACGACAGGGAGATCGGGGTTCAATCCTGGTCGAGTGTAGTGAGGATGGTTTTTTCCAAAATAGTTTTAAACTCTTCCTACACGCAAATACAGATCCACTTCCTCTAAATTAAACCTTCCTCGCTCCTAACACATTATTGTAATAAGTACATATGTGTATAGCCTGAACAGATAGTGAGATGGGGTGCTAAAAAAAAAAATCAGAAAAGACCCTTCTTATGAAAACTGGACTGTAGTAACTTTCCTGTCAGAAAAAGGCCCTGCCTATGTAAACTGGACCGTAGTAGCAAGTGTGACCTCACCTTCTCCCTTGGGGCAGTCCTTCTTTCCGTCACAGACATGTTTGCGGCCGATGCAGTTGATAGTGACTCTGGAGGTGGCGGAGTCGTTGCTCGGTTTGCCGCACCGGAACTGGTTCTCTTCACATGTGGCCTCGCAGTTACCCTCATCCTCACCATGGGAGCAATCGTGGACACCGTCACATACCCAAGTTTTCTTGAACAAACATCACGACGGGCATTGATTATAACACTTTTAATTCGGTGATGTTATATATAATTATCGTCACCATTATTTTAAGAGTCTGTTCAACCTGGAAATCACAATGGAAAGAATTAAAATAGTTTACCAGTCAAAAGAGGAGAGCTAGAAAGCATATGGATTTAACAGCTGTTTTGTGTGGAGGTGGTAGAGGGGATTGTTAACTTGGAGTCTCAGGGGTCAACCATAAACAATGTAAAACCAAGTTTTCATTTATCCTGACCCCCCACCGTCTCCCTTCAAACTTTAATGTTGACACTGAGCAACAGAATGTTCTATACAATGACCCAAACAAACTGTTTTACATAGCCACATGAGCCAAACAGAATGTTCTACACAATGACCCAAACAGAATGTTTGCAAAACTGCCGCAAGAGTAAACTTACAGATTACAGATTCCTTTGCTGCAGGTGAACTCGTCCGGCCCACATGTCCTCGGTCTCTTCTCGACACAGCTATCCTCGTCTTCACCCGACTCGCAGTCTCTCTCCTCGTCACACCGCCACCTGTCAGAGATGCACTTGCCGCTGTTGCACCTGGGCCAAAAAAAAATATATATATATATCATCAAATATATTCACAATAATTGAGATTAGTAAACTCATGAAGAATAATTTAGGAATACATTATTTTTTTAGGAACTCATCTCACCCTGCAGATCACTTTTTTTTTGTTTCTTTTTTTTAGGGAAGAAGACAGTAGTATGGAATTTAAATCAATACGGAACAAAAGCAAAGATAACTATGGTTGATGAAGCTCAGTACCTCGGCAGGGTAATAACAACAGACAGCTCCAGTATAAATAAAGTGATGAACCAAACCCAGAAGGCAGCACAGTTCTAAAACCAAATGAAGAACCTTCTGTGGGATGGTCGAGTACCGCCTGGATCTAAGTTGACAGTCCTCAAGAAATATTACATTCCTATCTTGACGTACGCCCTCTGGATCCGTATCATCACCGACAGAGAGCACAATCAACCACAGAATTTCGAGATTAAATTCATAAAATCAATGTTAAGATGAACTAAAAGAGAAAGGATAAGGAATGTGACCAATAGGAAGGATGCCAGAGTGAATAGGGAATGTGCTAGAAAAAATAAGTAGAGCTTGACCATAATGAATGAACAACAGAAGGAAGGCAAAACAATAATATGAAATGGATGTAAATGGAATGAGATGAGTTGAAAGACCAAGGATGCGATGGATGAAAGACGTAAGAGAATGAAGAAAAGATTGGGATAATATCCATGGAGTGCACAAAGACAGGATGAGGTGGAGCGTGCGCTCACCGACCACATCTGAGAAGCTCGAGTTGGGAGGAGAAGAAGAATAAGATGATGATGATGATTATGAGAAGAACATTACCCCACAAGAACCCAGAAGGGTTGGTGTGCGGTATTCTCATATGTTAGAATTGGTGTGTATACAAATACTCTGTATATGTTTGGTTATTGACACCTGTAACTGTTTAAAGAAAAGAAACTAAGTAATACTGACCAGATGTCATGGTATTTTATAGTTCATTCTTTCCCTCTGTTACGGTTTAGTTTAGCTTACCACAAGGGTTCTATTTTTTGTTAGCAGCGCAGCTTACTAAGAGTTATGCCTGTGTTATTGTTGTTGTTGTTATTAGCACCGCGTCTTACTACCCGTTCGGTTTATACGCACTTACGCTAATGTGTAATGTGTAGGGTGATTGTGAGATGAAATGAAGGACCTACAGTTTAATGTGGGATCCGAACCACGGTGGCGACCTGGCATTCCCCACATTCACAAGATGTCTTGTCAGAGGTGAAGGAAGGGTTTGGTGATCAGATAAATCTGTGCCGGGACCGAGGATTGAACCCCGGACCCCAGTACAGAAGTCTTGACACCTTACCCCTAGACCGCCATGTCAGCCTTGTTATGTGTATTAATTACGCAAAACTGTAAGGGGCTAGGAAGGTTGAATATAAAGGTAATGTACCCGTATATGCATGGAGGGAGAGTGAAAACCCATTTAAGGGAGGGGGGGGGGGACTCAGTCCACTTGACCAGGATCAAACCCAGATCTCCCTGTCATCAGCAGTCTAGTCTATTGCAAGAGTGACACCTTACACCATGCGGCCACCAAATCGTGTCTAGGGCTTGATTAAAATTTATAAAGGCCATTTGTATTTTACAAGATTGTAGGTACTTGTTTCGTTACGAATTGATGGAAGGGGTAAAGTGTTTCTGCCATAGCCCCAAAGGGGGTATGTGACTGGCGAAAGTTTGGGAAACACTTTTCTAGAGCACAGGTTCTTAAACTTATTTTTATTCCTGATCTCTCTTCATAAGATCAAATTATTAGCAATCCAGGGCAGTAATGGTTGAGATAAGTTGAGTTTCATGTATATACAGTACTCTATTGTTGATTTAGGAGAAGTTTTGAATCAAATTAAAAATATAAATGTGACCGTGTATGTGAAACCATAATTTTACAGGGTGGCAAAAGAATTTCGAGATGTCAGCGCATTCTGTTAGGAGAACTCGTATATCCTCACTTGAAGGTGGTTAAATAACCCTCAGAACATATATCTGCATATGTGAACTGAAACCATATCTTAAGGCGCAGTGCTAGTGAGCGCGAGTTTAGTGCATTAATTTAGCAAACATCTTTTGGCCAAAATAAATCCAATATTTATTCTATAGAATCATAGAGTTTAGTTTTCTGAACATGCTAATCTCAACAGTTGTTGAATATCTGTCATGAGCATGTCGGCATTTGGTGACAAACTTTTCTCTTTATTTAAAAAGTTTGTCACCAAATGCTGACATACTCATGATAGATATTCAACAACTGTTGAGATTAGCATGTACAGAAAACTAAACTCTATGATTCTATAGAAGAAATATTTGATTTATTTTGGCCAAAAAATGTTTGTGTTATAAGAACTTCCAAATTAATACACTAAACTTGCGCTCACTAGCACCCCGCCGCAAGTCACCATGGTAATTTTCCATAGCGACTTATGGTATAGTTTTGTAAACTATTGCATTCAAAATTCTGTAAAAAAATCATTTATTGAACTACATAGCTGACTTTTATATAAGTTTTTTTTTTTAAAAAAGAGATTTATCCTCTATTCAAAACTGTTAACACTTAAAAATGCATATTTACAACTTATGGTATGGTTTCACATGCAAGGTCATAAATAATGAAAATATTTATTGCAAAAAAATATATATCCATGCAGCTTTATTTAATATTATTAAATACTTTTCTATAATTTACAAACTTTATACATGCATATAGCTAATGGAAATCATTAGTTTAGCTTAGTTAATTTTACAGATGATTATTAGAATTGTTTTCATGTAATTGAGGTGGATGAGGTTTATTGCAGAACTAAACTAAAGAAGTAAAGAATAAAATGTTGTAGTGTGTTATAATTTCAATAAATTACTCATGTTTTTCAATGTTTCGAGGCCCCTGAAAGGGTTGCAACTATGGGTGCCCATAAATGGGTGATATGAGGGGCTCCAGCCCTCCTTATCACTTGCAATGTTTACTTTTTTTTTAATCTGTACGAAAAAAAAAATTATGTATTTAGAATCTGACTGCAACTTTCTATTAACAACTTTGAATCATCAATGTCCGAGATAATAGAGATAAAAATGATAAAATGTAGATTTCCTCCCATTTTCCCTTAAACAGTTTTCTTTTAATTTTGTTCTGTTCAAGAAACTTGTGAAAAATATGTTTCTTTTCGGTGTGTTCAACTACAACCAATTTTTTTTAAAATAACTTTCAGAAACTTTATTTTTTGGCTCATGAAACTTATTCATTAGCTCAGAATTACGTTCAGATGATCTAAAATTCCCTTCCCCAAGTTTAAATTCTTGAAATATTTCTCTCAATTAAGAGGCCCCCCCCCCACCCACCCCAGCAGATGGAACTCGATTCCACCCCCCATTTGTAAAACCCACATGAGTCTCTTGAAGAGTTGTAACACACAGTTTGAGAAGCTTGTCCTGTCCTGACCTGAACTCTGTCGATGCACAGCTGCCGCCTATCTTGGGGCAATCATCCTCATCGCTCCAATCCCCGCAGTCGTCATCCCCGTCGCAGCGAAACTCTTGACGGACGCATCTGGGGTACGCGCATTGGAACTCACCTTCACTGCAGGAAGGTGGCACCACTTCTGTAAGGTCACAGAGGAGAGATCTGTCGGTGACTAGAGAAACTATTTCAAGGGGGTCATGAAACGTCGACATTTATCAAAATCTTAAGGAAACGTCGACATTTATTAAAATCTCAAGGAAACGTCAACATTTATAAAAATCTCAAGGAAACGTCGACATTTATCAAAATCTTAAGGAAACGTCGACATTTTTCAAAATCTCAAGGAAATGTCGACCTTTATTAAAATCTCAAGAAAACGTCGACATTTATCAAGATCTCAAGAAAACGTCGACATTTATTAAAATCTCAAGGAAACCTCGACATTTATTAAAATCTCAAGGAAACGTCGACATTTATCAAAATCTCAAGGAAACGTTGACGTTTATTAAAATCTCAAGGAAACATCGACATTTATCAAGATCTCATGAAAACGTCGACATTTATTAAAATCTCAAGGAAACTTTGACGTTTATCAAAATCTCAAGAAAACGTCGACATTTATCAAGATCTCAAGAAACGTCGACATTTATTAAAATCTCAAGGGAACCTCAAGGGAACGTCGACATTTATTAAAATCTCAAAGAAACGTCGGAATTTATCAAAATCTCAAGAAAACGTTGACGTTTATCAAAATCTCAAGAAAAGTCGACGTTTATCAAAATATCAAGGAAACGTCGACGTTCATTAAATCTCAATGTATCGTCGACATTTATTAAAATCTCAAGGAAACGTCCACGTTTATTAAAATCTCAAGGAAACTTTGACGTTTATCAAAATCTCAAGAAACGTCGACGTTTATTAAAATTTCAAGGAAACTTTGACATTTATTAAATCTCAAGGAAACGTCGACATTTATCAAGATCTCAAGAAAACGTCGACGTTTATCAACATCTCAAGAAAACGTCGGCATTTATCAACATCTCAAGAAAACGTCGACGTTTATCAAAATCTCAAGAAAACGTCGACGTTTATCAAAATCTCAAGGAAACGTCGACGTTTATTAAAATCTCAACGTAACGTCGACATTTATTAAAATCTCAAGGAAACATCGACATTTATCCAAATCTCAAGAAAACGTCGACGTTTATCAAAATCTCAAGAAAACGTCGACATTTATCAAAATCTCAAGGAAACGTCGACGTTTATTAAAATCTCAATGCAACGTCGACGTTTATTAAAATCTTAAGGAAGCTTTGACATTTATCAAAATCTCAAGAAAACGTTGACATTTATCAAAATCTCAAGGAAACGTTGACGTTTATCAACATCTCAAGAAAACTTTGACATTTATCAAAATCTCAAGGAAACGTCGACGTTTATCAAAATCTCAAGGAAACATCGACATGTATCAAAACTTCAAGAAAACTTTGACATCTATCAAAATCTAAAGTACAATTTTTTTTAAATGACATCATAATACTTCTCTCTCCGAGGGGTCTATAGAAAGTTAACGAAATACCAAGTTTATTGTACTAACCACACTCAACTTCATCGGATCCATCTGAGCAGTCTGGTTCCAGATCGCACTTCCAGGTGAGGGACACGCAGCTTCCGTCTGTGCATTTGAACTCATTGTTGGTACACGATCTGGAAAAACAATGACATTGTATATACAGTAGGATTTGTCTGATTCGACAGTGGTTAATTCGAAAAATTGTATAAAAGACTCTTATTTGGGATAAGAACGGGAAATTAATTTTTAGAAAAACGCCCCATCGCCCATAAAAGGTAATGTAGCCATACACATTAATGAAAATCAACATATATAAATCCCCCCTCCAAGGGTAGGGTCATGAAAACTATAGGTTTTGTAGTTGTGACCAATAATCCATGAATGCTATATAGTTTACACAAAATAATGAATATATGTATTTTTCTTTCTTTATAACTACAACTACTTAATTATTTTGTATACCCTGCCCATCACAACTTTCATTTTGTCAGGTCGATAATAAGCACACATACAAAATAAAAAAAAAAGCTTTAACTATACTCCATTTACGGTAGGAATTACTCTCTGAAAGGTATTTTTTCCTACCAATATCCTACTATATAAGAGATTTCTGGTAGGGAAAAAGGCCTTACAGACAACAATTCCTACGCTGAACAGACTTTACAACTGCGACAACTATATATAATTTCTCAAACAAGCTGATGATGGATTTTGTTGGTAACCAGCCTTCGAATTTCGAGCTATATCGTAGAGACAGCGGGTAACAGTCTCGCAGGAGACATGAGAAGATTGGTAGACCGCCCGATATAAGGAGCAGAATCAATATTAGGCCGTTATCCGTCTCTTTCCTTTCCTATCAATCACATCTATGATGTTAACTAATGCCCAATTTTCATATTAAGGGTCCTTTTCTATTTAGTTTTTAGCACGTCGTCTTACTACCCGTTCGGTTTATAAGGATATATACTAATTACGCTAATGTGTTAAGGGGATTAGGAAGCTTGAATTTATGGTAAGCCCCAATTGTGTGTTTATGTATCTCGGATGGGTAATAAAACGCAAGACACGGAATATATACACACACACACACAAAGTACCTACGTATTTTCTGGTCTCCCGTCTTACAAAATCTATAATACGCCAATGAATTAGAAGAAAATAACTCCGTGTATCTTCCTACACACGAAGATTTACAGCCTTACCATCTATACGACGCAATTTAACTTACTTAGAAGAGTTTCATACTATCTAACTCTCAGGCGTTTTGAATCACTAAAATCATATCCACCTTAATGAAATAACCTTTAAAAAAATTTGACATTTTTTTAGTCATAATCATCAATTTACTCATAATTATATAAAATTATATTTCAAAAAATCACAGTTAAAATATAATGTTTATTTAAAGTTTTATTTATACAACTTAATTGCATAGTGAATTTGTATTTAATTATTTTAATTGCAAACTGAAAACATCTTTGAGAGACATATATAACCAAGACCGTAGCCAGGGGGGGCGGGGAGGATTTGGGGGTCCAAACCCTCCCCACAAAATTTTATGAACAAAATAGATATGGCTTTATTTATGGTTCAAACTATATCAAAATTAATATACAAATACAAATTAGGGGGCTGTGTTAACATAAAAAGCACTTCAAAGAGCTTCTATAGGTGTTAAATATTTAGAAATTTTCCTAGCCTTAGGCATTTTGAGTTTTTTTACCATAAAAAAACACTTCACAAAGCTTAAAAAAGTGTTCAATATTTAGAAATTTTCCAAGCCTTCGGCAGCTAGGGAGTTATTTTCCTATGAAAATAATACAACTTCAGAGAGCTTCTAGAACTGTTTATCATTTAAAATTGTTTCTAGCTTCCAGCAATTGAGGGACGTGCCCACCAAACCCTCCCTGAAATTATTAGCTGGCTACAACCTTGTATATAACCAAAATGTAAATTTTATGTAAGTTTTCCCCTTTACATGTGACTGTATGTACACCACATATTAGATAAGAACTTTAAACTTGTAAATAATATCTATACTTATAAAATAACATGTCCTGATTGACTGACTGACTGACTGACTGACTGATTCATCATCGCCAAGCGCAAACTATCAAGGCTACAAGCATGAAATTCGGACTGTATATTCATTTTGTTATGTAGGCACCCACTAAAAAGGGATTTTAGATAATTCCACCCCAAAGGGGTCAAAATAGGGATGATAATATGTATGATAATATGTATGAAAGTCCGTCATTTTGAAAGTTACATAAACAAAATTTTGTATTTCGGTTATTGACGTAAAACAAATAAATACGTGTTTCAGGAATTTTGGAAATTTTATTTAATAAGGGATGAAAAAGGGGGCGAAAGTTTGTATCGGACTGACTGACTGATTCATCATCGCCAAGCGCAAACTATCAAGGCTACAAGAATGAAATTCGGACTGTATATTCATTTTGTTATGTAGGCACCCACTAAGAAAGGATTTTAGAAAATTCCACCCAAAGGGGTCAAAATAGGGATGATAATATGCATGATAATATGTATGAAAGTCCGTCATTTTGAAAGTTACATAAACAAAATTTTGTATTTCGGTTATTGACGTAAAACAAATAAATACGTGTTTCAGGAATTTTGGAAATTTTATTTAATAAGGGATGAAAAAGGGGGTGAAAATTTGTATCGGACTAGCATTATTTTTGATCTGAGGTCAAGTTATGGTCATCAACGTAACGTAATATTTTAAATTAATCTGTAAATACATATGTATATTTTCGTATTTGTATATAATCAACTTCCACGCGAGCAAAGCCGCGGGCAACAGCTATCTAGTTTCTTATGAAAATATAACTCAAGAGTAAAGTTACTTGTGCTATCAGTGTTCAATTCGAAATATTATTTTCTATAACCTAAAAAGATAAGTACTTTTGGAAATGCTTGTAAAAAACCAGTACATATTGGTGTACTAGTAGACACAAAACAGGAACTAGGGACGCTCGCTCGATTCTAGATCATCCCTCTTTACGAATATCGATTCTTTAAACTCGATTAATTGATAAATTTTTTTAGATCGATTCAAAAATTCACGAGTCGATTCTTTCTTTGGCACTTTCAAAAAGATCGAGTCGAAAAGAGACAAAACCTAAATAACCTACATCAAAAAATTGATTTGATTTTTTTTTAATTGAGGTGGAAAGGGGGGGGGGGAAGAAGAGAGAGAGGAACATTTCGAAACCAATGTCGGGAAACTGGGCCACAAATAGTACATCACCATATAATATATTATTTTATATTAATAATAATGATAATTTAATGGAGACTTAGTTTACCATATAAACATTATTTATAAGTAAAATAATCCTATATATTATTTCTGTTGTCAACATCCCTTTTTCTCAACTAATACAAAGCCTACAACGATTAATAAGGTATCAGTGGATAGGATTTTTTTTTTTTTACCGATTTCTGACATATCATACTCAGTTTACTTTAAAACAAAATAGTTGTTTAAAATTTAAGTTAAAAGAAAAATCGATGATGTTTTAATATTTTAATATAGCCCTGACTGACTCACTCTATCATCACTAATTTTACACTTCCCACTAAACTAGAGGGTTGAAATTTAGCACAGACATTCCTTATAAGCTAATTAGGAAAAGTAATGTTTCATTCCGATATTTTGTGATTAAGGGGGTAAAATCGGGGTAGTTATCCTAATCAACAATATTGCTTTATAAACTCTTTTTTAAGCGTTTAGAGGGTAGTAATCCGATAAGTTTGTTCTAATAATGCCTTAGAAAAAATATAGCAATTATTTTATAACCCCGTAGATGCTTCTAAGGATGATGAGAGAACTCCCCACGAGAAAAGATACGTGGTCACATTCTCGCGGTGTTCCTCAGGTAGCGCGCTAAGAACCATTCCATTAAGATTCAAACAAAAATTCCTCATTTTCATCTAGAAGTAAATAATAACACAACATCCCGAGCGAAGAACGGAGATTCAGCTGGTATATAACAAATTGACTGTCTACAATTCATTAAATTAGGCCTAATCTGAAGAGATACCCATTTTTTATGTGCTAAATACTTGTTTTTTTTGGTGGGTTTTTTTTTTCGAAAAATATATCCCCATTTACCTCTGATCCTGGGTTCGATTCCCGGCGATTCCAGATTTTATGTGAAGCAATGGATCTAAAACGAGGTCAACTCAGCCTCATGAGGACGAACTACTCTAATGAAAAATCAGCGGCTCCGGTCTAGAAAACTGAGAGTAACAACCGAAGAGTTCGTTGTATTGACCACATGACACCTCTCTGTACGCCAATGTTGGCACTATCTTCACTAACATACGGTGACGCTCGTTTTTTATGGCCATGGAATATATTTTATGCCCATTTGTTTTTGAATATTGGTTAAAGAAACCTTTTTTTATATATATAAATATAACTCAATTTTTTTAATAGATCGTTGCAAGGACCTCTTGTATCGATTCAGAAAATCTATTCAAGGCGTATGATTACAGGGGGGCTACAAAACATATTTTACAAAATTCCCTGACTTTTTCAGGTTTCCAGGCAACATTTTTCAATTTTCCTTGACTATTTTTTTTCCAGTTTTAATGGTGGATGCTGACTTTTGTTTTATTTATTATTGATCACATATTTAAAAGTTTGTAGCCACTAGACGTAAACGGTTTTATCAATCATTTAAAAAATTAGAATGTTATTTTAGTTAGGTATTATTAAATTTTGTTTTAGTGTTTGGTTGAGAAATTAATGGGATATTTCAGACATCCCCTGACTTTTCCTTATTTTTAGTTAAATTCCCTGACATTTCCATTTTCCCTGTCACCCAAAAATTCCCTGACTTTTCCCAGTTTTCCCTGTCTGTAGCCACCATGACGAATCAAGCATCCCTAACAGAAACGGGCTGAAATTCCGTCACCCAATGGGTCAGCTAATGGTTACAGAGGGGGGGGGGGGGAAGGGGGCTATGGTATAGGGTTTTATGTAAAGCACTCTACATGGGGAGGGGGGGGGGGTTTGAAGAAATCCCAAAAAGTCCTAAGTGCAAGTAAACATTAGTGAGACAAGGATTATGCTATGAACACAAAAAGGTCAGGTCTGTTAAAAGAACTACTTGAGTACTATTTTTTTTTTCGAGAAAGCTAAAAGGCTCAGAAAACCCAAGAAATAACCCCTCCCCCAACCCAAAATCAGTTTTATCAAAGTACCGACAGACAAACCAACCTTTTGTCCTTCACAGCCCTAAACAAACCCTAATCTTTCCATCTATGCCTATTTTTAAAGAAACCTGGCCCAAAAGAGAAAACAAAAAAAGGTGTGTGGTAAGGGTGCAGGGGTGGGGGTAGGGGGGGGGAAGGGAGTAAAGGCTCAAATCGTTGAGAGTATAAATAGTATATATCATTCAACCTACACTCAACAACTTCCTCCATTGCTTTATTTACTTCTTTTTTATCACCACCGCGTCTTACTACCCGTTAGAGTTATACGCCTATGTACTAATTATGCTGATGGTTTTAGGGATGAGGAAGGTTATATTTTAGGACGTGTACCACTATTCGCGTGGAGGGAGAGTAGAAAACCGTTTTAGGGAAACCACCCTCAGTACACCCGACCGAGATTCGAACTTCGATCTCCCCGTCATCGGCAGTCTAGTCTACTGCGAGAGTAGCGCCTTAGACCATGCGGCCACCGGAGCGGGTAACCCAGGGGTTTACTTGAGATGTGTTTCTATTGTAATACAACAAAACCATGTGAGGAAGACCCAGGTCGATTTCTATACGAGTATTCGAATGGTCGGATAATTTCAGAAAACACATTGGGGTGAAGGGGTGGGGGAAGGTTCATAATGTCTAATAGCAACTTGGATTTCTCCAATGCGCATGCGTCAGTCCGGGGGATGTTCGATCCATAGGTCTTAGGTCGATTCTTTGGATCGATTTGGATCTAGGTCTTGTTGCATAGATATAGTCATAAAAATTGAGTAGACCTACATCTAATCGATCTTCCCAAGATTCGTAAAAGAAAAAAAATGTTGCTTTATTCATACATTTTTCCCCCAAAATAAAACCACCCAAGATTGAGTCCATTAAATATCGTTATATTCACCTTAATAAACTTCTGATGAGAGTGAATGAATATTTCAGAATTTTACAAACACATTATTTGAGGTAAACTTCTTTTTTTTTTTCATCGTATGGCATATGTGACCGAGAGTGACATGATATTCAGGTTCGGTCGCCTTAATGTGTGGAGGGCAGACTATTAGTCGCTCTGGTGACACAGAACGGTACCCAGGGTGCACCATAGGGAGTTGTCTACACGTCATACCCTCAATTAGGTTATATTATTATTATTATTATTATTATTATTATTATTAGCACAGTGTCTTACTACCCATTCGGGTTGTACGCACTTACGCTAATGTGTAATGGTAGGGTGATTGTGAGATGAAATGGAGGACCTACAGTTTAACGTGGGATCCGAACCACTGTGGAGGCCTGGCATTCCCCACATTCACAAGATGTCTTGTCAGAGGTGAAGGAAGGGTTTGGAAATCAGATAAATCTGTGCCGGGGTCGAGGATTGAACCCCGGCCGCCAGCACAGAAGTCTGAAACCTTACCCCTAGACCACCAGGTCACCCCTAAAAATCTAATTAAATTGAATTAAATTATTCTTGATTTACATGTTTAAAAAAATCATCCTTTTCCCTCCTAAAGACGGTAGAACATTTCGCCCGTGACTGTACGAAGAGAAGTGCCCTTACACGAGCAGTTTTCTAGGAGGGAGCTCCTAGCACGATCCTCCCCCTCTCTTACAGAACCTCCACTAACCCCCCTGACATTGTAGTTGTTGTATGGAACCACCCCCATTCCCCTTTTCAAAAAAAAAAAAAAAAACCCAACCTGTATCCACCGGGACAAGACTTGCCTCACTAATGAGCTCAGTACAGTTACTCCCAATATGTTGCAAACAGGTCGGTACTCACACGTCTGTAATGCAGTTAACAGTATATATTTTTTTAATATTCAGCTGAAATGGAAATATTTATTCGTATTTATTGGTAGTTTTTTTCTTTTTTAAATAATCTTACACGGTTTTGTGGTCGCATAGTCTTATTTATTAAGTACCGCGTCTTACTACCCGTTCGGGTTACACGATTATATACTACAGTAGCCCCATGGCTTCTTTGGTGCTGAGTGACAGCTTTGAAAAGTTACCAGACCAAATTATGTATCCCTACGGCGAACCAAATGTTCTGCAAAAAACATGTGTTTAGCAGCTTTCACTTCTGACGATCAAAATTTAGGTATAGGGCCTATACCTAAATGTTGACTGTCAGAAGTCAGCTGTGAGCTGTCAGTCAGCACCAAAGAAGGCATGGGACTACTGTAGTTACGCTAATGGGCTAGGAATTGGGAAGGTTGAATATAGAGGAGGCGAAACCACATTTGCGTGGAGGAGAGTAGAAAACCACTTATGACCCCCCCCCCCCTCCCCAGTTCACCTGAGCGAGATTAAAACCTCTATCTACACGTCCTCGGAAGTCTAGCTCCACACGTAACTAGCGCGTTAGCTAACTAAGCCACCGAGATGGGTTTTAAAGCGTAGTAGACTAGACTGCCGATGATGGGAAGATAGAGGTTAGAATCTAGGTCAGGTGTAGTGAAGGTGTTTTTTTCCAAAATGGTTTTCCACGCAAATGTGGGTACACTTCCTATAAATATAACCTTCCCAATCCCTAAAACCATCTGTGTAATAAGTGCATAAGCGTATAACCTGAACGGGTAGTAAGACGTGGTGCTAAAAAAATCTTACTATTCAACAGTGTTTTTCAACCTGTGGTACGCGTACACACGAAGCTACGTCACATATATTTATTAGAGGTACGCGAAAAAAATGTATGAGTTGCGGACAATTTCTTATTATTCAAAACTAAGCCCATTTGAACCTGATATTAAAAAAACAATTAACCTACGTTTGAAGGAGAGTGGAAAAACATTTAGGGGAAAAACACTTCCAGTTCACCCGAGCGAGATTCGAACCTTGATCTCTTCGTTATCAGCAATCTAGCTCAACACGAAACCAGCGCGTTATCTAACTACGCCACTGAGGTGATGTAAATCTTTATTAACTTCTATTTAGAATGAGACATGTTTCGTTACTACCATAAAAACAAAAATTTATTTCTCACTCAACACCTCTCTCATACTGTTATCACGAAGAAAAAAAACTTTTAGGAAATAATAATAATAATAATATTATTATTATTATTATTATATTATTATTATTATTATTATTATTATTATTATTATTATTATTTTAGTATACTATCACCTTCCATCATTAAATAAAACTGCCAGATTAAATTTGTAAAATCTCCACTTAGAGCTCGGCTCAAGGAGATCAGATATTTTGATCGTTAACTTATAAATAATATTGTAGTATTGATTATTAAAGTCATACATTTTAAAATATTTTATTGTAAACTTACCCGCCTCGGTGGCGTAGTTGGCTAACGCGCTTGTCGTGTTGGGCTCGACTGCTGAGGACGGGGAGATCGAGGTTTGAATCTCGGTCGGGTGAACTCGGGGGGGGGGGTCCTAAATGGTTTTCCACTCTCCCTCCACGCAAATGCGGGTTCACTTCCTCTAATTCAACCTTCCTAATCCATTAGCGTAATTAGTACTTAAAGGGTATAACCCGAACGGGTAGTAAAACGCGGTGCTAAAAATTATTTTATTATTATTATTATTATTATTGTAAACATCAAACTTTGCCTCTACCTTAAAATATGAGTGAAAAATGACCGTGAACACGGGACGATTCCTGGATAGCTTAGTGGCTTAGAACATTGGAGTACTAAGCCGAAGGTCCCGGGTTTGATTCCCGTGTCCAGGTGTCATTTTTCAATTTTCAGAATATGATCAAACTTTATGATAAACCCTGAATAATAAGGGTCTGATTCAGGGTTAAACACAAGCGACCCGGGCGTTAAGAACATGCGATCTGGGAGAGTCATTTATTTATTTTAGATGTTGATGACAGAATATAATATGTATTCGACAGCTCGGTCGGTAGCGTGTTTATCTACTGAGTTTATAGAGTCCCAGGTTCGACTCCCAGCATGACTTTTTTTTATCATCAGTGAAATGTGGATTTACCCTTTCACGGCGATGAATTAACGTCCGGGGGCTGGGTTTTGTGCTTATCCTGGTCTTAAGATAGATTATAAGGCTATAAAGCTACGATAGGCCTAGCAAGCCGGTAGGGGTTAATATATGACTTGAATAAAAAACTTATCCAGACCATAAGCTGGAGAAAGTAATGGATGTAAAAATTGATAGACTATTACTTTTACAGCATGGATTACTCACCAATAGCTTTGGGGGTACATAGTTGAAGATAAATTATATTTGAAGGTACGCGCACAAAAAAAAGAAGTGAAAACCACTGGTATAGAGGGTACAAGGTCCTGTCCAAACCGAAGCGTTCAAGACAACGCATTTCAGGGATAATATACGTTTATCTTGTACAAGTGTGGACCCGGCTTGATTAAACATGTTTTTTTGACAACCCGAGTTTCAAATAGTTAATAGAAAATGGGGGTTTGTTTTTGAGTGTGATATACTGATAAGGGTTTGAGAAAAGGGGTTGTTTACAGCTTTGTAAAGCTCTTCAAATCTAGAAACTCTAACCCTTCTCCATCTAGCACAAAGCCCTTCTAACAATAAACACCTCATTAAAAACATTCATAGCTCGAAGGGGTGAGAAAGGGGAGGTTTTCTTGTGAATATATACATCGAAACTAAAAGGGGGTTGGAAGTATTAGATCTTATCATCGAGTTAAGTAAATCTTTACAAGTCTTTGACATAAAAGAGATTTCGCTAATTTGGGAAAGTAATTTAAATTACTGGGATTAAGGGATTATTTTTTTTACCAACGCGTCTTACTCACTGTTCAAGCTGTGTGAATAATAAGAAAATTATTCTAAGGGTGTTGGGATGAGGAAGAAAGTATTTTACGGATAATCTATTCTCATTTGCGTGAAAGGAGTGTGGGAAGGTATTTAATAAAAAATACCCTCAGTAGATCTGACTGGGATTCGAACCCCGATCTCCCCATCATCATCAGGCCAGTCTAACATGAAAGTGATGACTTGGAGTTAGACGATTCGGCCACTTAATCAAGTAATCTAAATAGCTATAACCAGACATCTTAAGAGCCCGTCTCACCTCACAGATAATACCTAACTTAGGTAGGTAATACAGCTAGAACCAGACGTCTTAAGAGCTCGTCTCACCCCACAGATAACACCTAACTTAGGTAGGTAATACAGCTAGAACCAGACGTCTTAAGAGCCCGTCTCACCTCACAGATAACACCTAACTTAGGTAGGTAATACAGCTAGAACCAGACGTCTTAAGAGCCCGTCTCACCTCACAGATAACACCTAACTTAGGTAGGTAATACAGCTAGAACCAGACGTCTTAAGAGCCCGTTTCACCTCACAGATAACACCTAACTTAGGTAGGTAATACAGCTAGAACCAGACGTCTTAAGAGCCCGTCTCACCCACAGATAACACCTAACTTAGGTATGTAATATAGTTACAACCAGACGTCTTAAGAGCCCGTCTCACCCACGGATAACACCTAACTTAGGTAGGTAATACAGCTAGAACCAGACGTCTTAAGAGCCCGTCTCACCTCACAGATAACACCTAACTTAGGTAGGTAATACAGCTAGAACCAGACGTCTTAAGAGCCCGTTTCACCTCACAGATAACACCTAACTTAGGTAGGTAATACAGCTAGAACCAGACGTCTTAAGAGCCCGTTTCACCCCACAGATAACACCTAACTTAGGTAGGTAATAGAGCTAGAACCAGACGTCTTAAGAGCCCGTCTCACCCACGGATAACGCCTAGCTTAGGTATGTAATACAGCTAGAACCAGACGTCTTAAGGGCCCGTTTCACCCACAGATAACGCCTAGCTTAGGTATGTAAAACAGCTAGAACCAGACGTCTTAAGAGCCGTTTCACCCCACAGATAACACCTAACTTAGGTATGTAATATAGTTACAACCGACGTCTTAAGGGCCCTTCTCACCCCACAGATAATACCTAACTTAGGTAGGTAATACAGCTAGAACCAGACGTCTTAAGGGCCCGTCTTACCCCACAATTACGGCGTTGTCAAAAGACGATGGCAGAAAGACGCATTTTGAAACGTTTACTGGTTCAAGCGTGACAAGGTTAGTTGCTAATAAGATTGGTACGTTGAGGACTTTCACTTTGGCGACAAGTCTTTCCTAATATAACCCTTGCTGTTTTCAACCCTAGCTACCACCCACGCGGTTTTATTGGGGGGGAGGGAGAGGAATGAGGAGAAGGGATGAGGTGGAGGGGAGGATGACACGTGCGTGGGCCGCGCGCAGTCGACACACAAGGGCTGATTCCCAGGGTGGCTTGCGCAGGGGTGTGGACCTACTTCGTGGACAAAGGGGAGTGGTATCGACAGAAAAGTATCGATACTTTATTTTTTCTAATATCGACAGAAAAGTATCGATATTTACCTTTTTCTAATATTGACAGAAAATATCGATACTTTACCTTTTTCTAATATCGACAAAAAATATCGAAACTTTACCTTTTTTTCTATATAAGGTTGACAGAAAAAGTATCGATACTTTACCTTTTTCTAATATGACAGAAAAGTATCGATACTTTACCTTTTTCTAATATTGACAGAAAAGCATCGATACTTTAATCTTTTCTAATATCGAAATAAAAGTATCGATACTTTATACATTTCTAGTATCGAAAGAAAAGTGTCAATCGTCTACCTATGGTATCGAAAGAAACGATAGGCCTACGATAACAGTAAATATTGGTATAGAAGGAAAAAGCAGTGATGTTTATCCGGATATCATGTTTTAAAGTATTTGCTTCCACCCCACACCCCCTCTTCTATAAATAAACGTAACATTATTTGTGACTATCCAGTAACAAAATAGTTGACATTTTTGGTGTTTCGTGATTTGATAGAAGAAAAAAATAGGGGGCGTTTAACGGTTGAGCATCAAAGCTGCAAGTGTAAATAGGATTTCCCATTTTTGAATGTTTTATTTTCACCAAACTAGATTTTATTTCCGACCTGCAGCCCGCGTCTTAAAACATCTGTTTGGGTTATCCTCATATTTAGGGATAAGATTGGTATTACAATGTAATATTTATTTTTATAAAATATATTTAATAAAAGAAATATAACTGTGACTATTCATCAAAATATTTTATACGAACTCCCTCTCTCTCCTCCCTCCCCCCTTTCCTCTGCACAAAATTGTAGTGTGCCTTAAAAACCACTCCCATAATACATTTAAATGTGTTAGATACTTTAATTAGCTTTAAGATTTTATCTCAGCCGCTTGAAATCTAGTCATAAATTTGAAAAATGATACACAAGGATCGAAACTTGGCCCCTTTGAGCTTCGCGCGTCAATGATCTGTCCCTGAACTATAAAGAATCGCCCCATTTAAGTCTCATTCTTTACTCATGGTTCAGTTGTAATTCATCGGTGGCTGTTTCGCTAAGCCAATACTTCCAGGTTCGATTCCCGTGTCTAAGTTTCAATTTATTTCTATTTTCGAATATGATATTAATTGATGCAGCTATTTTCAAACTAAAATAAGGGTAATTACCATCTTATAACCTCGCTAGTCATGTCAAATTAATTGCTAACTCCGTTTATAATGAAAGACAGTAAGCTTACCTTTCATGATTCTACTATGGCGTGGCTTATGAGATAGGGCCATAGTGTAGTCCGTCAAGGTAAATATATGCGTGTCTGGGCACATTACTCGTAGCCCAGTTTATGGAAAGACTAGCAAGTAATAATGTACCGTTGTCCAGGGACACCCGAATGTACTAATAGTACAGTAGCCCCATGGCTTCTTTGGTGCTGACTGACAGCTCACAGGTGACAGCTAAAAGCTTTGAAAAGTTTACCAGACCAAATTATGTATCCCTACGCCGAACCATATGATCTGCAAAAACCATGTGTTTAGCAGCTATCACTTCTGACAGTCAAATTAGGTATATACTTAATGTTGACTGTCAGAAGTCAGCTGTGAACTGTCAGTCATCACCAAAGAAGCCATCGGGGCTACTGTACATTCTTTCTGCAGAGGCTCTTTACATGTCCCGATGAGATGAGGTGATGGTGAGTATGAGGGTGAGAGTGAGTACGAGAGTGTGGAACCAGTGGAAACACTTAAACCTAACTTAAGCCTAACTAAACATAATGTTAACCATTGGAAAACCCTTCGAAAAAAATACCTATATACCAGCCGAGAATTGAGCCCCGGAACCCTAAGGTTGGTAGGCAGGTTCGCTGATCACTATATCAAGGGGAGGTGGCTTTCCTGTAGACTTTTAGTGTGTATGGCTTACTTGATAATTATTCAAAAGTCTTTTCAAAACTAAACTGTCTTAATCGTTTATCCATCTCACCGATTTGACGTTATATATTGTTAACCAAATCAGTAAAGCTGTTCTTTTTCCAAACTTAGAATACTGTCTATACAATTTGTTTGGCAAGAATGGCCTGTCTAGATTTAAATTGAATAATTTCTTTAAAGCGGAATTTTATTTTTCTTCTTGTGAACCGTCACGACTAATTTATAACAATATTTTCTGGAATTGATTAGACACGGCTCACCATTAAAACCACTTTTCCGAACCAAAGCGTCGCGACCTATTAAATCATATCGACATTTCATTAATGATGAAAGAATTTAATTTGATCCAGGAGAAAAAAAATGTGATGTTGACAATAAAATATAACTTATTTCCAAAGTGGTTGTTTTCAAAAATAATAATCAAAATTAACGCTCGTTTCGGTGAACACGTGGACTAGATGTCAGGATCGTCCAGTCTGGTTTTCCTGTGAGAGGTCAAGGCTAGAACACAAGTTGGGTGTTCTAAGGGGTTTCCTGAATTGTTTACTATTCTCCCTTCACGCAAATGTGAGTTCATTTGTTCTTAATCTTTTTCTTTCCTAATCTTTAGCCCATTTGATTAATTAAAACCCGCTTCGGTGGCCGAATTATTTAAGGCGGCCACTCTCATGTTAGACTGGCCTGATGGTGACAGGGAGATCGGGGTTCGATTTCCAGGAGGGTCTTCCTAAATGGTTTTCCACTTACCCTCCAAGAAAATGAGGGTAAATTACGTCCTGCCTCATCCCTAACCGATTAGAGTAATTTATTTTCCCCCACCCCACTTTTATATTTATTACTTAAATTTAATTCTTCTTCAAATACTTATTACTTTTTAGAAATAAATTATAGAATAAATAGAATGTATATTTTAACATTAGACTTTATCCTTTTCTTCTAACATTGGCTGTTATGACGGATCAAGGTGGTTTTGGTCACACTAAGGTCGGTACGCAAGACCGTATAGTGAATGCTTAGTGGACCAATAGTGTATGTAGTCCCGAGCACAATATCTCTCCACCTTTTAACCTATGATGACGCAAGCAAACCCACGTTAGTGTCCTTAGCATCCACTTAGTTCAAGTTTTTACATAAGGCCCTCAAATATGATTTTAAAGTACATGATATATTTGCGAGCTTAAAAGACTCAGAGATCGACTGAAAATTGCCGTGAGATCGACCTGTCACCGACACTCGACGGAGGGATCGGAGTTCAAATCCCGTTCAGTTTTCTACTCTTTCCTCTCTCTTCACGCAAAGGGGGACAACCCATCTTCTAAATTCAACCTTCGTCATCCTTAATACATCAGCGTATTTTGTACATATGCATGTATTATTATTATTATTATTATTATTATTATTATTTAGCACCGCGTCTTACTAACCCGTTTGGGTTATACGCTTTAAGTACTAATTACGCTAATGAATTAGGAATTGGAAGAATTGAATTAGAAGAAGTGAACCCACATTTGCGTGGCGGGGGAGTGGAAAACCATTTAGGAACCCCCCCCACCCCAGTTAACCCGACCGAGATTCGAACCTCGATCTTCCCGTCCTCAGCGGTCGAGTCCAACACGACTAGCGCGTTAGCCAACTACTCCACAGAGGCGGGTAACGGGTAGTAAGACACGGTGAGAGAAAATAATTGTGTTTTTTTTTAGCACCACGTCTTACTAACCGATCGAGTTGTACGAAGTACACGCATTTGTGTGGAGGGAGAATGGAAAAAAAAAAAAATAACTCTGTACACTCGACCGGGATTTGAACCCCGAACTCTCCGTCATTGGTAGTACAGTCAATTTAGAGAAAATAATAGTTCGTTAAGAAAATAAAGAACAACTTTGTAATTTGTAAATAACGCAGCTAGAAAGAGAAAATATGATTACACGTCATAAAAACAAACATTACAACATTCTGTGAGAGTGAAGAATGTAATGAAAAGGAACAAGTTTTTGAAAGCAGCGGAAAAGAAGATTTTTAAAGTGGTGGATTTCGATCGAGAGAAGAGACCCCTTGATTGGCTTACTGGTGACGGGGTTGAAAAATCAGGGGGGGAGGGTTGGCGGGGGAAGGGGGGGGGGAGAAACGATTCTAGCGCTTCCTAGAGTTCTGAAATGGTAGTGAGTGGGTGGTTGGCCTCTACATCGACATCCACGAAAAGTGAACAGGAGAGAGGAAAATAGAAAGATAGCGCAATTTAGTCTCTCTTGTACCCCCCCCCCCTTTAAGTCGTCAAAAAATTCCTTCCAAAAACATCTGACTTTATGCCATATTAAAATCTTGGACTGAGTTTTAAAATACTTTTTTTAATTTTATTCATTGGTTTACCTTCCCCGTGGCTGAAAATAAAAGAGAATGATGGTTTGTTTACTGTTGCGCTTTTGTTTTCGTAACGGATCTGTGACGTCAGGATTGGTAAAAATATTTACGTGAAAGGAATGCTTAAAAAAAAAATTTGTTTGCCTTTGCACATTTAATTAATCAGTATATCTGATTCATCTTAGCCTATAATTTGACGTAAGAGACTAAAGTATAGAAATTAAGACCAAAGATTAGAATGGATAATTTTGTTATAATTATGTTAATTTAAACATAATTAAATCCACATTTAAAGTTTTATTTATGAGTATCGTTTACAAATAAAAAAAACTGTTATGGCTTTAGTAACGTTATTTGTGGTGATACTGTTTGTTAATTAAATGTGTTTATTTTGTCGTATGGAAAATAAAAATATAAACTGTGTATAATTACATACTGCCATGTTCAGTCCAATTTTAATAGGTATAGCCTTTTAGAAAATATTATAATGTGTCTTTGAGTAGTTTGTAAGTAATTCTTTCATCGACCATTAATTGTATCTGATGTAGCTTTGTTGAGTAATAGATGCATAAAGTGATATTACTTGCCTCTTATTTATGGACTAAACTATTCTATGATTGGCCAAAAGGGCAATACGAAGAAGGAGGAGTTAAGGTCATTTGACAATAAACCATGTAAGCGAATGACTAACTAAGACCCTGTGAGGTTATAAGTCGTTTTGGTAGTGATTTTAATTTAAGGATTGGTGACCTGGTGGTCTAGGGGTAAGGTGTCTGACTTCTATGCTGCCGGCCGGGGTCTCAATCCTCGGTCCCGGCAAATATTTATCTGATTACCAAACCCTTCCTTCACCTCTGACAAGACATCTTGTAATGTGGGGAATGCCAGGCCTCCACCGTGGTTCGGATTCCACGTTAAACTGTAGGTCCTCCATTTCATCTCACAATCACCCTACCATTACACATTAGCGTAAGTGCGTATAACCCGAACGGGTAGTAAGACGCGGTGCTAATAATAATAATATAATATAATAATTAGGATGGCAGAAACCGACACCTTAGCTCAGTCAGTAGCGTGACTGCCTACTGATGGTCCCGGGTTTGATTCTCGGCATGGCCGAATTTTTTTTATCATTAGTGAAATATGGGTTTACCCTTTCACAATGATAAATTAACAGCCGGGGGACTGGATGTTGTACCTGTCCTAATCTTAAGTTAGATTATAAGTCATATGAAGCTACGACAGGGCTAGCAAGCCAGTAGTGGAGAATATATGACTTGGATACAAAACTGACCTAGGTCACGGGACTTGAAACAATAATGGAGGTAAAGTAAAGGAGGGGCAAAAAGAGAAAAAGTTAATGGGTTAGGAATAAGGAAGGTTGAATTTAGAGGAAGTGAACCTACAATTGCGTGGATGGAGAGTGGAAAACCTTTTAGGGAAAAAAACACCCCAGTTCACCCGTCCGAGATTCGAACCCCTATCTCCCCCGTCCTGAAAGTATAGCTCAACACGAAACTAGCGCGTTAGTTAACCACGCCAACTAGGCGGGTATGACGCGAATAGGGTGGTTCCATGGATAGAGGTGTCAGTCTCTCTTATCTGGTCTACGGGCTACGATGATTTCATCACGGCTGAATGTAATGAGGTCACTTTTCTAGAGGGTTTCACAATCTCCTTCCAAGTAAATGCTGGTACACTTAGTCTGAATCCCAATCTTCCTCATCCCTACGCCATAGCGTAGATAAAACGATAGTGAGGATAGGTGGTAAGACGTGGAAGTACGAAAAAAAATATATCAATGTGTCATGATATATCTCGTTAGATGAGAAAGTAAGAAAATTACAATATTGAAACTTTGGGTGAGAAGGGGGGGGGGTATTTGTTTAATGTTGAGGCCTGCAACTTTTTACAGCCCCAGGGCTCACACAGATATAAATCCCGCCCTGTAAGGGAGTTTTATCAAATATATAACACCTACAACCCTAATTTATGTTTCAAATAGTTTTTATTTTGCACCAAGAAGAATTTAATGTTTTAAAACAATATTTGGCATCTAAAATTGGGGGGGGGGGGATACTTCTCAATAAGCCACTGGAGGTATGACACACTCTCACCCACCAACCCCTTCAACCCCCCCCCCCCCCCCACACACACACACACAGACATATCGGGGTACGACTCTGGTATCGCATAATACATATAATTTAGCACCACGTCTTACTACCCGTTCGTGTTATACGCGTATGTAGTATTAATTTACGCTAAAGTGTTAGGGATGAGAACGGTTGAAATATAGTAAATGTACCCTCATTTGCGTGTAGGTAAAGTGTAAAACCATCTAGAATAAAAATACCCTCAGTACATTCGATTGGGATTCGAATCCCAAGCGGGTTTCACTACGTAAAAACAGTTTAATAAAGCTTTTTTTTTCTTCTCCTCGTCTTACTGCCCGTCCGAACAATCCGCATACACTTTAGTGAGGTACGTACCCGCATTAGAACGCGGAGGTAAAAAGAAAAGTGGAAAACCATTTTAAAAATATATCCAACCAGGATTCGAAACCCAAACTTCACCGTCCTTGACAAATCAGTCTTGACGAGGATGACGCTTTGACCCCGCGTGCCACAAATACACAGGTTCTGGGATTCCCCTAACTGGAAGATCAGACTATTCTCGACTCTATTTTCGAGAAGAAGACGTACGACACATTCATCCAGTGGCTTAGAGCTGTCATAAAAGCGAGGTGGGGTCCGAGAGCGCCTGTGAATGGCGAAGCGATGGGAAAGAGGTGGGGGGGGGAAGTTGAGGGAGGAGAGGGGAGTACCAGGTGGGTTTTGGACCAGGCCAGAGCAAAGGCGGATCGATAACGCCGGGTAGCATCTCTCTCCTTTTCTCTCTCTCTCTATTCCCGAGCGCTGGCTGGTCCAAAACTCGCCATCTCTGTAGAGGTAGGAGAAATAGCTCGCACGGTCGCGCGTTATCATATCACAGAAATACATTCGATAACAGCAGCTGTCAGCCTCTCTTCGTCTCCATTTCTGTTATGGAGCGTTATCTAAAGCACTGGTATTATACTTGGGGTACGGGTAGTATTACCCAGAGACGTAACTAGGGTTGAGGGCATCCAGGCGAAATAAAAATAGTATATGGTAAGGTGCACCGCACGGACTTTCCCTCTCTTTTATCTTAAAATAAATACATTTACGGAAAACTCATCGGATTCATAATACGAGATAATATATTATTATTATTATTATCACCGCGTCTTACTACCCGGTTCGGGTTATACACACTTACGCTAATGTGTAATGGTAGGGATGATTGTGAGATGAAATGGAGGACCTACAGTTTAACGTGGAATCCGAACCACGTTGGAGGTCTGGCATTCCACACATTCACAAGTCGTGATTAATACACGTCTTGTCAGAGGTGAAGGAAGGGTTTGGCAATCAGATAAATCTGTGCCGGGACCGAGGATTGAACCCCGGCCGCCAGCACAGAAGTCTGACACCTTACCCCTAGGTCACCGAGATAATATACATTGTTGCAGAAACATTCCATCATACTTTTTTTTTTCCCCTTACAGCTCAGAAATGATTGGTTTTATAAAAATGTATTTCAAATAAAATATACTTTAGTCCAACCCTATGAAAACCCTAGTTAGATACAAAGTTTCAGCCTAATCGGTAGAATTTTTAGGCTCTAGCTGGAGGTACAGACAGACGGACATCGCCAAAACCAATTTTTCTGTTTCAAGGGGTCATGAAACGTTGAAATTTATCAAAATCTGGCGTTCAATTTTTTTTTTTACAATCATAATACTTCTCTCTCCAAGGGCTAGAAAGAAAGGAAAAATTGCGTCCTTTGAAATTTATTCTTTAAAATTTTACTAAATTCTTATTTTGTTACCCAAACTTGAAACTCATTATAATACCGGTTATAAAATAATGTAAACAAAAATTGATACACTTGTAATTGCTAAAAAAAATTAAACTTATATTGTTGCGAATATTTGGCTCCTCTGGCACGTACTCCCATCTGCCTCTCACTAGTTACGCCACTGCCGCACCTCCAGGGGTACATGTTGACCGTTGACATCTTAGAAGAAACGTAAAATTTTATATAATATATATATATATATATAAACGCACACACACACCCTTAACCTCCTTTTTTTTTAACAGTCCAATTTTAAGTGTCGTAACGTGTAATGTTGCCAGGGTAAGAGGGTTCGGTTTAAGCTGTACCTTGTGAATTGTTCAATATTCTAGCCATGGTCTCCTCATCATCGGCGGTTAAAGTTGCTCCGCCATTTTGAATATATTTTTGAGGGGGTTAAATGTTTTTTTTTTCTAACATTTTTGAATTTTCCCGTCGGTTACAGACTAGAAGCTATAAGTATGCAAAATTTTAAGTTTCAGTGAGTGAGTCAGCCGTGTGGCTTTATAGTCGTATAATTAGGGGTGAGTAGGTAGAATTAGGAGGAAATTACCCATATTTGTGTGGAAAGAGTGTATTTTGTGTGTTGATGGGGAGGGAAGGGGTTATTACTCTCAGGACACCCAATCAGGATTCGAACTTTGAGCTCTCTGTCTACAGAAATTCAATATATTGCGAATATTGAAACTGGTGTACTTCTATCAGCATTAAGACAGCTTATTGTTACACAGATATAACTAACCGCGGTTTGATTCCCAGTGGGGATGACAAATACATACATTATTTGTATGAGGGTTCGTACTGTGTTATCTAAATACTTCCTTATACAGGGTGGGTCGGAAACAATTAAACGATCAATGTTGAGGAAACCCGCCTCGGTGGCGTAGTTGGCTAACGCGCTAGTAGTGTAGAAATCGACTGTTGAGGACGGGGAGATCGAGGTTCGAATCTCGTCGGGTGAACTGGGGGTGGTTTTTCCTTAATGGTTTTCCACTCTCCCTCCACGCAAACGCGGGTTCACTTCCTCTAATTCAACCTTCACAATTCCTAATACATTAGCGTAATTAGTACTTAAAGCGTATAACCCGAACGGGTGGTAAGACGCAGTGCTATATGGAAAGTGATGGACAACGTGTTGAGGTTTGTCTGACGTCCGGCGGAGTTCACTGAGTGACTTATCGTCAAAAATTTAAGTGTGTAGTTTGCTTTTATTTAGCCAGTGAATATTTACTTTTCAATTCAAATGTTAATTTTCAATTTACTAATCGTCTAAATGTTTCGGCCTCGTCTTGTGTATAGACATTTGGAGCACCTTTTAGAAAATATAATTTTATATTTTTTGCTGTCAACTTTTTAAAAAATATTTCTATGTTTTACTACCTGCTCGGGATACATGCTTAAGCTCCCTTTTACGCTAATGAGCTAGGGATGAGGAGGTTAATTTTAGAGCAAGCGTACCCAAATTCACGTGGAAGAAAAGTGGGGAAAGTATTTTAAAGAAAAAAACCACACTCAATACAACCGACTGAGATTCGAACTCCTGATTCCCCCAATTTATTGTGAGAGTGATGCCTTAGGGCTTAGCCCATTCGTATACCAAACGATTTCACCCTAATGTGGGTGCATTTCCTCTCAATTACCTTCCTCATGCCCAACCCGTTAAATTAAGTCATTTATTGAGCAACAAATTAAAAAAAAACACTTTAAAGCGTCTTGTGGAGCAGGCGAGGAGATCTCCCCCTTAAAAAAATATTATTCATTCGATCCATTCACAAAACTACCGCATTGTCTACGCATACACCCCTTCCCAGTCACCCTCTTTAACAAAAAAAAACGCTCAACTAATTCCCCTTAATTTCCCCTTGAACCAATAAAAAAAATACACACATTCCATCTCCCCCTTCTCAGAAATTCCTCTCCCCCCTCCCCCGGGAACATAGCCACGCGAATGTATTTCATGAATTAACAATAAACCAACAATGCCATTACTCTCTTCTACCCTCCCCCCCACTACCCCTAAATTAAGCTTATTTTCACATGCCATGTTCCCATTATAGTGATCTTTTGTGTCTCCCCCCCCCCCCCTCGGTCAAGACCTGATAAATAACATGGCGGCGACGCGTACTGATCCCCTATGTGAGCTCGCATGAATGGAACATGAAATAATTTGAAACGATTGTGCGTATTACTACGCACTATAACTAGGGCGAGGGTGAAGGGAATGGTTTTGTTTAAGTTTTATTTGAGGATAGGAGAAAAAGGGGAAAGATTTTTATTTTTTATTTTACCAAGGGCTGTGATAAAGATAAATATTAATATGTCATGAATTTTATAAAGCTTTTAATAAGCTACAAAACCTGTTTCGGTGGCCGCATGGTTTAAGGCCCTGCCTACCCTCCCTGGCGGCGTGTTGAGCTTTCAGCTCTAAAATAGATGGCGTTGCTAACGTTATACAAACTGGTGGATTCCAGCCATCAGGTTGGCAGAATAACTGGTTTGTTTAAACAATTGGGAGACTGGCGACCGGTAATCAGTAAAGGCAGCAAGCAAACTTTTTTCCAAGAATTGAGAGAGATAAAAAGTGTAGTGCCGGACCGTAAAGTGTGTAGGCGACCAAGTTTGACTAAACGTGGGGAGACATAACGTCAAGATACAATCACACTCTCGAGCAGAAAAATTAGCTTATTCATTCCAGTCAGCTAGATGTCCATTAACCTGTAGTACCACTTTTGAATTTAGAACCTTTTGATGCCAAAGTTTAGTACTAGTTTTGTACCATTTTGTACCCGTTTTGAGTAATTAGCATATCAAAGTGGTGACTCTAGGTTAATGCAGTTGTACTACTTTTTAATTTTGAACTTTTTTTGATGCCAAAGTTTTGTACTAGTTTTGTACCGTTTTGTACCAGAAAGAAAAAGTATTGTACCCGTACCCGTTTTGAGTAATTAGCATATCAAAGTGAGTACTCCACGTACTCAAGTAAATGCGGTTGTACCCCTTTTGATTTTGAACTTTTTTGATGCCAAAGTTTTGTAATAGTTTTGTAACACAAATAAGTTTTGTACCCGTACTCATTTTCAGTAATTAGCATATCAAAGTGGTGACTCCAGGTTAATGCTGTTGTACCACTTTTGAATTTTTTGATGCCAAAGTTTTGTACTAGTTTTGTACCGTTTTCTACCACAAAGAAAAAGTTTTGTACCCGTACCCATTTTGAGTAATTAGCATATCAAAGTGGTGACTCCAGGTTAATGCTGTTGTACCACTTTTGAATTTTTTCATGCCAAAGTTTTGTACTAGTTCTGTACCGTTTTGTACCACAAAGAGAAAGTTTTGTACCCGTACCCATTTTGAGTAATTAGCATATCAAAGTATCACGTGACTCCAGGTTAATGCTGTTGTACCACTATTGAAATTTTTTCAAATAAATATCTGGTGAGGGTAGTGATAAATAATAATGTACACTTATTTATCAGAGAAAAATTTATTTAAGGTAAAATTAGAGATAACTTATTTTTGAAGGTTTTGTTACTAACTATAATAAATAACCTATACGATTGAGTATGTAGCCTACGATTTTGTCGTACCATTTATTTGAGTTTATTAGTAAGCAGGTAAAATAAAAAATAACTAAAATTTAATGTGCTAAATTTGGCCACTGTGCTTTGGCTAATTTTTAAAATTTAAAGGCTAAGGAGGCAATAACATATTTTAAAAGCAGTTTCATTTCGAAGACTATAACAATTTTGACTATAAATATATCTGTTATTTTTATTACTGATATTACCACGTCATACTACCTGTTCATCTTATACGCATATATGATAATCTAATTGGGTGGTAATGAGGAAAAAAGCATTTGAGAGGTTATCTACCAGCATTTTTATTTTGGAAGATGGGGAAACAATTTAGGAAAAACTACCCTCAATAGACTCGACCAGGATTTGCACCCCAAGTGCTCCGCTATCAGCAGGCCAATTTAACACTAGTGACACCTTAGACCACTCAGCCACTGAAGTGGGTATCTGTTATTTAATACGGTGTTTACAGTTTTCAAACATCTATAGGATTTACACAATTTTCCAGAAATAAATGTTTTTGGGAATAATTTTTTATCCTATTGGTAGAGTTTAACTTGAGTAATATCTCCATGGTGTCAGCCTGCAAGCAGGCTATACCAATCGAGAGGCTGCCGTATGTTGGCAAATATAGGGCCAACATTTTCAAGCTGAGGGTGCCATGTGGTTAGCACAACGAGCCCTCCAGACTTCTATCTCAGTTTTCTAGACTGTAGCGCTACTTATTCATTCAATTATCTCCTCATTTGTCCTCACGAGGTTGATTTTGGTTCCGTTTCAGACCCACTGCTTCACAGACAGAATTAGGGGTACTGGGGATCGAACTTGGGACTTCAGTATCTGAAGCCAGTAAATCTGACCACTATACAACAGAGGCGGTCGGGTATCAAATACTTACTTACTTACTTACTTTATGGCATAGGGAACACAAAAGTTCATTAATTTTAATGGTTTTAAATATATATTTACTTATCATCGGCTTCATGTCGTGGTCAATATTGCTAAAGTGCTATGACTGAGCACTGAGTGCGTAAATTAATCAGCTCAATAACTTGACTAGTTCGATTCCCTGTTAGGTTGAAATTACTTAGTACTAGCGTGATACGAACTCGGCCAAGGCACAAGAGATTTTGAACATACAATAAGTGCGTTACAGAGTGTTAGTAACATTTACTTTCAGCTAAGAGCTTTTCTTTAAAAAAAAAGTACTTGAAATATCAGAATAATCGCTGCATTGTTATATAGAAGTATTTATTTGTATCTTAATTTTGATATTATTTCTACAGTAAATAAAATAGTATCGCTGCTCATCCATTGTACTTAAATTAGTAGATACAGATAGCCAAAGCGCCAGTAATATGCATACCATTAAAAAAAACTTACCCTTTACTACAAAAAGTTAAATAATCAATTATATCTTTGATTTTCTTTGGGCGCCCTTTCTTCATAAACTTGTTTTTCACAAGGATATAAAATAATATTTTGTAAATACTTCTCCACCTCAAAATTTATACAATCCATTGGATTTTGTTCGAAAGCAAAAAGGTCACATATTGTTAATTATATAAAAAGTAATCACCGTGGGTACTTATTGTTCGGGATTCGATACATTTCTTCCAAAACGAGCGCACAAACTGCGAGAATGCAACAGGTTCAAATTAAAAGTAATCACATTTAACACGCTAATAAAATAAAATTAACATTTTCACATCTTGACTACCAAAAACTTCGTTCATTAACTTTTTGAAAAATAACTTATTCCAAAGTCCAATGAGAGTCAAATCCTAGACCGTAAAATAAAAACTAGTATATAAAATTATACTGAGAACGTCTCCAAATTACATTTAGACCAAACTTTATTTAAAATAACTATGTTTGATATGAGCAGGAATGTTTATTTTTATTCATTATAATAGTGGATTAAAAATTCAATGTACAGTAGTTTTCATTTACTTTGAATATTAACACTTATTATTACAACGTGTAGTGCTAAAGAATGAGAAAACTCAAGAAAGAATATAAGATAAGAGTGAAGAATTTTACATGTTTTACTGCCTCAGTTAAATAAGGGCTAATGTCATAAAACTTTGTATATGGAGAAGCGTGTGGCTTTTTCTTTGAAAATAATGTATCACTAGAGTAATACTCTCATTGAAGTAAGTAGGGACCAACTATATTTATTCACACAGCAGGAAGACTTTGTGAGTATTTTAGTTACTGAATATATTAAGATGTTTAATTGTTTATATTTAATTACGCAAATTTTCATAATTGGACATTGGCCCTTCTTATCCTAACGTACATGGTATTAATGTTTCTTTGACTCAAGAAGGTCACAGAGATTAGTTTAACCCTCCATTGCCGCCTGCATTCCGATACAGCAGGTTAGCCAACGCTTGCAAAATGATACTAGCTTATAAATGGGTAATGATCATACTAACGGCACCTATTATCAGCTATGACAACTAGTTGCAGAAGGAAAAGTTGTATTTAAAACCATGTATTTTGACTAGAGAGTCGACTTGGGAGTCGTTAGAGCTCAATATCGTCGTGATTATTGAAGCTAACCCAAATTAAAAAATATGTCTGAAAAGAAAAAGAAATTATTCATTAAATAATATGTTATAAACAAACACTCTAGCTTAATTGTACAAAGAAAATAAATAAATCCATTAATAATTTTTGTTTTCCCGTTTAAAATGCATTGAAATGGAAACATTTTAATGAAAATATTTCAATAACTATTTTTAGCATGGTTTGAAAATTCCATAAGAATTATGAAAGATGCCCAGATATGTTACTAAAATAAATAAAAAACAACAATGTTGAATTATTAAATATATTTTGTTTTAAATTCTTTTGTTTAGAACCGTGCATTTATGGGTAGGCACGGCCTTAAGGTAATCATTATCGCAAAAGACTAGACTGCCGATGACGGGCTAGGTTGGGGAGGGAATGGGGTGTTCGAATCCCGGTCTCCTTCCATGCAAATGCGTGGTAGATTACCTTTAAATTCCTTCCTTCCTAATCCCTACCCTAATTATCCTAATTATCTGAACAGGTATTAAGACGTGGTGATAAACAAAACTATTTAAAAAAGGGTAGAGAAGCCATTGTATTGTTAAAACATTATATAAGTTTGTCCAAGAAATTGTATCAGGTGTACTGAGTTTCATACAGATGAATAAGTTTCATGGTCTAGGGGTAAGGTGTTGGATTTCTATGCTGGGGGTCCGGGGTTCAATCCTCGGTCCCGGCACAGATTTATCTGATTACCAAACCCTTCCTTCACCTCTGACAAGACATCTTGTGAATGTGTGGAATGCCAGGCCTCCACCGTGGTTCGGATTCCACGTTAAACTGCAGGTCCTCCATTTCATCTCACAATCATCCTACCATTAACATTAGCGTAAGTGTGTTTAACCCGAACGGGTAGTAAGATGCGCTGCTAATAATGATAATAATAAGTTTCATATTTAGTAGGGACGGGATCCTCGGATATTTTTTTCCCCCCTTTAATTTATTTTAGAGCTCTAATACTGCTTATTGGTGGTGCAGAACCAGTTAGGATGTACTTAACAACAAGACTCCAGACAAGTAATTTAACACTTAACCTTATATATATATATATATATATTATATATATTGTGTGTGTGTGTGTGTTATAATGGATGGATTAAACGGATTTAGTTACGATTTGTATTTTTTATTATTATATTATATTTATATTTCCTCTCATGTCCAAAAAGTTTTTTTTTTCCAAAATTAAAATTCGAGTTTTGAAGTTAAATTTAATTTTTGGATTCGAGATTCGGATTCGTAAAAGAGATTCGTGCACAGTTGGTAATTTCATGTCAAATTCTAGCTAAATTGAGTAATTAAATCCCGCATGACTGTTTTCCCCTGGCGGGGACTTCCTTAATTAGAATCATCACATTCCCTGCATCCGGACAGTTATATAAATATCAAGCGATATATTTATATTGTTGTGGCATCTCTAGAATTTGATTACTCAAAATTTCGAAAATTTACAATAACATTATTTTGTATTAAACAAATAAAATGTTTTGTCATTAAAATATTTCCTTATTTAAACACTATATTGTCACCTAACCCACCACCCACCCCCCTTCCGTGGGTCGGATCTGTCCGGAAGGGTGGGGCCGGTGGTAAAGTGGTTGGTTGGGTTCGAAATGATACTGTAGGTTCCGAATTTTGGTTCAATAGTAGTACTATGAGATAATATAAAGTGTGATGTTAAAGGTCGTTATAAAAGAAATATAGAAACTTGGACGTATACGCTTGTAGAAGAACTGCCTTAGACTCGAACACTTAGATCATTGGAACGAGTGACACGGCTCGCGACCCCCTAGAGACTCAAAATCTGGTACCCTGGGCAGTACAAGTACCACTCATGACCCGAAGTTCTAATCCGTATAGTCCGGCGACAGGCAGAGTAACTTCCTTCGAAATAGATGATAATTACTCAGTCCCAATAGCAATAAAACAAAAAGCTCTTGTAGCCCGATCTGGCCCAGTTACTGCACAACTGGGACAAGATTGTTATGAGCAGTCAGTATTCTTCTTTAATGTTTTCTAATTAATTACAGCAAGTTTTCTTAGTCAGTTCTTTCAGTGAGGCAGGTTCAACAAAGTTATACAAAACAAAATAAATATTCTAATCTAGCGCTGGGTCTCGACAATATTTAACATTAAAGCTTTTAACAATTTATTTTGTATAGAAGAAATGATAATATCGAAGCGTTTAAAATAAGAATATTAATTTTGTTTACTTTTGGGGCCTCCAAATTTGTGCCTACACGGCAACAAATTCGGCCGTGCCCATGACTGCCGAAATTATTATTTGTAGAAAATTACACTGAATATATCTACTTAAGCCAAATTTTATTTATTTTAGTCAAATATGTTGTTTTTGTTTGTTATAAAAACTGTTAAAAATACGGACCTTAGCTCAAGCTCCATTCACTCCCCCTTCCCCTCAATTCTTAAGATCCCGAAAAATAAGAAAATGAGTGAAAAGAATAAACGAGAAGAAAGAGAAAAAAAAGTCAGTTCTACCAATCTAAAGAACAAAATTCCTCGTCGACGCTACATTTACCATCAAAGTATAGCGTAGGAGTGTTGACACTTATAAACTAAAAAGTTTTTTGTCATACTTTATTTTTTTTCAAACATAACAACATAGAAGTCGAGGAAATTTGAAATTGTGATCGGAGAAGGGAAAGAAAACGGTGTAAAAGGGGGAGGGGGGTTTACAAAAGCGACAAAGGGGCAGAGGTGGGGTGTTCTCATAGGGAACGAGGGGCGGATTCTAGCGGAGGTTGCCAGGAGAGTTATCGGGGAAGTGAGGGAAGAGGCGGACTTATCGCGCTGGTCTGAATCGATAACCCTGGAGTAGCGGCGGCCAAAATGAGAACTACTAGCGCTGGCGTCGTTCTCTTAAGCCTTCACCCACAGAGACAACTTAAAAAAAGGAAACAAATAAAATACCTCTTTTGTGTGTATATAGATATGAGTTAGTCTACATGCTCCACAGACCTAAATCCTTAGTGCGCTTAGGCCATATCAACCTCGCTAACACACTTTATGTCCGTTATCACCTAATATTATGTCGACCAATTTGCAATACTTCAAACAATTTAATCCATCGGGGAGAGAAAAACAATTTGGTCACCGTGCATCATATAACCTGGGGACCCGGATTTTGACGAACTAAAAATTATCAAAAAATGACATAAAATGACCTAAAAATTTACTTAAAATCTTCAAAAAAAATGACATAAAAATGTGCACACAATTAATCAAACACGCACTTTACCAGTGTAAAATTCAATTAGAAACCCTTGACAGCTAATAAACTCTTGTATTATGCTGAATATAATATTGATCTACAAATATCTGTTCAGAGGTAATAACCACCCCTTTCCAACGCAACCCTCTTTAGCTTAGGTGCAGTCGCATCAGGTATATGTATTTTACAACCACACAAACAAAGAGAATACAAATTTCACTTTCAACATTATCTTCTCATTCAAACAACTGTGATACAGAGTTCATGGCCTAAATCATCTTCTCATTCCGACAAATGTGGCACAGAGTTAATGGCCTGCATTATCTTCTAATTCAAACAACTGTGATACAGAGATCATGGCCTACATTATCTTCTCATTCAGACAACTGTTATACAGAGTTCATGGCCTACATTATCTTCTCATTCAGACAACTGTGATACAGAGTTCATGGCCTACATTATCTTCTTATTCAAACAACTGTGATACAGAGTTCATGGCCTACATTATCTTCTTATTCAAACAACTGTGGTACAGAGTTCATGGCCTACATTATCTTCTTATTCAAACAACTGTAATACAGAGTTCATGGCCTACATTATCTTATTATTTAGATAACTGTGATACAGAGTTCATGGCCTACATTATCTTCTTATTCAAACAACTGTGGTACAGAGTTCATGGCCTATATTATCTTATTATTTAGATAACTGTGGCACAGAGTTCATGGCCTACATTATCTTCTTATTCAAACAACTGTGATACAGAGTTCATGGCCTACATTATCTTCTTATTCAAACAACTGTTATACAGAGTTCATGGCTAACATTATCTTCTTATTCAAACAACTGTGGTACAGAGTTCATGGCCTACATTATCTTCTCATTCCAACAACTGTGGCACAGAGTTAATGGCCTACATTATCTTCTCATTCAGACAACTGTGATACAGAGTTCATGGCCTACATTATCTTTTCATTCAGACAACTTTGGTACAGAGTTCATGGCCTACATTATCTTCTTATTCAAACAACTGTAATACAGAGTTCATGGCCTACATTATCTTATTATTTAGATAACTGTGATACAGAGTTCATGGCCTACATTATCTTCTTATTCAAACAACTGTGGTACAGAGTTCATGGCCTATATTATCTTATTATTTAGATAACTGTGGCACAGAGTTCATGGCCTACATTATCTTCTTATTCAAACAACTGTGATACAGAGTTCATGGCCTACATTATCTTCTTATTCAAACAACTGTGATACAGAGTTAATGGCCTACATTATCTTCTCATTCAGATAACTGTGATACAGAGTTCATGGCCTAAATCATCTTCTCATTCAGATAACTGTGATACAGAGTTCATGGCTAACATTATCTTCTATTCAAACAACTGTGGTACAGAGTTCATGGCCTACATTATCTTTTAATTCAGACAACTTTGGTACAGAGTTCATGGCCTACATTATCTTCTCATTCCAACAAATGTGTGGTGAAAAAAAATTATATTTGAACATTTATGCATTTATAATATATATTTGACCTTTAAAATCAGACTCATTCAACTATAATACTTTAAATTATTCAAAAATACCTAACAATCTATACTTATAAAATAACATGTCCTGATTGACTGACTGACTGACTGACTGATTCATCATCGCCGAGCGCAAACTATCAAGGCTATAAGCATGAAATTCGGACTGTATATTCATTTTGTTATGTAGGCACCCACTAAGAAAGGATTTTAGAAAATTCCACCCCAAAGGGGTCAAAATAGGGGATGATAATATGTATGATAATATGTATGAAAGTCCGTCATTTTGAAAGTTACATAAACAAAATTTTGTATTTCGGTTATTGACGTAAAACCAATAAATACGTGTTTCAGGAATTTTGGAAATTTTATTTAATAAGGGATGAAAAAGGGGGTGAAAATTTGTATCGGACTTACATTATTTTTGATCTGAGGTCAAGTTATGGTCATTAACGTAACGTAATATTTTAAATTAATCTGTAAATACATATGTATATTTTCGTATTTGTATATAATCAACTTCCACGCGAGCAAAGCCGCGGTCAACAGTGACTTATAAATTACTTAGGATGCCTAAAAATGACGTACCAGGAGAATATGACGTTAAATTCCAGAATGACAAAAAAAAAATACCCCAAAGTTTATGTGCTTATGATCATTGTATGTGACGAACAAGAAAAAAAAGATGACATTTCAAAAATCCGGGCCCTATATACAACATCTAAATGATGTACAAAGTTTGAACAGAGCTCATCAAATTATTTCATCCTTACCATTTGGACAGACACTCACATTTTTTGAGTTAAGGGTCTCATAAAACGTAAATATTCATCATAATACCAAGTTTGACGTTTACAATACTTTATCTAAATGATAACGTACACCCTCGAAGGTATAATAAAACTAGCTACCCGCTTCAGTGGTGGCATGGTCTAAGGCGTCACTCTCACAATAGACTAGACAGCCGATGACAAGGAGATCAGATCTTGGTGTGTGATATTCAAGGTGATTTTTCCTCAATAGTTTCCCATTCTCTTTCCAAGAGAATGCGGGAACACTTCCTCTAAATTCAATTTTCCTCTTTCCTAACCCATTAGTGTAATTAGTACAGTAAATAGGCGTACAAACTTAACAGGTGCTAACAAAAATAAAGCTAGCCCAGAGATCATGAGCGTTGGGTGTTATTTCCTTTATCAGAAGTGTTTATGACGTCTCTTTCTTGTAACGCATTTAACGCCTAAAAAAGAGATCAAGACTAAAAGCGCGAGATGAGATTAGAGGAGGAAATGAGAGTGACGTATGTTCGCACTACCATGAAACACCCTTTTGTTTTTCTGACGGGAGTGAAGGGGCAGTAAGAACACGATGGGGGAACATACTAGAGGGTACGTACGGGGTGGTTCAACCCTTAATAGAATTGGTAAAAGCAACCCTGCTGAGGCTCTCAATATTGGGGGGGGGAAACCAAAGTATATCCGATAAGAGAACATAAGGGGCAGGTTGTAACGTGTCTACAGTCCAATTTTCATAGGAAGGGCCTTTTAGGAAACAAACAAATTTTTGTGGTCAACATTTATAAGATTTTACTATATATATATATATATATATATATATATATATAATTATTATTATTATGGGGTGGCCTGGTGGTCTAGGGGTAAGGTGTCAGACTTCTATGCTGGCGGCCGGGGTTCAATCCTCGGTCCCGGCACAGATTTATCTGATTACCAAACCCTTCCTTCACCTCTGACAAGACATCTTATGAATGTGGGGAATGCCAGGCCTCCACCGTGGTTCGGATTCCACGTTAAACTGTAGGTCCTTCATTTCATCTCACAATCACCCCACCATTACACATTAGCGTTAGTGCGTATAACCCGAACGGGTAGTAAGACGCGGTGTTGTTAATAATAATAATAATAATAATAATAATAATATATAATTGTATTATTTTATAGACATTGGAAATATATAGCTACCAAAAGTTTCATTATATAAAATTTGTTTTAATAATTTATTTAAGTATCAAATAAGACAGTCTCCGTGGTCTAGTGATAAAAGTTCCTGACTACAGATCAAGAGGTCCCGGGTTTGATCCCCGACGGTTACAGATCCTCTGTGAATCAGTGTGTCTGGAACGGGGGTTAAATCAGCCTAGCGAGGACAAATTAAGAGACACTGGAATAAAATAAAAAAAGTAGTGGCGCTGGTTTAGAAAACTGAGATTAACGGCTGAAGGTCTAGTTGTGTTGACCACATGGTATCGTCTAGCCACATAAATTGGCACTATCTTCCCCAACAGATGACGGCTGTTTGGTCGGTATAGCTCGATTGAGGGTTGACGCCACGGAGGGTTTATTTTTAGTGTAAAATAAAGTTCCTTCATACTTAAATCGGAGTATATAAAGTACAGAGTGCCTCCTCAATATTCAATCGCCAAAACGGAAAACGGGCCAAGCAAGGAACACCAATAACACCCGTGGTCATACGGACAAAGGCGTGATTCTCATCTTGTCTGGGGCTTAAACCCCCGACCTAGGATAGTAGGATTTTTTTTATTCTTCTTCTTCCCTTAAATTGTTTTTAGCTTTTCTTCACCTTCTTCGGTGTTAGAACGGTTTAAATCTCGCAATAGACTTAGACTACCAATGAAGGTGGTGTTAGGGGTTGGGTCCGATGCGCTGAAGGTTTTTTCCTAAATATTTCCCCCCCCCCCTCTCCTTCCACGCAAATGGAGGTATACATCCTCTAAATTAAACTTTCCTCATCCTTAACACATTAGCGTTGGTAATATATATATATATATATATATATATATATATATATATAATATATACATCCCGTACGGGTAGTAAGACGCATTTTATGACTTTGCTGACTGGTAGACACGCAGAAACTCTTCCTCCGACGCAAATGCGGGGTACACTTCTTAAAAATCTTCCTTTCATCATTTGTTAGTGTGATTACGCGGATGAGCCAGACGGGTAGAAAGACTTAAAGAACGAGGAAATTCTTGGTTCTAGAATATGTTGGCTGCCCTGGAAACCTCCCAGCAAATGAAATGTCCTACCACTCACATATGAATACACACACACGTGGGCCTACTTTGTTAATTTTTTTTTTTTTTTTTTTTTCCATTCAGCTTGTGCCTTCGTTAAAATATATCAGCCTGTCTTTGGGACAGTATTAGATATAGGGCAGGGGAACATAATTTGTCACATTCTTAAGAGGTTTTATTTGTTTATTTTTTAAATTCAACACTAAGTTTATTAATGACTCTAACGTAGCGTTAAGACGCACCCCAGATGTTCATAGATCCCCCCCCTCACCCCCTACGTGGTTTGTTTACTTTAAAACATGTTTCACAAAAAAACAAAATGGAGTTGAATGGTATCAACAAGCTATACAGAATTAAAAATAAATGATACGGTGCACCTCACAGACTTTCTACCTATTTTATCTTAAAATATACATTTAATAAAAACTCGTAAGATTTGTGTAACGAAATAATAGGTCTATTCATTGTTGTAGAAACACAACACCAAAGATCATAAATGAAATAATATACATTGTTACTTTCTCTATGGCATTAGGAGCTAGGAACACTGTTACAGAAAAATCGAGCAAAGAGAAATATCTTTGTCCACCAAAGAGAATAAGAATCAAATTCATTTTCAAAGACTTGAATTAAAAAGTATATATATATATTTGCTTGTAACTGAGAAACTATTAGTTTTATAAAAATATATTTCAAATAAAAGATTTTTTATCTTTAATAATACTACAACTGTACAATGATTGGTTATTTCATATCGCAAAGAGTTGCGGAGAAATGATGAAAATTGGAAAATTTCCCTTAACTAAATTACCCTCAAAGACATTTTTATGAGAAAATGAGAGTTGCTAACTTATTTATTATGATAAACAATGTCTAAATATAAAATTAAATCAAAACCGTTAGAACGAATTTCAAGAAAAACGATTTTTTTTTCTTTTTACCCTTAATTTTAAGGTTGAATATCTAATTCCAAAAAAACCTCTTGGGGTGACTTTATTAAAACCCCTAAATACCAAGTTTTAGCCCAATCTGTAAAATAGTTTCGGCTCTAGATAGAGGTACAGAAAGACAGACAGACGGCCTCACGAAAACCACTTTGTTTTGTTTCAGAGAGTCATGAAACGTCGACATTCATCAAAATCTCGAGTTTGAATTTTTTTAACGATCACAATACTTTCTCTCTGAGTGCACGAGAGAAAGTAAAAAAGGAGGTGTAAAAAGGGAGGAGGGGGTTAAGGCCTAGGGAGGTTCATATATACGTATAAAAACTTTTATTGGCTAAAGATATGGTAAAATTTTCTAGAGGAATCCCCCCTAACCCCCCCCCCTAAAAATTCGTTTTATATGCCCTTGATTAAAAATCTTATAATTATTAAGGCATCCGCCTCACTGTCAAGCCACATGGTTTCTGTGTTGTTTTCTGGAACTACTTGAATATTATATCTAAGCTTATATTCCCTTTCGCCCTTCACCTACAGCCATCCTTTGTCGTGTCAATAAGAAAGAGGGAAAATAAAACTACGAAACTTCTCATCTCAAGGTAAAGAAGAAAGCTCGCTGCTAGTTCTCAAATATCTTAACATTTTCTGCTGTGAGTCTATCAAAAAATTACTGTATTTGTTGGAAAAGGGCTAAATTTAGAGCCCTTTTTCCGTCAAGACTAGTTTCAAAACTCCGTGAATATAATTAAAAAGTTGTTGAAAATGAACCAATGTCACATTTTCACACATTGTATATTTTTTTATTAACTAAAACTCTAACTAAAGGTTTTGTTGATGGAATATTTTTTTACTTTATTTTGGTGTGAACCATATTTTGAAATAAAGTATCGTAGAATTAAATTAAATATTGCGTTAAAGCTGAATGTCTGCGAGACAATTTCTCGCTTAACGACGCGGCCCCCTTAGAAAACTATTTAATATATAAGTTTAGATAGATTTATGAAACGTTAAAAATTGAGTCTTTATTTTAATTAGATGTCACAGTTGTACTAAATTCACTTTTAGCAAGGTCACAACAACAACAACAACAACAACAAATACAGAGGGTTATTTATATCTGCAAGTTATTAAGGTCTTACGGGGCGATAATACAAGTATTTACACGCAATGAACTTTGGTTAAACCGCTTTGGTGGTCGCGTGGTCAAACTCTTTACTCTCGCAACAGACTATAGACTGCCGATTACGTAGAGAATCGAGGTTCGAATCTCGGTCGGGTGTATTGAGGAGGTTTTCCCTAAATGGTTCCCCCCCCCCCCCAACTCTCCATAAAAAAATGCTGGTACACTTCCTCTAAATTCAACTTAAGACTTTAGTGTAATTAGTCAGTACATATACATAGCTATAGCTCGGACGCGGTTCTAAAAAAAAAAGTCAAAAAACCTTCTCTTCTTATCTAACATCTCACTATCATATTTTTTTTTATACTCTCTAAAAAAAATTATCTTTATGGCGATGCAAGCATACGTGGATCTTTTCCAATCGGTGGTAGGGGAACTCCCCCTTCTTATAAAGTATCGTGTGAGCTATTTTTACATCAAGAGCCGTTGCCAAGGAAGAAGTAGACATATTGGAGAGGCTGGGAGGGGAGAGAAGGCCTGTCACAAGACTTCAGTTCTCTTCAGAGAGGCGTCCCTTCGCCCTCACCCCAAGAGGAAAAGAGGGATCAACCCTATTTTCTTCACCCTCCTCTCCACTAGATATAAAATAATATATTATATGACGGTTAAAAGGTGAAAAATATGGAGGGAAAATCACACTACACACTTTTTACAGGAGAGCAACTTTTAAAACCTAAAACTACACCCCATGAACGTGCCAACAAATACTTTTTTTTTAAATTAATTAATTTAAATATAACAAGCGGCTTCTTTTAAACATAGTATAGGGAGCTGCACGAGGAGGCAGAGGACCGGCTACATGTCCCGAATTAAAAATATATCCCTGTATTTTTATTTTATTTTATTTTTTATTTCGAAAATACCTGCGGTTTTTTTTTTCAGACACTAAAATATTATAAAATAATATCAATATTGATCAAAAATAAAAAGTTTATGGCAAAGAATTTTTAGGTAGGGTTAGACATCTAATTCCAAAAAACACCTCAGTGGGACCTTATGAAAACCCTAAATACCAAATTTTAGACCGATCCAAGAAAACTACATTTTCGGATACAAAATCTTCAGTTAAGGTTTTTTTTTTTTTTACGATCGCAATACTTCTCCTTCCAAGGGTTTAAAGTAAACAAAAAAAACCTGAAAGGTTCCTCTTATTAAAATGTGACTGTATCTACTTTACGTTCTTTTACACTTCCACCCCACCCCCACCCCCTTTTTTTTTCTCATTTCGCCATGTTTGTTTAGCGCCAACCTTACTGCATACCCCCCCCCTCCATACCCCAGCACCCTGCTCATACCTCTAGGCTAGGCCTTCCTTTACTTTAATCTTCCCTTCAATAATCCTCCCTTCCCCTTAGTTCATCAAGTCCCCCCCCCCTAACAGTTTGATCTCAACTCACCCGTCTTATCACTCAACTCAGCTGGGCTCCCTACTCAGCACATTTCCTGTCGGGAGGGCTCAAAGCAGCTCCCCCCCCCTTTCACCCTTGTCAACACGCTGTGTCAGAAACCTGAGGAACTATTCACTTCTGAGTCCTAGCAACTGCCTGGATGGAAAAGACTAGCGGCGCCCTTGGGTACAAACACGAGTGGTATCGAAAATATCGGTAAGTTAGGTAATCATTTCTAATATCGGGAAAGAAGAATCGATAAGTTAGGTACTCATTTCTAATATCGTAAGAGAAGAATCGATAAGTTAGGTACTTATTTATAATATCGGAAAAGAAGAATCGATAAGTTAGGTACTTATTTATAATATCGTAAGAGAAGAATCGATAAGTTAGGTACGTATTTCTAATATCGGAAAATAAGAACCGATAATTTACTTATTTTTATAGGCCAATTTTTTTTATAAGAAGAACCTTACTTACAGTATGACCAAGTTACTAGATCAACCTTCACGTATTCATACGTCCAGTCAGAAAGAATATGAATATGACCCACTTCGGTGGCCACATGGTCTATGATACCACTCTCGCAGTAGACTAGACCCACCGATGACTGAGAGATCTAGGTTCTAATCTCGGTCGGGTGTACTGAGGAGTGCTTTTTTTTTGTTAAATGGTTTTACATTCTTCTTAACACAAATGCGGATACATTTCCTATAAATATAAACTTCCTTATACCTAAAAGCACCAACGTAATTAGTACATAAGCATATAACCTGAATGGGTAGTAAGAGGTGCCGCTATAAACATACATATGAATACGTGAATAAAGATCTAACTTAGTTACTTTTTTCTAACTGTCAGATCTGCCCATTAATAAGAGAAAGGGGGGTAAAGTATGTATTTTTCAAAGATGTATTTTTAAAATATCGCGCCGCGCACCTGCCGTTGTCTGTTGTCTGAGAGAAAAGAATATTATATCTGAAATTGTCGCACGTGTCCGCTTTTTGGCTTTTAAAAAAGTGGGCAGCCCCTCATCCAACTCCCTTTAATGCTACCGGTATCGAACACACGTCGTGTTGAGTCATCTGCCGGAACAGGATGAAGACTTCTTTGTTCGACGACAGATAAATAAGTACATTCAAATTGTTTTTTATGTGTTTTTTGTGTGTGTGACCATAGAACATATATAAAAACAAAACTCCACGGTGTGATCCCACAACCGAGCTATACAGACCGAGCGTATCTATCTAACCTTAATGCCAACATATGCGGATAGAAGGTGTCATGTGATCAGCACATTCAACACAACGAGACCTATGGCCGTTTATCTCAGTTTTATAAACCTATTGCTGTTTCTTATTTATTCAAGTATCGTCTCATTTGTCCTCACGAGGCTGAGTTTGACGGCGTTCAAGACCCATCCACTGCTTCACAGAAAAGTTTTGGAAGCGCCGGAGATCGAACCCGGAACCTCTGAATCTGTAGCCAAGAAATCTATGAATATATAATTAATATAACTAAACATATCAATATATATATATATAAGTATATTAAAAAGTATGTATCATAAGTTGTGAATGTGTGGAATGCCAGCCCTCCACCGTGGTTCGGATCCCACGTTAAACTGTAGGTCCTCCATTTCATCTCGCAATCACCCTACCATTACACATTAGCGTAAGTGCGTATAACCCGAACGGTTAGTAAGACGCGGTGCTAATAATATAATAATAATATAATAATAATAATAATAATAATAATAATAAAATAATTTTAATATAAAATTTAATAATATATATATATATATATATATATACACACACGAACTTTTTTTTCTTTAGCAATGAAAATGGAGTTAGGGCCTATAATAAATAGTTTTATTTTTAAACTTTTTTTTTCTCTATCATTTTTCCTCCATCTACTCAATTTCTTTTGTTTTTCTGTAACTCATACACGACATGTTTGATTTTTTTTTTTAATGGTCATAATAGACTACAATTTAATACATATCGCGAGCTTGTGGTTCCACGGATAACCTGCCTGCCAAATAGAGCACTCAACCAAACCCAAACAAAAATACCCCGGAACTAACCAGATTTAGAAAGACCTCTAAGAACTCAAAACAAGGGATTTTTACAGGTTTTTAATTATTCATAGCCTACCTTTGCACCCCTTCACGCACCCTCCCTTAGGAGAATTTACCGAGTCACGATGCAGTGTTCATCCCTATAAAATATATATATATATATATATATATATATATATATTTCCTGAATGCGTGTTGCGTGTGAGAGGGGTTGTAATAGTTGGGGTGGAAACAAGAAGGGGAAGGGGTGAGTATACAACGGTAAAAGTTAGGGAGAGTGTGGCGGGGGGGGGGGGGATGTCAGGAGGATATTAACTCCACCCTACCTTGCATGTATGCTCTATTCTTTTGGGTATAATTTGAAGGGGAGGATTTTTCTTTTCCTCATAAGCGGGAGGGAAGAATTCTTGTTTGTTATATTTATTTTGGGGTCTACTATGAACTTTTATATTTATTTGTGACAAGAAATTCCTTCTATTTGTGCCTATTATTTTTTTTTTTTTATTATCTTATATCCCATGTTATATTATTACAGGCAGCATTTTTAAAATGCTCTACTCATATTTTATGTGCGAGTTTCAACATGTATACGTTTGCGTTTTTCATTTTTTTAAGTCTGAATGTTTCCATGTTTACATTTGAATCTATCATTGTTAGGCTTAACGCCCCCCCCCCACCTCCCATTTCCCCCTCTGCCAAGAGGTTTACGTTTGAATATTTTTTTTTCCACTATTGCATTTACATTTTTATCATTGTTGCGTCTGAATTTTTTTCCTATGTATAGCGTTTGAATGCATAGATTTTTACCTTTGATTTTATTCATGTATATAAGTATTAATTTATCACTTTCTCATCTGAAATTTTACATCCTTAATCGTGAATTTATCATCGTTAAGACTGAATTTTTAACATGTTTATGTGTACATTTGTTATTTTTACAACATAGCTGTGTTCGTGTTTACGTTTGAATCGTCCAATATAAAATAATTTACTAGTCCAAATAATGTATTGACCCGCCTATACTTACGTTTGAATTTACTATCTTTCCATCCAAATAGGTTCATGTTCACACTTGTACCAACTGAAATTGCCCATAGTGACGTTTGCATTCAATAATATTTATAATTACTCTTAAATTTTATATTTATGTATAACCAAATATCAAAGTAAGCTTTTATCAGTCACTATTCTATCTGAAAAAACTATTGTTGTTTTAAAGGCACTTTATAACTTTAATGAGTATATTATCTTCACTACGGAGACTTGAAAAAATAAGCGTGAAAGAGTTTTTTTTAATATATAAAATAAAGCTCTACCCTTTATAACTACCCAGAATTAAATAAAACATCAATGGAAGTGTCGTTTTGTTTGATTTTAGTTACCATTCATCTTATCAGTCATTGTTTTTCTTTTCATTTGTCGTAAAAGGTTTTCTCTGAAACATATCGGCACATTTACAGCAAAGTAGAAACTCGAGCCGTAATGGCTGCCATGCACAACTCTAGATGAGTGTCACAACCTTGTAATATACACGATATCGTAATAGCATGTCGACTACAACGCTCTTGACAGTATCGGCCACTACTGTAACTAAAACAGACCTCCGTTACAAAATGTATCTGGGCCAGTAGCCAAGTCGACAATACTGAATGGGAGTTTCAAGAACATGAAGGAGGAAAGGGGTAGGGTGACTATGGGGTCCTAATGCCTTGTCATAAGGGGAAAGGGAAAGCGGGACCGTATGATGCCATTGGATTGTTTTGGACGGAGAGTGGGAAAGAGGAGGGGATAATTAATATTTCGTAGAGTATCGATTATCTCGCTGCACCCTGCAAAAGACAAGAGACAGCCAACAGGCACATGCCAACGCAAGGGTCGTTTGAAGGGTCGAGTTTATAAGGGTAGATTTTAACAGATATAAGTATTAGGATCTTTTTTAATATATATATATATATATATATATATATATATATATATATATATATATATATATATATATATATATATATATATATATATATATTCTTTTATGAAGGAAAATTGTTATTATTAAATGGTGTTCGTAAAGCCCAATTTTCATAGGGAGTCTTATCCGAAAGCTAGAAAAGTTACTATTTTTTTTATAGATCTACTTTCATGTATTCAAGGCACATATAGAACAACAGTTTATGGCAATTTGAAATGAACATTTTTTTTTGGCTAAATTTTTCAGATCTTTAAAAACTAGTGGAAGGAGATGCATTCGTTAAGGCTTTGAATATTAAAGTATTAAAATATCTGGGTCTTCAGCAGACCCGATATTAGTGACACATTCAACCACCAAGCGTTGTAGTCGAAATGTGTATGTGAGAAAAAGATTGGAACCGGCATGATTGATGTATTAGAACTTATTTATATGACCGGAATATAATTGAAGATTTTACGAGAAAGAAACAAGGATAGATTTTGAGTCAATTTTCCCAAAAAAGAAAATTTCTATCTCACACCTCTAGTAAATGTGATCGTGGTATCTACATATATCATTTTTGTTATATTTAATATATTTACACTAGATTCGCGATTTTCCGGCTTTCAATTATCCGGCCCCTTTCTCGGTGTTAACAAGTGCGTTTTAAAATAAACAAACCTGTAGTATTATTATCACCGCGTCTTACTACCCGTTCGGGTTATACGCACTTACGCTAATGTGTAATGGTAGGGTGATTGTGAGATGAAATGGAGGACCTACAGTTTAACGTGGAATCCGAACCACGGTGGCGGCCTGGCATTCCTCACATTCACAAGATGTCTTGTCAGAGGTAACAAACCTGTACATTTCCACTTTAAAACATTTACTGAATTTATAATGTAATCTATTTGACGCTCTATTTTCATTTGTTGTTTTTGCTATGTAACTGATGTTCCATTTCCAAAATAAAATACTGTATCGTAAATATTTTAAATATTTCTTTCTCGTTTAATTCTTGCTGTCCCATTTACAAATTAATTTATTCCTATTTTACATCTCAACCAGAAATTGGGCACATTCTATTAAAACAAAAAAGTTAAATGTCCTGTGAATTTTTTTTTTTAAGTAGACAAACCCATACTTAAAAATTATTTACACCTGGATTCCATACTATCCGGATTTTACGTTATCCGTTCTGGAATGCGACCGGATAGTCGCAATTCTATCGTACGTACTTATAAAACAACAATAATAATATAGTAAAATATTATCAATGATTACCCGTTTGTATGTTCAAAAATTTTAACTCTTTATAGAGCAGGCAGGTTGCAATGAATGGAACAAACACCTTTTTGAGACTGAAATTATTATTATTATTATTATTATTATTAGCACCGCGTCTTACTACCCGTTCGAGTTACACGCACTTACGCTAATGTGTAATGTGTAAAGTGATTGCGAGATGAAATGGAGGACCTACAGATTAACGTGGAATCCGAACCACGGTGGAGGCCTGGCATTCCACACATTCACAAGTTGTGATTAATACACGTCTTGTCAGAGGTGAAGGAAGGGTTTGGCAATCAGATAAATCTGTGGCGGGACCGAGGATTGAACCCCGGCCGCCAGCACAGAAGTCCGACACCTTACCCCTAGACCACCAGGTCACCAAGACTGAAATGACGTCACACACTTTATATACACATTGTTACGTCATTGAAGGAAAAGTGTTGCGGATCGCAGGACATGTTGATCCCGTTGGTTGGTTATTTTCTGTTAGAACCGGGTCTTACTACCCGTTCACATTATAGACTTATGTCCTAATTACGTGTTAGAGATTAGGAAGGTTTAATTTAGAGGAAATGTACCCGCATTAGCGTGGGAGGTTGGAAAATACTTTAGGGGAAAAAACTCCTCTGTAGATTTAACCTAAATTCGAGCCCCAATCTTCCCATTTTCGGTAGTCCAGTATATTGCGCTTTAGACCATACGACCACCAAAGCGGGTGTTTGTGTTTTTTTTTTATTTGATGACTTGTCTAAGAGTTTTTGAATAAAACACATCACGTGTCAGCTGTAGATGTTACCAACTTTGTGCGACAAATTTTCCTTCCTGAAGGAACCCCTTCACTAGTGTCGTCACACTCAAATGAGTTATGAAAGTTATTAATAGGGAATAGATTGGTGAGCCTGATTGGGCAGTGTGAAAAGGGGGGGGGGGTTGCTACCGAATTTAAAGCCGGATACTGACAGATTTTCGAGGAAATTAAAATGGAATAACTAATGCACAATCTATACCTGAAAAAGTTTTTTTTAATACACTTTTTACACATATCTATATCAGCACACGACCTACCAACTAGCTGGAACTAAGACAGTATAGCTAATAAGTCTCACCCATTTATAATAATAATAATAATAATAATATATTTAGCACCGCGTCTTACTACCCGTTCGGGTTATACGCTTTAAGTACTAATTACGTTAATGGATTTAGGAACTGGGAAGGTTGAATTAGAGGAAATGAACCCACATTTGCGTGGAGAGAGAGAGAGAGAGAGAGAGAGAGAGTGGAAAACCATTTAGGAAAAACCACCCCCAGTTCACCCGACCGAGATTCGAACCTCGATCTCTCTGCCCTCAGCAGTCGAGCTCAACACCACAAGCGCGTTAGCCAACTACGCCACCGAGGCGGGTCTCACCCATTTATAACGCCTAGATATTTACTAATTGGATATAAAGACGAACTTTTGAAGAAAAATTATTATTATTATTAGCACCGCGTCTTACTACCCGTTCAGGTTATAAACACTTACGCTAATGTGTAATGGTAGGGTGATTGTGAGATGAAATGAAGGACCTACAGTTTAACGTGGAATCCGAACCACGGTGGAGGCCTGACTCTTCTATCTTCTCGTCTATTCCCCCGCTATAATACCCACATCTCTACCTTCATACCATTCCTGTGCAAAAGATTTTTATGTCCTACCTTCATTGGAAGGGCCTAGATTTTGATGAAATGTCATATTTTTCATGTTAATGTTTTTACGTTTTATTCGACGAGTTTTAAAGATAAAAAATTGCAACTAAATTCTTAAATAAATCTAAAAATGGTCTAATCTTTATCACAATTTTTTCTTCTTGTAGTGTTTTTTTTTTCAAACTGTATTTTTTTATTTAATCATTTATAGCTCGATGTATGGACGTTGTTGATGCCGGGATCACGATCAACTTAACGTTAACTTAACGTAACTTAACGTAACTTAACGTAAAGGACCTCCTCGTGTGTTTAAATGGAAGCGATCACGATGCACTTAACTTAACGTTGACTTGCAGTTAACTTAACGTAAGATATGTCTTGGGAGGTCTTTTACTTTACTTTACGTTACTTGAAGGGTATCACGTGATCTAGCCAGCCAATCATTATGCGAGTGACGTCAACAGGGCTATTTAGTGATTCATTTGTTGGTATTATGACCAATGTTTACTCTTTAGCGTACGTTCTAGTGATCGGACATTGAAACAAAATAATTAAATTAAAATAGGGAACTAAATTTATCAAAAAAGTTTAGTAATAGATATTTATTATATCGATATAAAACTGTAAACATTCACAGATCAACACTTTACAAATAGTACAAAACCACAAATCATACTCGAGAATGCAGATGTTTGGCTCGAGTTGTTACGTTAAGGGAGTATGCCGGGATGGGGAAGTGTGGAGAAAGTTAGTGAGGATGGATTAACAACCCAAGACTATTTGGTTTATTCACGAAGATGTCCTTATGAATCATCCTGGCAAGATGTAGGTTAAAAAAAAAGATCGTGGAAGAAGTTGTCTATCTAGGAATAGGAAACAAGGAAAATATAATTCTGAAATTAAAGTCAATACTGCTTCAAGCGCCAATAGTAGAGTGAGTGTTTATACTCGTTATTGTAAGATGGCAAATGCTATCAGCAGGTAAACAAGAGGATCTCACAGGGTGAGCTGCACATTATCTTATTTCTAATTTATATTTTGTACATTGATTTCTAAGTCTGATAGCGCTTAGATGTCATCCATGGATCATGTTAGGCTGTTGAGATAGGAAAGCTAATGTCTGCATAGTATTACATAACACAGATCTTATACTTACATTCTAATGTCGAAACATAGTATTATTGTTCAAGTTTTTGCCATTATTATTATTATTATTATTATTATTATTATTATTATTAGCACCGCGTCTTACTACCCGTTCGGGTTACACGCACTTACACTAATGTGTGATGGTAGGGTGAATGTGAGATGAAATGAAGGACCTACAGTTTAATGTGGGATCCAAACCACGGTGAAGACCTGGCATTCCACACATTCATAAGTTGTGATTAATACACATCTTGTCAGAGGTGAAGGAAGGGTTTGGAAATCAGATAAATCTGTGCCGGGACCGAGGTTTGAACCCTGGACCCCCAGCATAAAAGTCTGACACCTTACCACTAGACCGCCAGGTCACCTTTCACCGTTAGTAAACATACTTATAGGTAATTTCCAATTCCGAGGTGTCTTTTTTTAGCACCACGTCTTACTATCCGTTCGGGTTTTACGTCTATATATTAATTACGTTGTGGTAGGGACTAGGCAGGTTTAATTTAGAGGAAGTGCACCCGAATTAGCGTGGATGGAAAGTGTAAAACCATTTAGGAAAACCCACCCTCAGTGCACCCGACTGGGATCTAACTGCGATCTCCCCGTCACTGGTCGCGGCGTTTGAGTCGCAGCGACCAACACGTGACCAAAACGCCAGTCTGTCACTGGCCTTAGGCCTATTCTACACAAGCTATTAAAACGCTAGCAACCGCGCCTTTGAATGAAACCCTTGTTATCAAGTTAGAAAATAAGTTTTCGTCTAGACCAGCGTTTTGACCGCTACCTCTGGTGGCATTAAAACCGCCTGGCGGTAGAAACGCGAATCAAACTACACCAGGCGTTAACAGACAGTTGTGTCTCAATGTCACAAGTCTTTCAGCAGGAATAATAAATACTCTTCCTCAAGATGGTATCACGTTTTGCAATATTTCCATTCACTAAATCAAGTAGTTCATCAAATGAAACCACAGACATTTTATAGTACAAAAATAACTTCTGTGTGATTCACAAACATAATATGAAACTATCCTGTTGAGTGACAGTTCGATAATGTGGGATGAGTCCAACAACGTCTCTTTTGAAGAGTTCGCCCCCCCCCCCCTCCACCCCAACCGCAAACAAAATAAGTCCCCCAATACAGCCGGCCTGTACAATGTCCATTTTTAAACCATTCTGCACAAGTGGAAGCAACAACATTGGCATTTGAACCGCTAGACTAGAATGGGTCTTAGCGTGCTTAGTTGCGTCAGGTTAAGATGTAACCACAGCAAGTAGGTAACGCGGCCGGGGGGTGATCGTACTCACGTCTTCCTGGTGCAGTTGAGTTCGTCGGAGAAGTCTTTGCAGTCGTTGTCGCCGTCGCAACGCCACGAGTTTCTGACGCAGAGGCCGTTTTCACATTGAAACTCGTCGGCGGTGCAGTTGAGGTTGTACCCTGTGCGGCGAACAACAATAACAACGTTTTGGTGACGAGTCTTACTACCTGTTCAGGTTGTACGCATATATGATAGTACTCTAATGGAGTAGGGATGAGGAAAGGAGCATTTTACAGGTAATATATCAGCATTTGTATGGAAAGAGAGTGGGAAACCATTTAAGAAAACCACCCTCAGTAACACTAGACCGGGATTTGAACCCTAATCCCTTCCGTCATCGGCAGTCTTAGTCTAATGCAAGAGTGACATCTTATACCAGTCGACCACCGAAGCGGGGTAATACGCATGCATTGATTATACCATTGGAATGAGGATAAGGGTAGAATGTTGGAGGAAGTGTACCCACATTTGCGTGGTGTGTGAGTAAACTATTTAGTAAAATAAACTCCCTCAGTAGGCCTACATCAGGCAGGGATTCGAACAACAGACTCCCCATCACCAGCAATCCTGTCCATCGTGATCCCGACTTACTGCGTGACCACCGGTACGGGTTTGGCTACATTACTTTAACAATATATATAGTGTACAGTCCAATTTTCATAGGAAGGGCCTTACATGACAGCTAGAAAAGTTACTAGCCCTACTTTCACTTGTTCATACGTCAAGTCATGTGGCCGGTGGCTGTCAATTTTAATAGATATTATCAATACCAATGAAATAACAATAAAAAGAGTAAAACGTTATCAAAATTGACCGCGAAATATTGTGTTTGTATTTTCTAAAAGATCCTTCATAATAAAATTGGACTGTAGCAAGTAATGGCGCGATTCAAAGAGGTCGTAATAATACTATACATGGATAAATCTATTAATATTAATAATTCATCAAAACCGTGGAGGTCAGAGGTTCGAATCCCATACGGGTGCACATGTGATTAATCACTTTGGCTTTCTCCTCCCCTCTCCAAGTTAACGAGGATGCATTTCCTCTTAGTTCCCCCTCACAATTTTTACCCCCATCCCACCTAAAATACTGCAGAATGTAGGGTAGGAGGGACGTCTAGAACTGGGGTAGGAGGGACGTCAAGAACTGGAGTAGGAGGGACGTCAAGAACTGGAGTAGGAGGGACGTCAAGAACTAGGGTAGGAGGGACGTCAAGAACTGGAGTAGGAGGGACGTCAAGAACTGGGGTAGGAGGGACGTCAAGAACTGGAGTAGGAGGGACGTCAAGAACTGGAGTAGGAGGGACGTCAAGAACTAGGGTAGGAGGGACGTCAAGAACTGGAGTAGGAGGGACGTCAAGAACTGGAGTAGGGACGTCAAGAACTGGAGTAGGAGGGTCGTCGAGAACTTGGATAGGAGGGACGTCAAGAACTGGGGTAGGAGGGACGTCAAGAACTGGAGTAGGAGGGACGTCAAGAACTAGGGTAGGAGGGACGTCAAGAACTGGAGTAGGAGGGACGTCAAGAACTAGGGTAGGAGGGACGTCAAGAACTAGGGTAGGAGAGACGTCAAGAACTGGAGTAGGGACGTCAAGAACTGGAGTAGGAGGGTCGTCGAGAACTGGGATAGGAGGGACGTCAAGAACTGGGGTAGGAGGGACGTCAAGAACTGGAGTAGGAGGGACGTCAAGAAATGGGGTAGGAGGGACGTCAAGAACTGGAGTAGGAGAGACGTCAAGAACTGTAGTAAGGAGGACGTCAAGAACTAGAATAGGAGGGACGTCAAGAACTGGAGTAGGAGGGTCATCGAGAACTCACCGCAGTGCGTCTCGTCGGAGAAGTCCCCGCAGTCATCCTCCCCGTCGCACAACCACTCCTCCTTGATGCACTTCCTGGTGCGCGGACAGCGGACCTGCCTCTCGGCCATCAGACACTGTCCGTCGTCCTGCCCAGGGTCCTCCCCGCACCCCATCTCGTCCTCCTCCCCCTCACAGTCGGGGTCCCCGTCGCAGCGCCACAACGCCGGGATGCACGAGCACGACCCCATGCACGCAAACTCCACCCCCCTGCACTCCCCCCCGCAGGGGTGGTTCTCATCTTCCTCCTCGACCTCTTCCTCGGGTACAGAGAGGGAGTGCTGAGGGGGCGGGATCCCCCGGTCGATCTCGTGCTCGGGCACGGCACCGCTGCCGTACATCACCGGGGAACCCCCCAACTGCCTCAACTGCCCGTTGCCGTGCATCGTGGCGCCCCCTCCGTTGCGCATGGGGGAACCCGCCCCGCTACGGTAGCTCGGCACGTCCTGACCTTCCTCGTACATCGGGGGCAGAGCCCTGCCGCCCATGGAGGGGTACATAGGCGTGTATACCTTACCGTTGGCGACGTACATGGGGACCCTCCCACCTTCGAAGAGCGGTATGGGGACCCCTCCTGGGCCAGTATAGCCGTTGTAGATGCCGCGGTACCTGGTGTATACGGGGGGAGGTATTCCGGCGCCATACATGGGCATGGCCCCACCGTACATGGGGGGGAGTCCCCGGTTCATGGCGCCGCTCCCGTACACGGTCTGTCCACCACTACGGTAGCCCCCGGGCTTGCCGAACAGGGCGCCGTCGTATAAAGAGGCGTCGGCGGTGTCAGGGGGCTGGAACTGTTGCTGTCCGGGCGGCGTCTCTGGGCGGGGGGCCTCGGTCGGGACTTGCTGTTTCTTGGAGGCGCTCGCTGGGGAAGGAGAGAAATCACCGTTAGTATCTCACATTTATTATTAACGTTTATTTACAATATGATACAGTGTGAGTAATAACACGTGATTTTTATGACAAGAAAAGAAAGCTCGATAAATAAAAATATAAAAATGTTACAACATTTTTGTTTAGGGGTTCACCCGTAAACCGCGCAAAATTTTAATCCTACGTGTTTTGTACCACCTAACTTTATCCAGCCCTCCAAAAGTGATTTTAGAACGACTGTCCCAACAAGGAAAGAAAAACTGATTTCTTTAGTTTACATAACTTCTCTACATCTAGAGTCCGATTTTTTTTTTTAGCACCGAGTCTTACTATCCGTTCGGTTTATACGCTTATGTACTAATAATGCTAATTACTTTAGGGATTAAGAAGGTTATGTTTAGAGGAAGTATACCCGCATTTGAACGGATGGAGCGTGAAAAACCACCCTCAATACACCCGCACGAGATTCGAACCCAGTCTAACGTGAGGGTGGCGCGTTAAACCATGCGGCCACCGAAACGGGTCTAGTTTTCATAGGAAGCGCCTTCTCTGACAGTTATAAAAAAAAAGTTACTTGATCTACTTTTACGTATTCATACGTCAAGTCATGTGATCTGCAGCTGTCACTTTTGATGATATATATTATTAATTTCTATAAAACAACACTAATCTATACTAATATTATAAAGAGGAAAGATTTGATTTTTTTGTTTGTAATGGATAAAATCAAAAACTATTTGACCGATTTTAAAAATTCTTTCACCAATATAAAGCTACAATATTAGCGAGTAACATAGGCTATATTTTATTTTGAAAATTTAATTTATTCCTCATAAAAATGTCGATAGTATATTATATAGTCGTTGGAAAAAAACGTTGTTGAAGGGAAAGTGGGGTTGGTGAAGGAGGCGGGAGGCTATGGGTGAGGAAAGAGGAATGAGATGAAAATAGGAGGGAGGATAAAAAGAGGGAGGGGGCTATACAGTGATGGTAGGACTGTATTTAAAAAAAAAGTAAAAAAAGTTTTGTTTTTATATTGACATGATGGATGATTTGAAGCTTTGTTTTACAGGATTCTTTACAAAAAAAATTATGGGGAAGGGGGCTAGTAATAGAATAAAAATGTTATCAATGTTGACCGTAAAAACATGTTTGTATTTTATAAAAAGTCCTTTCTATGAAAATTAGAGTATACCTAGTAAAGACGGTCAAAGTAAACGTCGACTCAAGATTAGTAACTCTACTATAGAGTTGTTGGTGTAGACTGTACTTCCAGGTTGATGTTAATTAGGCGCCTAGCTGCCTAATCAATGGCTAGATGGCGAGTGTGTGTGGGGGTTAGATGGGTCTTGTTAAGTCGAACGACACGTGAGTATGGGCGTGATGAGGGAGGGGTAAACTTTATTTAGAAAACGTAATTACAACATGCTGCCAACTAAATTGGTAATTACAACTTGTTGGATTAAAAAGTGTTAATATTTTTTCTCTATCCTTCTAAAAATAGAGATAATTATTTTAATGTGTTTTAAAGTATATTGCGTGTTATTTAACGTTTAAAATAAAATAAAAATAGATTGGTCTGATTTTATAAATTAAAAATAAAAAGTATGGTTTAATTATTAACGTGTGGTTTTAGAGGCTGGGTTTGATTTCTAGCTGGATGTGTTTGGAGTTCTTTGTTTGTTTTTAGGGTCACTCACTATCCCGTCTTGAAATGCTGGTGCATACTTTTCTTTTTAACAATCTTCTCTACACCCACTTCAGCGGCCGCTTGGTCTAACATACTACTCTCGCAATAGACTGTCGATGACGAGGAGATTGGGGTTCGAATCCCATTCGGGTGTATTGAGGTTTGGTTTCCGTAAATTGTTTTCCACTCTCCTTCCATGTAAATTAGCTTATACTTCCTCTGTATTCAACCTCCTTTAGTTTCAACCCTAATATATGATCGTAATTAGTACACACATATGATATGTATTTTTTTTATCGCCGCGTCTTACTACTTGTTCAGGTTATAGGCATATATGATAATTATTTTTATAGGGTAAGGAAGCATTTTAGAGATAATATACCCGCAATTGCATGGAAGGACAGTGGGAAACCATTTAGGGAAAAACCACCCTCAGTATACCCGACCGGTTTTCAAACCTCGATCTCCCCATCCTTATCAGGCCGGTCTAACACGAGAGTGACGCCTTAGATCGTTTGGCCACCGGAGCGGGTCATACAAGAATAACCCGTATGGGTAGTAAAACACGTTGCAAAAAAAGTGCATTTCTTCGGTTAATAAACCGTTTCATGTTTTATTCTCTCGTTTTATTAAAATTGTGTATCACGACAGAGTAAGTAAGGCGACTTAAAAAGGTCGATGCCTCTTAGAGAACATTAAACCGAACAGATTAAAACATATCACTTACTCTGGCACTTTCTTTGTGTGTTTTAATTTTTGAGCTAAGAAACATAAAAAAGAACAGTGTTAAATTGACACTCTTTTTACAACAACTTAATTTTTTTTTTTTCAAAATTACTACACCCATTATCACCTCTGAGACAACTAGAGGTTTTTGTTGTTAAAATTTTTATCTTCTCTCTCTCTCTCTCTTTCTCAGTTAACTGTTGTCAAATCTCCTCGCTTTCAGTTATGTCTGAAGATGGTGTTCTGGGATAAGAAGGAGCTACTGGCAAAATCTACAAACCAGCGTTGCAAGCTTTGTTAACGACGTTGCTTACTTGTAGATTTCAAAGCTATTTTGCGAAGTGGGTTGTATCTTAACTTGACGCACATAAGCAGTCTAAGCACTAATACACTTTGACGCCAATACTCAAAATAGAAAGAGAGAGAAGAAAATGAGCAGTTCACCCTGAGAGGTCTCTTGTCTATGTGCAGATAATCCTTTCCCTCTTCCTATGACGAGTTTACACAGTCACTTTAATATTTGCGCCTTGAAAACATTACTAGCTCTTTAGTTTTACTTTTTCCTTGTTTCTGGTTCTAGATAGACAAATGCGACCACGGACTTTTTTAATCTACATCCTGACAGGAAGACTCCTACAGGACATTTTAGTGATCAAGACAAATAGCCTACGTTGTAGAGGATTTATAAAAAAATACGTTTACAAAAAAAAATTACTTTAAAATAAAATAATAATTTTGTGACACTGTAGGACAATTTTTAGAATTATTTAAGAATGTATGGTTTTTGTTTCAATGTTGTATCTTTAAAACTCTCTGAATAAAACGTCAATTCATTAACATGGGAAATCTTATCTTAACCGGTCGTGACGTCACAGGTAAGAAACACTGTTTCCCAGTTACAGTCTATTCGCCACTGGAGCGGTGGTGACAGCTAGCAAAAGTTAACAGAGCTACTTTCATGTATTCATACGTCAAACCATATGATATGCAATACCATATGTTGAGTTTATTGTCAATTATGGCAGTCAAAATTTTCACAACAAACAACATATTTTTTCTTCTAACCGTTTATTACATTATTGAAACATGAACTTATTAAACTAACCGTTTGGATGTTTCGTTATTTTGTAACCCGCCTCGGTGGCGTAGTTGGCTAACGCGCTAGTCTTGTTGAGCTCGACTGCTGAGGACGGGAAGATCGAGGTTCGAATCTCGGTCGGGTGAACTGGGGGTGGTTTTTTCCTAAATGGTTTTACACTCTCCCTTCACGCAAATGAGGGTTCACTTCCTCTAATTCAACCTTCCCAATTCCTAATCCATTAGTGTAATTAGTACTTAAAGCGTATAGCCCGAACGGGTAGTAAGACGCGGTGCTAAATATTATTATTTATTTTGTAGAAGCGGTGTCTTTGGTTCACTTACAAAAAATTTACAAACGAGAGCTTTGAAAGGCTGTATTATCTTCACAAATTAAGATGGCGAACCAGACGAAATAAGGGTGTTTGGTGATACAAACGGCGTTCGATTTATGTTGAAACTAAGATTTTGTAGGTTATAAGATACAGGTGTGAATAAAATACTTTCTCATTTATTATTTCATGCACTATAAAATATCTTGTTGACACAATCACGAAACAAAAAACGTAAAAGTATTATTAATATTTTCTGTCCTTTAAATAAGTTACGGAAAAACTAATCATACAGTAGTAGTTCTTAGCGAAGTATTATTATAAAACTGTACTAAATCTTTTAATTGATGATCTAGTTTTACTTAGCAAATAATAATTATCTATACATTGTTTAACATTAGTGGAATTTCAGCCAATGTTTGAAATAAAAATACTCTGCTAATTGTCAGTTACCACTTACCGAGATGATATCTAGTATAACAACGTGAAGTCAACACATTTCCTCCCAAACCTGTCCCTTCTTTCAAACTAATGTTTAAGGGACGGTGGGGGGGGGGGGGGGGGGGTAGGAGGGTATGTGAAACAATGATTACATGTGTCTGTTTTCTGCAGTCAATGCTGGTACTTGTCCACTTTTTAAATGGGCCTGGCTCCGAACTGTCGTGGACAAAAAAAACATAAAGCAAAGACTTGTATTCCCTCCGTCCCCCCCAACTCCTCCCCTCGTTTCCAAGTTCTTTTCTCTGCGGGACATAATGGTGATCTAATGGTTGGTCATGTGTTCGATCTTGGAGGAACGGTTACAGGAAGGGCTTTGATTATGTTACAAGAATAGCCACATTTTTTTGTTTTGTTTGATAGTTAACTGAGATGTTAGATAGGAACATTTTCTGTTTGTAAAAATTTACCGGAAAATTTCTATAATTTTTTTTTAGAAAATAATTATATTTTTATAGGCCTTTACTTATACGCAATTTCAGGACCAAGTGATTTTTCAGCACACTACTTATAATAAACTGATTTAAACCTGGATCAGACACAACAACCAGTCTCCCTCCCGTTAATTCATCACTGTGAAAGAGGCAAAACCATATTTTATCAAGGATAAATTTATCGACCATATCTCGAGTCGAACCTCGGGACCCTTAGCTCAGTAGGCAGAAACGAATGCAATGTAGATATCCCAAGTTTAAAAAATTGGCACTTCAGTTTAATTTATCAGGACTAGATACATTAATAAATAAGTTCTAATACAGAGATAAAAGCGATTACAGGGCGTTATGAGGTGGACTGGATAGAACTAGCTTAAGATAGGGATAGGGTGTAATGAGGTGGTCTGGATATAGCTAGTTCAGGATAGGGATATGGTGTAATGATGTGGACTGGATAGAACTAGCTCAAGATAGGGATAGGGTGTAATGAGGTGGACTGGATAGAACTAGTATAAGATAGGGATAGGTGTAATGAGGTGGACTGGATATAGCTAGCTCAAGATAGGGATAGGGTGTAAAGATGTGGACTGGATAGAACTAGCTCAAGATAGGGATAGGGTGTAATGAGGTGGTCTGGATAGAACTAGCTTAAGATAGGGATAGGGTGTTATTGAGGTGGACAGGATAGAACTAGTATAAGATAGGGATAGGGTGTATGAGGTGGTCTGGATAGAACTAGCTCAAGAGAGGGATAGGGTGTAATGAGGTGGACTGGATATAACTAGCTTAATATAGGGATAGAATGTAATGAGGTGGACTGGATAGAACTAGTATAAGATAGGGATAGGGTGTAATGAGGTGGTCTGGATAGAACTAGCTCAAGAGAGGGATAGGGTGTAATGAGGTGGACTGGATATAACTAGCTTAATATAGGGATAGGATGTAATGAGGTGGTCTGGATAGAACTAGCTTAAGATAGGGATAGGGTGTAATGAGGTGGTCTGGATAGAACTAGCTTAAGATAGGGATATGATGTAATGAGGTGGAATCGATAGATTTAGCTCAAGATAGAGATAGGTGGCGTACTTTTGTAAGTGCGGCAATGAACTTTAGAGTTTGTAATTCCCTAAAGTAAGAAAGTAATAAGTTAGCAAATGTTTCTTTACTATGACCCTAACATTGATAATTTTATCTCGCCTGGATTACATAAAGTATAGCCTCGCTTTCTGCGAAATGTTTGCAGAGTTTCTAGTCTGCGATAGAATAGAGATGACCCATGATCCTCTTCGGTACGAGTGACGGATCAAATACTTACAAGTCACGTAGTCGAGTGGTACGGAAAACCATCTACAGTAAAGTGAACATTTTCTTACTGCCATGTTTGGGGACTGTTGTTTTAAAATCACTGATGAAAGACGGATTCAGCATAACTTCCTTCGGATACAGCACAACTTCCTTCGGATTCAGCACAACTTCCTTCGGAGAGTAAGTGAAGGTCTCCATGTTGATTGTGGTTTGTTTGTAAGAGATCCCTGGAAGGTATGTGAAAATACCTTTCCCAACAAAATTGGTATGCCCTTTCGCTCTCGCTCATAGAAATCCACGTATGCTGATATATATAATCAGTCGGTTCAGAAAATGCACGCTAAATATCTTAAATAAAATAAAATAAATAAAAACTGGTCCAAGTACAATTAAAATCAAAAGTTAAGGGTAAGAAATTCAGAACGAGTGATAAAAAAAAAGTCGCAGGCTACAGCCCTAATGATGTAAAAGGTGGCTAGATTTTACATTTATAATTTTTGGCTATTGATTTTAGTAAAACATTTGTAGGCTATTTAATCCTAACATTTTTCAAAATGCATTAATTTATTTAACAAATCGGGGACTTAACCAGTCCGGGTCATATTTCTTATTTCGGGGATTACCCCTGTAAATCGGGGTCCCCTCAGTTTACGGGGGTCGTCATTCGATCCCAGCCGGTTGTTATAATATTATTTCTGGCGCATTTGACGCCCAACTGAGATTTTTAGCCGCTTATTATAACCTCGAAACAAGATGGAAGAAAGCAGGTTATACAATTAAGGAAAGGGCCTGTATGAAAGGCGAAGCCCCCAAGACCTCAAACATCGCCTTTCATATAGACCTATAATTAATTAGGCCTAATTGATAGCTTTGCTTTCTTCCATTTCGATTCGCTTGGAACTTACAATGTATTTATGCCATTGGCTGTCTGAAGAGACAACCGAGTCGCCGGTGGTTGTGATATTAACGATAGCTCTTTGTATCCTATTATGTCCACACGTCCATCACAGACTCTGTCTTAAACTATGAGTGAAGAAAGACCCTGAGGAAGGGACGATCTCTGAATAGCTCGGTGGTAAAGCATTGGCACGTTGAATCAAAGGTCCTGAGATCAATTCCCGTGTAGAAATGTAATTTTACAATCTAATTCGAACTTGAAATAAGAGACAAACACAACAACTAGAGCCAATAGCGTTCATTTCCCACTTTATCGATAAGGGGAAAAAAAAATATAACTCTTTTTTCACACCGATTCATTTTCGGTAGGAATCGGATTCGTGGGGGGGGGGGGGGGGGGGGGGGGAGGGTTAAGTGAGTGAGGGAGGAAGGAGGTAGACCCTCTTTGCACCAAATTGCACCAGCATTAGAGTCAAGATAGGATGAGAAAACACCACAGTGATAGTCATATGTTGAAAATCATCTCCACAGTGCACTCGGAACAGATTTTATTTTAGTCTCGACCTTATGCCGAGGTCCAAACCCGGTACAACATGAGGCCGACGCCTCAGACCGCGTGATCGGAAATGGAATGAGGAAGAATTGGTATTTGTTTTTAGTATCATGTATTACTACCCGTTCGGGATATATGCATACGTACTAATTACGTTAATGTGTTAGGGAGAGCGAAATTGAAAATAGGAAATGTACCAGCATTTACGTGGCGGGAGGGTGTAAAACTATTCAGAAACCATTCACTCCACGCAAGTGAGGGTACACCTCCACTTAAATTCAACCTTCCTCATTCTTAATGCTTTTATCTTAAAATAAAGACATTTACTAAAAACTCGTAAGATTTGTGAAACTAAAAATGATATGATAAATGATTGTTGTATAAACACAACACCAAAGATCATAAATGAAATAATATACACTGTTACTTTCTCTATGGCATTAGGAACTAGGAACAATGTTACACAAAAATTGAGCAAAGAGAAACATCTTTGTTCACCAAAGAGGATAAGAATAAAATTAATTTTCAAATACCTGAATTAATAAGTATATATATTTGCTTGTAGCTCAGAAATTATTGGATTTATAAAAATATATTTCAAATAAAAGATTTTTATCTTTAATAGTTTTATAACTTTACAACAATAAGTTATTTCGTATCTCAAATAGTTGTGGAGAAACGATTAAAATTGGAAAATTTCCCCTATCTAAAGTACCGTCAGTCACTTTCATGAGAAAATGAGAATTTCCATCTTGTTTATAATGATAAATAGTGTTTAGACAAACAATTTAATAAAAATCGTTATTGCGAGTTTCGAAAAAAATCTATTTTTATTCTATTTGCCCTTCAGTAAACTACCCTTATTAATTTAGGATTATATATCAAATTTTAAAAAAAAACTCGGTGGACCTTATGAAAACCCCAGGTACCAGGTTTTAGCGCAATCGGTAATTTTTTTTTTCTGTTTTAGCCCGACAAACAAAATTACGAAAACCACTTTTTTTTTTACAGAGGGTCACGGAACGTCGACATTTATCAAAATCTCCGAGTTCGAATTTGTTGACGATCACAATACTTTCTCTCCGAGGTGTCGAGAGGAAGTAAAAAATAAAGGTGGGTATCCAATTTGGTAAAAATCCATCCATTACTTTCAAAGACACCAGGGGGCACATTATACACAACCATCCCATATATATATAAATATATATCTATTTTTTATGAAATAGAAAAATCATCCCCCCGCCTCCTTTTCCCTCCAAATGGATCCAATAAAATACACGGCCAACTCGGTTCCTTTACTTTGCTATATAATTCACGGGAAAATGTATCGGCGGCATTAAATTTTGTATTAAAAGGAACGTTCTTTCTTTCTTTTTTTGACTCTAGGAATGGGGGAATGAAGCCAAGATGTTATTTTTGGAAAAGGGCGGGCAGGCGCCAGCGAAGAACACAGGAGACAAAAACGCACTCGAAGTTAGTTGGTTGGTTTTTTTTATTCCTTGAAAAATAATAATTATAATATTGACCTTGAGAGACAATTTGACGTGACAACGCAATTATTTACATCTTTCCTTGGAGAATATTATTATTATTATTATTATTATTATTATTATTATTATTATTATTATTAGCGCATCTTACTACCCGTTCGGGTTGTACGAACTTACACTAATATGTAATGGTTGGGTGATTGTGAGATGAAATGGAGGACCTACAGTTTAACGTGGGATCCGAACCACGGTGGAGGCCTGGCATTCCCCACATTCACAATTGTGATTTATACACCTTTGAATAATAAAAAGTGAAAGGGAACCTAGTTCGATTCTAGGCTGATTAGCCTACTTGATGAAGGTAGTTATTTAATACAGTATTTTGTTGCGGTAGAATTTTTGTCATTAAGGACTTTTATAAGAAGGAAAATTGCGTTAAACAATTATAGCATTTTTATATAGATTGACCTTAGCTCAATCGGCAGCGTATATTTATATTAGGTTAAGGGTCCTGGATTCGATTTCTGGCAAGGCCGAAAGATTTATAATAGGTTAAATGTAGGTTTCCTCTTACACAGTGATGAATTAACGACCGGGGGGCTGGGTGTTGTGTATTTTCTAGATTTTAGTTTAAATTATAAGGCGTGTGTTGATATAATCAGTCAGTTCAGAAAGTACACGTTAAATAAGCTTACCTCAAATACATTAAAAAATGTATAGGTATGGTTAAAATATCTCAAAAAGTGACAGAAGTAGATGACTTGACGTATGGATACATGAAAGAAGATCTTTATAGCTGTCGAATATGTCAATTCGTAATAAAATTGTAGTACCTATAGTTCTAAATCACAATACGCCATATTAATTTGTAAAGTCCAATTTTATTAGGAAGAAACGTTTGTGACTTTTGTAACAATAATTTTAAAATATTTTGGACATAAAAAAAATTGTTGGTATTTCCCTAAAAGGCCCTTTCCATAAAAAATTGGATTGTACCCTAGTTGGATTATTATTTGTAAATGGTTTCGTCCTTTGACCCAGGCTACACCAGGGTACTAATTGGGTGATTGTGTTATCTTAGGTTGCGTTACAAATCATTTGTAGAAATAACCTTGGATTTAAAAATAATAATATTGCTGATGTTCAATTATAGGCGCTTGGTTACATCAAAGCAACCATTTTGAAAATCAATTTGTTGTAAACAATCATTATCTGGTTATTTTCAAAATTCATATAAACGATTGAATGTAAAGTTTTCTTTAAATAAAGAGTGTTTATAGATTATTAAAACTTATGAGATTGTTTTATAAACCATTTAAAACACGACGAAAATGTTTTTTTTAACTAAGGTATAAACTTTAAATATATATATATATTTATTTATATTTATAATCCCCATAAAATTCAAAACGCTTTTATGGCTGAGCCTAGATCCTTGGCTTAGTGGTTAAAGTGGTCGATGAGGCGTCTAAGAGATCTTGGGTTCGATTCTGCTGATGGTTACTGTCGCAAATATTTACTATTGGCTTACGAATTTCGATCACAAACCTTCTGTTAGTAATTCATGAAGAAAATACTTGATAAATTAGTGTAAGTTGCATTTAAAAATAAATAATCTAAATATCGTTAACACCTTAAAATATATACTTACATATTTCGAAAGTACTACTTGAAAAGGGAAAAATATTTTGTGGAGAAGTATTTATTTCAATATCTAAGCCTGAACGATTAAAGTATTTAAACAGCTAATAGTTTGGAGATTTTTTTCATGTATGGTCGTAAGTTATGATAAACCAATATTATTTCAATGCAATATTAATAATATGAAACTGATAATCAATTAGCTAGTAGGACAACTCATTGTTAGGGTACTTAGAAAAAATACGACCGGATTAAACAAAAGGTATGTCTGCGTTAAAACAAAACAATACATGCTACACCTTCCGATAGCAGATATTTCTTATAAGTATCTACTCTATCCGCAGGTCTCTTAGTTCGATTATCGTCCGGAAGAATTAACGCGGAATGTAATTAACGACTGAAATCAATCGTTATGTTATCGGTTCCACTTCGATGTGCAAACACAAAATAGGTTGCGGTTAATTTTACAAATAATGCCTAAAAATTACACAAATATACTCTATTTTTGTTTAAAAAACTATAATACGCATTGTTGGCCTTATCATTGTTGAAAATACATAATGTACAAACAACCCAAATACCCACCTGCTAAAATCGATCCTCCAACTGTGAAGAGAAGTAGCAGCTGAAAAAGATGCTGGATACAGGCTCCATGGACTAGCCATTTCGCATCTACAGTCATTTTAAAAGATTTATCTCGTCAACAATGGTATTTATAATTGTCACTTATGAGTTATCCCTTCACAATGTTTAGTCAACAATATATTTTATTTTACATTATGGACCGTTTACCGTTTAATAGAAACACAAAGAGTAATAAATAAATCAATGTCTATTTCATCCCGTGACATTGCGATAGACACTGTACATACGGAATAAAAACTGTTGTGACGGTCATGATTACAATTTTCAATCGAATCGTTTAGAGGATAGAAGCTTTTTTTTTCCTCCTCAACAACGAATAAACGGTAGAGACGCTTCGTTTGACAGTTCGAAGCGCAGACTAAATGCTCTGTATCAGATCAGCCCTGAGAACGGCTGGGTCGGGGCTCTATTCTCTCCATCTCTCTCTTACTTACTCCCTTTTCTCTGTCCGCCTTGCCCGACGCTTCTTTCAACCACCCACAGATATCGGGTGCTAAAATCATCCCCTCTAGAACAACCCACGCACAAAAATAGTTCTGCAGAATCCCGATAGATGGCAGTCATCCGTAAAGCGTTGATGAATTTGATTCAAGGGAAACAGCTGTTGTTACCAATAATTAAATTGTGATGTTAATTTCCAATTATCTGCTGATGTTACTTCATTATTTTCAGATAAACATTGCAACGATGTTTGAAAAAGTTGATATTGGTAAATTCGATAGTCTAAATAACAAATAATGTAGATTACTTCTAAAAAATTGAACTATAAGATAATTTAGACTGTAAAATAAGATTCAATAGTTTTGTGTGCTTAATTTCAATTAAACTTATGAATCAATTTTACAGATTAAACTTGATTACAGCTTTATTGTTGATATTTGTGTTATTCTTTGTCCATGAAAATGTATTTTGTCTTACAATCAATAAAATTAACTTAAACTAAACTTGATTTCAGGATAAAATAACTTAGTAGGTAGCCTAGTTAATTAGGTTTTCAATTAAAATAAACTACACCAGTCTCTTTGATTCAATGCCAAATTTATTATATAACATTCAATCTGATGAAATAAAAGTTGTGCCTGTGTAGATGTTTTCTCCAACATGCAAAAATAAACAAAACTTACATAAAATCCAGAGATATTGCCTAAATATTCAAAATACAATTTATGTGAAATTACATTTTAAAACGTTCTTTGGGATGGTATTTAAAAATTCAAAATCTCGTTTTGAAAGCAAAGTACATATTCGGATTATAGTAAGTTTTTTTAAAAATTATAAATTTATAATTGATCATTTTACTAATATCGATGAGTTTCTTTAAACTTCTCGTTTTGATAAATTAGCTACTACGTTTGCCATCTATGATATTACTTTTAACTATTAGACTTTTCATTGATTTTGATTATATACTACCTTCGCTATCTATGTTTGATTTTATAAACTACGCATTTTTATCCAGCCTCTCGGTTGAATAATACCAAAGACCAAGTAAACCATTGACAGTAAATGCAAGGTTAAAAATTAATATTCACTTATTCACACAAATACTAGGGAGAAGACTTGGCAGGATATCATAAGAATGTATCTGGCAGAATTAGGGTGTAATGAGGTGGACTGGATAGAACTAGCTCAAGATAGGGATATATGGTGTAATGAGGTGGACTGGATAGAACTAGATTAAGATAGGGATAGGGTGTAATGAGGTGGACTGGATAAAACTAGTCAAGATAGGGGTAGTGTGTAATGAGGTGGACTGGATAGGACTAGCTCAAGATATGGGTAGTGTGTAATGAGGTGGACTGAATAGGACTAGCTCAAGATAGGGGTATGGTGTAATGAGGTGGATTGGATAGGACTAGCTCAAGATAGGGATAGGGTGTAGTGACTAATGAAGTGGACTGGAATCTGGGTAGAACTAGCTCAAAATAAGGATGGACAGTTAGCATACTCTGGTAAGTGCAGCAAACTGTCGACTTTGGAGTTCCTAATGATATAGTGCTCAGGGGAAAAATAGGTTTAAGAATCGTTATTCTAGGGGCAGGGTTCCCAAACTTTTTATACCGAAGGAACTCTTGCACAGGAAAGAAAATCACATGCTGAATTAAATATTTTCCACTAATTCTAGTATTATGAGCATTCATTAATGACAATTAAATTTTAAAAACCTAATAGTATACAACAACTAGAAAATAATTACAAGTTCTGGCTGCAGCTTTGTCAAATATCCTTTATTCAGATTTAAAAAATAATAATTGGCAGTCACAATTATTTATGCTATTTTAAAGCGTAAAAAACAAAATAATGAATACTATGAAATTGGTTCCAGGAGCTTGAGATAACTTAGATTGAGCCCAGTCTTAAAAACAGTGTAGGATAGGTAACCTTTCTTTATGATTGCCTGCTATCACTTACAAAAATTACCCCGACTATCCTTATCTTGAACTTGTTCTATCCAGTCCACCTCATTACATCCTATCTTTTTCAAGTCCATTCTAATGTTATCTTCTCATTTGCGTCGAGGTCTACCCAATAGTCTCTTCCCATTGGGTTTCCAGTCAATACTCCAAACATAATTGGTTCTAGATTCCTCCATTCTCGTTGCATTTTCTACCCACCGTAATCTATGAGGTTTGAGTATTCTAACACTGTCATATCCATGTGGAGAAATGTCAGATCTGGACCAGTTCTGGCTGGATAGGATTTTTCCCCATGGGTATGATGAGTACAGGGCATGTAACTTATCATTATGTAACCTCTTCCACTCCCCAGTATTCTCATCCCTTTTCAAAAGGTTTCAACAGGGCTCTTTTTACTTAACAACTACCGTGTATAGGCTGGTTTGAGGTTTTTGTTTTTTACAATTTGTGAAAATGTGACATTTCATTTTCAAAGACTTTCTAAGTCTGTTGGCGTGATAGTGAGACTAAGCTTGAGAAAAAAGGGTTGTAGTCTTTAGGTTTAACCTTCCTTTAACACACACAGTAATTTTTCGATAGGTCCCCAACAGATAACTTTAAGGTATTTGAGAACTAGCAGCGAGCTTTGCTCTTTACCTTGAGATAAGACGTTTCGTAGTTTTATCTCCCCTCTTTCTTATCGACACGTCAAAGGGTGGTTGTATGGCAGAGTCGAAAGGGAGTACAAGCTAACACAGCCTAGAGAAGTAGATCTAGAAACCGACACAGATCAATGATCATTGTATTTTAAGCTGTGTGGCCTGGCAGAGATTGATACTGCCCCGCTGACCAAAGCGGCCACCTTAATAGTAATTTTTTTATTTTTAAAGTTTAATTTTTCACTCTTGTCCAATTCTGAATGGTTTTTACTCCATGCCGTCATCTCTTGTTCATTTCTTAACTATATTTGATGGTAGGGTTCTTTGTTTTTCTCAGGTTGGCTATGCACCTTTAATTTATAGTTGTGGAGTAGTTCAGTCCAGATAATTTTTTCATCTTAAATTTGTTTTGACTTTTCAGATTTCAATTATTTATTGCGTTATCAAGACAGTTTGTATTTCATATATTCTCTTCATTGTTTTTTATATTTGCTTTTTCACTGTGCAGGTTTAATTGGTAAAGGATTTAATATTTTATATTAAAACACTAGCTCCATAACTTATTTAGGCTTTATAATTAAAACATATCATTACTTCTTCTATTAATAATAAGTTTTTATTCTTATAAGTATCTTTAGTTCAACATTAAAATACAAGTTTGATTCTTACTTTGATTAGAATTTTTGTATATCTACATACACCTCTCTTAATAGCCTATTCAAGAAAATTTGATCATAACCAAATTATTTGGTTGGTCAAGGTGGCCGCCTATATCGTCAGCCATAAAGTATCAATCGCTGTCGGGACACACGATTTAAAATACAATGGTCTGTGTAATTTTATCAAACTACTTTTCTATTCTGTCTAAAGGACCCTACAGACGACACGATTTGGTCAGATCAGGCGCAATATCAGGCCGTGTGTAAGTGTGTCGCCCAACAAAAATTTCTACTTAATGGGTAATGTCGGGACCAAATCATGTCGTCTCTAGCGTTGTCAGGTGATTCAGCGTGTCAGTTGTACTACAAATACAGACGCGAGTAGTAGACCTATTGTATATGTAGTAACATCATATGACTGAATTTTTTCTGTTCAATTAGCAATTTTTTTGCCCACATTTTTCTTTTTCTGGTATTAGTCCCTAACGATGCTATTAGCACGATCCCAACTTTTGGTGTTTGGGTAATATGAGGCATGATGCGTGTGTCTCTTAGAGGAAAAAAAAACACCCTGATGAAATCAGGCACCAAGTCAGGTCTTCTGTAGATAACACCTGATTTGGTCAGGCTGACTGTCGGGTCAACCAGATTGGTTCATATGTAGGGCCCTTAAGCTTGTACTCCATTTTGGTCTTTGCTTACAATCACACTTTGTCATGTCAATAATAGAAACTGGAAAGAAAACTATGAGACTTCTTTTCTTAAGCAGGTCGCTACTTGTTCTAAAATATGCCTCGCTTAAAATGTTCTGTTGTGAACCTATAAAAAAAATTACTGTATTTGTTGAAAGCTAAATCTAAAACCCTTTTCATCAAGTCAAGTCTCATAAATCTTTCAAATTGAACTAATGTCACATTTTCATACTTTTTCCTATTAATAAAACTCAAACAAACTAGGATTGTTAAGGAATCTATCGACTTTATTTTGGAGTGAATCATATTTTGAAATAACTCATCATAGCATTAAATATCACATTAGAACTGAACGTCAATTTATTGCTCCTTGAGGTGGCTCCCAAATGACCTTAGTTTCATATTTACTTAAATGGATCTAGACTTTTATTGTTTAATGTTAGTAGATGTATTACATAGGCCTAAGTAATTTACATCCCCCTAAGTTAAAATACTTGGGGTCTATAAATTACTTGTAACCTCAAATCCTTTTTTTAAGTTTTCATCATTTAATCTACCCAAGAAGTAATTATCAAAATTAGTTATTAAATTAGCAACGCTTTTTTTATGTTTGCTCTTTCCCAGACGCTAAATTCTAAATAGGTACCTTGGGTCAAACTACACTGATATTCCTGTTTCACTTTAATAAAATAGACCTAACTCACATTTTTAATCTAAAAATATTTCATGTTTTTTTTTTTAAAAAAGTCTTCAGTTTTATATAAAAAAAATGAAATTAATGTTGTAATTTTTGTTTAGCGGAGTTGATTCTTCACAAAAAAAAAAAAGTCCTCTAGAAAATGCGCTGTGTGTTTTGTTCGCAAAATGAAGTTGATGCTTAAATTTTTGGTGGCTGGTGGACTTTTGTGCGTGTTTGGCTTTTTATTGTTGACAGGGAAACTGCCAATGTTTGAGACTGATATAGCCAAGGTAACACTTTGTTTTGGATTATCTTTTTAATATCATCTTTATATCTATATTATATATATATATATATTTGGAGATACAATGGCTGTGTCTGAATTGTCTGCACCCTACACGCTTGTGCACAAAAATGTATAGGGTGCATGGTACTTTTCAAACATTAGAATACACCTAGAACTACCTGCTGACAATACTATCAATATTTAACCTTATTTGTCAAGGAAACTCATCTTTCAGAAGTGACCACCAGGTTGTTCTAGTTGTATTAATATATTATATAAAACTGGTTATTTTTCCCTCATCAATTTCTAATATATTATACTCAAACTATTATTATTTTTTGTTTTTTCTAGGCTTACACGGTACATCTTTTTAAAACTAAAAATGTAGCATATTTCCTTTAATCGGATGTATCCGATTAACGCAGCAAAAGGGTTAAAAAGAGATTTCCACACTATAGATAAAAAATAAGCCTACTAAAACATGTATATGAACTAAGAACACAGTAAATAACTTTGGTTTAGTTATTGGATATTTATTCCATTTAAAACATGATTTTTAACTAAAGTGTGCAATACAGTGCAAAGCGTATCCACCCTTTGGCTAAGTGTGCTGTAAGGGTTACATCACTACACTCGAAAGAGAATTAAGACACTATCACAAAATGACTTTCGTCTTTCTACCAAAGGTCACAGCAATTTCCGAGTGCACTTGTGTTCCAAGGGCCCTTAGACAGAACATTCAGACACGGCCATTGACTCATAAAACCTGTGCTTGAAGCACATTGGAAATAGTAAGCAAAGTGGACAGAATTCTTTAATACTTTTTTTTCTATGGTATACTTTAATAAATAAATATGTTTCAATATGTAGCCTATACATACAGCAACAAAAACACATTTCCAATGATAACAACATTAATATATTCTAAAATAATTGTGTAAAGTATATAAAATTAAAATACCCTATTTTAGTGTACTATCTTTCAGGATCTGAAATTTCATGAAAAATATATTGTGGATGCTTGGAAGGTTAGGTTTTGTCGGTATAGCTTATAAATTAATAAGAATGGTAACTATTGTGTATCATACTAAAATAATGTTGATGCCATGTTGTGACAGTCTGGGTTTTAGTTGCTGTGCTTGAATTAAAAAAAAAAATACTACCATAGTTACTGTTTTATATGTGTTCATACTATAGGACTTATTGATTTTTACCTTCCTATTTGAATTTGGCGTTCATTATCATATTCGCAGAAAATGACCTCTCAAGACATGTCCAACAGTCCGACCAAAGCCAGCTTTGACTGGAAGTCTGCGAATCTATTTGCGGAAACCGTCCCCAACAGCACAAATGACGTGCGGAAACTTGTCGAGATCAAAACCGGCACAATTAAAGTAAAGGTAAAATTAAGTTGCTAATAAATATATTTTTATTTTGTGTGATACTTTTCTGTTTAACCGGAGTAAAATGTATGTTTTATATTTTGTTTAAAGTTACTTTACATCCAGGGACGATCAAGTAATTAATAATCAATGGCAAAGGACTTTAATATACATTTAATTAGCGGCTACCTAAAGCAGCAACAGCTTTTACTGAATAAAATAAAACAACTAAAAATCATGTCTAAAATATAGCCTCGATTAATAAGTGTGTTCATCTCTGGTTTCGTCATATGATTAAAATGTAACAAATGCTTGGTTTTTTTCCTTTTTTGTGGCACCATATCTTACTATCCTTTCTAATTATGTCGTTTTGTTAAGTTAACCTTATTATTATTTTCGGTCATACTCATGTTTCAAGGTGCCCCCGCACAAAGAGGGGATCGATGTATTTTATTCGAGTGCCGAACCTCCTGACGGCATTATAGTGATGAACCAGACTGTTCTTCTCCTTCATGGTCGCAGTTTCAACACGGACACTTGGCTCAACCTGGGGACCTTACACTTGCTGCCCGCCCTTGGGCGTCGCGTTGTTTCCGTTGACCTTCCAGGTTGGCATTAGTGCACGATTGTTTGCCTGAATTAGTGGACCTCTTTACCACTCATTCACACTTTTGATTGATGACCAAGGCGCCTCCAGACACCACTTTTTTTTTTGTAGCTGCCATTAGCGGTGAAGCTAACTACTACTCGACACAGTAAACATTGCATCTGGGAAGAATGTCAACTTCTTGAAGAATGAAGGGACGAGAGCAAATACACATCATCGGTCGTTATCTTGACATTCTGGCGTGTGGGGGCGCTTAAGTCCGGTAGTTAAGGACTTTCAGAAGTTTTGTGTAGAATGTTTTTACTTTATTTTTACCTATTTTGACAAACCTTACGGATACCTAATCAATTTTAAATACAAGGTACGTAAAGTGTTTTTAAAATCGCTTCAGATAAGCATGCTAAACCAACTATTCACAATGGAGGCCTTATGTTCCATTTGCCATTTGGTACTGACTGTACTAGAACACTCCTCTCACCCCTCCACCTTTCATACTCTATAGAGCGATTGCAGCGCTTGGCCACGAGATGCAATGATTTCTGTGTCGAGTACTACTGAAACCAGAGGCTACGCCACTTTTCTGTGGCTATGTGTGAAACCCCCCAATTTACCCCCAGTATTTACAAATGGGAAGCGCTTCTCAGAAACCCTAAGTGTAGACAACAACGTACTGTTATTAAGGAGGAGTGACCAGTAAAAATAACCCTGCTTTGACCATGACTCCTGCATGAAAGAATGGAATATTGGTGTATAAAAACCTCCATGGTGTCGGCCTGCAATTGAGCTATACCAACCTAGTGGCCGCTGTTTGTTGGTCAAAGATAGCGCCAACATCTTAGGATAGAGGGTGTCTTGTGATAGGCACAATGCACCCCTGGCTTTTAATCTCAGTTTTACAGACCGGAACTGCTACTTTTCCATTCATTTAGCTTCTCATTTGTCATCGCGAGGCTGAGTTGGCCTCGTTCCAGATCCACTGCTTTACAGAAAAATCTTGAAGAACCAGGATCGAACCCAGAACCTCTGTATTTGTAGCCAGGAACTCTAATCACTAAATCACAAAGGCAGTCAGTATTGGTGTATGTTGGTCCCAATAACCAGATAGGATATTACAATTCCTGGCGCTAGGATTGATCATTTAAAAAAAAAAATTGTTGTAGATATTGTCTTAGGTTGAGCTAGCTTGTAACTCGTTGACGACTAATTTTTTTTTTTATCATTGCGTCTTACTACCTTTTAGATCATGAGCTTATGTACTAATTACTCTAATGCATTAGGTATGAGGAAGGCTTAAGTTAGAGGAAGTGTACACGGAGAAAGAATTGTAAACCATTTCAGAAATAACCACTCTCGTGCACAAACTATCTTTACAATTTTTTTTATTTATCAATTTGTTCCCCAGGCTATGGCAAGACGAAGCAGAAGTTTGATGGGGACAAGGTGGCCTTCATTTCGTATCTGGTTGAGCACTTGTCGTTGGCAGATATTCCCCTGGTTATAGTCTCGCCCTCGATGAGCGGAGAGTACTCGGTCCCTTTCGTGGCCTCTCATTGGCAGATTCTGGCCGGCTACATACCGGTGGCTCCAGTGGCCTCGGGTAGCGTCACACAGGGGGCGCTCAGTATAGTAGGGGTAAGTGAATACATTTTATATGTACGAATAATTACCTAGTGACTCGGGAATTTATTGAAACAATTTGAAATCATGCTTTTTTTTTTCACTGCGTCTTTCTACCTTTCAAGGCTCTATACATATAGGATAATTAGTAATAATTACTCTAATGGGGTAGGGGTAAGGAAGGAAGCATTTTAGAGGTAATACACCCGCATTTGTGTTAAAGGAGCGTGGGAAACTATTTAGGAAAAACCAACCTTAGTAGGAATCCAATTCCAATATTTCAAATATCAAGATCCAAAATTTCAGATCTTAGCGAGATTCAGGTTCGAATCACAAAATTTCGGAGTTTCTCACAAACTTGATAGTTTCCTCATTGCTTAATAAACATAAACTCTATGATTGTTTTACTACGCCAGATCCCGACTTTGATACTCCACGGAGATAACGATAAGACTGGTCTGGCGGAGTCATCCTTAGAGAACCTGAAGGTCATACCAAAGAGCAAGGAGGTGGAATTTAAAGGTGCAGGTCACGCATGCTATTTGGATCAGCCCAACTTGTTCCATCAGATGCTCTACAATTTCCTGACGCTGCTGAGTCTACACAGTTAATTGTGAGTGGCTTTGTTTTAATTTATCGTTAGATTATATTCATAGGTGACTTTGCAGGAAGGTGTCACAATATGGCTCTTACAATGGAAAGAAGAGCAGTAATTCAACAATGTTTTCATACATTTTAAATTAATAAAATACCATTAAATGAGAAACAATTATTTCTTATGTGAAAAATCTAGAAGATTTTGTTTTATGTACTTCCTCATTTGAAGCCTGGCCTTATTGTTATTAATTTTCTTTTATGTTAAGTCAAATTGTTTGTTGACTTAGTCAGCGAAGGGGTCAATCTTAAATGAACATTTGTTTTTATTTTTCCCCAACTAATAACTATCCATTCTCCTTGCGAATGCTGTTTCTTTTCTTTCTTCATTCTATTAATTAATTTGGGTCGTTATAAGGTTACAAGATGTTGGCCCTAAATTAAAGAGAACTTTTCTCTTTAAATAAAACTTCTTTTCACTTTTTGAGGTAGTTTGTAATATATATTTGGAAGAAGGTACAGGAAAGGTGGATATACAATATATATATATATATATTATAATAATAATATATAATATTTAGCACCGCGTCTTACTACTCGTTCGGATTATACGCTTTAAGTACTAATTACGTTAATGGATTAGGAATTGGGAAGGTTGAGTTAGAGGAAGTGAATCCGCATTTGCGTGGAGGGAGAGTGGAAAACCATTTAGGAAAAACCACCCCCAGTTCACCCGACCGAGATTTGAACCTCGATTTCCTCCTCGATTTCCTCGTCCTCAGCAGTCGAGCTCAACACGACAAACGCGTTAGCCAACTACGCCACCGAGGCAGGTGTGTGTATGTATATATACACAACAATGTGAAGTGTGAACTGTGTTCTTTTCACTCTAAAAACCATATTGCGTTCGTTCCTTTTTATATGTTTTCTATCCACTTTACCTGGACTTTCTTCCAAATATATATTATAAAAGAGAACTTTTATTTTACTTAATATGATATACTTAAAACATATATGTTAAGCATATACTTGCATGGTGATCAACACTAATAAAAACAATTTTAAAGTCAACAGTTATAATAAGTAACATATTTAACTCTTTGAGGAACATAATATTACACATGAAAGAAGGTACAGAAAAAAAGGGAATTATTAAAATAAACACACATCAGGTACAACAAAAAAAGAGCAACACAGCTCGTATGTTACATTGCTGCTACTGGACAAAGAAGTAATGGCTGCCACAAAAACCAGGTTAAAAACAATTGGTCGTTAGAGATTAAATCATTAGCTCTTTCTACAGTGTTAATCATGAACTGTTGTACTCCTCTGTCCATTGGCAGCAGTGTAAACTATAAACTGTGCTCAGGGGTGGGTTTATATTTATAGGCTTAATGGGCTACAGCTCAGGCTGCCAAATTTCGGGCATCAAATCACAAATTGCAGGCGCAAAAAAAAAAAAGTTTGTCGAGTACACAGTGTTAGATAAATTGACAGTCAAATTATGAATTGCCTCCATTTACTCCTAGTTTATTGACTATCCTGACAACCGACATATTTTACTACTCAATTTTATAGTTTTTTATTTGCTAAACTGAAGATATTTCTTATCAAAAACTAATGGAGTTCTCAGGAGCCTGATCTAATTCTCGAAAAAAGCCAAATGATAGATACTTCTTACTTTAACTCGCATATGGATTCAATCATGCAATTCATGATAAAAACCACTTGTTTCGATTTGTTTGACTTAAAGATATTAAAGGGTTACCTTGCGGTCTAGGGGTAAGGTGTCGACTTCCGTGCTGGGGGTTCGGGGTTCAATCCTTGGTCCCAGCACAGATTTATCTGATTACTAAACCCTTCATTCACCTCTGACAAGATGTGTATTAACCACAACTTGTGAATGTGGGGAATGCCAGGCCTCCACCGTGGTTCGGATACCACGTTAAACTGTAGGTCCTCCATTTCATCTCACAATCACCCTACCATTACACATTAGCATAAGTGTGTGTAATCTAACGGGTAGTAAGACGCGGTGTGATAATAATAAGATATTAAAATATATCATTTGAAATATATAATCAAACATATATCATTTCTTATAAAATTTCAAATTCTTGCACTCCTTAAGGAGACAAGTTGCAACAAACCAAGGCGTCGTGCAAATTAAATCTGCCTCTGATTGTGTTCCTTGTTTCACTGTGAAATTATATTATGTTCTGTTCTTTCATTTGTTACCAGCCCTCTTTTCTGTGCCTTCTTCCATATAAAAAATCAACACTTATAGACTTTAATTAGTTTATATAAATTATAACAGGTTAAATGCAAATATTTATAATTCGTTTTCTCATTTAGGTTAAAGTTTATAATGTTTAAAACTAAAGCACAATTTGTTTTTTATTTATCTTTCATCTCTAACAACAGATCGGCCAACACTATTTTGATGTTTATTTTTAATAGAGCACAAAGCTAGGTCAATATTTAAACTAATTGGGACACTTACTCTAGTGATACTATTATACAAATGGTTTAGATAGAACACTAAAAAAACACAAAACATATTTTTAAAGACAAGCTTTCATTGTCACAGACAGTTTCTTCAGGTTAAAAAAGTAGACTTTAAATGTGTTTATTAGTGCTTTATCTAGTGTTGAGACCTCTGAATCCTCAAACCCTTAAGGATATTTGAGGATTTGAGCCTCGATTTCTTTCGTTCTTTTTTTTTTCAAATGAAATTTATCTTAGAGCTTTATTTATTTATCTTAGCTTATTGATAATTCAGAACTAATTATAATTATAGGATAAACTTAGCAACCAAACCCCAGACCAGTAATTTAACACTTAACTGAATGTATGAATGTTATAATGAATGGATTAAAAGAAAGAATGATAACATATATTAGTTACTATTAGTATTTTATATTATTCTATTATGTTTATATTTCCTCTTATTATGCTCATAATTTTTTTCCAAGATTCAGATTTGGGATTCGAAAGTTATACTGGAGATTCGGATTTGTAAAATACCGGTTTCAATCCAACTCTAGTTTTATCTAAACATTTTCTTTTCCAGTATCACTGAGGTGAATGTGCTGGCCACCCCTCTAATTTAAATCATGTAATAATGATTGGTTAGCACAACAATGAATATAACGAGTTGGAAAAGGGGCATCCATATTTCTGCCCCCCCCCCCTTTTTTTACATACATTACAGTTTCCAGCCTCTGGTTTGGGTCATTTTTTTATTCAAGTCATATTTTCTACTATCAATTTGATAGATCTGTTGTAGCTTCATATGTCTTATAATCTAACTTTAAAAAAAAATCTAGGACAAACACAACATCTAGTCTCCAGCCGTTAAATTTATCACAGTGAAAGGGTAAACTCATACTTTCATTAATGATACATTTTTCGGCCATGCAGGCATCGAAGCTGGGACTCTTAGCTTAGTAGACAGGCATGCTATCAATGAGTTAAGGTGTCATATTTCTGACTCTCACTCCGAAATATTTAGTTAATTTTCAATTCACATTCATCATCAGGAACACGATTTTTGAAACCCCTGATACATGTTGCAGATGCTAAAAAAAAAGAAAAAAGTTATTTAAAAAGTAGTTCTTTATTTCAAAATATGATTCATGTAAAAATGAAGAAAAACTGTATAAAGATGTTCCTTTTATATTAAAAACCTTGCATTTGAACTTTTATTATAAACAAACATATTTAAATGGGGAAATTAGCCGCACACAAAATATTGTAGTTCGCAACAAACATTCTAAGATGATTGAGGGTTGATTAAATAGTTTTGAAGCTTCGGAACTGCCATTACCATAGAAATATTACTGCATTCAGAGGATGCTTAGCTTCGAGTAGGCGGCTCCCTTAATATCTCTCTCGAAATCAAGAGAATGATAAGTTTTCGTAAAAATTGGCCCAAATATATTACAGCCTCACACATATACCATAATATTTTGATGAAAAATAAAATTTCTCAATTATACCTTGAGGTAAAAACTTTCCATATTTGACACAGTTTTATTAGGCTCTCTCAATGCTTTTCTTGATGCACATTTATTTATTTATTTTTTCTTCATAGTCTTATATTATCCTCAGAATCATGAAACCTGTTAGCAGCATGCACTTTATTTGTTTGTAGCACTTCACGTATTGCTCTTAATATAAAATTCATATCATATCTTCTTCTCATTCCCATGTTTACTTGAGACGACTTCTTTTCAACATGATCACTCACTCGTTGATCTGCTGTTGATGGTTTTTAATTGCTATCGCCGACTAACACTGACCTACTGAATTACCGGTTCAGCAGCACTGAAGAATGTGAATACTCTCTCTCTTGCTTTGTTTTGACCTTGAGTTTACTCCCCGGTATAGTTACAGCATGCTACAAAAGAGACCTCTGATAGTATTTCATTTATCTTTCAGTGAAAAACTTTAGGCTTCATATATAAGGAGTACTATAGTTTTCGTAAGGACATTTTTAGGAGTAAAACATCACAATATATTCAGGTCAGTACAGTAATTTTTAATACGATCCGAAGTGTTTTAAGTATAGAGAAGGTAGAAACCTCAACTCTACCATTGAAGCGGTATGATCAGGGCCGCCCTTAAGGGTGTGTGAATGGTGCGGCCGCACAGGGCCCTGCAATTTGGGGAGCCCTGCTTTTGTTAAGGTGGTGAAGGGGAGAAAAAAACAAGTTTGTGTGAGAAATTTTTGCTTGCATGCTCATATAGGCTTATTGTATTGTTAATCTAGCGGATATTATCAAAGTGAAAAATAATAAAATAAATGTAATCATGTGGTTTGATTTATTGAACAAGTAAAGCAAGTTTTTTTTAACACAATCGACTTGCATTTGTTTGTCTGTCTCTGTCTGTGGTGAATATGTCTCACAGTATCTTTTTTTGAATGTATTAACCAATTTAATTCAAACTTGGTACAGTTGGAAACTTCATACAAATCACTTTCGTTGGGGAAAGAACTCAAACAAAGGGTTGGGGAGAAATCAACCCTTATATATATAAAAACACGGCTTATAGTATGTATTAATACATGTATTTACCTTTTAGGGCATTCCCTGATAGGCTGAAAATAGGTATATAGGTGCAAACTACTGTAATAACTTTAAATTAAGTTTTTACTTTTGGGACGGTTGGGGTGGAGGGGGGAATAGGTAGGTTTGCGTCACAGAAGGCTAGGGGCCCCTCAAACAAAGTTTTCCCGGGGCCTCACATCTGCTAAGGGCAGACCTAAGTGTTATTATTATTATTTTATTTTTGCAGAATATAAGTTTAATTTAGACCACTTACCAAAATGTACCTTAAAAATTCCAACAAAATAGTGTTCGAGCCAAATCTGCAGCTAGCTTTATTTTATAAAATATATAATCAAATTATTTGTAATAGCACACATTTGTCAACTCAGGAAATATGTTAACATACATAAACTCTTCAAATAAATACAAGCATTTTCACTAATGTAGGTTATTTGATTTTTTTTAACATTCTAACACTGTTTGAAATACTAACATTTTCAAGATTTTATTGTTAAAGACCTTTAATATTTAATCATGCTCATATTCATCTAATTTAAATATTGTATATTATATAGTTTTTTTTTACATAATATAGTTTTAAACTAACCCTTTAATAATCACCATTAGCTATTTTTGAATTATGAAAGATTTACAAACAATATAACACAGCTAGTTATATAACAATAACATCTCAAAACAAAGGAAAAATGGTGCCAAACTGCAATTTTAAATTAAATATTGAAAAAAGGATAGGAGGGCAAGGCCAACAAATTTATCAGAAAACTGTAGACCTCAAAAGTTCACAATTAAAAACACAACAAAACACATTTTTATGACATTATGAAATTCTGAAGAAGGGGACAGATGTACCTTGAAAATTTCTTAATAATTATGTGTTTTGTTGTGTTTTTAATTGTGAACTTTGAGGCCTACAGTGTTTTGGTAAGTTTGTAGCCCTGGTCCTTCTATCCTTCTTGAAATGAATAACACTTATAATGAACTTCACAGCAACACATGTTTGTAAAAACTTCTGTGGTAATATTACATATTTTCAATTGCAAAACCATTCTTTCTCAACCTATAATGGGGGTCACATAATTTTTTCTTAATAAGAATATTTACAAATTCTCTTTCATATATTGACAAATTCCCATTAAAAAAATATCTTTTTTAAGACGACATACAAATTTTGTTTGAAACAGAATAAAATTGAAACTTTATAATGTATGGATAAAAATAGTAAATTTCGTTTGCACCTTTGTATATAATTTAATTCCATTCTTCACGATATAAATTACTATATTACTTTTAATATATCTCCTTAAAGGAACACCTCTTTTCCCTTTTTGAGGTATTTTGTTATACATATTTGAAAGAAGGTGCAGGAAAGGTGGATAGAAAACATTGTTTATCCCATTTACATGCTCCTATCTAAGTGTCCTATCATTCTTTACCAATTTCTTTTCTCTCCCGTTTGGGTTTTTGGTTTACTCTTATAAGAAGTTGTGTTGTACGTTTTACAATCTCTCCTGATGAGTTCTGATAGAATGAAACCTAGGTCGGAGGATTGGGTGTTAACGGTCGATTTTCTTTAAGAGGCAATCATTACCTCTTTGTCCAATGGCAACAATGTAAAGTGTGAACTGTGTTCTTTCTTTTCATTGTGAAAGCCATACTGTGTTGGTGACCTGTCGGTCTAGGGGTAAGGTGTCAGACTTCTGTGCTGAGGGTCCGGGGTTCAATCCTCGGTACCGGCACAGATTTATATGACTGCCAAACCCTTCCTTCACCTCTGACAAGACATGTATTAATCACAACTTGTGAATGTGGGGAATACCAGGCCTCCACTGTGGTTCGGATTCCACGTTAAACTGTAGGTCTTCCATTTCATATCACAATCATCCTGCCATTACACATTAGTGTAAGTGCTTATAACCTGAACTGGTAGAAAGATGCTGTGATGATGATGATGATGATGATGATGATGATAACAACAATAATAATAACGTACTGTGTTCGTCCCTTTTATATGTTTCTACCCACCTTTCCTGCACCTTCTTCCAAATATGTATACTACTATTGACTATTTGATAAAAAATGAGACCTTTATTAGAGAATATAGCATATACAAAGAGAGTTAGACCTTAATTACTGTCATAGTAAAAAAAAAACTTTTTTATTTTATTTGCAAAGTGACCACACATTTTTATTTTCACAAAATTTCCAAAACTTATTACTTTTTAAACTACAGTCCAATTTTTATAGAGAAACTATTTCTTATTGTTAGAAAAGTTACTGGATCTACTTTTACATATTCGTACATTAGGTTATTTGATTTTCAGCTGAAAATTTTGATATATATATTATCAATACCTATAGTTAAAATAGCAATAACAATAAATTGAACAAAAATTAAAATTAATTAATAAAAATAAGGAAAGATTTATAATTAAGTGACAATTCAAATTGTTGTAGATTACTGTTTTACATGGTGTTTTTCTCTCCTTTTCCATATTCTTTGATAAAGTCAAAAAGAGTGAATTTATAAAAACTTTGTTTTGGTTTCATTGTGTGTGCGACTTTCTATTGTTGAAACCAGAAGAAAGGAAGAAGATGTTTCATTTGTGCATTGGACTCTTTCCACATTTTTACCACTTTCTTTAGATTGGTTTTCTTCAGTCAATTCTTCTTGATTAGTTTATCATTCCTTATTTTTATCAATTTTTATTTTTGTATACTCATTTAGCCATTGGTATTAAACATGTTTTATTTATTTTTTATTTATCTAGCGTCTTACTACCCTTTAGTCTATAAGCTATTAAACATACTAAAATTGTATCAATTCTGACAGAAAAAAAAAGTTTCTATTTTCTAAAATGTTCATATGGAAATTGGACTGAAGTTTACATATTGAAATAAAACAACTTTGAAATAACAACTGGATTTTATTTTAATTTTTACTTTTTTGTAATTGGTAGCTTTTGAAAAAAAAAAAAGCTTTCTTTCCTAAGTTAAAAAAAAAATTAAGACTTTTTTTTCTTGGTTAAAGATATTAAATTTCTTTAGTAAAGAATCCTATTACAAATTTTGGTTAGCACATGTTAGTGAGACCAATATTATCTTCAGGTATAGAGATATGAAAAGAAATACATTAATTATTCCCTAGGCATTTAAAATATTTCAAAACAATAGTAATAATAATACAAAACTATCAAATGTCATCTAAAACACTTTCTAGTTAAATTTTATTCTTACATGAAACATTTTTTTACTAGAAATTACTGCATGGTTTTTAAAATAAGCGAATAAATATTGGTAGATTGGTTGACTCCCGAGACTAGACTATAAATATGGCCTTTAAAGTCAGGCCCAGGTCCATTTTCACGCAAACCCTGTTGTAAGAAATTGTCAACAAAAAAAATTGTGTTTGAAACTATAATATTTTCTGAGAACCATTAGTCATGTGATGGTTCATTGTTGTTCAGAAAGTTTATTTTGTTAATCTAGATTATAATTACATACTTATGATAGTGATTATAAATAAGCTCTTAGGAATGTTTTAAGGTTATGCAACCCTTTATATAAATTTATCATCGAACACCACCACAATAATGCAATCATGCCTTTTTTTGTGCTGTGACATTTAAATTGTCTATCGTCATCTTTAACACCGAATGCTATATTTATTACATTCATTTATATATGTATATTTTTACCCACATATATATCACATTTTGAACAATCACACTTTTTACTATTTGAATATTTTTTACTTTTCTTAAATAAACTAAACAATTTTATCACCTCCTGGAGTGATTCATTTTTGTATAAAGTAAGTAAATATATCAATTAGTTTAAGTTTTGTCGGAAAAAGAAAATAATCACGATTTTGAACACATGCAGTCTTAATCTATTCCACAGTAAATATGTATTTTGGTTTCTAAGTTGTATAAAGGTTGGGTATTATTTAAAAAAAATGTAAATGGAACCAAAATGGTGTTTGTTTCTTTTTGTATGTGTTATCAAAATAGAACTATCAAAACATATTTTCTGGCATAACAGTTGATATTTTTATTATATTGTACAAGTGATACACATAATAGTATGTTAGTCACAAATTAATACTTGTATCTGTTGTTTTTTTATAATATTTAGTTTATGTCTGTATCTGACAGGTTAATGTTAGCTTGTCTAAACGGTATTAATTATTTTATTTTCAATACTATAGAATAATTATGCTATTTTTTACCCCTTTAATTTAGGCTATATTTGTTTAATGTACACTATTTCTCTTTTCAATTTTCTTTCATAAAAAAAAATTAATTGATATACATTATTTTGTGAATAGAATATATATGATATACTTCAATTAATCTAAATTTTTAATTGTGTTGATCCCATTTTACAAAATAGCACGAATCTTCAACTCTTTCTTCTCTTATAGATTTTAGTTTTTAACATTTAATAAACACAATTGTCAAACCTTATTTATACACATTATAGTCATTTCACTTCGTTCGAAGCCGGCAAGAAGTAAAAGATCCAATAAACGGCGTTAAAAATCATAAACGAGACGGGGAATATAATCCTCGAGTACTTGTCAATCATGTTCACGTCTCGGATCTTTGGTATGGAAGCCCTAAGGGCAGACGCACCTCTCTTCAGGGCACTGAACATTTTGGGCCGCTGCCCAGTGCCGTGCGCCAGATGGGTCCGCGAGCCCCGAAAGCGAAGGCCGCTCGTCGAGCGGACCGGAAACCCGTACGCCTGTGACCGGCTCATGCGGAAACTGGGGGGGAACTTGGTCGAGTCTAACCCCTCTGTGGAGGAGGCGGTGAAGCGGCCGGTGTGCCGGTTGCGAATGGACGGTATGGGTGACATCCGAAGATCTTGAAGCTCGATGATCTCCTGCTCGGTGGAGGTAGCCCCTGTGATATCATCGGTGGCCGTGGGGGCCGAAGTCCCGGGCTTTGAACCTGTCACATGAATTACTTATCTAGAAAGGATATATTTCCATTCAATGGCACACTCACAGGTGAAATGAGAAGGGGTATTCCCCTCTCCTTCATATAACCTAAGACTGCAAATAATTTAAATAATTGCTAAAATGTATGAAGCTTATCTCTAATTAAAAATAAAGCAGAGTTCCACAAACAATATGCTGTGGCACACTGGTATACCACAGCGGGAAATTAGTTGTTTTGTGTGACAACAGTCCAGAGTGTCACGCATTGCTGTTTAATCATAACACAAATGAAGTTGGTACAAGCGGCAGCCATGCATTGTCCACATTTCCAAATTATTTGTACTTATTAATATTTTTAACTAGCAGAAATAAACTGGCGCTTCAATCAGACAGAAAAAAATATCTCTTCATTTTATTTATTTTGGCCCAGTTTTTAACTAATTTGAAACAGTCAAATCCAAATTGTAAAACTCCAGCTTCGAGGTGCACATGTTAGTGCATATATGGTACTAATTTAAGTTTTCAAACTTCTCTATGAGGTAAATATTGTGCAATACTCATGACAGACTGACAAACAAACCCCTCATTTTTAAATACAGCTGGCAAAATCGAAAGCTTTCATAGTTATAGCAAAGTTATAGCAAAGTTATAGCTAAGGATTACCCAAATTACTAATAATTTTAACGAAATGTTTCCAAATATTAAAGAACAGGCACAGATAAAATACTTCAACCCTTAATCTTGGAACGTTTTAAGTTACCTGGGGGAAAAAATCACACTATACTTTACTGATTCTGATTTACCGTAAAACCGTTGGGCTTGGTGCATAATCCATTTTCTGCAGCCGCTGCGCTTACCCGAAACAATACGGTGTGACATAAAAAAAAAAGGCTTGTTAAGTGTACTGTGAAATTAAGAAGTTTGTGGAACTCAGGGAACGTAAAATGTGTTGTTGACTCCTAGGACGAGGTTTATGTCTTGATATTCAATAAGTACATCACTATACATATTTAAAAGGACCCCAAAAATCTTCATTGCTAAATTAAGTATAGAAATAATATAATTTTGTAAAGATTTTAAATTTTATCAAGTATAAATATTAATGTTTGTATAAGTAAGTATAGTTTACACAAATGTCTCTTGGGGACCTTTTGGCATTGAAAGGCCGTATGTCACTTAGGACTAGAGCTGTATAGTTAATGCACATTAAATCTAGCCAAAATATGATAGTGCGGCAACCATCATTAGATAGATTGATAAGAGTGATTAATTTGTAACACTATGCTATCCCTCTTTAATTAAAACCAAAATAATAAAAAAAAAAAATGGCAAACCAAAATAAATAGCCAAAACTTTTTTTTTGTCACCGCGTCTCTCAACCTCTTAAGACTCTATACATATGTACTAATTAGGGATGGGGAAGGTTCAATTTAGAGGATGTGTACACTCATTGGCTTGGAGGGAGAGTGGAAAATAATTTAGGAAAGAGTACCACAAGTAGAAATTGTTTCACACCTAGCTCATATAAAGCTGACAATTTTTGCACGTCCATCACAGACTCTGCCATTAAAATATGAGTGAAGAATGCTCCTGAGCATGGGACGACTCCTGGATAGCTCAGTGGTAAGAGCATTGGCGTACTAGGCCAACGATCCCGGTTCAATTCCCGTGTACGGGTGTCATTTTTCTATTTAAAGAATATGGCTTAACTCATGTTATATTTAAGCTATATGCCGATAAAAATAACGCATATGGCATGGGAAATACCAAAATTTAAAAACATTTGAATCACCCCATTCTAAAATAATTATTTATCTATAGTGTAAAAAGTGTAAATGACCTTGTTTTGTTTTTTTTTCTTCAGCTTCCTTGGTCTTCTTGGACTTCTTCTTTGCGCGCGCTCCCCAGTATGTATAGTTGACCGCCGCATACTCCAGCAGGGCGGCAAACACAAACACGAAACACATCACCAGGTAGATGTCAATGGCCTTCACGTATGAGATCCTGGGTAGGGATGAGCGAACTCCGGTGCTGATGGTGGTCATCGTCAATACGGTTGTTATTCCTTCAGGAGGAGACATAAATAAAAAACATTACAAGGGCTTTAAACTAGAGACTTCTAGATACCTTTGATTATTATTAGTTAGTGTCAAAACGATCGACTTTAGGATGGTAGTGTAGGGAACGCGAGAATAGGTCAGTGTTTTTGCAGTTTTTATAGCTAAACATTTTTTGGTAAAAATAAATAAAATATCGCCCCAGTGGAAACAGATTTTAATTTTCTTCACACGGTGATATCAACAATTGTTGAATATCCGTCATGAATATAGTTGCATTAGATGACAAACTTTTTAAATGAAGAGAAAAAAAAGTCATCATTAAATTCCAGTACTCTCTTTGACAGATATTCAAGAATTTTTATATCACTCTTTAAAGAAAATTAATTTATAAGTTTTTTTTATTGAAGCAATATTTAATTAAAAAAGTTTTGCTATAAAAAGTGCAAAAAAATACTGAACTTTTATCACGTTCCCTACACTCTTACCTTAATGTCATGATTTTCAATATATCGATTCTTAGCTCAACAACCCCTAGAGATTTAAAGTTCTGGTATCCAAACGAAACAACAACATTTGGAATTGGGATGATTTTTTTAATGTTTTTTTTTTCGCTGTTACAATTTTGTAATGGAAGATTGTAAATGTGCTTTTATGTGTTCTAGCTAGAGAGATCATGCACAAATCAAACTTTGTAGTTTTGTTTAGGTATTTATTTTTTTACTAATTATAGATGTCTCTACCACTCCATCTTACTACCCGTTCGGGTTGTCAATATATAGTTAAGCAGGTATAGTTAGATGATAAAAGATAGAATATCTCATTTTATCACTTGTGATGAAACAACATTTTAAACTAATATTAAGTCCTACTCATGAAAGTTATTATTTTAATCCCTTTTTTAAAAAAAAAAAAAAAAAAAGAAAAGATTTTCATAATTTTATAGAAATATAAAATTAGATGATTAATCAAAGCAGGGTCAAATTCAAATGATTTTAAATTGTATGTATAGTTATTCTACAAAGAAGTAGAAAGGTCACAAGTTGACAGATGTGTGAAGAATTTGTGTCAACACTTTTTTTTTTGCATCACGTCTTACTACCCATTTGGGCTATACAATTAGGTACTAACTGCACTAATGGTTTTAGAAGATAGGAAGCTTATATAAACAGGAAGTATACCCGCATTTTCGCAGAGGGAGAGTGGAAAACAATTTTGGAAAATTCACCCCAAGTACACTCGACAGAGATTCAAACCTCGATTTTCCCGTCATCGGCAGTCTAGCCTACTGCAAGATTAGCGTGTTAGACCACACGGCTACCGAAGCGGGTGACACTGGTTTTAATATTTTCCTGAATATGTCTATATTTTGGCATACTGTTTTATATTGATTAAGTCTCGTGGGAAAATAACGGAACTGTACAAAGTTTTATAGTTTATTTATTTTAAATATGCACTAACATAATAAACTATTGAGATTAAATATAATAGTTAAAAGGGAAAAAAAAGAGGGGAAATAACTCTATACACATTTTACAGGATGAACACTTTGATATCTCTAACCCTATAAGGATCCCAGAAAATACTTTTGACTTTCTCTCACCATCTCTAAGAGAAAGTATTGTGATCGTCAAAAAATTCGAACTCGAGATCTTGATAAATGTCTACGTTTCATGATCCCCTGAAACCAAAAAAAGTGGTTTTCGTGATGCCGTCTATCTGTCTGTACCTCGGGCTTTTCATATGAATACTAACAAGAAAATTTGTAATAATTCAGTTGGGAAAAAAAGGGCAAAAAATGATAAAAGTCTGCTACTGGGTAAAATATATGTAGTTTCAATATCATTAATGCTTAGTAAAATCCACAAATTTGACCATTATTCGCCTATAAAAAAACCTAGTAGTCAAGTTTGCGAAACGTTTCAATATGGTTTTATTCCACCTTTGTATAAAAATACACTAAAACATCCTACAACTAATTTTAAATACTTGTTTTTTAGTAGTTATAATAAAATGCTTAGTAAAAGTTTGTAAAAAAAACCTGTATTGTGATATTTTAGTGTCATTAATAATCACATATTTTATAAGGCACTGTTTCTTTCTTTCTTTTTTGTATCAAGGTTTGGTTTTGGTAAAATTATTTTAAGGATTATTAAAGCATGGTTTTACTTTACTTATCTGTAGAAATAAATTATCTTGATTAGCTTATTATGTTAAATTATTCATTTTTGTGAACACGTGCTTTTGTTTATACATAAGATATCATTAAAACGTTAATAAAATCTCACTCACTAGGTTGTAAACATATTTTTTGTAAGTATGTATATTGTTATTAAAAATAGTTATAAAATATGTGCTAGCATTATTTTTTTTACTCAACAAAACATTGACATTTTTAATCTAATCATTTTAATTAGATGTAATAAATACTTTTGATTATTAATGACAAAACAGTGAAATGACTAATTTAAAAAAGAGTTTTAAAAATTATGGTTACATCTTCTTAAAATGGGGAAAAGCGTGTTTTATTGAAGTGTGACTAAACAAAAATGTAACTAACAATTTTTTTTAAATGACTATGGACATGAGAATTGAACCCAAGACTCTTGACCGAGTGCGCCAATGTTTTACCAAGGTGAGTATTGTGCTCAGGGTCATTATTCAATAAAAATATAATTATAAAAATGGCATTGAAACTAGTTTTAAGATAAAAGTTTGAATGATTCTATTTAAAAAAAATATTTTTTAAATGTTGTTAACTTTGAGTATGTCGGCTTCAATTGATGCAAGATAAAGCACAAAATCATTAGATGAAGTTATATCTAAACCTTGATTATTTTTTTTTATAGGAAGTCCACTTTTTACCACTTACATTAATTGAGTCACTAAAATTTGTTATTCTAGAATTATGTCTCATCATCATCATCATCATCATCATCATCATTTCTCATCTCATCCTCATCTCATATCATCATCATCATCTCATATCTCCTCATCTCTCCTCATCCTCATCTCATATCCTCATCATCATCATCTCATATCATCATCATCATCTCATATTATCATCATCATCCATCCATCCTCATCATCCAGAGTTTCTTACCACTGACAGGGTCTGTTTCAAACATAATCCTCTCCATTTAATTCTGACCTCCCACCACACGACCCTCTCCACTCCTTTCCACACTCACTCCACTACAGTCCCTTTATCCGCCTGTCCCTGGGTCTTCCTCTTGGCCTTCTGCCATCCACCTCGAGGATCCTCCTAGGAATCCTCCCCTCTTCCATCCTCTTCACATGTCCTTACCACCCCAATCTCGTCTTCTCTATCCTATCTCCAGAGGTTCCTCCTTCACTCTCTTTCTCACCTTTTCCCTCCTTGTCCCTCCCAGCCTGTATCTTTCTCGCATCCCTTTCCTTCATCCCCCAGGTTTCTGATGCATACGTCAATATCGGTGCATAGCCAAACCCTTCCTTCACCTCTGACAAGACGTCACAACTTGTGAATGTGTGGAATGCCAGGCCTCCACCGTGGTTCGGATCCCACGTTAAACTGTAGGTCCTCCATTTCATTTCACAATCACCCTACCATTACACATTAGCGTAAGTGCGTATAACCTGAATGGGTAGTAAGACTCCTTTGCACTTCCTGGCACATCTCTACCCCAGACCGGATTTCTGAGGCCTCCGCCTGCCCCCCTCTTCCCCCAACTTCTCTCTCGTTTCCTCCTCTTTCCTTTATCACACTTTCCAATTACACTAAGCTTTCCACTTTATTAAGTTGCTCTCCCCCTAATGCTACTCCCCTCGTGTGCTTATTTTTCTTCCATGTTATGTCTCATAATTTATTAACTATAAACTTTATCAAAAAGTTATTTAAAGCTTCCAATAACACTTCCTTATGGATTATTCTATAGTTTATCTTTACATCATTAATCAGACTAAGAAAGAAAACACTATAGTAATATTTTTATCTCCGCCATTGTGGCAACTTGGGTTTCCAATTTTAAAATAATATATTTCTATGAAAATCAGACTGTATTTGGATTTTGTTAGGATTATAACATTTGAAAATGTTTTTCTTTAAAATATTCTTGAGTCAAATCTCATATAGTTTAGTTAATGTTTCGTTAACTTGTTACCAAAGCAAAAACTTGTTTTATAAAGGCTGCTTTGATAACGAGTGTGCAAGATTCGGACAGTCAAATTTTTAGAAGTTAACTCTTTCTCGTCCTAGCGGGTATCTACATCTGATAATGAATAATAATTTTTGACTAAATGTGAAAGTGCCTATGTTAGTCTAATCAATAATTATGTTTATGTAATCTAATAGAGCTACTCCTGTAACTAATGTAACGAGTAACTGTTTACCTAGAGCAACTCGAGCGCTCGTTGCCTCGTGGTTGATCCAGAACGAGACCCAGGACAGCATGACGATGAGGATAGACGGCAGGTACGTCTGGAACACGAAGTAGCCGATGTTCCGCTGGAGTTTGAACGACAGGGATAGCCGCTGGTAGTTTCCGGTCGCCAGTTTCTCCTTGCGGTCGTTGGTCTCATAGCCGATGATGGTGAACTGGGGGAGTTCGGCCTCCTCGACGCCCCGCACTGGCGTGTCTTTCCAGTACATCACCACGTCTGAGACGGTGTATCCATCTGTGGAAGGGGAGAGTAAAAAGACACATTCATTTTATTTATTTGAAGTATTTAACCCGCAGTTTCTGAACTTGCTGATTGTATCGGCACATGATAATTTCTATGAGGAAGAGTAAAATGGTTTACCAATTTTGACGACGGAAGAGGTATTTTAACATTTCTTCTAGCGCTCTTTTACATGCCACACTTGACGGCTTTATTCCTCCTCCGAAGGAAATTGTCCTACAGATTTTGTTTTTCTCGAGAAATATCCGTTGACCCCAAATAGGTAAACAATCATAATTTATTAGCAATTTACCAAACCTTGGTGACCATTGGGATTATTCCCTTAAAGGAAAAATCACCAAAGCTACAAGCCGGGAATTGAACCTGGGATCCCTAGGCTCGTAACCAGGTGCACTGACACCACCATGGGGCCAGATGCATTTTTACCTCACAATGACACCTACAAATGTATTATTTAGTATTGTGTGATGCTAACAAAGGAATATTTGATGCATTCACTCCACTCTTGTTATTTTAATTCCAATAGAAGTTTGCAAAGAGCTGTAATTTTATGATTTAATCTCTATACCTAAATACATCTCTATTGGTGCTGATCCCACAGTCTTGCAACACTTACAACCCTCTCTCTACAGTGCAGTTTTGTGAGTCCAGAGGATAATAGTGCAACACTTACAGCTCTCTATTTCCACAGTGCAGTTCTGTGAGTCCAGAGGATAATAGTGCAAGTCCATCATACAGGCCAGCGTGGTAGTGAACCTCATACCATACGTGATACTTCCGTCGCCGTTCAGTCGCACCAGTTTGTTACGTTCGGTCACATCGTGGAGGAAACTGAAACAAATTATTATTATCATCAGCACCGCGTTTTACTACTCGTTCGGGTTATACGCACTTACGCTAATGTGTAATGGTAGGGTGATTGTGAGATGAAATGAAGGACCTATAGTTTAACGTGGAATCCGAACCACGGTGGAGGCCTGGCATTCCCCACATTCACAAGTTGTGATTAATACACGTCTTGTCAGAGGTGAAGGAAGGGTTTGGTAAAAACGAATTATTAATTGAAATTAATGTTTTAAGGCTTTAGGTAATATTAAATTCGGACATTTGGGCTGTAGCTACAGCATAAATCATCTGGGACACATAATGAAACAAATAGTGTGTAGCACCATGTAGTCATTAGAGTTAGTCTCGCTCCTCCCCCTCCCCCCCCTCACCTCCTCAACAGCGTTATTTGGCTTATAGGCCTTGTGTTTGTATTTTTATTTTTTTTAAAGTTCACCCTACAGAAATTGAACTGTATAATTGACCTGTTCTTGTCGTTAGCGAAGAAAGTATCAGGGACCCATATCTTCTCGGCGAAATCTCCGGAGAGAGTCAAGATTTCGTCCTCATTGCTGAACGAGAGGCGCTCGTCCTTCCAGTACTGATTCAGGTACATTGTGATTGTGTAGTCCTGGAAGCATATATTGAAAATATCAGGGGCGAGGTTTTTAAACTTGTTTTTATTGTTGTTATTATTTGAAGTGTATATTTAATATGTACTTTCTGAGCCAACTATCAGCAAATGACATATAAACTAACTTAAATCTAGAACAGAACAACAGACAGAGCATCCGTCCCCCCCCCCCCCCCCCCCCCCTCCTCTCAGGCTCTCTATTCATCACTGTGAAAGGTGTCACCCATGCTTCAACCATGACTGGAATCGAACCCGAGACTCTTACCTCAGTTTCCAAATTGAGATAAAGTGTCAGATAACATAATGACTCAAATAAAGGGGAAAATGTTATTACATTTTGTTTGTTAACTTAAAATATAAATAAATCATAAGGTTTAAATGAAACATTGATATTTTTGATTTGTTATTTTCTCCCCACCAAATATCATAATTAGTGATGTGAAAACTTTTTTCATTATTTAGATAAGGTACAGTAGCGTCTCGTGACCAAAATTCTCAGGCAAGCTTGGAATGAGAAGTCCCGAATTTTTTTTTTATTCAAGAAACTATTTCGAGTTTCAAAAAAAAAATATAGTTTTGGCTTTGGGCGTCCTTTTGTTCTGTGATTTACATTATTGTGTTATTACTTTAGATGTATACTTATAAAGTTTGGTTGGTTAGCTTTCAATGATAAACACATAAAAACAAAAGCACCTTTTACAATAAACTCCACAAAACTCTTAAAGCCTGTTACACACGACAAAACTTATTATACAAAAACTTGTGCAAGAAATTGTACAATATCTTGGTCACATGGGTTGCATACAAATTTTAGCCCGTGACTGTTCACACGGAATTTGTGATTGCATACAATATTTGAAGGGGAAAAAATGGCGTTTAAACCCTTTTTATGGAAAAATAATGTTTGAATGATTTGGAAAATATTGGCATTTAATGTAAATAATTTGTAATCATTTCTAAATATTATGAAAATATATTTTTTTTCATTGTTTTAATATCTCTTTAAAACAGTTGAGAACCTTTATATTCGAGGTTTAACCTCCTTCAATTATAATTATTTGTTTGTTTTCAAGCATTGAGCTGTTTTTTTTACAATTAGTCTTTTAAAAAAAGAACTGTCTAGCAGACGGACTTTTTCGTGTTTCCAAATCGTAAGTTGTACAAGAAAAATGGCTGATACAGGACTCGTTCTATTTCCTGAAATTTTATGCAATATGTTGTGCAAAACAGATCTTGTACAAGTTTTGGTGTTCACATGACGCCATCTTCAGGTTGCAACTTCTTGCACAACTTTATGTGCAAACAGTTGTGTCGTGTGTACCGAGCTTAAAGATGTGTCAGTACCTTAACAATATTAATTTACCCTTTCATGCCATACCATCCCTTTATATTTTTAAAGGGGAAAAGAGGGGTAGTGACTTTGGTTCTAGTCATCACCTTTTGAGCAAGAAAATTCGTAGCTCAGCTGCTTGCATTTTTACCTGACATCCGCAGATATTCCCCTTCTATCCCCTCCGAAATCTATGATGTCACAAATAAGAACCACACTAGCTAGAGCAATGGGATTATAGTCAGACAAATACTGAACTACAACCACCATTAGATGGACTATGCACGTCTTGCATGCATGTTACTGTCACTGCCATGTATGTGATTTTTTTTTAAACCCACTGAATCTTGAGTTAAAGTTAAATGATTACCAGGATAAAATATTTTTGTAAGCATTAAATAAAATAATTACATATCTTCAATCAAAAGCAAGCAGTGCTTGTCTTGCTTGCCCTGACGCGATGCCACTGATAAGGTAAAATCAATTAAAACTACAAATTAAAGTGCACAAAAACAATGTTCTATTTATCAATTGATTACTTTTTTGTGGTCTACATTGTGTTTTACTACCCCCCCCCCCTACCCCTTTTTTTCCAGTCTAACAACATAATTACATTTATATAATAGAGATTATGTAAGACATATTTTTGACAAACCAAGACTAGGCGAGCGTGACGTCTTGCTGCATGTCCACCTGTGTAGGATGTTTGTTATTTAAAAACTGTCAACTAAAACCCTAAAATTATTTATATTCTCTTTAACATTTTTTTTTTCACAAGTATTATTTTTAAACCAGTTTAGGAACTTTTTTTATTCATTTTTATAGTTCCTTTAGAAAGCTCTTGTGGTGTTATCGGCTACCCCTGCGCACTTAATGAGATCTGAGTGCCTCCGGAGGGATGAAGGGGGTGATAGGAGGGGGTAGGGGGTGTCATATTACCTCCTACTAGCTTCACTGTCCCCGCCTCCCCCAACCCTCAATCCCACCAAACCACTTTGACAAGTGGTCATGACGTCACGCGGCTGCTATAAGCTGAGCAGTGAATCCTATTGATACATCGATTACCCAGCAACCCTTCTCCTTTCTCCCCTCTCACACCCCGTTCTCCCCAGCCGTCCACTCGATTCATGACGAACTTTCCAATAAATACGAAATTAAAAGTGTTAATAGTCATTACCATGCCATGAACTTTGCTGACTTAAAAACTATCAAAATATGACCTAAAATTAAAAAAAAAATATTACTGCACCTTTTTCAATAATTGACCCAAAAACATGAAGGGGAAAAAAACCTCTTTTTGAATACACACGACTAAAATCACACACACACTTTACAAACAATTCTACAGCACATTCACGGAAACTTTCTCATATTGTGTATTAAATCTTGGAAGAAAATGTTTAAAAATAAGTTTTTAATAAACTACCCTTAAGTAAATTTTCACCATGAATAATAATATTTAGCACCGCGTCTTACTACCCGTTTGGGTTATACGCTTTAAGTACTAATTACGCTAATGGATTAATGAATGGGAAGGTTTAATTAGAGGAAGTGAACCCGCAAATGCGTGGAGGGAGAGTGGAAAACCATTTCAGGGTTCCTACGCTCTGGAAAGTCAGGGAAAGTCAGGGAAAAAAATAATAGTCAGGGAAAGTCAGGGAAGCTTTAAAAAGGTCAGGGAAAGTCAGGGAAATGACAATTCATGTCTTCATGTCACACTTAGAAAAAACAAAGAAAATATTTTTTCTATTTACTGCGTCATAAGCCACTGCCCCAATGAAGAAAGCTGAGAGGCACTTACCATGCTCAAACTTGCCCTAACACAAGTTTTGGTAGCATTTTATTTCAGAATGTGAACGCAGAGGTCTCCTAGCCTGCACATGACAATTCTTTTAACTTTAGTGATCACTTGTTTTTGTTCTTGTTCAAGGTTTGTCATCGTTATAGTTTGATACAGTGCACCAGGACTGATTAGACTACACCAGCAATGTCTAACAAAAAAACCGTTTTTAACCAGCTCTGGCTAAGCCCAGACCATTTTCCTGAATTCTCATACTGGATAAGTGGTGTTGAAAGTAATAAGCTGCAGGCATTTTGTAAAGTGTGCAAAAAAATTATAAACTTAAGTAATATGGGAAAGCAAGCATTAGCTTCCCATGCAAAAGGACCAACTCATATCAAAACTCTTGAAACTTTGACAAATCAACGCTCTCTGTTGACTTTTTTTTCAAAAAAGTCAAGTGATTCAGGTTCATCGAGCTCCCCAGTTTCAAGAGAATCTCTGGCACACAAAGACATTCTACCTAGTGATGATTCTGCTGGTTGCTCGAAGAGTTTTTCTGTTTCATCGAAAATCGTAACGTCGCAGAAGGAAGCTGTTGCTAAAAGTGAAATTAGTGTAGTGCCTCAAAGAAACCATAACACTTTTGTTATAAAAGATGATATAACTAAGGCGGAAGTCATTTGGGCTATGCAAGTTGTTGACAAAAAAAGTCTTTCAATTCGTGCAATAATTTAAGTACAATTTTTCAATTGATGTTTCCCGAGTGTTCCATTGCCAATGCCTTTACCCTTGGTGGAGACAAGGCTGCATACTTCATTGTGCATGGCTTGGCTCCATTCTTTCATAATAATTTACTGGACCGCCTAAAATCATGTAACAACTTTGTAATTTGTTTTGATGAGGCATTGAATAAAGTTATTCAAAGAGGACAGATGGACATTGTAATTAGATTCTGGGACAAGGAAAATCATAAAGTCATCAGTCGTTACTTAAACAGTGTGTTTTTCGATAGGAGCACTGCTGAAGAATTACTGAAGCATTTTCTGGATGGTATTTCTCCTCTTCCACTCTCTAAGTTGATACAAGTGTCAATGGATGGCCCAAATGTCAATTTAAAGTTTATAACACTTCTTCAGGAACACCTCAAATCTGTAACAGACAATGAAGTATGTAGTTTGCTAAATCTGGGAACATGTGGGCTTCATGTTGTTCATGGTTCCTTGAGAACAGGAGTAGAGTCTGTTGATTGGGATATAAGTAGCTTATTACGTCACATGTACTACCTGTTCACTGACTCTCCAGCTCGTCGAGCATTGTTCACCCAGTTGACAGGGTGTACAACTTTTCCATTGAAGTTCTGTGGTGTGCGTTGGTTAGAGAATGCGAAGTGCTTTCAAAGGGCATTACAAATTTGGGACCATGTTATTAAGTTTCTCAAAGAAGCAAAACTTCCTAAAACAAAACCTGTAGAGACACTGAAAAGAGCAGCCTGTGATCCATTCCTAAAGTGTAAACTAGCGTTCTGCAAGACAATTGCAGATGAATGTCAGCCTTTCCTGCAACGGTTCCAGACATCAAAACCAATGACTCCATATCTTTTTGAAGCTGTAGAGAAACTTCTAAGATACCTTATGAATCGTTGTGTGAAACCTGATCTTATGAAGTGCACGGGTCCAAAGTTACTGTCTATTGACACAAAAAAATCAGAAAATTTGATCCTTAGCAAAAATATTGATATAGGATTTGCAACAAAACGTTTGTTAGGAGAAACTGCGATCACAGTAACAGAAAGACAAAAATTAGAATTTATACATGAGTGCCGCAGTATGTTAACCACCATGATTGCAAAACTACAAGAAAAAAGTCCCTTAAAACAGAAAGCTGTGAGAGGTTTGTCTTCATTGGATCCTTGTGTTATTCAACATTCACCTCAACTGGCCCAGAAGAGATTTTCTTTTCTTTTGGAGGAACTCAACCATGCCAACGTCATAAATGATGTTCTGGCTGAAAATGCCAAGAAATAATACTTGCATTTTTGCAACCTCAAAAAATCTGAGCTTCAAGAAATATTTCGTCCTTGTGATCAGTTTAGTGATGAAGTAGGACTTGACACTATTTATGGTAGCTTTCTAATAGGAGAAGCAAACTACAAACATCTTTGGGAAGTAATAAAGATTTGCCTTGTCTTGTCGCATGGGAATGCAACTGTTGAAGGTGGTTTTTCAGTCAATAAATCTTTACTGGTTGAAAACATGCATGAAAAGACAGTCATTGCACAGCGTCACATTCATGATGAGATACAAGAAGCAGGAGGGATTAAAAATATACACATTAGCAAAAAGATGTTGGATTACGTGAGAGGTGCTCGGAAACGCTATCATGAATACTTAGAGATGAAGAAGCAAGAAAAAAGTGAAAAAGACAAGAAGGAGGCAGAAAAGAGGAAATTAGATATACAAGTTAAAGATTTAGAAGGAGAAAGAAAAAAATTAATGATGGCAACTGAAGAAAAACGAGAAGCAATAGACGTGGAGTTGCAAGAACTGAAGAAGAAGCAAGCTTCACTTTATTAAATATAACATAGTTTCTTATTGTATGACTATAGTGATAATTTTAATAAAAATAAAATTGACTTGAGACATGAATAATATGAAAGCAGACAGAGTTCCTGTTGTAAGCTATTCAGTTCAGGAAATGTACAGTTTAGGTAAAATAAAACTGTAATGATACCAAACTCTTTAGTATGTTCTTAGTGGCCTGTTATTTAATACGTATTTCTGCACATGATACCAAAGGGAATCAAGTTTGTTACAAATTTTTGATAGGGATTATTTTTCCATCATTTTCCCTCAACTGATTGGCAAGATGTCTGCTTTCTTATTCTTCCATGAGAGGTGAGGCAAGGTCGGCTGTAAGGGGGGAGGAGGCCAAAATAAATTTATTTAAATTAATATTTTCACGTGTATAGTACCGTAAAGTTATAATGGAAATTTTATGAGAAATTGGTCAGGGAATTTGGGAAAATAGTCAGGGAAAGTCAGGGAAAAGTCAGGGAGAATATTTTTACAAATACTGTAGGAACCCTGCATTTAGGAACCCCCCCACCCCCCAGTTCACCCGACCGAGATTCAAACCTCGATCTCCCCGTCCTCAGCAGTCGAGCTCAACACGACAAGCGCGTTAGCCAACTACGCCACCGAGGCGGGTTTCGCCATAAAAACCAATACATCATCTTGTTAATCACAATAAACACACTTTATATAAAAATTGTAAACCAAGTTATTCAAATATTTTAAGACAAATGTGAAATACAAGTAATTTTTTTGTAAATTACCCTGAAATAATTTTTAATTTGTAAATATTAAAAATGCATTTATATTTATTAAGAGAAATTTTTTTTCCCCAGTTACCAATTTTAAACTTGATCTTCAAAGTCATTTTTGATTTGATTTTTTAAATAATATTTTGCAAATAAACTACCCTTAAATTAAGCCGATATCTTCTTACAGAATACAGTCCTTATGGATCAGCACTTTACGTACAGAGCAATCTCTTTCTGTGGAGTCGATTTATTTTTTACAAAGTATGGAGCTTATGGATCAGAGCTTAGTATAAAAAAAAGCAATCTTTTTCTGTGGAGTTGATATATATTTACAAGTATGAAGCTTTTCGATCAGGACTTTGTGGACACAGCATTTTCTTAGTGTGGAGTCGATCTCTTCATACGGACTATGGACCTTACGGATACCGAGTATGTAGACGGAAGCGTTAGCCTATATTTTTTTCTCTTTTTAAAAAAACTCTTATCTGTTGTTAGCTCGTTGGTTTTTTTTTGTTTTTTTGTAATCACATCAAGAATGAATCCTATCTTTTACTTACCATGTTCACCTCTGAAATGGAGTCAAAGCTTGCAATGGTCAGGTCCATTCCAACATACAGCGGCTCACCTACAAATAAAATAACAAATTTCTTTGTCAAAAAGTATACTTTCACCAGGGAGGTGGCCGACGGCCGCGTCCTCTATATATTGGGGATACTATTTCGGATAGTTTAATTTTAGATAATTTGGAAAATGGAAAGGATAAGGATACAAAAAAAAAAAGATGTTCGATATTGAAGTGAGGGACAGTAAGTGGTGGCGACGACTACAAAAACTAAAAACCACCTTAAGTACACTCGACCTAGATTCGAACCTCGATCTCTCCATCATCGGCAGTCTAATCTAATGCGAGAGTATCGTCTTAGACCAATCAACCAACGAAGAAGGTTTAGTCTTATGTTGTTTGGTTTTCAGGTGACAAGGAGTTGGTGGTTCAAATCCTGATAGTGTATAGTGAGGATTTTTTTTTTTTTCCTAAATATATTTTCTTTTTACTTACATGAAAACGCAGGTACATTTCCTCTAAATTCTACCATACTTATATTTCCTTCCATTAGTGTAAATATGAGGATATTCCAGATGGGTTGTAAGATATGGTGCACTTAAAAAATATATTTCTTTCTCTCACACAACTCCTCAGTCCTCTCGACTTTATTCAAGGCTGCTAAGTAAATTAATATTACCTACTTCTTAAGATGATTTTATGTCTGATTGTTGAAAGAAACGTTTTGAAAGTTTGAAGACATGGGCGAGTTGCTTTTTTTTTTATCTCTCTTTTCTTTCTGTAAGTCAAAAATAAGTGGTGTGCTTTTACATCCTATTGTAATTTTGCAACTTTTTCCTGACAAAGATTGTATGTTTGGCCCAAGGTTTATTAATGACTTAATCAGAGATTGGAGGATGTGCCAACACTAGCATGGAGAGAGTATGGGAAAATCACACGTCTCAAATACCTGGCCCAGATACGAACCCCGTAACTCCCCTGTCAGCAAGAATCTTAACTTTTTAAACCACTCGTATACAGTTTGGTAAGGAGAATTTACCAAATTTTTTTTACATCAATATCAGAAAAAAGTAAAGAAAAAAAAAGATCTATTGAGAATACAAAATTGAAAATCTATTTCAGATATTTTGTTAGAATTAGAGAGAATACTTAAGACTTGTATCGAAAGAATGGATATAAGAACCAATAAGAAAAGAGACTTCCATAGAGGAATACAATTTTATAAGAGCTCTAAGATGATGACGTGAATGATTTAAGTTCTGTACAAACTCTATTATTACTATTATTATTATTACTACTACTACTACTACTACTACTACTACTACTACTACTACTGCCTCTGTTAAAAATAATTAGAACCTACTTTTATGTCAAGCGCAAAAAGGTAAGGTATAAACATATAGGAAGAAAATAAGCAAAAGATATATTTTGAACCCCATACAAATTATTTATTAATTAGCTAATAGCCCGTGCTTTGCGTGGGGTTTCGTATATTTTTACATTTTGAAACTATTCAAAAAACTACCGCTTTACAGTTTCATCCTTTTTAGAGGTTAAATTTAGAAAGAAAGAAAACAAATTCAAAATATTTCTGACCTTTTACCTAAAAAATAATATTGTCCAAGTTTAATTTTATGAGCTTTAGTGGTTTGGAAGATACGAAAAAAACCTTCCATGTCATCCCATTATGGGGTTGGATTTCTTTAAAATCCTCTTAAAAAAACTCTTAAGTAAGTTACCTAAAAATACTTTCTAAGCCAAGTTTCATTGTTTCTACTGGATCAGTGATTTATTTATTTTGGTGGCTAATTCACATTATTGGATTGATTTGCTTATTTAATTAATTACTGTTGTTTGAATAATACCTTTAATTAGTACCTATAGATTAAACTATCCTTTTATATACTAAAGTTTTTATTATTAAAATACACATTTTGGTCGATTAGAAAATTTAGATACACAAGGAATTTATATTGAAGATCTTAATTAAATCATTCTTATCTCTCTTCCATTCAACCTTAGGTCCTCCATCTTTTCGCAGAGGAATCACGGGTTCGAACCGCCTACCCCAAACAAAAGAACCTCTACCTTTCATAACATAATGTCACTCATATTTCTTGACATTATTATCATATCCACTGCCATCTTTTTTATTTTTTTTATTTTAGCCTTTCCCGGTAACCCAACAACTCTCCCTCCCCTCCCCCCCTTTTCATGCCTTTAATATGAAGAAACAAACAAGAAGAGAAGATCGAGATATATAGAGAAAACAAGACCAAAAGATAACATCAACACACACCCCCCCCTTTTTTTTTTAAAGAATTTCTGACATCTTAGTGGGTAGGAATATTATGTGGCTGGGAGGACACATCCTCCTTCCCACCGCAGACATCTAGATCTATGATTAAGAAGGGTGGAAAGTTGAATAAGGATTAAGGTGGGGATGTAGAGAACGCAAGAAAAGGCCAGATTTATTTTGGTGGTTTTTACAGCAAAACTTTTTTTTTAGACAAAATAAATAAATTCTCTAGTAGAAACATAGTTTAATTTTCTTCACGTGGTGATATCAACAGTTGTTGAATATTGTCAAGGCTGTCCTGGAATTTAATGACAACTTTTTCTCTTCATTTAAAAAGTTTCTCATCTAATGCCGCTAAGCTCATGACAGGTATTCAACAACTGTTGGGATCACCATGGAAAGAAAATTAAACTATGTTTCTACTGGAGAACTTTTTTGATTTATTTTGGTAAAATAAAAGGTTTTGCTATAAAAACAGCAAAAAAAAAAACACTGGCCTTAACTCGCGTCCCCTACATCCCCACCTTTAAAAGGGAGACAGATATCCCTTCCCTCAAATTCCTCCCCGTCAACCCCGTCTGCTGGCAAGCAGAAATCAATACCAACCCTTTGTACAGTCCAACTTGCATACAAAGAACCTTATCTGAGAGCTATAAACCTTACTAGATCTACTTTGCCGTATTTGTACGTCAATTCATGTGCTCTTCAGATGTAACTTTTTATATATGTCTATCTATAAAATAACTTAATAGTAAAATGTGTTGGCCATAAAAAGTATGTTTGTATTTTCTGAAAGGCATTTTCTGAAAAAAAAAATTGGAATGGTCCATCTAACACACACATAATGAATAATGACTTGCTCAAAACGAGATGACGTTCCATCATTTTAGGATCACTACCCAATCAGGGATTGCAGTTCACCAGTTTACAATCATCTCTTAAGGAACTTTATGGTTACCATTGGGAAACAGCGTTGTCATTTTCCTGTTTTCGTATGGTAAATCTTTTCTTAAATATAAGACAAATCTTGCAACGCTGGTTGGTCGATGTTGCCAGTAGCTCCTTCTTACCCCAACACACAACCTTCAAACATAACTGAGAGCTAGGAGATTTGGCAACAGATAATTGAGAGAAAGCGAAGATAAAGTATTTCTCTATTAGACCTGCAGTTCCCTCAAGAGGTAAAATCCAATATCTTTGCTGAGGGAACTGCAGGTCTTATATAGAAATACTTCGCTTGCTCTCTCTCAGTTAACTGTTGCCAAATCTCTTAGCTCTCAGTTATGTTGAAGGCAGTGTTGGGTAGAAGGAGCTACTGGCAACATCGACGAACCAGCGTTGCCAAACTTGTCTGATATTTAAGAGAAGCTTTTCCACACACTAAAACAAGAGAATGATCAACCACTCCTTCCCCAAAAGTAACCATGAAGTTATCTCAGAGATGATATCAAGTGTAGTAATCAGAACATAAACCTCTTGTTTTGAGATGATCCCTCCAACAATAGATAACCAATTATTAGGGTGATCACAGCAGTGTGTAGGCTACACAGACAATATCTTCACACACACATGAGGTGTGGGAAACAAGGGTTGATTCAAACAATGCCCTTATCGTGCGCTTCATTGAAAGACCCGACCAACCCCCATAAACCGGCGATAACTTACTGACCTCTTGGCTTATGGTGGTGATATCAACACTTGTTGAATATCTGTCATGAGAATAGCAGCATTAGATGAGAAATTTTTAAATGAAGAAAAAAGTTGTCATTAAATTCCAGTACACTCTTTGACAAATATTCAACAACTGTTGATATCACCGTATGGAGAAAATTAAACTCTTTCTCCTATTAGAGAAATCAACTCGCGTTACCTATACTTCCACCTTAATGTGTACTTTCTGAACTGACTGATCAGCACACGACTTATAAACTAACTTAAATACAGAACAGGCACAACATCCAGCCCCCAGGCTGTGAACTCATCACTATGAAAGGAGACACCAACATTTCACCAATGACTCCTATTCGGGCCGTGTCAGGAATCGAGCCCGGAGCTTTTAACTTTGTAGAGAGACATGCTACAATCCTAGTTAAGGTGTCGGACTATTTGAATACTAAAATGATTGCTTTACAAGTTCCGGACCGGCCATTCGCAACCCTTATCGCTGGTCGCATGGTTTTAAGGTGTCACACACAAAACATACTGGATTTGCTGATAACGGGGAGATCGGGGCTCGAATCCCGACTTGGTATATTGAGAGTATTTGTTTTCCTAACAGTTTTTTTTTACTTTCTCCATGTAAATGCGGGTACTTTTCCCCTTAAATTCTACCTTCATCCCACTTCATTAGAGTAATCACATACACCACGCGGACTGGGTAGTAAGTCCGAAAGTAACGTGATTTAAGTCGTCAGGGTGTGTAAAGACTGGAGCTATAGTCACGTGGAGATTGAGGTTCAAATCTCATTCAGGTGCGTTGAGACATGTTTTCTGCCCTATGTATTTTATATTCTCTCCTTTTATGTGAATTCGGTGCACTTCTCTAAAATAGCTTCTATAAACACTACACCTTATATCACATCGCTATAGACTGGATTTCCTGTATCGGGGATGTCAGGGTTAATCCTGTTAGGTGGTTTTTACCTAAATATTTTTACACACGCTCCCTCAATGTAAATTTTGATATATTTCTTCTAATTTTACCTCTTAATTCCTAACTCATTGGTTAATTAAATGCGGATAGGTGACCTGGTGGTCTAGGGGTAAGGTGTTGGACCTCTGTGCTAGGGGTCCGGGGTTCAATCCTCGGTCCCGACACAGAGTTATCTGATTGCCAAACCCTTCCTTCACCTCTGACAAGACGTGTATTAATCACAACTTGTGAATGTGTGGAATGCCAGGCCTCCACCGTGGTTCGGATTCCACGTTAAACTGTAGTCCTTCATTTCATTCACAATCACCCTACTATTACACATTAGCGTAAGAGCGTATAAACCGAACGGGTAGTAAGACGCGGTGCTAATAATAGTAATAATAATAAAATGCGGATAGCACAGAGGTGTAGTGAGGAGTGGGGGAATAAAAAGATTACTCCGTTAATAGCATTTGTGATAAAAAAAAAATTAAAAATATAATTGAAAAAAAAATAGAATGGACCCACTGTGCTGATTATTATTTCAATTAATTTTATAATAATTTTTTAATCCTTGTTTGAGGTGTCATTAATTATTTTTTTTAGTACCGCGTCTTACTAACCGTTCGGTTTATACACCTATGTACTAATTACACTCGCCCCTGTCAGCGGCAGTCTAATTTACTGCGAGAGTAGCGCGTTAGACCACGTGGCCACCGAGGCGGGTGCGTTATTAATTAAACACGTAATGTTTTCCGTGTAGTCCAGGTTTCTCGAATAAATCAAAACCCACCGAATAATAGCATCGTTGAAGAGAAAATAGCCCGTTTCGGTGGCTGCATTGTCTAAGGCGTTACTCTCACAATAAACTAGGCTGCTTTTGAGTGAGACATCGTGGGGAAATATAACTGTCTGATGTACTGAGAGTGGTTTTTCCAAAATGGTTTCCATTCTCTCTTGACGCAAATAGCGGGTAAACATAATCTAAATTCAAACCTACCTTATCCCTAAAACCATTATCTTAATTAATTCATAAGCGTATAACCCGAATGGGTAGTAAGACGCGGTGCTAGAAAAAAAAAAGCTCATATGGAAATTTGAGGTATTACCAATTTTTTTTTTTTACGAATTTATGATACACACAGTTTTGTTTCTTTATAAAAAGGGAGTATAGTCACAGTGGAAAGATGATAGCCACAAAGAACGTAAACATACCATTAAATGATAACATCATGATGTTATCACAAACTCTACCTAAAACACCTCATTGATCGAACTGGTCTAAGAGTTTATTTGTTCAATGAAGTAGTCAATACTATTAACAGAGGTAGAATTATTGTAGGAAGAACCTTATCTGACGGTTACTAAAACTCAGTGGCGCCTAAAATTAGTGAGGGTGCTGCTCCAGAAAATGTTAACCTTTGTTTTAAAATTGTGTAAAGGGGAAAAAAATGTATAAAAAGAAAATTTATTCAGGAACTTGATAAAATCTTAACAGAAAATAACCACATTTGTTTTTACTTACTTTAACTTAAATTGTTACAGTTCAAGCTTGATCTATTCATTTAAAAATTAAATCCATTCTTCTTGTTTTAATTTGCGCAAAAAGTTAAATAATTTTCTCCTTGATATCTGGATGACAATTGAGGAATTTTTCTCCATTGAAAGTACTGCAAGCGCATTTAGTCTTTCTGTTAAATAAAAGAACCGAAAAAAAAAAATCGACTAGAATAGCTGGAAGCAGAATAATAATCTAATTCTACACTCTTCTACACTTTATCACATTCAAGAATATGACAACACGGTTTTTAAGCACAACACACGCTGAACAAAAAAACAACACTTCCTTTCACCATCACGCCAGAGCCGGCACTGCGAGATCAACAGTGCTCTCTCTCTACCTGGCAGTCCCACCTTCCTCCCCATCACCCTCCTATGTGCACATGCGCACAACAATCAAACACCACGTCACTGGCACTGTGAAGCGCACAGTTCCATACAAAGATTTTTGCATCTTTTCCATAAACTGGGGATGGCTACTGAAGTACTGACATTAAGCTTAAGGAATATATATTGTACTACAAAGATAAAGAACGAATTAAAGAAAAAAGGACTCATATATTAAATGTTATCGATAATATCAAGTGGAAATAGGAGGTGCTGCAGTTTCCACAGTGCCTATACATGAGCCGCCATTGCTAAAACAACTTTCATATAATCATACGTCAAGTCACATGATATACAGCTATAACTTTTGATAAATATTATCAATACCTATTAAAATAGCAATACTAATACAGTAAATATCAGCTCTGTGGTATAGAGGTCAAATGTCATGGCTACAGATCCAGAGGGCCCTGGTTCGTTCCCCGGTGCTACCAGATTCTCTGTGAAGCAGTAGTTCTGGAATGGGATCGACCCAGCTCCCTGAGGACAAATGAGGAGCTACTTGAATAAAAAAAGTAGCGTCTCCAGATAGAAAATTGAGATTAATGGCCGGAGGGTTTGTTATGCTGACTACATGACACCCTTATACCTGCAGAAGTTGGCACTATCGTTGCCTACAGACGCCGGCCGCTAGGTTGGTAAGGATCTATTGCGGACCGACACTTTGGAGTTTGGAGTTAGTAAAATGTTATCAATGTTGGTTACAAAAAATCGTTTGTATTTTACAAAACGTCCTTTTATAACAGAACTCTACGATAAATATCATCAACGTACTTTGTAAACGGGTTTTCTATAAAATCAGAGATGGGCTGAAGCTAAATTTTAAATTTTATTTTGAATCTTGAACCCGAATTCAAATCTTTAAAAATGTACAATTTTAGTGAAAATTTAAATATTAAAAATATGATATATATATATATATATAAAGTGATTTATGTGATCACCGAAAAAGTTTTTCATTTACTCCAGGTATTTAACGTGCAATTTCTGAACCGACTGATTATATCAGCACACGAGAAATTCTATGATCGAGAGTAAAAGGCTCTACCAATTTTTCCGGGAAAGGTATTTTCACTTTTCAGGGTTCTTTCACAGACTAAAATTGGCATGGGACTGATGGCTTTATTTTCCCCCCGAAGGAAGTTGTGCTACGGAATTTTTTATTTCTCAAGAAAAATACATTGAGCCCAGCTGGGATTGAAGCCTTGATCATCGGTTTCTGAGTTCGAGCACTTTACCTCAAGACCACCGAGGTCATTTGCATTCACTATGAGTTTTTGTTTATATTATTAAGTAATGTTTTCTATAAATCTGTAAGTCTTTGTTACGTTCTCTTGTAGAGAAAGTATTGTGATCATCAATAAAATCAAACTTGAGATTTTGATGAATGTCGATGTTTTATGACACCCTGAAAAAAAAGAAGTGGTTTTTGTAATACCGTCTGTCTGTCTTTCTGTACCTCGGACTAGAGCCAACTGTTTGGGCTGAAACTTGATATCTCAGCTTTTCATTAAGTTCTCCTGAGGGGTTTTTGGAATTATACATCCAACCCTGAATTTAAAGGTAGTTTATTGAAAGGCAAAAAGAGAGAAAAAAAAATTAACTATCTCGAAATTTTCTCAAACGTTCTTTGATTAAATTTTATACCTAGACACTGTTTATCAAATTAAAACAAGATGGCGATTCTCATTTTCTCATGAAATGTCTTTGAGACTACTTTACATAGAGGACTTTTTCCAATTTTCATAATTTCTCCGCAACTATATGAGACACGAAATACCTTATCATTGTAAATAGATACAGTAGAAACATTAAAAATGAAAATATTTTATTTGAAATATACTTTTATAAAACTAATAGTTTCTGAGCTACAAGCAACTATATATACTTTTTAATTTAGGTATTTGAAAATGAATTTGATTCTTATGCTCTTTGGTAGACAAAGATATTTCTCATTTCTTTATTTTTGTGTAACAGTGTTCCTAGTTCCTAATGCCATAGAGAAAGTAACAGTGTAGATTATTTCATTTATGATCTTTGGTGTAATGTTTCTACAACAATGTATAGTCCTATTATTTGGTTTCACAAATCTTACGAGTTTCTATTTTAAGATAAAATCTGTGCATTGAACCCTGCCAATAATTTTAGAATTTTCGTGTCATTTTTAGATCATGTTTTGATAAACTATAAGATCATCCAAGTCCGGGTCTTTACTATAACGAACCGTATAAAAAAATACTGGAGGTGCAAAAGTCTTCAACTTAACACAAAGTAGATCACGAGAGTCATAAAGCTTTTTTTTTCTCTCTCACAAAGACTTGAAAGCGTAAAAGCTATCATAATAAAGAATGTCGGTTAAAAAAAAGGTCTTTCATCGCGGTTCTATAAAGACTTGGCCTGAGGGGGAGGGGGGCGAAAAATGGCGTGGGAGTGATTTTTCACATTTTATCGTAAATACACCCAAGTTACCCGAGGATGTAGATGAGGGAGAACAAAGAGGATACAAAGGAATGGAAAAAATACAAAGAGATTGTCTCTCTCTCTCTCTCTCTCACACACACACACAAATAACAAAATAGCAGTCAAGGTTTACTAAGTTTACTGCCGTTAAATTTTACGACATTGCTGAGGGCGGGGCTTAAAAAAATATTTAACATTTACTTTCTAAACATTGGACCATATTTAATAACTTGACTTACAAGCTTCTTTCTCTTTAAAATGGGAATGTAGGGGACGCGAGTTAAGGTAACTGTTTTTGCAGTATTTATAGTTTTTGGCAACAAAAAAAAAATGCTCCAGAAGAAACACATAGTTTAATTTTCTTTACGTTGTGATATCAATATTTGTCAAAGGTGTTCTGGAATTTAATGACATCTTTTTCTCTTCATTTTAAAAACAGTTTCTCATCTAATACCGCTATGCTCATGATAGATATTCAGCAACTGCTGATATCACCGTGGGAATAAAATTAAATTCTTTGTTTACTGGAGAAATGTTTGATTTAGTTTGGCAAAAAAAAAATCTATACAAACTCAGTAAACATTGGCATTAACTCGCGTTTCCTCTTCTCCACCATAGTGATTTAAAAGAACCTTGGTTCGATACTTATCAACAATTGAAACTGTATCACTGTGACATAAGGTATTCTCCTTTTTCACTTGGTGATACATTAACATCATGGGATATTGTTACTGTGTTTGTTCTTGACATACGTCAGGGTAGGTTGCCACTAGCCAATATACCGACACAAAAGGCTTAGTGTTTTTAATGTATTTTATAACAAGGAACCATGAACCACTGATGAATGTTGTGTGGTTGGCTAGAACCAAGGATTAGCATCACCAATATTTATCCTGAGTTTTTGTCTGCTTCGCAAATAAAACAACCCCTATATTGATCAACTAGTCCTATACTACTTTGCAACTATAACAACCCCTATATTGATCAACTAGTCCTAGAATGATTTGCAAATATAACAACCTTTATATTGATCAACTAGTCCTAGACTGATTTGCAAATATAACAACCCTTATATTGATTGATCAACTAGTCCTAGACTGCTTCGCAACTATAACAACCCCTATATTGATCAACTAGTCCTAGACTGCTTTGCAAATATAACAACCCTTATATTGATTGATCAACTAGTCCTAGACTGCTTCGCAACTATAACAACCCCTATATTGATCAACTAGTCCTAGAATGATTTGCAAATATAACAACCTTTATATTGATCAACTAGTCCTAGACTGATTTGCAAATATAACAACCCTTATATTGATTGATCAACTAGTCCTAGACTGCTTCGCAACTATAACAACCCCTATATTGATCAACTAGTCCTATACTACTTTGCAACTATAACAACCCCTATATTGATCAACTAGTCCTAGAATGATTTGCAAATATAACAACCTTTATATTGATCAACTAGTCCTAGACTGATTTGCAAATATAACAACCCTTATATTGATTGATCAACTAGTCCTAGACTGCTTCGCAACTATAACAACCCCTATATTGATCAACTAGTCCTATACTACTTTGCAACTATAACAACCCCTATATTGATCAACTAGTCCTATACTACTTTGCAACTATAACAACCCCTATATTGATCAACTAGTCCTAGACTGCTTCGCAACTATAACAACCCCTATATTGATCAACTAGTCCTAGACTGATTTGCAAATATAACAACCCTTATATTGATCAACTAGTCCTAGACTGCTTCGCAAATATAACAACCTTTATATTGATCAACTAGTCCTAGACTGCTTTGCAAATATAACAACCTTTATATTGATCAACTAGTCCTAGACTGATTTGCAAATATAACAACCTTTATATTGATCAACTAGTCCTAGACTGATTTGCAAATATAACAACCCTTATATTGATCAACTAGTCCTAGACTGCTTCGCAAATATAACAACCCTTATATTGATCAACTAGTCCTAGACTGCTTCGCAAATATAACAACCCTTATATTGATCAACTAGTCCTAGACTGCTTTGCAAATATAACAACCCTTATATTGATTGATCAACTAGTCAACTAGAGGGGGATGGTAGATCTGTGTCAAGGGACAGAATTTAATTTATTTATTGTTGTATGTCTACTTTGTTGGGTATTTTAATGTTGCGTCTGTTGCTCTAATTAAAACTACTTCATTAGGGTTTTGAGAATTTATCAACAAAATTTTCACTTCTCGAAAGACAGTCAAATTATGAAGAACCTTGTCTGACAGCTAGAAAAGTTATTGGATATAGTTTCGCGTATTCATACGTCAAGTCATGTGAACTGCAGCTGTCACTTTTGATAGATAATAACAATACCTATAAAATAGCAAACCCTGATAAATACCCCCTTCTGTGGACGCATGGTCTAAGGCGTCGCTCTCACAGTAGAATAGTCTGCCGATGACGGGGAGATCGGGGTTCGAATCTCGGTTGAGTGTACTAAGAGGGGGTAGAGGGTTTTATGGTTTTACACTCTCCCTCCACGCAAATTTGGGTACCTTTCCTTTAAGCCCAACCTTTCTAATCCCTAAAAACCATTTGCGTAAATATGCGTACAAACCGAACGGGTAGTAAGACGTGGTGATGAAAAGAAGGGCAAAAAATAAATCTTCAGTGAGGTAAATCTGTCTTAGAGAAGTGGGACAGTCTCAACGCATGCGCATCAAAAGTCGTTCAAGTGGGCAAAGCAACCCCCCCCCCCCATTTTCTCGAGCCCCGGAGCTTTCCGGTCAACAGACTTCCGGATAAATGACGTCAGAGCGAACTTACGAGTTAGAATCTCTTTTTTTTCTGCACAGTAGCATTGTGACTTTTGACCTTTGGACGGTAAATTAGATGACAAACTTTTTAAATGAATAGAAACATCTGTCATTAAATACAACCTGTTGATATCTCCATGGGAAGAAAATTAAACTATATGTTTTTAATGGAGAATTATTTGATTTATTTTGGCAAAAAAAAAAAAAAAATTGTCATAAAAATCTTCAAAAAAACACCTTTTCTAGCGTGCCGTTTCACCCCACATTAAAATGTGGTATCTTAGGTTAAGTTAGATTACATGTCGTAGATTTTAGTCTACTTAATCCGCCACCATAGCTAAATTGATAGAGAGGCTTTGTTTTAAAAGCCAAGTCCGAGACATACTGGTTCGATAATAATAATAATAATATGCGTATAACCCGAACGGGTAGTAAGACGCGGTGCTAATAATAATAATAATAATAATATTTAGCACCAATTCTTACTACCCGTTCGGGTTATACGCTTTAAGTACTAATTACGCTAATGTATTAGGAATTGGGAAGGTTGAATTAGAGGAAGCGAACCCGCATTTGCGTGGAGGAAGAGTGGAAAGCTATTTAGAAAAAAAAATCTAGTTCATCTGACCGAGATTCGAACCTCGATTTCTCTGCCCTCGTCAGTCCAACTTAACACGAAAATAGCGCGTTAGCTAACTATGCCACCGAGGGGGGTGAGGTCTTTAGTAACTTTTCTAGCTGTCAGATAAGACTCTTCCTATGGAAACAGGACTGTATTAACTTTTCTAGTTGTCAGATAAGACTCTTCCTATGGAAACAGGACTGTATTAACTTTTCTAGTTGTCAGATAAGACTCTTCCTACGGAAACAGGCCTGTATTAACTTTTCTAGCTGTCAGATAAGACTCTTCCTATGGAAACAGGCCTGTATTAACTTTTCTAGTTGTCAGATAAGACTCTTCCTATGGAAACAGGCCTGTATTAACTTTTCTAGCTGTCAGATAAGACTCTTCCTATGGAAACAGGACTGTAGTAGTCTGTTAAGGCTGTTCCTATGGAAACAGGACTTTAGTAGTCTGTTAAGGCTGTTCCTATGGAAACAGGACTGTAGTAGTCTGTTAAGGCTGTTCCTATGGAAACAGGACTGTAGTAGTCTGTTAAGGCTGTTCCTATGGAAACAGGACTGTAGTAGTCTGTTAAGGCTGTTCCTATGGAAACAGGACTGTAGTAGTCTGTTAAGGCTGTTCCTATGGAAACAGAACTGTAGAAGTCTGTTAATGCTGTTCCTATGAAAACAGGACTGTAGTAGTCTGTTAAGGCTGTTCCTATGGAAACAGGACTGTAGTAGTCTGTTAAAGCAGAGGGACGTACCTCCAAAGTTCGGCCTGAGCCGTATGTCGTAGCCCTCTAGCAGACGAGAGATGGTCTGAGTGACATTCTCCAGACGATCGTTCTGAGAGACACTGCCCGTCTGACGAACCGCGGACTGACCGCCGAGACTGGAACAAGAGTCAAGAGTTATCAAAATAAAAAAGGTTCCCTTATTATTATTTTTTAAATATTCCGTTAAACCCAAGGAATAATAATGGTTTAATCTAATCAGTAAATGGTGAGGAAGATTTTTTTTAGCACCACGCCTTACTACATACTACGTGAAATCCGAACCACGGTGGAGGCCTGGCATTCCCTAGAATGAATAAAAGAATAAGAGAAAAATATTGAAAATATAAAAACAATAAAGAGGGGGAAAAGAACCTGTGTTACCACCAGGAAACCGGTTATTAAGATCCCAAGGGGAAAAAAAAAGGTTGGGTTTTACAAAATGGTTGACCCACCTCAGTGGCGTAGTTGGCTAACGCGCTTGTCGTGTTGAGCTCGACTGCTGAGGACGGGGAGATCGAGGTTCGAATATCGGTCGGGTGAACTGGGGGTGGTTTTTCCTAAATGGTTTTCCACTCTCCCTCCACGCAAATGAGGGCTCACTTCCTCTAACTCAACCTTCCCAATTCCTAATCTATTAGCGTAATTAGTACTTAAAGCGTATAACCCGAACGGGTAGTAAGACGCGGTGCTAAAATACAAGCTCTGCTTACCCTGTCAACAATCCATGTCACCAGTGTGATTCATGTGTGAACAAGTATAAAGAATAGCATTTTAATATTATATGGTATTTTTTTTCTTACTTAATTGGCTTGGACAAGAAATAATGATCATAATACTCACAAACTGGATGCCACACACTTAATGTAAAATTGGTAATAAAATTTATGTGGTAAATTCTAAAAGGAGAAAAAAAAAATCTTGTTGATAAATACCTAATTAGATAGTGTATAAATAATACATAGTAATAGAAAATACGTAGTATAATATATTAAATAATAGTATTTGTTTTGAAAGCTTTCGCTGCCGATGTTTGAGTATAAAACTAATATTTTTGTACTTGAGCTGTCTGCTACATTGAAAAAATATTTTATTATTATTATTATTATTATTATTATTATTATTAGTACCACGTCATACTACCCGTTCGGGTTATACGCACTTACGCTAATGTGTAATGGTAGGGTGATTGTGAGATGAAATGGAGGACCTACAGTTTAACGTGGGATCCGAACCACGGTGGAGGCCTGGCATTCCCCACATTCACAAGTTGTGATTAATACACGTCTTGTCAGAGGTGAAGGAAGGGTTTGGTAATCAGATAAATCTGTACCGGGACCGAGGATTGAACCCCGGAACCCCAGCACAGAAGTGTGACACCTTACCCCTAGACCACCAGGTCACCCGGAGAAATACTTACGTCCGACGATTCGTTGTAGTTGCAAAAAAACAAACAAAAAAAAAACTAATCATCTTTAATGAATTTATTAAGTTATAAGATGTTATTTCTAACCATCTAATTCAAACTAAATCTATCTTTCGAAGTTAGTTTTTACTCAATTATAATTTCTGAAATAAATAACAACCTCTTTTTTATGTTTGTAACAAGAAAAAAGTCCAAACGATTCATTTAATGTTATAGCTTATGAAAAAAAAAAATACACGTTTTTAATATATTTTTTAAACTAGCCAATTCCATCTGTCCACAGATGTTTTGGTTTGCCAAGGAAACTTTAGCAGTCCCGGCGATTAACCACAACAACAAACAATCTTGCTTTAATTTATCGGTATTAGCCTCGTTACTGACTTGATAGATATTCCTAATAGAACTAACGTTTCAAAAAACATGTTCTCCGCGTCTTAATACAGTGAAACTATCAGAGGAAAACTTATGTGACATATAGAAAAGTTACTATAGGATATCTACGATAGGAGTGGTGGTTAACGGCTAGGAAAGGCTATTATGTATCCATACGCCAGACCATATGATCTGCAAGTTAATTATGTTGATTTTAGTTACTTTTGGCAGTCGGAACATTCACACAAACAATCTGTTTTAAATTATTTTTCTTTTAAAAATAATTAATTATTAAATTTGATTGTTTTTAGATTATTGAAACGTGAACTTATGAAAGTAACCGTTTGTATGGTTTTTTTAGTTTTGTAGGGGAATTAGGGGGGAAGTGGCGTCTGTGGTTCACTTAAAAATGCTTTTCAAACGAAATCATCTAAAATGTTGCGTTCTCTTCATAAATTAAGATGGCGAACCAGACGAAACACGCGAGGTCCATGGCGTCATACAAACAGTCTTCAGTCAGTTGTGTTCATGCGCTGTTTACAAAATAAAAATGTTTTATTTTGAAACAAATATTTTGTATCATTTTTATCTAAGTTATAAAAACATTTATTTATTTTTTGTGGCCGGTTATAATAAGATACAATTGTGAATGGAATACTATTTAATTAATTTATTATTTCATGCACTGCTGGCTCTTTTATTGCCACAACCTTAAAACAAGAATTGTAATAGTTTTATTCGTATTTTTTTGTTCTTTAAATAAGTTTTAAAAAATCCAATTTTATGGTAATCGTTAGGGAAGTATTATTATACCTGTTTGATAACACTTTTTTGATAATATAGTATTACCAAAAAACAATAATTATTTAACCACCTTGGTGGCCGCGTGATCTAACGCGCTACTCTTGCGGTAGACTATACTGCCTATGACTACTGGGAGATTGGGGTTTGAATCTCGGTCAGGTGTACTGAGGGATATTTCAAAAATGGTTTTCCACTCTCCCTCCACAAAAATACGGGTACACTTCATCTAAATATAGCCTTCCTAATCTTTAAAACCATTAGCGTAGTTTAGTAGACATGCAGATAACCCGAATGGGTAGTAAGACGGGTGCTAAAAACAAACTTTGTTTAAAAAAAATTTGACCTGGTGGTCTAGGGGTAAGGTGTCTGACTTCTGTGCTGGGGGTCTGGGGTTCAATCCTCGGTCCCGGCACAGATTTATCTGATTACCAAACCCTTCCTTCACCTCTGACAAGACGTGTATTAATCACAACTTGTGAAACTGTGGAATGCCAGGTGGTTCGGATCCCACGTTAAACTGTAGGTCCTCCATTTCATCTCACAATGTTTTAAAAAAGTTTACATACATAGCGACTGAACTTAGTACTGCTTTCCACGGTCAAATATGCCATACGCTAAAAAAAAAAACTGTAAAAATATTAAAAATAAGTGGTAGTTTGCGTTCTATTCCGTTTCCACCTTCATAAAAGGATATCTGAGAGGAATTATACCTGAACACAGTGGAAAGAGGACCGGGAGAATATTGGGTAATGCCCCCATCACATCCGACCTGTAATCGAACCCTCACCCCTTCCGTTAGCGGCGATGCGAATCCAACGTCCTTTTGCTGTTGGGCCACCACTAACCTGTTCAGGTTGTACGATTATATGATACTTACTCTAATGGGTAAGGATGAGGAAGGAAGCATTTTAAAGGTAATACACCAGCAGTTGCGTTTAAGGAGAGTGGGAAACCATTAAGTAAAATCAGTTGATCCAACTGGGATTCGAACCTTGATCTCCTCACCATCAGTAGACCAGTCAAACACGAGAGTTAGGTCACATGGTATTTTCTTATAAGCAACGACTGTACCCGGTGTCAAATGGTCCCAGGAGGTGGGTGGGTTTATTTTGGCACCCGAACACAACCACTCAATTGTAGTCTTTATTCTGTCCTCTATCTTTCCCTGGCGGGATAGCCGGGAACTAACTGAACAGATCCTAATCACGCGGCTTCAAGGCGGGTTGATTTATCCTCACGCCGCGCCGGTTGCTACGTATAAATTCCGGTAAGGAATTCAGCCCGGTGCCCTTCACGGGGCCTAGAACCGTGGTATTCAACCCTTTTTTTTTTGTACTCCCAGATATAATCCCTCTTCAAATTTGTACCCCCATATTTGTTGGTGAGTAATTCAAGTTAAAACGTATTCTATCATCTACATTGAAAATAAAAATGGCACCGCCAGATAGCATGAAAATGGAATATTATTATTATTAGCATCGCGTCTTACTACCCGTTCGGTTATAAGCACTTACGTAATGTGTAACTGGTAGGGTGATTGTGAGATGAATTGGAGGACCTACAGTTTAACGTGGAATCCGAACCACGGTGGAGGCCTTCATTCCACACATTCACAAGTTGTATAACACTTGTCAGAGGTGAAGGAAGGGTTTGGTAATCAGATAAATCTGTGCCGGGACCAGAAGTCCGACACCTTACCCCTAGACCACCAGGTCATCCTAGGTTTATTTTGTTTACAGTTTTTATTATAAGAATTATCTTAAATTTCAAATGAATAAAACATTTGTTAAGTAGATACGCTTAATTTAATTTTCTAAACATAGTAATCTCTCGTCAGTTATTGAATATATGTAATGAATATAGTTGAATTTAGGTAAATGCCTTTTAACTAAAGATAAAAAGTACTGTTCAAATTTTGTGATGCTTATGACCGATATACAATAACTATCGGATTATTATGACTAAGAAATTAAACTTAACTTATCTTCTGGAGAAATATAGTTTGTTATAATAATAATAATAATAAATAATACTTAGCAGTGCGTCTTACTACCCGTTTGGTCTATACGCCTAAGTTCTATTTACGCTAATGTGTTAGGAATTGGAAGGTTGAATATAGAGAAAGTGAACCCGCATTTGCGTGGAGGTAGAGTGGAAAAGCATTTAGGAAAAATCACCCCAGTTCACCCGAGTGAGATTCGAACCTCGATCTACCCATCATCGCACTCTAGCCCAACACTAAACAAGCGCGTTAGCTAAATACGCCACCGAGGTGGGTTATTTTGTCATAAAACCTGAATATGATACGGATTTAAAACCGCATCTTACTACCTGTTCAGGTTATACGTATATAATATGATCGTTACTCTACTGTGGTGTGGTGTAGTGGTCAGTGTACCTGGCTACAAGCCTAGGTGTCCCGAGTTAGATTACCGGATGGTACCTTTAATGTGTTTTTTCTCCTAATGGGAATTATTCCAACGGTCGCCAGGGTTTGGGTTTAAGTTAGGTTTAAACCTTCCACTGACTCCACATCTTCATAATCACTATCATCACACCGTCTCATTGCTGGTACGTGTTAGATAACCTCCAAGGTGTACCCTGGGCAACGTTCTGTGCCACCAGTGTGGTGAATAGTCTACATACAGGCGCACGAAACCGAATGTCATGTTCCACCCGATTAATAATGCATACGATTAAAAAAAACATTTTAAAGGTAATCCACCCACATTTGAGTGGCGAGAGAGTGGTAAACCATTTGATAAAAAACATTTAAGAAAAACTACCCTCAGTAGACCCCACCGAAATTCGAACCTGATCTTCCCAGCCAATCTAACACGAGAGTGACGCCTTAGACGGTTCGGCCACTGAAGCGGGCTATCAACAACTTAACCTAAGTTGTAGGGAGAGGAGTGTATCCAAGTAAAAAAAGACAGTGGAACAGACATGGGGAAAATCAGCCTTCTAGTTTCAACTGTCTGGGATTCAAACCCCTGATCTTCCAGTCAACATTAACCAGGTGCAATGTGGGTCCATCCCCTTAGACCACGCATCCATCCATCATTATAGGTGGATATCTAATATTCTAAGGGCGCAGGCTAAGGAAAGGTTAATTTTAAGAGATTACAATACATATTAAATGGGGAGAAAGCACCCCAAGGATATCAGATAAGTGGGGGGTGAGGGGTTGAATCTCAACCTCAATCTATAGCACATTTTCTTAAAATTCACCTTACTCGTCACGTGTCCTTAGATGTGTTTTGACCGTAGGTAGTCCAAACGGGCAGTAAGAAGCGTAACATTAAACTTTTTATTTTATTTATAAGTTCAACACAATAGATTTATAACAGCGTGGGCTTACTTAAGAGGAAATGTAGCCACATTAAGAGTGGAGAGAAAATAGAAATTAACCTCCCATTTCCTCACTGTACTTGTGGGGAGGGGAAGGGGGCCAATGGGTGGTTATCCAGAGTCTATCGCGACCCTGGCGCCTTCAACAACAATATGCGGTATATTTAAGATATTGTCCCGGGCCCTTAATGAGTCTCTACTACCAATTATATAGGACACGAGCTTAATCATCGGCCCTGTACCGTGCGTATAAAAAAAAGCCTATTGGGCGTGTACGGATCCGAATCACACCCCCGTGACTAAACATGAGGACCTCTCCATAAAAAGCGTGCAGTTTCTGAGGAGAGCAATCCTCAAGCCGACAACAATCCAGCATTACTGACTAAAGTATTACACTTAGTAGAGGAGGGGGGGGGGATAAATCTGGCTTGTTCTTTCAGAACGGCAATCTTTTTATAAAGATGAGAATGTTGGTCCCTAAAGTCAATCCTTATACCTGGTCCCAACAGTTCACGAGACTATCAGGGTCAACTCCCCTTTGTGACGTCACGGTGTATTCTAGAGGGGGCTCTCCTATTGGTCAAGAGGGGGTTAGGGGGGTTGTGTTATGGGGTCACGTGACGCGGCGAGACCGTCTCTACATCCGTGGGACGAACGTTAATTCTGTGAAGTCACATTTATAGAACGTCCAATTTTCGAAATGTCACTTTGCCAAGACTAGGTTAAAGAGGGATGAAGGGGGAGGAGGGGGGAAGAAAAAGAGGAGGTTTCTTTTCATCTTGTTAAAAAAAATTCTGACAGATTTTGGTATGAAACCTGTTTTTATTTGTGAATGTTATTTAGTTTAATTTATTTATTCAAACAAAATACAAATAGGAAGAATTTTTTCTAAACTTATGGTATTATTGGAGCGGTTATTTAAAAAGAAGCAACTATATGTTCAAATCAAACCTTCTTAATTTTAAACCTCATACCACTGTAAATAAATTACAGAGAGTATATATAAATTCAATATGTATATATTATATATATTTATAATAAAGACTACATAACATAAATAAAATATTTAAAATATAAGTTAGAAGTGTTATTTTAACACTTGAACCATTATTTAATTTAAAAATCAAAATTTCCTTTAAAACTGCTTAAAAACCTTTGAATCTAAATATAATTGAATAGTATTTTGTTTACCTTAAGTATGAATGAAATAAATCGTTTTTACAAGACAAAATTGGAATAATGTGCAATGTCATGGGATATTTTTTTGCAGGGTAAGCAAAGCTTGTTGAAACATTGCCTGTGATATATTCTCACACACTTGGTACTCATTTGTTTAAACATGTGCCCACATAGTCTCTGCTATATGTACCTCAAAGTGGAAACGTATGTTCATTGACACATGTCCAACAACTGATATAATGAGTGATAAGAACGGTTCAGTATAAGGTGGGCTTGAAAGGGGTACCAAAATAAAGAAATATGGCTCCAGTAGAAACAGTGAGTTTAATTTCCTTCATACGGTGATATTAACAGTTGTTGAATATCTGTCATGAGCATAGCGGCATTAGAGAACAACTTTTTGAATGTAGAGAAAAAGTTGTAATTAAATTTCAGTACATTCTTGACAGATATTCAACGACTGTTGATATCATTACGTGAAAAAAAATATGTTTCTAATGGAACAATATTTTATTTATTTTAACAAAAAAAAAGTTTTCCTATAAAAATTGCAAAAACACTACCCTTTTCTAGCGTAACCTCTTCCACACACAGATTTTTTTTCTTCTTCTAGAAAAGTACACCTGAAAGGCAATTTTTTTCCCCCTACCCAAAAAATCTTACTATATACACTCTTCATAATCTGTCATCCCGCCAAAGATGTGATTTGAAAGTAAAACTCACCCCAAAATATTCCACTGTATCACCAACAGAAGTAACCATATTAATCCACCGTCATGGATGAATATCACCATTATTATCTGATCACCTATTTTTGTGATCCGTTTTCATCTCACGTTACTTGGTAAGCGGACATTATTTCTTCCTTCGAGGACATAATTTCTAAGGACATCTGCGAGCGACGACTTTGTTATTTCACCCTCCTTTTATTCGCGACACAAAATAAATATTAACAATCCAATGATGTCACAAACACACTTTGATGAAATACACAACCTTATACGTAAAACAATAACCGGGATATGATTTAGAAATACGCAAATATTCCACTTTAAAATAAATCCGTGTTTTTTTTTTGTTTCTCAAGGGGATAAGAGGAGGTTATTATTTTTTATTCTCACTTGCCCCCTCATTTGTTGGCACATGAGAAAATAGAAAGCATCGCATCTCACGCTGACTGAATATCTTGGGCTGTTTCTGTTTTAGCAGCACAGATTTCTATTTCTCTCTCTCTCTCTCTTCTGTCAGTACGCATGCGCGTAACATCGACGCACGAGTTGCACCCTTTCCGACGTCCGCGGCGCCACCATCCCCGACGACAAAAAAAAAAAAGAACATCGACGCGAGCACCTTCAAACCAAGAGATGGGCGGCGAACCGTTCATTGTTGGGAATAGTTCAAAGTGAATCAGTTCGTTGAAATAAGCAGTTCATTTTGTCTAGTTTTCTATATCATTTGTCTAGTTCTTCTTAGTCTGCTTACCTTCTTGTCCAGCGTGTTAACTGACAGATAGCAAAACATTTGTAACTCGAAAAAAAAAATTGATGAAAGTCACTAATGTCAACCTATTCGCAAATTATAATTATTTTATTATCAAAAATCAAAATGTTAATAAACACTTTTAATAATACTTCCCTTAGGATTGCTGTTTAATTGGCTTTTTCGCAATTCATTGAAAGAACAAAATATACCAATTAAATTATTATAGTTTTTATTTCGTGGTTGTGTCAACAAAATATATATGAGAAAACATGAACTAATATATTAAAAATTATTATATTAACACTTGTATCTTCATGTTACTGGTCACCATGTATTAATTTATTATATAATATATATATATATATTATAAATTAGAGAACGAACATTCAAAATATTAATTAAAAATAAAAGTTTTTATTTTTTAACACATGCGCATTAACAAAAACCAAATACGTTTTTATTACGTCATCAACCGTGTTAATTCCGTCCGGTTCGCCATCTTTATGAAATAATATGAAGAGACGCTCTGCTTTGTAAATCAGACGCCATTTAAAAAAAAATATTCAAAGGTTATTTTTATAAGTTTATGTTAAAATAATTAAAAAACACTTAAAAGAAAAGATAATTAAAAACAGATTGTTTGTGTGAATGTTCTGGCTGCCAAAAGTAACAACAAATCATCATTAATTATTGTATTGTAATTTATTGTTGAAAACTCACCTGGTTTCAAGGAATGTCCAAACTTAGACAATACTAAACAATAATTTTACTGGCTGTTATCTATGGTTGTAAAACGTGGTCTCTTACCTTAAATGACATAAAAAAAAGGGAGGAGGTTTCAAAAACAAGGTGTTTAGGAATATGTTTGGTTCAAAAAGGGATTAGGATACTGGGGATTGGAAGAGTTTACATAATTGGGTTAGATACCCTGTATTCATCACAAAAACTTGTTAGGGTAATCAAATCAAATCTTGCAGGTTACAGCGGGAAGGATATGCAGGGCGAATGGAAGTATCTAGAACATTTTTCAAGGTATTTACTGGTAAACCCAATGGGAAGAGACCATTGGGAAGATCTAGGTGCATATAGGAGGATAACGTTAGAATGGTCCTGAAAGATATAATGTGTAATGAGGGGGACTGGATAGAACTAGCTCAAGATATAAATAGGGTGTAATGAGGTGGACTGGATAAAACTAGCTCAAGATAGGGATAGAGTATAATGAGGTGGACTGGATAGAACTATTCAAGATAAGGATAGAGTATAATGAGGTGGACTGGATAGAACTAACTCAAGATAAGGATAGAGTATAATGAGGTGGACTGGATAGAACTAACTCAAGATAAGGATAGAGTATAATGAGGTGGACTGGATAGAACTAACTCAAGATAAGGTTAGAGTATAATGAGGTGGACTGGATGTAACTAACTCATGGTAATGGATAAGGTGTAATGAGATGGACTGGATAGAACCAGATCACGACAGGGATAAGTGGCATACTTTTGCAGGTTCGGCAATGAACTTTTGAGTTCATAATGCCATAGACTAAGTAAGTCAGATATTTACATTCATAATAAATTGGAATTTATTCTGTATAAACTTTCTGTCAGATAAGTTCGTCCTATTACAATTGAAGCATAGCTTTCTTAAACAAGAAAAATGTCTAAGAGCACTTAAGTTCAAACGAAGAATCTCGATTGTTTACTGTACTGTCATTATGTAGTTCACTTTGAACTAGTACACTTTCTAGAAGGTCAATTATTAGTTCGACTGGTTCAGTCTATCAAATCGTTCAAAAGGAACTATTCGTTAGGGAACTACACAACTATGCTTCGAACAAATGATACCTATGGTTCACGCGCATGCGTGGGTAGTTTTATATTAAAGGAACATCGAGGACGCATGCTCGGATATATTGGGAAGGAACAAGAGACGAAAAAACGTATTTACCTAATTTTAAATGTAAAATGTTCGAAAAAAAAATCCTTTTCTCTCATCATGACTGGCTTAGATAGTAATAATATGACTATACGTGTCCATAAAATGCTCTATGGAAGGTCGGGTTTTACAACACTTTCCTTTTTTTCTTTCCATTTACCGCATTGTCTCCCAATACTTCTTAGAATATTTATATAAGAACACGTTTCATACGGATTCACCCGGTTCAAAGGTTGTCCATGTCTTATTTCCTTTGACAGATAAGTCTTGGTAGTGTACTGATGAAAATTAAAATCCATTAACCGAGGCGTTAGCCAGCCAATAATTTCAGGATGGTACCGGGGGGGGGGGGGCTGTTGGGCACATCCCCCAATTGCGAGAAGTTATAAAAAAAATTCCAAATGATAAACAGTTCTAGAAGCTATCTGAAGTGTTTTATTTGGCAACATAACACCATAACTGCCGAAGGCTAGGAAAAATTCTAAATATTAAACACTTATATAAGCTCACTAAAGTGTTTTTTTTATGGTAACAAAGCCCCTTAATTTGTACTTGTATCTTAATTTTGAAATGGTTTGAACCATAAATAAAGTCGTATATATTTTGTTCATAAATTTCGGGTGGGTTTGAACCCCCAATACTCACCCTGGCTACGGCCTTGGTTTTAATAACTAAATAATAATAATATTTAGCACCGCGTCTTACTAACCGTTCGGGTTATACGCTTTAAGTACTAATAACGCTAATGGATTAGGAATTGGGAAGGTTGAATTAGAGGAAGTGAACCTGCATTTGCGTGGAGGGAGAGGGAAAACCATTTAGAAAAACCACCCCCAGTTCACCCGACCGAGATTCGAACCTCGATCTCCCCGTCCTCGGCAGTCGAGCTCAACACGACTAGCGCGTTAGCCAACTACGCCACCGAGGCGGGTTTAACAACTTAACTTATATGTACTAATTTACAATTATTATTATTGTGTAATGTATTACAGTAGTTTCATATGTGTATGTTATCATTATTATTAGCACCGTGTCTTACTACCCATTCGGGTTATACGCACTTACGCTAATGTGTAATGGTAGTGTGATTGTGAGATGAAATGAAGGACCTACAGTTTAACGTGGAATCCGAACCATGGTGGAGGCCTGGCATTCCTCACATTCATGTATGTTATCAATATATACACCTACATATATTTATTTAACTAAATCAATTCAGCCGAGCTGTGAATCTTTTAACTTAAACATAAGCTAAATGAAAAGTGTATGTTTTAAATTAAGAATTACCCGCTTCAGTGACCGAACGGCCTAAGGACTCAATCTCATATTGCACTGGCCTGCTGATGACCGAGATATTGGGGTTTGAATCCCAGTCAGGTTTACTTAGGTTTTTTTTTTTACCTAAATGAATTTCCACTTTCCTTCCATGCAAATGCGGGGACTCTAAAATGCTTATTTTCTCAACCCTAACTCATTAGAGTATTTATAATATATACGTATAACCTGAACAGGTGGTAAGTTGCACTGATAAAAAAATAAAAAAGTTTGTATTTTAGCCCTTTACTTTAAATATAAAATAATAGCTGAGATACTGATAACATTTGGAAAAGTTAATAATTAGTTTAACGTGGAAATCAAATTCCACTTATTCTCAAATATTTTTGTTGTTGTTGTACGTTACTTTAGATATATTCAGGGCTGGCGCAAGGGTTTCATACGAGACGTAAAATTTTAGACTCGTTTAAAATAATTCTTATTAATAATATAGTAATAATACTAAGCAAAGAATAATTACTTTGGAATAGGTTCGTTACCTTCAGCCATTGTTTGAAATAAAGAACCTTATGTTAGTTGTCAATTAATGCGACCGTAAATACCCTATGAATTATTTATCACTCTCTCCGTTTAATATACGCCATAGTAGAACGATGCACGGTAAGCATGCTACCTAAACTAACTAGAAACTAAAGGTACATTCCTTCTAAATTATACCCTCCTCATCTTTGTCTAATTAATGTGATGACGTGGATAAACAGTTCAGGTAGTAATTCACGAATCACGAGCATTTTTTTTTTCAAAGTTTTAAATTCCTAACCATGCGATAACACGTTCAAGGGAATTACAGAGACAACATTTTAGGGGAGAGGGGATATTTGGGGGGAGGAGGCAGGGCTAGGGGGTGGCGGTAGACAAGGGGAAGCTATTCGCAGTGCTTCAGGCGGAAGAGCGGAGGGGTAGGGGTGAGGTAGAGAAGAGCGAAATTAATCAATTTTGGCACTTCCCCTCTGGCAGCTTCCCACCACGACTTTGTATAGACACAGTCGTCCCACCAACTAGCGACATCTGATCGACCACGCGTGAACTACCGTCTAGAGGCATGAGGTTCTCAACGGGTGGGCCGCGTGTTACGACCCCTTTGGGTTATACGCTTATGTACTAATTACAATAGTGGTTTTATGGATAAGGAAGGTTATATTAAAAAAGGAAGTGTACTTACATTTGCGTGGAGGGAGAGTGGAAAACCATATTGGGGGGAAAAAAAACCTCAGTGCACTCGACCAAGTTTCTAACCTCGATCCCCCCCCCCCCCCCCCCACGGTCCTTAATCAGCAGTCTAGTCTACTTCTAGAGTGACGCCTTAGACCATGTGGTCACCGAAATGGGTAGCTCTAAATAGATTAGAAATATGAATATAAGGCAACGCATGAGAATTCGATTCAAGAGAGAATGTAAAACACAATATTGTTACGTGAGGGAAGGGTTAGGGAGAGTGAAATTCCCTTCAATAAATTTCACCCGCCTCGATGGCGTAATTGGCTAACGCGCTAGTTTCGAGTCGAGCCAGACTGCCGAGAGACGGGGAGATCGAGGTTCGAATCTCAGTCGGATGAACTGGGGTGGTTTTCCATTCTCTCTCTCTCTCTCTCTCTTTCTCTTTCTCCACGCAAATGCAGGTTTACTTCCTCTAAATTCAACAGTCATAATTTCTAACTCATTAGCGTAATTAGTACTTAAAGCGTATAAACCGAACGGGTAGTAAGACGCGGTGTTAAAAATAAAAATCTCCGTTGGTCATCGAAACCCGGTCCTTAGCACGGTTAAGACCCACCTCACTAAGACCGCGTGTTTATACCCGTACAGCTGTAATGGCAATAAAAACAAACCATAAAACCTGTTGTCGGAATAGACGGCCTATATCTTTCGACGCCAGAGCTCGTGGATTCTTGCAGCGTCGCCGTCTCTGCCCCACGCTTGCGGGTCGCTGTATATTTAGTCTGAAGTGCTCGTAGACGCCGCCCACCTGCTTGTCTTTTTATATCAATGCGCCAGAAGTTTCCCTTCTATTATTAATATTATTGTATTGAAACACTTACGGAAAAAAAAACCCAACACAACCAGGATTTGGCTGGAATCCTTGGAGGCTTGAGGACGCCATGTTGGCTTTGTGACGTCTTCGTTCTCTCGATCTTGTGTTATCACTGGTTTAAGGTGACATAGTGTAAGGTGTCGGACTTCCGTGTTGGGGGTCCGGGGTTCAACCCTCGGTCCCGGCACGGATTTATCTGATTACCAAACCCTTCCTTCACCTTCTGACAAGACGTGTATTAATCACAACTTGTGAATGTTTGGAATGACAGGCCTCCACCGTGGTTCGGATCCCACGTTAAACTGTAGGTCCTCCATTTCATCTCACAATCACCCTACCATCATACATTAGCGTAAGTGCGTATAACCCGAACGGTAGTAAGACGTGGTGCTAATAATAAAATATCACTGGTTTAAATGTTCACTCTTAGATATCTTATTTTTAATTATTTCATTATATATATATATATAATATATATATATATATATATATATATATATATATATGCATACGTATATGTGTATATGTAATGTGTGTACACATATTATATGTATATATAATGTGTGTACACTTGTGTGTATGTAACTACTCGCTTGCTCGTTGGGGCCCAGACACCCAATGGGTTTTCTTTGCAAGTGGATGTAAACTAATGTAATTCCAGAGCCGTTTTTTGATAGGTCTTACCGTTTAGCCACAAGAGACCTCCAAAGAATGGTCCGAACCGACTTTAAAGTTGCTCCGACATTTTTATTTGTTTTTGTGGATTAAAAATTATTTTTTTTAAACTTTTTGGAATCCCCTCGTCGGTTACAGGCTAGTAAAATTAACACTTTTTTTAAGGAACAATAATTGGAACAGTTGCCCTAAAAAATAAATGATCTAAGAAGTAGATCTGGAATTTTAATAACTTGTGTATGACATTTTCAAGTTACTAATTTGAAGTTATGTCAATTGTAATCTCCTCCTTTCCCCACTCATCTTTAGATCACTTCTGTCATGGCGGCCGTAACGAAATATTGTGAATGGTATAAGGTTGGGAGCACCTGTCCTTTTTTTTAAAAGGAGGGGGAAAAGGTAATATATGAAAGAGGGAGGGGGGTTTCTTGGCAATACTTCAGGCTATGGCTGGAATTTATTCAAAGTTAAATTATAGTTTTGGATACAGATTAAAAATGATACAACCACCACCCCCTTTTTTAAAAATTTTTTTTTATTATAAGTTATGATGAAATAATTTCGAACATTATTCCTAATTTCTATGGTTCAACATTAATTACATACACACTTAACACTATGCTTCAATGTATACCCCAACTTTCTTATGAACGGACATTTTCGACAGATACATAAAGTTTTTTATCACCACTTTTTATCACCTGTTAAGGTTCCACGCATATACATGATAATAAACTCTAATGAGGCAGGGTTGAGGGAAGAAGCATTTTAAAGGTAAGCTACCCGCATTTGCATGGAAAGAGTGTGGGAAATCATTTAGTAAAAACCATCCTCAGTAGACCCAAACGTGATTCGAACCCCAATCATCAGTAGGCCAGTCTAACATGAAAGTGACGCCTAAGACCATTCGACCTTTGAAGCAGGTAATATAAAAAGATCCTAGATCTAATTTCATGTATATATACGTCACATTATAAGATTTGCAGCTATCACGTCTGATAGATATTATCAATAACTATTAAATAGCATTGATTAAATATTAAAATAATATAAGTTTTCACCGCAAAAAATTATGTTTGTCTTTTCTAAAAGTTGCTCCAAATGTCCATTTGCAAGAAAATCAAGCTATATCTATGTTTGACAGTTTCTCAATCAGGGCTTTCTGGCCGATGTGGCTTAGTAAAATCAGATCAACTGCTTTAATTTATATTGAAACTCATTAAATAAATGTTAGGTGCATTGTACATACTTTCCCTTTCTTTTAACTTAATTAGTTACAGTTCGTAAGAAAAGTAAGTTATTGTAATATAAATAAATAATATCGCATTTTACTTTGCGTGAAAACATAAACTACGAGTATTATAGAAACGTATTATTTACTCTACGCATTTTAATATCTTAGTTTATCAAAGCTCCATTTAAAAAATTAAATTCTCCTCTAGCTCGGAATATATTGATTTCATGAAAAATATTTTCATTGTATTCGAGATACTTTTTTTTTTAGATTTTTTTCATCTTTAATCTCTCGAATAACATAGGATTCAATAGAATCGAAATTTCGAGTGTCACATTTATAATAAAAACACTTAACTTGGACATAAACGCTTTCTATCCTCAGCCCAAGTAAAGTGTAGGTTTGTCGGTGTGTCTCTGCAAATAGTTGGCCCCCTATTTTTTTTAAGGAGAAGTGGGGGGGGGGGGGCGCAGAAGGATTTATTTCAGAAGAACATGCGGCGTGTTAGTCAAGAGGGGGGAAAACACATATTCAGTTAGTCGTGATCTTTGACACAGTCACTGGGCGTGACAACAATGTGTTGACAAATACGGTAAAAAAATCTAATCATTGTTGGGGGATGAAAAAGTTTGGAGGGATTTTTCTTGATTGGTGGTCGGGAAAGATTTGAGTGACCCTAAATAACTTTTTGACAGTTTGGATCATTGGTACAATCTTATCGAGTTGGTTGGCTTTCCTTTAATCCATGTTGATCTGTGGATACAACCGATTGCATCAACAAAAATTTGACAGTTAATTAGTGGTGGAATCATTTGATATATTTCTAGTTGGCTATGTTATTTTTACGAGCTGCGGTATCATTGACAATTTGACACTTTTGACAGTTAATCAGTTGGGGAATCGGTTGGAATCGCTTTACTTTGTGATAATATTTACGCACGCAGTGATATCAACAATTGTCACCCATCGGCCAGCGATTATTAATAATAAGATTGGTTTTACACGCTTTACCGTTTGTGATATTTGTCTCAACCAATGTACACAATAAATTTTGATATGTATTTGTAAGATTCTATTAGCAGTGAGAAATAGTTTCAATATCCGGCTAGTTTTGTGCATGTGTTATTTATTATGATTTAGCACCGCGTCTTACTACCCGTTAAGCTTAAATACTAATTACGCTAATGGATTAGGAATTGGGAAGGTTGAATTTAGAAAAAGTGAACGCAATACTGTAGGCTTTACTCTTATATTTGAAATATCTAATTCGTTAGTGTTACACGACTTACAAACAAAATAAAAATATTACAAACTATTTAGAGTTATATCCAATTGCAGAACATTTTTGTCAAACTAAATTTATATCCATTTGTTATTATGAATATTTACGAGCTGCTATGTTTAGTTGGGTTTAGTTGGAATAGTTTTAAACATTAACATTAATATTTAGCCATCTATGAGGTACATAAAAAAATATTTTTTTTTAAAATGGTGTACAGTCCTTTTCTCGGTGAATTTTAAAACATCTGACATGCTACGAAGATATTTAGTTTCTTCGAACACTCTCGCGTATCTTATCTTGGTATTGAACCTGGTACCCGAGTTAGAAAGTGTGCCGGAAAATACGACAGCAATCCTTGATCAGTTGCTCGACACAAAACGTTACAACAAAGGGATACGGCCAGATTTTGGAGGTGAGTCTTAACACAGAAGTTTGGATCAAAAGTTGCATTTACTACCCCCCCCCCCCCTTATAGTCATGGACATCGTTATTGGGTCGGGGCTAAAGAGAGTATATATGGGGGGTGGGGGGAAGCCCCCTTTACCCCAATAATCTGAGTTTAATTTTCTTCACATCCTGATATCAACAATTGTTGAATATTTTTCATGGACATAAATTAACGTTTGATGATACAATTTTTAAATGAAAAGAAAAAGTTGTCATTAAATTCCAGGACATTCTTGACAGATATTCAACAACTGTTGATATCACCACGTGAATAAAATTAAACATTATATTTCTAATGGAGAAATATATGATTTGTTTTGAACAAAAATCTGTTTTGCTATAATAAAATAAAAACCTACAAAAACACTGCCCTTAACTCGCGTTAACTACATTAACCCCTTTAAGTTAAAATTTATGTATGGTTTATATAGTTAATTTAGTTACCATTATTTGTGTTGTAAATTTGGTACAAATTTTTTTTTAATTTAATTTAAAGTGAAAATAGGTTTGTTCTGTAACCCTAGTACTTAAGAGCTAGCAATACTAATGCCCTTTGTCGCTATTAATAAGACATGTGCAAATTATATATATATATAAAAGGAGTAAGATTTGCGTGCTAACGTTTATTTCTCACGTTTATTTTACTCTTATACACGTCAGTCTCAAGAGGTGTTAGATACCGTCAGCTTCAGTTAGACATTTTTATTTTATTTATTTGAGATAGTTAACGTGCCCTTTCTGAACTGACAACTTACATCAACACATGGGTATTCATATAGCGAGAGTGAAAGGTACTACCAATTCTTCCGGAAAAGGTATTTTCACACACCTTCCAGGGTTCTTTTACAAACCACAATCGACATCGGACCGACGGCTTTACTTCCCCTCCGAAGGAGGTTGTGCTACGGATCTTTATTGTTCAAGAAAAATCCGTCGACCCCAGCTGGGTTTAAACCCATAACATCGGCCCTGAGGTGAGCATTTAACCCCTAGACGACCGTGATTTACATTGGAAAAATACTAATAAATACAAACATTTGCTGTTAACATCTATAGTGTTAAAGAACATTCTTATAAAGACTGAATTTGTGAGAGGGAGTTCCATCCCCCTTTTTTTGTAAAGGTAGAAATATATTGTTTGTATTTCTTGTCATTATATAGGCTCGTAGTTTATTGGAATATTATAAAATTCATTACAGCTTTACAAGACAAATTATGCTTTAGGACACTTTAAATTGGTTCAAGAAAGACAAAAAAAAAGTTTCAGTTCCCGTGGTTTAAATTAAGTTGAACTCTGTCAAATTTTGTGGAATTGTCTTATGACTTATTTTTAACGGCTCCATTATAAATAACATAATTGCTCATTAATTTCTACCTGAATAAAATGTCTCTTCTGTATATTTTTTCTAGGTCCACCACTGTTGATTAAGGTGAACCTGCTCGTCAATAGTTTCGGCTCGATATCAGAAACAGATCAGGTGAGTGAGAATCAGTGGCGTAGTTATAGCGATATTTTCGGAGGTACAGGTTTGATGTGATTTAACTTGACGTATGACTATGTGAAATTAGAGCTAGTAGATTTTTTTAGCACCCGCATTGGTGGCCGCCTGGTCTAAAGCGCTATTCTTTCGCAGTAGATTAGACTGCCGATAACGGGGAGATCAGGGTTCGAATCTCGGTTGGATGTACTGAGATTTTTTTCCCCCAAAATTGTTTTCCACTCTCCCCCCACGCAAACACAGGTACACTTCCTTTAAATGTAACCTTCTTACTCCCTAAAACCATTAGTATAATTAGTATAATTAGTACATTAACGTATAAACCGAAAGAGTAGTGAGGCACTGTGCAAAAAAAAACATTTATAGCTGTCGACTCAGGGGCGTCGCTCCGGAGTGAGGTCGGGGGTTGTGTCCCCCCCCCCCCCCAATGTTGGTTAAAAGCTTGAAATTGGTAATTTTGTGAGATTTGAGATCTGGAGTTGGGAAATTCTTGGTTTATTCTATACCCCATTACTTTCTATTATGAAAGTCCTAAACCACAGACTTGTACAGACAGATTTAAAATTTCCCAACTGTTGATCCCTACTCTAAAAATATCTCAACTTCAAAAATCGTCAAACATTTAAAGGAATTCCTTGTTTAGTAGATTGTATAAAGCTTAGTTAACCAAGTATTCTAGTAGCGCCGTTGTCAGTAGACAAAGACAACGGCCGGTGAGTGTATGTCGAATCAGAAGGGAACATGAGCCGCATAAAAGCAATTTAAATAGGCTCAAAGCAACAATGAATGAAGATATGTAATAGGGTGTGTTACATTTTTACAACTCTTTATAATTTTTCGTTTGATCAAGTAGATTACATTAAACAAAAATTTAAGTCTTTTTTCACCCTTATACATTTTCAAATTTGGGATACATTTTTTAATTCGTTATTTAGTGTTCGATTTGCATGAAATTCCGTATAACAATGTTTAGAATGCTGATTTCGAATTTGTCCTAAGTTATTTAATAAAATGTCAAGGGAAGCCCCTTCACCCTCACACGCTAAATTACAATATGTTTTAAATAGTTTATTGACGTACCAGTATTAACATTTTAGGGTAACTTACATGAGGTTATGAAGCAGGACATTGGTAGACAGGTATCAAAATACTGTAGACATATTAATAAATTCAATTTTGTTGTTGCTTTATTTTACAGTTTAAAATGTTTTTAAATAAACGTGGCCAAATTGTTAATTTTTTGATAAAGTGCTGAGCTCAAGGAGCTTACTATTGAAATATTGCTTCCCACTGTGTTATAATAAAGCAGTCGTTTCCAACCTGGGGTTCACAGCGTGTTTTGGGTGGGATCACAATAAAGTGTTTTAGCTTTATATTTACTTTTTCAAGGATTTTAATGATTATAGGAAGATGTGAAATTCTAATAGAAACGTAGTTGTTGACGTGCTAAAAACGACCTAGTTACTGCTTAATTTCCTTTTGTCTATTCCATGTGATAGCTTCCTGCTTACTTGTTTACTGTGGCAGCCTTGTAATGCTGTTGCATAATATAAAATTATTGGTTCTAAGCTAACTGTAGATAGTCTGACCTGGTAGTAATACACAATGAAAAACTTAAAAACTAGGATTTGAATGCTTCTAAGTGATCAAAGGGTCGCAATGGCTTCAGAGAGAAAAGTTGTGGTCATAAACTACAAGATGTTGGAAACCGCTGTAATAAAGTCAGTTAAATTTTTAAATCTAAAATACACGATTTGAACAATACATGCAAATCTAAATAAATATATCAAAGCTCAATTGGATAGTTAGCTCAGATGCAGGTAAACTGAAATAAATAATAATTAAAGTTGCACTGGAAAAAGCCTTGTAGCTTTAGAAATCGGTATGAACAAATAAACAAGGCTTTCGTCGGGGGGAGGGGGGCCTCAAACCACCCCCAAAATCTTGTGAACCAAATGGCTTTATTTATGGTTCAAACAATATAAAGATTAAGATAAAAGTACAAATTAGGGGGCTGTGTTACCATAAAAAAAAAGCACTTCAGAGAGCTTATAGAGGTGTTTAATAGAAATGTTTCTTAGCCTTCGGCAGTTAGGGTGTTAGGGTGCTGTTGGTGGCGTTGGTAGCCTCTTCATCCCTATACCCCCCCCCCTCCCACACACACTTTCTCAACATTGCCCTTCTTGTACTCTCCTTTGCTATTTGGGAATTTTTCTAATTTCGAAATACTTAGAGGTGGGAAAAACACTGGTTCACCCCCCCCCCCCTCTCATATATTTCGTGCAACGCCACTGGCTGTCGTATAAAGTTCTTTTCCTATGAAAATTGGGCTGTGTATCTCTAGAAGTAAAGTTTTATTTTCATGCAAAAAATAAAATAAAAAAAAGTTGGTAGTTTCACGTTAGTACACCCCACAATCCCTTCACCCTTTATCTAATCGAGACATCATTTCAACAAAAATATTCTCTTAATCACATCGAGAACATTCGAAGAGTTATTGAGACCAGAGAGCTATCTTGGCGGTAACTTCAAAGACGGAAGGGCCGTCTTGTGCTAACAAAAGAGCATCAACACGACAACATTTTTTTTTTTTCGGACCCATTTGTAAAATAACTGGAGGTTTTGTACTTCAGTTGGCAAACTCATGTGATGATGACATGCAATTCATAGCATAGGGCGTTATTGTTTGGGAGTTTCGTTTAATTGACGTTTTGTTTATCAGATGCTTAGAGGCAGCTAATATATATATATATTCTGGTTTTAATGGCTACTTAAACCATTCGTGTACAGTCCGATTTTCAAAGGAAGAACTTTTATAAAATAAAAAAACATGTGTTTTTAGCGGACATTGCTAACACTTTTACCACAATTAGAGTTATTTTAAAGGTATTAATAATATATATCAAAGGTGACAGCCGTGGCACCCATGAATGGGTAATAAGGGGGACTACAGCCCTCCCCCCCTTATCACTCTGAAGATTTTTTTTTTAATTCTTATAAAAATATATTATTTTATGTATTTGTGATTTGGCTGCAATTTTTTCAACTTTGAATTATCATCTATACTAGTCTATACTAATATTATAAAGAGGAAAAATATGATTTTTTGTGTTTTTGTTTGGAATGGATAAACTCAAAAACTAATGGACCAATTTTAAAAATTCTTTCACCAATATAAAGCTACATTATCAGCGAGTAACATAGGCTATATTTTATTTTGAAAATTTAATTTATTCCTCATAAAAATGTCGATAGTATATTATATAGTCGTTGGAAAATAAAAAGTTGTTGAAGGGAAAGTGGGGTGGTGAAGGGGCAGGAGGGGGGAGGAAAGAGGAATGAGATGAAAATAGGAGGGAGGATAAAAATAGAGAGGGGGCTATACAGTGATGGTAGGACTGTATTTAAAAAAAAAGTAAAAAAGTTTTGTTTTTATATTGACATGATGGATGATTTGAAGCTTTGTTTTACAGGATTCTTTACAATATTTTTTTACGGGAAAGGGGCTAGTATCCAATAAAATGTAGAATTCCTCCATCCCCTCCTCAACAGCTCTTGTCTCATTTTGTTTTGTTCATTACACTTACGTAAATAATATAAACCCCTTATATGTATTATTTTATATTTATATATTAACATGTTAATAATAATAAATATTTAGCACCGACGTCTTACTACCCATTCGGGTTATACGTTTTAAGTACTAATTACACTAATGGATTAAGAATTGGATTTTTTTTAATTAGAGGAAGTGAACCTGCATTTGCAGAGGGAGAGTGGAAAAACCATTTAGGAACCCCCCCCCCCCCCAGTTCACCCAACCGAGATTCGAACCTCGATCTCCCCGTCCTCAGCAGTCGAGCTCAACATGACAAGCGCGTTAGCCAACTACGCCACCGAGGCGGGTGAATGGAAGTAAGTAAAGGAGGAAGAGTGATGGAAAGATGGAGGAAGAGGAGGAATTTTACTAAACTGACCCGACCACACAGGCTGGAAACAATTGTTGTTGTGATGATGATGATGATGATGATGATGCAATAAAACTTACTAACTAGATGCTATTCATCAGAGCTACACGATGGACATCTACTTCAGACAGACCTGGACAGATCGTCGCCTGAGCTTCTCCATCCCTGGTCAGAAAGAACTGTCCTTGTCGTGGCTCTCCCTCGATCTGGTATGGAAACCGGACACCTTCTTCACCAACGGGAAGAAGTCTCATCTGCACCGCATCACGGTCCCGAACAAGTTCCTCCGGGTACGTTACGACGGATTCATCACCTACTCCATGAGGTGAGACAGAAGTAGTCCGTAAGGGGAGAGACGACCATATTTCAGAGCCATAAATAACACCCAAGGGTGACCTGGCGGTCTAGGGGTAAGGTGTCAGACTTCTGTGCTGGCGGCCGGGGTTCAATCCTCGGTCCCGGCACAGATTTATCTGATTTCCAAACCCTTCCTTCACCTCTGACAATACATATTGTGAATGTGGGGAATGCCAGGCCTCCACCGTGGTTCGGATGCCACGTTAAACTGTAGGTCCTTCATTTCATCTCACAATCACCCTACCATTACACATTAGCGTAAGTGCGTATAACCCGAACGGGTAGTAAGACGTGGTGCTAATAATAATAATAATAATAATAATAATAATAATAATAATAATAATAATAATAAATAATAATAATAGTAGAGGGGGTCACAATACAAATGATATTGTAATTTGTCTTTTCCTTCTGTCCTATTTTTTTTCCTCCTATTTATGGTAATTTCCACCCAGTAACGTTATTATAAACCCATTTCATTTATGATGTTTATGAGTTTTCGCTCGACTATTCTTGCACCTTAAAACCTTCTCTTTAAGGTTGACGCTCAAGGCCAGCTGTCCGATGCATCTGCGAAGATTCCCATTGGATTCCCAGAAGTGCCCTCTCCACATATCAAGCTGTAAGTTGATATGTCTTTAGATGTGTGGGTGTGTTTTTACAATATACAATATATTTTTAGCACCACGTCTTACTACCCGGTTTTGGTTGTACGCCTATGTACTAATTAAGATAATTTAAGAGATGAACAAGGTTAAATTTGAAGGAAGTGTGACCACATTTGAGTGAAGGAGAGTGTCCAGAATATCTGACTGAATATCAAGCCCTAAACCCACGTCATGAGCGGGAACATGGCCCAAAAGAGCTTCCAAAAAATGTCGAACTGAAACCCATTACGTGTTTGGTGGAATACTCTCCATTGAATTTTGGTATTTCGATGAAACTTCAAAGGATGTTTCAAGATTCAGTTCGAAATTAATTGGATGGCTGTGTGTAAGCCAAACCTTCAACCATTCGCATGCAACTTTAGAAATTTTGTTTATTTATTATTAAAAAAACTGTTGAAATGTGAACTTTTTTAGCACTTTAAGTAGGGCCCAATCAAATTAATTATATGCTCAAAATCAATTAGTGACATTAGAGTAAAAAAAAATTATTGCCACTAATTTCTTGAAATCTAAAATCGTGAAGCAAACTATTTCTGCTGTGTTCTGTTCGAGTGTTTACGATTGAGTTTTCTACCATCTTCTGTTCTATCCCCCCCTCAACCACCCCCTCACGCTTTGTTGCAAAGTATAAATAAATATTGCCATGGTGGCCAATTAATTTTTCACTGTCCAATGACTTGTGTCGTACACTAAAGAACAAATGTGGCTTGCAGAATGTTATAAGTTCAGCTCCATGGAAAAATTGTCTACGCGTAGACACAAAGCTCAGCTCATTTCGAAGTTTGGTTCATTGGTCTCGACGCAGCTTTAAGCCATTCAGAAACACCACCCTCAATACACCTACTGGGATTTGAACCCCGATTTTAGATTAATGAATATGTCAGCACACTATAAAACTTAATACCAGGACAAGGTTTTAACTCTAAGTGATATTTGAAGCATGCTTTAAAGCTTTCCTTGGTGAATCCTCCCCGTGTTATCAATGGTTACCAGAAGCATTAATTCACCCGTGTTATCAGATGGTTACCAGAAGCATTATATTCCCCGTGTTATCAGATGGTTACCAGAAGCATTAATATTCCATGTTATCAGATGGTTACAAAGGCATAATACTCCCCGTTTATCAGATGGTTACAAGAAGCATTATATTCCCGTATTAGCAGATGGTTACAAGAAGCATTATATTCCCCGTTGTTACCAGATGGTTATAAGAAGCATTATATTCCCCGTGCTACCAGATGGTTATAAGAAGCATTATACTCCCCGTATTAGCAGATGGTTACAAGAAGCATTATATTCCCCGTATTAGCAGATGGTTACCAGAAGCATTATATTCCCCGTATTAGCAGATGGTTACAAGAAGCATTATACTATTCCCCGTTATTAGCAGATGGTTAAAGACATTACTCTATCCAGATTGCAGATGGTTACAAATCATATATTCCAGTGTTCCAGAAGGTATAAAACCCTTAATTTATCCACAGTTGAATTCCCGTATTGCAATGGTTACAGAATATATCCATACAATTTAAATTTCCTTCAGATGTTACAAAAATAATGATTAGGTTCAAGATTATAGTTCAGTTAGAACATTCCCTCAGATCAAGTTCCGTCATTCGAATTTGTTCATGGTGAAGCATTATCCCGTATTCAGATGGTTACAGAAGCATTATATTCCCCGTTACGATGGTAAAGAAGCATTAATCCCTTTATCAGATGGTTAAAGAACATTATATCCGTGTTACAATGTTAAAAACTTACAGATACAGGACTTACAATGGTATTAACTCCCCTAACGATGTTACAAGCTTAATCGTACTGGTTAGAATCTCCCGTTTACAGATGGTTACAAGAAGCATTATATCCCGTGTTACCAGATGGTTACAGAAGCATTATATCCCTGTTACAGATGGTTACAAGAAGCATTATATCCCCTTACAATGGTTAAGCTACCCGTAAGATGGATTATATGACAGTAGAAGCATTATATCCCCGTTTACAGATGGTTACAAGAAGCATTAATCTTCCCCGTGTTACCAGATGGTTACAAGAAGCATTAATCTTCCCCATGTTTCCAGATGGCTACCGAAGGCATGACGTCATGTACGCCTGGTGCTGCTCTGAACACGAGAAGAACGTGGAGGTTGATCCCAAGGTGGAGATCGCCCAGTACGACCTGATCAACATCACCACGTGGGGTCACAAGGTCGCGCTCAGGGCAACTCGGGCAAAGGTAAAACCCACTGAAAGATATAGCGAACAGTCTTACCTTGACCGACTACACTTCCACCCTATCTTATAAGGGTATATCGGCGTAGGGGGACTACTTTATTAGGTAAACGAGGGGTACATATTCTAAATCAACAAACAGTTTCATGTCTTATTTAAAGTCCGATGCCTTAGTTCAGATGATAGTGTGTCCGACTACTGAGATAAGGGTCCCGGATTCGATTCCTAACATGGCTGAAAAATGTATCAGTGTTTAAATATGGGGTTTTTCCCGCCACAGTGATGAGTTAACGCTCGGGGGCTGGGTGTTGTGTTTGTTCTAGATTTAAATCACTATCTGGTCTGGTATAAAGCCACATGGCTGACTCACTCACTGACATTAATGTTAACCCACTTCCAGATGAGCTAGAAACTTGAAATTTGGCAAACTTATAGCTTCTAGCCTGTAACCGTAGGGAAAATTCTAAAAAAATTAAAAATTATAATTCTTAACTCCCTAAAAAAAAAATTCAAAATGGTGGAGCAACTTTAAAGTCGGTGCGGACCTTTCTTTGGAGGTCTCTTGTGGTAAACGATAAGACCTACCAAAAAAAACGGATTGCACCAGAGATAGATTTATTGATTTTAGGGTAAATTTTACACAGATTTGTTTAATTTTCTGACACACTTATGGGACAGCTAGAATCATAGAATTGTAAAAATAAATCAACGTTCAAAATAACGCTGGAATACATTATTTTACACTCATTGAGGGTTTGGGGTGGAGCCCAAACAAGCAAAGCGAGTTAGTTTATAAAGTCATGTGTTGATATAATCAGCCGGTTCAGAAAGTTCACGTTAAATAACTCAAATAATTGTATATCATATACTTTGGTTCGTCGCCCGTGCTAATGGGGGTAGGTTGGGGGTGCAGGCAGGACCCCTCCACCTCCCCAATAATACGCCCCAAATGGGAAACACCTATTACCGTAAAATAAACTGTTAATTGATTTATCTGGAAAGTTGCGAATACCGTGATTGAAATCATGCATACACGATTAAGGTAACTTTTTTTTATATAACTTATAGAATTAATTCAGTACAGATCCATTTCTTGTCAGATATAGTGTTTGCAATGCTCTATATCTTCTGGTATGGTTTAGATAGAGAAGTTGTTACTTTCATTGATCTGTCTCAGTCTAACTTATGGCCCTGATAGATATGAAAGTGGAGAGGTATGAACGATACTAGTATAACATTCAATATACAGCCAGTCCCAGTTGAAGGTTCGCTTGTAGGTTAGTTGGGGCTTGGCAGACTGATTGCAATAAATCAATAGCTCAGTGAGGAACGCAAGGGAAAACCTCACCCCTCATTTCCCTAGTACGTCTCTTCAGTTCTTCCTCGGCTTTGCAGCTGACGGGGGAACTATCGAGGATCCAACAAACCTTCGGATTGAGTAGGCTACTATATATATATACATACATAGTATATGTGCGTGTATGTGCTGTGACATGTGATTTAGCTCGTGTATGTAAATGAGTGTGTCTTTTGACGCAGATCAATACTCGATGTTGAAGGCCCAGTTCCATCTTCAGCGACACACCGGGTTCTTCATGCTTCAGATGTACGTCCCTTGTGGTCTCATCGTGTGCTGCTCTTGGGTCAGCTTCTGGATAGACCCTGACGACGTCCCTGGTAGAGTGGCTTTAGGTGGGTGTTAATAGTAGAACTACCGTCCTGTTGTCATTGGAAACACGTCGTACAACCCGTTTGTTCGTCTAGACATTCCAGGTCTTCTACTGGCAGTGCCGGATATGTATTCGTCTTCTGAGGTTGGGACCTAGCTTAAGCATAATTAACCAGACCTTGGTAAGTATAGGAACAGTTACCCTTCGGGGAAAAAATAAATATATATGATACCACCGGGAGTCAAAACCGGGAGCTCTAGATTAGTAGACATACATACAGCCCATTAAATCAAGAAGTCGGTTAGCATATGTTCTAATTACACTAATATGCTAGGGATGAGGAAAGGTTTAATTTATAGGAAATGAACCCGCATTTAGGTGAAGGGAAAGAGTAAAGCCGATTAGGAAACCACCACCTTCAATACATTCGACCGTGATTTGAACCCCGATCTCCCCGTCATCGCAGTACCAGTCTTTTGGGAGAGTGATGGCTTGTCGAACAAGTGGGAAATTGATTGAATTTATATTTTTTTATGTGGTGTATCTCTTGGTCAAGTTGTCATCATTCCTGGCTTACTGATCTGGAAGTCCCGGGTTCGACTCCCAGTGGTACAATAAGTATATATCCAGGAGGGAAATTGTTCCTACGGTCACCAAGGTTTGGTTAACAAGGCCTAAGTTCAGTTTAAGAATTCTATCGACACCACACAATCATCATCATCATCAAATGAGGACGAAGTAATCTCACCTACAGAGTGTCCCAACCTCAGACGATGGTTACATATCCACCAATGGCAGTAGAAGACCAGGAATGTCTAGTCGATAAACCCTGGTGGAATACGCTAAAAGAAATATCTGTATGTATTTTTCTTTATTTTACTTTTCTATTTATTCAGGGGTGATGACGGCCTTGTCGCTAACCACCCTGGGTTTCGGCGGGAAAGCTCAGATGCCCAAAGTATCTTACCCGACGGCCCTCGACTGGTTCGTCATCTTGTGCTTCTCTTTCGTATTCGCCACGATGGTAGAATACGCGGCCATCAACTTCACCGATAAACTCGCAAAGGATCTGAAGAAAGTCAAGGAGAAACTACTGAAGAAAAACTCTCCTCCTCCTCCTCCTCCCAAGGTATCGCAAAGTGGGGTAGTACTGGAGATATCCAGGGGGACCGTTTTGAAACTAAAATAAAAACCTCTTATGTGACCGCATGGTTTAAGGCTCATACATCAACAGTAGGTTGGACTGCCGATGACGGGGAGATCAAGGTTCGAATCTCGATCGGGTGTACTGAGGGTCATTTTTCCAAAAAATGTATATCCACTCTTCCTACACGCAAACGTGGGTACATTTCCTATAAATATAACCTTCATAATCTTTAAAATTGTTAGCGTAATTAGTACATAAGCGTATAACCCGAACGGGTAGTAAGACGCTGTACTACAAAAAACTAAAGTAAAACCTTTCCGTTTGTAGTTTCTTGGCGTTTTATATGATTTGATGGAATTCAATGACCATGTGAAGAAAATTAAACTATATGTTTCTATTGAAACAAGTTTTTAGTAACAATCAGTATAAAAATACTTCTCTTAAATGGCATTCCCTTCCATCCCGCCTTGAAATATCTTCTAACATTATCATTCCAGCAAATTCCTGAAGATGAATCAACCCCAGGCGCCGTTGTAGAAACTTTGGGTGTCCCCAAGGAAATAACAAGATCTTTATCCGTCGGGAACTTACCCTCATCGGAGAACACCCTCGACGTACCTCATCCATCCACATCTCGCCAACCTCAAGACGTCCCTCGCGAAGAAGTCGTAGAGGAACCATTCACGAAGAAGGAGGTCACTAAGAAACTAAATAGAGGTTATTACTTCGGGAGGATCAAGAAGTTGGAAGATAAGGAGATCCCTATGTCCACGCCGTTGACGAGAAGGATCAGGAGGACCACCGACGCGACGGAAGGGAAATATGACCCGTTAGATTCTCCACAGTTCAGCGGCCCTCGTGGTATACCTGTCATCACTGTCACCAGAAGGCATTCTGACGGGAACGTCGGTGATTTAAGCTTCGACAGCACGGAGTACGTCCCAGCGTCCGCCTACGAAGAGATGGAGTTTGACAACGTCCTGGACCGAGGTCCCGAGGATGACTTCACCGTCGACTACGAGAGGTCTAACATCGATAGGTTCGCCTCCTCTACGAGGCGCTCTTTCAGAAAGTTCGTGATGAAGCCGGTGAGAATGTGGCAAGACGTCCATTTCCTGCCTGATCCCGAGGACACCTCCAGACAGATGATGTCCGGGGAACCGCGCGCCAAGTTCACTGTCCTCGACATCACTTCCAGGAGGTGGTTCCCCCTCTCTTTCATCATCTTACAGGCCATCTATTGGGTGGCTTACATGTTCTACATCACTGACGATTTCCCTGAGAAACAGTACAAGATATTGAGGAGGGTTCGGACGTAGCGGATTACAAATCTGATGATTTTATTTTTTGAGGGGTTGGTGGATTTTTTATTTTTCCTGGAATTTTCATCACCAATTTTAGTGGTAATCTTACCCGAATTGGCATGGGAGGAGAGTGGTAAATCATGTAGGAAAAACACCCTTAGTAACCCATCCGGGATTCGAACCTCAATCTTACATTCATCAGTAGGCCATTTACTAGAATTATCTTAATTCGCAACAACCTGGGAATAGTTTTGAAAATCTTGAAGATTCAAACAAATTTAAGAGAGAACATTAAACAAAAAGTTTAAAAACACTTTTTTTTTTAAATAAAATATTTTAGTATCAGATTCTTGACGATTTAAGATTTTTAATTTTACTTTCTCAAATAAATTTCTGTCATTCTTAAAAATTTTGGACTTTGACATTTTATCAAGGGCTTAGAAAGCAAATTTTTTTAGTGGAGTCCGCTATAAAATTGTACTATATACCTTTAGTCAGTGGAAGTTTTTACACTTGTATATGGAAACCCTCCTCCCCTTGGAGGTCCATTAAATTAGAGGGGTCCCAACCCCCTTTTCTACACCCCTGCCTTTCATGTGATGCCGAAATAAATATATATATTTTATAATCCTTTCCTTCCCTATAAATATTTTAAAAACAGCAAAAACTTTTCTTAAGTAAAAATGAATGTTCCGCCACAATCGTATAAACTTTTTCGTGTATTATCTTACAGTCTTACCATAGGACTGTTTATCAGCACACACAATATTTTATTTTTAAGCAATACAATGGTTTATTTGCTCTTATCTTAGTTAAATAATTAATCAGTAAGTAATTAAAAAATACATTAATTCTAAATGTTTACATAGCCATCCATAAATATGAATAAAGGATTATTTTCAATTTTTTATTTTTTATTTTTAAACCTTTGTAAAACCCTATTTGTCTTATAATTTAAATTCCATTTGATCAAGTATTTAGCTATTAATACATTTGTAAAGAATACCTATGTCTTCAACTCTAATATTTTATAATAAAAATGGCCAATATCGGATATGTTCTATATCCTACTAAGCATATTATTGCATAAAATGAGCTGTGAAAAGAAAATCTTGTACAATATTGGGTGTTCACAAGGCACAATATTATGATCACATCTTGTATCATCCATCTTTGGTATTCACAAAGCACAATATTGTGATCACATCTTGTATCATCCAACTTTGATGTTCACAAAGCACAATATTGTGATCACATCTTTTATCATCCATTTTTGGTGTTCACAAGGCACAATATTGTGATCACACCTTGTATCATCCATCTTTGGTATTCACAAAGCACAATATTGTGATCACATCTTGTATCATCCAACTTTGGTGTCCACAAGGCACAATATTGTGATCACTTCTTGTATCATCTTTGGTATTCACAAGGCACAATATTGTGATCACAACATCTTGTATCATCGTTGGTGTCCACAAGGCACAATATTGTGATCACTTCTTGTATCATCTTTGGTATTCACAAGGCACAATATTGTGATCACATCTTGTATCATCCATCTTTGGTATTCACAAAGCACAATATTGTGATCACTTCTTGTATCATCTTTGGTATTCACAAGGCACAATATTGTGATCACAACATCTTGTATCATCTTTGGTGTCCACAAGGCACAATATTGTGATCACTTCTTGTATCATCTTTGGTATTCACAAGGCACAATATTGTGATCACAACATCTTGTATCATCTTTGGTATTCACAAGGCACAATATTGTGATCACATCTTGTATCATCCATCTTTGGTGTTCACAAGGCACAATATTGTGATCACATCTTGTATCATCCATCTTTGGTGTTCACAAGGCACAATATTGTGATCACATCTTGTATCATCCATCTTTGGTATTCACAAAGGACAATATTGTGATCACAACATCTTGTATCATCTTTGGTATTCACAAGGCACAATATTGTGATCACAACATCTTGTATCATCTTTGGTATTCACAAGGCACAATATTGTGATCACATCTTGTATCATCCATCTTTGGTGTTCACAAGGCACAATATTGTGATCACATCTTGTATCATCCATCTTTGGTGTTCACAAGGCACAATATTGTGATCACATCTTGTATCATCCATCTTTGGTATTCACAAAGGACAATATTGTGATCACTTCTTGTATCATCTTTGGTATTCACAAGGCACAATATTGTGATCACAACATCTTGTATCATCGTTGGTGTCCACAAGGCACAATATTGTGATCACATCTTGTATCATCCATCTTTGGTGTTCACAAGGCACAATATTGTGATCACATCTTGTATCATCCATCTTTGGTATTCACAAAGCACAATATTGTGATCACTTCTTGTATCATCTTTGGTATTCACAAGGCACAATATTGTGATCACAACATCTTGTATCATCTTTGGTATTCACAAGGCACAATATTGTGATCACATCTTGTATCATCCATCTTTGGTGTCCACAAGGCACAATATTGTGATCACAAAATCCTCACAATATCACCTTAAACGCCCCCGAGCGGGATTAGAAATCTATCAATTCCGACAAAGTCGACATAGTAGAATTTTACTATAAACTCTTTTTCTAAGACCTCTTGACCACAGCTGTGGGTGTCTATATTTTATCGAAACAGAGTGTAACACACAAAAAAAAAGAAGAATTGAACAATCACACGTTTAAATAACGAATCATTTACACGGTTAATTCTCCTCCTTCATTTGTCTCGTACAGGGTGGTCCAAAATAAGCAGCTGGCCACCCAATCACAATGTAAGAAATACTCTATTTTTAACTTGCGTGAACCACTTTATCACTATCCCCCCTCCCCACTCTTTTTCCCTCTTAAACATTCGGGCGTCTCGGCCAAAATTACATGAATGGTTATCATCTTGGCTACACCTGTTTCTCTCGAGAAATGGCTTTTGGCAAACACTCAACTCGGTTGTGGCAGATTTTTAGATCCCCCCCCCCTTTTGAGGATTTAAATTACAAATTTAACTCAGAGCAACAACAGCAGAACTGCTATTCCAGTAGGTATATATATAATATGTGGCTTCTAGATTATGTGTTTTTTTTACTTGCTTGTATAGAGAACGTATTGTGATCATGAACATTTTCCACATCGAGGTTAAATGGATATAAACGTTTTATGTACTTCTGTACATAAAAAAAAGTGAGTTTTATCATTTATGTATGTTTGTCTGTCCTTCTCTGGGTAAGATTGTTTTATCAGAAATAGTACAAATACTATAATAAGATGATAATAACCATCATTTTCATTTTCGTGTTGACCCGCAGTCACAAGACCTACAATACGCCAACAATGAAAAATAATAATAATAATAATATAATGACTCGTAGCATTTATAATTATCGAATCTCGGTCGGATGAACTGGGGGGGGGGGGGGGTTTCCTAAATGGTTTTCCACTCTCCCTCCACGCAAATGCGGGTTCTCTTCCTCTAATTCAACCTTCCCAATTCCTAATCCATTAGCGTAATTAGTACTTAAAGCGTATAACCCGAACGGGTAGTAAGACGCGGTGCTAAATATTATTATTATTATTATTTATAATTACATTTTAAAAAATGTTATCACCAACACAATAATTTTAATTAATAAACGGAAAAAAAACTATATAATGTAGAATCGTATTTAAAGTCGACAGACATTGAAATTATGTATATAATATTAAAAATAGAATGTTTAAATATTTTAATGTAGCGTATGGAATTAAAATAGTGAATTTCCTTAAAGTGGGAATGCGCGAGAAGTGATAAAAGGTAATTGCTTCTGCGGTTCTCTTTATCAAAACATCTGTTTGGTCAACAAAAATAAAATATTGCTCCAGTAGAAACATATAGAGTTTAATTTTCTTCACACGGTGATATCAACAATTGTTGAATATCTTTCATGAGCAGTATTAGATGAGAAACTTTTTAAATGAAGAGAAAAAGTTGTCAATAAATTCCAGACAGCCTTCACAGGTATTCAACAACTGTTGATATCACCATATGAATAAAATTAAATTCTGTTTGTACTGGAGATATATTTGATTTATTTTGACCAAAAAAAAATGTTTTGCTATAAAAACGTCAAAAACATTGCCCTTTTCTCACGTCTCCCAAATCTCCATCTTAAATTATTTTCTGATTTTGTCTATTCTCATGTAATAAAAGTAAAATTAGACAAATCTAAAGTTCGCTCTACCAAACAGAGACAACGACCAAAATAGCTGAACTTATTAAGAGTTACTTAAGGGGGGTTGGCCATTTTAACCCCCCCCTCCCTTATAAACAAAAATAAGCAAAGGCCTGACCCCTCCCCTCTTGCTTACGTAAGATTTGTCAACTTTTTTTATAATTTGTCAACATAAATAACCATTATTTTACTCATAAATTTTGATTCTACCTGAATAGGTAGTAAGGCACGATGATAAAAAAAACATCAAAAATTCATGCAATTTATAAATTACTGGTAATTATTAACATAGAATAATACATTAATATTGCGAAATAATTGACAATTAACACTGATATACATTTAATTTAAATTTAATGAAGTTAGAATTAAAACAAGCTATGACATTAAACAAGTCTAAAATTTTAATTTACTTTTAATCGAAATAATAAAAATGAATTATTAATGAATACATGAATATTATATTTATAAAATAACACACCCCAAGTCCTAAACTCAATTTAATCCGATGACCAAAGGCCTTTGAATCCCCGTCTCAACTATTTCAAGGTGACCTGGTGGTCTAGGGTAAGGTGTCGGACTTCTGTGCTGAGGGTCCGGGGTTCAATCCTCGGTCCCGGCACAGATTTATCTGATTACAAAACCATTCCTTCACCTCTGACAAGACGTGTATTAATCACAACTTGTAAATGTGTGGAATGACAGGCCTCCACCGTGGTTCGGATCTCACGTTAAACTGTAGGTCCTCCATTTAATCTCACAAGCACCCTACCATTACACATTAGTGTAAGTGTGTATAACCCGAACGGGTAGTAAGACGTGGTGCTAATAAAAATAACTCTTTCAATTATTATGTTTCTATTTGGAGGGACAAGTCACTCAAGCTTAGGACTACTTTTATAGAATCCTCCACTTCTTCCTAGTTTACCGCTCAGCATCTCAGAGCTGTCCGAAGTCCAAGCGGATTGCGATGCACCCTCCCTCAATTTTGCCCGTCTTTCTCTGTATTACGTAAGTATTGTTCTGACCCCCCACCCCCCTCTCTCCTAGTCAGCAAAAATAAGCAAATCTTGAACCCCTTCACCCTAAGATGCTTACGTAATATTTGAAAGCCATCAGAGGAAAAATAACATAATTCAATATGCCTGAAAAAAAAAAAAGGTATGCATACCAAATTTTTTTTTTTTTAATGGTCGTATAAATAAAAGGGATCACAACAAAGTTTGAGTACTAAAAGATTTCGAACTTTGTCATAGTCATAACAATAATATTTATTTTAAAATAATCAACAAGTAAAGAAAAAAAAGAGCAACCATGTGGTGAAAATATAACGGGGAAGACGGTTAAAAATAGATATTTAAAAAAAAATGCAAGTTTTAAAAGAGTCCAAAAGATTGAACTAGTGTCTTAAGCGGTTTTACCCCTTAAGATCATCTGGCAGAACTCCTCAGAACGGCTGTCGGTCGCGTCTCTGCAAATAGTTCTCAAAATCTCGTAGGATCGGGGGATTCCTTTAGTCCACAGGAGACATACGGCGAGAGAGAGTCGAGTGAAAAAAAAAAAATCTTTTAGTTAGCGATCGTAAACATTAGAAGCGCCGGAATCTAAAACAATTGAGACACGCCGTGTCGTGGCTAGAGAAAGGTTCGAGTGTATCTCTTAATTGGTGATGTTCTTTGGTGTGGATTAAATTGATATCAACAAATATAATCGAAATTCTTTAGAATTAAACTCAGTGTAATGTTATGTTTTTCATTCAAATGCCTCTTGTTAGGATCAACTGTCTAGGTTGGACTTTATTTAAAGAGGTGATCTTGCGGTCTAGTGATCTAGGTGTATGGACTTCTGTGCTGGAGTCCGGGGTTCAATTCTCTGTCCTGGCACAGATTTATCTGTTTGCCAAAACCCTTCTTTCACCTCTGACAATACGTGTATTAATAACAACTTGTGAATGTGTGGAATGCCAGGCCTCCTCCGTGGTTCGGATCCCACGTTAAACTATAGGTCCTCCATTTCATCTCACAATCACCTTACCATTACACATTAGCGTAAGTGCGTATAACCCGAACGGGTAGTAAGACGCGGTGCTTATGATCATTTATTAAAGGGTGAATGTTTTCACAGTTTGTGGCTTATTATTGTATTTTAATATTATTATATTTATCTTAAATGTGTATTTATAATTAAGCGACAGTACGCTTGTATTAAGACCATGTTAATTGAATCAAAGTGAGGAAGGATTATAGCAGGTAGGAGCTTATAAAACAAATCTAATAATCTTTTTAATTCAAAATTGATATAATTTTAATTTATTACCCGCCTCGGTGGCGTAGTTGGCTAATGCGCTTGTCGTGTTGAGCTCTACTGCTGAGGACGGGGAGATCGAGGTTCGAATCTCGGTCGGGTGAACTGGGGGTGGTTTTTCCTAAATGTTTTTCCAATCCCCCTCCACGCAAATGCGGGTTAACTTCCTCTAATTCAACCTTCCAATTCCTAATCCATTAGCGTAATTAGTACTTAAAGCGTATAACCCGAACGGGTAGTAAGACGCGGTGTTATTATTATTAATATTTATTTTTTTATTATTTTATAGATATCTATCTAATATATATTAAAGGTGACAGATGCAACCAGCATGACTTGGCGTATGAATACGTGAAAGTAGATTTAGTTACTTTTCTAGGTGTCAGATAAGGATTTTCTTATATAAAAATAAATACGAGTGTAGTAAGTTTTATATTTGTCGAATATGTTCTTCGCATAAAAATTGGACTATAGAAAATTTTCGAGCTATCAGATAAGGTTTTTAAAACGAAAATTGGATTTAATATATTTTATAAGGATATATAAGGCTCCTTTTTATATATTATTATTATTAGCCCCACATCTTACTACCCGTTCGGGTTGTACACACTTACGCTAATGTGTAATGATAGGGTGGTTGTGTGATGAAATGGAGGACCTACAGTTTAACGTGGGATCCGAACCACGGTGGAGGCCTGGCATTCCACACATTCACAGGTTGTGATTAATTCACGTCTTGTCAGAGGTGAAGGAAGGGTTTGGTAATCAGCTAAATCTGTGCTGGGATCGAGGATGGAACCCCGGACACCAGCACAGAAGCCTGATACCTTAACCCTAGACCACCAGGTAACCTCCTTTTATGTAAATTTGACTGTAGTGACTTTTCAATATGTCAAAATAAGGATATTCATATGAAAGATAGACTGTAATAACATTTCAAGCTGTCAGATGAAGTTTTTCTTATGAAATTGGAAAGTAGTAACTTTTATATCCGTCATATAAGATTCTTACTATGATAATCTGACTGTAGAAACTTTTTAGGTGTCAAATAAGGTTCTTGATTTGAAAAATAAACAGTAGTAACCTTTCTATTTGTCAAGTAAGGGTCTTCATATGAACATTGGACTGTACTTTGAAGACATTTAAATACAGTACTCAAATGCTTTTCTAGTCCTGTATAGGCTATTTATGTTGAGCTAGTTATATGTGACATTCAAACAATAAAATGACATTAAGGAAGTTTGTAAGGGGATACATTCTAATTTTTTTCGTGATCCTGGTAACCAACCTCACGTATGGGTCGATTTTCCAAAAGGATTATGGGTTCATATCAAGGAACGTGTCCGCCACGCTGGATAATTTACTCGACAAGAAGCGATATGATAAGAGGATAAGACCAGACTTTGGAAGTAAGAGCAATCATATTTTAATTTGTCCGTGGATTATAAATTTTATTTTTTAAGAGCACATCTCACTTCACAGATAACACCTGACTTAGATAGGTAATACAGCTAGAACCAGACGTCTTAAGAGCCCGTCTCACTCCACAATAACACCTAACTTAGGTAGGTAATACAGCTAAAATCAGACGTCTTAAGAGCCCGTCTCACCCCATCAGATAACACCTAACTTAGTAGGTAATACAGCTAGAACCAGATGTCTTAAGAGCCCGTCTCACCCCACAGATAACACCTAACTTAGGTAGGTAATACAGCTAGAACCAGACGTCTTAATAGCCCGTCTCACCCACAGATAACACCTAACTAGTAGGTAATACAGCTAGAACCATACGTCTTAAGAGCCCGTCTCACCCCACAGATAACACCTAAATTAGGTAGGTATACAGCTAGAACCAGACGTCTTAAGAGCCCGTCTCACCTCACAGATAACACCTAACTCAGGTAGGTAATACAGCTAGAACCAGACGTCTTAATAGCCCGTCTCACCTCACAGATAACACTAAATTAGGTAGGTAATACAGCTAGAACCATACGTCTTAAGAGCCCGTCTCACCCCACAGATAACACCTAAATTAGGTAGGTAATACAGCTAGAACCAGACGTCTTAAGAGCCCGTCTCACCCCACAGATAACACTTAACTTAGGTAGGTAATACAGCTAGAACCAGACGTCTTAAGAGCCCGTCTCACCCCACAGATAACACCTAAATTAGGTAGGTAATACAGCTAGAACCAGACGTCTTAAGAGCTCGTCTCACCCCACAGATAACACCTAACTTAGGTAGGTAATACAGCTAGAACCAACGTCTTAAGAGCCCGTCTCACCCCACAGATAACACCTAACTTAGGTAGGTAATACAGCTAGAACCAGACGTCTTAAGAGCCCGTCTCACCCCACAGATAACACCTAACTCAGGTAGGTAATACAGCTAGAACCAGACGTCTTAAGAGCCCGTCTCACCCACAGATAACACTAATTAGGTAGGTAATACAGCTAGAACCATACGTCTTAAGAGCCCGTCTCACCCCACAGATAACACCTAACTTAGGTAGGTAATACAGCTAGAACCAGACGTCTTAAGAGCCCGTCTCACCCCACAGATAACACCTAACTTAGGTAGGTAATACAGCTAGAACCAGACGTCTTAAGAGCCCGTCTCACCCCACAGATAACACCTAACTTAGGTAGGTAATACAGCTAGAACCAGACGTCTTAAGAGCCCGTCTCACCCCACAGATAACACCTAACTTAGGTAGGTAATACAGCTAGAACCAGACGTCTTAAGAGCCGTCTCACCACACAGATAACACCTAACTTAGGTAGGTAATACAGCTAGAACCAGACGTCTTAAGAGCCCGTCTCACCCACAGATAACACCTAACTTAGGTAGGTAATACAAGTATGATTGTAGAAGAACAGTTAAAGAGGTTACTCAAAGTTATAAAACCAATTAATATATCATAACACCATGTATCTAAAGCAATCTACTCTTGCAAGATATTATCATACTATAGAATAACACAAATATAGAACAGTATCGTCTTGACCGCAAAGAATAGCTTAACTTACGTGGTAATTACAAATTTGAGAACCAGACGTCTTAAGAGCCCATCTCACCCCACAGATAACACCTAACTTAGGTAGGTAATACAACTAGATCAGACGTCTTAAGAGCCCGTCTCACCCACAGATAACACCTAAATTAGGTAGGTAATACAGCTAGAACCAGACGTCTCAAGGTGGGAGTGTAGGGACGTGAGAAAAGGTAAGTGTTTTTACAGTTTTTATATCAAAACAACATTTTGGACAAAAAATCAAATATTTCTTCGGTAGAAACTTAAAGTTTAATTTACTGTTTATACTAATACCAGCCCCAAATAGCTCTACTCCTATCTAGCATAGGCTAACATGAGTCAGTTATTAGCTTCAGTGATTGAATGGTCTAAGGCGTCACTCTCGTGTTAGACTGGCCTGCTGATGATTGTAAGATCGGGTCTAGAATCCCTGGTTGGGTGTACAGAGGGTGGTTTTCCCTTAAATGTTTCCAACTGTCCTTCCAAGCAAATGCTGGTAAATTACCTCTAAAATTCTTTCTTCGTCATCTTTATCCCATTAGAGTAACCCTATATGAGTAGAGCCTGAGCAGGAAGTAAGAAGTGATGATAAAAAAACTTAAGTCCACGTAACAAAGAGAAACTTAGTTCCATATGCAAGACCGAGGCTGAGTGAAATAGAAGGTGGAGTCGAGTCAAAGATAAGTGTTTATTTGTGGTATTTAACATGTACTTTCTGAAATGAGGGAATATATCAGCACTTGACTTATAATAATAATAATAATAATAATAATAATAATACTTAGCACCGCGTCTTACTACCCGTTCGGGTTATACGCTTTAAGTACTAATTACGCTAATGGATTAGGAATTGGAGGAAGGTTGATTTAGAGGAAGTAAACCCGCATTTGCGTGGAGGGAGAGTGTAAAAACATTTAGGAACCCCACCCCCAGGTCACCCGACCGAGATTCGAACCTCGATCTCTCCGTCCTCAGCAGTCGGGCTCAACACGACTAGCGCGTTAGCCAACTACGCCACCGAGACGGGTCACGTGACTTATAAAGTAACTTAAACCTAGAACAAACACAGCATACATAATTCATCACTGTGGAATAGAGGAGATTCAAATTTCACCAAAAGTAATTTTTTCATGTTATCCCGTGAATCGAACCCGGGTCCGTCTGCTCTGTAGTAAGACACGCTACCGACTGAGTTAAGGTGTCGGATAGATGTTAACCCAAGAGGAAATGTTTTATTTTTTATAACACCGAGTCTTACTACAACCCATTCAGATTATACGCTTATGTTCTAACCACGCTGATGGTTTTAGGGATTAGGAAAGTAATATTTATAGAAAGTGTATCCACATTTGCATGGAGGGAGATTTGTTAAACTTTTTTGGAAAATACATCCGATCGGGATCTAACTCCGATCCCCTCGTCAGCAGCAGTCTTGTCTAATGTGAGATTAGCGACTCAGACCATGCGGCCATCTAAGCGGATGAAAACCAATTATTTCACCGAAATGAAACTCGAGCATTTTGGTGTTGTTTAGGCTGAAAGTGGTTGCGATAGAGTCTTTACTGTGTACATGAAATAAAGTGTTACAAGGGTCCACGGACGTTAATAATCCTGTTGACGTCGCTCGAGACATGATTGGCTTGTAAAGAAACAAAAAACACACGGGTTCTTTCTATTTATCGTTCACGTAACGTGAAAGCTATTTGCTGGACAATTCCTTGCTTCTAACCAAGTGAATCGTGATTGTTTCAAATTGAAAAAGGAACACATAAAAGAACCGCCACGTTACGTGATCTACAGTAATCCCCATGGCTTCTTTGGTGCTGATTGACAGCTAAAAGCTTTGAAATGTTACCAGACCAAATTATGTATCCCTACGCCGAACCATATGAGATCTGCAAAAAACATGTGTTTAGCAGTTGTCACTTCTGACAGTCAACATTTAGGTATATACCTAAATGTTGACTGTCAGAAGTCAGCACCAAAGAAGCCACGGGGCTACTATAGACATTACAATCACCTCGCTAGCCGAGTTTTGTCTAAATTTACCCTCAAAACTCGTTGTCCATCATCCGGTTCATTTCAGGACCATCATTTCTACGCGTAATACACTAAAACAGGGCCTGGAAAACATTAAAATTTCCAAAAATTTACCTCTTGTAGAATAGATAAATGAATATTTTGACGCGTCACTTTCGAATAATAGGCTGGACTGTCGATGACGGAGATATCGGGGTTCGTTTCCGGTCGGGTGTAATGGTTTTTTCCCTTAATTGTTTTCCATTCTTCCTGCTACGCAAATGCTGTTACACTTCCTCTAAATTCAACCGTACTCAAACCTAACTTATTATAATATGATAGTTAATTAGTTAGTTAGTTAGTTAGTAGGCCTATATAGATGTATAACACGAACGGGAAGTAAAATACAGCACCATATAAAAATTTAAAAAATTTAAAATAAGTTGAGGCGTCACACTCACAAAAATTAGGAGTGCCGATAACAATAAGGTAAGGGTTCGAATCTCAGTCGGATGTATTTATGGTGGTTTTCCCCTAAATGGTTTTCCATGGTCCTTCCGTGCAAATGCGGTTATATATTACCTCTAAAACGTTTCCTTCCTCATCCCTATTCCACTAGAGTAATCATCTATGCGTACAACCTGAACAGGTAGTAAGACGCGGGGATAATATACAATAATGTGATAAATGACGACAGTCGGTAGCGCGTCTGACAATTGAGATAAGGGTCCCGGGTTTGATTCTCTGCATAGTCGATAAAATGTATAATTGATTAAATGTGGGTTTCCCTTTTCGCAGTGATGTAACAGGCCGGGGGACTGGATGTTGTGTATGTCCTAGATTTAAGTTAGTTTATAAGTCGTGTGCTGATATAATCAATCGGTTTAGAAGGTGCACGTTAAATACCTCAAATAAAAAAAAGGATGAATTATTTCGTCGTTGAACACGCAGTCTACAGTGTCAAGCTCATTTAATTTGTTTTATCGTTGTCGGGGAGGTTCGGTTTCAAATCCCAGCCCAATGCATTGAGGATGTTTGTTTTTTTCTAAATGGTTTCCCACTCATCCTCTACGCAAATGCTGGTATATTTCTCCTCGATTCTACCTTTCTCATTCATACAACATTACTGTAATTATGTTTAATGTGTACAACACAAACAGGAAGTGAAAGGTATTGGGAGGGGGGGGGGGGCATTATTAGGTAAAATTTCAAGTTTTATAGGCGTATCTTGTTTTTTTAGCACCACGTCTTACTACCCGTTCGGGCTACGCGCATATATACTAATTACGCTCGTATGGTGAGATAAGTAAGGAACAGAGAAAATGTACCCTTATTCGCGGGGCTAGAAAGAGTAGAAACCCATTTAGGACAAAATCACGCCGAGTGAGACTTGAACCCTAATCTCTCAATCATCGACACTCCCAGTATATTGTGAGCGTGACACCTCAGACTATTCGACCACCTAAGTGGGTTTTACAGATGGGGTTTAGCTGTAAGTTTGTTGTGAATCTTGTAAATGTTTTTATCTTTCTCTCTCTCTCTCTCTCTTTTTTTTTTAGCACAACCAATTCAAATTACTGTCAACATTCAAGTTAAAAGTATGGGGTCGGTCTCAGAAACTGACGAGGTAAGTACAGTCTGAAACAAAAACTATAAAAATTATGATGAATATAATAGAAGAAAAAAAATGCTAGCTTACGTCAGATGGAACACGAAAGGTTTATATTTAACTTTTCTATATTGTTTATCAATTTGGAACATAGAGACAATATATTAATACATTAATGCTATTCTGAAAGAGTTTTAGGTGCACAATTTTTTTTATCCAATTTTTTTATTTCTTTATATATAAAGAGTGATTATTATGGTTAACAAAATAATGTGTTTGTTTTTATGAGGAGAACACACTTATAGGTAGTTTATTCAAAACCTATTTTTGAAAATGATCTTCGAAGTTTGTGCGATTGTGTCGTAACCATTTATTTAAATCCAGACAGTGGGACATAATTGAAGCAATTAACGTTGACTGAAGGTGGATTAAAGAATAAATCCGTTGAAATAATGGTAAATTCTTACGGATCTTCTAAGTTTGGTCAAGATCCAAAATTTCGAAAGTTATTTGTGGCACACACAAGCAGAAGTGGATGTCAGATAAACCATGTTTTTTATTACACTAACGAAATCTAAAAAAACACAAACATATAAAGTAAACTGAACATTTATTGCACTTAGAAATAAAAGGTTTCACAATGCTTGGTTAAAATATTCAGTGTTAACTATCTTTCTGTTAATAAAACAAATAAAACATTTATTGTACTTAGAAATAAAAGGTTTCACAATGCTCGGTAAAAATATTCATTGTTAACTATCTTTCTGTTAATAAAACAAATAAAACAATGAAGAAAAGGCAGGAATATTTCGCATACATTAATTTTGAGGATAAAGCAAGATTAATACTGCGCGTCTGGGCTACATCAATCGTAGCCCAGTTTATAGAAAGATTATCAAGTACTAATCTACCGTTGTCTAGGGAACTCTCGAATGTACTAATCGTACTTCCTTTCCGTGGAGACTCTTTCCATGTCCCGATGAGATGAGGTGATGTTGACAGTGAGTATGAGGGCTGTAGTTAGTATGAGGGCGATAGTGAGTATAAGGGTGTTAGTGAGTATGAGGGTGTGGAACCAGTGGAAATACTTAAACCTAACTTAAGCCTAGCTAACCAAATTCTATTTGAGGTAATTATTGTGTATTTTCTGAATTGAGTGATTATACCAGCACACCAGAATTTCATGAGCGAGAGCGAAAGGCTCTACAAATTTGCCGGGGAAAGGTATTTTTACATACCCAATAGGGTTCTTTTACATGCCACAATCAACATGGCTTTATTATTATTATTATTATTATTATTATTATTATTATTAGCACCGCGTCTTACTACCCGTTCAGGTTATACGCACTTACGCTAATATTTAATAGTAGAGTGATTGCGAGATGAAATGGAAGACCTACAGTTTAACGTGGGATCCGAACCACGGTGGAGGCCTGGCATTCCACACATTCACAAGTTGTGATTAATACACGTCTTGTCAGAGGTGAAGGAAGGGTTTGGCAATCAGATAAATCTGTGCCGAGACTGAGGATTGAACCCCGGACCACCAGCACAGAAGGCTGACAACTTACCCCTAGACCAATAGGTCACCTATAATTGACATGGTACCGAAGGCTTCACTTCCTACCCGCAGGAATTTGTGCTACGGATTTTTATCATTCAAGTCCATCGACACCGGTTGGGTTCGAACCCACGAACATGCGAGTTCTGAGGCAAGCCCTTTACCCTAACACCACCGAGGTCAACGTTCAGTTATCACTAGCAGTCTTCGTTTGTTTTCATCGGCTAGCTCACCACGTGACACCAATTGTCGAGTTCTATTAACTGCGTGTATACCGTCAGCAGCCAATCACAGCGAGGGTCTAGTTCATAAGTTAATTTGAAAAAAATATGCTTGAACGCACAATTATATATTTAATATGATAATCGATAAAACCACATGAAGTGAATTTGTACAAATACTGTACATTTATTATTATTATTATTATTATTATTATTATTATTATTATTATTAGCACCGCGTCTTACTACCCGTTCGGGTTATACGCACTTAGACTAATGTGTAATGGTAGGGTGATTGTGAGATGAAATGGAGGACCTACAGTTTAACGTGGAATCCGAACCACGGTGGAGGCCTGGCATTCCCTACATTCACAAGATGTCTTTTCAGAGGTGAAGGAAGGGTTTGGAAATCAGATAAATCTGTGCCGGGACCGAGGATTGAACCCCGGCCGCCAGCACAGAAGTCTGACACCTTACCCCTAGACCACCAGGTCACCCTACTGTATATTTCGTAATTTTATTTAGTAATGTCTTACATTTTGAGAGTTTGTGTCACCATTAGCGACAGAGGCCAACCTGGACGCGACACACAAAATAAAATCTTTGAGGAAGCCCTCGATGTTTGATTCTTAACTTTCTCTAAGCCCCTTGGAAAGAGAATTATTGTCATCGTAAAAAAAAAAAAAATTGAAATCGAGTTTTTTCTTTAATTTTGATGTCTCATGACCTACTGAAACCTAAAAAGGTGGTTTTCGCAATTCCGTCTGTCTGTATGTACCCCGGGCTAGCTCGACTGCTGAGGACGGGGAGATCAAGGTTCGAATCTCGGTCGGGTGAATTGGGGGTGGTTTTTCCTAAATGGTTTTCCACTCTCCCTCCACGCAAATGCGGGTTCACTTCCTCTAATTCAACCTTTCCCCAATTCCTAATCCATTAATGTAATTAATACTTAAAGCGTATAACCCAACTGGGTAGTAAGACGCGGTGCTAAATATTATTATATATTAAGAGTCAAAACTATTTTACCGATTGAGCTAAAACTTGTTATCTGAAGTTTTCATAAGGTCCTCTTCGAGGTTTTTAGGAGATTTAACGATTTTAATTAAATATTATATATAAACACTATTTATCATTATAAACAAGATGGAAACTCTCATTTTCTTATGAAAATGACTTTGAAGTTGCTTTTACATAGGGGAAATTTTCAAATTTGACCATTTCTCCGCAACTATTTGAGATATAAAATAACTATATATATATATATTTTTTTTAAATTCAAGTCTTTGAAAATGAATTTGAATCTTATGCTCTTTGGTGGACAAAGATGTTTCTCTTTGCTCAATTTCTCTGTAACAATGTTCCTAGCTCCTAATGCCATAGAGAAAGTAACAGTGTAGATTATTCCATTTATGATATTTGGTGTAATGTTTCTACAAATATGTATAGACCTATTATTTCGTTTCATAAATCTTACGAGTTTTTACTAAATGTTTATTTTAAGATAAAATAGGGAGAAATTCTTTGCGGTGCACCGTATAGTTTATTTTTTGAATTATTTTCAGACGTTCTCTATGGACATCTATTTCAGACAGACGTGGCGCGACCCTCGCCTCACCTTCTCAATCCCTGGTCAGAAAGAACTGTCCTTGTCGTGGATCTTCATGGACCTGGTGTGGAAACCGGACACCTACTTCATGAACGGGAAGAAGTCCTACCTGCATCGCATCACTGTCCCCAACAAGTTCCTCAGGCTCAACTACGACGGCTCCGTCGTCTACTCTATGAGGTGAGAGGAGACGTCGAGATTTTCCTTTTTTCTTGGAAAAAATAAAATGCTGGCTACTTAAGTTGGTTCCAATACAGCAATAACAACGATTCTATCTATTTTCTCAAATTCCCGTATCGTCAACAGCGCTTGGTGGTTGAATGTGTCACTAATGTTTGGATCTGTTCTTAATCAGATATGTTAATACTTCGATATTATTAGCAATTACTTTTTGATCCGCTTCAATGGTCGTGAGGGTTTAAAGTGTCACTTTAATGTTAGACTGGCCTTTAGAATCTCGGTTGGGTGTAATGAGGGCGGTTTTTCAAAAAATTGTTTACCATTTACCTTCCACTTGAATGCGGGTACACTTACTATAAATATAGCCACTCTAATCCCTTAAACTATTAGCGTAAATAGTACATAGGTGTACAACCCTAACGGGTAGTAAGACGTGTTGATAAAAAAAAGTTTAGTGCAATTTCTAAACATACAGATAATATGAGCATATGACTTACAAACTAACTTAACCACGACGGTACAACACAGCTTTTCCTAACACCTATGCGCTCACTAATTGATTAGAAAGACGAACCTGAAAATAAATACATGCCCCTAAATTGTAAATAAAACATAATTAAAAAAATACTGTTTTATTAAAATATAAAATATAATATAATATTTTCACTACAATGTATTGAAAAGTATTTCGTTACACAAATTACAGTTTACTTAATATAATACATCTAATATAATAATGTATTTTACTTTGGCGTGAAAAGCAATATTCTAATACAAAATTGTCACTTTTTTTTAACATATATTTAATTATTACTCTGTAGTAAAAAAATAACGTATGTTTAGGTAAATAACATTTTGATAAACATACACTAAGTTTACAGCGAAAGTTTAGTCTTAATTTGATGAGTTCCATTATGACTATAATAATAAGTTGCGTCATAGTTGAAACGAACAAGGTAATATTTGCCACAGTTCAGCGTAAATAAAGTGTACATTTATCAAAGCAACATTTTTTTTTTAATTAACATAACAAGTTAATTTAAAAGTAACATCTAAAAAAAAAGTTCTTTATTTTTGTAAGACTTTTATAAAGTAAGTAATAAAGACATTTAATAAATATATTTTAGAACGTGTAGTTAATAAAAAATTATATTTCAACTAGTCTGTAAGCTACTCATAATGTGCAGGGATTCGAACCAAAATATGTATATATTCTATTTCTTGTTCCGGTTCTTCCGGTAAACATTTTAAGGTTTTTTTTCTGGTTCCTGTCAGAGAAAAATAAATTTTACAGCTTTGGGCTTATTTTCTTTAATTTAATAGCTATGCTACCTTTATAAAAATTTTAATTAGTCTTGAAAAAAGTATTAACAATACGAATAATAACAAACACATCAGATATTAGAAATTGAATATAGGTTCTAAGGCTTGCATTGTTTCTTCCAAGTGAAGTTTTGCGCCTTAGATATTCCTGATTTTATTTTTAAACTTTTTTTAAAATACCAATTTAATAATCACGCTATCAAGTTAGACTCATTAGAAAAGATTAAAGCTATATGTAGTATAAAATATATGTGGGGAGATAAATGTATAAAGTTTGGTATTAGTTTGTATACATAATCACTGGTTGTAAAGATGAAGGGATTTTCAAACTAAAAAATATGTATTTTAAAGGATTATTTCTTTTATACAGTAGCTCCATGGCTTCTTTGGTGCTGACTGATAGCTCACAGCTGACAACTGAGAGCTTTGAAAAGTTACCAGACCAAATTATGTATCCCTACGCCGAACCATATGATCTGCAAAAACATGTGTTTAGCAGCTGTCACTTCTGACGGTCAAAATTTAGGTATATACCTAAATGTTGACTGTCAGAAGTCAGCTGTGAGCTGTCAGTCAGCACCAGAGATGCCATGGGGCTACTGTAAGTGTAGTTTTATACAGTCCAATTTTCATAGTAAGGGCCTTTTAAAATACACAATTATTTTCCCCTCAAAATTGATAACATTTTACTAGCGGTTCCTTGGTTCGATTCTTGGAATGGCCGTAACATTTTTCATCGATGAAATGTGGGTTTACACTTCCATAGTGAGGAATTAATGGCGTGGTGGTTGAATTGTGGGTCTGTTTTAGATTTAAGTTAGTTTTTTAAGTCGTTTGCTGATATAATCAGTTGGTTTAGAAAGTACACGTTAAATAGCTCAAATAATTTAAAAAAATATTAAAATATAGGTTTTTATCAAAAGTAATAGCCACAGATCACATGAGTTAAAGTACGAGTAAGTGAAAGTAGTTCTAGTAGCTTTTATAACTATCAATAAGACCTTTCCTATGAAAATTGGACTGTTACATCGACAGTCTCTTGGCCAAGACAGAACTCGAACGTGAAGATAAAAGGTTTTTTGTTTTTTTTTCCGCAGAGCAGTATTGTTCTGTCTTCCTAACAACGCAAGTCCTACGAACCTCTACTTTGACAACGTGTTTCATCTGATGACGCCGTGTGTAGGTTTACTCCTAGGCTCCAGCCTAATCTTGAAACCACCTGCGAGCCTAAGGGTGATGTGCGCGCAGAGTCTCTTCATCTCGTCTCTGTCACACGCCGGTTGGACCACGAAGTGTCTGATGACGGTCGCGACGACCGTCTTCATCTGGAGGATAGCGTATTTTGCGCCCACGCACTTCCGGAAACCTCCGGAAAACGGGAGATAAGCATACGGGTGCCGACCCTTGCAACGTTCCGCTGAGAAGTGTTCCGGATTGAATTCTTCTGGATCCGGATAGATCTTGGGGTTGTGATGGAGGAAGTAGATGTTGAATATCACGTCGCTGCCTTTAGGTATCGTGTAACCGTTGATTTCAATGTCCTCGGAAGCCTCTCTGGGGATCAAAGGTACCACGGGGTAGAGTCGCAGAGATTCTTTGATGACCTTATCAACGTACCTCATGTTGTTGAAATCTTCCATCGTGACCGGGCGATCCAGGTCGTCCCCGAAGATGTCACTGATCTCCTCGTAAACTTTCGCCTGGATGTCCTGATGGAACCCCAATAGCATGAACAGGAAACTCAGGTTCGACGCGGCAGTCTCGAACCCGGTGAACGTCAGGATGTTTATCTCGCCGATGATGTCCTCCTTCGAGAACGTAGAGTTGTTGTTCTCCACCGAGTCGATGACGAGGTCGAGGAAAGCTTTTCGCTGTTTCCCGTTCTCCGGACCTTTGATGGCGTTGTTATTTAAGTTTTCGCGGTACTGTTTGACCTTTTTATCTATCAGCGCCTCGCTGAAGTTGGTCAGATACGACTGACACTCCTTCATTCTCTTGTAACCAGGGGTGAGCCAGAAAATGAAGGGGATCTGAAGCCACGGTTTCAGGTACATATCCACCATCATGTAGAAATATTCGGTCATCGAGTCCAAGTATCGCTTGTCGTTCTTCTCCTGAGACCGCATGCTGATCCCCATCACGGTCTCGCACACATTATCAAACGTGCACAAGGTGAGATAATCTAAAACGTCGATACTTTTGGAGGCTTCCGCCCCTTCCCGCAGATTCTTCACAAGGATCTTGGCATTCCTGTTGAATATCTCGACAAACGAGGTCAGGATGTTGTAGTGGAACGTGGGTACGATAACCTTGCGGTGGTATTTCCATTTCTCCCCGCCGAGGAGGAACAGACCGTCACCTAGAGGGTACTTGTCGAGCAGGTCTTTGATACCGTCCCTCCCAAACACTTGTGGTTATTCATGAGGTTCTCCAGATCCACAGGGTCAGACACCACGACGAGCAGACGCGGTCCTATCCAGATCCTGAACGTCGGGATGTACAGACTCGCGACCTTGAGGTATTTCTGAAGGGTCTCCTCCATCGTCCAGCCGACCATGTCCGTGATGTTCCCGAGGAAGGGGAGGGCTTTGGGTCCCGGTATTTTGTTACCCAGCTCACGAAGACGTCTTCTTTTCCACCAGAAGTTGACGAAGTAGACAAATACGATAAACGCCACGGTTATTAGTGCAACAGACCCGTTGCTGACGATGGTATACATCACAAATAGTTGAGATTATTTATTGGTATTAAAATATATACCTTGTTAGATAATCGAGCCAAACAGTTTACGAATCGTAAATAAATATTTATAAAACCATCAGCACAATTACCAATTTGTAAAGTTTGCTCTTTTTAATCTATGATATCTTGTGTAACTTCACTAGAAAAAAATTGTTTACAACCCTTGTCTACATAGGTTCTCAAGCTATGTTTTCTTTTAGTGATTTAAAACATGTTTTAAACTTTAACTGGGTAAATATTTATTACCTGTACACTTTTCATAAACGAAATAAAACCAACAATTTAATAGTAACAGTAATAAATCGTTATTTCAACCGATGGTTTCCGTAAAAAAAACTAATTGTATTTCTTTTATAAAATATCTTGAGTAAAATATCACTATTTTTTTTGTTTCACTTTGAGTTTAAATAATTTCTATATGAATAAATGGGCAAGTGTTATTTATAGCTCTTTTTTTAATGACCAAGAAGTGTTACTGAAAAAAAAAACACTCACTTTTTCTCAGCAAATATTCACATCAACAGCATTTTCTACTGCAATGGAGTACAAATTTCTGGAAATTGCTGCAGATTAAATTTGATAGTAGAAATCCCAAGAATAAAATAAAATTTTCCAATCTGAATACTTATATTTTCGTGTTTAAGATATTTGACATTAACAATTAATTATGAACACAACAAATGTTTCAAACCAAGATCTGTTTTCCCTGTAAGTTGTATGTGCGGCTAGTTCCGTATTCTTATACTCGCACGACTTCTACTACAAACAGATTATATCCTTCCGCACTTGTTGAACGAATAGTGTCAGACTGAAGTCATACACACACAGTCAGTCAGGTGTTTGCAATTGTCGGGAGAAATCTAGAGAAGGTAAAAGTGTCCACAATGCAAAAAAAAACTGCCATACAAGAAAAGGTACCTCCCTCACAACCCCCCTCCCCCACTCACAAATTAGAAAGGGTCCATAGATAAAAGAATAAAGAGACGCGAGTGAAAAAAAAAAAGACCGTAACAATTATTAGGCCTACACGTAAGTGTGCTACTTATCTGTAGGAAGTACAGTTCCTTTATTATTTTCTGTGTACAAACAGGTTCACAATCAAACTGAGCTATGTTCACTTTGCTTTATGACACGTCTTATTTACTATTCGTATAACTTGACCACTGGATGGATGACTGAGCTCTTAGTTCAGTGGTCCTCAACCTTTATAGTGACATGCACTCTTTTCAACACATGTCAGAATGCCATAATACCCCCCCCACCCCTCTACTATCAGATCCGCGTCTTACTACCCGTTCGGTTTATACGAACTTACGCTAATGTGTAATGGTAGGGTGATTGTGAGATGAAATGGAGGACCTACAGTTTAACGTGGGAACCGAACCACGGCGGAGGCCTGGTATTCCACACATTCACAAGTTGTGATTAATATACGTCTTGTCAGAGGTGAAGGAAGTGGTTTGGTAATCAGATAAATCTGTGCCGGAACCGAGGATTGAACCCTGGACCCCCAGAACAGAAGTCCAACACCTTAGCCCTAGACCAGCAGGTCACCCTGAATACATATTAATTTGATCATATTTACTGTGTAGCTTTACAAATTGAACTAAAATTACCGTTCAGCAAGTCCAGTGCGTCGAACTAAACAAATTGTTTATGCAAAGTCTAAAATATTGTAGTTTGAAGAAAAAAAAATTGTTTAATGGCCCCCCTCCCCTTTCCCCTATACCCAAATATCCCCCCCCCCAACCCCTCAGTTGAAGACCCCTGTCTAAGTGTTTCTGATGTGAGCTGTACTACTTACCCATGTTATGTGGTAAAGGCCGTGTCATGAGACTCGATAGTAACGGACTGTACCGCAGCTGGGAGGACAGCCTCAGGGGCTGACCAACGGATTCCTCTTCCTTACATAACAATACTTCTTAACTAACGGGGTTCAACAGAAACCGGTGAAAGTTATCGCCTTAAAAAGGAGTGAGTGTTGTTTTTTTTTTATGGGATTTTGGCGAAGATGTAATACTTACTTGAATATTAGCTGAATCATTTCCCAGTACGGTACGGACCAGCGTTGCCAAATGTACGATCTGGATACTAGATCCTTTTAGTTGACGTAACATATTTTCCATTAATTATTAATTCATTATGAAACTAGGCCGATTGATAAGTGTTGTGTGGAGCTATAAAATCTAAATACAAATTTTTCCGTCGACCTCGGTGGCCTTGTGTTTAAGTGCTTGCCTCAGAATCCGATAGTAATCGGTTCAAACCCAGCTGGAGTCAACGAATTTTTTTTTTTAGCGATACAAATCCGTAGCACAACTTCCTTCGGAGGGGGAAGTAAATCCGTCGCTCCTATGTCGATTGTGGCGTGTTAAAAGAACCCTTGAAGGTGTGTGAAAATACCTTTACCTGGCGAAATTGGTAGGCTCTTTCGACCTAACTCATAGAAATTCTCGTATACCGATATAATCGGTTAGCTCAGAAAGTGCACGTTAAATACCTCAAATAAATAATAATAAAATTATAACCTTCAGTCCTATCAAAAGAGATTTTGGTTTGAATCCCGATGGGGTTGAAATTAATCTTTATGAGATGTGATGTGATGGATTTTGAAGATAATATATTTGCGCACCTACGCTCTGATATCTTCAATTGTCTATTAAGGTCGGTTGGAAGGGAACGCGAGTTAAGGTCATTATTTTGTATTAAAAAACAATGTTTGACCAAAATAAATAAAATATTGGTGGGTCGATTAAAACCATACCTCCACTTCTAGCACGTGTTTTTTGTTTTGATTTTTTATTCCTGGACCACCTCTGTGGTCAGAGTTTCTGGATACAGATGTCCCGGGTTCAATCCCCGGAGCTTCCAGATTCTCTGTAAATCAGTGGATCTGGAACGGGGTTAACTCGGCCTAGTGAGGACAAGTTACGAGCTTAATGGAATAAATAAGAAGCGGCACCGGTCTATAAAACTGAGATTAATGGCCATATAGATAGTTGTTATGACCACATGACACCCTCCATCCGCCAATGTTGGCACTATCTTCACCAACATATAGCGGTCGGTTGCGGGAATGTATCACTGCTATTGCTTTCATTAGAACTCATTTAAATACCTTGAATTTTTGTTTCCAGATTAAAAAAAAATAAAGTTTTTCTTTTCAAAACTGTAAATATTACGTCTCACATAATCTAGTAATCCTAAAAACAAAAGTAATTTCCTGCCTGACTAAAAAAGAATCCATTTCTCAGATCCGTGTACAATCGCTCTCGATACTTGTAAAAACCCGCCTCGGTGGCGTAGTTGGCTAACGCGCTTGTCGTGTTGAGCTCGACTGCTGAGGACGGGGAGATCGAGGTTCAAATCGTGGTCTGGTGAACTGTTTTTTTTTTTCCTAAATGGTTTTCCACTCTCCCTCCACGCAAATGCGGGTTCACTTCCTCTAATTCAACCTTCCCAATTCCTAATCCATTAGCATAATTAGTACTTAAAGCGTATAACCCAAACTGGTAGTAAGACGCGGTGCTAAATATTATTATTATTGATACTTGTAAAACTGGCAACCCTGGACAGAAAAACCCCCAAACTGACCCGGTCACAGAACCGGGAGAACTTCTCAAAACAGACAAGACACATCATCCGGGGAGAGGAGGGCTGAGGAGGTTATGTCAGACCTTATATCAACCTTACAAGTTGTGCAAGTCACGGACAAGCGAGTAACCGAACCACAACCCCCCCCCCTCCCCCCTTTCTCTATCATCCACCCAACCTTCCTTTCAAACCAACAACCGCCTGTCCTTTGTCGTAATGAGAGTGTTTTCTGTTGTTAGAATCGAGGTGCGTACTTTCTAAACACACAGTTTATTATGTCATCATGTGGTTTACAAGATTGACCTTTTTTTAAAGAAGACAATCTCGTGTTCCGTTTTTAATGGCGTGTTGCATTACATATGTTGCCTACACTCCAGGTGCTTACAGCGATAACTTTGACGTCTTGTAGCACCGCGATGCTATTTGGCGTCGCCGACCCAAAGTTCATTGCGTGGAAATACTTGTCTAGTCATCCTTTACAACCTGTATAACATTTTACCTGAAGATATTAATAACGTTCTATAATCTACCTTTTGTTTTATCACCGCGTCTTACTAACCGTTCGGGTTATAGGCTTATGTACTAATTACACTAAAAGCTTTAGGGATTAGGAAGGTTATATTTACAGGAAGTGTACCCGCATTTGCGTGGAGGTAGAGTAGAAAACATTGTTGGAAAAACCTATCTTAGTACTCCCAACCGAGATTCGAACCTTGGTCTCCTCGTCATCAACAGTATAGTATACTGGAAGAGTAGTACGTTAGATCACCGAAGTGTGTTTCTACCTAAATGAATTTTAGAATTTACATTAAAGGCTACACAGCTTAGAGATGATGTTATAAAATTGACAATTAAAGCGTCAGCGGGCCGGTTTAGTTTAGTGCACATAATAGGCGGAGAGCTTGGACGGGTAGTAAGATGAAAGCAAAGAGATATATTTTTATTTTTATTTTAGCACCGCATCAGGTTATATGTTAATGAGTTAGGAATTGGGAAGGTTGAAATTTTATAGTAAATGTATCTGCATTGTGTGTGGAGGTAAATTAGAAAATTATTTTGAAAAAAAAAAAAAACACGCTCAGTACATCCAATCGGGGTTCAACCCATTATCTCCCTGTAATTGGCAGTCTAGTCTAACGTGTAGTATAGAATGAATATTGATATGATTTGCCTGACCCACTTTTTTTTCAGATTGACTGTACAGGCCAGGTGTCCTATGCACTTGCGTAAATTCCCCCTGGATGCGCAGAAATGTCCACTCCTCATTTCGAGCTGTAAGTATCACGCAAATAATTGGACGTGTCACTTTTGATAGATATTACCAATACTAATTTAAAAAAACACGGATTATTTAGTAAAGTTTTATCAATATTGACCGTAAAAAAATGAATATTAGAATTTTATTTAAAGGTATATTTGCCCATTAGTAGTGGTACGCGTACCCTTCGGATATCTGGGCTATCAATTAGTTTTATTAATCATAGCATACATTTTGAATATAGAGCAGTAAGTTTAGTAAAGAAATTAAAATATATTTTATCTTGCTGTTATTGATTTATTTACGCCTTTAAAAAAAGATGTGACAATTTTTTGTTTTATTTTAGTTGACCAACGAAGATTTATTATAATTTGATGGGATCATTTTAAGGGTAGGTCTACCAGGGGTAAAAGGGGGGAAAGGGGGGGGGGGAGGGGGGGAAAGCCACGCTACACACATTTTTCAGAATAACAACTTTCAAATCTAAAAACCCGACGAAGACTCTAGCAAATACATTTCTTAAATAATAATTTAAATATGTCAAGATACTTCTTTTAATCTAAAGTGCTTTATAAATGCCTCATGATCGTCTAAAACAGGGGTACCCAACCCTATACCCATGGGCGCCCGCAGAGCCTTTTGCGTCTGCCCGCCACTTTTTGACCACAGCTGAAAAGTTGTTGAATAATAATTTTAATCTGTCACTTTTCTGCCAAAAATCAAGTTTGTGTGTATCTCCAGGTATGCTGTTCTCAAGAAGTTGGTGATTGAAAGCCCCCCTCATCCCATTCCCTCCCTCTCATTTCTCTTTCTTTGCCGGCTCATTTTAAAAGTGTACTTTAGTACTCGGAACTTATCATTATACTTACTAATATCACGCTAATACTTCCTATTTGCTTTGTCGCCTGAATAAACACAGAATGAACATATATTTTAAAAATGTACCTAAGCCCCAAAATGGTGGTGGATAGTTAAATATTTCTTTGTGTATTTATTTTGGTCTTGTTAAAATCGTAATTAAAGCAATATTTATTTTTATTTATTGACATTGACTTTTGGTTCGATGAAAATTGTTTCAATTGTTTAAACTGGTTTTGGACAAACTTTGTGTGTGTACCATTTGTATTATTATATATGCGAATCTAAAAAATATTTTATTAAATTTTAAACTCACAATTTGTTTTTTAATAATATGTATTTTTGTGTGTGTGGTTATTTGCATTATGAATTATGTTCGGGTGTAAATTTAGTTGAAAAAGGGATTGGTACCCGTCGAACTACAGTTAGTTTTGAATGTGCTCTAAGGTACAAAAAGGTTGGGGACCATAAGATGGCAATACTAACTCAGTTTGAAAAACAAATTAAACGAAAACATTCCAACTATATATTTCTCACATACTTATTAGCTATTAGTCTATTTTTTAAGAACATAGTTATTTGTTTTCTAAATCTTTGATGGGCCAGATAAAATCAGTTGGCTGACCCGTAGGTTTCTGACCACTGGGCAAGGGTATTGGGCGTTGTTGGATAGGTGGTCAGAAGGGAAAGAGAATCAAAATAAAAAATAACTTAGATTGAATTACAATTTCGAAATGTTCTTTAATTTACTATCTGAAGTAAAGTGTTGTTTAAGCCAAAGAAAATAATAATAAATATTATTTAATATTGATTTAAACACTATTAACAATATATATAATACATATTTACATATATATGTATTTTGTCGTGTTGTAGGTAGCGTTTGTTCTATTTCTAAATTTGTCAAGTATTAACGTTACTTTTCTAGATGGTTACAGAAGAAACGATCTCATTTACCGTTGGGAGACCACTAACAGCAAAGACAATGTGAAAATAGAGCCCAACATGGAGATTGCCCAATATGACCTGACTAATGTCACAACTCTAGACAACCAGATAGCTTCCAGAGGCAACTCAGGGAAAGGTATACTCATCTTATTTATGTATGATAACCGATACGACCATTCTAAACAACCAGATAGCTTCCATAGGAAATTTATGGAAAGAATATCTGGCTAATGCGTTTTATTATTTTTGACTTAATTAAGCCTTTCGTTGCTTCTCTGTTTATAAAAAACAGAATACATTGTTTTTAGGAGTTTTTCATGTACTAGGCAAAGTCCACCTTATCAACACATGTCTACTCACCCATTATCTTTGAAACCTCGTTCTAGACTATCGTTAGGCAAAGTCCACCTTATCAACACAAGTCCACTCACCCATTATCTTTGAAACCTCGTTCCAGACAATCATTAATAAGTCCACCTTATCAACACATGTCTACTCACCCATTATCTTTGAAACCTCGTTCTAGACTATCGTTAGGCAAAGTCCACTTATCAACACATGTCTACTCACCCATTATCTTTGAAACCTCGTTCCAGACAATCATTAAGTTAAGTCCACCTTATCAACACATGTCTGCTCACCCATTATCTTTGAAACCTCGTTCTAGACTATCGTTAGGCAAAGTCCACCTTATCAACACAAGTCCACTCACCCATTAACTTTGAAACCTCGTTCCAGACATCATTAAGTTAAGTCCACCTTATCAACACATGTCTGCTCACCCATTATCTTTGAAACCTCGTTCTAGACTATCATTAGCAAAGTCCACCTTATCAACACATGTCTGCTCACCCATTATCTTTGAAACCTCGTTCCAGACGATCATTAAGTTAAGTCCACCTTATGTCCACATCACCACCATTATCTTTGAAATCTCGTTCTAGACTATCGTTAGCAAAGTCCAGCTTATCAACACATGTCTACTCACCATTATCTTTGAAACCTCGTTCCAGACGATCATTAAGTTAAGTCCACCTTATGTCCACTCACCCATTATCTTTGAAACCTCGTTCTAGACTATCGTTAGCAAAGTCCAGCTTATCAACACATGTCTGCTCACCCATTATCTTTGAAACCTCGTTCTAGACTATCGTTAGGCAAAAGTCCAGCTTATCAACACAAGTCACTCACCCATTAACTTTGAAACCTCGTTCCAGACAATCATTAAGATTAAGTCCACCTTATCAACACATGTCTGCTCACCCATTATCTTTGAAACCTCGTTCCAGACGATCATTAAGTTAAGTCCACCTTATGTCTGCTCACCCATTATCTTTGAAACCTCGTTCCAGACGATCATTAAGTTAAGTCCACCTTATCAACACATGTCTGCTCACCCATTATCTTTGAAACCTCGTTCTAGACTATCGTTAGGCAAAGTCCACCTTATCAACACAAGTCCACTCACCCATTATCTTTGAAACCTCGTTCCAGACGATCATTAAGTTAAGTCCACCTTATGTCTGCTCACCCATTATCTTTGAAACCTCGTTCCAGACAATCATTAAGTTAAGTCCACCTTATCAACACATGTCTGCTCACCCATTATCTTTGAAACCTCGTTCCAGACAATCATTAAGTTAAGTCCACCTTATCAACACATGTCTGCTCACCCATTATCTTTGAAACCTCGTTCCAGACGATCATTAAGTTAAGTCCACCTTATGTCTGCTCACCCATTATCTTTGAAACCTCGTTCCAGACAATCATTAAGTTAAGTCCACCTTATCAACACATGTCTGCTCACCCATTATCTTTGAAACCTCGTTCCAGACGATCATTAAGTTAAGTCCACCTTATGTCTGCTCACCCATTATCTTTGAAACCTCGTTCCAGACGATCATTAAGTTAAGTCCACCTTATCAACACATGTCTGCTCACCCATTATCTTTGAAACCTCGTTCTAGACTATCGTTAGGCAAAGTCCACCTTATCAACACATGTCTACTCACCCATTATCTTTGAAACCTCGTTCCAGACGATCATTAAGTTAAGTCCACCTTATCAACACATGTCTGCTCACCCATTATCTTTGAAACCTCGTTCCAGACAATCATTAAGTTAAGTCCACCTTATGTCTGCTCACCCATTATCTTTGAAACCTCGTTCTAGACTATCGTTAGGCAAAGTCCACCTTATCAACACAATTCCACTCACCCATTATCTTTGAAACCTCGTTCCAGACAATCATTAAGTTAAGTCCACCTTATCAACACATGTCTGCTCACCCATTATCTTTGAAACCTCGTTCCAGACGATCATTAAGTTAAGTCCACCTTATCAACACATGTCTGCTCACCCATTATCTTTGAAACCTCGTTCCAGACGATCATTAAGTTAAGTCCACCTTATCAACACATGTCTGCTCACCCATTATCTTTGAAACCTCGTTCTAGACTATCGTTAGGCAAAGTCCAGCTTATCAACACATGTCATGCTCACCCATTATCTTTGAAACCTCGTTCCAGACGATCATTAAGTTAAGTCCACCTTATCAACACATGTCTGCTCACCCATTATCTTTGAAACCTCGTTCTAGACTATCGTTAGGCAAAGTCCACCTTATCAACACAAGTCCACTCACACCCATTATCTTTGAAACCTCGTTCCAGACAATCATTAAGTTAAGTCCACCTTATCACACATGTCTGCTCACCCATTATCTTTGAAACCTCGTTCTAGACTATCGTTAGGCAAAGTCCACCTTATCAACACATGTCTGCTCACCCATTATCTTTGAAACCTCGTTCCAGACGATCATTAAGTTAAGTCCACCTTATGTCCACTCACCCATTATCTTTGAAATCTCGTTCTAGACTATCGTTAGGCAAAGTCCAGCTTATCAACACATGTCTACTCACCCATTATCTTGAAACCTCGTTCCAGACGATCATTAATTAAGTCCACCTATTCCACTCACCCATTACTTTGAAACCTCGTTCTAGACTATCGTTAGGCAAAGTCCAGCTTATCAACACATGTCTGCTCACCCATTATCTTTGAAACCTCGTTCTAGACTATCGTTAGGCAAAGTCCACTTATCAACACAAGTCCACTCACCCATTATCTTTGAAACCTCGTTCCAGACAATCATTAAGTTAAGTCCACCTTATCACACAGTCTGCTCACCCATTATCTTTGAAACCTCGTTCCAGACGATCATTAAGTTAAGTCCACCTTATGTCTGCTCACCCATTATCTTTGAAACCTCGTTCCAGACGATCATTAAGTTAAGTCCACCTTATCAACACATGTCTGCTCACCCATTATCTTTGAAACCTCGTTCTAGACATCGTTAGGCAAAGTCCACCTTATCACACAAGTCCACTCACCCATTATCTTTGAAACCTCGTTCCAGACGATCATTAAGTTAAGTCCACCTTATGTCCTGCTCACCCATTATCTTTGAAACCTCGTTCCAGACAATCATTAAGTTAAGTCCACCTTATCAACACATGTCTGCTCACCCATTATCTTTGAAACCTCGTTCCAGACAATCATTAAGTTAAGTCCACCTTATCAACACATGTCTGCTCACCCATTATCTTTGAAACCTCGTTCCAGACGATCATTAAGTTAAGTCCACCTTATGTCTGCTCCACCCATTATCTTTGAAACCTCGTTCCCAGACAATCATTAAGTTAAGTCCACCTATCAACACATGTCTGCTCACCTATTATCTTTGAAACCTCGTTCCAGACGATCATTAAGTTAAGTCCACCTTATGTCTGCTCACCCATTATCTTTGAAACCTCGTTCCAGACGATCATTAAGTAAGTCCACCTTATCAACACATGTCTGCTCACCCATTATCTTTGAAACCTCGTTCTAGACTATCGTTAGGCAAAGTCCACCTTATCAACACATGTCCTCCACCCATTATCTTTGAAACCTCGTTCCAGACGATCATTAAGTTAAGTCCACCTTATCAACACATGTCTGCTCACCCATTATCTTTGAAACCTCGTTCCAGACATCATTAAGTTAAGTCCACCTTATTCTGCTCACCCATTATCTTTGAAACCTCGTTCTAGACTATCGTTAGGCAAAGTCCACTTTATCAACACAAGTCCACTCACCCATTATCTTTGAAACCTCGTTCCAGACAATCATTAAGTTAAGTCCACCTTATCAACACATGTCTGCTCACCCATTATCTTTGAAACCTCGTTCCAGACGATCATTAAGTTAAGTCCACCTTATCAACACATGTCTGCTCACCCATTATCTTTGAAACCTCGTTCCAGACGATCATTAAGTTAAGTCCACCTTATCAACACATGTCTGCTCACCCATTATCTTTGAAACCTCGTTCAGACTATCGTTAAGGCAAAGTCCACTTATCAACACATGTCTGCTCACCCATTATCTTTGAAACCTCGTTCCAGACGATCATTAAGTTAAGTCCACCTTATCACACATGTCTGCTCACCCATTATCTTTGAAACCTCGTTCTAGACGATCATTAAGTTAAGTCCACCTTATGTCTGCTCACCCATTATCTTTGAAACCTCGTTCCAGACAATCTTTAAGTTAAGTCCACCTTATCAACACATTCTGCTCACCCTATTATCTTTGAAACCTCGTTCCAGACATCATTAAGTTAAGTCCACCTTATGTCCACTCACCCATTATCTTTGAAACCTCGTTCTAGACTATCGTTAGGCAAAGTCCAGCTTATCAACACATGTCTGCTCACCCATTATCTTTGAAACCTCGTTCTAGACTATCGTTAGGCAAAGTCCAGCTTATCAACACAAGTCCACTCACCCATTATCTTTGAAACCTCGTTCCAGACAATCATTAAGTTAAGTCCACCTTATCAACACATGTCTGCTCACCCATTATCTTTGAAACCTCGTTCCAGACGATCATTAAGTTAAGTCCACCTTATGTCTGCTCACCCATTATCTTTGAAACCTCGTTCCAGACGATCATTAATTAAGTCCACCTTATCAACACATGTCTGCTCACCCATTATCTTTGAAACCTCGTTCTAGACTATCGTTAGGCAAGTCCACCTTATCACACAAGTCCACTCACCCATTATCTTTGAAACCTCGTTCCAGACGATCATTAAGTTAAGTCCACCTTATTCTGCTCACCCATTATCTTTGAAACCTCGTTCCAGACAATCATTAAGTTAAGTCCACCTTATCAACACATGTCTGCTCACCCATTATCTTTGAAACCTCGTTCCAGACAATCATTAAGTTAAGTCCACCTTATCAACACATGTCTGCTCACCCATTATCTTTGAAACCTCGTTCCAGACGATCATTAAGTTAAGTCCACCTTATGTCTGCTCACACCATTATCTTTGAAACCTCGTTCCAGACAATCATTAAGTTAAGTCCACCTTATCAACACATGTCTGCTCACCCATTATCTTTGAAACCTCGTTCCAGACGATCATTAAGTTAAGTCCACCTTATGTCTGCTCACCCATTATCTTTGAAACCTCGTTCCAGACGATCATTAAGTTAAGTCCACCTTATCAACACATGTCTGCTCACCCATTATCTTTGAAACCTCGTTCTAGACTATCGTTAGCAAAGTCCACCTTATCAACACATGTCTACTCACCCATTATCTTTGAAACCTCGTTCCAGACGATCATTAAGTTAAGTCCACCTTATCAACACATGTCTGCTCACCCATTATCTTTGAAACCTCGTTCCAGACAATCATTAAGTTAAGTCCACCTTATGTCTGCCACAAACCCATTATCTTTGAAACCTCGTTCTAGACTATCGTTAGCAAAGTCCACCTTATCAACACAATTCCACTCACCCATTATCTTTGAAACCTCGTTCCAGACAATCATTAAGTTAAGTCCACCTTATCAACACATGTCTGCTCACCCATTATCTTTGAAACCTCGTTCCAGACGATCATTAAGTTAAGTCCACCTTATCAACACATGTCTGCTCACCCATTATCTTTGAAACCTCGTTCCAGACGATCATTAAGTTAAGTCCACCTTATCAACACATGTCTGCTCACCCATTATCTTTGAAACCTCGTTCAGACTATCGTTAGCAAAGTCCAGCTTATCAACACATGTCTGCTCACCCATTATCTTTGAAACCTCGTTCCAGACATCATTAAGTTAAGTCCACCTTATCAACACATGTCTGCTCACCCATTATCTTTGAAACCTCGTTCTAGACTATCGTTAGGCAAAGTCCACCTTATCAACACAAGTCCACTCACCCATTATCTTTGAAACCTCGTTCCAGACAATCATTAAGTTAAGTCCACCTTATCAACACATGTCTGCTCACCCATTATCTTTGAAACCTCGTTCTAGACTATCGTTAGGCAAAGTCCACCTTATCAACACATTCCCTGCTCACCCATTATCTTTGAAACTCGTTCCAGACGATCATTAAGTTAAGTCCACCTTATGTCCACTCACCCATTATCTTTGAAATCTCGTTCTAGACTATCGTTAGGCAAAGTCCAGCTTATCAACACATGTCTACTCACCCATTATCTTTGAAACCTCGTTCCAGACGATCATTAAGTTAAGTCCACCTTATGTCCACTCACCCATTATCTTTGAAACCTCGTTCTAGACTATCGTTAGGCAAAGTCCAGCTTATCAACACATGTCTGCTCACCCATTATCTTTGAAACCTCGTTCTAGACTATCGTTAGCAAAGTCCAGCTTATCAACACAAGTCCACTCACCCATTATCTTTGAAACCTCGTTCCAGACAATCATTAAGTTAAGTCCACCTTATCAACACATGTCTGCTCACCCATTATCTTTGAAACCTCGTTCCAGACGATCATTAAGTTAAGTCCACCTTATGTCTGCTCACCCATTATCTTTGAAACCTCGTTCCAGACGATCATTAAGTTAAGTCCACCTTATCAACACATGTCTGCTCACCCATTATCTTTGAAACCTCGTTCTAGACTATCGTTAGGCAAAGTCCACCTTATCAACACAAGTCCACTCACCCATTATCTTTGAAACCTCGTTCCAGACGATCATTAAGTTAAGTCCACCTTATGTCTGCTCACCCATTATCTTTGAAACCTCGTTCCAGACAATCATTAAGTTAAGTCCACCTTATCAACACATGTCTGCTCACCCATTATCTTTGAAACCTCGTTCCAGACAATCATTAAGTTAAGTCCACCTTATCAACACATGTCTGCTCACCCATTATCTTTGAAACCTCGTTCCAGACGATCATTAAGTTAAGTCCACCTTATGTCTGCTCACCCATTATCTTTGAAACCTCGTTCCAGACAATCATTAAGTTAAGTCCACCTTATCAACACATGTCTGCTCACCTATTATCTTTGAAACCTCGTTCCAGACGATCATTAAGTTAAGTCCACCTTCTTGTTCCTGTTATACACAATACAGAAACATTGTTTTAGGATCATTAAGCAAAGTCCACCTTCTCAACACATGTCTACTCACCCATTATCTTTGAAACCTCGTTCTAGACTATCGTTAGGAAAGTCCAGCCTTATCAACACATGTCTGCTCACCCATTACTTTGAAACCTCGTTCTAGACATCGTTAGTAAGTCCACCTTATCAACACATGTCTACTCACCCATTATCTTTGAAACCTCGTTCCAGACAATCATTAAGTTAAGTCCACCTTATCAACCTGTCTACTCACCCATTATCTTTGAAACCTCGTTCAGACATCATTAAGTAAGTCCACCTTATCAACACATGTCTCTCACCATTATCTTTGAAACCTCGTTCCAGACATCATTAAGTTAAGTCCACCTTATCAACACATGTCTACTCACCCATTAACTTTGAAACCTCGTTCTAGACTATCTTAGGAAAGTCCCCTTATCAACACATGTCTGCTCACCCATTAAACTTTGAAACCTCGTTCAGACGATCATTAAGTTAAGTCCACCTTATCAACACATGTCTACTCACCCATTATCTTTGAAACCTCGTTCTAGACATCTTAAGTTAAGTCCACTTATCAACACATGTCTACTCACCCATTATCTTTGAAACCTCGTTCCAGACGATCATTAAGTTAAGTCCACCTTATCAACACATGTCTGCTCACTCCATTATCTTTGAAACCTCGTTCAGACATCATTAGTTAAGTCCACCTTATCAACACATGTCCACTCACCCATTATCTTTGAAACCTCGTTCCAGACATCATTAAGTTAAGTCCACTTATCAACACATGTCTGCTCACCCATTTACTTTGAAACCTCGTTCTAGACTATCGTTAGGAAAGTCCAGCTTATCAACACATGTCTGCTCACCCATTATACTTTGAAACCTCGTTCCAGACTATCATTAAGTAAGTCCACCTTATCAACACATGTCTAGCTCACCCATTATCTTTGAAACCTCGTTCCAGACATCATTAAGTTAAGTCCACCTTATCAACACATGTCTAGCTCACCCATTATCTTTGAAACCTCGTTCCAGACATCATTAAAGTCTAAGTCCACCTTATCAACACATGTCTCTCACCCATTATCTTTGAAACCTCGTTCTAGACTATCTTAGTTAAAGTCCACCTTATCAACACATGTCTGCTCATCCATTATCTTTGAAACCTCGTTCCAGACGATCATTAAGTTAAGTCCACCTTATTACCTGTCTACTCACCCATTATCTTTGAAACCTCGTTCTAGACTATCGTTAGGCAAAGTCCACTTATCAACACATGTCTGCTCACCCATTATCTTTGAAACCTCGTTCTAGACTATCGTTAGGCAAAGTCCACCTTCATCAAATGCTAGTTATGTCATCAGTCATCTGGTAATGATGTTTGTTTCAGACGAGCACTCGATGATCAAGGCGGTGTTCCATCTGAAGAGGCACACCGGGTTCTTCATGCTTCAGGTGTACGTCCCTTGTGGTCTCATCGTGTGCTGCTCTTGGGTCAGCTTCTGGATAGACCCTGACGCTGTACCAGCAAGGGTGCATCTAGGTCAGGGTTCCTTCTGGAGAAATGGGTGCTAGCCAATATATCAATCATTGTCACGTTGTTAATTTATATTTATAATTAGTGCGTTCAATAACAAGGATATTGACGGATTACCAGCATCGGCGGTGACTCAGACTAAATAGCTAGCTCATTTTTTTGAGTTTGCCAGTGATTTTGGAGGTCGGGGTTGTAATACCTGCATGAACTTCTAAAGGGTACTTTTTTTTTACTATATGATTACTCATTCTCTCTCCCTCCATGCAAATGTGAGTACAATTAGTTTAAATTATACCATCCACATCCTTTCCCAAGCACACAGTGACTAAAGATATAATTAATTACTATTTTTTTTTGTGGGCCTTACTAATGGAGATAGGGGTGAGAGAGAAATAATTTTAGAAAGAGTGTACCCGCATTTGCGTGTAGCCCTACCATGCCATTCACCTGCCCCCTTCCGGTAATTTAAACGAGGGAGACATGCCATAACCCACGTTTCCATTAATGCGAGTAGCGACTTAATCGTTAAGGGTTTTGGGATCAGTAGAGTAACCTGGAAGGAAAGGTATCCGCATTAGCGTGGAAAGAGGATGATAAAACTACAGTGATGGATTACAAGTAAAAACCGTACCCTGATGGGATCCAAACCCTGTCATTCTCGTCATCGGCACTATACAAACATGGTACGAGCCTGACTCCTCAATCCCCATGACCACTGGTGCAGAGTTCACTTTCTCTATCGCCCCCCCCCTACCCCCCCCTTTTCACTTGTTCTCTCTTTCACTCTATTTATATCTCTCTTCCCCCTTTATCACCTCTTCTCACTCCCTCTTCATCTATTTCTATCTTTCTCTCTCATGTCCTCTCCCTTTCTCTCTCCCTCTATCTCTATTCCTTTCTTCCCTCCCTTTTTTCCTCCTCTTTATTTCCCTCTTTCCCTTTATTCCGCTCTCTTTCTTTTATCCATCTCTCTTTGTCCCCCTCTCTCCCTCCCCTTTTCTCTCCAATCCTCTTTCTCTCATTTAATATTAATCCCCCTATCTAGCTTCATTTTACTCTCTTTCTGCCATCATTAGGACCGAGACTATAACGCTCATTCTAATCACAATAGTTCTTAGCTTCCCAGAGATGAGCACGCAAGGAGAGATATCTTGTGGTTAGAACTGTCTTCATGATCTCGTCTCTCAGAACATAAAGAGAGTGATAATTCTCTTGTGATTGTTAGAACTATCTTCATAGTCTCGTCTCTCAGAACATAAAGAGAGATTCTTGTGTTAGAACTATCTTCATAGACTCGTCTCTCAAACATAAAGAGAGAGATATCTTGTGATTAGAACTATCTTCATAGTCTCGTCTCTCAGAACATAAAGAGAGAGAGATCTTGTGATTAGAACTGTCTTCATAGACTCGTCTCTCTGAACATAAAGAGAGAGATATCTTGTGATTAGAACTATCTTCATAGTCTCGTCTCTCAGAACATAAAGAGAGAGAGATCTTGTGATTAGAACTGTCTTCATAGACTCGTCTCTCTGAACATAAAGAGAGAGATATCTTCTGATTAGAACTATCTTCATAGTCTCGTCTCTCAGAACATAAAGAGAGAGGATCTTGTGATTAGAACTGTCTTCATAGACTCGTCTCTCTGAACATAAAGAGAGAGATATCTTGTGATTAGAACTATCTTCATAGTCTCGTCTCTCAGAACATAAAGAGAGAGAGATCTTGTGATTAGAACTGTCTTCATAGACTCGTCTCTCTGAACATAAAGAGAGAGATATCTTGTGATTAGAACTATCTTTATAGTCTCGTCTCTCAGAACATAAAGAGAGAGATATCTTGTGGTTAGAACTGTCTTCATAGACTCGTCTCTCTGAACATAAAGAGAGAGATATCTTGTGATTAGAACTATCTTCATAGTCTCGTCTCTCAGAACATAAAGAGAGATCTTGTGATTAGAACTATCTTGATAGTCTCGTCTCTCAGAACATAAAGAGAGAGATATCTTGTGATTAGAACTATCTTCATAGTCTCGTCTCTCAGAACATAAAGAGAGAGAGATCTTGTGATTAGAACTACCTTCATAGTTTCGTCCCTCTGAACATAAGGAGAGAGATATCTTGTGATTAGAACTATCTTCATAGTCTCGTTCCTCTGAACATACAGAGAGAGATATCTTTTGATTAGAAGAACTATCTTCATAGTCTCTTCCCTCTGAACATAAAGAGAGATATATATTGTGATTAGAACTATCTTCATAGTCTCGTCTCTCAGAACATAAATAGAGAGATATCTTGTGATTAGAACTATCTTCATAGTCTCGTCTCTCAGAACATACAGAGAGAGAACTGTTATGATTATAACCATCAACATACAACCGAAATCATCTCTGACGGAGCTGCAGGTCTTATATAGAGAAAACCTTCATCTTCGCTCTCTTTCGGTTAACTGTTGCCAAATCTCCTCACCCTCAGTTATATTGGAAGGTGTACGGCCGGGGCTAGAAAGAGCTACTGGCAGCCTTGACTGACCAGCGTTGCCAAACTTACCTTATATTTGAGGGGAGATTGACCACACAAAAACTAGAGAGTGACAATTCCCCAATAGTAACCATACAGTTCCCTCAGCAATCGACCTCGTGTTGTAGTGAGTGGTAATTCCCCCTGGCTACGAGTCTAGGGATCCCGGGTACGATTCCCTGCTGGTACCTTGGGTAGTTCTCCCGAAAATTGTATTATCCCAACGATCACCAGGATATGATAAGTTAGACTTAAGTTAGGTTTAGGTGTTTCCACTGGTTCCACAACCTCATACTCACTATTATTATTATTATTATTATTATTAGCACCGCGTCTTACTACCCGTTCGGGTTGTACGCACTTACGTTAATGTGTAATGGTAGGGTGATTGTGAGAGGAAATGGAGGACCTACAGTTTAACGTGGGATCCGAACCACGGTGGAGGCCTGGCATTCCACACATTCACAAGTTGTAATTAATACACGTCTTGTCAGAGGTGAAGGAAGGGTTTGGTAATCTGATAAATCTGTACCGGGACCGAGGATTGAACCCCGGCCGCCAGCACAGAAGTCCGACACCTTACTCCTAGACCGCCAGGTCACCCGTACTCACTATCACCCTCACACTCACTATCACCCTCACACTCACTATCACCCTCACACTCACTATCTCCATCACCTCATCTCATCGGGACATGGAAGGAGCCTCCATGGAAAGGATGTACGATTAGTACATTAGTACTGGCTAATCTTTCCACTACAGGGCTACGAAGATGTAGCCCAGACCCGCAATATTAGTATGTAGTTCCCTCAGCGTTGATATCTAGTGTAGTCTCAGCCCTCTATGTCACATGGTTTCCAGGGGTGACCACGGCCCTGTCCTTGACCACCCTGGGTTTCGGAGGGAAGGCTCAGATGCCCAAAGTGCCGTACGCCACCGCCCTCGACTGGTTCATCATCCTCTGTTTCTTCTTCGTCTTCGGCGTGATGATAGAGTTCGCCACCATCAACTTCATCGACAAAATCACGGCGGAATGGAAGAGGATCTTGAAAGAAAAAGGAATCATGAAAAGGAAGAAGCCAATTTTTATGGTAGAGCCATGTTATACTATTTTTACTTTCTAATAGAAAAAAAAATGTATTATATCAGCACAAGATTTATAAACTAATTTAAATCTAGAACAGACACAACACTCAATCCCCCGATCGTTAATTATTATCATTATTATTATTATTAGCACCGCGTCTTACTACCCGTTCGGGTTAAACGCACTTACGTTAATGTGTAATGGTAGGGTGATTGTGAGATGAAATGAAGGACCTACAGTTTAACGTGGAATCCGAACCACGGTGGCGGCCTGGCATTCCTCACATTCACAAGATGTCTTGTCAGAGGTGAAGGAAGGGTTTGGTAATCAGATAAATCTGTACCGGGACCGAGGATTGAACACCGGCCGCCAGCATAGAAGTCTGACACCTTACCCCTAGACCACCCCCACCAGGTCACCCGATCGTTAATTAATCACTGTGAAAGTGAAAACCCACATTTCACCGATGATAAATTTTTTGACCATGCCGGGAATAGAATTAGGGACCCTTGGTTAATTAGTCATAAAACTTTACCGACTGAGTTGAGCTATCCAGCTTTTTATGTTTTAAAGTGTTTTTTTTTAAAATTAAACTAAATGTTAGATTCCTTTTTCTCAAAAAAAATTTTTTTTTTACTTGTAGCACTGTTTAAGGTGGTATGGAAGGCGACGCGAGTTAAGGTCAGTGTTATTTACGTTTTTATGGCATTACATTTGTATCAAATTAATAAAATATTGCTCCAGTATCAACGTTTAGTTTAATTTTCTTCCCACGGTGATATCAACAGTTGTTGAATATCTGTCATGAGCATGGCGGAATTATCTAAGAAACTTTTTAAATTAAGATAAAAAGTCGTCATTTAATTCATTCTTGACAGATGTTCAAGAAATTTTGAGGTCACCATGTGAAGAAAATTAAATTATATGTTTGTACTGGATCAATATTTTATTTTATTTGGCATAAAAAAAAGTTTGCCATAAAAACTGTAAACACAATAGACTCACATCCCCTTCCATCCCACCTTAAGGGCGTTGCCTACCTGTGACGTCACGTCAAGCCAAGATACGATTCCCCATGTTAATGTACTTACGTTTTATTCGGTGAGTTTTAAGAATATTATGACAAAATAGGAAACATAAATTCTTAAACAATTCTAAAAACCGATTCTATCATCAAGTGTTTAGTTTGTAAACTATTTTTTAATCGTCTACAACTCAGGGTATTGGGTATATTTACCAAAATGCCCTGTAAGAATCTTCCCTCTACGATGTGGATTAAAATAGTCCGCGGAAACATTTGTAGATCTAGAAAACAAAAAAAGATCAATACAATTTTGAAAAGCAAGTCAATACTGCCCAGACGTAAATAGTAGATGGAGTGTGTATACTCGTCATCGGAAGAGGAGAGGTGTTATCGGAACATATACAAGAGGGCTCACCAGATTAAATACTCAGTTTATTCCTTCTATTTCTAGTTTATACATTTCTGATGACCTGGTGGTCTAATGGTAAGGTGTAAATAAGACCTCTGTGCTGAGGTACGGAGTTCAATCCTCGATCCCGGCACAGATTTATCTGATTACCAAACCCTTCCTTCACCTCTGACAAGACGTATATTAATCACAACTTGTGAATGTGTGGAATGTCAGGCCTCCACCGTGGTTCAGATTCCACGTTAAACTGTAGGTCCTCCATTTCACCTCACAATCACCCTACCATCACACATTAGCGTAAGTGCGTATAAACCGAACGGGTAGTAATACGCGGTAATAATAATAACAATAATTTATACATTGATGTCTAAGTGTGATAGTGCTGAGTGTGTTTAAATTAAGTGCGTCAAACTAATATGCAACCCACTTCTCAAAATAATTTTGTAATCATCAAGTAGGCAAACTTTGTTAACTGAGAAATCGTTTATTTTGTGTTTTAAGTCGTACGTTAAAAAAGTGACGGGTGCTCAGTTTCAGATAAGAAGGAAATCAAGGATGAGCATCTTAGGAGACGACACCTTGAATATCCCAAAAGACCGTCAAAGATCCGCCTCCATGGTCAACATACCTTCCTCGGGACCGGCCCTTAGCGCCCCTTTACCATACGCGATCGTCAACATTGACGCCGACGCTCCCGATCCAGCCCCGTCGGTGAGAGTCGACCGGTCAGGGGGTACCTACGGGAGGATCCATAGACGTGGCGACACGCCCGAGGTCCGCGTGGTCTCTCCCATCATCCGGATAATGAGGAGACTCTCGAGTGCCGTCAGCGTCCGCCGAGGAGTGGACGAAGACGACAACCCCGTTATGATGGACGGTGGTTCCCGCGTGAACCTCCTCGACGTCCCTCGCATCACCGTATCCAGGAGACACTCGGAGAGTAACGTCAGTGAGATCAGCGCCGAGACCGTCTACGAAGATGACGTCCACGAGCACATCTATGACGAGATACACGACGTCATAGATATGGAGGACGACGTCTGCGAAGACGACAGGGCGTCTCGGATCAGCGTCGCCGTAGGGAATATCGTCTCCAACACGAGGAGTCCTTTAAGAGGTTCCTGATGAAGCCGATTGATCTGTGGAGAGACTTCGAGTTCTTACCCGGAGAGGAGGAAGTCACGAGACAGGTGAATAGCGGGGAGATCCCCGACAAGTTCGGCCATATCGACATCAAGGCGAGGAAGATCTTTCCCATCTCTTTCTGCGTTCTGTTGCTGATCTATTCTTTCGCTTACATGTACTATATAACCGATGATTTCCCTGTGAAAGAATTTAAAACGTTGAGAAGGAAACGCCTCTGATATCAGTAGGAAAAAAAAACACTCCTAGGGCCTGTCAGCAAATATACAGCAAACGGGATCAACGGATTATCAACAAAACACCTCTCCTTTAAAACGGGAGTGCAGGGAATGAGAGAAAAGGTCACCGAAGAGCTGTTGAAAATCTGTCGAGGGTATCTTGGAAATTTAATGACAACTTTTTATCTTCATTTAAAAAGTTTCTCATCTAATGCCACCATGTTCATGACGGATACTCAATAAATGTCGATATAATCATGTAAGAAAATTAAACCCTGTTTCTATTGGAACAGTGTTTTTTCTTTACTACAAAAATTTGTTTGAATGAAAATTGCAAAAAAAAAAAAAAAACACTAATTTTTCTACTATTAACTTACACTGCCACCTAAAGAGGTCCGCCTACTTGAGTTTATTTATCAACATTTCATATTTTATATTCTTGTTCATTTGTCAGATATTTTAACAAATTGCTACTTAGTTTGAAAATGTTAACCAATTATTAGAAAATTAGTCCTTTAAAAATGTTCAGCCGTTCACACTGTTATATTATTATACTTTCGCTCAATATATGAAAGATGTGATCTTGTCAAAAGTTACTTTATCAATAATTACTTCATACTGGAGATATTTGATACGTTCTTAAAATAGAACAGTTTCAAGCTATTATTAACAACACCAAGTTTATTTTTATTATTTCAAAGAAAATTAACTAAAAGTTTATATTTTGAACTTCTCCCAACTAAACAGTTTATTACTATTAACAAAATTGATTGATTTGCAAATAAAACTATTATTATTATTATTATTATTATTATTGCTAGGTGTTCTGTCTTACGACAGGTCCATTACTTGTGTCAGCGAATTTATACCGCCAATGCGTCCTATCCTCTACTAGAATTTTCTTATTTCCTTCAAGTCATCTGATATCTGAATCCTCCTCCTTCCTAAGCTCCTCTTTCCCTCAACCTTGACTTCTATTACCTCGTGCATCTAAGGATGTGGTTCAATCCTCGGTCCCGCACAGATTTATCTGATTTCGAAACCCTGCCTTCACCTCTGACAAGACATCTTGTGAATGTGGGGAATGCCAGGCCTCCACCGTGGTTCGGATCCCACGTTAAACTGTAGGTCCTCCATTTCATCTCACATAAGCGTAAGTCTGTATAACCCGAACGGGTAGTAAGGTGCGCTAATAATAATAATAATAATAATAATAATAATAATAATAATAATAATAATAATAATAATAATCTAAGGATGTGCCCGATCAAATTTGTTTTATACCGAAGAATCACATCCAAAATGGTTCTCTTCTCACCAGCTCTTCTTAGGACTTGTTCATTTGTCACCCTGTCTGTCCACCTGATCTTCTCAAGGCTTCTCGAGCACCAACGCTTAAAAACATATTTCAACCTTTAAATTAAAAAGGTTCGAATAATTTTTACCTAGATATGTTGTTTGTATTTTATTTTTCTGTTTGAAGATAATTTTAGTTTTCTACATTATATTTTCCTTTGCAGAAATATTTTATACCTACGCGTCAAACAAGACCTCTAACATGGCAAGAAATATTGTAAACGATTAGTAATCATTTCGTTTCCCCATTTTATATTTATTTAATAAGTACAGTTTCCAAAACTTTCCTTTGTTTAAGTTGACAAACTAAATTTAATAATAATAATAATAATAAATAATGGAGAGTTTTAAAATAAATCTTTAAAAAACGAACATTCAAAACAATAGAGCTAACAAATGAAAGTTGAGTTTTCAACATTCATTTGTTTTGAATGTTATCCTTTTCAATATTAAAAACAAACAAAAAATCTCAAAATGAAGTATAATTTTTAATACATACATGTTAGTCCTCTTTTTATATTATTTTTCTTGCAAATTTAATTTATTAAGAGGAGGGTTTTCTTTAACTCATGAGCAAAAAAAAAAAGAGCCATGTCTTTGTTTTTTTATTTCTTCTTAAGGAGATAGAGTAAAACAAATACTTTTTAACAAAATGTAAATATAATAAAGTGTCGATCCACTAAATAAAGTTATATTTTATACATTTTGGTCAGCAAAAAAAAAATGTGGTAAAAAATAGAACAATACAATTTAAAATAGCATCTAAAGAAAGAAAACTTGGCGAATATATCAGTATAAAGTTTGAAAGTAGCACCCTTTATTAACATTCAACTGTCAAATTATAAGATAAAAACTCTGGAAAATGTTACCAAGACAAGCTATTTTTTTACATGAAAATATGACAAGATGAAGATTATCTTAAAAACCTTCGCTATTTTAAATAATTTATTTTATTTATTATTATTTATTTTACAGTGGCGGTTCGTAGCTAAAATTAGTGGGGGTGTTACTTCAGAAAATGTTTAGCCTTTGTTTTAAATTTGTGTAAAAGTAAAAAAAAAATTATATAAAGAAAATGTATTTAGGAACTTGATAAAATCTTAACAAAAAAAAAATTTATTTACTTACTTTAACTTAAATTGTTACAGTTCAAGCTTGATCTATTCATTTAAGAATGAAATCCATTCTTCTTGTTTTAATTTGCGCTAAAAATCCAATAATTTTCTTCTTGATCTCTGGATGACAATTGAGGCAATTTTTCTCCATTGAAAGTACTGCAAGCGCATTTAGACTTTCTGTTAAATAAAAGAACCGAAAAAAAGAGGAATCAAATAGAATAGCTGGAAGCAGAATTATAATCTAATTCTACACTCTTCTACACTTTATCACATTCAAGAATATGGTACACGTTTTTAAGCTCAAAACACGCTAAGTAAAACAAAAAACTTCCTTCCACCATCACGCCAGAGCCGGCACTGCGAGAGGCACAGTGCTCTCTCTACCTGGCAGTCCCACCTTCCTCCCCAACCCCATTCTATGTTCGCATGCACATAACAGTCAAACACCACGTCTCTGGCACTGTGAAGCACACAGTTCCATACAAATATTTTTTTATCTTTTTCATAAACTGGGGGATGGCTACTGAAGTACTGACATTAAGCTTAAGGAATATATATTGTATTACAAATATAAATAAAGAATTAAAGAAAAAAATGACTCATTATATTAAATATTATCGATAATATCAAGTGGAAATAGGGGGATGCTGCAGTATTGCAGTGCCTATACACGAGTGGCCATTGTTTATTTATCTATTTTATTTTACTGGATTTATTTTTTAAATCTGATTATTAGCATTTTAATATTTAATAAGGAAGGACGAAATTAAAACCTCGATTACATATACCCGAATTAGTGTGTAGTGAGAGAATAAAATATTTAGGAGAAAAAAATACCCTCCCGACTCAGAACGCCCAACCAGGATTCGAACACAGAACTGTGCGTTCACAAAGATAATCCAGTATTTATCGAGAGTGATGCCTTTATACCACAGGACTATCCATATTGGTATATAATTTTAAACACAAATTTGAATGTTTAAATTAAATATTATGACTTAGGTAAAATTCATTTTTAAATCACGGATGAGGTTTGGATGGTTTTCTACTCTCCTTCCACGCAAATGCGGGTAAATTACCTCTAAGATGCTTCTTTCCTCATCACTACCCCAATAAATTAATTGTCATATTTGCGTATAGCCTGAACAGGTAGTAAGCTGCGGTGATAACAAAACAATGTTGTTGTCTAGGCCTATAATTTTTTTTAAAGTTATCTTTAAATTAGCACCATGACTAGACTAAGTTTGAGTTTTATTGTATCATAATATTTTCAAACTTGAGACCCGTTGAGATACTATTTTGGTCACCTAAAACCCTTCAAACAAATTTTGATTTAAACAATTAAACAGTTAAATAACACAAACAAAAATATTCCAAAACAAACTTTTAATGTAAAACATGTTTTTTTTTACTTTGTTTCAAATTTTGACAGTTTGGTCTGTGGATATTAGTTTATTATAAAATACACATCATGTATCGTTTTAAAATATTTCATATTAAAAAAAAAAGTAGATTTCATTAGAGCTGACATGTCACGTTTTTGAGGTCATGTCATTAAAAACACATGGAGGTTAATTTGTTTCTGGTTGGAGGAGAGGAAGAACGATAACAAAAATCGTGTGGGTGGAGGGGGCGAGGGGGGGGGGGGTTGAAACGAGTATGTGAGGGAAAGGAGGGAGGGGTCTTGTGTGTATATATATATATATATATATATTTTCTCTTTTCATCCTCTACTCCGTATATATCAACTAATAGTGCTTGCTTGAGTGGCTTCTTTTTTTTTTTAATATAAACTATTTTGTTGTTGCCTAGCTGCCAATATTTATGATGCCTTTACATTTACCTCCCATCATAATTGTTTAAGTCTGAGACTTACGGTTGAGTCAAGTTTATTTTTTTAGTGCCACTTCTTACTACCCGTTCGGGTTATACGCTTATGTACTAATTATACTAATATTTTAAGTATTAATAAGGGTTAATTTAGAGGAATTGCACCCGAATTAGTGTAGAGAGATAGTGAGAAAACATTTGAAAAAAAACCACCCTAAGTGCACCCTACGGGATCGAACCACGATCTCCCCATTATCGGCAGGTAAGTCTTACACGAGAGTGACGCCTTAGACCTTAGAGCCGGGTGATATTAAATTAAAATCTCCCATAAAACTTATAAGGAATTATATTTTTGCACACATCTATTAAGGGAGGAGATGTGTATGTGTGTGGGTTTGTGTGTGTGAGGGTTCAACTTATTTTTGAATCATTTATCTCTAATTTTTTTTGTTAATTATTTTTTGTTTGGTTTTTTTTGCACCCCTCATTAATATTATTATATATTATTATTATTATTAATTATTAATTATTATTATTATTATTATTATAAGTTATTATTATTATTATTATTATTATTATTTTATTTATTTAATTATTATTATTTTTTATTATTTATTATTATTATATATTATTATTATTATTATTATTTGCTTCACTCAAGGGATGCGGTTTATTTATATTATTCAAAATACAACTGGGGCATAAATTTAAGTCTCACTTAAGGGAAATCAACCCTTTGCTCTGGACCCTGACAATCCTAACTGCAGATTATGAATAGGGGGTGAATTTAGAAAGACTTTAGGAATAAATATAACACCTCATTAGAATGGGTTTAGATTCAAACTCATGACTTCTTCATCCCCAATGAACCAGTCTAGGTGATATTTACACCTTTGTCCGCGTGTACACCGAAGATATTCACTGAAATATTGATAATAATATTATGAGGTCATTTAATAAGTCAAAAACTTTACTACGGTTAGATTATCTCCGACTAGTGAATAACCCACATCGGTGGTCACACGATCTAAGGCGCTACTCTTGCAGTAGACTGTACTACCTACGACGGGGACATTGATGTTCAAATCTCGGTCAGGTTTACTGAGGATCCCCCCCCCCCAAATGGTTGTCCACTTTCCCTTTCATGAACATGAAAGTACACTTCTTCTAAATATAACCTTCTTCATCCCTAAAACCAATATTGTAATTAATGTATAAAATTATAACCCGAACGGGTAGTAAGACACGTGCGTTGCTAAACAAGAAACTAGTTAATAAATTATTCTTGTCATGTCCTAGAACAGAACCAAGGTCCGCAAGTCTACGACATGGATCTATAAAAAAAAAACTGTAACTCACCACTAGTCTAGGTGAGCTGGTTTGCATGGTGAGACTGATGCAAGAACTATCTCATTATAATAATTTATTATCTCACCGAGAACGGAAGTTATTGTTAAATAAAAGTCACTTTTAGGGTGGGGATGTAGGGGACGCGAGAAAGGTAATTGTTATTGCCGGTTTTACAGCCAAACATTTATTTTTTAGCCAAATTAATAAAATATCACTCCAGTAAAACAGAGAGTTTAATTTTCTTCACGTGGTGATTCAACGTTGTTGAATATCTGTCAAGAGCATAGCGGCATTAGATGAGAAACTTTTTAAAGAAGAGAAAAAGATGTCATTAAATTCCAGGACACCCTTCATAGATACTTATAATATTAATATTATTATATATTTATACTATTTGTTATTTACATATTTTTATAAATTTATATTATTTGTTATTTAAATATTATTTTATATTTATATTATTTATTATATTATTTATATATAAATAACTATAATTATAATATTATAAATATTTAATTATGTATACCTCATATGAATATCTAGTTATACTAAATTTTAGCCCCAAACATTAATTACTTTACCTTAACAAAGATACGCAAAAAAACAAAAAAAAAATACCAAATTAGACTCTTTTTATAACTCATGAAGTGTAATTAGTGAATCACTATTTATATCTTATATCACTTGTTAAATTTGTGCAATAATTTTTGTATTGTTTAATGACCTTCAGTGAACCACAAAAAAATTAAAATTATCATTTTCTTAAGTTTTTGTTTCAATAATGTAAAAACGGTTAAAAGAAAAAGAATAATTTAAAAAAAAAGTTTGTTGTGAAAATTCTGAAAACAGAGTTAATATGGCTTTGGCAAAACGGATACGTGAGTTTTGATCTAGTAACTTTTGCTAACCGTCAGTTATCACCACTCGTACTCTGGCTGGAATCTAGGTAAATAACGCCTGGATGTATGACATATCTGCAACCCGTCAAAGCGCTCCGGTAGGCGGGGTGGCCTAAATCGGTGTCTTACAGACGAGCCGTGGAGCCTAGACATCTGTGACAGCATGAATGCTTGTGGTGCAATCTATCCTACCCCTGCGACCCCATTTTAGTTACAGTAGCCCCATGGCTTCTTTGGTTGAGGACTGACAGCTCACAGCTGAATTCTGACAGTCATCATTTAGGTATATACCTAAATTTTGACTGTCAGAAGTGACAGCTGCTAAACACATGTTTTTGTAGATTATATGGTTTGGCGTAGGATACATAATTTGGTCTGGTAACTTTACAAAGCCATCAGCTGTCAGATGTGAGCTGTCTGTCAGCACCAAAGAAGCCATGGGGCTACTGTAGTATCATATATATATATATGGAGTAAGACGCAGTGCGAGAAAAAATGTATGGTTTGATTATTGTTATTTTTTTAAATATTTAATGGAGTACGTAGAATACTAGAAATGTCTGCATGAGCTTTTGTTTTTTAGCTCCTCGTCTCACTACCCGTTTGGGTTATACCCTTATGTACTAGTTACGCTAATGGTTTTAGGAGGCTATATTTATAGGAAGTGTACCCAAATTTGTGTGGAGGGAGAATGGAAAACATTTTGGAAATATAACCTTAAACACACCCGACCGAGATTCGAACCTCAACCCCCTCCCATCCTCGGCAGTCTACTATACTGAGAGAGTAGCGCGTTAAATCACGCGGCCACCGAAGCGGATATAAGATTGTTTTCAGCAATACTCAGTTCCAAAGTCTATCACTATGTCATTCAACTGTTCGAGAGTTTCGTAGGTTTTTAATTTCACCTCTTCCCTGTGGTCTAGGGGTAAGGTGTCAGACTTCTGTGCTGGCGGCCGGGGTTCAATCCTTGGTCCCGGCACTGATTTATCTGATTACCAAACCCTTCCTTCACCTCTGACAAGACATCTTGTGAATGTGTGGAATGCCAGGCCTCCACCGTGGTTCGGATTCCACGTTAAACTGTAGGTTCTTCATTTCATCTCACAATCACCCTACCATTACACATTAGTGTAAGTGCGTATAACCTGAATGGGTAGTAAGACGCGGTGCTAATAAATAAATAATAATAAATAAAAATAATAATAATAATAAATTTCACCTCTTGTTGTGGGGGGATTATAGTGGAGTCGAGGGAGAAGGAAGGTTGCGAAGAATCATCAGTGGATTCAAGGTGTGGTGAGATCTGGAAAAGGTTGGTAACAACTGAGTTACAACAGAGTGCAATCAGCCATGGTAAACTTGTTACCTTTCATGGTAAACTGAGTGTTCATGCTGCCAGCGCGCACTGAATGGTGAGAACTAATTTAGAATGAAGTTAATTAAACGTTGTGTGGTTTAATCTATGTGTTTTGATGTCTGGAAAGAGTAAAATAGGGTTGGTAAAGGGGGGGTGGAGGGAATATCTACAAAGTCTTCCTTGGTTACCGTCTGGATGAGAGGTAAAACTAGGTTTAAAGTATAAAGGTATCCGTGCTTAAAAACTGGGTTGTAGTTCGATTTAGTTGTTATTATTATTTAGCACCGCGTCTTACTACCCGTTCGGGTTATACGCTTTAAGTACTAATTACGCTAGTTGGTTATGGATTGGGAAGGTTGAATTAGAGGAGGTTATCCCGCATTTGCGTGAGGGAGAGTGGAAAATCATTTAAGGACAAAACTACCCCCCGTTTACCCGACCGAGATTCGAACCTCGATCTCCCCGTCCTCAGCAGTCGAGTTCAACACGAGTAGCGCGTTAGCTAACTACGCCATTGAGGAGGGTGATTTAGTTGTTAATGTGGCTATTTAATGACATTAGAGCACGATTGCTCAATATGTTAGGTTACTTTAATTTTTTATCGCTGTCCACTTAAAACATACATTTTAAGTTACATTAAATTAAGCTCAATCTGCTGTTATCACCAGTCTAATTTAAAAAAAAGTTCATTTAGTAGAATTTTAGCAGAAAAAACCATTCAAAAATACAAAAATTTTGTTTATTTTTGTGGTCAACATTGATACATTTTAATATATTATTATTACTATTCAGGTGACCTGGTGGTCTAGGGGTAAGGTATCAGACTTCTGTGCTGGCGGCCGAGGTTCAATCCTCGGTCCCGGCACAGCTTTATCTGCTTATAAAACCCTTCCACCACCTCTGACAAGACATCTTGTGAATGTGGGGAATGCCAGGCCTCCACCGTGGTTCGGATTCCACGTTAAACTGTAGGTCCTCTTTCATCTCACAATCACCATACCATTACACATTAGCGTAAGTGCGTTAACCCCAATGGGTAGTAAGACGCGGTGCTAACAATAATAAAAATAATTATTGCTATTGTTACTTAAAATCTTTTTATCGGAAAAGAAAAGTTATTTTATTTATGACTTAATTTTGAAATACAAGGTATTATTTCATGATGAACGCATGTTCGTATATACATATATGTATGAATTTTAAACGTAAACTAATCTTATTAATTGTATTTAAAATTAAAATAATCTAAAATTTCCAAGAATGTTACGTATTTAAAAAAAATAATAAAATAATTACTTAAGTTATTTGTAATGTCTTTTTCATTTTAGTTAAGTATACTTTTTTATTAATTCCAACATACATGCACTATCATAATGTTAATAAAGATGCTTGTATTAATTTTCGTTAGTATATTTTTTAATATTCATTATTTTTTGATGGTTTTTAAAATAACGATTTTAGTTTTTCTTTCATTTTGAAAATATATTCATACACATACATATATTTGTTACGTAATCACGTTCAAAAAGAAGATATCGATGACCTTTTTATGGCAATCCGAGAAATATCGATTAATGTGTTTTAGTAAGGTTTTTTTAAAATATAAAACTGATTATTTTTAAACCATGTAGCGTTTAAAAACTGTTCAAATTATTATTGGGATGAATAATTAAACAAACAAACACTGTTTTAAACTTTGATCCCGAATTAATTAACAAAAAAAACCTATGGGGAATAATGTACAAGTTGGCAAACTTCAGTTCAAAAATTACCTAAGATCACACAGTTGCAAGTTGAATAACTATGGTACCTGCTTCGGTGGACCCCTGGTCTAAGGCGTTGCTCTTTCAATATACAGGACTGTTGATGATGGAGAGAACGGGGCTCGATCCCAGTCGGATGTATTGATAAATTGTTTTCCACCTCTTCCTCCCGCAAACTCGGGTACATTTCCTTTAAACTCAACCTTAATTATGCCTAAGGATTCAGCCAAACTAGCGAACGAGCAAGCATCCTTTCTTCACCCCAATGGTGATTCTGATTCGTAAAGGCCTACTTTGATTATAATATTGAAGTATTTTAACATATCAGTTTTACATATATCGATATAGTTTATGATTTTCCAAATTAAACTAGGCCGCTAGTAGCAAGTGTGCTAAACCTATCGATAATTATATTTAAAAAAATCAAATATCGTGTCAAAATGAAAAGTTTTCTTAGCACTCAATGAACCAACATACAATAATATTGCCCAGCGCCTGTAAACTAGATTGTTCCGGCTCGAGCGCGCGCGCTTGAAAAATAGAACCAATTTTATATTTCAAGCGCGTTGCTCGGGTCACTCGCCCGGTCTGGCCTTACCCGTTAGATTAATTGGTTAATTAATTAATTAATATAACCCGGGTGAATACGAATTATGGTCGATTTTGTTAATTTAAATTTAATTTAATAATATCAAAATTTCATTAAAAAATATATATATAAATTTTGTCAGATTAGTATTTTGTTTCCCTCAAACAAAGAACACCGGTAAAAGATTTGTTTCAACCGGCTATTATGACGGCCATAACGTGACCAAAGGGAGATAATTAAAGCTACAGAAGAAGAATAAAAATTAACAACATCCAAAAAAAAACATTATATGCTGTTTAACCTATCTTTAGTTTGTTTTGTATCTACATATTTTATCCTTAATTTTTATATTTGTTGCATATTTGTTGCATTTATATAAGAGTTGATTTTTAACAAATTTTTACCCGAAAATAAAATATTTTATTTTAGCCCATCAACTTTTTATACATAATTATTTTATAAATGATCATACTCTCCTCGGTGGCGTAGTTGGCTAACGCGCTTGTCGTGTTAAGCTCTACTGCTGAGGACGGGGAGATTGAGGTTCGAATCTCGGTCGTGTGAACTGGGGGTGGTTTTTCCTAAATGGTTTTCCACTCTCCCTCCACGCACATGCGGGTTTACTTCCTATAATTCAACCTTCCCAATTCATAATCCATTAGCGTAATTAGTACTTAAAGCGTATAACCTGAACGGGTAGTAAGACGCGTTGCTAAATATATATACTTAATAATAACATTTTATTTAACAAAATCCAATCGTTTTCACAAATAAATGTCTCTAAAGATTAGAGATCGAATCCCAGGTGGATGAAATAAGAGATTGTTTTTAACACTGCCCGTCAGGGTTATACACTTATGTACTAACTAGATAGCTGTTGCCCGCGGCTTTGCTCGCGTGGAAGTTGATTATATACAAATACGAAAATATACATATGTATTTACAGATTAATTTAAAATATTACGTTACGTTAATGACCATAACTTGACCTCAGATCAAAAATAATGCAAGTCCGATACAAACTTTCACCCCCTTTTTCATCCCTTATTAAATAAAATTTCCAAAATTCCTGAAACATGTATTTATTTGTTTTACGTCAATAACCGAAATACAAAATTTTGTTTATGTAACTTTCAAAATGACGGACTTTCATACATATTATCATACATATTATCATCCCATATTTTGACCCCTTTGGGGTGTAATTTTCTAAAATCCTTTCTTAGTGGGTGCCTACATAACAAAATGAATATACAGTCCGAATTTCATGCTTGTAGCCTTGATAGTTTGCGCTCGGCGATGATGAATCAGTCAGTCAGGACATGTTATTTTATAAGTATAGATTACGCTAATGGTTTTAGAGATTAGGAATGTTATATTTAGATAAAGTATACCCGCATTTCCGTGAAAGGTGGAAACCATTCTATAAAAACCACCCTCAGTACACTCGCCTGAGATTCGAACCTCTATCTCCCCGTCATCAGCCACCGAAGCGGTTATGGCAGGTATTTATCCACATGTGATTGGTGGATAGGATTTTCCTCATTCAAGGGCACCTACACCAAATTACCTCCTTTTTGTCTGGCTCTTAAATTAAGCCATTGATATCTCATGTGTCAAACGTGCTAGCTAAAAAAAAAAATACAAAATGTCTTACGCCGTCCAAAGGTTGAATTAGATCTTTGCCGGGTTAGCAAATTGCTCTCCGTGTTTGATATGATTAATCCCTTCTGCTAACTATCTCACGTTTCTAGAATCATCGAACCTTCTAGTTCATAGACTCAAAAAAAGAAATCTTCTTCCAAGGTAAACGTGTGACAAGCGAAACCAAAACCTTGAAGGACTCACTAAGTTTCCAGCTCATGAATCTAAACAAGTCTTGAAGGAGTTCCCTTGCGTCGGAGTCCTTTCGCCTTGCTCTTCCAAGTTCGATACATCGGGTGGGAAGGAACCTTTGAAGATAAGGGGTGAAGAACGGGTGGGGGGAGAGGTTGAAAGGTCAAAGATGACAAGCCCACTGAATGACTATCATGTCTCCAAAGAAAAGGTGATAGACAACGCTGTCTCTAGGCTTCAAGATGAACTGTAACAAGATAGCGGCACGTAAAAGTTAAGCACAAAATACATTTTTTTTAAATGTCCATGGAAATTTTCTGTTGTGGACAGTAAATTTGCTCTCAATTTGATCCGGAAAAATTTTCAATGTTTGGATATTTTTTTTTTTTTTAGTAATTATTCTGTTCTGGAAAACAGTTCCAAACAGTTCTAAACAGAACGAATGTACTAAACAATAACCCAAGTTAAAATTTATCCTTCAATTTAATTTATCCTGAGGTCATCAACATCTGAAATATTCTCAAATGAGCTTCAATGAAGCAATGGTAATGTTATCAGTTTTCTTATCACACACACGTAACGATCACAGAGCTTTGTGGTTGAGTGTGTAACTAACTTGGGGCTGTTGTAAATCAGATATGTTAACACCTCATTATTATATAATCATTGTTTTTACGAATAAATACATTTCCACATTGGGTTTAATGATCTGAAAGTTTTAACCGAAATATTTTCATCTCTATTTGATTTTTATTATTATTAGCATCACGTCTTACTACCCGTTCGGGTTATACGCACTTACGCTAATGTGTAATGGTAGGGTGATTGTGAGATGAAATGAAGGACCTACAGTGTAACGTGGAATCCGAACCACGGTGGTGGCCTGGCATTCCCCACATTCACAAGATGTCTTGTCAGAGGTGAGGGAAGGGTTTGGAAATCAGGTAAATCTGTGCCGGGACCGAGGATTGAACCCCGGCCGCCAGCACAGGAGTCTGACACCTTGCCCCTAGACCACCAGGTCACCTCTATTTGTTTTTAATTCCATTCTTAATTTATGATCAGTAAGATAAATGAGATACCACCATGTTTAACCCTAATTTAGAGACTTCTGTCGATCTGGAAACTTTCCCCCCACGACACGGGAAATTTGAGATATTTGAATGCCTATATGATACTAAACAAATGGGAAGTATTACTTTTCAGAACGCCCACGTAATTAAAATAATTTTTAACGTTGGCTTAAGGATTTGCTATCATCCTCCTCCCACCCCCTCCTCGTCCCTAAACACACTATTTAATTTATTAATGTGTATATGTAATAGGCTCTCCCAAACCAACATCTTAACCTATTCCGTCCATAACTCGAACCCCATACCTCCTGTCAACAATGCCAAAAAAAGATATACGAGTCTAACGTCTTCAGGACTACTATAGCGCTGTTACAGGATCTTTAGAAACGGTCTCAAACTAAAATAAAGACTAGGAAATTTAAATTTGAGTAAAATGTTGTTTATTTTGTTCTAGCGACATTTTGTCTATAAAGTAGGACAACCTAAAATGTTTCCTTGTCATTCCTCGCTATTCATCATCTTCACGTAAGAATCGTCGGACACCAACATAATATTTTGTCCCCCCTCCCCCCTCTTATGAGTAAAACATGTGTTTACCCAGTAAGTTGGTAAACCTTCTACTTCCTCCTCTATCCGTCTTGTCTTCTCTCAAGTCGTACCAACCATGCCGGGATTACGAATCACAGCACGTCAACCCTCTCGCCATGTCACTACAAAGAGGCCGATGTTACAAGACGCGTGACTTCACAAGGAGGTATACTTATGTGACGCAAGGGGTTATGGGCGTCGTTGTGGAAAGATAAGCGACACGGATGTTTATGTTGAGTTTTTATGGGTGTTTAAATGCAAAAAAATAAACTCTATATATTTTATTCAGTGGTGAAAACTGAATCATGTTTTAAAAAGGGATAAACTTAGGTTGCGGCTTTTTTTGTTTTATTTTTACCTTGTCACGTTGTCAGTTCTTTTTAGGGGGTGAAGAATCTAATACACTGTGTCTGAAATAATATGGCGCTTCTCCCCCCCCCCCCCTTTTTATTTGAAACATTCTTCCTGTGGTAGAATGGTCTAACTAAGCCAAGGATGGTCCAACAATTTTTAATCTCAACGATTAAATCTGATTATGTTTACACCGCGAAGGAAATATAGATTTAGTAATCCCATAAACTTGACATAGGCATACAAACAACACTTAATAAACCATTACTTTCAATACTTATGTTTAAAAATTATATTTTTGCTTGTTAGAGTCGTTCAAATTTTACTGCCAAAAAAAAAGTTTATTACGTTCCAAAACATATATATTTTGAAATATGTTTATACATACACTTTCACAAAACCTCTTACTAATCAAATAAATACATCATAAAATTATATCATAATATTTTTTAAATAAATATATTTATGTTTGAATAATTAGCCATTTTTCATCAAGGCGTCAGTCTCACAATAGATTATACTGATAATTATGGTGAGTATATCAGTGCTCGAACCCCAATCGAGTGTACTGAGGGTAATTTTTTCTCCAAATTGTTTTCCACTCTCCATTCACGAAAATTCAGGCACACTTCATCTAATTTATACCTTCCTCATCGTAACACATTAGCGTAATTTGTACATATGTGCATCACCCGAACGGTTATTAGAACACGGTTCTAAAAAAAAAGTTACCACTTAATCTATTACATAATTTATATTACTCGTTAAATACCGAGTTTGGATAATTTCGTGCTCCATGTTTATCCGTCCGAGCTATCCGAATACTTACACTAATGAAGGAGGTATGAAAACGATAGAATTTAGAAGATATGCTCCCAAATTTGCGTGCAAGTAGTATAAAAAAAAGTATGACTAATTTTTGAATTAGCCATATTTTTAAGAATGTTTTTTTTAGAAATGTAGTTAATTATTATATAAAGAGTGTTTCATATTCACCGCCTCCGTGGTCTAGTGGTCAGAGCTCATGGCTTCAGATCCACAGGTCCCGGGTTCGAGCCCCAGATCTTCTGTGAAGCAGTGGGTTTGTAATGGGGTCAAACTCAGCCTCGTGAAGACCAATAAGGAGCTACTTGAATAAAGAAGTAGAATTAGCGGCTCCGGTCTAGAAAACTGAGAATAATGGCAGAAGGTTTCGTTGTACTGACCTATTGGCACCCTCTATCGGTAATTATTGGCACCATCTTTACCCTCATGCAACGGCCACACGGTCGGTTTAACTTGCTTTTAGGCTGACATCGTAATTTTTATTTATTTTCTTCCTGTGTTTATAAAAAAAAATCCATATTTTTTCTGAGGAAAGCTTACTAAAAAAAAAGCTTAAGGTAGTTTACTGATCGCTTATTTTTGAACATTTTTCTCTCATAAAATAATGTAAGTATAAGATGGTGTCGGTACCATTAAAACAAAAAAACAGCACAAACAAACAAAAATATTTCTACTGCAAGATAAATCAACCCAAAAAAAAAAATATGTTTACATTCTAAATATTTGTATAGTGGAGAAAAAGGTAAAACGTCCGACTGTTTTGAGAATGTGTTTATTTAACGGGTCCTGACACTGCTTGTGTTGTTCTTAGAGTAAAAGAGATCCCATTAAAGTGGTAAGAACGTCTTAATTGTCCGCCGGCGACAAATGAACTCTTTATAAAACAAACAAATCCATAAAAGAGCCGAGTTGTTGAAGGCCGTCTGGAATAATAATTGTTGTGGTTAGTTGCCATTTATTTTAGCTGTTGGCTTGAGGGGCAAAACCGACTATCACAAGACTCAAACTGTGTGGGTCTAAGGGAACAGGAAGAAACTTATGAACTCTTCAATAACTTTGGTGGAAGATATATATATACTAAGGTAATGCGTTAGGGCTGAGGAAGGTTTTATTTATATAAAGTGTACCCGCATTTACGTGGGGGGAAAATATAGCAGAGAAAGATTTCGGAAAAACCACCCTCAGTACACCCGACAGAGGTTCGAACCTCGATTTATCCATCATCGGCAGTCTAGTCTACTGAGAGAGTAACGCTTGAGACCACGCGGCCACCGATACGGGTGATATAAAAGGTTATTTCTATGAAAATTGGGTTGTAGTTCTCAGTATAACCTATTATATATATATTATACGTGTAACCTGATCGGTCACTGAGACGTGATTCTAAAAAGTAGTTAAAAAAATTATGTTAGTTTGAGTTTTGAGGGAGGGGTTTTTAGCTCTCCAAAACCCCTCCCCCTCTCTTTTCTCACGTGGGTACTTACTCTGCGTTCAAAAGTGATTGTTGAGAAAAGATTCTATCAAGGAAGGTTGAATAAGTTATCAATTATAAGCTTGATTTGATTTCCGTCTGTTCGATAAACAAACCCCCATTACGACCCCTTAACCTCCACCGTAGCATCCCTGTAACGCACCTACCCTTCAGTCACTTAAATTATTTTCTCCTCTGATATCCAGAAAATTCGAAACAAATCCGCTTTATTCCCTGTTTTACGCAAGGATATATATACCCCTCAAAAAAACCATTTACTTGGAACAAGAAAACTAGTGTTATTATGATAAATTATCGTGAAATAAATTGTAACAGTTTTGGAAACTGTTTAAGATCTTGAAGTAGAGATAAATTCTCCTAAACTTCTTTTATTTTTAAATTTGCCAATGTCAAGAGATAAAAGAATTATATAATATATCTAATTTTAGGAATAACTTCTTAAAATATCTCGGATCAAGATGAGACAAAAAAAAAAGTTTTAGTAACATGCACACAAATTACGAAACGTTTCTTTACTTAAAAAAAAATCAGTTTAGATTCTCAGCTAGAGGGGATGAGATTTCGGGGATGAAGTGGGGTTGAAATTATAGTCCATACGCATGCGCAAGACATACATTTACCGAATTTGATATCGCTTCTCTCCGCTTCGTTGAAACTCGACATCAACAAAGTATCAGTTGCCCTAGTTCAATAAGAGAATGCGCTCGTTAACAGTTGACAAACGAATAGATTTCTTTTTGAAAAAAGAAACAAATTAAGGAAGTGTTCATAAACGATTTTGTTCGTGTCTTTTTAATTCATGAAAATTAAGTAGAAGTGATCAAGAGATTTGATTTGGTTGAGGCAAAAATACATCTTAAGAATATTAAGCGAAGTTTCTTAAAACTTTTTAACTGTGCGCTAAGATAATAATTTAAAATAATGAAACATAAATACTAGTTTGCACTTCTCTGATCTTAGTTTATTGTTGCAACTCTGTTTTCGTTTTCCTGATGAAGAAACTTATGACCCTGGTTTGTGTGTAAGTAATTAAAATTTTTCATTAAAACAAATTATAAATAACTAAGTATTTAATTTTGATGGTATTTAATGAAATTTTGCCAACTCCACTCAAATTAAATATCAGGTAAATAAGTGACATTACCTATGATGGTTATTATTTTGAAATAATTTTTGCATAGCCATTTTATATACAGTCCAATTTTCAAAGGAAAAGTCTTTTCTGACATCTTGAAAAGTTACTAGATCTACTTTCACATATTCATACATAAGTTATGTTATCTGCAGATGTAACATTTGATAGATATAATCATTACCTATAAAATAACAGTAATATTATAGTAAAATGTATACATTGTTAACCTCAAAAAAAGTTTATATTTTCTAAAAGGCATTTCCTATGAAAATTGGACTATAAATAGGGTTATTATTATTAACATCTGCAAAATCATATTTTTATTCTTTAAATAACTCTATACCTAAAAAACCTCATTGTTTGAACTTGTGAACTGGGAAGCTTTTGTGAAATTGTATTGTTAAAGAAATATATATATATATATATATATATTAAAAATTAGAAAACGTCGAAATCACAAATAATTAGTTAATTACTAATTTTTAGATATCAGTACAAACAACAGATGTTAACAAACAGCGGGCACGTGTGACTTTGGATCCAGATGGCTTGGCATCGATTCCAACTTACCCCTTAATCATTTTGTTTGGTCACATTTAAGTTTGCCCAGCCTTTCAAAATGCTAATTCTTGTGTAGTTATTTTTAAGGTGGCATGGAAGATAAGGTGAGTTACATCCTATTTATTTTTTTTAGTTTTTATGACAAAAAACATTTTTCGTCCTAAATAAATAAAATATTGCTCTAGTAGGTAATTTAGTTTAAATTTCTACTCGTATTAATCGCAACAGTTTTTTAATAGCTATAATATATCGCATAATTTGAGCAAGACTTTTTTTTTCTATTTAAAAAGTTTATTATCAAATGATAATATGCTCATGACCAATATTCAATAAATGTTAAAGCATGAAACTTGAAGGGGTAGTAAGACGCGTTGCTAAATAATAATAATAATAACTGTTAAGATTACTAAATTTATCTATTGAATCAATATTTTATTTATTTTGACCTTAAAAAATGGCGTCTTATCATAAAAAACCAAAACTTTAACTCTTGTCCCATCTTAAGAACTCAATATCTAAATTGGATTCTTTCATGTTGTTTAGATTTAAGTTGTTCATATCCAGTTTCAGCATTATAGCGTAGGTATGAAATAAAATTAATTATACAAACATAAACATAAATATAAAAATATAATATAATTATTTAGACTAAAAGTTCTTTATTTGTACATTTTCTGAATTTATATTTAAGTATTGATCATGCTTGGCTATGTTTATTATAATAATAATAATAATAATAATAATAATAATAATAATAATAATACACGCTTCAGTGGCCGAATGGTCTATGGCGTCACTATTTCAATAGACTGGACTGCCTGCCGATGATGGGGAGATTGGGGTTCGAATCCCAGCGGGTTTACTGAGGGTGTTTTTTTCCCCCTAAATGGTCTCTCTTAACCCAAGTGCGGGTACACTTCCTCTAGATTAAACCTTTGCATCAAACATAGTATTCGTAAATTTGAAAAAAAAAAACATTGACACGGATTCGAACCCGGGACCTCTTGTTTTAGCGTGCCAATGCTCTGGTAGAATATAGGTAGAGCATTTATAAGTTAAACCAAGGGTTTCTAGTTCGATTCCCGTGTCTAGGTATCATGTTTCAAATTTACGAAAAAAAAAAAATCAAAAGCTTTTACCAACACATACCCTTCTTCTTGGATCCAATAAATTGAAAATGTTAATATCCGAGGGGGGGAAAAAAGCTTATCTTCTTTAAATTTGCAACCACGAACAACAAATAACTTTCCAAAGGCTTTACAATGAAGGAAAGTCTAAGGGAAAGCTCCTTCATTCTCTCTTCTGTCACGTAACATTTCAAGGGCTGGATTGTTTCTGAAGCCGACAAGAAGGAATTATCTAATTAGAGACGAATGTGTGAAAACTAGGAATAGTTCGTATACCTCCCCTCCCCCTTTATAAACCCTGTCACCTTCCCCCCACCCCCCTTACCACCCTTTTAAAGCCAGACCAAACAATGCACCTGACATTTTGAAAAGCCGGTTTCATTCCGTCATCCGGATCGCGGTTCTGTCCGGTCGGAGTCACTGTTGACGCTTTCAAGCCACCACCCCCTCCCCTCCTCTCACCGCACATACAGACAGGCGTGAATAATTAATGTATCTGGTGATTTGAATCTCATCGTCGCTAAGCCTACACAGAGATTCAATCCAGATGCAGGATTATCCACTCCACCGCGTTTTAAATACGGACCAGGTTCCCACCAGCTTTGGTATTTTGTCGCGGTGGCGTTGTAAACGAACGGGTTTAAAAAGGATGATGTGTGGGAAGCGGTTGTACACTGCCTGTCTTAAAATAAAAATAAAAAAGATCACATTTCGAAAGTTGCACACACGAGAGTTAAAAGGACAGTGGCTTTGGTTCTAGTCAAAATAGTTAAATGAGTTGTGCTAAACGACATTGCCTACTTGGTGATTTTCGAAGCTATTTTACGAAGCGGGTTGCAGTTTAGTTGGACGCACCTAAGCATTCTAAGCACTATCACATTTAGACAACAACGTATAAAATAGAAATAGAAGGGAATAAATTGAGCAGTTCCCCATACGAGGCCTCTTGTTTATGTGATGATAGCATCTCCCCTCTTCCGCTGACAAGTATACACACTCCATTTGCACCTGGGCCAGCATTTACTTGTATTTCAAAATTGCTTTTTTCCTTGTTTCCTATCCTAGTTAGACAAATTATCCCAAGTAATTTTTAATCTATAATCTGGCAGAAAGATTCCTACAGGACATTTTCTGGAATAAAACAAATAGTCTTGAGTTGTAAACGATTGAATGAAAATACGTTTAAAAAAATTAAAAAACCTTTCAAGATTAGAATTTTTTTTTTTACAATATATAGGACTATATTTATAAATATTTGAGAATTTATTGTTTTCATTTTGTTGTTGTCCGACACCTTAGATCAGTCGGTAGCATGTCTGTTTACCGAGTTAAGGGTATCAGATTCGATTCCCAGCATGGCCGAAAAATGTATCATTGATTAAATGTGAGTTCCCCTTCCCACAATGCTAAATTAACGTCTGGGGGTTTGTATGTTGTGTTTGTTCCAAATTTAAGTAAATCTATACATTGTGTGCTGATATAATCAATCAGTCGGTTCAGAAAGTGCAAATTAAACAACTAAAATACATTAAAAAAAGAATATATTGTGTTGTTATATCTTTAAAACTCGTTGAATAAAACGTCAATACATTAACATGGGATGTACTACATTATTTTGGCTGTCACCTCACAAGTAAGCAATAACCACTTTAAAGACAGTAAGGGTTCGGGTACGGCCAGACTGAGCGCGCGAGCGAGCGAGCGAGCGCGCGAGCGACTAAAATATAAAATAGAACACATTGGTTGTAATGGGGGGTGGCCACACTGGAGCGAGCGAGCGACTGAGCGCGCGAGCGACTGAGCGCGCGAGCGACTGAGCGCGCGCGCTTGAAAGATAGAACTGGTTCTATTTTTCAAGCGCGCGCGCTCGACCCGGTACAGTCTAGTTTACAGGCGCTAGGCAATATTATTGTATGTTGGTTCATTGAGTGCTGGGGAAACTTCTCATTTTGACATGATATTTGACTTTTTTCTATCAGTGATAGGTTTAACACACTTGCTATTAATGGCCCGGTGACCTGGTGGTCTAGGGGTAAGGTGTCAGACTTCTGTGCTGGAGGTCTGGGGCTCAATCCTCGGTCCCGGCACAGATTTATCTGATTACCAAACCCTTCCTTCACCTCTGACAAGACATCTTGTGAATGTGGGGAAAGCCAGGCCTCCACCGTGGTTCGGATTCCACGTTAAACTGTAGGTCCTTCATTTCATCTCACAATAACCCTACCATTACACATTAGCGTAAGTGCGTATAACCCGAACGGGTAGTAAGACGCGGTGCTAATAATAATCTAACTAGGGTCCGCTAATTACGCGCTCGCTCGCTCGCTCGCGCGCTCGCCAGTTTGGCCACCCAGTCGCTTGCGCGCTCGCTCGCTCGCACGCTTGGCAGTCTGGCCGAACCCTAAGAAAGCACCTCTGAAAGATCTGTGCTCCAATTCTGGCATGGTCGAGCTTTTTTCTTTTTTTTTTTTATCATCCCCATAGGTACGGCAGTGAGTTTTTAAAAAGGTCGAATAAACTCTATTGGACCCTTGTTCGATACCAAACGATGCCATAATAATTTGATAATTGTATGTACTAAGGAAGAAAACTAATATTTTTCACAATGCAATAATTGCGAAGATTAGAAGATGAAAATGATATTTATGTTACGGGTGTAGCCGCATCAAGCATCATTTGTGAAATTTTAAAAATGACAGATAATACACAAGTGAACATAAATTATTTTCATAATCCCTTGGTTGCATACATTTTTTTTATAAGTTTTATTTTAATCATTTGGGATTTTCAGGCAATATAAGCTTGGTTTACGACTTACGTCATAGGTCTACAAAGAGAGATACTAGCAGACAGCTTCATCTACTGTTGGTTTATCCCCCCCTAGAGCAGTGGTTCTCAAACTTCTTAATCACACAGACCCTTTAACCAGGAGCACCTGATTTGCAAACCCTTGATGTAGATATATGATTAGAAATATATAATCATCAATTTATAGTATATTATTTGTATAAATTAGACATATATTTTTAGTGTTACTATAAGTATAATAGAAATGAAAATTAAATAAATGTAGGTATTATATTTGTACATTTTTAGTCGTAATAATTTTTTAATAATTATAGAAATAATTACAATAAAAATTAAAAGAAATTATAACCTGTATTATATTTGTAAATTTATAATCGCTGATAAAGTGAGGAATGAAACTCCTTGTATGACTTAAAAATATCGTTGAAATCTGTGCCAATTTTATTGACCATCCCCACTCTTAAGACGATTTCATTTCACATTTTTTTCATACTATAAAGAGCATAAAAGGCTTGATCACACAAATAAGTTGTTGGAAAAGACATCGAATGTTTCAGTGATTTGTCTACAAGTTCTTTATGCTGACTGACGAGAAAATTTATATAAAAGTAAATCTCCAAATTCTCCTCAAATATATGGGCACAAGCGGCGTGGTCAAACCACCACTTTTCGACCACACTTTCTCGCCGGACTTTAATATAAGATAACATCTCCATTGTGTATAATATACACATCGATTTACCCTTTTATATAAAATTTTATAAGATCTACAAAATATATAAAGGTATGTTACGAATTCCTAGGACGGTCTCACCGACCCTTTGGACGAGCCTTGGGGACCCCTGGGGGTCCACTGAATCCATTTTGAGAATCTCTGCTCTAGATTAACCAACTGTTTCTAGTTTTGTGTTGCAAAACTTCTGCTAACGTTCGAACTGCTAAGCCACTCAAAACGGATTTCGCTCTCAATATTTTTTATAAACTTGTAGTTAAGTTTTTGTCTATACATGGCCAATGACGTGTAATACTTATTAATATATAAAAAAAAAAGTTCTATGTATAAAATTGAGGCTTTTTATTCTTTTCAGCCCCCAATATCCTCGTCGCTGAAGGTCCCATAAAGTGCTACAAGCTAACCCCCCCCCCTCTGACGCAACCCCCCCCCCCCCGACCACTTAGACGGGAGACTTAGAGTCGTGGAACGTGACGTATCGTTCCATCAGAAGTTCGGGTTCAAAGTGGGATAGAAAAGTCACTTCAAGACAAGGTCTCCATTATGGATTGCTGTTTTTTTTTTACTTTAAAAAAAAATATGATCCGTTAAATGGATTTTATTTTCGACTGATATTGAGCGTGAGCGATTTTTGAAAATTATACCACTAAGGCTAGGATTTTTTTTTTTGCACTAATAAAATCGTTAACTATGACCCCCCTCCCCACCCCCCCAAACAAAAAATGTTAAAAGAACATGACCTAAAAAAGTTTGAATTTACTTAAATTTATATATTTTTGGTCACTGCTTCTGACAAACGTTCGGTATTCACGCGTACGTAATATGTATTAATTACGCTAATATGTGAAGAAACTTGAATTTAAAGAAATTAATAATAATATTTAGCACCGCGTTTTACTACCCGTTCGGGTTATGCGGTTTAAAGAAAGTGTATCCGCATTTTCACAGAGAGTGAATAGAAAACCATTTAAGAAAATCAACCTCGGGTACACCCAACAGGGATTCTAACCCCTATTTATTCGTCATCGGAAGTCCAGTATTTGTGAGTCTGACGTCTCAGACCACGAGGCCACAAAAGCTGGTCTTTTATAATAGACTCTTGTGGTTTTTTTTTTAAATTAACCCCGCCATTGACCGAAGTTGCCTGAAACTATTTGATAAATAATCTGAATATCATATAATTTTTTGAAAAATTATTTTGGATAAAAAGTATTATTTATTTAGATATTTAAAAACATCTACTGACAAATTATTATTATTATTATTATTTATTATCACTTTATTATTATCGTGTGAAATATTTGCCCTTAGGGTATATTATTTTGTGCAAGTAATTTAATATTTTCTTTAGAAAAATTCTATGAGTAATTAAATACAAATATGCGCTAAAATTGAAAATCCTTGATTATTAAATTATCTGTAAAATAAATAAATACAACTTGTTATAAACTTTATATATAATATATCACCAATACACAGAATAAAAGGTGACCTGGTGGTCTAGGGGTAAGGTGTTAGACTTCTGTGCTGGGGTCCGGGGCTCAATCCTCGGTCCCGCACAGATTTATCTGATTCAAACCTTTACTTCACCTCTGATAAGACTGTTAATCACACTTGTGAATGTGTGGAATGCCAGGCCTCCACCGTGGTTCGGATTCCACGTTAAACTGTAGGTCCTCCATTTCATCTCACAATCACCCTACCATTACACATTAGCGTAAGTGTGTATAACCCGAACGGGTAGTAAGATGCGGTGATAATAATAATAAATATAATAATCAATTAAATATTATACGTTGTAAGTAAGTTAAAAGTAACTACTCATACATTTTATTTCATTCATTAGTGTATGATTACAATTTTATTATTTATTTTTAAAAGTGTTTAGCAAAAAGACCTTAAGGTGGGAATATAGAGGAAGTGATAAAATCCGGTAATGGCTTCTTTTATAACATCCAACTCCATCGTTTGACGACATTTTATGATGTTATACGTTTCTGAGTGATACATTATGATAGTTTATTTTCAGGAATCGCGTTTCACTAATAATAACCATTGAGATTTACTTTATTAACAATTTTTTAATTAAAACAAATCAAATATTTCTCTAGTACAAACCTAGAGTTTAATTTCCTTCACATGTTGACATCAACAGTTGTTGAATATCTGTCAAGGGTGTCCTGGAATTTAATGACAACTTTTTCTCTTCATTTAAAAAGTTTCTCATCTAATGTCGCTATGCTCATGACAGATATTCAACAACTGTTGATATCAACGTGTGAAGAAAAATTAAACTATATGTTTATACTAGATTATTTGATTCATTTTGACCAAAAAATAAAATGTTTTGTTGTAAAAACTGCAAATACACTGACCTTTTCTCGCGTCCCCTTCAACCGCACCTTAACGTTGCTGCTTAGCACGTGGATTTTCAGCTGACGCATCGTTCGGGGTCAATTTCAAGCCCCAACCTCTTGAATCCCCCTCTCACGACTTCTGGGACAAGAACTGACTCCCCGCTCAAAGTAAATGCTTCTTTAAATGTTTAATATATTTATAGAATTCATTTTAGTATTTTAATTGTTCAGTAAAGATTAATAGCGCATTTTATATTATTAATTGTGGTCTATAAGAATATATTCAGTTTGCTCTTAACTAACAATCTAACGATGTAGGTCTATAAGGAATATAATTCAGTGTTGCCTCTAACTATAACAATCTAACGATGTAGGTCTATAAGGAATATAATTCAGTGTTGCCTCTAACTATAACAATCTAACGATGTAGGTCTATAAGGAATATAATTCAGTGTTGCCTCTAACTATAACAATCTAACGATGTAGGTCTATAAGGAATATAATTCAGTGTTGCCTCTAACTATAACAATCTAACGATGTAGGTCTATAAGGAATATAATTCAGTGTTGCCTCTAACTATAACAATCTAACGATGTAGGTCTATAAGGAATATAATTCAGTGTTGCCTCTAACTATAACAATCTAACGATGTAGGTCTATAAGGAATATAATTCAGTGTTGCCCTAACTATAACAATCTAACGATGTAGGTCTATAAGGAATATAATTCAGTGTTGCCTCTAACTATAACAATCTAACGATGTAGGTCTATAAGGAATATAATTCAGTGTTGCCTCTAACTATAACAATCTAACGATGTAGGTCTATAAGGAATATAATTCAGTGTTGCCCCTAACTATAACAATCTAACGATGTAGGTCTATAAGGAATATAATTCAGTGTTGCCCCTAACTATAACAATCTAACGATGTAGGTCTATAAGGAATATAATTCGGTGTTGCCTCTAACTATAACAATCTAAAGATTAATAAGGTCCAACCCGCTTAGATGTTCGCACTGTATAAGGCGTCACTCTCGAACTACACTAAACTGCCAATCACAGGGAGATTGGGGTTTGAATCCTGGTCGGGTGTATTATATTATAATAATATTGAGCTTCAGGGCTACATAAATCGTAGTCAAGTAGTGGAAATATCAGCCAGTACTAATGTACTAATGTACCGTTGTCCAGGGGACGTCCGAATGTACTGATAGTAGTACATCCTTTCAGTGGAGGCTCTTTCCATGTCCCAGTGAGATGAGATGATGGTGAGTATTAGGGTGATGGTGAGTATGAGGATGAGGAATCCAGTGGAAACACTTCAACCTAACTTAAGTCTAACTAACCAAATCTTGTTGACCGTTCGGGTTATTTCGGGGAAAAAATACCCAAAGTACCAGCCGGTTGGTGGGTGTACTGGGGAGAGTTCTTACACAAATGTCTTTACCCTCTCCATCCACACAAATTCATGTACATTTCCTATAAATTTAACGTTACTCATCCTTAACACATTAGCGTAAAATTAGTGTATAGGCGTATAACCCAAACGGGTAGTAAGAAGCGGTGCTAAAATAAAAGAAGGGCGATTAAATTTTACAAGTATAAAACAAACGGAAAATATATCACTTTTTCTGGCTTCATCTTTGGAAATTCTTTATTCATATTTGTAAAAAAAAAAAATGACAATCCTAGTTAGTGGTGTTATTTATATTGTGGAAAACAAATGGAGAATATTCTATTATCGGCCCACGGAGCCTGGGAGAATTATGGCGGAGTCTAATTGGCTCCACGGAGTACATTTTGGAAAAAAAAAACCTCGTGTGTTGCGTTTATCTAAAACAATATAACGGTACATAAGGTTTAGATGTGGCATATTATCATGGCATGCTTTTAGGTCCATCACATTCTAACGATGATTAAGCTATACAATGAGCATTCAAGTCAGGTCATTGCTATTTATTTGATACGTGAGATCAGCAGGTGCATTGTCATCGTGCAAGGCTTGCCATAGATGGTGACACATTGCAAAAGGACATCGTACGCCCCATTTATAGTGTTATATATGTCCATTAGGCTGGCGTAGAGTCACGTCATGACTATAAACTCTTTTCCGTCATTATGAGCAGTGCCGTGACGTGGAGTATTGCTAAGTTAAGCAAAGGTCTTCAACTTGCTGTTCATGAAAAATATAAAGTTATTTCAAGAGGAAAAAAAAATGCCAAGTAGGACTACAGATTTATGTTTTATATAATTAAATAAATACGTATTTTTAAGTTATTTAATAAAATACCTCACCTTGTATGGGAAGAAAAATATTACGTTTTTTTACACAAATTTACGTTAAACTGACAAATGACTACTCTAGTAGACGAGGGAGAGATCACTATATCGAGTACGTTCAAACATATTCGGGAGTGTTCGGACATAGTCGGGAGTATTCGACATATCTAGATTATTCAAACATAGTCGGGAGTGTTCGGACATAGTTGGGAGTGTTCGAACATAGTCGGACTGTTCTACATAGTCGGGAGCATTCGGACATAGTTGGGAGTTTCGAACATAGTCGGGACTTTCGTACATAGTCGGAGCATTCGACATAGTCGGGAGTATTCGTGACATAGTCGGGAGTTTCGGACATATTCGGAGTATTCGACATAGTCGGAGTATTCGACATAGTCTGGGAGTGTTCGAACATAGTCGGGAGATTCGACATAGTCGGGAGTATTGGACATATATCGGAGTATTCGAACATATCGGAGAGTTCTGACATAGTCCGGGAGTATTCGTACATAAATCGGAAGTGTTCAGTTCTTCACACGCTGGACCTTGGCCAAAGTAACAAATATATAATGCTCAATCTAATATTGTTGGTTTAGTATTGCGAGCCAACAAGAAACAGAAATTTCGGCCCTGGTTTAAGGTGGGATGGAAGGGGACGCGAGAAAAGGCCAGTGTTTTTGCATGTTTTTATGACAAAACTTGTTTTTGGCCAAAATAAAGTATTTCTCCAGTACAAAAAGAGTTCAATTCTTCACATGTTTAAAACAATAGTTCCCGAATATCTGTCAGGAGCATAGCGGCATTAGATGAGAAACTTTTTAAATGAAGAAAAAAGTTGTCATTAAATTCCAAGACACCTTTGACAGAGTATTCAAGAAATTTTGAGGTCATCATGTGAAGAAAATTAAATTATATATTTGTACTGGAACAATATTTTGTTTATTTTGTCAAAAAAAATATAGTGTTGCCATAAAAACTGCAAAAGAACATATTTTTTTCGCATCCCCTTCCATCCCACCTTAAACCGATGTACAGTAGCCCCATGGCTTCTTTGGTGCTGACCGACAGCTAACAGCTGACTTCTAACAGTAAAAACTTAGGTATATACCTAAGTTTTGACTGTCAGAAGTGACAGCTGCTAAACACATGTTTTTGCAGATCATCTGGTTCGGCGTAGGGATACGTAATTTGGTCTGGTAACTTTTTAAGGCTGTCAGTCAGCACCAAAGAAGCCATGGTGCTACTGTAAATAGAATAGAAAGGTAGCGCTACTTGGAATAATTTGATTGTATCATTTCTTACTTCACCCAGTGCACAACAGTTATATTTTAATACTAAATAAAGCTACACAATTATATTTATATTTTAAATAAGTATAGTAATGACGTTTATTGTACATTAGTGTGGATTTTAAAGGTTTATTTACTGTTTGGATCTCCAAAATATCACCTGATTTTTAACAACTTAGTTTGTCTTCCATATAACTTTGTGTATGTAACTCGCTTACCTATGCCTGAGTGACGTCACAAGGTCAGCCAATCAGAAGTCTTTCTTCATCTTGAGCTATCTCAGTACATTAGTTTAAACTACGCCTGTGATAATACTCTCATCACTCAGACATTCATTGATTAGTCGGGTATCTAAGGAAATACGTTTTTCATTCAAGGTTTCCAGAGCTGAGCCTATGTATTATTAGTCAAATGGGGATCAAATGGTTGATAATATATCCGTGTATACTGTTTTCACAAACTCTGATTACCCTGGCAGCACTCCACAACACGGCACTGTTCTTAATACGATGAACGTTCTCGTTATTTATTTCTTAGCTCATTTACTGAGCTTTCTATAAGAAATGTTACATAAAGTTGCATAGAATGTTTTTAGTTATTTATTTTTAAATCGCGCCTTACAATCCATTCGGGCTATCCACATAGCATACATATATATATATATATATATATATATATAAAAGCCTACTATTTTCTAGTGATGAGTAATGTTGAATTTAAATTAAATGTACCCACATGTGCGTAAAGGGACATCAGGAAACCATTGATATAAAATTACCCTCAGTACACCTGACCAGGATTTGAACCCCTTCATCCGGTCTATTATGAGAGTGATGCCTTAGACCATGTGATGACCGAAGTGGTTTATTATGTTTTTTTAAAAAAGCTTCACAAGTCTAGAAAAAAGAGAGAGGAAGAGAAAAGAATAAGATATATTTGCAAAACTTTTCTACTTATGTTGCATGCTTTTTCGTGTTCGATATGAAAGGACTTAGCAAAGGTTCAAGAAACGGAAAGAGGCTTAACGTAGGAATGTTTCGTATATAAAGCCTGATTTCGATGTCTCCTTTCTAAACTTTTTTTTCTCCTCTTTATTCCCCCCTCTCTTTATCCCCTCTTTCCCCTTCCACCCTGCCTTATTTCAGGTAGGAAAGTTTAGGCCTTATTAAATGCATTGTGCAAGTAGGTATTTTTCGAGTTGAGTTCTAAGGAAAATGACTTTTTTACGAGCTCAATTAATACTGAGCAATATTTGTAAAGTAAATATTTAAAGAAGAATTTATATAATAGATCCATGCATAAACCATAGATAAGTACAAACTGGATCGGGCATATCCTTAGGAGAACTGTCTCCTGCACGACGTCATAGAAGGAAAGGTTGAGGGAAAGAGGAGCTTAGGAAGGAAGAGGATTCAAATATTGGATGACTCGAAGGAAAGATGAAAAGTCTAGTAGCTTAAGGAAGCAGATGACGTAGCGCATTAGCGGTATACTTTTACTGACAAAAGTAATGGACCTGTCGTAAGACAGAACACATAATAATAATTATTACAACAATAATTTTTATAGTAACATTTTTTGTAAAAAAAGATTATAACTACACAAATTCAAATTTTAAAATAAGCTTAATATAATAATAATAATTATTATTATTATTAACAACACCGCGTCTTACTACCCATTCGGGTTGTACGCACTTACGCTAATGTGTAATGTGTAGGGGGATTGTGAGATGAAATGGAGGACCTACAGTTTAACGTGAGATCCGAACCACGGTGGGAGGCTGGCATTCCACCCATTCACAAGTTGTGATTAATACACGTCTTGTCAGAGGTGAAGGAAGGGTTTGGCAATCAGATAAATCTGTGCTGGGACCGAAATATAATTGTTCAATTTATTAATAAGACAAATGGAAATATTAAGGTAATCAATTTGTTATAAAATGATATCCAAACATTGAATAAAATTAATCAATCTAGGAATTTTCGTGAAATAGATTGAAAATTCCGAGTTTTGTAAAAAAAATTGACTCGAGTTCGAATGGGTACTAAAACTTGACTTGAGCTCAAATATTTGAGTATTCATACACCCTTAATTATATGTTGACAAAGATGCGCCAAAGAAATGCTAAAGAGGTTTTAACTAATTTATCGATTTTTGTTAGAGGGGAAGGGGTTTTTGTTGGAGGGGGTGAAGAGGGGTGTGTCATGAATATGTTTGAAGTAGCTTACCAAATCTACAGTTGTATTCTACGTTCACTTTAATAGGATTTAGAGGCAACTTCTCAAGTTCTGGACGTCAGCCATAAAACAAAACAAAGCTCATTAAGGTTGTGTTGAACAAAAAAAAAAGCTCATTTAATATTGCCAGGATTTATATTACATTTAAAAAAAACTACAGAAACATACCAAATAAATTTTAGAATTATGTTATATCATAAAATAAATCTTCTGTGAAATCTTAGATAATTTTTAAGACTGGCTTATTAAATTTTCCACTCTTAAAAGTCTAAAAATCTACAGATTTTGGTTTATCAATAGGACCTAAATGCCGGAAATGAAATGTAGCTGATACAGAAGGGAAGAATGGATCTTTGTGGATCGAACGATGTAGTTTAATATGGAGAGTCACAGCACAAATTGTATAGACCTTTGTATTTTCCTCCTCCCCTATTTGTTCTTCTATTTCCGGACATCTCCACCCAGGAACGTTATAGACCATATTCGTTTCTAGGAAGGTAAGAATTTATTCTCGACTATTCTCCTAAGCCTTAAATCACCTCTTGACAAGACGTGTATTAATCACAACTTGTGAATGCGTGAAATGCCAGGCATCCACCGTGGTTCGGATCCCATGTTAAACTGTAGGTCCTCCATTTCATCTCACAATCACCCTACCATTACACATTAGCATAAGTGCGTATAACCCGAATGGGTAGTAAGACGCGTTGCTAATAATAATAATATAAGTCTTAATAATAATAGACTTGATAGTTTTGCTTTAAAATAATAGTTGTAGCTGTGCAATAATTAATTATCTTGCTACCCACCTCGGAGGCGTAGTTGGCTAACGCGCTTGTCGTGTTTAGCTCGACTGCTGAGGACGGGGAGATAGATGTTCGAATCTTGGTCGGGTGAACTGTGGGTGGTTTTTCCTAAATGGTTTTCCACTCTCCCTCCACGCGAATGCAGGTTCACTTCCTCTAATTAAACCTTCCCAAATCTTAATCCATTTGTGTAATTAGTACTTAAAGCGTATAACCCGAACGGGTAGTAAGACGCGGTGCTAATATTATAATAATTATTATTATTAATTATCTTGCTTGTTTGTTGTCCGAGAGTAAAAAAAACCTACTCATTAAGCTTTATTTGAGACGTGTATCCAATTTAGGTAAATGACGAAGTGCATTTCATCGTTATACTTACTAAATATGTGGGACGATAGGTTTAAATTCAGCACTAAATATTGGCATGGGTTTCAGAATTTGTGCCAATATGGGTGCTGCTGGCAGCATCTACTATGTGTTTTTTTTTTTTGCGTTTTCACGAAAACTATGGCGGCACAAATTATGGGGATAGGATATTCTTGTGGCACAAATTCAGCACTAAATATTGGCATAGGTTTCAGAATTTGTGCCGTTACGAAAACTATGGAGGCACAAATTATGGGGATAGGATATTCTTGTGGCACAAATTCAGCACTAAATATTGGCATAGGTTTCAGAATTTGTGCCGTTATGGGTGCTGCTACGTGAAGTTGGCGGCACCCACAGTTTTTTGAAGTTTTCACAAAAACTATGGCGGCACAAATTATGGGGATAGGATATTCTTGTAGCACAAATTCAGCACTAAATATTGGCATAGGTTTCAAAATTTGTGCCGTTACGAAAACTATGGCGGCACAAATTATGGGGATAGGATATTCTTGTGGCACAAATTCAGCACTAAATATTGGCATAGGTTTCAGATTTTGTGCCGTTATGGGTGCTGCTACGTGAAGTTGGCAGCACCCACAGTTTTTTGAAGTTTTCACAAAAACTATGGCGGCACAAATTATGGGGATAGGATATTCTTGTGGCACAAATTCAGCACTAAATATTGGCATAGGTTTCAGAATTTGTGCCGTTAGTGGTGTTGCCAAATTCACGCACATAGTTTTATTTACAATTATGATCCAAAGTCCTTTATCAGTCTTTCAAATTAACACAAAAGAGAATTTCCCTACTCATAAGGGATGTGAAAACATTCGTTGATTCCCTGAAAATTACCCATTACCGCTAAGCCCCCCTCCCTTTTTATTTCCACAGCTACTCCCCCTCAAACCACAGTCGCGAAAAGCTATGATAAGCGCGCTCAGGACATGTGAGTCTGTAAACTAGCACATGTCATACGAGCTCTCATGCAGCGCCCCTAACCGTGATGACCGATGAGGTACAGATAGCAACCGCAAGGGGCTCTGTGACTCACAGTGTCATAAGTTGAGAGACGGTGGCAGGAGATCAGCAAGAATCTTGGTTGAATTCATTAAAAAAAAAAGTTTAATTTTAAAGTTTTAAAAGCATGTTTATGTAACAGCAAGTATTATTAACTAAAGATGGACTTTGTGCAGTAGGCATCCTATTTTAGCAGAGTTTTTATGGTCTTAAATAAAATGTATAACGAGAACGTTTAATATTTATATTTTAAACAAATAAAACATAAATAGAAGTATTTATTCTGCCCCCTGATTTTAGTGGCTCCCTAAGTAAAAGTATTTGTTTTATTTTTATTATTTTTCAAAAATTGAATAGTTTAGCTTTTCGTTAGAACAGTTATATACTTAATCACTCCGTTCCCTTACGGGGTAGACAAGAAACTGTGCATACAGCTCAAAAAACAACTCCGTACTTAATCCATCCTCACTAACTTTATCCCACACTTCCCTAACCTTACATACTCCCTTCTCTTCAACAACATCCATACACCAAGTCATACATGCTCTTTTATTATTAAAACTCTTAATGAAGAGCTACAATTATATATATATTAATAAAAGTGGGATATTTTCTAATATTACGACCATATCCAATCAACGTCATAACGAAATAGCTATTGTTTTATTGATTCCTGACGATTTTATATGATCTGTGAGTATTCCGATTAAAAAATTGTTTCAGATTTTTTTTAATACACTTTTTTTTTCAAATATTACTACCCGTACGGAAGAAATTTTTTGTTATTTTAAATAATTAAAACTTGAAAAAAAAAGAATGTTTATTTTATGAGCTGCCTATTCGAATTTTAACTTACAATACCAAAGAAAAATTCAACCTCCTCATCGTGTGTCCTAAAATTAGTGTAAGCTGCGTTTTGCCCTAACAGCCAGGGACCACTAAGACACTTAGCGCCTGAACTCTTGCGGTTTGTCTTAGTACCCGCATAGCACAGCCATGTGCCGGGTTGCATCGAGAGCTGTCTAACGGGGTTTTCAAAGAACGTCAAATATTTGTTTTGTTTTTTTGTCAATAGCAACAATAGCTCCAGACAATAATTATATTGTCTAAGTCAGTATTTATATTCTACGTACACTACATACATACATACATACATACATACATACATACATACATACATACATACATACATACATACATAATCACGTTGTTCCCTTACGGGGTAGGCGAGAAACTGTACATATAGCTCGAAAAACAACTTCGTACTTAATGTATTGTACATATAGAGATTATTATTATGTGTTCTGTCTTACGACAGGTCCATTCCTTTTGTCCGTGAAACTTAAGACCTCCAAACCAACCTCTGCCTCCTCCTTATGTATTATATATAATAAACTAAGCCTCCTGAAGACAAATTAGAAGCTACTCGAATCAAGAAGTAGCAGCTCCAGTTTATAAAACTGAGATTAACGGTCAGAGGGCTTGTTTTGCTGACCACATAACACCCTCTAACCGCATATGTTGGTAATATCATAGCTAATGGCGGTGGATGCTCGGTAGGTTTAGCTTGCTTGCGAGCTCACGCCGTGGAGGTGTTTTTAAATATACATTAAGTAAAGAGTTGTTTTTTGAGCTACATGCACAGTTTCTTGCCTACCCCGTAAGGGAACGGCGTGATTATATATATATATATATAACAACATATAATAATATAACAATTAACTTCTTGAAGGTGACCTGGTGGTCTAGGTGTAAGGTATCGGTCTTCTGAGCTGGGGTCCGGGGTTCAATCCTCGGTCCCGGCACAGATTTATCTGATTACCAAACCCTTCCTTCACCTCTGACAAGAGGTGTATTAATCACAACTTGTGAATGTGTGGAATGCCAGTGCTCCACCGTGGTTCGGATCCCACGTTAAACTGTAGGTCCTCCATTTCATCTCACAATCATCCTACCATTACACATTAGCGTAAGTGCGTACAACCCGAACGGGCAGTAAGACGCGGTGCTAGTAATAATAATAAACGTATTGAAAATAAAGTTGTTTTTAATGATATTATTATTATTAGTATTATCACCGCATCTTACTACCCGTTCGGGTTATACGCACTTACGCAAATGTGTAATGGTAGGGTGATTGTGAGATGAAATGGAGGACCTACAGTTTAACGTGGAATCCGAACCACGGTGGAGGCCTGGCATTTCCCTTTTTTAATGCTACATCTTATGTTTCCCGTTCAAACAATCCCCGTAACTTGACATAGCCGTTCACATCACGACACAGAATGATGAAAAGATAATTTTACGGATAAGATGGCAGCTATCCCTCTCCCCTTATCCCAGAGCACGCTGTCGAGGATCTAACCTCGTCCTTCAGAGCTAGTGTTTGACATGCACGTTAGTGTCACCAACCCTGTGTCGTATATGCTAAAATATACTCACATTTCTCGCCGGCGCCGTATTACGGAATCCAGTTTGACGTTGTCAAGACACGAAGAAACTGCCTCAATCTTCTCCTTTCTTTGCGATATTGCATTTTTCACATTTTGTTCACGTTGCATACACCAAACTCTCTCACCCCCCCCCCCCTCCCGCCTTACAAGTACCTAGTAAAATGTCACTCATCGGTGGAAAAAAAACACCATACATGTCTAGATACTATGGGGTGTTTTTGACTGTAACATTTTTTATTAAGAATTTTAGACGAAGCTTTACCCCCAAAAACGAATTTACCCCCACCCCCTCACTCTCCCCGGTCCTGATTTCAAGGCCGAACGATGTTTTGGTATTTTAATATATTTTTTTTTAATTTTCGCTTTGACTCTATGAATTTCAACAGTGTTTTCCCAAAATCGTCCTCAATCACAGGGCAGCTTTGGATATGGACCGAAGGATAGATTTGGCAATTTCCAAATTAATTTGAATCTGATAATGCTCACTTAAAAGTCACAGTGAATGTGATAATAACTCAGCTAATTACAACCCACTTTGTAAAATAGCTTCAAATTCACCAAGAAGGCAACGTTGTTAATTAGGTATTCTAATTATTTAAAACCTTCTTTGTCAGATGAATGTATAAATTTGTCCTTGAGCGTAATCTCAAATCCTCATTTCCTCTTCCTTTTGGTTTTTAACACACAGACATTCGAACCTCAACACTTCTGGAAGTCCGTAGGGACCCAGTTGATGAGGAACCAGACCGCTGTAATCCGAACTCTTTAATTCCTTCCTTTTTCTCGGAGAAACGTGACTTTCTTCAAGACAGACAACACTCCAGAGACATTAAATAACGTCACTTCTTAGGAAGGGTGGTCGCTTTTTTTTATTTTTTTTCAACCCTGTTAAAAGCCTTCTCTAAATCTAAAATGATATTTTGAGAAAATACGAGCTTGTCCTAGTAAAAATATTACTTATTAAAAAAAAATTAGCCCGCATCTATGTCCAAATGGTCTAAAGATTCACTTTAGCAATATATTGGTTTGCCAATGACGTGAGGTTGGGGTTCGAATCAAGGTCGGGTGAACTGGTTTTTTTTTCTCTCCTCATATGGTTTATCATTCTCCCTTTTAGAAAATTTGTTTCTACACATACACTAACCTAGGTCAGCCACAATTATTCCTCTATGTTCTAACTAATGGACATTTGGAGCAACTTATCAAAAAGAAACATTATTTTGTGGTCAATATTGATAACATTTTACTGATTTTTTAAAATAACTTGTCTTACTACCCGTTCGGATTGTACGCAGGTGTACTAACCACGCTAATATTTTCGGGGATGAGGGAGGTTGATTTTATAGGAAGTGTATCCACATTTGCGTGGAGAAAGAGTGGACAACTATTTTGAAGAAGAAAAAAACTCGATACACCCAACCAGATTTCGAACCCTGAGTTCCTCGTTATCGTTCAGTTTATTGCGATAGTGACGCGTTAAAATTATCCTATTACAAAAGAGAATTTTATTATATTATTCGTGTTATTATCAAATTATTAATAACATCTATCAAAAGTGACATCTGCAGATCATATGACTTGACGTATAAATACGTGAAATTAGATCTAATATGGTGACCTAGTGGTCTAGGGTAAGGTGTCGGACTTCTGTGCTGGAGGTCCGGGTACAATCCTCGGTCCCGGCACAGATTTATCTGATTACCAAACCCTTCCTTCACCTCTGACAAGACGTGTATTAATCACAACTTGTGAATGTGGGGAATGCCAGGCCTCCACCGTGGTTCGGATCCCACGTTAAACTGTAGGTCCTCCATTTCATCACACAATCACCCCACCATTACACATTAGCGTACCCGAATGGGTAGTAAGACACGGTGCTAATAGTAATAATAATAATAGATCTAATAACTTCTTCTATAAGACTCTTCCTATAAAAATTGGGGTATATCAAACATATCTTAGCGCCAGGAATTATAATTTTTTCGACAGTCGGATGCTCCCACATACAGGAGGCATACTAAATTATTTTAAGCACCACTTTAATATTCCCTCAGCAGGGAAGGTCACCTCCCTAACCACGCAACCATCGGATTACAAAATTTTGTATCTAATATGACTACCCAACCACCCACCCGCAACTCTTACAGACAAGGCAGGTTACGGGTTAATAAGAATCCCAGACTGTAAAATTTGTTACCACCGTCGTTTTTTGTTTTTTTTTCTCGAGTATTATTTTCAATATTCCCGAAAGACCATATCTTTTTCCATTATCTTTTCACCCCACCCCCACCTCTCTGTAACCCCTTCATCCAACCCTGACTTAGCTCGCGCAACTTAACTTCCATCGTCAGCCCCACCCGACCTTCCCCCCTCCCTCATTTCTCCCCCCCTTCCCCCGAGATCTCCTTCATTCCAGGTGGGGAGGGAGGTCTTGCATTGTGTGGCGTTTACCGCTCCCTTGCATATGAATATCCTTCTTAATTATGCAGCAAGACCTTGTCAAGAAGCACTTAACGCCTTTTCACGACGCCATCTAAGTGGACGTTTCAAGTATCACGAAAGTGAATTAAAAATTTTGACATTATTTAAGGCGTGGAGGGGGGAATTAAGAGTGTTTGATGGGGGGAGGAAAAAAATGCTGTAACGAATGTATAAGAAATTATCCTTTCCCAAATGTAGCTCATTAGTACGAATAAACCCACACCGCTGGTAATGGGGTTTAAGGCGTTACGCTCATAATATAATCAATTATCAGTGACAGGTAGGTCGGGGCTTGAATCCTGGATGGGTGCATCAAAGAGTTGTTTATTTATTTCCCATAATTTGTTCGCGCTAAAGCAGGTGAATTTATTCTAAACTCTAGTTTCCTATTACACCAATATTTTATTTACTTTGTCAAAAAATAATAATAAAGATTTGCTATAAAAATCGAGAGAGAAAAAACACCTCCCTTAACTAACGTTCCCTATAATCACACCTTAAAAATTTTAAACTTAATCCGACTTCTACTGGCTTACGTATCGGGACTCTTGTTACTATGAAGTCGATCTATTCTTAAGTATGTCGATTTAGGTCCTTATAATTTATTGTATCAATATTTTTTGTGTGGTATTTATCGTGCACTATCTGAACAGACTTATAAAGAGCTTAATTCTAGAACAAGCACAAGACTCAACCTTCCAGCCGGCAATGTATCACTCTGAAAGGAAAATCCCATGCCGGGAATTGAACCGGGAACCTCAATAGGCAGAAGCACTTCACACAGAGTAAGGTGTTTGAATACTGATTGTATTTAACAATAATATTAAACACATGTTGTTATTATTATTATTATTAGCACCGCATCTTACTACCCGTTCGGGTTGTACGCACTTACGCTAATGTGTAATGGTAGGGTGATGGTGAGATGAAATGAAGGACCTACAGTTTAACGTGGGATCCGAACCACGGTGGAGGCCTGGCATTCCACACATTCACAAGATGTCTTGTCAGAGGTGAAGGAACGGTTTGGTAATCAGATAAATCTTTGCCGGGACCGAGGATTGAACCCCGGCCGCCAGCATAGAAGTCTAACACCCTACCTCTAGACCACCAGGTAATAACAAAATAAATGTTGGTAAAGAGAGGGTGGAGGAGTGTGGAGAGGAGTGGAGTGAATAGGGCACGCGTGGAGGAAGCAAGGTGTTAAGAGGACAGAAGTAAATGGAGGGGGCTTATGTTCGAGACAGAGGGGTGGAGGAAGCAAGGTGGTGGCAAGACACTGAAAGTAAATCCATGGGGAATTAACGGAACCAATAGGCGAGCTTGCACACGGGTAAGGTGTTAATATGAAGTACAAATAAATGATGTGGTTATTATATTGCAGACAGAGTTGGGTTGAGGAAGCAAGGTGGTGGGAGGAAGAGTAAATGGAGGGTCGCTTAAGTGGTCCGAGACAGGGGGTGGCACCCACATTCACAAGGTGTTAATAAGTGTACAGAGTAATGGAGGGTTATGCCGGACGAGATGAACGGACCTCAGAGAGTTATAGCACCAGGTATAAAAATAAAGTTGGACAGAAGTTGGAGGGGTTGATGATCGAGAATAGGGGGTGGAGGAAGCTAAGGTGTTAGGAACAGAAGTAAATGGAGGGGCTTATGTTCGAGACAGACCCTGTCAGTGGCAGGAAACTCTGCATGATGATTATGATATTATGATTATGATTATGATGATGATGTAATGTTAGTTAAGCTTAAAAGAGGTACACCAAAAATCTAAATACGAAGAGACTTGAGGAAAACGCCGAAGAAAAAATATTCAAATGATTCAACCTCATAACTTTTTAGATCGTTAAGTCGGTTACTAAAGAAAATGCTTGATCTAAATTTTAGTTATGTTTAGTAAAATATATAACCGCCTCTGTGGTCTAGTGGTCGTAGTTTCTGCTACAAATTCAGAGGTCCCTAGTTCGATAACCGGTGCTTCCAGATTTTCATGGCTAGAAAACTGAGATTAATGGCCGGAGGGTTCGTTGTGTTGACCAAATGACGCCGTCAATCTGCAGAAGTTGTCCCTATCTTCGCCAATAGACGGTGACCACTCAGTCGGTATGAGTCGATTGTGGGCTGACGCCATGGAGTTTTATGAGATATAAAAAAACTGCTAAAATAAATATATCACCATTAAAAAAGAGTTTTGTAAAGTTTTCTGACATAACATTTTTGTTTGTTTGTTTGTTCGTTTGTTTGCTCCTTCACGAGAATCACTCCTCTCAGCCGCTAACCCTTAAACGGCAGCCGTGACCAAGATTGAGGGAAATTGAGAATCATTGTTGGACCACCTCCGGGTCTTTTGTTGGTCCCAAGGGGTGTTCGCACTCTCCGAGGTGATGGGGAGAGATGGCTCATTACCGACTTTGGGGACCTACCCTCCAGATGATGTTCTTGAGTGTGCTTTCCTTGATGTTTTCCGAGATGTTGCTTCTCAGATGTTCTTTCTCAAGATTTCTTCCTCGAGATGTTGCTTTCCTCGAGATGTTGCTTCTCGATTTGCTTCTCGAGAGTTCTTTCTGAGATGTTGCTTTCCTCAAGATGTGCTCTCGAGTGTTGCTTTCCTCGAGTGTTGCTTTCCTCGAGATGTTGTTTCTTCAAGATGTTGCTTCCTCGATGTTGTTTCTGAGATTTGCTTCTCGATGTTTACTCGAATGTGCTTTCTGAGATTGCTTTCTCGAGTGTGCTTTATCGAAATAACCCTCGTACTCTATCGTGTCGTTCTTTATATTCGTACCTTTCTTTTTTGTTTCTTTATCTTAGGGTGACCTGCGGTCTAGGGGTAAGATGTAGGACTTCTGTGCTGGGGCCCGGGGTTCAATCCTCGGTCCTGGCACAGATTTATCTGATTACCAAACCCTTCCTTCACCTCTGACAAGACGTGTATTAATCACAACTTGTGAATGTGGGGAATGCCAAGCTTCCACCGTGGTTCGGATTCCACGTTAAAATGTTGGTCCTCCATTTCATCTCACAATCACCCTACCATTACACGTTAGCGTAAGTGCGTATAACCCGAACGGGTAGTAAGACGCGATGCTAATAATAATAGTTACACCGTCTTACTACCCGTTCATGTTATAGGCTTATGTACTAATTATGTTAATGGTTTTAAGGACTAGAAAGGTTACATATATATGATGTGCACCCACATTGGCAAAGAGGAAGAGTGAAAAACCATTTTGTAAAGACCACCCTCAGTACACCCGATCAAGATTCTAACCTTGATCTCCCCGTCATCGGAAGTACAGTCTACTGCGAGAGTGACGCCTTAGAGTTAGACTATTCGAACACGGAACTGGGTTCCCTTAGAGCTAAATTTAATAATTATTAATAGTGGTGGGTCTGGCATAGTACATGGTTATTAACAGTTTAATTCAAGAGATAGAGATAATAGTTGAGAGGAATTGCACCTTTGATAGCATGGGTAATGGGTAGAAAAACCACAGGTATAAATAATTGTGAAACCGTTTAATGCACCCAGGTGAAATTCAAGATTTCCCAACCTCTCTGTCACCGGCAAACCAACATTTTGCGAGACTGACGCCTTAGATTGCGTTACCACAGACACGGAGGGTCTTACTAGTTCTTTCTAATAATCTATCAATTCAAACACAGAATAAATTAATATAATAAAACCTAATAAAAAACTTTTTTGATTTACTGTAGTTTTGTTTATTAGCGGGGTGATTCCTCCGCCCCCCCTCGTCCCTCTTCATTCTCCCGCACGATTGCCTTTCTTAGCGACAAAACGCGCGGATAAAACACGAGCACACTCAGCATATTCCCCCCCCCCCCCATAATGGCAAGCAGTTTTACACCCTCATAGTTCCCTTTCCACCCTCTTTTATCAAGTATTTTCTGTGTCGAACAAATAATGCTGAGACTTACAAAAAAAAACCTCCTCCTTCTTAACACCACAAATCAAGCCTCGCGCGCGCTTTAAATCAATACAGTACTTCTATAAAACAATAGTCTAGTTGTTGTCTTTGTGTATTATACTCGCTTTGCTCGTTGGGGGCTCCGCCCCAAAAACCCCGATGAGTTTTATTAGCAAGTGGATGTAAACTAATGTAATTCCAGAGTTTTTTTTTTATAGGTCTGACCGTTTAGCCACAAGAGACCTCCAAAGAAAGGTCCGCACAGACTTTAAAGTTACTCCGCCATTTTGAATTTTTTTTGGGGGATAATTTTTTTTTCTTTTCAACTTTTAGTATTTTCCCGCCTGTTACAGGGTAGAAGCTATAAGTTTGTCAAATTTCAAGTTTCTAGCTCATCTGAAAGTGGGTAAACATTAATGTCAGTGAGTGAGTCAGCCATGTGGCTTTATAGTATAGTGATATTTATTACATCACCGGTGGACATGCAGTAAAAGGCGTCGATCTCATCTAACTTGATCTGCTGGTGACGGGGAGTTAAGGGTTAGAATCCCGGCTGAATGCATTTAGATAACACATCCCCCCCCCAATCGTTTACCTTTGCTCTACACGAAAATGTGTATACATTTCCTTTTGATTCTATCGTCTTTATTTATAACTTGTTCTGGCTATATGCATATTCGAAAACTCTAATGGGGTTAGGGATTAGGAAGGAAGTGGTAATATACCCACATTGGCTTGGAAGGAGAGTTGGGAACCATTTAGGAAAACCTTCAGTAAAACCCACCCAGATTCGAACCCCGATCTCCCCGTCATCGGCAGGTCAGTCTAACACAAGAGTGACGCCTTTAGATCATGTGAATTGACGTACGTGAAAGTAGATCTAGTGACTTTTCTAGCTGTTAAATTAGGCACTTCCGATGAAAATTGGACTGAAGTCAAAGATAATTGCTAGTCAGCTGTGGCAGTGCCGATGAAGACGAACCGGTAGATAAATAAACATTTTAAGCTTCTTATTTCTATCTTATTATTCGTCACTCTTTCCTCATTTAACATCGATAAGGATGAGTAGAGTATCATTTCAAGAGGGAATGTACCACCATTTGTGTGCAGTGAGAAACCAAAAAGGAGAAAAAATTCCTTTACTCACCAGACTAGAATCCGAGACTCGACCACGTGGCCCCATCATTGGAAGACTAGACGAGATTTACGCCTTGTCCCACGTGCCCATCAATGCGGGTAGCTTTTTTTTTTTAAAGATGGTACTATCGAATCCTCAAATCTCTCGAATCCTATGGTATGGTATTCAAATAACAATTTTAAGCACTAATTGGTAATAGAAAATATATAGACTTGTGTGGTTGGAAGGGTAACGAAAAAAGGGTCAAAATTGTATCAATAATATTAATTTACTTGAAAAAAAATTGTTCTCTTGTTGCTTATGACGAAATAGAAATGACAAACAAAATGGCATTTGTGTGTGCCACCAAGCCTTAAACACGCTTTTTAAATTTGTTGACATTAACTAAAATTGTACATTTTTAAAGATGAGAGAAATTGAATTTATATTTGATATTCGAAAGAAAATTTAAGATTCAGATTCGAAAAAAAAAAGATAGACTACATTAATTTTTTTCCCCCACTGTTCGGAAAAATGAGAATGGGGATTTTTTTTCATTTAATCTAATCAATATCCTATTGGTAGGTAACGAAGCCTTGTATAATATCCCGCCGGAAAAACAAACCTTCATTGCTTCATCACCGGAATAATCTACACGATAAAAGAAAAAAATGTTCCTGACGCGAGTTAACGTTTCAGGGGGAAATTACGTCGAAATCTCGATCGAATTCTGTCGCAAACAGAACTTACTATGAAGAGAATCCGATTAGTGCTTCAACGGAGGACTTCCTCTGTTTTCATACAACCCAATTTTGATAGATTATTATTATTATTATTACTATTATTATTAGCACCACGTCTTACTACCCGTTCGGGTTATACGCACTTACGCTAATGTGTAATGATAGGGTGATTGAGAGATGAAATGGAGGACCTACAGTTTAACGTGGATCCGAACCACGGTGGTGACCTGGCATTCCACACATTCACAAGATGTATTGTCAGAGGTGAAGGAAGGGTTTGGTAATCAGATAAATCTGTGCCGGGACCGAGGATTGAACCCCGGCCGCCAGCACAGAAGTCTGACAACTTACTCCTAGAACACCAGGTCACCCCAATTTTGATAGAAATAACCTTATTCGACATCTATAAAAGCTATTAGCTCTACATTCAAGTATTAATACGTCAAGCCATGCGATATGGAACTGTCACTTTCGATAGATATTATCAATAACACTCTAAAATGACACTGAAACAAAACTCCATGGCGACAGTACGCAATCAAGCTATAACAACCGAATGCCCGTCTGTTGGCGAATATAGTGCCAACTTCTGAGGATAGAGGGTGTCATGTGGTTCATTACAATAAACCCTACGTCCTTTAATCTCAATTTTCTAGACAGGTGCCGCTACCTAGTTCATTCAAGTATATCCTCATTTGTCCTCGCGAGGCTGAATAATCCCGTTCTAGACCCACAGCCTCACAGAGGATCTGGAAGCTCCGGAGATTGAACCCAAGACCTCCTGTAGCCATGAACTATGACCACTATACCATAGAGGCGGTCATATAACACCAATAGTATTATATATTGTTAGCACCACGCCTTACTACCTGTTCGGGTTATACGCACATGTACTAATTACATTAATGTGTTAGAGATAAGGAATATTGAATTTAAAATTAAAATCTACGCATTTGCGTGGAGGGAGAGTGTAAAACCATTTATAACTACCCTTTGTACATCTGACCGAGATTCGAACCTCGATATCCCTGTCATCAGCAGTCCAGTTTATTGCGGGAGTTACGCCTTAAACAATTCAACCACCGAAGCAGGTCTGAGTCAGTTATACGATTGTGTGCTGATATTATTGATTGGTTAGAGCCGCATCAAAATATCATATTCTTTAAATTGAAAAATGACACCTGGACACGAAAATTTCAAACCCGGGATATTTGGCTTGTACGCCAATGCTCTAACCCACCGAGATAATTATCCAGGAGATGTCCCGTACCCGGGATCATTCTTCACTCATATTTTAAGGCAGAATCTGTGATGGACGTGTGTAAATCTTCAGCTATATTTGAATGACTTGGTAAGGCCGCCAATAGTGTACGCTGACAACTGTACGAATGCGCCTATCATGATGGATTATTTTGTTTCTACCCCTCAGACTGACTCAGTGGCACGGGGTGAGCTCATTCACAGCCCACTCGGTGGATCCGGTCGCCGCCATCTTGATCCGGAACTCTGTGTTGACTTACGTGACGAACGGGAGCGACGCGACTGCCCACCTCCAGAGGCTGAGGGCGCCGAAGAAGCGACCTGCCGAGGAGGAGGAGAGAGACCTGTCTAAGAAGCAGGAAGAGGAGGGTGGAGTTCACGCCGTCCACAAGAGGGTGTTCCTTCCTGCCGGCAACTACGTGGTCAGCAGGAACATCAGCATAGTTCTGGAAAACCTCCTCAAGAACTACGAGAGTAGCCAGCTGCCCACCCACGGGAAAGGTGACGTCATCAGAGAGAGATCACTAGGGCTTTTAACACCCCCCCCCAACCTTTTTTTTTTATAAATCTACGATGGGAGGCCGGGTAAAGGTTTTTTGGTCACCACATCATACTACCCGTTTGGGTTATACCGCTTATGCACCAATTAGGCCTACTCTAATGGTTTTAGGGATGAAAGGCTGTGATTAAAGGAAAAGTGCCCGATTTTCTTCTATGGAGCGTGGAAAACAAAGTTTAAAAGGGAAAAAAACACCTCATTATACTCAACCGAGATTCGAGTCTTGATCTCACCCGTCATCGGCAGTTTAATCCACTATGAAAGTAGCGCTTTAGACCATGCATCCACCGAAGTGGGTCTATATTAATAATCGCGCTAATATTACAGGTACAAGTAAGGTTGAATTTAAAGTAAGCGAACCTGCATTTGCTTGTAAATAGAATGGAGAACCATTAATTAAATACCGCTTACAGAACATTCGAACATTGGTATTAGAACCCCGGATCTCCGGGTCGACGGCAGTCCCAGTCTATTGCGAGAGTGACGCCTTAGATTGAGTGTCGGAAATCGGTTGATCTTGCGGCAAATTTTTCAATCGATTATCCATCGTCATTAGAAGTAGATCTTTTGTGTTTTCCAAATTCGAAAATACATCAAGACGTACTTTCAAACAATACACGAGTGTGACAAAAATTAACTTGATAGATAATATTCGGTAATGTTATAATAAAACTATTGGGTTACCTGGCGGTATAGGGTATGGTGTTAGAATTCTGTGCAGGGGGTCCGGGTTCAATTCTTGGTCCCGGCACAGATCTATCTGAATACCAAACCTTCCTTCACCTCTGACAAGACGTGTATTAATCACAACTTGTGAATGTGTGGAATGCCAGGCCTCCGCCGTGGTTCGGATCCCACGTTAAACTGTAGGTCCTCCATTTCATCTCACAATCACCCTACCATTACACATTAAGCGTAAGTGCGTATAACCCGAATGGGTAGTAAGACGCGTTGCTATTAATGATAAAAGAAAACTAAATAGTTTAGTATGAACATATATACAATTATATATATATATATATATATAAAGGTGAGGACTCTGGTTTCTGAGTAAATATTGAATTCAAGGATTAAAATATTAGATTTATAGAAAAAATAAGTAAATGTAGAGACGAGGGATGATCGCGGCCCCTTTGATAGGCTTGGAAGTAGATCGGGGGTGTATAAACAGCAAAGCGGGAAGGTTTAAGTTAAAATGAACGTCAGCCCCTTTTTACAAAGATATTTATGGGTTCATTTTTAAAGCGAGAAAACGACGAATCAGAAAAATTACTTTTAATATCAAAACACTAAAGAACGAAGAAGTATGAAAAGTCTTTAAAAATATATAAAAAAATTAACTCGCTAATGACGCATCGCGTGGAAAAAAAAAAATCTTCCACTTATGAGTCTAAAAGTGTTACCATCATTATTTAAAGCTAATCGTCACAGAGGGTAGACAAAGACTAACGGATAAAAACCTTTTAGAGAAAACAATTATATGTTTTGTAGCTCTTTAAACCCAAAACAGATGGGTTAAAAAGAGGTAAGGGGGGGACATACCCACTTTAGATACGGCGGTTACTAATGAGGGAAATAATTAATCGGGCCTAAATAAATTAATTGTATAACCGTTTAATGAGCCCCAACCCACAATATGATTACAACACGTGCGATAGTTGAGTCTACGGAGACAGCACATTATACGTTATTCAAGAATATATGTTTGTTTTACTATATGTTTTGTCCACATCGGTGATTACATCATCTAAGGCATCTGATTCGCAATATACTCGATTTTTCATGACGGGGAAGTTGAGGCTATACTATAATATGTCGAGTGTAGGGATGGTGTTTTTCCTTAAATGGTTTACCGCTTTCCCTTCACGCTAATGCGGGAACATTTATTGAAATTCTACCTTTGACTTATCTACCACACTAGCATACATATGCAGCTAGCCTGGAAGTTTAGTGAGTGAGAGGTCTCTCTCTCTCACACACACAAGTGTTGTTTTAATCTCCTTTCCATGCTAATGTGGGTGCACTTCCTATTACTACCCCTGCTCATTAGTGTTGCGAGCTTTTCTGGCTTTCTAACCCTCGTTATACTAGTTCTAAGTGAGTGTCTAGTTAGATCGCTGGGACAAATATGAAAGTTTAGAAAAATTAAGGTTAGGCTTTAATTCTATCTCTCAAATTTTCTCACTAGCTCTCACTCACTCTCACTATCACTCACCCTCATTACTACTAAATGCGTGGACCAAATTTAACGAAGTTTGGCGGGCATATTATTTAAACCTATACTGAATGGTCTATATTTATAAAACAAAAATGGCATATGGACTATTCCTAGATTGATGTTATAAAACAATTTGACGATGGTTATTCTCTATGAATACAATGTACAATTGAATATAGTATTAATTTGTTTTATATCTTAGTTGATAACCAAGATAATATATAAACTTAAAATAAAAGGCGAAATTAAAGGAGATATTTCAAATTGAAATCCAAAGAAGAATGTTAATATTTTAGTAAAGATAAGAAAATGGAGGGAAGTCTACTGTTCGCAGAACTACTAGTAAGATGTAGTAACGATAATAACATGGAGGAGTGAGGTCTACTGTTCATATAACTACTAGTAAGACTGTAGTAACGATAATAGCATGGAGGGAGTGAGGTCTACTGTTCACAGAACTACTAGTAAGACTGTAGTAACGATAATAACATGGAGGGAGTGAGGTCTACTGTTCATATAACTACTAGTAAGACTGTAGTAACGATAATAGCATGGAGGGAGTGAGGTCTACTGTTCACAGAACTACTAGTAAGACTGTAGTAACGATAATAACATGGAGGGAGTGAGGTCTACTGTTCATATAACTACTAGTAAGACTGTAGTAACGATAATAGCATGGAGGAGTGAGGTCTACTGTTCACAGAACTACTAGTAAGACTGTAGTAACGATAATAACATGGAGGGAGGTCTATTGTTCATATAACTACTAGTAAGACTGTAGTAACGATAATAACATGGAGGGAGTGAGGTCTACTGTTCATATAACTACTAGTAAGACTGTAGTAACGATAATAGCGTGGAGGGAGTGAGGTCTACTGTTCACAGAACTACTAGTAAGACTGTAGTAACGATAACAACATGGAGGGAGGTCTACTGCTCACAGAAACTACTAGTAAGACTGTAGTAACGATAATAACATGGAGGGAGTGAGGTCTACTGTTCATATAACTACTAGTAAGACTGTAGTAACGATAATAGCGTGGAGGGAGTGAGGTCTACTGTTCACAGAACTACTAGTAAGACTGTAGTAACGATAACAACATGGAGGGAGGTTACTGTTCACAGAACTACTAGTAAGACTGTAGTAACGATAATAACATGGAGGGAGGTCTATTGTTCATAGAACTACTAGTGAGATTGTAGTAACGATAATAACATGGAGGGAGGTCTACTGTTCACAGAACTACTAGTAAGACTGTAGTAACGATAATAACATGGAGCAAGGTCTACTGTTCACAAAACTACTACGATAATTTTGAAATAACCGTATATTGAGTGGCGTTACAACAAAAACAAACTAATTAATTAACATCGAAACCTCCGGATCCTATTAGTGTCCATGCTTTTCAGTGATTTACGAGAACTAAATACAATCAAGTGGTAAACCTCATTAAAACGGTTGCTATTTAACTAAAATAATAATAATTATTATCAAACCACTCTTTACTTTTACTCGCTAAACAAAATTGGTGAGTGAGTTCAGTGTGATTTTAATCCTGATGATTTAAATTAAAAAAACTACCTTTTCAAATAATATAAATATATAGGTATTTTAAATTAAATTGAATGAAATTTAACGTTTTATTGTAACCAAATACGCATCGGTTTGCACGCAGGCAAAAGTCAAGCTCTTTTATCTTTCCGGCTACGGGAAGGTCGGGTATCAAATCCCGGCCAGATGTAGTGAGTGTCTTTTTCTTCTTCTCTTAAATAGTTTCCTACTCCAAATTCACGCAAATGTGGGTATAGTTCCTCTATGAAGGTAAATGCTAGAAGATCTAAAAAAAAAAAAAAACTTGAAATTCGTCTTCACCATTCTGTGCCCATAGGTTAGGTTAGGTTAACTTAAGTTTTGTCTTTCCTGAAAGGACAAAAAGTTTCAAAGCTAAGATCACAATATCCAGCATCTGCATCCTTTCTAGCTCAAGGAATGCACACAAGATAAGTTGAGAGGAGGAGGGGGATATTCCCACTAAACATATAGAAGGACCCCACGGCTCCGCGCTACTCTCGTGATAGACTAGACCGCCGAAGACGGGGATATCGGGGTTTGATCCCGATCAGCTGCACTGAGGGTGGTTTTCCCTAAACGGTTTTCCACTCTCCCTCCACGCACCGCGTCTTACTACCCGTTCGGGTTATACGCACTTACGCTCATGTGTAATGGTAGGGTGATTGTGAGATGAATTGGAGGACCTACAGTTTAACGTGGGATCCGAACCACGGTGGAGGCCTGACATTCCACACATTCACAAGATGTCTTGTCAGAGGTGAAAGAAGGGTTTGGTAATCAGATATATCTGTGCCGGGACCGGGGATGGAACCCCGGACCCCCAGCACAGAAATCCGAGAATATCCCCTAGACCGCCAGGTCATCCCCCCTCAATATATAAGGTCCCGGGTTCGATTACCGTTTCCAAATGTCATTTTTTATTAATTTAAACTAACTGATAAAATAGTGAAAGGCTATCAATGTTTGTATTTTGTTTCTAAAAAAAAAAGCTCTTCCTATATAAATTGTACTGTGTGTTTGCTCATTCTCATGTTCCTAACCACTTGACTATAAGGACAGGTAGCTCAGTAGATAACTTACCACCTTCTCCTCCCCCCTTCCCTGGAGTTAACTCTCCATTGTGACCGAGGGTGCAAGGGTCAGTAATTTAGGGGTGTTATCGGTCCATTGCACTGTTCAATGGCTCTAGTATCGAGGCTCATTGATTACCTACGCTCCGCTGTTTTGTGGGGAGGAGAGGGGGGTAGTGATTGGGGGGAAGGGTGTATTTTTTTTCGTCGATAGGGAAAATCTTTCTTGCGAGGAGGTGATTTGATGATAAGAGCTTGAGATTCAGGTAAATTAAGGGGATGGGATAATCGGGAGTAGAGGAAAGAAGATTACGTACAAGTACTCGATTTTCCACTTCATATTTTCTTTAATCGCAGCACATTTATTTTTATTTTATTTTAGGAACAACCTTATAGAAAATTTAAATATTCTTTGTGGTCAAAATTTAATAGCATTTTACAATGTTATTATTGTTATTTTATAGGTATTGATAATATATATTAAAAGTGACAGCTGGTAGATCACGTGACGTATGTACATGGGAAAGTAGATCTGGAAACTTGTCTAGCTGTAAGATAAGTCTTTTCAAATTAAAATTTGACTTTACATGTGTGTGTGTGTGTATATATATATATATAAATATATATATATATACATTATATTTATATATATATATAAATAAAAATAAATATATATATATTTATATATATAAATATAAATAAATAAATATATATATATATATACTTTTGTAGTCTGGGCATGTTGATAGTATGAGTGTTGATTGAGTGGCAAAGCAAATATATGAAGGTAGAGTGTGTAGATTAAAAGGAAGAGGTAGGCCTTGTAGGATCTGGCTAAATTTTGTAGACGACTGTGTGAAAAAAAAAGAAGAGAAACATTGAGTTTTAAGAATAAAAGAGTATGTATGACGTGATCAGTACATAAGCGTACTACCCGAACGGTTAGTAAGAAGCGGTACTAAAAAAAAAGTTTGTCCAAATGTCAAGATGCTCATTATAGATATTCAACAACTGTAAAAAAAAACTAACCTTAGCTTTCTCTTCCAACCCGCATAATAATTACCAATTTCGGTTGCCGCACGGTTTAAAAGTCAATTGCTCTTACCCCGACTGAGGGCTCTTGGGTAATTGGCAGGAGGTCATACATAGGATTTGTAATACCTAATGCCCAAATATAGTACACACATACCTTCACCCATACATACATTACATAAGTAACACAAAACTGGCGATTCTTGAGATAACATACAAGTTAGAGAGCATTTAAGGATATTTGTTGTTTATTTCTACCATTTGAAAGGTGACCTGGTGGTCTAGGGGTAAGGTGTTAAACTTCTGTGCAGGGGGTCCGGGGTTCAATCCTTGGTCCAGGCACAGATTTATCTGATTACCAAACCCTTCCTTCACCTCTGACAAGACATCTTGTGAATGTGGGGAATGTCAGGCCTCCACCGTGGTTCGGATCCCACGTTAAACTGTAGGTCCTCCAATTCATCTCACAATCACCCTACCTTTACACATTAGCGTAAGTGCGTATAACCCGAACGGGTAGTAAGACGCGGTGCTAATAATAATACAATTTGAAGTATTTCAATTTGAGCTGAACGAACTCGGTCGGCCGCAAGTGGTCTGCGGGTCATGGGTTTGGATGTGACTCGTCTATAGACACCACTCTTGGCAATAGACTACTGCTGATTACGGGGGAGATCGGGGTTAGAAACCCGGTTAGGTGCACTGACGATGATTTTTTTCCTAAATGGTTATTCCTAGGCTACCTCCACGCAAATGCCACTACGTTTCCTCTAAATTCAACCTTTTTGATCCCTAACACATCAGAGTTTCTAATACATAGGCGGGTAACACAAAAAAGTAGTAAGAAGCTGTGCTAAAAAAAAAGGTTGTTTTTAATTACATTTTGACGGCAATCGTTGAATAACCGTAGAGATGGGTCTCTAGTTGCGCTTTTATCAATTTTGAAGAGGTGAGATAACTGTGTTCCTGGCATCGCGCCAAGTAAAATAGACTTTAAACTCGAAACTAAACTTGTTCACGCCAAAGTAAGTACTAGTGAGAAAATTGTTCCAGCAGATGAAAAGTTTTAATTAGAATTTAACCCTTGGAAAGTTTCCTTAATCATATTCCTCTCACTTTACCTCCTGACTTAAAATTAAACTTGCAGACATGATTTTATTTTATTTCTATTGCCTGGACTCCAGTTATTTTTAAAAATTTGGTTTTATAAAAGCTACGTTATTATGCTTATTTACATAATTCTTTAATTCAATTGTCTAGAACCTTCGGTAACGTGTCTGCTTACTGATATAAAGATCCCAGGTTTGAGTCCCGGCATGGCCACACAGGTTATCACTATTACAATGTATGTTTTTCTTTTTATTTTTTTTTATCACCGCGTCTTACTACCTGTTCAGTTTTAATACGCATATTTTATAATTACTCTAATGAGGAAGGAAGCATTTTAAAGGTGATCTCCCAGCATTTGCATGGAAGGAGAGTGAGAAACCATATAGGGAAAAACACCCTCGGTAGACCTGACCAAGATTTTAACATCGATCTCCCCATCAGAAGCAGGCCAGTCTAACACGAGAGTGTGACGCCCTAGACCATTCGACCATTGAAGCGGAAAATTTCATTTTTAATGGTGATTAATTAATATGCGGGGGACTGGGTGCTGTGTTGGTTTTAGATTAAAGTTAGTTTGTAAGTCGTGTGCTGATGAAATCAGCCGGTTCAAAAAGTGCACGTTTAAAACCTCGGAATATTTTAAAATTAAATATTTTATTTTATATTTATGGTTTTAGTTTATAAATCAAGGGGTTATTTTATGACGTCATTCTGTGAACATCACCAATCGACCCCGATGGTCTCTTGGTCTAAGGCGCCAATATTGTGATTTGCTGGATAGTCAGTGATAGGAAGTTTGAACAAGGTTGCCACGCACCTGAAAAACTGGAAGAATCTGTAAAACGCATAAAGTTTTCCAAAATTTATTAAAAATACTGTAATATTTGTTAGTGTAGGATATTTAACTGAAAGTTTAAAATAGTAGCTCTTTGGTTGTAAGAAATAATGAACTTAAGAATCAAGCACCCTGATTCCAAAGTGTTTTATTACTCCTTAAACAATAGGTGTTAAGCGACAGAAGACGTATTTCCCAGTCAATTTTAAATCGGGTGACCTGGCGGTCTATTGGTAAGGTATCGGACTTCTCTGCCGAGGGTCCGGGGTTCAATCCTCGGTCCCGGCACAGATTTATCTGATTGTCAAACCCTTCCCTCACCTCTGACAAGACGTGTATTAATCACAACTTGTGAATGTGTGGAATGCCAGGCCTCCCACCGTGGTTTGGATCCCACGTTAAACTGTAGGTCCTCCATTTCATCTCACAATCACCCTACCGTTACACATTAGCGTAAGTGCGTATAGCCCGAACGGGTAGTAAGACGCGATGATAATAATAATGAATTTTAAATCGTCGTGTTTTAAACACAATTTACATGACGTCACACTTGGTTTGATGAGAAATGAAATTTTACTACTTATTTCTTCAATCTAAGCTGCCTGGGAAAATGAGATTTTTCTTTCTGGAAAACCTGGAAAATACAAGGAATTTACGGTAAGCAAATAGAGGCAACCCTGACTAAGTTAGAATCTCAGCTAGACGTATTTTAGGTGTTTACAAGTTATTTATCGCTCCACTTTTCCCAAACTTATCTATGCTAATGCGAATGCATTTTCTCTCAATTACCCTTCCCACCTTACCCATTAGGTTAGGTCGTTAGTATCAAGATTATTTCACTCCACGTCTTACTACCCATCTGAGATATACGTATTTAATTATACTAATGGGGTAGGTATGAGGATTTTACAATTTAAAGGAATGTACACGCATTTGCATGGAGTAATAAGGGGGAATATAAAAAAAAACAAAGTCAGTACAACCTTCCAGGATTCAAGCCTCAGCCTGCATGCCATTAGAAAAATTAGAATAGATGAGCCCAACATTTAAACTGCGTTCCCACCGATGCGAGTAACGTTAATGTTATAAAAACTATTTATCTCATTCCCCCCATCAGAGATTCAAACGGTGGTTAAGCACCATTGAGAGTTTGACATCTTGGACAAACCTGGATTTCAAACTATTGAAAATATATTAAAAATTTAACAAAAAACATTCTACCGATATCGATGAAATTAGACGAATATTGTGTCATTCATTAATTTAAATTTCCCTCGAAAAATTGTCAAAACAAACAGAAGAAAAGAAAAAGCTGATATAATCCGTGAATATGGCAAGCATCCTATCACTCGCCCCTCTGGCCACGGATAATTAAGTAGATATGGTAGGTATTAACCGGGCAGCAGACACGAAGACCGGCTTTCTCATTACAGCTCCAAAGTCTTCTTTCATTAAAACTCTATACCATCTCCCCTGACTGTCCAATCCTCACCGTTTCTTTTATTTTTTTATTCTTTTTAGGACAAACAAATGAGTCTTGGTTACATACTTTCTAATTAGAAACAAAACAATTTCAGAAGAGTTCCTGATTGAATGGTCATCCCCCGCCCCTCCTCCCAAATACGAACAACCGGGGACGTAACGAGGATTTTTTTTTAAATTTGAAAACGAAATGAGGGATGAAAAATTTCGATACATATTTCTTTAGGGAAATCAAAATTCTGATTAAAAATAATAGATTCTACGGCTAATGAAGTATCAAAAACCAAAATACAAGTTTTTTTTAGCTCCACGTCTTAATACTCGTTCGGATTAGACGCTTATGTACAAATTATGCTAATGGATTTAGAGATTAGGAAGATTATATTTGGAGGAAGTGTACCTGTATTTGCGTGGTAGGTGATCTGGTGGTCTAGGGGTAAGGTGTCAGACTTCTGTGCTGGGAGTCCGGGGTTCAATCCTCGGTACCGGCACAGATTTAGCTGATTTTCAAACCCTTCCTTCACCTCTGACAAGACATCTTGTGAATGTGTGGAATGCCAGGCCTCCACCGTGGTTCGGATTCCACGTTAAGCTGTAGGTCCTCCATTTCATCTCACAATCACCCTAACATCACACATTAGCGTAAGTGCGTATAACCCGAACGGGTAGTAAGACGCGGTGATAATAGTAATACAATGATAAGTTATTTATATCTCAATGCGTATAACCCGAATGGGTAGTAAGACGTGGTGCTAATAATAATAATAATATTATCTCAAATAGTTGCGAATAAATGACCAAACTTGGAAAATTTTATCATATAAAGTACCTTGAAGCTTATTTTAATGGGAAAATGAGAGATGCCATTTTGTTTGTAATATTAAACAACGCATAGATACAAAATTTAATTAAAATCGTTAGAGTGGATTTCAAGAAAAATTGGTTTTCCTTTTCTGTTTAGTAAAATGATTTAAACTCTAATCCGAGATACAGACGGTATGGCGAAAACCACTTTTTCGATTTCAAGCAGTCAAGAAAATTTGGCATTCATCCAAATTTAGGTCTCAATTTTTATTTTTAATCACAATACTTCTCTCTCCGAAGAGTCGAGAAAAAGTAAACAAGAGAGAGAAAAATAACACAATGTAATCATAGAACATTGCGTTTCGTCACATATGCTCAAGTATCGCTCTGTAATAGAAATAGTTCTACCGACCTATTACTCAATAAATACCTCCCCTTCCTCTCCCTCTCGCAGTCAACCGAATGCAGATAGTTGATCACGGAAACGGTTCGAATCGATCAATTTCTTTACACATCGACTCTCGCCAAATAGCCCACTTCTCAAACCAACGGCAGAGTAGAAAATACCCCACTTGTCAGCATTCGAATAAAGCTCCAATTTCGATAAGTGAGGGACGATCTAGAAGTGGTTTCAAATCTCACCCCCCCCCCACCCCCCCGAAACCCCCTCACTTTTCCTAATTAACCACCCCCTATTTCAACAAAAATAAATCAATAAAGGTTTAGACGTAAATCAGGACTAAATTTTTTTTTAAATAAGTTTTTTTTTCTGGTTAGTTAAATACGTTAACTACTTGGTGATGTCTGAAGTTATTTCGCGAATAGTGTTGCATTTTAATATATCTATTGATAACATTCCCCTCTTCCGCTGACGATTATACACACTCACTTTAATATTTGCGTCTGGGCCAGCATTGACTTGCATTTAAAAATTACCTTTTCCTTGTTTCCTATTCTAGATAGATATTTTACTTCCACGAAGTTTTTTAATCTACATCCTAACAAGAAAATTCCTACAGGCTCTTTTCGTGAATAATCCAAGTAGCCTAAGTTGTAGAGGATTTTAAGAAAAAGTTACACAAAAAATTTCAATATCAACAAAATAATTATATGACAACGTTAGATTATTTTTAGAATTATTTAAGAATTTATGGTTTCTGTTTTGATGTTATATCTTTAAAACTCGACGAATAAAACCTAAGTACATTAACATGGGAAATTTCCATTTGGCCTGACGTGACGTGACGTCACAGGTAGGAAACTTCCTTAAAGAATGACTCAAAATTCTGGAGGTAACGATTTTTGACCCTGTTAATGATGGTTGGGTTGTAAGGGTTGACTACAGGGCTAGAGAACCTTGGTTCGAACCTATATATAACGCTTTAGTGAGAGTTCAACAAATTGTTTTACATTTCAATTGATTATATATATATATAAATATATACAATTTTAAAAAAATGTTACTACCCTACACTATATGGCATGAAGAAAAAGGTGTCAATCTCGTCTTGTCTGTTTTGCCAGTAAAAGCCAGTTTGGGGTGTTTCGAATCTCAGCCAGGTGTGATTGAGGGGGTTTTATCTCACAAAATAGTTTCTCACTTTCACTCCACGCAAATGCAGGTGCATTTATCTAAATATCTACTTGATTCTTACCCTCTAAACCATTAGTGTAAATAATCGGATAGTATGTAATGCGATGAATGGCAAAAACATATTCTCTTAAAATAATTAATTAATTAAAGTAATTTTTTATATAAAATTTAAAAAAAAGCCAATTTATGTTTATTGATTTTTATAAGAATTCAGTTACGTAATAAATGTTGATATTACTCAATATTTGAAATTAATCAACCTTTTAACCACTCATATATTCCTCAGCCCGCTTCGGTGGCCGCGTGATCCAAACGCGCTACTCTCGTGTTAGACTAGATTGCCGATGACGGGAAGATCGAGGTTCGAATCTCGGTCAGGTGTACTGAGGGTAGTTTCCCAAAATGGTTTTCCTCACTCCCTCAACGTAGATGCGGGTACACTTAATACAAATATAACATTTCCAATCCTTAAAAACATAAGGTTAATCAGTACATAAGCGTATAAACCGAATGGCTAATAAAACGCGGTACTAAAGAAAAATATTTATTCTCCATTTTTTTAATTAATGGACCTATCTAACAGTTATTAAAAATACCTACTTGGTTTACTTTCACGTATTCATACGCCAAGTCAAGTGATCTGCATCTCTCACATTTGATAGATATTATCCATATATATATATAGTGCCCTAGGCCTGCGTGTTGTTTTTTTTCAAACCGCACTTCGCGGAGTGATCTTAGGCTCCGTGAGGAATTTTTGAATATTCTTTATTTTTTCCTTACAACATAAAATAACTTCAATAATGAGGATTGAGAATTTTTTTCAAATCTGACTAAAGGAGGACATTTGCCAAAGACGCAGCCAGAACATGTTTTTCGTTCTATACCTCTATTGTTGTGAAATGTAACTGTTGTTATTGAATGTTCATAATATTAGAGTAATTTTTTTATGAAGGCTTCAACATGTTTGTTTGTTTTCTGGTGCAAGGGCTCCTTCGGTATAAAAAGTTTGGGAACCCCTGCCCCCAAACGCGGGTGTTGGTCTCTTGTTATCGATACTTGTTCACCATTGTCGTGTGTCTTTGTGAAACAGGTCAGCCAACCCTGGTGAGCACCAACATGTTGATAAGAAGTATGGGCCCCATATCAGAACTAGACATGGTAAGTACCGACAGACTCTAACTATTATTTAATTACTCTTTGGCATCAGGAACTCAAAAGTACGCCAACTATCCTTATCGTGAGCTAGTTATATCCAGTCCACCTATTACACCATTTCCCTATCTTGATTGTTCTATCCAGTCCACCTCATTACACACCCATTTTTCTCCTTATCTTGTTTGACTAGTTGTATCCAGTCCACCTCATTACACCCTTTCCCTATCTTGAGCTAGTTGTATCCAGTCACTCATACACCTACCTATTACAGTCTACACCCCTTATTACACCTTCCATCTTGAGCTAGTTATAACCAGTCCACTTCATTACACCCTAACCCTATCTTGAGCTAGTTCTAACCAGTCCACCTCATTATACCCTATCCATATCTTTATTTAGTTCTAACCAGTCCACCTCATTATACCCTAACTATTTTAGGTCAATTTTAATTATGTCTTCCCATTGGGTTTGTCGGTCAATATTATGAACAAGGTTTTAGATTCTCCCATTCACGCTGCATGTCCTGCCCACCGTAATCTGTGATATTGGTTTATCCTAACAATTTTTTGTGATGAGTACAGATTATGAAGCTCATCGTTATGTAACCTCCTTTACTCCCCAGTATCCCTTTTTTGAGCAATTATCTTTCTAAACACCTTGTTTTTCAAGCACACTAAATTGGTTTTCGTCACGTGACGTACCAGACAACGTTTCATACCCATAAAACTGTTGTTACATTCCTTGACATCATGTGAGATGCTAACAACTTACTACCCGCGTCGGTGGCCGTATGGTCTAATGCGCTACTCTCACAATAGACTAGACTGCCGATGACGGTGAGATCAAGGTTTTAATCTCAGTCATATGTAGTGAGGGTGGTTTTTCCACTCTCCCTACACGAAAATGCGGGTACATTTCCTCCAAAATCCCACCTTTACCACCCTTAGCACTTTAGCGTAATCAGTAGATATGTGTTGAACCTAGAGGGTTAAAGAGACGTATGCTAAAAAGAAAAAGAAAAGTTGTCTTCTTCAAAGATTCCTTAAAATATCCCTTTTCCTTTGACATTAGATCGGTATTGTCCTGTTGAGCCAATAATGTCGGCATAGCCTTCACGTTCACATTTACCCGTAACAAAACACCATCATGGTGGATTAAAATATTAATGCTATTATATTTGTCAATTACGGTCTAAATATCATATTCTTTAAATATAAAAATGACATTTGTGCTCGGGAATCGAACACAGGAACTTCGGTTTGGTAAGCGAATTCTCAGTGGTTAGATTATTGACGTACTAAGCCAAAGGTATCGGGTTCGATTCCCGTGTCCAAGTGTCATTTTTCAATTTAAAGAAATAAGACACCATCAATTTCCTTAGACAAATTATTCTTATTATTATTCTTGTCGCCATGTCTTACTACCCATTCGGGCTGTACGCTAATGTGTTTGGGAAGATAATGGTTAAACTTAGAGGAAGTGTACCCACATTTGCGTGGAAAGAGAGTGGAAAAACCATTTAAGGAAAATATCCTTGGTACATTCAACTGCGATTCGTAACCCTGATTTTCTCGTCATCGGCAGTACAGTTTATTGAGAGAGTGACGCCTTAAACAGCGTGACCACCGAAGCGTGTGATGAATAGTTGGGTGGTTTTTTTTTAACGAGAGCCACGCTGCTTGCATGAATACCGACTCTGGTTACACACATGTTATTTGTGCTCCTGGTGGTAGTAGAAAGTTTACATCCAGAAGAATAATTAGCTCACGTACGTCGGCTCAAGACAAATGACACGAGGTGAGCGCATGTGTCCAAACAAGACAGGTTTACTCGGACGATTAGTTTCGGACTAGGAAGTACTTTACTATGAAGACCATTGCGAATGGCCTTTCAATTCAGAGAAAATAAAAGAACATATTCGGTAACATAAATTGCTACGTATCCTTTTTTTTTCTTAGAAGCAACTATGAATCCGTCTAGCGAACGATTACCCGTGGTATTTGATACTAGATTACACTCGAACCGGAAAACGTATTAAAGAACGGTTAGCTGCATAATTCTTTTCACAACAGAGAAATTGGAATAAGATCTTAACTTTATTTTTTATTTAAAATAATTATTTTTTTCCATTCTTTAGTATTATTTAGAAACATTTCGATAAGTTTTCACTGGTATTAACTCCACTGTTTTATTATGTCTGGTTGTAACTGTATTATCTACTTATTACTAGAGGTCTGAGTGGTTAGTTATACATTAGTTATTGTGGGGTGAGACGGGCTCTTAAGACGTCTGGTTCTAGTTGTATTACCTACCTAAGTTAGATGTTATCTGTGAGGTGAGACGGGCTCTTAAGACGTCTGGTTCTAGCTGTATTACCTACCTAAGTTAGGTGTTATCTGTGGGGTGAGACGGGCTCTTAAGACGTCTGGTTCTAGCTGTATTACCTACCTAAGTTAGATGTTATCTGTGGGTGAGACGGGCTCTTAAGACGTCTGGTTCTAGCTGTATTACCTACCTAAGTTAGGTGTTATCTGTGGGGTGAGACGGGCTCTTAAGACTCTGGTTCTAGCTGTATTACCTACCTAAGTTAGATGTTATCTGTGAGGTGAGACGGGCTATTAAGACGTCTGGTTCTAGCTGTATTACCTACCTAAGTTAGGTGTTATCTGTGGGTGAGCGGGCTCTTAAGCGTCTGTCACTGTTACTACCTAGTAGATGTATCTGGAGTTAGGCGCTAAGTTGGTTAAGCTTTCTATTTTGTTTTTCATACATATAAATTACACTGTCACGTTTTACTGGCGTGCCAACATGACAATGTAAGCCTCATGGCGCATGTTCTATTTTCTCGAATAGTTTGGCGCCAATAGTTAATTGTCGTGTCAGCTGTATACCTCGATCGGTGCGCCGGTCACAACTGGGGGAGAACAGGCGCAGTGCATTGTTTATTACAGTTGTGTGTACATGTGGGTGGGGGGGGGGGGGGCTCAACTGCCATGCGAGTAAATCTTGCACGATATTCCACGATAATTGGATTAGCGCGTCTATTGGAGCGAGCGTCGTTAATTCAAAGTGTCATCTAAAGGGTGAGACGGAGTCAAAGAGGGAGGGGTGAGGTTTCCCACGCCCCCGTCACAAAAACTGACCGTGCAGCCTCTCTGAAACTGACGTCAGCCCGTTGTCGTGTGACAGGACTACTCCATGGACTGTTACTTCAGGCAGTACTGGAGGGACTCCCGACTGAGTTTCGCCGGCACCAACAAGAGCCTCAGTCTGAGTATCAAGATGCTGGAGAGGATATGGAGACCCGACACCTACTTCTACAACGGCAAGAACTCTTACGTCCACACCATCACCGTGCCCAACAAGCTGCTCCGGATCAGCCCCAGAGGCGACATCCTCTACTCCATGAGGTGACCGTGGACGTGCTCGATCTAACACCCTCACCAGTCACTAAACCTTCACCTAACATAACCTATTAAATACTTATTATTGTTAGCACCGCGTCTTACTACCCGTTCGGGTTGTACGCACTTACACTAATGTGTAAGGTAGGGTGATTGTGAGATGAAATGGAGGACCTACAGTTTAATGTGGAATCCGAACCACGGTGGAGGCCTGGCATTCCCACATTCACAAGTTGTGATTAATACACGTCTTGTCAGAGGTGAAGGAAGGGTTTGGTAATCAGATAAATCTGTGGGCCGATGATTGAACCTCGGACTTCCAGCACAGAAGTACGACACCTTACCCCTAGACCACCAGGTCACCTATCAAATACTTCTTTCCTTATATCCATTCCTGTTTCCAGCCTGTGGTCAGTTTTTTTTTATTCAAGCCATTTATTTTTACATTACTGGCTGGCTATGCCTGTCGTAGCTTCATATACCTTATAATATAACTTAAGAGTAGGACAGACACAACAACCAGTCTCCGGACGTTGATTTATCAATATGAAAAGGTAGACCCATATTTGACCAATGATAAATTTTCGACCATACTGGTAATCGAACCTTGGACCCTTAGCTCAGTAGGCAGACACGCTACTACCGACTGAGCTGAAGTGTCGGAAGACTAACCCATTAAATACTAATCTTCATATTCAAAATATTGTTTGAGCTGAGCATTAATATTAATTCAACATTTTCATTACCCACTTCGGTGGCCGCGTGGTCTAACGCACTAGTCTCAGAGTAAACTAGATTTCCGATGACGGAGAGAACGAGGTTCGAGTCTCATCCGGGTGTACTGAGGGTGGGTTTCTTTTTTCAAAATAACTCTCCACTCTCCCTTCTTGCGAATTCGGGTACACTTTCTATAAATATAATCTTCCTAATCCTAAAACCATTAGCTTAATTAATACATATGAGTATATAACCCGAAAGGATATTAAGATGCGGAGCTCTCTCTCTCTCTCTCTCTCTCTCTCTCTATATATATATATATATATATATATATATGTGTGTGTGTGTGTGTGTGTGTGTTTTTCATTGAATCCCAGATTTAAATAGGTCTAACACTTATCTAATTAATTTGATCAATATTTAAAAAGTGTTTTAGGACAGGTCTACTTACAAGAGTGATGTTAATTCTGTGTTAAATAGTTAATACATAATGCAAGAGAGCATTGACTTTGCCTAGCGACTTCTTTCATTAACTACAAGTCTAAACATGTTTTAAATAATACAATAAATTCTGGTTTTGTCCAAAACATCTAAGTCCATAATTAATATTTACATCGACATACCAATGCCTTTTTTTTAGCACCGCATCTGACTAGCCGTTTGAGTTATAGGCATATATGATAAATATTCTTATGAGTTAGAGATAAGGAAGGTTCAATTTAAAACAAGTGTACCCGCATTTTCGGGGAGAAAGAGTGGAAAAACTCTCTCAGTACACGCTAACCTGGTTTTGAACCCCGATCTCCCTATCATCGGCAGTCTAAGTCTTAACACAAGAGTGAGGCATTATATCATATTTCAATCGAATCGTGTACCTACTTATGTTAAATTACCTGTCCAAATTTTATAGATTTAAAAAAAATAATCTTAGTACTTCTAATTATTTTTTGTCACCGTCTTGACTGTATCTTTACCCCCCCCCCTCCCCTTTCTGCCCTCGGTACCGTCCGTCCCATGTTCTCCACAGCCCTTTCACGTATTTGAAGTATTATTACTACGGGAAGAAAAGATTCTCCATTTCTTTGAAAATAGAATGAAGAATCTACTGTTGAAGTCGTTAAAAATTGACGATTAATTTTTTATTTATTTATTTTTTTAAAAAAAGAGAAAGAAAGGGGAACACCGACACACATTTTCATCTCAAAATGCCAAAAGGAGAGTTTCAGATTTGTCAGTCGCAAAAAGAGCAAAATTATCACCGTTTCTAATTAAGTTTATTTGAAAGATTTTGTCCGATTTAATTAGAATGAAATTGAAGTGGGAAATCTTTAACCGTGTTAAGTCTTTCAAACACTTTCATTTAAATCATTTGGAACGTTTTGTTTTTTATAATTAACTTTTTATTTATTTTATTCTATATTTTTGAGAGTTACAAAATATTTTTAATATGCAGACCTCTTTTTTTTGCTTCAATGAATTAAATTTTCGTTAGCTTATTTTCTCAACAAAAACGACCAATCAAGGATTGAAAAGAATTATTTATTTTGCATAAAAGAAAAATCTAAAGTTTAATAAAAAAAAATCTGACTCAAAGGAATACTATTTCGTATGCTTTGTCGCGCAGCTCATAAATATAAAGTCTGGTACACACGATAAAATATGTTGGCTACATTGATTGCATACAATATTTGAACAAAACGATGGCTTTATTGAATATTTTTTATGACTAACTAAATATCGAGTAAATACTTAATAAACCCCCCCTCCCCAAAAGTTATCAATATGACTAAAAAATTATGTTTCAATTTCATTTTTACCATTATAAACAGTCTTAAACCTTCAAGCTTGGGATTGAATCTAGTATAATTTTAAATAATATTTACCCACTTCGGTGGTCGCATGGTCTAACGCGCTACTCTCGTGTTGAACTAGACTGCCGAAGACAGGGAGGTCGGGGTTCGATCCCGGTCGGGTGCATTGAGGGTGGCTTTCCTAAAATGTTTTTTCACTCTTCCTCCACACAAATGCAAGAACACTTCCTCTAAATCAAACCTTTCTAATCCCTAGCCCATTAGTGTAATTATAACATAGGCATAGGGATATAACCCGAACGGGTAGTAAGACGTGGTGGTATAAATTTTTAAAAAAATCCTACAATTACATGTTTTTTATTTTTAGTTTAGTATTAAAGAGTTTTGAAGATGTGTATTGTGACCTTATAGCTTAACCACTATTCTTAATGTTCAAGTGAGGGAAAAAAGGGTTTGGGAAGCCCTTGTATTATTATTATTAGCACCGCGTCTTACTACCCGTTCGGGTTATACGCACTTTACGCTAATGTGTAATGGTAGGGTTATTGTGAGATAAAATGAAGGACCTACAGTTTAACGTGGAATCCGAACCACGGTGGAGGCCTGGCAATCCCCACATTCACAAGATGTCTTGTCAGAGGTGAAGGAAGGGTTTGGTAATCAGATAAATCTGTGCCGGGACCGGGGATTGAACCTCGGCCGCCAGCATAGAAGTCTGACACCTTACCCCAAGACCACCAGTACACCCAAGCCCTTGTAAAGAGGATACTTATTCGAATCAGGACGGTGAAGGTATTATCAATTCGTACACAGAACTTATCCTGTTATCTAATAAGTATCTCTGTGCTATATTAGACTTGCTGAAAAATAATAACTTATATTGAGATTGTAAGTCCTGTACTGAGATAAATCTATGTTTAGAAAGTGCACATTGGGTACGTTAATAAATTTCTACCTTTCAGATTGACGATAAAAGCAAAATGTCCGATGGAGCTGCGCAATTTTCCAATGGACAGACAGTCTTGCCCCTTAATTCTTGGCAGTTGTAAGTATTTTCAATCTTTATTTTCTTACTTTATGGTATTAGAAATACGAAAGTTCGTTGCTGCACTTACAAAAGTACGCCACCTATCCCTATCTGCATGTCCTACCCACCGTAATCTCCTAGACTTGAGTATTCTAACAATGTGTAGCGATAAGAACAGGGTATACAACTCATCATTAAGTAACCTCCTTCAATAAAATCCCTTTTTAAATCTAATATTTTCCCAAACTCTTTATTTTCAAAAACCCCAAATTTGTTTTCGTCATGAAATGTCAGTTTATGTTTTACACCCATAAAGAACAACCGGTAAAATTATTTGTTTTGCACAGTAGCCCTATGGCTTCTTTGTTGCTGACTGACAGCTGACCGCTGACAACTTAAAAAAGTTACCAGACCAAATTACGTATCCCTACGCCGAACCAGATGATCTGCAAAAACATGTGTTCATCAGCTATCACTTCTGACAGTCAACATTTAGGTATATACCTAAATGTTGACTGTCAGAAGTCAGCTGTGAACTGTCAGTCAGCACCAAAGAAGCCATGGGGCTACTGTATATTCTGATTACGTTTCTTGACAACAGGCGGTATGTTATTATATAGATATTTATAATATCTATCAGATGTGACAGCTGAATATCACAGGACTTGATGTGAGAGTAGATATAGTGACTTTTATATCTGTCAGATTAGCTTCTAGCTATGAAAATTGGGCTGTCTATGTTATCTATGTCCAGATGCTTACACGACCAAGGAACTCGTGTACCAATGGAACTCTGTAAGCAGTGTGGACTTTGTGAGTGGTCTGACGCTCTCACAGTTCGACCTCATGGGCAGTCCTCAACGAAACATCACCTTTAACAGGAGAGAAGGTCAGTTGGTGAGCTCTCTTAGGGTAGGGGTGTATGGAAGTCGAGAAAAAGGGCAGTATGTTTGCTGTGGGTTTTTTTGGTGTCAAAACACTTTTTTGGCCAAAATAAATAAAACATTGCTCCAGTAAAAACGTAGAGTTGTTGAATATCTATGAAGGGTGTCCTGGAATTTAATGACAACTTTTTCTCTTCATTTAGAAAGTTTCTCATCTAATACTGCTCATGACAGATATTCAACAACGGTTGATATCACCGTGTGAAGAAAATTAAACTATAGGTTTCTACTGGAGCAATATTTTATTTATTTTGGTTAAAAAAAATGTTTTGCTATAAAAATTGCAAAAAACACTGTCCTTCATCCATCAACCACGTGACGCATTTTTCTTACATTTTTGTTTGGCCTTTCTCCCACCATGTAATACCATGCATACATCATAGCCCCCCCTCCCCTCCCTCCTCTTAAATAGCGTGGTTGGAGCTGACCGGCAATAGGCGAACAAACAGGGGAGGAGGGAAAATATAAATGACAACGCAATTTGTGTTGCTTCTCCCACCTCACCCTGCCCCTATTAATGACGTCATTCTATTAACAAAGATCCATTCTACTCTCTTATACAAGTTACCTTTCGTTTCCCGGGCATCTAGCTCTTAGTTATCAACCGAAATATCAGAATTCTTGCACTTTCCAAATTGAAAAATGTCAACTTTTATCTATGTTTACGAGTTTATACTATGAAAATGTAATTAATTTACAATAGTTTTATGTTCATTCCAGTAAACACCAAACTCGTGTAACTTTTAAAAGTGTTGTCAATATTCATCCTAAACGCAACATGTGATTGGCAATATCCCGGCTACTTAGGCAGCAGATCCGGGTCTGGGGTTTGATCCTAGGTATGCCTGAAATATTTATCATCGGTAAAATTTGGGTTTCCCCTTTTCACAGCTATAAATCAACGGTCAGGAGGCCGGATGCTGTGTCTGTGCTAGATTTAAATTAGTTTATTAATCGTGTACTGATATAATCGGTCGGTTTAAAAAGGGCACGTTAAATACCTCGAATACATATAGGCGAAGGGAAGGGGGGGGGGGTCACGTGATGTTTTAATCAATGGAAGGGGAGTAAAATAGATCTATGTGGATGAAGAGGTGGAACTAATCATTTCCTCAGCCGCTGATATTCTACCGATACTCCTGTGTTGTTCCTAATCAGGTGAGTTCTCCGTCCTGCAAGTGAACTTCAACCTCCAGCGTCACACCGGTTACTTCCTGATCCAGGTGTACGTGCCCTGTACCCTCATCGTCGTCTTGTCCTGGGTGTCGTTCTGGATACACAGGGAGGCGACCAGCGACCGAGTCGGACTGTGTGAGTCTTGTGACTTGCATACCAAGTTTCTTCCTTCCTCCGTCCCCCCCCCCAACCCCCCTCGAGGCGGAGTATAATGAAGTCACACGAGTCGAGTAGCGGCGGAGCAGTCGGTCCGTCATCAGGGCCGGCTCACAGACAAGATAGATTAGATTAGATTTTTAGCACCACGTCTTACTACCCGTTCGGTTTATACGCTTTAAGTACTAATTACGCTAATGGATTAGAAATTGGGAAGGTTGAATTAGAGGAGGTGAAACCGCATTTGCGTGGAGGGAGAGTGGAAAACCATTTAGGAACTCCTCCCCAGTTCACCCGACCGAGATTCGAACCTCGATCTCCCCGTTCTCAGCAGTCGAGCTCAACACGACAAGCGCGTTAGCCAACTACGCCACCGAGGCGGGTCACAGACAATATAAGGCGGGAGTGTTGGGGACAAAAGGAAATGATAGCGTTTTTTGTAGTTTTTATAGCAACATTTTTTTTTTACAATATAAATCAAAATATTACCCCAGTACAAACATAGAATTTAATTTTCTTCACATGGTTACCTCAACATTAAAAAAAAATATCTGTCAAGGCTGTCCTAGAATTTAAAGACAACTTTTTATGTTAGTATAAAAAAGTTTTCTCATCTAATGTCACCATGTCAACAACTGTTGATATCACCGTATGAAGAAAATTATACTCTAGGTTTTTAATGAAGAAATATTTTCTTTATTTTGCCCCCCCCCCCCAAAAAAAGTTTTATCATAAAAACTGCAAAAACATTGGCCTTTTTTCACGTCCCCTTCCATACCACCTCAAGGTGGCTGCAGTCCCCTTTATCACTCTGTAATATTTACCTATTTTTATTAATTTTTATGAAAAAAATAAAATTGTGTATTTGGGATTTATATTTTATATTGTTGTTGTTGTTGTTGTTGCTAAAATTGGACTTTTTAAACTCATATAATTAGCTCAGAGCTATGTTCAAATACTCTAAAATTCCCTCACAGGAGATTAAATTCCTGAAATTTTCTCTCGAGTAAGAAGGGGGATGGGGGGAAGGGCTGCCACGCCCAAGGCAGATGGAACACTCCATTTGGGAAACTCACATGTACGCCCTTGAATACGCAAGATAATATATCTAACCTATCCACATACCGTTCCAGGTATCACCACCGTCTTGACGCTCTCAACCATCAGTCTGGACAGTCGCACGGATCTTCCCAAGGTCAGGTACGCGACGGCTCTCGATTGGTTCCTGCTGATGAGCTTCTTCTACTGCATAGCCACCCTCCTGGAGTTCGCAGGGGTGCACTACTTTACCAAGGTAACAGTCCTATACTCCCACCCTCCTGGAGTTCGCAGGAGTGCACTACTTTACCAAGGTAACAGTCCTATACTCCTACCCTCCTGGAGTTCGCAGGAGTGCACTACTTTACCAAGGTAACAGTCCTATACTCCCACCCTCCTGGAGTTCGCAGGGGTGCACTACTTTACCAAGGTAACAGTCCTATACTCCCATCCTCCTGGAGTTCGCAGGGGTGCACTACTTTACCAAGGTAACAGCCCTATACTCCCACCCTCCTGGAGTTCGCAGGGGTGCACTACTTTACCAAGGTAACAGTCCTATACTCCCATCCTCCTGGAGTTCGCAGGGGTGCACTACTTTACCAAGGTAACAGTCCTATACTCCAACCCTCCTGGAGTTCGCAGGGGTGCACTACTTTACCAAGGTAACAGTCCTATACTCCCATCCTCCTGGAGTTCGCAGGGGTGCACTACTTTACCAAGGTAACAGCCCTATACTCCCACCCTCCTGGAGTTCGCAGGGGTGCACTACTTTACCAAGGTAACAGTCCTATACTCCTACCCTCCTGGAGTTCGCAGGGGTGCACTACTTTACCAAGGTAACAGTCCTATACTCCCACCCTCCTGGAGTTCGCAGGGGTGCACTACTTTACCAAGGTAACAGTCCTATACTCCTACCCTCCTGGAGTTCGCAGGGTGCACTACTTTACCAAGGTAACAGTCCTATACTCCAACCCTCCTGGAGTTCGCAGGGGTGCACTACTTTACCAAGGTAACAGTCCTATACTCCAACCCTCCTGGAGTTCGCAGGGGTGCACTACTTTACCAAGGTAACAGTCCTATACTCCCACCCTTCTGGAGTTCGCAGGAGTGCACTACTTTACCAAGGTAACAGTCCTATACTCCCACCCTCCTGGAGTTCGCAGGGGTGCAATACTTTACCAAGGTAACAGTCCTATACTCCCACCCTCCTGGAGTTCGCAGGGGTGCACTACTTTACCAAGGTAACAGTCCTATACTCCCACCCTTCTGGAGTTCGCAGGAGTGCACTACTTTACCAAGGTAACAGTCCTATACTCCCACCCTCCTGGAGTTCGCAGGGGTGCAATACTTTACCAAGGTAACAGTCCTATACTCCCACCCTTCATCCGGTTTCCGCACTCCAACCATCCGCTTCGGTGGCCGCACGGTCTAACGCGCCACTCTCGCAGTAGGTTAGATTGACGATGACTGAGATATACGGGTTCGAATCTCGGTCGGGTGTACTGAGGGTGGTTTTTCTAGATTGTTACTCCCTCTCTATCCATGCAAATGCGGTTAAACATTGTCAAAATTCAAACCTCTTCATCACTATCACACTAGCGATGCTAACAAATAAATAATACCGAGGAAATAAAGCGATTTAAGCTTCCTTAAAAATGATGTGGTATCTATTATTATTATTATTATTATTATTATTATTATTAGTTGTAGTAGTAGTAGTATCATTAGCATCATTATCGCCATTATCATTAACAATATCATCATTATAATTCATAATTAGCATCATTATAATCATTATCTTCATAATTATTGTGATTATTACCCTATCATCATAGTTATTATCACTATTATTATTAACATTATAATTATCATCAACATTATTATAATCATTATCATCAACAGTATCATTATTATTATAAAAATTATCATCATTATAATTATAATAATTATTATAAACTTCAACTCCATTTTATAAACAGTAGGGAACTGATCATATTTTTATAAATTCTTATTAAGTTGTTCTCAACTAAAAGGTAGTTGAGTTGAATGAGGATGTGTTTGTTCGTCGTCAGGTTGGCAGCGGCGAGATCCCCATAGACGAGGAGGAGTGGGAGGACGCGGAGGGTCCCATTGAGGAGATCCTGGGAGGACTTGTGGTTGGCTCGGAGGTGACACAGGACTCCGGTAACGGTCCTTCTATGAGGGCGGGCCGGCGTCGAAGCTCGCTTATTTGTCCCATTTACAATGTGAGCCGAACCTTTACTCTTAGTAGACGTTTAGTTTTTTACTTGAAGAGATCCTCATATCCTCATATCCTCAAACCCTCGATTCCTCAGATCTCTCGGTTCATGAAATCCATAAACACTAAATTTCTTAAACCCTCAATCCTTCGGTTCCTGGAATCCTCAATCACTCGGTTCCTAAAACCCTCAATCCTAAATTTCACAAATCCTCGAATCTTTAAACAGCCATCTCTCGGTTCATGGAAGTCTCAATCCTATAATACTCAAATCCTTGATTCCTTAAATCCTCATTCCTTCAGTGCCAAGGATCCTCAATTTATAATTATCAAAACCTTGATTTCCCAAACAGCAGACCCTTAATTCCTGGAATCTTCAATCCTCAAATCCTCTTAAACATGGGTTTCTAGAAACCTCAATTTTGTGATTTATCGAATCTTTAGTTCCTAAAATCCTCAGAACCTAGATTTCTTGAGTCCTCAACATTCAATCCTTCGATATCCATTCTCCTCTGTCCATCAAATACTTCATTCCTTGAATCCTCATAGTCTTGAACACTTTAGTATGCGAGTGACGAGAATTTCTAAAGAAACCAAATCTGAAATCCTTGACTTTAAATCACCATGCGTGGGGGAAGCGGTTTCATCAGATTTGGGTAAGATTTCGCTAAGTTGGTACAACATTAGACCACCTAATTTCACAGTTTGAATCCCTGTTCAGAACTCACAGGTGTGTTGTCAAATGCTCCTGTTAGGCAACTGTTGACGGGAGTGGTTGTTTCCCCGTTTCAGGACCCCGTCAGTTACAGCCCTCCTCCGCCCCCTCAGAGGACGCGGGTCACCCGTCAGACCCAGACCGAGCACAGGGTGCCCAAGTGGCGTCAGCTGCTCTACTGTCTGGCGGGCGACGACAACTATCGGCGGCAGAGGCAGCGAGAGGCGGGCCACGCCGTGGGGAAAGGCGCCTGTGTTGGAGGTGGCAGGGGCCCGTCGGCGGAGTTGGCCGCCGCGGTGGCGAGGCACGTCAACAGCGTGTCGCACATCGACAGGGTCGCCAGGATCTTGTTCCCGGCGTCATTCGGCCTCCTCAACCTCTGCTACTGGGTCGCGTACTACACTTACCAGGAGGAGTTCCGTTGGAAGGATCCTCCCATTCCTCCTTTCAGCCACTGAGCTCTGATCCTCACACCACTCCTTTCAACCACTGAGCTCTGATCCTCACACCACTCCTTTCAGCCACTGAGCTCTGATCCTCACATCACTCCTTTCAGCCACTGAGCTCTGATCCTCACACCACTCCTTTCAACCACTGAGCTCTGATCCCACACCACTCCTTTCAGCCACTGAGCTCTGATCCTCACATCACTCCTTTCAGCCACTGAGCTCTGATCCTCACATCACTCCTTTCAGCAACTGAGCTCTGATCCTCACATCACTCCTTTCAGCCACTGAGCCCTGATCCTCACATTCCTCCTTTCAGCCACTGAGCCCTGATCCTCACATCACTCCTTTCAGCCACTGAGCTCTGATCCTCACATCACTCCTTTCAGCCACTGAGCTCTGATCCTCACATCATAGTCTGCGGGACAACATTGACCAACGGACACATGAACTCTAGTCTAAACGACGTTTAAAAATTAATGTTAAGACACAATTGCATCATAATCATATAACCTATTGTGATTAGAATTTTAGAAAACATTCTGAAAAAGATATGCCCCCCTCTGAGGGATCTGCAGGTCTTGTGGAGAGAGGATTCATCTTGCCTCTGTTAACTGTTGCCAAACCTCCTCACTTTCAGTTACAGTATGTTTGAAGATGTTGTGCTGGGGTAAGAAGAAGCTACTGGCAACCTTGACGAACCAGCGTTGTAAGATTTGTCTCAAGGGAAGATCGACCACATGAAGCTCCTCCCATACTATAACCCCATCTACAGAATACGTGTCCGTAGTCCGTAGTCCGTAGTCCGTAAGATATCGATATGACAGTTTCAGAATGGTCCGTAAGGCTCCGTCTTAGAAGTTGGATCAACTTTAACTTTTTGAGGATAGTTCATACGAGGTCCGTGAAGTTGGCAGCACCCGTAATGGCACAAACTTCATTTCAAGTACATTCTAGACGTTTCCTCAAAAAAACATGTTTTAGTTTCTTTTATTGATCAGCTGACTCCTTGTCGGTTGCTCCTTGCTGTAGACGACTTTCTTCTAAAGAGTTTTATCGGATGAGATCTCTACGACTATCTCATTGGTTGGCACGATCACGTGACTCAGGATACGAACTTTGTAAAGGCGGATATAGTTTCTAAGGATTACGGACCTCGGACCTACGGATATGGAGTCTATATGGGGCTTAAGGGGCCCGCCTCGGTAAGCGAGAAATGGCCGCGCAGCCGTTCAGCTCTAACGCAATATTTAATTCTACGGTGCGTTATTTCTAAATATGGTTCACGCCAGAATAAAGCTCAAAGATTCCCACAGGGTTTCCTTAACAACCCTATAGTTAGAGTTTTATTAATAGAAACAAAGCTGCTAAAATGTGATATTAGCTCATTTTTAACGACTTTTTAATCATATTTACGTAGCTATTAGACTAGTTTTGATTAAAAAGGACTCTAGATTTATTTAATAAATACAGTATTTCTTTGAAAGGATCACAAAATAAAATGTTAAGATAGTTGAAAACTATCAGCGAGCTTTCCTCTTTACTTTGAGATAAGAAGTTTCGTAGTTTTACTTCCCGTACTCCTCATTGGCATGGTAAAGGGTGTTGTAAGTGAAGAGTGAAAGGGAGTATATTATTATTGCCGCATCTTACTACCCGTTCGGGTTTTACGCACTTACACTAATGTGTAATGGTAGGGTGATTGTGAGATGAAATGGAGGAACTACAGTTTAATGTGGAATCCGAACCACGGTGGAGGCCTGGTATTCCACACATTCACAAGTTGTGTTTAATACACGTATTGTCAGAGGTGAAGGAAGGGTTTGGCAATCAGATAAATCTGTGCCGGGACCGAGGATTGAACCCCGGACCCCCAACACAAAGTCTTGACACCTTACCCCTAGACCACCAGGTCACCTTGAAAGGGAGTATAGTTTAGACAGAATAGAGAAGTAGTTCCATAAAACGACACAGACCATTGTCTGATACTTTCTCGCCGACCGAGGCAGCCGCCTTAAACAAACAGCTAGTTAACATTTTTTAAGTAAATTATAATATAATTTTATACAACTTATCACACACAGATTTTAATTTGGTTTCACAAAATAAATTAATGTATTTCTCTAGTGTGATGTGAACAGTTTGCAAAGGAAACAATATATGTTGTGACATAACAGATTATTTAATTTAAATTATTTAAAAACAAATATTCACGTTGGATTTCAAAAATAACTTGAATTGAGAAATTTGGACCAAAAGTATTTAAAGTAAAATGACAATCTTGTGAACGTAGAATATTTTGAAAAATATTATAAGCTCTGTATTAAAATTATAATAGTTGTTAAATAAATGATAATACCCATGCAATATACAATAAACTTTAGGTTAAATAACATCCATCCAACCTTTGTGTTTTAAGGTAAATATAATATATTTTTTTTATCAATATGATATATTTCTACCTCTGCCTTCCTTCAACCAACTTTATTCTTAGCACCGCGTCTTACTACCTGTTCAGGCTATACGCACATGTACTAATTACACTAATATGTTAGGGATTAAAAAGGTTTAATTCAAAAGAAGTGTACCCGCATCTGCATGGGGGAGAGTGGAAAACAAATTTAGAAAGAAAAAAACCCTCAACACACCCGGCTGGGATCGAACCCCGATATCCCCGTCATGGGCGATCTAGTCTACTTCGAGAGTAACGTCTTAGATCATGCGACCACCGAAGCGGGAAACTTTATATTGAAGTGTGAAATCCTCCGTTCTAATAAAATATAGACCTTTTAGAAAAATGAAAGAATGCATGCTTCAGAAATAAACGAGCCGTAATTTTGATGCAGTTCTTTTTTTTTTATGGGAAGGGCCTTTTTGAATATACATATTTTTTGCAGTCGACATTGATCATTTTTCAGAGAGACCTGATAATAACTATAAAAAGTGACATGCATATCATAAGACTTGACATGTTTTGAGGAAGTGCACCTACATTTTCGAAGAAGGAGACTAGAAAACAATTAAAAGAGGGGGGGAAGTACTCTCAGTACACCCGACTGGGATTCGAACACCGAAACCGCTCATCTAGAGTCCATTCACTCGCCATAGGAGTGGTTGATGGTAACTGACAGATCGGATGTAAAAAAAAAAACTGTTAAAAGAAAAACTCTGTTAAAAACAAATTGTTTGTTGTGAAAGATTTGCCTTTCAAAAGTTACAGCAAATCAACATTATGGTCTTACAGATCATACGGCTTGGCGTATGGATAAGTTGATCTGGTAGCTTTGCTGTCATTAACTACACTCCTATGACAAGTTGACTATACAGTTGAATTAGCTATCTTTCTCAAGATAATATAATGTTCATTTTCTAAAATTCTCGGATATTTTTTTTTAATTCTCACGGACGTTCGTGTAAGTTCTCCCTAAAGAACATGGAGTGTATGTTAATTTCAGGTTTGTATATTTTTATGGCTTTTATTCAACTTGGAAATAAAGATATCCCTATTCCTACTTCGTAAGCAAGATGAGGGATATAGTTTTTGAAGAAAGTGACCATAATTAATTTGGTTCGATTTATTTATGGGACACTACAGCGTGTAAAATCAAGAGTGCACGCGGTAAAGAAATGAACCCGGGCACTTCAAAACAAAACACATCCAATCTTGTTGGTACGACTGCTATTTTCTACAAGTACTCTATCGTCATTTTATGTAACAAACGTATCGAGTTTTAACACAACAAAGTAGTAAATAATAGAATGAGTAGTAAACTATTGTTGAGTCATTAATAATTGTTGTTTTAGGATGATTTCCCATTATTCTTCAATTTGTTTAAAGTTTTTTTTTTCATAAGAGAAGTCACCGTGGTGGGACGTAAAAACTAATTTTTATATTTTGTAAAAATATATCGACGTATTTAGTGTAATTACGTTTGTCTTAAAACATTGTCTTACCCTCTTTTCATTGCTCGTTATCAATGTTGCTTGATTCCGAGTAAACAATAGAACGGCGTTAAGTTTAAATTAAGGGCTCTTACTCTTTTTTCTAAAAACATTTTTTTATTTTAAGTTTTTTATATAAAAGTTCGTATCGGAATACATTTCAAATCAAGCGGGTATGTATTTTTTTCTGTTGTTGGTAACAATTAATTAGTTCTTTTCACACGAAAGTACTGGGATAATATAATCGTATTTACTTGAGGTTTTTTTCACCTTTAAAGTTTATAATAAGAGAATATAGTGAATGTGAAAGTCATGGAATGTTTTTTCGAATACTGTGATAGATTGATCCCTAACTTTATGTGTAGTATACAGAGTTCCATAAATGACAATGTGTCGGACATTCGTTAAGCGCTGTGTTGGCTTTTTGCCCTAATGTTTGTGGTCGGTGTTTCTAACACAGTGTTTTGTCATACCCGTGGAGATATGATTGGATATCTACTTCATTAGGTTAGTATTTGTGACGTATTTTTTGTAAAGTTAACACGTTATCTTTTTATATAACTCGATTGTTTGATAGACTATCTTAAATACCTTATTATCCGCCACCAATAATTATTACAGTCAATCATTGGCCAAGATTCTCAAACCACTTTTCCCCGCCACACCCCTTTGTTGACCATTGGCTAATGCTCATCTGTCAGTTGGATTTAAAAATAAATAACGTAAAAAAAAGGCATTCATTGTTTCACTTGGCATTGAAACAAACTTTTGTTCATTTTGAAAAGTCATTCAATTCAGTTACATCACAATGTTTACTGTCGTTAAGGTCTGTAGGAAACATCATTTTTACTGTTATCTATGCAGAATGAGTGAATTAATTAGTAGAGCATAGACGAATAAAATAAATCTATTACCTAATGCCTATTACATTTTTTTTAAATAATAACCTAATTTGAATTATTAAACCTGATTAAAACTTTGGGTTTAACCTGAAAATAAATTAAAATAAAATATTTTCCCACTCATATATTCATTAAATGTACATTTATTAAATTTTTAGATAAAGTTTGTAAAAAAGAAAATTGTGAACAAACCATACAATTTAGCATTCACAAAACTTATATTTAAAAATGTTCATAGAATTACCAAACTGAAAAAATTAACTTTAAAAAAATTTCCTATCAAGAATATTGGCTCTGGCATGCCAAAGTTAAAATTAAGAATACATTTAATCCAAAAAAAATCATCACTTTAAAATTTCGATAATATATACAATAAACTAAATATACCGATGGGGCTTAACAATTAATTACCATAGTTCTACATATATTTTCACCATTATAAGATTATTATTTGCCCAAGTAAATGCTAGTAAATTAATTTCCCCAAATTCTTCTCAACTACTTCCTGTTAACTCAGCCTAGAAGCTACATTTAGTTTGGGCACACAAGATTGTCAAATTGGGTCAAGAACGTTTCTGGTCACTTTTACTACTCAACTGTTTAACATCTCAGTTCAATCGATGACGTGTCTGCCTACTGAGATAAGGGTCTCGGGTTTGATTCCCAACATGGCTGAAAAATTTATCATTGGTGAAATATGTTTAACCTTTCCAGTGATGAATTAATGTGCGAGGACTGGATGTTGTGCTCATTCTAGGCTTAAGTTAGATATTATAAGGTGTATGAAGCAATGACAGGCCTAGCCAAGCCGGTGGTGGAAAATCTATGGCTTGAATAAAAAACTGGCCCGGACCACAGACTGGAAACGATGATGGATGTCAAGTAAATCAAGCTGGCCATCTTCATTTATCACATTCACATAAATGAAAGAGTAGTCCACCTACCTAGAGCTTGGCTTTCATAGGAAGCCCGTTATTTGAAAACCGCAAACTGATATTGTTATTATAATGGTGAATAAAAAATACAATTGTCTTTATGGTCTTAGCCCGCTTAATTAATGGGTAAGATAAATGTAAAAACAGTAATCCGTAAGGAAGTATTATTGGAAGCGTTTGATAACTTTTTAGATACACTTTATTATTAATACATCAAATAACATAAAACATATTTCTAGAATACCAAATTTGAGTGACTTTCAATCAATGTTGGTGTTCAAAAATGGGCTTGCTATAAAAAATAAATGAGCTTAGAAGATAAAACATAATAAAATTAAATTAGGCTTATCTAAATTGTTTCAAGTTTAGTATTTTTTATTTTTGTAATTTCAAGTTACATTTTAATTATAATATTATTTTCCTCACAGGTTCTATTGAAATTAAGAAGAAATAGGAGCATGGCAAAATCCTCTATTTGTAAATTCTTAAAAACATGACAATTTTTAACTCTAAACATTTGGAAGGTATCATTTGCTTACAACCAAGTCAACGTTTTATGGCTGTACAAGATATTAGAAATGAAGTCAAAATTGTTGGTTTCTAGAAGAATTCACAATATGAGTTATTCAAAACAAATGTTTTTTTATATGATTTTCAAGATGATTCTATAATGTTCATATTTGTACAATAGGCCTAACACTTTGAAATTTTGAAATTATGAACATGATATTCCAGATAAATTTCAAACCACTCTGATATTGGATACACTGAGATTATGTATACATGCTATGAAAGAGATTATTAAATATTATGTATATGTATGAGCCAAAAAGAGACTGTGGAAACAAAAAAACAACAACTTAAAATATGAAATTCTTAAAAACGCTGAAGCACTAGGTATATTTTTTAACAATGACAAATATTTCAAAACAAAAGTAGTGTGATGACTGCAAAATGACAATCGGTACTTCGTCTGGTCGATACGAGCAACGTCTAGGTTCGTCTGTAAGTTTCTCCCGCTCTCGCGGTCCGAGCCAGCAGCTAGACGATGAAGAGGATATCCAGTTCTCCGCCGCCCCTTACATCCAGACATACTTGGCCCACAACAGTCGACTTGCCGGCTGCTGCGGGACGTTCCTACCTATCCCGTTTGAACGGGCAGCTCCACGATCCTGGTGGGACCCACGCTTTGACTCGGACATTTTGGAAGGACAATATCGACATAGTGTGTTCCCGCAATTCCGTCTTAGATTTCAGTAAGTATACATATATACCTTAGTGGTTAGGTTTCAGGTACTTTCTGTATTTTCAAACCAATGGTCTGCATAATGGTATCGGTCTTTAGGATAGCTATCCGATCCAAACTTTTTTTTTAAATCAGTTCAAACACAAATAAAGCATGTTTGAGGATTTTCTTCATTTTGAACATCTCTCAATAAATTGATAAAACATTTTGTCAAAATATCACCACTACACTAGCCTACACAAAATGATGTTATTTGGAAATATAATAAATTACAACATTTGAAAAAGTGATGTGTCCTATTGGGGTAACAATGGGCTATGGTCAGCATGAGAATGTCCAGTCAATTTTTAACCACAACACATAAATATTTTTAAAGCTATTTTTACATAAATATGGGCTTTGTTATGAGTTGATTGGGGCTAAAAAAATAATTTGTTAAGGGGAATAAATTTAGTAATTCTAACTGTAGCTCATTGTGTTAAAAATAATAATTCACTGTGGATCAAATAAGTATTTTTCATGGGAGAGTACCCATTTGACCGAAATTAGGCCCGCTATGGAAAAACCTGGGCTTGTCCCTCGATCCCTGTACCTGCTAGTCAATCCTGCCGATTGATCAGAAAATATTGGTGGAAACAACTCCTTTGAGTTACACTTAACTAAGTCATTAGCATTTTTTTTACTTACATTGGCCCACATAGTTTTAAGGTGTCAAAAGCATTTCACATGTTCAAAAAAAAAAACATAAATCTTGATTTATCACATAAAACACTATCCGGATACAGTACCCATTTTAAACAAACTTGTTTTGAAAAATTTTGAATTTTTACTATTTAGTCATTATTAGGTCTAAACTACCCATAATTTTAGAGTACGAATAAAAATCACAATTTGACCTCTATTAAGTTTGGACCATTTTAATTACAGTCCCAGGTGCAAGCATAGTAATGTAAACCTTCCCCCCCAGTTTTTTTTTAGTCCGGAGTGCCACAAAATGTCAAGATCCATCATAATTTTGAAGTAGAACATTTTCCTGATATAAATTTTCAATAATTTATTTATATGATAACGACGACGAGATTCTCATTAAAGTGGTTTTCTGCCTGCAGCTCCTCGATGTCTATAGTTAGGAAATGATTCATCATGAGACATTTTGTGGCTCATGGCACTCAAGGAATAAGACAAATAAATGCAACTTCTGTTATTTTTGAAACTTCTTCTCAAATCCACTTTTGCGGTCAAATGGTCTAAGCCAGGGATCTTCAACCCATGGCCCGCATGCCACTTGCGGCCTGCCGGCTCAAGGAAAATATAAAATTATTCAAAGAGATAATATGACAAATACACATTAATATTTTACATTATTTAATTTTGAAAATAGTTGAGAGTGTTCGGGTCCGTTCATCAACGCTGAGACGTTTGAGACGCCAAAAGAAATATACTATATTAAGTTTCCATTACTAATATTGTCAGTACAGTACTACGGTTCGTGGGCCATCAAGGGACAGAAACTTTGACCCTTGGACCTAATAAATGGTTGAAGAACCGGGTCTAAACCCTTTAAGGGATCAATCTCGCAGTAGACTAGATTGGTGAGGACATGGAGGTTTGAATCCTGGTCAGGTGTGCCGAGAGGTTTTTTTTGTTATGTTTTTCCAAATCCTTTTTCCACTCTCCCTCCACAAAATTGCTGATAAACTTATTCAAAATTAAACCTTCCTTTTCTCTAACATATTAGTGTAATCGGTACACATGAATACCTGAACTGATAGTAAGATGCAATTACCAGAAAAACAAAAAAAAAATCTTTCGCTCAATATCAATTTCAACAAAACAACATATTTCTCAAAGGTACACTGGAATGACTAAATCTATGTGATGGTTAGAGGATATTTTAAAAAACACACCCTAATATTGCCCTTTTTGTGCCTTGTTGATCACCATCACAAAGCTACCCTTACTTTGAAAGAAAGTATCATCTTGCAAGTGCTTTCGGCCACATACTGTTGTGTAATAGTTTTTATAGTTCGAGTATTATTTATAACTGTATGTTAATTAGCTTAGCTTAATGTTACTAAATTAGTAGTAATTATTGTTATTATATTTTTGTTATAATTTTCACTTATGATTATGTTTATGAGTCTTTCATTTTATATATGTTTCGCTGCACCACATCTTACTATCTCTTCAGGCTGATGATAATTGAAACTCTGTTGGGGTACGGATGAGGAAGGTAGCTTTTTAGGGATAATTACCCGCGTTTGCATGGAGTGGGAAACCATTTAGGAAAAAAACAACCCTCAATATGCTTGAACAGGATTCAACACCTTAGGCCTTTCAGACATTATTAATGAGTTAAATATTTATATGACAGTTAATAATAAATTATTTAATAAAAGGTATTCCATCTTTCCATTAAACAGTCAATCGGTGACCTGGTGGTCTAGGGGTAAGGTGTCAGACTTCTGTGTTCGGGGTCGGGTTCAATCCTCGGCCCGGCACAGATTTATCTGATTACCAAACTCTTCCTTCACCTCTGACAAGACGTGTATTAATCACAACTTGTGAATGTGGGGAATGCCAAGGTCTCCACCGTGGTTCGATTCCACGTTAAACTGTAGGTCCTCATTTCACTCACAATCACCCTACCATTACACATTAGCGTAAGTGCGTAACCTGACTGGGTAGTAAGACGCAGTGCTAATAATTAAAAAAAAAAAAGTCAATCAGATGTTTTGTGAATGTCGGTTGCAGTATAGAATGTAAGTAGGCCCTATGGTCAAAGATATTTAGTATCTGCTATTTCTAAACATGAAACTCAACGCCCAAACTGTACATATATCTCGTTTGAATCAAAAGTAATACAAAATCCTGATACAATTACATCCAGAAAACCATGCTAATACCATTTAATTGTGTTCAAAATTTTAGCACAGAGCGCCGGGAGATCAAAGCCGTTCAAGCATGAGTGTATGAGTAACATAGGAGTTAGGCGCGCGGCAGCACTACACATGTACTAGTGGCAAAACCTATCTGTGATGTAGGACCATTAATGACAACCCTCAGAACGCATTCACATTTCTAGATGGTCTGATTGCTGTTTATTATTAATTGTGGTATGTTCTACTGCCGTGCTCCAATATGTCGGAATGTGAAGTGACGTGCACCTAACTCCTATGCAACCTGTACACGCATGCTTGAACAGCTTTGCTCTCTCGGCGCTGGACGCCAAAACTTCAGGACACATTTTAATGGTATTAGCGTTAGTTTTTCAGATATAAGTGTATGGGTATTTTGTATTGCTTTTAGTTCAAACAAGCTATATGTGCAGTTTGGGCTAGGAGTTTCTGAACACCCTGTATATCCAGGCCTACTAGGGCTGGGTGTGTAATATTAAATATAGACCTCCTAACAAGTTGGGTCAGTTTGTAAGTTGTTTGTTGATATAATCTGTGGGTTTTTAAAGTACACTCCAAATACCCTGAAAAGTATCTAGCCTACCTTGACGAGTTACACTTTGTTGCACAGCTTATAAGATATGGAAGACTGCTTTCTACCTTTCATGATAAACTCAGTGTACTTACTAAATAATCCAAATGATAATAAATAAACGATCTACCTTTATTCTTTTGAGAAATCAATAATGTAATCAACTAAACAGGTACCCGCTTAAGTGGCCAAATGGTCTAAGGCGTCACTCTCGTTTTAGAATGGCTTGCTGATGACGGGTCTACAGAGGCTGGGTTTTCTTTAATGGTTTCCCATTCTCCTTCCACGCAAATATGGGTAGATTACCTCTAAAATGCTTCCTTCCTCATCCCGTTAGAGTGATTATCCTAAATGTTTGAAGAGGTAATAATAATAATAATAATAATAAATAATAGCTAAACAAGGTAAATGAAAACCAAAAAGATGCTGAAATGTGGCATGTTGAACTTTGTTTATTTATAGTTGAACTTTAACCTTTAAAAAAATATTCATAGATTTGATAAATAAATCGGTAACTGTTACTTTTCTGAATTTCTGTTGCAGGTACGCGCTGCTGTACATTCTAACCGTTTCACTTTCTTGGTTTGTATATTTCGTGACGACAGGTCTTCAGGGGAAAACAAATCATTGGATAGCTATCACCATCACATTCTCTTCTCTCTTTCTTTTTACCGGTTGTGTGCTAGTGTTCACATGCACAGATTTTTACAGACATCATCCAAGAGGGTTTTCCGCCAGTGTAGCTATTGTCATGACTCTTCTCTCCCTCGCGCTCATCATATTTGATCCAACTCTCGGTCATCCGGCGGACATAACTCCTGTCGGACAGTTCTCACTGTGCGTGGAGATTCTGTTGTTAATTTACACCGTAATTCCGCTACCACTATACTTAGCAGTCAGTATTTGTAGTGTTTATTCCATAGCCTTTGAGGTTTTGACGGCATATTTGAACACGGGTGTGCAGACTCACGACAGTACAGGAGATTACGGATTCGCTATCAGAGCTCTACTCCAGCTGTGTGTTCATTTGATAGGGTTCCATATTTTGATCATGACAAAAGTCCGCATGCGCGGGACGTTCATGAAGGTCGGCCAGTCCCTCTTGGTACGGCGACAGCTAGAAATGGAACAGCAGATGAAGCAGACGATGATTCATTCCGTGATGCCGCCTAAAGTCGCCGCCTGGTTGATGTCCGAAACTGGAGGGTGGGGGGACGACGAGATCGGGAGAGACACGTTGAAAAGTAAGAGGGCTCGACCCCGGGGGGCAACGACGTCCGCTCTCTGTTCCGTCCGTTTAACATGCACCACATGGAGAACGTCAGTATTTTGTTTGCGGACATTGTGGGGTTCACCAAGATGAGTTCCAACAAAACGGCGGAAGAGTTGGTCGGCATTTTGAACGACCTGTTTGAGAGGTTTGATGACCTTTGTGCCATAAATGGTTGTGAGAAGATCTCCACGTTGGGAGATTGCTACTACTGTGTGGCGGGTTGCCCCGAGCCAAAGCTGGATCATGCCAAGTCTTGCGTCGAGATGGGACTGGGGATGATTGATGCTATCAAGCAATTTGACTCTGAAAGGAATGAAGGTGAGTCGTTTGATCAAACATAAATATTTGATTAACTGCTTTGGTTAGTTTAGTTTTACGTTGTTAGCTTACTTTTGTACCATTGTGCTGATTTTTTTTTTTTAACCATCTCCTCACTACCCATCCATGGTTGAAAGGGTGGTAGCTGACACCTTAGCTAGCAGAAAGTTCTTTATTACAAACATCGGCTAAAAGTCACTAATATCAACCTCTTGGTAAATAGTTATTATTTGCTTACCAATACTACATATATTATCAATAAAAAAAAGTGTTATAGAACAAGTCTAATAATAGGCTTATTTCCCGAAGAATTAATGACTATATAGTTGGATTTCCATAACTTATTGAAAGAACAAAATATATCAATAAAACTATATTTTTTTTGTTATGCGGGTGTGGCATCAAGAGTTACTATAGTACATAAAATAGTTTATTATATTATTATTATTATTATTATTATTATTAGCACAGCGTCTTACTACCCATTCGGGTTATACGCACTTATGCTAATGTCTAATGGTAGGGTGATTGTGAGATGAAATGGAGGACCTTCAGTTTAACGTGGAATCCGAACCACGGTGGAGGCCAGGCATTCCTCACATTCACAAGTTGTGATTAAAAAATAGTTAATTAAAAGGTAATTTTATTCAGACTTGTATATATTGTTATATCTGGCCACCATAATAAAAAATATATATATTTTTACAACTTAGAAGGAGAGAGACATACAAAATATTAGTTTCAAAATACAACTTTTTTATTTTGTAAAGAGCTTAAGAACACAACCACCTTGAAGGTTTGTATGACACCATCTAGCACCCTTGTTTCGGCTGGTTCTCAAGAGCACACCACATTTTATAAAGTCTCGTTTGAAAATCATTTTTAAGTCAACCATACATAGACGCCACTTCCACAAAAAAAGAAACATCCAAAAGGCTATTTTTATAAATCAATGTTTCAATAATGTAAAAAACAATAATTTTAACAATTTTTTTTGTAAGCCTGTGCGAATCCATAATTTTACATTTCGAGTCTGATCCAAATCCTGGCAAACCAGCTCGAATCTATTCCGAATCGAATATCATACTAATAATAAAATATCGAATTCGAATCAAATATTTTAGTTTGAAAATGTTACAAATCCAAATCAAATAACATATCCTTAGGAGTCTTTGAAAATTATTTTAAACTTAATCTCAAGTTAAACAAGTAAACAAAGCCTCACGACTAATTTATAAGAGGTTATAAATTAAATAAATTACTATTTTTTATAATGTTTGCTTTATAACACCATAGAAAGTTGAAATTATTCTTAAGTATGAAAAGATCTGAATTTCGAACTATAAACTCATTGAATCCGAATCTGAAATTTACTTGGATTCAAAATTTTGAATCCACCATGAATCTCTATAAGAATAAGACTTGAAAGCTCGAATTGAATCAAAATCTTAGCAAGACTCAAAATTTCGAAGGTTCGTACAAACTTATATATTTTAAAATGTTCTGACTGTAAGTAATAACAAATCAACATTTATGGTCTTGCAGATCGTATGGTTTGGCAAATGGATATATGGTAACTATTCTTAGCTGTCAGGGTACCACTTTTCCTGCTGTGGATGTCCTTTAAATATACTAATTACACTAATGTGTTAGTGATGAGGAAGGTTGTATTTAGATGAAGTACACCCACATTTGTATGGAGGAAAAGTGGAAAACCATTTAAGAAAAATATCCTCAATACACCCGACCAATATTCAAACCCCAATCTTCTTACCTTATTAGTGTAAATTTGTGATAACCCAAACAAAGCTTTTTTCTTCTTCATCAAACTTTAACATTATTACAATAGCAATCGAGTCTGAAAATATTATTTTTACATAAAGATAATTAAAATGGTAAAGCCCTCACAGTTTGAAAGATGTTATTTAAACTTTAATATTCTCTCTTCTGTTGAACAAAGTAACCATGCAATATTTATTTACCTTGTCTATATACAATGTATCCCCAACTTCACTGCTGTATTTTATTGCTTAAATTTTAACGCTTCCTTTTCAAGATATAGCATATGAAACTATATTAAATTTATTATTTTAAAAAAATGAGGGCAGATTAGGACAATTATTTTGTGCTACAAGTTTCAACAATATAGGTCAGTTTGTTTAATTGAAGTTAGGTATTTCTTTTTCATTAAAAAACTTAACCTTTAGACAAGTTTTTTTTGTTTTATTTTTCTGCACTATTTAATTGATTTTATTTGGATTATTATTATTTTGTTGGTAAATAAACATCCTTGTTTCCTTATCATTTGTCGGTTTTATTCTTTTAACAGCGAATTTTTAAACAAAAAGAAAAAGTTTTAACACCTTTCCAAACAATGCACTTCAAAAAGAAAGGGTTTTGCAGGAAGTTTGTATGATTTTTTGTATTATTTTAAGCCATAGAATATGGTAGTCAAGTTTGGCATTTGAAGTTGATGTCTTATATAGCCTTAATTTCCACTCGGTCTCATATCAAATGTTATTTACTTATTTGCTCTATGTCATTAGGAACTTGAAAGTTCATTGCCGCATTCAAAAAAAGTATGCAGCCAATATATATCTTTAGTTAGTTTTATAGAGTCCATCTCATTACATGCTATCCCTATTTTTATTAGTTCTATCCAGTCCACCTCATTACACCCTATTTATATCTTGAGATGGTTCTATCCAGTCCACCTCATTACACCCTATTTCTATCTTTAGATAGTTCTATCCAGTCCACCTCTTTAGACCCTATCCCTATCTTGAGCTAGTTCTATCCAGTCCACCTCATTACACCCCCTCTCTTTCAGGTCCATTCTAATGTTACCCTCCCATCTACTTCTAAGTCTCCCCAATGGTATCTTCCCATTGGGTCCGCCAGTCAGTACCCAGAACATGGTTCTAGATTCTCCCATTCGCGCTGCATGTCCTGCCCACCATAATCTATGAGACTCGTGTTAATATTATTAATCGCCATTAATAAGCAAAACAAACACACCACTGAAAACTAAATAAAGGGTTTAGTAAGCTTTTGTGCACTTCTCTTGGAACACCGGTTTTATTCACCATTTTCGGTAGACAGCCTTCAGAAAACACCAATCTAAAGTATAAAGTATATTGAAAGTATATATTAATTAAATAATGTCACAGAATAATACAACATTTAAGCCAATTAGTCATAAAAAAAAATTCTTACACCCATGCATGACCTATCCTTTCAGGTTATGTGCATAAAATGTACTAATTACAATATTTGGTTTGGGTTGAGGAAGGTTATATTTAGAGAAAGTTTTGCCACATTTGCCTGGAGGGAGAGTGTAAAATCATTTAGAAAAAAACCACTTCAATACACCCTACAGGTATTTGAATCCCGATTACCCTGTCCAGTCTATTGAATGTTGAATATTTATAAATGTTGATTATATTTTGTAAGCTTAATTTTGTTTTATTTCTTTTAAAAGTACAAAAAAAAAATGCCCAGCCACTGTATTAACAAAACTTTTCAATGAAACATTTGAAAAATCTTAGAGAACATATTGATAACAAAGTGTCTTACTCAGAATGGTAACAATAGCCTCTGATTAAGTTAAATCACAATTAGATATGTTATTTTCAGTTTTAAAATCAACTGAATATTTAAGTTCTAGCAATGTAGCACCTTAGCTTAAGATTCAAGGTGCTATAATAATCTTAAATAAACTAAACACCATCATATGCCATATAGAGACATTAATTTAACCCAAATTATTTTTAACTATTTTGTTTGTCGTTAACGGGAATGAATTTTAATTCTCTTATATATATAGTGTTTGTAGTCCAATTTGACAATTTCAATTTAATTTTCTTAAAAGAATAGTTTGAAAAATCATGTTAGATTCTAAGTAATGTATCATTGTGATGACATGCTAATAATTATGCCATAGAGAATTCACTTGCAGCAGCATATCTGCCTGTTACATAATGGTAAAGTTGCCGTTCAATGTCGGTAAGCAGGCCTGATGCCCCAATACGGAACAAGTGTGTATCAAACCATTCTGTACCGAGCTCTTCTTTGATTAATATCAGCCACGCAATCGCGTCTTTGGACGTTCGAATACCTCCGGCTGGCTTCAGCCCAACTTTATATCCAACTCTCTCGTGGAAGTCTCTTATGGCACGACACATGACAACGCCAACGATAAGTATAGCGTTGACAGCTTCCTTGCCTGTCGAGGTCTTGATGAAGTCCGATCCTGCCATCATGGCTACTAGAGACGCTTTGTAGACGTTGCATAAAGACCCGCATTCTCCGACCGCAAGTATGGTCTTCATGTAAGCGTTAGGCCCGCAGGCTTCTTTCATTTGCTGCAATTCCTGGTAAAGTTGGGCCCATCGTTGGTTAAGAACCAAGCTCCGGTCAATGACGACGTCTATTTCTGTCGCACCGGCATTCACCGCGTAAAGGATCTCTTGCACGCGCGTGGACAGAGGGTATTGTCCACTCGGGAAGCCTGTGGCCACCGAAGCGACCGGGATATGACCAGCTTTTAACCTGGCGAGCGCTTCGACTGCGTCCGCGACTCTGGCCGGGTAGACGCAAACCGCACCTGTTGTGATCGGTTGTTCGATGCCTAGAGCAGTCAGTAGGTCTGGAGACAAGGGCTGCGCCGCTTTGGCGCAGAGTCGGGCCACGTTGCTAGATGTGTCGTCCCCGCTCAGGGTTGTCAGATCGATGCAGGTGACCGCTCTCAGAAGCCACGCGGCCTGCCATTCCTTCTTGACAGTTCTGTGTGACTGGAGTTCTGCCGCGTCGCCGTTTCACGGCGTTGAGGTTGACACAGGCGCTATTAATCCAACCAAGATCCAATTCGGAACCCTGGTTTCTTTCGCTCATTTCAATAGGCCTATAGTATTATGTTAGCGACAGAAACTGACAACACTTAAAAACGTGGAAATAAAACTTAGTTACAGTATGTTAAAAGCTCTTATCTTGTTTTAACTAAGCCTGCAATGCTGTCATTGTTTTTATCACCAAGAGATAAGAGCTTGTGTCATTAGCATGATGGTGTTGAAAACATAGGTTACGTCACTTGAGGGTTCATAACTTATTTTTATGATGCTAGACCTGTTTTTCCACAACTTAGTAAACTAATGAAACCAGTAGTCGATTATTATTTTACGTGGTACATAACACAAATTTATAATCTATATTACCAACGAATAGTACGAAACGAAATAACTTGAAGTTAAGCGAGCGAATGTCTTATATAAACAAACATTATTTTATAGAGAGAAAAAATTCCCTAGAAAATAAATTACACGATTCCAAACATTATACATTAAACATATATTATTTAGTCAAACGCAATATTAACCAGTTAATATGGCATTAAGGACGTGCGAGAATATATCATAATCAGGCACGATTTTTATCTTCTTTATTACAAACATTTAATAATAAGCTTAAAAAAAACCTTGCGTTGGTGACACTGCCTTGAATTAAAATTAGACAAATACGCTTTTAAAAAAAATACTTTGAAGTCAGTATGTCCTTTTTTGAATATTATTTGCGCTTGCAACCATTTTTAAAACTTAGTAGTAATTTGCTTTGATCAAATGGTATTTGAAAGCGTGAAAAACTTGAGGCTATTCTAACAATAAGCCAGGAAAATCATATTCTAATTTTTCGTCTGCTATACATAAAAAACTAGTCTACTCCATTACTTTCCTGATTGTCCTTGGTTTGATCATAAACTATGATGAAATAGCTTAAGGGAATCGAACTTTTTATATACTACCCGTTCGGATTATACGCACTTACGCTAATGTGTGATGTTAGGGTGATTGTGAGATGAAATGGAGGACCTACAGTTTAACGTGGGATCCGAACCACGGCGGAGGCCTGGCATTCCACACATTCACAAGTTGTGATTAATACACGTCTTGTCAGAGGTGAAGGAAGGGTTTGGTAATCAGATAAATCTGTGCCTGGACCGAGGATTGAACCCCGGACCCCCAGCACGGAAGTCTTTATACCTTACCCCTAGATTGCCAGGTAATTTAGGTAGTAAAACCATAATATAGCCTACATGAGAAAACACGCATGTCCTACTATGTCAGCCATATATGCTCATACACATACCAGTCAATTTAAGTAGGCCTAATATTTTAGTAGCCTGGTGTACTAGAGTTGGTTTTTTTTTTTTTTTTTCGAAAGTTTGAATACTATTTAAAAATAATGTTGTAAATTAATTCTTACATTTTCTAATATCACTATATCTTACTAGTACCCGCATTTGTATAGAAAGGAAGTGAGAAACCATAGGAAAAACCACCCTCAGTAGACCTGCTCGGGATTAGAACTGCAATATCTCGGTCTTCAGCAGGCCAGTCCAACACGAGAGTGACACCTTAGACCATTAAACCACTGAAGCAGACTAACTTGTTGTTAAATAATTTGTTGGTACCCGCTTCGGTGGCCGTGTGGTCTAACGCGCTACTCTCGTGTTGGACTAGACTGCCGAAGACGGGGAGATCGGTGTTCGATCCCGGTCAGGTGCACTGAGGGTGGTTTTACTCTCTCCCTCTACGCAAATCCGGGTACATTTCCTCTAGATTAGAAACCCATTAGTTTAATTATTACATAGTCGTATAACCCAAACGGGTAGTAAGACATGGTGCAAAAAAAAAAAGTTATTCCTATACTAAAGCCCATAGGACCTCCTAAACATATTGATATTATTTTCCTATAACCTAGTTAATCTGAACTAATAGTGTTCAAAAATTCAAATACATATTTTTTGTTACTTTTAATTTAAGCTAGTAAAACTTTAAAAAAAAAGTTATAAAAATTCCAGGGGTGAACATGCGTGTGGGTGTTCACACCGGCACAGTGTTGTGCGGCATCGTGGGGAAGAAGAGGTTCAAGTTTGATGTCTGGTCCAACGACGTGTCTCTTGCCAATCAGATGGAGTCGACTGGCAAGCCCGGAAGGGTCCATATCTCTCAGGCCACCGCCCAGTTTCTAGGGGAGATATATGTCCTGGAAGAGGGGGAACCATTGCACGGTGAGTAGGGGAGGGTCCATATCTCTCAGGCCACGCCCAGTTTCTAGGGGAGATATATGTCCTGGAAGAGGGGGAACCATTGCACGGTGAGTAGGGGTGGGTCCATATCTCTCAGGCCACGCCAGTTTCTAGGGGAGATATATGTCCTGGAAGAGGGGGAACCATTGCACGGTGAGTAGGGGAGGGTCCATATCTCTCAGGCCACGCCAGTTTTAGGGGAGATATATGTCTGGAAGGGGGGAACCATTGCACGGTGAGTAGGGGAGGGTCCATATCTCTCAGGCCACCGCCAGTTTCTAGGGGAGATTATGTCTGGAAGAGGGGGACCATTGCACGTGAGTAGGAGAGGTTCGCCACAAACTAAAGTGCTGATAAATTTCACTATAAATAATAAAAAAATACTCCATGACTCCGCAATCGAGCGGCCGCCATCTGTTGGCGAAAATAGTGCCAACTTTTGTGGACAGAGGGTGTCATGTGGTCAGCACATTGAACCCTCCGGTCATTAATTTCACTTTTCTAAACCAGAATCAAAATAGGAAATATAAATAAAAGAGGAATACAAAATACAAATAGTAATAATAATAATATTTAGCGCCGCGTCTTACTACCCGTTTGGGTTATACGCTTTAAGTACTAATTACGCTAATGGATTATGAATTGGGGAGGGTGAATTAGAGGAATTGAACGTGCATTTGCGTGAAGGACAGAGTGGAAAACCACCCCAAGTTCACCCGAACGAGATTCGAACCTCGTTCTCCCCATCCTCAGCAGTCGAGTTAAACACAACTAGTGCTTTAGCCAACTACGCCACCGAGGCGGGTTACAAATAGTAACTAAATGTTAAAATTCTTTCTTTATAATCCATTCAGTTAAGTGTTATGTTTGTCTGGGGCATAGATGTAAAATTCATTTTATAATTTCAATTGGTTTTTAACCACCAATAAGCAGTATTAGAGATATAAAACAAATTTCACTTGGAAAATTGAAAATGAAAATTAAAAAAAATATTGTTTGAGTATTGAATCTGAAATTTTCTTGATTCCTTTACTCTCAAAATATCCTTAAGAATTTGAGGGTCTCATCCCTAATAATAATAATTATTGTCCATTTGGGTCATCTGCACCCTATTCTGGTGTGATAAGGGTGACTAATCTATTATTTATTTGGTACTCTAAATATGTAAATCTTAAAAAATTCAGACCATTTTAAATGTTGTCACTATTTAACAAATCAACTTTTACTCATTAAACTGATAATAAAATAAAAACCATAAATATGTTGTTCTACAATTCGATGCTAACTTTGGTAGGACTGAATACGTACTTCATCAAAGGTCGGAAAGCCGACATCACCTACGAGAGTTTCCTCCGCCAGAAGTCCTCCAAGATCTTTCCTATACTGATCGCCCCTCCTCCATCGTCTCCACTCCTCACACCGCAGTCGAGACCGCGGGTATTGTCTTGCATCCACCCGGTCGCTGCAACCAAACGCCCCCACTACCTCCACCTGATGACCAGCGGCAGCCTGCCCAACTCTGTCAGCCAGATCAAGGCCAGCTCCATGCCAAGCATCCTCGACTCGGACAACGAATCTGAAGAATTGGCCATCAAACAGAAGGAGGGGAAGAAAAGCAAGAGTCCCATGTCGCTGTCTGGCGGGGGGCAGCCCTCGCCCAAGGGCAAACCGTGGCTCTACCAGAAGACGAACCAGATTAAACCAGGTTAGAACATGGGCTAACACACTAGTTAATTTTACGGGAGCCAAGTACTGAATGGTGGCCTTCTTGTCCTCTCTCGGCTGATGTTTGAATCAGGGCTGTGGAATTGGTACGCCAAGCCTTCTTCTATTTTTTCTACTGTCCAACTCTGGTTCCTTCATAATGTATATCAATTATTAATAACAAATTTACTGCAGTAAAATGCTCCAATTCATTTACTTCATGGGAAGCTTCTTTGGTTTTTTTGTGAATTTATATTTGTATAAATTTGTCAGTCCAAATTACAAATATTAGTCCTAAAGAATATAAAAAGAATGACATTAAAATGATATAAAATTATATATACCATATATTGGTAAAATATTATAAGTTTTTATTTTGAAGCTGGAGTCCGAGTCGATACGTTTTTACTGACAATGACTACTCGAAATTTCTTCCGACTCCAAAGTATGGGTTTTAATGCTGTCAAGGGCTACAAATGTTGGGTTTATTAACCAGGATGTGGGTAGTTCCAATTTCACTATAATTAGGATGTTTGACTAACTAACTCGTGCTATATAGGCTCCTAAAATACTTTTTATTGTTTATACATTTTTAAAAATTAAGTTGTTCAAACAATTTTCTGCAAACTGCAGTCCAATTTTCATAGGAAGGACCTTATCTTACAGCTAGAAAATCTACTTAAATCCACTTTCACTTACATCTTGTGAATGTGGGGAATGCCAGGCCTCCACCGTGGTTCGGATTCCACGTTAAACTGTAGGTCCTTCATTTCATCTCACAATCACCCTACACATTACACATTAGCGTAAGTGCGTATAACCCGAACGGGTAGTAAGACGCGGTGCTAATAATAATAATAATAATAAAACACTTTCACTTATTCATACATAAAGCTATCAGTGCCGGATTATCACAGTAGCAAACGTAGCATATGCTATAAGCCCCGCACTTCATAGGGCCCCAAATTTTCAAGGGCCCTCAATAGAAAATAAAGAAAGAAATTGTAAATTTGAAAAAAAAAAAATAGAGGCAGTAGAGGGTGTCTGATTAAAATACAAAATCTTATATTCACTACTTTATTAATTATAAGCAGGTACTAATTATTATTGCCAAAACCACGCCAGGCTAGAACTCCCTCAGAATAATGTATTGACATTTAACTGGCTGAATAGCAAATGAAACTATTGAATTACTTTACTGTTCAAATAAATGACTCATATTTTAATATTCATGTGCATTTGTATACAATTGGGGCCTCTTTATAATAATATCCTAAATGCTCCGCACAAGCTAATCCGGCACTGCAAGTCATGTGCTATGCATTTGTCACTTTCGATATGTATATTATCATAACATAACACTAATATAGTAAACTTCTATCATTGTTGACTTTAAAACAATGTTTGTATTTTATAAAAGTTTTATGAATATTGGATTGTAGTTGGTTTCTTGTAAACCTATGTCTATATTGGATATCTATTGTTTCATTGGTAAATTTTTATATTTTTTTGAGGGTTATTCTTACTTTCAGAGGAAATAGAACCACTCGGAGTTGAAATCTTTTCCCCTTCTTCTACTTCTTCCGAGCTGAAGTCTGAGATCAAAGAGAACGAACCGTCCTCCCAACAGGTAAAATGAATATTTCCACTCATGGTAATGTAAGTTCCCTCATGTATGTAAACTACTGAAGGAGGAGACCAATGATAATGTCATCAGTCGTTATCTTGATGTTCTGGTGTGTACACTTTGGTCAGCTTATGAGGGGGGTGCGTAAGTTCGGTAGTTTAGGTCTTTCAATTGTTTGTGTAGAATGTTTTTACTTAATTTTTACCTTTTTTGACAAACCTTACGGATACCTAATCGATTTTAAATACAAGTTAGTAAAGTGTTTTAAAATCGCTTCAAATAAGCGTGCTAAACCAACTATTCACAATGAAGGCCTTATGTCCCATTTGCCATTTGGTACTGACTGTACTAGAACGCTCCTCTCTTCCCTCCACCTTTAAAACCCTAGAGCGATTGCAGCGCTTGGCCACGAGATGCAATGATTTCTGTGTCGAGAAGTATGAGTGGAGTTGTATTTCACTATGAAGGATGTCCAATTTTGAGCTTTCCTTCATGGGCACAACAAAATATTATTATTATTATTTGGTCCATACTACCTGATTCAATGGCTGCATGGACTAAGGCGTCATTTTCCCAATAGACTAGACTGTTGATGAAGGGGAGATTGGAGTTTAAATTCTGGTTGGTTTCCCCTAAATGGTTTTCCTCTCCATGCAAATGTGAATACGCTTCCTATAATTTCAACCTTCCTCATCTCTTAACACATTAGTGTAATTAATGCATATGTGTACAACCCAAATTGGGTAGTAAGACAAACTGCTGAAAATAAAAGTTCACATTTAATAAGCTGTATACTTTAAATATATAAATCTCAAAAATTGTTAACCATTTAGATATTTATTGAAAGGTCCGAAAATAACCGCCATTTGTGGAGATAAAACAAAACTATTTTTGGACACTAATTTTCTGACAAAAATGTGTATGTGTTGAAATAAAGTGCAAAATATATCATGTAATTAAATAAAAAATGATATAATTGTAGAAAAATAAAGAACAAATAAATAAAACACACACTAGCACAATATGTCTACAAATACATTATTTCAATATTTTCATGGCATTTCATCAAGAAGGTGTAATATTATTGATTATCTTCAAGACGCAACCATTACCTCTTTGTCCAATGGCAGCATTGTAAAGTTTCAACTGTGTTCTTCTTTTCATTGTGTCAGCCATATTTGGTTTGTTCCTTCCACCTTCTCTGTACATATCACAAACTACAGTAGCCCCATGCTTCTTTGGTGCTGACTGACGGCTCACAGCTGACTTCTGACAGTCAACATTTAGGTATGTACCTAAATGTTGACTGTCAGAAGTGACAGCTGCTAAACACGTGTTTTTGCAGATCATATGGTTCCGCGTAGCGATACATAATTTGGTCTGGTAACTTTTCAAAGCTGTCAGTCAGCACCAAAGAAGCCATGGGGCTACTGTACCTCAAAAATCGAAAAGAGATTTTCCTTAAAAAAATATCTATGTTTCCTATCACTTTATCACCATAATCATCCTCAACTATTTACATACAGCCTGTGAGCAAGTCATTTTCTTTCCCCATTTAATCACTTCCATTCTTCTCCTCTTACTTGCACACTTTCTGTTATTTACTCCACACATATTTTTATTGCTCTTCCTTGCGGTATTTTTCCTACACTTGATTTCCATCATTCTCTTTGGTTCTCTCTCTTTATATTATAGTTGTAAGGTTAGTAATTCATTCTCACTTAGTTGTTACTCATAGTTTAAGTGCTATCATAATTTATTGACACACTTTTGGAGAAAATCATTGGCTTTATTGATGTTTCATGAATAGCTTTATATTTTGTTTCTTATTATAGTGGTATTTGTGTTTTCTTGAATATTATTCTTTGGTTGTGAGAAATGGCATAGAAAGTTATTGCAGCAAACTTATTGGCCTAATTTAAATGAAATATTCAATTTCTGGACTTAAAATTCTATTTCTGTTTTTACTTTCTATCACCACGTCTTAATATCTGTTCAGCTTATATGCATATGTACTAATTACACTAATGTGTGTTAGGTAAGTTGAATTTAGAAGTGTACCTGCATTTTCATGGAAGAAGAGTGGAAAACCATTTAGTAAAAACTACCCTCAGTACATCCGACTGGAATCAAACCCCAATCTCCCCATCTTCGGCAATCTAGTCTATGGTGAGAGTGACGCCTTAGACCATGCTACTATTGAAGCTGGTTTTATAGCTTCTTTTTTTTCCCACACATAACTATTTTTATTTGAATGATTTTACCAAATACATACCACTTTTTCTTTAGAATAAACAAACTAAACTGCCTTTTAAGTCTTATACAATGATGTTAGCTTGTCCTCAAAAGGCAAAACTAATTAACATACTTGTATAATTACTCTTAGGTTGATAATACAAGCGATGCGGCTAGAATCGAACCAGCCGCGATGCAACTCGAAGTGCCCGGGCCGATGAACATTGACGACCAACTTAGCGTGTGCCTGTCCGTGTACAGTCGGAAAGACTCCGGGATACGTAGTAACAGTAGACGGAGCAGTATCCAACAGCAGGTAACGAGACAGGCCGTCATTATCTCTAATAGTTGGCAGTGTGGCAGATTTTTACCCTTGGGACCAGGGTTTATTCCCTGGCAAAGGATGTTTTTCATGGATGTGCAAAATACATTTTTTTCAAATCTAAGTCGAATATAATAATAAGGAATATTCCCGAAGTCGAATTGAAGTTTGAATATTTTAAAAAAAAATACACATTGCATAACTATAATCTGAGTTTGAATATTTATAAAATAGAAACTTTGGAAAAAAATACACATTACATAACTACAATTTGAGTTTGAATACTAAAAAAAAAACTTTGAAAAAAATACTACATGTTGCATAGCTACTAAATATTATTTGTTTTGACATTCACCCTATTTGCATGTAAGGAAACTAACACGTCTCAGCTCGTAAAAACTTTGACTTTATCGAATGGTCAGCTTAACACATTATCTAACATTCTAAGGCTACTAGTGTCTAGTAGGCTAGTAGTAACAGCCTTAAAACTAGTAGGCAATGACGATGGTGCTACTTGCCAACTTGATTAACTAAATTTTCTATACTTTCTAATACGGAAGTTATCTCCTTTCAATGGTTGATGAGTTATTAAGTTGGAAACTTTTGAAGAACAGGGATCAATACCAGGGAAATTTAAATTTTGTCTTTAAAAATCTGCGGTAAAGAACTTTCATGATCAAATGTACAGTGGTACACAGTAATTATAGAATTTCCTAACTTAAGATCTCGTCTCCCCACACAATTCTCAGCTTTCAAGTTTTTCCCCAACATTGGAGAGAGTGACCCCCCCCCCCCCCCCCCACACACACACACACACACCTCCTTTACCAACTACCCAGCGCGATTCCCCTTTGGGAGGAGGGGGGGGGGAAGTGGGTGCTTGCATATTATGTCTTCTCATCTCCTAAGTTATGTAATAATCCTTTCAGTTACTCTTACTGTTTACAAAATCTCCTGTAATGTTTTTGATATGCTTATATCTTGTTATTTCAGCTTTTTGTAATGAATGGTTTAGTCCAAGGAGAGCTTCTAACTCATAGGGTGAGCGGCTACTATACGTCAAGTCAGTCCACTCTCAACGATGAGTCAGGTAATTTGTTAAAGGCTCACCATCATCATAGTCACTATATTATGTACTCGCATCCAATGTCCATTTCCTGTGTTTGTCCTTTATTAAAATTTCCCATTTTACATGTCCTTATCTAAGTGTCCTATCATTCTCGACAATTTTTTTTTTTTAAACTTTTGTGTTTTACTTTTTTGGTTTCCTTTTTTAGGAAGTTGCATTACACATTTTACAGTCCCTTCTGATGAGTTCCAATAAAACAAAACCTAGGTTGGTAGATTGGGTGGTAACTCTCGATTTTCTTCACAAGGCAGCCATTACCTCTTTGTCCAGTGTGAACTGTGTTCTTCTTATCATTGTAAAAGCCATATTATGTTTGTTACCCTATGTTTTCTATCCACCATTTCCTCTACCTCCTTCCAAATATATATAACTAATAATGTCTTAGAAAGAAAAAACAATAGCTGCTAAGTTAAAAATTTAATAGTTGTACTAGAGTAAAATAATTTTATGTATTTAATTATTATTATTATTATAATTATTATCATCGCGTCTTACTACCCGTTCGGGTTATACGCACTTACGCTAATGTGTAATGGTAGGGTGATTGTGAGATGAAATGGAGGACCTACAGTTTAACGTGGAATCCGAACCACGGTGGAGGCCTGGCATTCCCCACATTCACTATGTATTTAATTATAGTCTATTTATATTTAAATTATATTTTCCTTTCATGTTTGACAAATAATTACAAACATGGAATAAGGTATTTAATAAACACTGAAAAACAATGCCTTTACACCTTGTAAAAAATTGTATGCTCAAAAGTTTGCATAGAAAACCCAACAGATTTAAAGTAATTTTTGAGGTACATCAAGCCTCTTCTTCAGCAGGAGAGGGCTACAAATTGACTGTTCCTTTGAGTAAGTACAGGGCCTGATCCTTCCCAAAAATTACTGTCATAATGTGTTTTTAACTTTTGCACCAACAATTTTCTGGTAAGTATGTAGGCTTTGTCTGACTCCTTCTTTTATTGTTTATAGAATCTAATTGTTTATTCCTAGTTTTAAATTGTATTTTGTTTTGTTTCATTATAGACACAAACTTTAAAAGAGTACAACTTCCCGGGCCTCTGCCTGATAGTTTTGGTACCTGTTTCCACAAATTGCGCAAACAGTCGGATCTCCAACTCATCCGATGTGTCCAGGATAATGTCACCTCCCACCACAGCTACTTTACTAAGCCACCGTTGTCGAGGTTCACCGTCTTCTTCCGGCAGAAAGAGATGGAGCGTGAGTACCGCGCCCGTGCCCACAGAATCAATGAGAAACATGGGGGCTCTCCGCCTACTTTAGCCACCTCCCGCTTCAACACCTACTTCGACATTTTAATCTCTGCGTTGGTCTACACCATGATAGCCATTTCCCTTTTCTTGCTCTTTGAAATATCGCCGGAATGGATCGCTGTGTTTGTCGTGGCGACCTTCATTCAAATATTTGCCGTCTCGCTTTGTGTGAGACAACTTTTGAGACCACAGTATGGCTCTCGTGGTAGCTGGGAGTTTTCAAAAAAGATATTTGATATCCTTTCACAATGGTACCCTTGGCACATTTGTGGAGCTGTGTTGGTAAGTCTACCCATAGTGTCGATTCTTGTCAATTTCACATGTTTGAATTCTTTAATAGATTCCAGCATGGACTACTACTTTAGTTACCTTCTTTTTGTGGGTTTGGTACATTTTTGTAATTTCACACAGTTAAATTGTTGGATGAAAAGCGTTTTAGCGAGTGTGGCTGGTATTATATATGTTAGTTTAGTTGCTTGTCAATTTTGCCCACCTCTTATTATGGGGAGCACATCACATAATTTGACACAGACTGAAAGCACCGCTATGAACGTGAATAATCTCAAGACTGTTTTGTTTGTTAATACCACTAAACTCAATGTTTCTATCTTGACACAGTCCCCAAGTGTTCTTAACACAACCTCTTCTTTTGGGGGAAGTGTTCTATTGAAAAATACTGATTTTTACACCTATAACTTGTACCAAAATGAAATTTTCCTCGATGTTCTGCTTCTACTCGTATTAGTGTGGTTTTTGAACCGGGAATTTGAAATTAGCTACCGACTTAGTTTCCACGGGAATATTGTCGCGGCAAAAGACAAGGCGAGAGTTCAAAACATGAAAGATCAGGCAGATTTGCTTTTGCACAATATCATACCAAAGCACGTGGCAGACACATTGAAAAACACTGCGAAATACTCTGAAAATCATAAAGATGTCGGGATAATTTTTGCAAGCATCGTTAACTTTAATGAAATGTATGATGAGTCTTATTTAGGGGGGAAAGAGTACCTACGGGTGTTGAATGAATTGATTGCAGATTTTGATGATCTTTTGGCAGAACCACAGTTTAGAAATGTAGAGAAAATCAAAACTATCGGAAGCACGTTTATGGCAGCTTCCGGTTTGAATCCAGAAGTTAGACGTCAGAGTAGAAATGCTTACGAACACCTTTTTGAACTAATGGATTTTGCGTTGGCTATGCAAAAAGTCGTCGACAATTTTAATCGTGACCTTCTAGAGTTTAATCTAATTTTGAGAGTTGGTTATAATTTTGGTGATGTCACGGCTGGTGTAATAGGGACTACTAAGCTATATTACGATATATGGGGTGACGCTGTTAACATTGCGAGTAGAATGGATTCCACGGGCATCAGGAGCAGGATCCAAGTTGGTGAAAATTGTATCTCAGTTCTTTCGGAGCGTTACCTTTTTGAACCACGAGGTTATGTGTACGTTAAAGGTAAAGATAATATGATGGTTTATTTAGTGAAAGGAAAGTGTGAAGACGTTTCTATCGATAATGGTTGAGATGTGTTTAAAATTCTTTGCTGGACGTTTACTAGGGGGGTCCATTTTTTTTATTCCCCCCCAGCAAACAGTTTGCTGTAACATTTGAGGGAAGCATACTTGTAATTATTTACCATTCTTGTTGACACAATATTGTTTGTACTTTTTGAGAGAATGTTTGTAGGTAATGTTTTTCATTGCTAACTGTAACCAAGAATATCTTATACACATTGTTGTTGATTGTTTGAGATTATATACATCGTAGCTTTTGCATGTGAGAGGGGTAAAAAAAAATTGTATAAAACTCTTTATGTCAGGATCACGATCAACTTAACATTCTCTTAGCGTACATATAACTTAGCGTAATGTAAAGGTTCACATGTTTTAAAATGTAAGTCATCCCGATGCAGTTAACTTATTGTTCACTTAACGAAAGCATTGTCCAGGGGAGAGGGTACCCCATGTTCCTGCCAGCCAACGTAGGAGTGTGCAAGTTGGTATTTTCCACTTCAAGTCGAGCTTGAATGAAGAGTCAAGTTTTTTTTTTTTTTTTTTTTCAAATTTTGAGTAATATAGAACAATATTTGTACAAGAAATATTTCAATGTCAAGTTTCTGCTATAGATCTGTGCATAAACAATAAATAAGTTGGTACAAACATATTTTTTCTTAGAACTAAATTTTTTTATGTGAAAAAATTTTAAATCGCACATATTCAAATTTTTAAATATAATTATACATTTTTTTTAACTAGACAAAAGAAATATTGATGGACTTTATTTGATATAAAATTATACATCTTAAAATTGAATAAAATTAATAAAACTATTAATTTTTGAGAAAAAAAAATATTTAGCACCGCGTCTTACTACCCATTCAGGTTATACGCTTTAAGTACTAATTACTTAAGGATTTAGAATTGGGAAGGTTAATTAGAGGTAAGTACTAATAGTTAATGGATTAGGAATTGGAAGGTTGAATTAGAGGAAGCGAACCCGCATTTGCGTGGAGGGAGAGTGGAAAACCATTTAGGGGAAAAAAAAAAACAGTTAGCCTGACCGAGATTCGAACCTCGATCTTCCGTCCTCGGCAGTCAAGCTCAACACGACAAGCGTGTTAGCCAACTACCCACCGAGGTTGGTTTGAGAATAAAGATCAAAAATTCTAAATACTCAAATTATTCAAGTTTTGTGAAAATATTCGAGTCTAGTTGAGCAACTACTCAAACTCGAATTTTTGAATACTAGGACACCCTTAGAGCAATGTCAGTACAGTTATTTAGTAATTCATTTGTTTGCAGGTGTGATATGCGGACAACTTCTAAAGTGTGTAGTTTGTTTGCATCTAGTTAACCCTTTCACTTCTATAACAGTTTATAAATGTTCATAGTAATTTCCATTACCCATGCTATTAAAGTATAATGTTTGTAAACATTTTCAAATTTCATTAACCAGTGCTAAATGTATGGCTCTCTAACTTTCTGTACTGCTAACACCATCTATTTGCCTTACTTTGGAACGTTTACGAAGTATATATTGCATTCTTGTATACATTTCTCGTCAAACTGATATTTCGATATTCATCGCCGATCATGCAACTGTTTACTACGTAATGCAGTTTCGGTCCTGCTTTTTTGTTTTTGTTAAAATTAGTAGTTTTGGAGTTATTTGTTAATTCTCTTGGTTATTTTTATAAATACATTTTCAGTAGTTACATAGTTTAGGCTTAGGAGAACGTTTATAATCATAAAAATGACTGACAATTAAGCAAAAAATTACTGCAGTTAAAATATTTTCCTAGTTCAGCACAGACATGTATACAGGTACTTTCCTAATTTAGCAGCGAAAGGGTTAACACTAACACAGTATGACCTCTTTTGTCACGTTTAATTTTGTAGCTTCAGTAAATCTTTCATTCCAAGTATTTATATCCTAATCAGCCCTAAATGTTTGCGTTTTGCTTAAGTTGTTACATTACGTTATGTGACTCTTGATCTCACACTAGTTTTTCTGAGTTAAGTGAACATTAAGTTGATCATGATTTGAAATTAAAGAAAGTTCAACATTTTGTAACTCCTTAAAAAAAAAAGTTAGGTTATTAGAAAAGATTATTTTGCTATATAATATTGTTAATTTGAAACTAAATATGATACGTGAATTATAATCGGTAAAAAACTTATATAATCCTTTCATGTAATGCTATTTATAAAATAACTTTTTCTTGCCATCAACGAAGTGGATGCCTTATTTATGTTTTTGCAAAACATTTATTACTATAAAAAAACACAATATTTAAGCTATAATTTTATAAGCTAATGTAAATGAAAACTATTATTTAGATTTTAGAATATATTGATAATCGGTTAAGATTAAATACATATATTTATATTTATCTACCATAGCTTCCACTATTTTAATATTCAGCAATAGAAGTTATAACAAACCTTGATACAATCTTATTAAGCTATTAGAGTCTGATAAAACTTTTATTCGACCACATGTAAACCTAAAACATAAAATAGAGAAATATTACATTTTAGAATGTCACTCTCAATTACTATTAATCTAATCTTAATAAAACTATACCAGTATTAAAAACAGCTAGCACATCTGATTTAGATATCACTCATACATTTGTATTATTTTTAATTTACGTCCATACATGTTTCCAGTCTATGGCCAGTCAGTTTTTTTATTCAAGCCATATATTTTCCACTACAGCTTGCTAGGCCTGTCATAGCTTAATATGTCTTATAATCTAACTTAAGGCTAGGACAGACACAACATCCAGTCCTACACTCGTTAATTCATCACTGTGAAAGTGTAAACCCACATTTCACTAATGATACATTTTTCGGCCATGCCGGGAAACGAATCCAGGTCCCTTAGCTCAGTAGACAGACAAGCTATCTACTGAGCTAAGGTGTCGGATACTATCAATCTTACCTGCATCACCTTTTAATTTACTTTGAAAATGGTTTAAGTCAACATTAAGATAGGGAGGTGGTGGAAAGTCACTTTTGAGTCAAGATATTCAATGTGGTCCACCTGCTGGATTTTATTTCATTTTTGAACTGCATCAAGTATATAATTTTTAAAGTATCTTTCACAACTATAAGCTTGGTGCCAAAAACTTGTAGACAAGTGGTGCGTCATTAGTGGAGGGACATGTCGTGATCGTCATTCCATATAATCTGCTTGATCGGAACACACTTAGTACTGTAAAAGAAACAGTCAATTGTGTTATCAGAAAATTGAAAATCCAAGCTTGGAGCAATAAATAAATGGTTAAAGTAACATTTTTTTAGGACTTATATAGACATCATTCAACTATCATAAACATTTATGTTATTCATTTCTTATGAAACAATCTCTCTTTTCTAATTTAGAGTGAAAATTAGTTCTTTCTATCCACCTCCTAACCCTATCTCCCTCCACCCTTAGGAACTATTGACGCCTTTGGTGTCACTTATGAAGATTGCTCTTTCAAAAAAAAAAAAAAATCCAGCTATTTATCAAAAACAACTAAAGTTCATACATTTGAGATTTTTGATTAGCTTATAAATATGTGTGTACAGAAGAGATTTATGATCCAATTTGAATGTTCATGCTTTAAATACACGAGAATTATGATTATCCGGCCTAAAGAGGTGGCTTCCCCACCCCTGAAAAAATAACGCTATCTAGTAATTGATGGCACATATCGTGAACTGTTAAATGTGCTTATCCCTTTTTTGATACAGTCATTCAGTTAGATTTGTTCTAAATCCATTTTTAATTATATTAATAAACCTTATATTATGTGCCTGAAAATATGAACTCACACAAGATAAGTTATAACACGATGAGACGTTTTGATTTATGTGCTCATGCATATCACTCTCTTGATTTGTGACTCTAGATTAAGGTTGTATTATGTGGGGGGAAAAGGAAAAAAAAAGGGGAGGAGTGTTGACTCCCCCCTCTTAAATCTTACTTTAGCTTGTGTGCTTTAATTATAACCGACATTGCTATTTAAATAATGCACTCCATTCTGTTTAAGGGTCCAAGTCTCAAGTGACATTTTATTTTGACTCTTGGATCCACGAATCTTTAAAAATTTACAATTTTAGTTAAAGGAAAAATATTTAAAATTGAATTTAAAAAAGGAAGTTGTTTAAGTCTTTGTGTCACTGACAAAATATATTTTGTTTGTCGTGTCTATTATATAAACAACAAAGAGAACCCTTTTTTAGTAAATTATTTATATACTCTCAACTACACAAGTTTATATAATTTCTTTTACCAATTGGTTAAAATTGTTTATTTCAATTCAAGCCCATCATAGTTTTATTCGAGAGATACTTTTGTATGATTCTTACATATCTTGAATATCTTTGATACTATACGATTCCAAGATTTTAGTGTCTCTTTTCAAATATATATTATGTCTTAATCCTGTTTTAAGACTAAATAGAGATTTACCAAGCAAAAAATAAGTGGCTTCATATCTCGGCCATTAAAATCCGGTTTTGTTAAGTAGTAGAAAAAACCCAATCAAAAATATTTATTCATACATGTCTAAACCATTTTTTTTTTAAACTTTGAAGTGGATGGTAGGGGGAATGTAAAGAAATAGAGTTTAAGCTGAAGATAATGCTTAAAAAAAAGACTGTTTGATTTTGATATTATAAAATATTAAAATACAATTTTTAGTAACACGTGGCAATTTAAGATTATCATATATATCTTAAGTTTTTGCTGAAAACACGACCCTCCCCCTCCCCCAAGCACACACACCTCTTAAGATTAAAGGTGGACCAATTTAAAGTTACTTTTAAATTTTGTATTTTCTTGCAGTATTTAAAAAAAACTCTTTTACTTATTTCTATTTTACTCTACATTCCTTTCTAGACGTATCTGTTAGTCGACTCAATAGATCATTTTGAACTACTTGTTTATTGTAATTTTTATGTGTAAACACAACATAGTATTTATGGTGCATCATGTAAATAATTGTAACTGCCATTTGGATGCAAACATTTTAATGGAGGCTTCTATTTAATTCAATTTTATATATAAAACATACAGCCTTATCCATCCAATCTTTTGGTTATTGTTGTACAATAATATGCTATTCATAAGTTAATAAAACAATTAAATCTCTCATGTAAAACAAATGATAATAGGTATTCGTGAATATATTGATAAAGCTTGTGCTAAATGAACTGTTTTAATTTGACTACAGTAATTGTTTTCAAAATAAGTGCTTTCTTTATAAGATTAATATGCCCAACACGTATATAGTAAGTTGGTGCAGTTGTATATATATATTTTTAGGTATATAAGGCCAAGATATCAGGCGACACAAATTTTGATGATAGAAAAAAAAATCTCATTAAATAAGAATAAAAAAATTTTTGTTTAAAAAAATTGTGAGAATATGGTTGATAGTCATTTTAGAGAAAAAAAGATTTATTAAATATAAAAATAAGCTACAATATCATTATGTATAAAGATGCCGATAACATTGTGTGTGTATTTAAATAATTAATTACTGACAAAAAATTTCATTTGACATTTCTTTTGTGAAATATTGTGTTTTTTGTCTCTCACTCGTCGATAAAATAAAAATATTTATTGATTTTGCCTATAAACAGATTTTTTGCTCATACCACTATCACAGTGGGGTGCATAAAGTGTATCCAGGGTAAGCAGAGTTAGTTTAAACTGTACCTGTGAATTGTTCTCATCACTCAGTAGAACACGCATTGCTCAGGTATCAAGAAGCATTTGTGAGGTATGTAGAGAAGGAACCTATATGTGATTGGTCAAATGGGCTCTAGAATATATCATAGGTACAGTCCAAGCAAACTCTTTCGACCTTGACGCAAACACGTCATGGTATTTGCACTATTAACACTTTAGTGCAAATAAGTGTGACACTAAAAATCATTAGTATAGAAACATGTTTCTTTGGTAAGGGTGAGTCCTACTATTGACCATATCTAAAGTGGGATGTTTAGTAGGAACAAATAACTTTAGTGTCTCAAAAATAAGAGGGGAAAAAAATGGTTTAATATAAACTTATAGGATGAAGGACGTAATTTACTTTCATGGGGATTACCTGGTCTTGAAAAATCTGATGGAACACATAATATTTATACAAACCTGTATCAGTGTGGATTCACACATTTGCTTAAAACCAATTGCAGAACAGAAATGGCGTCCTGTAACACGCTCTAAACTAGTCATAAGATTTCTGTCTACCAGCGTGAGTCATTCTACTTAAGTTCAACTTATCTCTTCAACCAGTCTGGTTGAGATCTTCGACACAGGAGAACCAATCGAATCTCAAATCAGTGTGCATAAGTGCATACAGTGTGTAGATGCTAACAGAAAGCAGACAGCTTCATTGGCCGTTGTGAGGAGATTTGAAATAACCCGTTAATATGTGTATCGATATGAATTGTGCTACAACACAGTGTTATAATGTGAAAACATCATCTTCACAATGATCTAAAATTTTCATATATTCACTATGAAAATAAAATATGTTGATAATTATTTGTTTTAAATTTGCATTGCAATGCATCATGGGTTAACATACAGTATGTGAATTGCTGCGCAGATCTGCTTTTTGTTTTCGGCAAGTGTGTGAATCAAGCTTTATTTGTCGAATATTCGCTATCAAAGATTTCTTCATCAGATAAAAAGTAAGCAAAGATGCAATGAAAGCTTAAGAGCACATCTCATAGTCATTTTTATTGTTGTGGTCACCCGTTTTGGTTTTCACATATGTACTAGTTACATAATATGTTGGGATAAGGAAAATTGAATTAAAAAGGAAGTGTACCTACATTTGCATGGAGGGAGAGTGTAAAACCACCCTTGGTACACCCAACCGAGATTCGAACCCGATCTTCCTGTCATCAGCGGTCCAGTATATTGCTAGTCACACCTTAGGCCATTTGACCATTGAAGCGGGTCATGTCCAAAAACTGGGGTATTGAATAAAAGATTACGCTTAGACCCGGAAATCATATAAAAGTGCAATTTTTATGGATTTTTTATTCGACAGAAGTGAAATCTGGATTGTTCTTGTTAGTTGATTTTAAAATAATTATTTTTCAATTTTGTTAAATTTTTTATGGTTTCATTGGTGTCATTTCTACTGGGTTTATTTAAAAGTATAATCCAGAAAAGTGCTCTACAAGGTGGCGTCTGGTTTGAGCTTTATTACCTAACTTTTATCCGAAGGCTGAGAACGGCTATTGTGTTTCTGTTTTCATCTAGATTTTCAAGACTTTGTAAACCTCCCAATAACTCCCAATATTTTATCTTAAGGTGCTACTTTAATTATGTAATTAAAAATTCAAAGGATCTCTAAAACACTAACTTTAGCATTATTTCTTGATAGTCTGAATACTCCTCTGTTTCGTATACACCGCGGACGTGCCAAAGAATCTTAGGACAATTTTTTTTTTTTTTTTTGACACAGATCCTTCATTGAATAAAACACCCAAAATAATGTTTGTGAGCATTGTTATTCAGTTGGTGGCTATTATTTGCATCTCAAGATCAAGCCACGATAAAAATACTTTCCTAGATTCAAACTGACCTCACGAAGCCATGACATCAAGTCATAAATGCAAAAGCTTTAGTAACAAACATAAAAATAACAGTTTATATTTCTAGTTTTGCTAGCAATGTTTATGTATTGTAGTCCTACCTTTCTATATGTTACATTAAAAAGTACAACAGTACAGAAAATGTATGAATCGATTCTTAAGATTAACTGCATTAACCACTCGCACCCAAACATACATTTTGTTTATACCTACAGAAATGTAAAGATTTTGTATTTTTAAAGTCGGTGCAGTAAACTTAAATGAAATGTCGAATGAAGATTTAAAGTAAAAAACTATTCTTTGGGTGTTTAAAAACAAATTTATTTTAAAACATGTATCCAAAGTTACCATATTTTAAGCATATGTACCATCAAATAAAGTAGTAAATATTAGACTATACTAGTGAATATAATGTGTAAAATTTAAACTTGTGTGTGAAATTGTCTTAGCTAAGAAATATTATATGATTTTTGGTAATGCTCATATTAGTTTTACTTTAATTTACACTTTTATAACAATCCTTTCACTCTTAATCATACTGGTGAATTACTCATCATTCATCATCAACCGTTTTCAGCGTATGGCTGATTCTCTTCACTGGTAAAATATCTCCCTCTTTCTTTGTCCTTCCACCTTTCTTCCTTCTTTATTTCCTTCCCTTCTTCTCTCGGTTGCATACTTTCTGTCACCTGCTCCTTCCATATCTTGCTTGGTCTCCTTTGCAGTCTTTTTTTTCCTTTTATCTCCGTCATTTTCCTTGGGTTTCTTTACTCTTCCAACCTCATAAAATGACCATACCATTTTGTGATCAATGACATAATCAATATTGATGTACAAGTTATTGATCAAAATAGTATTGGTTCCAATTTCTGTATACTTACTTTTGTTCTTATTAATAATCAAATAATTATATTTCACATATATTTGAAAAAGAAAATGTATCACTATTGGATCACAAGACTGTTTTTTTTTTTTTTTTTTTAATGTACTATGCCTTATAATTTTTTATCATAGCTCTGTAGGAAGTTCCTAAACTCTAGAAAAATAACTTGTAAATATGTTTGGAGAATATCGTATTGAGAAGCTTGGTTATTATAACTTGAGCAGACTAAATAATATATTGATTCACTCTTGACAAATTGATGTGCAAATAACACAACACGTTCATGTAAGAGTGTACCAAGTCATAATTTAGATTGTTGTCACTTGCTTACTGAAAAAACTTTATATCTTTCTCCACTTCAGTGGCCGAATGGTCTAAGGCTTCACAGTCACGTTATGACTGGCCTGCTGATGATGAGGAGATCGAGGTTCGAATCTCAGTCGGTCGGGTGTACTGAGGGTGGTTTTTACAAAATGGTTTTCCACTCTCCCTTCACACAAATAGGGTTACAAAAATAAAGTTTTCTTAAATTGTTTCATCCTGTCAAAACCTTTATAATTGTTCATATTTACTAACTTATTATTAAAAGTGATAATAGCCTAAATTAATACATGTAAAATATTATATTTTGCAGAGTTGTAGGCTTTTTGAATTTATTAACTTGGTTTAGAGAGGAATTAACTAAACAAAATAAAAGAAAGTTAATTTTTTTTTTTAATTGTATGTAAAGTAGATAAGCAAGTTTTAACCTATTAATGCAATGCTTTTTTTTACAATGTTAGCAAAAACATGCTAATGAACATGCCATGTAACGAGCACAAATTGCTTTGCCATTGTGAGTGCCTTTAATTTTTTTTTTTTTTTTTCTTTTTTTTTTTTTTTTTTTTTTTCCAAATAGATACTTAAAACTTAAGTAATTGTTTTTGAATGCCTTTAAATAAAATGGTAGAATACTTCAGATTTATTTATTTAAATCAAAGGAAAATGTACTTTCCATATGGATCAATCCCATTTTTAACGTTCTTCAACCAATCTTTCACAACTACAGTGGCTTGCGACCTATTGAGTTTGGAGAAATATATATATATATATACTTGAATATGGCAAATTAATTTGGTTTTATTGGTAAAAATAATTGATATTTTTGGAAAGCTTGTTTTGTTGTTATGTGTGAGGTGTATTGTAGTGCTATTTTACAACAACAACAAAAAATGTGCAAAGCTTTGCATGTAAACACACCTTGAGACTATAAGATGTATAGTTAAATTGATTTGTATATACACTCGGTGTACATTGAAAGATTACAGTATTACCTTGGTAGGTTCCATTATATTCATATCACATAAGCTGCACCATAGTGGTCACAAGCAAAGTAAGTTTGCTTCTTTTTGGTTTAAACAGAGTGTACACTGCATTTACCATGAGAAATAAGAACTTTACCATAATATATTTCAATATCATCTTGGAGGGAACTTTATGACTACTATAGATAGAAACAGCGTCATTCTTTTGTTTTCTTGCGGCCAATCTTCCCTTCCCAATTTTAGACTAATTTCTCAGCGTTGGTTCACCAATGTTGCCAGTAACTTCTTCTACCCCAGCAAACCACCTTCCGATACAACTGAAAGCAATGAGATTTGGCAACAGCTAACCGAGAGAGAGAGAGAGAGAGAAAGAACAAAGATACAGCTTTTTCTCCGTGAGACCCGAGGTGCTCTCAGAGTTGATATTCATTGTAACATAAAGACTAAAGTGGATTTATTTACAGTTATAGGCCAAAGAAGCAGTGTTGCTTGAGAGGTGAGACAGTAAATAACGTCTGCTACGAAAATCTCAGAATACGGCAAGACGCAAAGGGAAATGTTTTTACATCTGACCGTATGTGTAATTTAAAACCTATGAAAACATATTAAAATACCAGTACGGTTATTATGCCATTACATTTTATCAAACCGTGAAGCCACAAAAGTATTTCTAGCTTTTCAAATGGATCCTGGGGGATTTAGGCAGCCCCACATCTTTGAAGATGTTCCTTCCCCCATATACGGAGCGACAATTACTAGCCTGTTTGGCCCCTTACATATGCAAAACTAACTAGTTAAATAATTATTCAAGTGTAATTTGTTACTTGTTTCAAGCGATACTTACCTCTAGTCAATATGTAGCAAATTAAGCCTGTTTTGTTTCTTCAGATGTAGATGCAGTTTACAACTACAATAGAAACCTGTTTATCTAAAATTCCATAGAAACCTGTTTATTTGAAATTCCACTTTATCCCTTTAACTAAAAAATATTAAACGATATATTAACTGAAAAGCTCCTATTACAATAATGTTTTGTAAGATACAGTATCTCCAAAGTAGCTTTTGAAAGGAAAATGGATTGGCCTGCAAGCATCAATAAAATATCAAACTATATTTTTGTAACAAGATGTAGGCCTTATTCTGGCTTTGTAACAAAAAATCACTTCCATTTCCACAAATTGTATCATGAAATGTGCTATTTCTATTTCATATTATATAATGTCCAAATTATCTACATCCTAAATAGAGAAAATTCTAAAATTAAGATCCGCAATTCAAATGGAGAGTTTCTAATATAATTACAATTTACTTTTGGTCAAATGGTTCTACCTTAAGTTGCATGTCAAGGGTTTTTAAGTACCATACACACTTAGGTTAGATTGTGTTTTGAATGAGACTGAAAAGTTGTGTTTGAATTGAAAAAAATAGCTTACAACAGAATTGTACTATGATTACAGTTTGGCAGATTATTAATATATAATTTATTTTGTGTAGTATTTTGATCACTGTGTAATTTTTATTAATCACAATATATTACTGTGAATATTTAAAAAATAATATTACATCATCTTGCATGTAAACATTTTCAATTTGTTGCTTAAGTTTTCATAATTTAACATATAATATTGTATAAATGAAGTAACTTAGGGCTGGTCTTATGACTATGCTATTGGAGGTTAAAGTTAACTACCAGATAAAGGTTATCAGCCACTTTAATATTTTACGAGTATTATGAAATGAATTTATTAGCTGGGTAGTTATCTGTAGGATAAATATTTTTTTATGCATAAAACTCAAGGTTGGTACTGTTTTTACTGTTGCGCGCATGTGTACAACCTTTCTAGTAGCTACAACGCTTAACATTTGTTAAATAATGGCAGCAAAACGAGTGCGAGTAAACAGATGGTGTCACGTGGGCTCAGAAGTTAGGTTGTCTTGCAATTATTAATTTTCTGTGTCTGCCAAAATGTGGCCAATAGTTCGGTACAATGTTTACAAAATTTCATCATTTTACTTGCATTTATATAATTTGTTCTTATATAACTATAAATCTACAAATAGCTTATCAGTTTTTATAAAAGTGTGAATTAAATGTCCTAACTTTATAAGCGTATAACCCGAATGAATAGTTGACGCGGTGCTAAGTATGATCATTTTAACTTTCATATAAAAGTTATCAGGTACTTAAACCTCCTGATAAAAATGTGATTTATAAATACATTTTATCTGGCAGATAAATGCTATGTTGCTATTTGGCACTCATAAGACGCATTTTTAACTTATCGATCAGATAAAAATATTTATTGGCCAGATTAATATTTATCCAGGAATCATAAGACCTGCCCTTACTAGAAGAGATTTACTGGTTTTATTTTCTACACTGCAAACTTAGCTTTTAACTTTGGTCAATTAGATAACTATTTACTAACAACATTATGTTGAAATTGATATTTGGTATGTAGAACGGAAGTTCATGACAACATATATATTCAAATTTACATATATTAAAAAAAACCACTTGGACACAAGAATCAAACTTTATACTTTTGAATTAACTCTCCAATGCTCTACCACTAAGCTATCCAGGTTCATCTCATGACTCTAAACATGAGACAAAGCTGGATAGCTCATTTATAGAACATTGGTGTGCTAAGGTGAACGTCCCGAGTTTGATTCTCGGGTCAGGTGTCGTTTTTTAGTATAACTAATGGCCACACCAAGAAAATCTATATTTATTTAAAATATTCTCTTATAGTATCTCTTTGTTAGAGGATTAAATTAGCTATTTTATGGGGTTTTTTTTTTTTTTCAAGAACTTAATTTCAATGTCGTGTGGAGAGTTTAAAACGAACATACTTTCACTTTTACAGCACTTCCCTTGAAATTTAGTAATGGTTATTATCTTGTTAAGTATTAAGAGATAACTCTCATTGGGTTATTCTGAAAACTCATATTTTTTCAAACATATCAAAATGCTTATACACTATAATATAACCATGAATTGGAACTTTTTTTTTTAAACATATATGTGTTTATTGATACACTTTTGTTTTTGTATCTAATAGAAGTAAAATGTATTTTATTTCAATTCCTTTTATTTCTAAGACATTAAAAAATACTATGCTTATTTCTCTCCAGGATAAATGTGTGCCTTATATTAAAAAAATATTTTACATAGTATAATTTTTTTTTACTATAAACTAATGCGTTTTGTAAATCTTGTATTAACTTTGTCACTCATTTTATTAATCAATTAATTTTAACAATTATGACACGCAAACTTCTTAGTTTAGTTTTATAGTGTATTATTCTGAAACGCGATTGACAATGTATTAAAGCACAAATGGCTTTAATAAATCAGCTTGTTGTTAAATTGTAATAATGATTCACCTAATAACAATTCTATAAAGTAATTTTTCACAAATACTTATTATATATAGTATAGGTACTTTACCATTGTACAAAGTAAGTTAGCAGTTTGAAAAAAAAAAGTGTGCACAAGCGTTGGTCAAAAAAATAGCTAAAAGAAAATAACAAAAAAGTAATTGACCCCCTTCAACTTTATAGTGTACTGTACATTGTTTTATGATCGTTTACACAATTTTGCTTGTTTCAAAAATTGGTGAATATCTTTATATGTTTAATATGTACCTACACAATTTATTATATATTCTTTACATTGTGTAATACAGGCTGTATCCGTAAAGGGGACAAAGGAAGGGCTAGTTTTGGGTTTCAAACCACTGCCGAAATTTGACAAATAAAATTGTTTCTTGTAGCCATGGTAGTTACCAGATATAAATATTGCCACCACGACAAATCTAAGTAGCTTCAACCTGCCAAGTTACCATAGCTGTCTTTACCACGAAATTAAAACAAAGAAGAAATATTATAAATGATAATTAATATCTACCTGTATAATAAAAAGTGCTTACAAACATTAATTTCTGTAAAGTTTAGTAGGACTAGTATACATCTGAGAAATAATTAGTTCATTTATAAATAGTGTATTATCTCATCAAATTAACTCTAGTTTTCGAAGTAATTTTTCTTTTTAAATCATAAATGATTTATTAAGATTCTATTTCACAAACCAAAGAGTAATTTTATATCTAGAACATTTTGAGTGAATTTTTATTTTTATTATCAGCTATACACATACACAAAATTCATACAAAACATTATTTAAACCCATGCCTTTGGATAATAAAACCAATTATAAAAATTCCATTATCTTCTAGAAGTATTCATTATTTATTAATTTTTTGGACCCCTTCTGAAATTTAACCCTGGGTAAAGCCTTGTAATAATATTATAGTGATTATTAAAATAGGTGCATGAAAGAATCAGTGAAATTATATTTGTAATGCATATTGCATGTATCATGTAAGATTTAACATGTATTTAAATATTGTATCACATTGTTTGTAAATATGGAAAGTGGAATGTTGTTTTTAACTGTATTTAAAAAAATAAAAGTATCAAAAATTGATTGTAAAATTGTGAAGAAGAAAAAAAATTCTTATGAAAATGGCTACTCTTTTATTCTAAACAATAACCTCACTCCAGAGAATGTGTTGCAGTGATTTGTGGCAAATTTAGGAAAACTTTTGAAATTGCTAAGAATATTCAGCAGTTTTGAGTCTGCTTGAAAAAATTATTATTATTATTAGCACCGCGTCTTACTACCCGGTCGGGTTATACACACTTACGCTAATGTGTAATGGTAGGGTGATTGTGAGATGAAATGAAGGACCTACAGTTTAACGTGGAATCCGAACCAGGTGGCGGCCTGGTATTGAAAAAAAATAGTGGACTTCAAAAAACAATGATTTTACTTGAAAAAAAAAATATTCATACTTAAGCTACTTTCTTTAAACATCTTTGTGACTCACTAAAGCTCTTTAAACATCTAAAGCGTCACACTCGCTATGGACTGGATTGCCAATGAAGGGGAGATCATGGTTCAAATCCTGGTCAGTTGTATCAAAGTTTTTTTTAATCGCCGCGTATTTCTTACTACCTGTTCTGACTATAAGCATATATCATAATACTCTAATGCGGTAGTAATAAAGAAGGAAGCAATTCAAAAGTAACCTACCCATATTTGCATCTAAGGAGCGTGGAAAACCATTTAAGAAAAAACCTCTTCAGAAGACCCAAACAGGATTCAAACCCCGATCTTCCCATCATTATCAGGCCAGTCTAACACAAATGACACCTCAGATTGTTCAGCCACTGAAGCAAGTGTATGATGGTATTCATAATTGATAGATGATAAATAGTGCTCAATACATATAATTGGTTTAACTTTTTTTTTTTTGTGATGAATAGACTTAAGAATATACAACCCTTATAGCATTTACCAGGGTACACCTATGAAGGGTGCCTCATGTACCCGCAATTAGGTGATGTGATTATTGTTATGGAGTTGTGAGCTAAATTTAACCAAACCCATTGGAACATTGGGATTATTTACCTAAAAGGGAAAAATATCCAAGGTACCAGGAAGGAATTGAACCCGAGACATTTAGGTCAGCAGATAGGTGCACTGACTACTACACAACGGGTCTGGTTATCTTTGTGTTAAGTTTTGTTTATAAGGTAGGCTTAGTTCTTAATGACTTTAGCTTTTTTGTATATTATAAGTAGACTGGTTTTACTGAAGCTACTTTGAAATATAAATGGGTCGATGAATGTCACATGCTTTGTCATGTTCTATTCAATTTAAATTCTAGTTCTCATCATGGTAAATAATTAATTAGTGGACATGCCACACAAAGATTCGTATTTCGATAAATGAGCTGATACCAAATTACTTAATAAGTTGTTGATCATAGAAGACTTGTACTTAGATATTCATTAGTCGTTAAGCTTAAAGTAAGCAGTAGCGTACCCACTGGGGAGGGCTTGAGGGAGCTAGAGCCCCCGCTACCGTAGTTTTGGGATGTTCAGAGATCTAAAGAGAGAGTAAAATTGGGGAAGGGTATTACCAGTTAGACATTGTGAGCAAAGAAAATATCAGGTGATCAGAAATGGCTTTATATCAATCATCAAATAATGTCTTCTTTCCATAGGAATGGACTTTATTTCATGGAATGGAAGTGAGATATTTTCATGTTCCGAAAATATTATTCTTTGACCAGTAATATGTATTAACCCCTTCAATTTCTTTCAGTGTCAGCATTTATTATTTTAAAACATTCAACTGTTTTTCCCTTTTCAATGCTCAACAAACAGTAAGAAGCAAAAGATTGCAGTGAATTAAAGTTTAGTTTAGTTCAATACAGTGCCGAGTGTTGAATTAGTGTTCTTTTATCCAGCCCTATCTATTTATTATCTTGTTAGATTATCATGTTTATAATAGTAAAATTATAAATTATAAAGTTAACAAACACCATAAAACTTACCATAAAATCTTCTAGATGTATATAATGGCTATTAAAATTGCCACCGCATTGGGGCCTTTGCCCCCTTGAGCCCTCTCCCTACTTCACAATCCTTTACACTAGGTACTGAAAGTGACTAAGATTCCCACTAATTTACCATTTTATAAAATGTGACGATTCCAAATAATTTTACCATTTTATAAAATGTGACGGTATTTCCAAATAATTAATGTTGGATAAATTACTACACGAGCTTCCTTTCCTAAAGCAGTTGGAAGCTTTTACCAAAAACCAACATGATTTTAAGTATTATAGAAAATTTTGTAGCATAAGAACACAATCAAGCTATATTGCCTGAGAAGCAGCCACTGTTAGCGATGATAATGCCAACATTTGTGAGTAGAAGGTGTTATATGGTCAGCACAACTAATTCTCTGACCGTTAATCTAAGTTTTCTAGACCGAAGTTGCTACTTATTTATTCAAGTAGCTTCTCGTTTGGCTTCGCGAAGTTGAGTTTGATCCTGTTCCCAAACCACTGATGCACAAAAGAAAATCTGAAAGCGCCAGGGAACATACCCGGGACATCTGAATTTGTAGTCAGGAACTTTGACCACCAGACTACATAGAACTATAGTAATCCTATAAACTAATTACAATAGAAATATATTATTTTAAGAAATAAATTAAGTCTCAATAATACTGATAGATTTAGAGATTAAAAAAAATAGTGATGTGTTTGTTTTTTTATCTCTTTTGTTCTAGTGAGACTTTGGAGCTTGGCGTTGTATTTAGTGTAAAATTACAATAGCAAGATGTGTGGTATACGGCTATTAAAATGTAAGCATAGTTATGGTATTTATTGTTTAGTATGCTTTGGAATTCCCACCTTTTTTAAGTGCTTTTCATCAATAATTGAACACAAGAGAATCAAGTGTAACTAACATGTATCAAACAATCAAATCAATTACTGTTCAGCAAGGAACTAGTAGAAATTGACAATAAACATTTTTTTAATTCAAATATATTGTTGTGGAACTGAAAATAATTTTAGTCAAATCTATACCAATTAAAATATTAGTTCTTAAAGAGTGGACTTTTGCATAGAAAGATAATAGTATTTTTTTAACTAGTAACTAACACTGAACAGTCGCGGTACCTACCAAGCAAGGGCCATTTTGGCTGCCTGATCAAACACGTCAACAATAATTATTTTACTTTAGTATTATAAAATTATTATTATTAATAACAATATAAATTACACACGATTTTGGGTAATGACTTTATATTTTTATATGTGGCCCAGGGATATTGTTGTCTCAATCACTTGGCTTTATTTTTTTTTATTTTTTTGCGCGCTAAACGTGGAAATTTTTGTAACTAAACTTTTAGCAAATAACATTTCCAACTCTATTGCACAGATGTAAAACCAGTCTTGTTACAACCATGGTTGATTGTCAAAGACATCTCTGTGGAGTCAATTAGTTCAACGCGAAGTGAACATTTCACACTCTCTTTGGCCGCCAAAAGTTTACTAAAGGCCTATATTAATAAATAATAATAATGTGAATTTCTGCAATAATTACTTTAATACATTTTATATTTTTGTGGAATATTCTTAGAATATCTCTATTATAGTCACAGTAAGTTTATTTATTCTCAACAATGAATGTCAATAACAACAGAATTAGCCAAAATTATTGTCTTATTAGTTTGTACTCTTTGTCACAAGTGTATGGTAACTATTATATCTTAAACGTTAAATTATTCAACAACCCGAGTTTATAGCATAAGCAATCAATACTATCGAATGTACCTCTGACCTATTTTGACGTTTGACATTTTCCCGCAATCGATCGGCGTCGGGTCTTTATCAACGCGCATGCCATATGATGAAACCCGGGGGCCGCGAACCCAAAACACGTTTGATTAAAAATGTAAACACTAGTATATATTATTACTAAAGTATTCAAACAAACTCTGTATTAAGTGTAATTGTGATTTCCAAAGTATTTTCAAGAAGTTGCGGATTGTGTCATAATTACCGTAAGTTTAAAGGATTTATTCTGTTTTCAAATACCCATATTTTAAAATGATGAACCGTAATTGAGTAATTGCTAGGTTATTTATTATTTTATTTTACTAGATCAAATTTATAAAATCAACAAGAGCTTAGGGGTTAAACGTTGTTTTGATATCTTCTTGTGGGCCCTTTATTATGTATATGGTTAATATAACTGAATCGATATTCACATTATTAAGTAATTGCGTCCCAGCTTCACTTTTATTATTTTGGTTTTATAGACATAATAATTAATCTAAGATATTTTTATAAATTAAATACAATATAAAAGAATATTTCAATTTCAGATAAATAATAATAAAATAGGTATATTATTTATATTTTAAAATTAAATTAAATACTAAATAGGCGTATAAGAAATAGAATATAAATGCGAAGGTTCTATTTTTCAAAACCTGTCTCGGTGGCCTCATGGTATAAGGCGTCATGCTCATGACAGACTATACCGCCAATGACAGGGAGATCAGGGATTTAATCCCCCTGGGTGTACTACGAATGTTTTCCCCCCACTATCCCATGAAAATGCGGATGCTCTTCCTCTGAATTCAGCCTTACTCACCCCTAACTCACTATCGTAATTAGTACACATGTGTATAACTTGTACTGGTAGTAGGGCGCAATGCTAAAACTATGTTTTATATTTTTTTTCTTTCTAAATAGCCTTCGCCTCCATCAATCCATCAATATAATGCAAATTTAGGAACGTTAACTTAATTTATTTTGGGGTTGATCTATTTGTTCCCAATGCTGCACTTTTTATTCCAATAAAATGTTGATGTCCATCAAATAAAATCATTTCACATGCCTCGTTTTTCTAACGGTCTAAGGCAGTGGTTTCCAACCTTAAGGTGGACGCACACCACTCAGTCAAAATTTGAATAGAGCGTGGACCAATCTCCTCCCACACCCCTACCCCCGGTCAATATCTTTCCCCTAGCCTAGGAACTTTAGGCAACTAAGTTATTTATTATTATTATTATTATATCAGTATTACTAAAAATTACGAATTTATACAATACTTTTTTCATAAGAAAATATGTTTGAAAAACATGTTAGAATGCTAGTTAGATAAACACCATCAGATATTGTAAGGCGGCTCGCCGAATATTTTGGTATGATGTCGCCTTTTTACACCACAACTCTTCCATGCTTACACCAGATTCAAACGAGTCCCGGAAGTTACTACCGTTTTGAAGTTCGATCACCTCTTCTTGGATTTCATCAGGATGGTCCTTGGGCTTGACATGGAAAGGATTTTGAATTAGTTTCTTAATGAATTCAATTTCATTTTTGCCATATTCTGGAAAAAATAACTTGTGAATTCGATCTTGAGTGTTTGGAAGTGACACAAAAACGGTTATGTTGGACCTCATTTGTGACGGTAGCGTGGTTCTTATCGTCGGCAAGGGCTTTCAACGTCGGAAATGCTGAATAGAGTTTCTCTCAATTGTATGGGGTCCCCCCCCCCCCCACCCACCCTAGCTGAGAAAGAATCTGCAAGGGCTTTTTCAGACAATTCATATCTTGTACCAGTTTTCCATAGTTTCATTTTCTTTAAGTTTTCTAATTTTCCTGCGAAGTATTCAACAGTCCTATTGCTCAAGTTAGGATGGACTGTCTTTAAATGACGTTCCAGCCTGCGCTTTAACGCTTCATTGCTGAGTACCATAGCACAAATCACACACTGGGGTCTCACCTGCTTATTTACTTATTGCGGTTAACCCGAACTTGATATATTATATTTCTTCTTTCGAGCCATTTTCAACACAAAAAACAATACACAACACACACAAAAAGAGTGGACTGCCAATTCACAATATCAAGAAACTTGACTTAAACAAGAACATAAATCGAAAGGAACAATATTGAAAGACCCGCCTTGGTGGTGTAGTTGACTAACGCGCTAGTCGTGTTGAGCTTGACTGCTGAGGACGGGGAGATCGAGGTTCGAATCTCGGTCGGGTGAACTGGGGGTGTAATGCCAGGCCTCCACCGTGGTTCGGATTCCACGTTAAACTGTAGGTCCTTCATTTCATCTCACAATCACCATACCATTACACATTAGCGTAAGTGCGTACAAACCGAACGGGTAGTAAGACGCGGTGCTAATAATAATAACTGGGGGCGGTTTTTCTTAAATGGTTTACCACTCTCCCTCCATGCAATTGCGGGCTCACTTCCTCTAATTCAACCTTCCCAATTCCTAATCCATTAACGTAATTAGTACTTAAACGCGTATAACCCGAACGGGTAGTAAGACGCGGTGCTAAATAATAATAATAATAATAATACTGAAAGACTGCCGGCTGGTTACTGAGTACTGACCAGGGTAAGCGGAAGACAGAAAGACAAAAGTACATCACGGCTCACTTTGAAACAATACCGCCCTAGCGTTTTAATCTGTGTTTGTTTTTCGTCTAGCTATGTGTGTTTGAAAGTGTATATTATGTCAATGTTAGGATATCTACACCCCAAACAAACGTCATAAGCTGACCAGCTAGAATAGAGGATCCCAACATGGAGTCAGTGTAAAGTGCTGTGGGTATTCGCGAACCAAATGTATAGGTTTAATACTTCCGAGTTTTTTCACTTAATATAAAAAAAATTGTAATTTTCTAAAAAAAAAAAAATTGTTCGTTTTTACTACCATACAATTCCAATCAAACAGATTTTTTTCGCCACTATGAAAACACTATGAAAGCAACTTGTCTTATCATGGCATCACACTACAGTAGCCCCGTGGCTTCTTGGCGCTGACTGACACTCACAGTGACTTCTGACAGTCAACATTAGTACAGTAGTCCCGTGGCTTCTTTGGCGCTGACTGACAGCTCACAGCTGACTTCTGACAGTCAACATTTAGGTATATACCTAAATTTTGACTGTCAGAAGTGACAACTGCTAAACACATGTTTTTGCAGATCATATGGTTCGGCGTAGGGATACATAATTTGGTCTGGTAATTTTTCAAAGCCCTCAGCTGTCATTCAGCACCAAAGAAGCCATGGGGCTACTGTATAAACTAATGACGACTATGCAGCGGCGTCTACAAAGAGTGGTTGTGTTAGGAGGGCTTCAAGAGTTGAAGATAAGGGATAAAGAAAAGTTCCAACACTCGTTTACGGCCACACCGTCGTATACACGTGCAAAGCACAGAGATTGCACAGCTACCTTGACTTTCGAAACCCATGTGCAATGCAAGCACGCGCAGCATCTTGACCTTCGAAATAGGTTTCCTGTCACATTTAAGTGGCTCAGTCGTTCTCATAATTAATTGCTCCGCTGTTTACGTCTTTCAGAACGCGCGTGGGTGGGCACTTTGACTCGCGGACCACCGGTTGGTAACCACTGGTCTAAAGGCAGCTTCCCCCACACTTACGCAAGTAGCGTACTATTCCCCTTTTTGGGGCTATAGCCTAGCAAACGTTCCTCCTTCGATCTTATCATAACAAACAAAATTTAAAAAAAAACTGCTATCTTGTAAAGTATTGATTTAAATAATGGGGGTTGAAATTTTAATAAGGAAAGCTAAAGCCGTGACAAAGGGGGTAAAAAAGCTTATAAAAGTTAATTACATATCGTTATAACCTGATCATTTGCTTATCGAATTTAATAACTTATTTAAAAAATTGTTATGATCAGCAAAAAAAACTCAGTCACGTACCCCTTGGAGTACGCGTCTCACAGTTTAGGAAACAACAGTTTAAGGCGTCACTATCTCAATAGACTGGTTTGCCGGTGATTAGGAGATCGGGGCTTTAATCTCGGTCGAGTGAACTGAGATTGAATTTCCTATATGGTTTCCTAATTTCCTTTCACGCAAATGTGGCTACAGTTCCTCTAAAATTCTACCTTTCGCATTTCTAATTCACTAGCGTAAATATGCGGACATCCCAAACGGATGTAATGTACAAAAACTCACTTTTTTATTGTTTCGAAAGGAGACCACAGGCAGACTCGAACTCTATAGTCATACCAACGGCATCGGTGGTCGAATGGTCTAAAGCGTCACTCTCGAAATATACTATAATGCCGATAACGGGGAGATCAAGGTTTGAATTCAGGTCGGATATCCTGAGGTTTTTTTTCTATATGTTTTTCTACTTTCCCTCCGTGTAAATACGGGTACACTTTCATTAAATTCAACCTTTCTCATCCTTGAGTCACTTGCGTAGTTAGTAAATTGAGTATAACCTGACCAGGTAGTAAGACGTGGTGATTAAAAGAAATTAAAATATCTAGCCACTCGTTTCGGTGGTCGAATAATCTATCGCGTCACTCTCGCATTAGACTGGACTGGCTGTTTACGGAGAGATTGGGGTTCGAATCCTGGTCGGGTGAAATGAAAGTGGTCTTTTCTGGATGGTTTCCCACTCCCTTCTCACGCAAATGTGGGAGTATCTCCGCAAAAAAAAAAACCTCTCTCGTCGTTAACACATTTAGATCTTTTTTTTTTCTAAGTTTAAATCCCCACAACCCTAAAGTCCTTTCTAGTATAGACAGGGTACAGAACAATTTTCATAAGAATACTCTTTTAGAAAATACAAACATCTTTCTTTCATTATTTGTGGTCAACTTTAATAATATTTTACTAATCCATTATTGTTATTGTATAGGACAGGTATTATATTGATAACATCTATTAAAAGTGACGGCTACAAATAACACGACTTGACGTATGAATACTTGAAAAATCTTGTAACTTTTCTCTTAGGTAAGACTCTTTATATGACAATAAGACTGTAGGTAAGGTGCTATAAAGTCTGGCAGACATATTAATGATATTATGTCAACAAGATGATAATTGTACCGGTATATATTATTCGTATTATGATAATACTGCGCGTTAGTTTACCCTTGAGAAGGTCGTATATAAAACGCTCCTTGCTTTGATTGAATCTAAACTTGACAAGTATTACATCATATATAACTTCTTTTTTAAATAATGTATAAACTTGCAGAACATATATTTCGCATTAGTCCAGGTTTCACTTTAAGTTACACCGGTTTACCAAACTTGTAAAATAACGGCATAATCTGTTGAGTTTTCCTAAGAAGTTGTCCCGTTATTTCAATAAAGCAACCCGCTTGCTTTTCGTCGCTCATTTGTTCTACTTTTGATTTGTGAACAGCTGTATTTCACGAGGGAATGAAGCTCTTATCAGCTGTGCATTTATTTTATGTATTTGTGCGCGCGTCATAATATATTTGACGATTTAAAATCTATCAACAATTCATTGTTTTGTTTGAACTTTATGTTCGGAACTAAGACATGAGTGCTCGCGTGAAAGGAATGTTTTCTTGACAGATTATTTTTAAAATTAGAATCGACAAAGGCGGGCGTTTCGCTCTCGTGTTAAATAAAACGTCTAAATACGTCTCATCTTGAGAAAGATATTTTTCTTCTTGATTTAATTTTTTCTGGGGGATAAGTGAGTAGTGAATGAGTTTTAAAATGAGGCGAAATAAAAATAGAGGAAACAAAAAAAAGAGGCATTCGAAATGTAAGTAGAATATATTTTTATTTTATTTACATTATCACATGTTTGTGTGATTTTTTTTTTCTAATGGGTCGACCAATTAATAATTGTATTAATACAAATGTGGGGAAACATTCTATGTAATTGTATGTATTTATAAAAACAAAACGTAAAATAATTACTGTACAAGAGGAAGACTTTTTTACAAATATAGATTCAAATAAATCTTAAGGGGAAAAAAAAAGGCATTTTCATTTCACATAATATTTGATTCATACTATGAGACAAATAATTGTTTTTTTAATGAAAAATACAAGGCTATTAAATATTTTTCTTCTTTTGAACACCCCAACATTACAATTTAAAATGCCGAATTAGGTTTGTCCATTAACAAGTTTGTTCCAAATTTTGTTGAAGTATACTTTGGACTAAATATAATTTAAAAAATAAATACATTGTTCAAACATCTTCGAAATATTATTTTTCTCTGATCAGAATTCTAGCTTTATCATGGAAATTTGTGCAGTTATCCTTAGATATAATCTAATATTAAAACTTATTAATGAAGTATCCTGGAGTAGAATTATGCTATGCATAGTTCAATCTATAGCTTGTGCCTGCCAATCTATACAAATCTAGTACTAAGGTAGGCCCCCTCTTTCCCATTCTAAATGAAACTGTTGGCAATCGAAGTACATGCCAATTGTAACATGTCTTAAATGGAAAAGCCTGTATTTACTTAAGGCCTTTATAAACTTGCAGAGGTATTGGATTTTTTTTTTAAATAAGGGTTCTGCTTTTTAATTTTTATTTTCACACCAAAGATATTAGTATATAACACCTACTGATGTTCTGTGTTCAAAACTTTCTTTATAGCACCGCATCTTACTAGTTTAAGTTATATGCTCAAACTTTTATTGCGTGCCACTTATATTCCTTCTACCTGCTTCTATACCGCTCAAGTGTAGAGAGTATGTTTTTTTCCTAAATTGTTTACCACTTTCCCTCCACAAAATTTGGGTACATTTCCTTCCATAGGTTATGAAAAAGTTATGAAATATGGTTTGTATAATACGTTAGACACCCTGTACTGCAACTTAACAACTAAAACACCTAACATTTGGTTGCGATTGATCCTTGTGATTTCAGATTCGACTATGACTGAGTTTCAAGCAGCAGGCAGCTTGATGGCCGGCAAGAAGTCCCCCGACGAGGCGGTCGCCGCTCAGCCTACCTTGTTGTCATCACTTCGAAGTGTGCTATTTGTCATCAGCTCTGCTCTCATCGGCTTCGCTGCATTCAGGAATACACTCACATGGTAAGTTCTGTCGCGAATGAGTGTGTTAAGGTGTCAACTTTTGTCACCATGAAAAATCTCCTAGGGATTTGTTTGTGAATATCCTATATACTTCAGGTTAAAGAGCTATTAGTTTGTATTTCACTTTAAGTGGCTAATTTTGAGGTCCTTAATATCTTAGGTACGTTAATTGCTTAAAAATAAAGTACCATATTAAAAAATATCAAGCATGGTTTTGATATTTATTTATTCACAGTAAGTCTTCAACTTAAATGGGTAATTTGTTCCAAAATTTCTGTGTAAGTCAAATGGTACTTAAATAAAATATAAATTTTGATACATACCTTCCTTTCAAAGGATATTTTAAGCTTAACAAATTCTGCTTATGAAAGAAAACTTTGAGAAAGTTAAACTTCACTAACAAGACACAACTTGCGTTCAAGGTATAAACAAACAAAATGGTGTTTGGACTCAATGCTGCATCTATTTAAATGTGTCTAGCAATATTAGTTATCAAAACCTCAACTTTGGTGTTATCTAAACTTTACAATAACTTCAAGGGTTCATTTCTGTATCATACAATTTTCAAAATTAAATTAAAACCTTTCTATTTAACATAAAATAAGAAAATTGTTTTCTAGTATCCAGATTATAAGTGTTTGGAATAGTTGTAAATTGTCTAAAAAATCTAAGATTATGAAATAAAACATGGCTAGCTTTTTTTTTAAAAAAAAAAGATAGAATTGAGTTTTCTAAGGAAATATTTACTCTCAGTAATATCTTATAAAATATTTAATACTTTATGATATATTTCCAAGTAATTTATTTGTCTCTTGTAAAATTAATTTTGAATAAAATTAAATGTGAAAATAAAGTTTATCTGCTGAATATGCACCTAAGAAGGCTGCATAAAACTCCATGAAGTTGAACCCCACCTCCCCCCCCCACACACACTTTTAAAAATTCAAGATTTTATGATCGCAATCGTTTGTTCCAGATTGTTCCACAAAAATTTTCGTCTGTTCTGTTTTGATAAACCCACAAATGGTATGTTTACATTGGAGGGGTGAGTGGGGTGGGAGGGGAAACTTCATGGTGGCCCCCCACTTTGGAAAATTGACATTTTTATGGTCGCGATTGTTCATTCCTCGTTTGTTGCGCAAAAAGTTTAGTTGGATCTGCATTTGTTCTTGCACAAATGGGACGTGAACTTGAAACACTTTGCTTACTCATGAGGGGCCAACTTCACGATAGCCCCCCCTATCCCCCCACTTTTGAAAACTCATTAAGCAAAGTATCACAAGTTCACGTCCCATTTGTGCAAGAACAAATGCGAAACATACAAAAAATTTTGCTGAACAATCTGGAACAAATTATCACAACCATAAAAATGTCAATTTTCCAAAATGGGGAGAAGGGACTACTGTGAAGTTAGCCCCCCAATATAAACATATCATTTGTGGGCTTATCAAAACAGAACAAACGAATATCTTTGCTGAACAAACGATTGCAATCATAAAAACTTGAATTTTTAAAAAGTGGGGGGCCAACTTCACGGACGTCTGCATAAAATACAAACCACTATAGGATACACCTTAATTTAGATTAATCATCCTACTCACAATTTTATACCACTATGGTTATTAAGTTTTAAGGTTGTGATGTAGGGTATATATGAAAAGGTCAGTTTTTTTGCAGTTTTTATCTAAAACTTTTTTGGTCAAAATCAATCAAATATTGCTTCTATACAAACATAGAGTTTAATTTTCTTCACGTGGCGATATTAACAGTGGTTGAATATCTGTCAAGGGGTACTGAGAATTTAATAACAATTTTTTCTCTTAATTTAAAAAAGTTCCTATCTAATATCTCCATGCTCATGACTAGGGTTCTGCAAGCATGGGTTCTTTCATTCGATTCAAACTCAAGTCGAGTATTTTAAAAGCTCCCGAGTTCAAGTCAAGTTTGAATATATTCATAATTTTAAAATGTTAAGAGTATATATTTGTTTATTTTAAATGTTATAGGTATCACATCTTTAAAATTTCATATTTAAAAAATATACAAGAACTCATGTTCTTAAAATATGAATAACACTCATTTTTATAAAAAAAAAGTATACTATTAGAAAAAAAAAAGTTAATAAAAGTAGAATAACAGTTTTTAAATTATAAATAACACTTAAAAAAACAATTTAAAAATAATATCAACACTAAAAAATATAGGGCCTAGTATAAAAAATCACTTAAATAGTTTCAACAGTCATGTCTTTAAGGACATTAAAATTACACTAACAATTATAAAAATAAAGTAATAAAATGAATAATTGCATTATGGCTTGGAAATGTAGGCCTACAATAAGATAGTGTAAAAACTCTGCACAGTCGTGGCAGGTATTCAGCAACTGTTGATATCACTCTAGGTTTCTATCAGAGAAATATTTTATTTATTTTGACCAAAAAAAAAAAAGATTTTACTGTAAAAACTGCACAACCACCGGCCTTTTCACACACTTCCTGCATTCACGTCTTGATCAATGTTTTCAATTCCAATTCAGGCATCTCCAGAGATTTTGGGGAGCATCTGGGGATTTTTGGCAGGCGCTGTGGGATCGCTTCTTGGATACCGTAGGGGAAGATCCAATCACACTGTGGATATATGGTGAGGCTATAGAAGACATTTCCTGTTAGACAAATAATATATTTGAGAAATATATTAATTACATACCATATAAATTAAGTACACATATCACCTCACAGATAACGCTTAACCTAGGAAGACAATACAGCTCGAACAAGACATATAAGAGTTACATTGTGTTGGTGTTCTGGGGATAGTTATTGAAGTCAGGAGTGGGAACCACGATGCCAAATTGTCAACCTTGTTATTGATGGCCCAATCTACAGAGTATGAGGTTACTATAGTAAGGATTATGCTTTATTTATAAGAAGGTACAGAAAAAATGGATGGAAAAATATCTGGCTGCTATAATGAAAATAATAACATAGTTCACACTTTACATTGCTGCCATTAGACAAGAGGTAATGGCTGCCTCTTGAAAAAAATTAATCGTTAATCCTCGGCCCCCTGACATAAATTTCATTCCATCAGAAGGGAATGTGAAACTCGCAACACAACTTGCTTAAAAAAAGGATATTGTATGATAAGATTTATAATAATTTAATCACCATTAATTATCAAGAAAGATGGAAATTTACTCTTTGGGAAAATAGAATAATTACCGTAGTTAAGGCGTGGCCTAGTGGTTGGTTTGCTTAACTAAATTATGTTGTAATAATTATACTTAGCGTTATAAAAACACATACCTCTCTCTCGTGTTCAGGCACTACTGCGCTTACCATGTGCGTATACTGGACATTTGGTGGCATATATACTCTTCTGGATGTGACTAACAAACCAGCGGCTTTGCGCCGTACAAGATCCAACCTGGTACTAATGAACCTGTCGACACTGCTCGGCTACTGAAGGTAACACTGGCGTGTACACTCAATATACCAATACTATACTTTTACAATGTGCAGCCAATCTTCAGACAGTATGTCAATCAGTGGTGGATTTAAAGTTTTTGCGCCCCTAGGCACAATTATATTATGCGCAACCCCCTCCCCCCATCCCCTTTTTCCAACCTCCCAATTTTTCGTCAAGGGTTTTAGGAAGTTTCAGAGGAAATAGGTGGGGGGGGGGGGGGGTGTTAGTATCCGAGAAAAGATTTGTCCGAAAGATAATCAAGCATGTACAGTACATTCCCTACAGTAGCTTGAGTTAACATTATGAAGGGGAGAGACTAACATCATTTACAAAGTAATTGCAAAGAACAGTTATTTAAAAATAAATATTGTGGTTCTGACTTTAACTTGAACTATTTCAATAATGTTAGTCAATAATTTTTAAACATAATTATTAAAAACAAAATATTAAAATAAAAATACTGTTACCCAAGATACTCCGCCCCCTAAAGCCTCCGCCCCTAGGCCTGTGCCTAGTGGGCCTATAGTGTGAATCCGCTTCTGATAACAATATAGGCCTATCATAAGGTAGTGCTAATCTGCTTTTATGACAAACCATCACAGGGTAGCGCTGATTTAATTCTTTGATCTATCACAAGGTATGCTGCTCTACTTTATAATCTTTCAAAAGGTAGGGTTGATCTTCTTCTCTTATAGCCTCTAACATTATACTACCCCATTGAACTACATAAAAATAGTCTGTAATAATGCACTTGGATGTTAATATCATTTCCTAAATACACTCTGGAAAATATGTAGGTCTACTGTATAAACAATCTTTGGCAATTTTGGCTAATAATTCACGTACATAAAACTTTTTTTTTCCCACTATGTTTCTTTACCCTTTTCTCTTTTGCGTGGATACACCAATCTTGCGAATGTGTCAGATGAGTAAAGTGGAATTAAAAGAAAGTATACCCGCATTTATGGAGAGAAAGTGAAAAATCATTTTAAAAAAACATTTCAGACATCCGACTGAGATTCAAACCTTGATATCCTTATTATCAGCAGCCTTAGATATACATATGCATAAATTAGTGTATATGATTGTTAAGTGTTAAAACAATTGCATATCACGTGCAGGTGATTGGCTGGGTGCTGTTCAACCAAGTGGTCGTGGGGCTCCCTGTGTCTTTTCTCAGCTACCGCCTAATGGAATGGAGGGGGTTCCCACCAATCAGGGAACTCCCCACCTTCCACTGGGTGCTGGCAGAAATGGCGTCCATATCCTCATGGAAGAGATTGGTTTCTACTACTCACACAGGTGGGCTGCACCAAAACTTTGCTTGTGTCGCACATAAAGACGTTGAGCTCATCTTTAGACATGTACAAATATTGTGACTCTTGTTATTTCATAGCATACTAAAACTACTCTCAAAACATATTTAAAATGTTTAACAATGAGCCTTATTTGAATTTCTGTTACTCTTTATTCGGTTAAAATATGGAACTCGTCAACCGAGCGGACATACTCGATTTCGTTAGCCCAGTGACCAAATGATTATACAAAAATGAAAATTGATAAACATATACACATACATACCTAATCACGCCGTTCAATTATGATTTATGCAAGAAACTGTGCATGTAGCTCAAAAAACAACTCCGTACTTAATCCATCCTTACTAACTTTCCCCACACTTCCCTAGTCTTTCACACTCCCTTCACTTCAACGATATCCATACACAGTCTTACATGCTCTTATATTATTAAAACTTTTAATGTTTCTCTTGTTCACACATTCGTTTACAACATTTAACCACATTTATTTATTTATTGATAAAACATTCTTATAATCCATTCAGTGTAACATTCATACAATCATTTAAGCGCTAAATTATTTATTTGTGGCTTGGTTGTTGAGCTTTTACTATCATTATGTTTGTTCTAAACCACAGTTTTAGAGCTCTTAAACTAATTTCACCTGAAATATTGAAAATAAAAATAAAAATCTCAAGGATTTGAGTCTCTAATCTGAAGTTGCCTTGAATCTCAAATATCCTTAAGAATTCCATGTTCCCATGATCTCTTCATCAATAAAAAATTGTAAAGTGAGAAAATGTAACATATCATTTTATGGTTTTCGACACTGAATTCCAAATCGAACGTGAATCCTAACATGATTCAAAATAAGACTAGAAGGCTTGCACAGGCTGATAATAAAATAAATGAGGGAGTCGGGTCAAGAACATGATGGCCTCCATAGTTTTAGATGGGATATTTTAACTATTTGAACGTTATAAAATCCTGAAATCTAGCTATAAAAAATAAATAAAATATTCATTGGTGTTAGCTATCCTCCAAATATTGACTGATTATTAAAAAAAAATTAGTTCAAGAGGTAAGCTACTAGAAATCTGTACGGACACATTTTTTAAATATAAAATAAGGGTTATAATGTTTTTGGCCTGACCTCCTAAAATTTGCTTACTTCTGACTGGAGTAAAAACGAATGTCCTCAGGCTGCTGCATAGCCGGTATCTGTACCGCTTCATTCACAAGAGGCACCACGAGTGGACGTCGCCAATCGCAGTGACCGCGGTGTACTGCCACCCGGTCGAGCACGTGTTCTCCAACATGGTCCCCCCGCTGCTGGGGTTGTTCATCATGGGGTCACATGTCGCCACCGCCTGGCTCTGGTTCTCCCTCGCTATCCTCTCAACACTCAACGCTCACTCAGGCTACCACCTCCCCTTCTTCCCTCGCCCGAGGCACATGACTTTCCACCACTTGAAGTAAGTGCGCTGTTTCCTGTTAGGTACGATCGATACGTGCAATTAGCTCCAAACTCACCATCGTCAACTGTTTCTAGCCTCTGCCTCCATCTTCCTCTATCCTTTGATTGCTTCCGTTCTTCTCCTCTCACTTGCACACTTTCTTACTATCTCATGTACACTCTGTACCCCACTCTTTCCTGGATAGTTTCATTCCCTCTTGATAAGCTAACATGCTCCTCACATACTTCATCCCCATAGCCTCCATTTTCCTGGTACTATGTCTTACAGTCAATATTCATGTTTCTTCTCACAAACTCATCATCATCATCATCATCAACTGTTTCCAGCTTGTGGCCGAGTCAGTTTAGTAAAATGCCTCCCTCTCCTCACTTTCCTCCTATAATTTCTTCCATTCTTCTTCCTCTCACTTGAACACTTTCTCTTATATGCTCCTCCCCATTTATTTCTGGCCTCCCTTGCTGTTCTCCAGTTTGGTATTTTACTGTTTTCTCGAGTCGGGGTTTGTTTCGGTCACCGGCTTGCTAAGCCTGTCGTAGCCTACACCTGAGTAGGGGGCTGTCACTTATTGGTCCTCAGGTAGACCTTTTCTTGGTGGTAACATTCCCTAACTGAAGCTATGGGTACTCTCACCAAGCCTACCCAGCTATAGATTCCTAATGTTTTAATTATAGAAATAAAATGGTACCAAACTTTTGTATTTAATGAACAGAAAGAGGAGGAATAGACTTAATGGAAAAACTAAAACATATCCACCCACTTTGTGTGTCGAATGGTCCAAGACGTCACTCTCGCGATATACTAGACACTCGATTACGGTCAAGTATACTGAGAGTGGGTTTTTCCAAAATGTTTTACACTCTCCCTCCATGAAACTGCAGTTACACTTCTTTTAAATTCAACTTTAGTCATCCTTGACCCATAGGCATATAACCTGAACAGGTAGTAAGACATGATGCAACACACGCAAAATGTAATTTATTTTCTCAGACATTTCAAATTTGATATTTTATTGAAGCTCAAATATCCTTAAATATTCGAGGATTAAAGGGTCCCATCCCTGCCCATAGCTAAAAGTCAAAATTATACTTGGTTAATCTTGTTTGTTAGGTTCAACCAATGTTTCGGCGTCTTAGGCGTGCTGGATAGAATCCACGGGACTGACGCAGCGTTCCGTAGCTCGAGGGCGTATACGAGGCACATCATGATGTTGAGTCTCATGCCTCCCAGGGAGGCCTTCCCCGAACAGAACAAGTGCAAGAACAAGTAATATGAGTCACTGTCTCAACTCGACAGATTTCCTCAAATAAAATTGATAAGTATTCTCAAGAAAAAAAAATATCCTTTTTTGGGAGCCATTTTTATTCCAGTGATTTTTATAGTTTTAATTGTTGACTCGCTCAATTTTAGCACCATACTAAATTGTGAAGGATTTGGTTATTTGTTACAATATATCAGTATTGTCTGTTACACTTTTATTATATATTTTAATATGTTGATCTAAGTTAACTGTTGAATTAAAGTTTGGTTGTCATTTTGTTAATAAAATGGTAAACAATTTGTTAATCTAATGAAAATGCAGCCGTCTTTGTGGTCATAGATTTGTAATTTTTTTTAAAATTTATTTTTTGCAACGGCTGAAAAAATGAATCAAGGCAGTGGTTTTCAAGATATGGGGCATGTACCCTCATATAGACTAATGGAGGGAGTTAAATATATCTAATTTTTACACATCAGAAAACAATTGTAATATTAAGAGATCAATATTTTTAATCATTTTTTAAGGGGGTGTTTTTAATTAAAGCGGGCCTCTGCAAAATGATTATTGGAAACCACATAGCTAAGGATTTATAAAAAATAAAAAAGAGTGATTTTAGTTATGACCATTTATAAAGTTAGATTAACTATTTTTCAGAACTTATTGAAACTTGTTTCTTTTTTTATTTTCGTTTTAAAAAAATCTTCTTTGCACTTAAGCGCAGTATATTGCATGAAATAAAATAACACTCAGGTCAACAAATTTGTAAAAATGTAATAGGGTTAAACAGACTAGGGAGAAAACCCAGTGGATTTAAAACCCTGGTCCAGTTTTTGGGGGTTTTATTCTGGGGGAAGGGGGGGGGGGGGAGCAAAACTAATTTTGGAGTATATTTATCACAAATATTACAAACTATAGTGAAAAATTCATTATTACTAAAAAATTAAGCTTTTTTTTCCCCCCAACTTGTCAAAATGTTTCCATACAGCCTGGTCTAGTTGTCAGAGTTTCTGGCTATAAATCCATAAGTCCCAGGTTCGATCCTCAGCGCTTACAATCTTTCTGTGAAGCGTTGGGGTCTGGAACGGGGTCAAACTCAGACCCTTGAGGACAAATGAGGAGCTACTTGAATAAATAAGTAGCATCTCCATTTTTAGAAAACTGGAGGTTTCGGTGTGCTAACCGCATGACACCCTCTGCCCGAAAATGTTGGCATTATCATCGCTAACGACGGCGGCTGTTCTATCACGGTTCACGCCATGAAGACTAAAAATGTTTCTAGCAAAACCAGGAAGTAAACGAAAACCAGCTACTGACCAGAATAATAGTATGTTCGAGTAATTAAAAAAAAGAAAAATTGTTTGACCCTTAAATTAAATGTTCCATTTTAAACACATTATTTTTAATGCAGTTATACTACCTTACAAAAGTAAGGTTTAGATATTTAAAAGACTGGAAGGTTTGGACGGAACTAAACACGTGTTTTATTTTGTAATCGTGCACAGTTCATTATAAATTGAAGTTGCTAAACCAAATCAATCTAACTTATCTCATTTATAAATGTAGAGTTGGAGAAAATCTAATATTTTACTAATCTCGAATCCAAATATTAATTTTAACTACTAATTTCAAATTTGGTTCTGAATCTGAATCGGGGAGAGGGGGGAATAGTATGAACTTAAGAGGAAATAGAAATATACAAAATAATAAAAATTAGAAATTTTTACTGAATTTTAATTTTCTTTTTACTAAACTGCATTCATGATAACATTTATACATTCGGTTGAGTGTTAAATTTATGATCTGGGGTCTGGTTGTTAAATTAATAATATGATTATGTTGGTTCTGAACCACCAATAAATAGTATTAGAGATCTAAGAAAAAATATTTTAATTTAAAAATGATTTCTTTATTATTAATTTATTGAATCTCAAATTCACGAATCTCTAATATCCTCATGTGTTGCAAGATATTTGAGGCCCATTCTTTGTGTTTGAGTATTGCTCAAAGGTCTTACAATCATTTAGGCTCAATAATTTGTCTCGTTAACATTGTGGTAGAAACATTGACTAAGAAATTTAAAAATATAATTTTAAATTTTCAGATCATTTCATCAACAGATTGTCTAACTTAGCATGATTTTTTTTTTTTAATGAGGCTAAGGAAAACCTAAGTTAACGGTATATGAAAATAGAAATGTGTAATGTGTCATTGTCAGCCCAGAGTAGCTGGGTGTAACATAAACACTACATGAGCTACATACTATGAGTATGTTGATTCCTTCCATACAGTTTTTAAATTTAATCAACAAAACTGATTATGAATCAACAATTTATCTAGGGAAAAAATTTCTTTTAATTTTGCATATCTAGCTCATTTAAAAAAAAAAACTAGCTGCCTCCCCCACCCCCAAACAAAAGATTCACACAAATCTAGTAATTAACGATGATATAAATAATATATAAACAAATCTGTAAACACTCCAAACTGACTGTCCGTAGTAAAACGAGTTTATTGGGAACATAAATAGTAGTATATAGGTCTATCCATAAACTATGTAGGCATTTTGAAGAGGGGTGGGGGGAAGGAATAGTACTAAGCGTGATGAGGGGGAAAGGGAGGCAGATAATGTGCGATGTCACAGTACATTTAAACGTGTTGTACAGCGTTCTGTGTTAATAAACCAACAACGATTGACTCATCGATTTTGATCGTCAAGCTTGGTGAACACGTTTCATTAAAAGGGTTGTATAGGCTCTACAATTAAAAATACTATTTAAATGGGAAGTGGTGGGGGGGTGATAGTGTGACATAATATTAGAAAGGGGGTGAAAAACAAACAAAGCATGAGATAATTTATTGACAACCCTATAAAATGTCAGCTGAATTTTAATAATAAATCCATATAACTCACTGGGACGAATACAAATTTGGCAAAATTTACCTGGAGGGCAAGTTCTTTAAATTTAAATAGTTCAACAAATAACAATATATCTAAGCATATAAGGGGAACTGGACATGGCCCACAAATTTATCAGAACAATTTCAAGTATAAAGCCTAGTTTTAGAGGCAATCTAGGCCTCTTCTTCAAATTTAGGGTTTCTTGCAAACTTGATATATGATGGTAAATGTTTTCAGATTGGGGAGTAATTTCAAGATGGTCTGTTTTGTTACATTTGGTCTATATTTTATTGAATTTATTCTTGTGATGTCAGCCATCAAAGTTATTATATTTGCCCTATATATCCTGAGAATACACTTTTAATTATTACTACACTACTGTAAATTTTATTTAAATTATTTATTTATGAAGGACTAAGCCGCTTCTACATACTTGGTATCCGTAAGAAAAGATTCACTTCACAGTAACGGATTGCTCTGTAAGATCTGTCTTTACAGTCGGCTAAATAGAACCGATCACGGGTAGACAAACAAATGAACATTGAAATGGGAAATGAAAGAATCAATAATAGTAAAGGAAATGGTCACCATTTTCTAAACATATTGTATTTTCATTTATCTACCTTAAAAATTAATTACTAAAAAACTTCATGTAGATTATGACTATCGGTGTTTTAACAATAACAAAAATGCTAATGTCCATTTTGTTTATCAAATTTGCTGAAATTTCTTTATTTTATTAATTTTGGTTGGCACAATATTCCATGATTAAGGTCACAGTGTGTGCACAGTATTTATTAATTACCATACAGACTTAAGGCCTATAAGGCTACGGAACTTATTGGGTATGTAGATGAGGCTTTAATCATTATTGAAATATTAGCTATTGTGCTACTATTATAATACAAATAAACATTATTTTTATAAACATATAACAAAACAGGACCTATTTTTGTAAACAACCTAAAAAATATAATTATTCACTGTGTAATGTAAATTACCTTTTTGTGTGGTGTATTTTTCTTGTGGATGTTTCAACGTTTTGTAGACTACACAAGCATCACTTTATATAAATACCAAGTAGCAGATAAAAAGTGTAAAAATATTATAATGTACTTTTTCATAACATTCACAATACAATTTTAATGGAACACTCTTAAATATGTCAGACATGCTTTTGATAATCACTAACACTAACATTTTAAGACTATTTTAGTAGTAAAATTATAATTATTATTATTATTTATTCTATTCAGTATATATAATCTCTTGATCGTGTGTTAAGTTAGATATATTTTATTGTGTACAATTGTTAGTAATTCATCATCATCAACTGTTTCCAGCCTGTGGCTGGGTCAGTTTAGTAAAACGCCTACAACTTCCTCTTTACTTGGTACCATTCTTCTCCTCTCATTTGTTGAGACAACTAACATGCTCCTCCCATCTCCTTGGTCTCTCTTGCGGTCTTTTTCCTACATACTTTATCTCCATCATTCTCTCTGGTATGTTTTTCCTTCTCCATCCTCACTACCTAACCTTACCTTCTCAGTCTTGCTTCCTCTACTATCTTATGTACTCCCTATACCCCCACTCTTCCTCGGATAACTTCATTCCTAACGTGCTCCTCATATACTCCAACATCCTCATTACCTGACCTTGTCATCTTGGTCGTGCTTCCTTATTATCTATGTACTCCTATACCCCCACTATTTCCGGATAACTTCATTCCTAACATGCTCCTCATAAACTTCATTCCTATGTCTTCTACTTTCCTAATCTCTCTTAAGTTCATTGTAATATTTCTGCTGCATATGGGACTATGGGACTTACACTTGAAGGCTACTTACTTCTCTTTTCCATAGCAGGTATCTTAGACATATGTATAACTTCTCCCCCTGATGCCCTCTTAATATCATCAAATTACAATAATCACTTAAAAAGTCACATTTTGACCAAAATTCCATTTTAAAGACAAATAAATATTTTACTCCAGATTATGCCCCATCTATATACACTAAGGATTATCTGTCTTGTAAATGTTCACATAATTTTTGATATCTAGTCCATTTTACACTCGCAATGGATCTGTAATAACGATTCTTGGTTTTTAAATTCCGCTTAGACACAAAAACTAATCTAACGCTCTCCTTTTTTTCGACAATACATGTAAATGTGACTATTATTAAATACTAACTAGTCATATGTATTATGTATGTGCATTGAGCAAAAATAATTGGTAATAAATAAAATGATAGAATATTAGGAAAATGGTAGAACATAAATAAAATATATAATATTTAGCACTGTGTCTCACTACCCGTTCGGATTATACGCTTTAAGTACTAATTACGCTAATGGATTAGGAATTAGGAAGGTTGAATTAGAGGAAGTGAACCTGCATTTGCGTGGAGGGAGAATGGAAAACCATTTATGAAAAAAAACCTCAGTTCACCCGACCAAGATTCAAACCTTGATCTCCCTGTCCTCAGCAGTCGATTTCAAACACGACAAGCGCGTCAGCCAACTACACCACCGAGGCGGGTCAAAAATAGAAGTAAAAACACTAACACATATTTACACACAGTTCAATATTTCTATGCTATTATAGCATCTTCTTCAGGAAGTAGTAGTAATTAGACTAAACAGGGTGTTGTTCTGATGATGCTATAATAGCATCGAAATATTGAACTGTGTGTAAATATGTGTTAGTGTTTTTACTTTTATTTGTGCTCTACCATTTTCCTAATATTCTAACTAGTCATATGTAAATAAACTATTCTTAAACTAAACAAAATATTTATTAGTATACCTTTTGCCATTTTTGATATTGTCACACTTCTTTTTCCTTATCAACCTCTTTTTCAAACAAACAATTTTGAATCAAAATTAATAGTGTTTTTATTTTGAATTTTTATTTTGAGTTTAAACTTTAATGTGAGTGTGCTATTGGTGAAAATGTTTTAAAAAAATAAGCCTTTTTTAGACCTAAACTTTTTTTAAATTAGAACTCTTTATCTTTAAAGAAAAACCTGCTATTTTTCTTTTAACTGAATTTGTCGAAAGTGGCCGAGTTGATGTCATTTTACGCGTTACAATTTAATTATTGTGTAAAGTCACATTTCTCTGATTAAAAAATAAATTTAAAATCTTCTTAATTTTATTTAAATAACCGTAGTGATTATTTTCCAGGGCAAAGGTCAGATAAAATAAAGTATATCTATGGTAGACATAAATTAGCTAGTAGTTGGTTAGGTATTTGTATAACTTCTTCTTACTCATGGTAGGTGAATGGGTTCACTGGTAACCACAATCATTTAATCAATTTGTACATTATTAGTTGTAATAAAATACAGGGAAATTAATGTAACAAGCAGTTAAGCTATGGCCAGACAAGGGATAAACAACAAATAAACGCTATGTCCAGTTACGCTCTAAATGACGCTCGAGGTGGAATGATTAATAATGCTCTCTGCAAAAAATCACAGCACCTGATCAGACAGGAATGTGAAATGTCATTACATCTGACCATATGTGAACACCTATGAAAACATAATAAATTACAAGTAGAGATATCACCCTGTGTAGCAACTGGTAGTTCTTAAAATGTATCCCAGTGGATTCAAGCAGCAACACATCCTTGAAGAGGATTCTACAGGGTGACATTTACCACCCTGTCTAGCCAGTCACAGTTTTATTTACTTGGTGAATTATTTCAGCACCTTTTGTCACTCGTTTTAAGCAACGTTACCGCTTGTCTGATTGTAAACCTTATAATGTGTATCCATGAAAGATTTGTTGATGTAGCGTGTATATATATATTTTTTTTAACATAATTTTTTTTTTATGATCAAATCTTCTAATAAAAAGACCTAATTCTTTGAACATTAACTAAGCATTTATTAGTTTCAGAAACCTTATCCCGTCCCCTCAATTGTTTTGAAGAAGCAAAATAAGCTATGATTTTAAAGCAGTCTTGCTGGCTGACAGACAGACAGACAGATTCAAGTGCAGAATAATAAGTTATAACTTATGAAGGAAAATCTATTTTCACATTTCAAGGTAAGTTACATAATAACAATCTAAATACAGACACCTACATTAGTGTTAGTGTGGTCTAAGGCGTCAAGCCCACAATCAACCAGTTTGTTGGTGACAAGTTTCAAGGTTCAAATCTTGGTCAGGAATACCAAGGGTGGTTTTATTTAATTGTTTCAGACTCTCCATCCACACAAATGTAAGAACATTTTCTCTAAATTCTATTTTCCTCATTCATACTCCATTAGTGTAAATATGTGGATAGCTTTTGACAGATGTAAGAATTGCTGCATATAAAAAAAATTATCGTAGTGCAACTTATTGGTTAATGTTGTCAGCCTGTTATTTAATTTGAAATGGTTTGTTCACGATTCCAACATTTTTGTTCTTGTATTTTCCTTCACTAAATGTGACAAAAGAATGCTGGATATCGATTTAAAAATCGATGGCCATATGGTTTAAGGTAGGGATACTCAATTATTTATTCAAGCGGGCCACCCCAAAAAACATATTTGCCGGGCCGTAGTTTAGAACGTTATTAGAGTTTACTTTTTGCAATATGAAATGGAGGGGAGGAAAAAGTGTTGAAACGTAGCACATTTGTTTATATATTTTATTAATATACTACAGTTACAATGAATATAAAAGTTATAGTAGTATTGGCAAATATGACAAAGTAAATCATGTCAAAATTTTTTAAATGTAATAGTTCAAATAATTAATGGGAAAAGTGACAACGCTGGTCCCTTAGCAAAGCATTATCAAAGGTCCTGCGATCACCCTTCGTTTCTCCACTCTTTTAAATATATTTTTTGTCCATAAATCTTTTATTTATTCCTTAAATTCAATATTTTCTCCAATAACTATGTCCCTGCCCTTATGGAAAATAAATAAAATGTACACTCCGTTTACCCTGAAAGTTGTCAGTCTTAGCTTGACTGATTACACTATGGCCCTGTATTGCGAGTTGTACCATAGTGTAATAATACACGGTAAGGTTTCCTTTTTGTGACGATGTAGGTTTTTTTATGTGGTTGACTGAAAATTGCTGCGAGACCCCTGCTATAGTGTAGTAATCCTAGGAAAGCTTGCTATACTACAGGATGAACTAAGGGTACATTCATAATTTGATTGTAATTCAAGGTCACACATTACAATTTAATGCAAATTAACTTTTCATTAACTACAAAAAAAATGTTAACTACCTTTTGTAACCAACATAGAGGGTGACCTGGTGGTCTAGGGGTAAGGTGTCGAACTTCTGTGCTGGAGGTCCGGGGTTCAATCCTCGGTCCCGGCACAGATTTATCTGATTGCCAAATCCTTCCTTCACCTCTGACAAGACGTGTATTAATCACAGCTTGTGAACGTGAGGAATGCCAGACCTCCACCGTGGTTCGGATCCCACGTTAAACTGTATGTCCTCCGTTTCATCTCACAATCATCCTACCATTACACATTAGTGTAAGTGCGTATATCCCGAACGGGTAGTAAGACACAGTGATGATGATGATGATAATAATAATGTAACCAACACTAGTTTAAATTTAGTAGGATTCTGCTAGGAAGAGCAGTTTTTAACAGTTATTAAAGTTACTTTTTTTATATTCATACATCAAGTCATGTGATCTACAGCTGTCACTTTTGATAGATATTATCAATACCTATAACATAATAGTTTTAATATAGTAAAATGTTATCATAGTTGACCACAAAAAAAAATTAGAATATTTTGGCTGTTCTTCTTATGAAAATTGGACTTTATTTTATGCACACTCCATTTTCCCTGAAGGGAGCAAGCTTAGCTTACCTTGCATTGTTCCTCTACGGTGTAGCTTATAAGATAAGGTCATAATGTAATACATCAAAGAAAGACTACTACTTTTAAAGGTAAAAAAAAGTATACATTCAATAATTATTTCTTTTTATAAAATATTTTTATTCAACAGTCTATACACTAGACCTACAAGTTAAGTATAAAAGTTTACATAGCCAAACACATTATTTTAGTAATTGTACCAATGTATTCCAGATACACAGTTTGTTGTCACATGATTATGACAAACTAGCCTGGTAGTTATTTACAAAAAAAAAAGGGAATGTTAATACAATATTAATGCTTCGTGTTGGACGTATGATATGACAAACTCGCAGAAGAAATATTTTTACTATAGCCCAAGAACACTGCTTAGGGTGTGAATGTAATGGACATGAAAAATGGTCAGTGTTGTCTCAATTTTCATAGCAAAACTTTTTTTTGGTCAAAATAAATCAAATATTGCTCCATTAGAAACATAGAGTTTAATTTTCTTCACAAGGTGATATCAACAGTTGTTGAATATCTGTCAAGGGTGTCCTGGAATTTAATGACAACTTTTTCTATTAGTTTAAAAAAAGCTTATTTAATGCCGCTATGCTCATGACGGATATTCAACAACTGTTATATCACTACATGAAGAAAATTAAACTCTTTTGTTTCTACCGGGATAAATTTTTTTTGTAAAAAAAAAATTTTAATATAAAAACTGCAAAACCATTACCCCTACGCCCACCTAAATCCACATTATTTATGGTCTTATCTGTTTCTATCCAACTTTTAAAAATTATATCAAGGTTTATTACCCCAATTTTTTTAATAGTTGTATTAACTAAATATTCCAATAACATTTGTTACAGTAATCAAATACACTAACATCAGTTTATTAATTGAGAGTGATTAGTAACATTTGCTATGCAAATTCATTACATCAGTATTGTGTTAAAGATTTTATCAAGTTATTTTAACTAATCTCAGGTAGTGAATTAAACAGAAGATATTCAAAAGTAAATTTTAAATATAATTTTTACTGATCAGTTTAATATTAGTAAAATATTTTTAAATATCATTGCAATGGTTAATTAAATTACTTAGCTTGTTTAAATGAATACTTATATTGAAAAATATATTCATTTAAAACTTAATTAAATCCTCTTAAGAATATTACACACTAATTTCATATATGAAAGCATTATTAACATTAGATATATACATATATTAATTAGTAATAACAATGGCCATAGTTAAATAAGCAATGCTGGATTAAGGTATTTGGGGGCCCTGGGCTATGGAAGAATTGTGCTCTATACACTTATGCCCCGTAATTGGCCCAAGCCTTTATAAAATGTCAGTTTATGTATTGCATCGGTGCCAATACACAATAACTTAGTAAGTTTTATAATAATAATAATAATAAGCAGTAAGATTAGACAAAACTTTTGAAATATACCTATTGGCTGTAGAAAAATAAATATCCGAAATTTAAATCCCCATATAATTTATTACTAAGTAATTACGATTCGATGTTTTATTAATTTTTATTTTTTACTAAAAGGAATTAAATGTGAGATGAAGCTAGCACCTCAATTGCACTTTCAAACCAGCCCATTTGACAAAAATGAGAAACAAATGATTCATTAGCCGCCAATTTTTTCAACATTTCCTGCGCCGCTGCCAGTTCAACGACATTTTGGCTGAGACACTGAAAAGTATTCGGCTCAATTGACCCTGCCGATACCAGGATCACCAAGGGGTTGGTGGGGTTAGGGGGGTTGTCTTAGTGGTACCACGGCACTTGGGACTTCTAGGGGCCCAGGCCTGAGACAGGGACCTACTGGCATTTGTTACAATTACATCAGTGGTTCGGTACAATCTTGTCCTTCATTTCAAAGTGTTTGGAAGTTACGAGGAGTCTATTATTTTTGTACTAAAATTAAATTTGACACGTGAAGTGAGTCAGGGTAGCGAAGCGAGTTCAATTTATTATTAATTTCCATACATTGTTTTTGTTTTGTAAAATTAACAAACAAATTTAAAAAAAAAAAGTACAAACCTAAGTCTAGTAGGGGTGGTGTAACGAGTGGGGACATGTATCCCCGTGGAAATAATTTATACTCCCCTACCCTACTCCTGAATGGAATAAACTCGCCATACCTACTAGAATAAACTTGCTTCTCTCTAGCTTTATTCCTTCCCCCTCTGATATTCTCAAATAGTAAACTGAAAATGGCCTATCAAATTTTAAATAGCTTCTAGACTGATTCATCCAATTTTTAAAAATTTGACAGCAAAGACCCACTTCAAATAGTACTGAGTCATTTAATTTAAAAAAAAATCCAGATGAAGATTACTCTAAACAGTTTGTAGAGGCATTTTATTTTCCAAAAATGTCCAGTCAAAAACCATTTGAAATAGCTCAGCTAGGGAGATTCGAATTTTAAAAAAAAATCGAGGACTTCTTTAAATATCTTGTAGAGAAATCTAATTTAGAAAAAAAAAAATCATGAGATCACTCAAAATAGCTTCTAGAGGTGTCCACATTTCAAATAGATTATAAAGAAGTCTAATTTCCAAAAATTTCAGACAAAGGTTCTTCCAATTAAGTTATCATAAATCTTCAAAGGGCTACCAACATGGGATGGTTGCTATGAGTTGTTGAAGTTGTATGATACAGTTCAGGGTGACTCAAAACTGGGGCCCTTAAACCAACGAGGGCCTTAGGCTGAAGCCCCCTTTCCTCCCCTTAATCCAGCACTGTAAATAAGCACCTCATAAAATCTTCATTCAAGAATACCAACATCTGGACCATTAACAAGATATATCTGACGCAATTCATAACCAAGAGGCAAGATTGACATATCTTTGTTTTTTAGTTGCCTCAATTGTTAATAGTTGCTCTTACCTAAACATAACATATAGCTGATCCATTTTATAAATCGTCAAATAAGTAGTCAGTTTGGATTGGGCACAAAAAAATTCTTAAACAAAAAAAAGTCTATGTGAAAAGATAAATGCTCAATTTTACTATAATTACATAACTAAGTAACCTTTAAAAAATATATTACTCTAGTCAAAACATTTATGTATTATTCCTATTATAATTTATTTTCTTAAAATTCATCTTCATTGTGACCTTGTTTAAGTTTTTTATCCCCCAAATGCAAAAGACTGAAAAACAATGCACACGATTCTTGTAACACAAATTTTTGTGTGTGTGTGACCTTAGCTCAGTATTTGACGGGCCCGTACATTGATCTAAGGGTCCTGAGTTGGGTTCCTATGTTGGTGTGAAATTGATCATCCTTTTAACCTAAGTGTTAAATTAAAATGAAGATGTTGAATACATGAGATAGTAGAGGAAGCAAGACTGAGATGTTGTGGTCATTTAATGAGGATGTTGGAGTACATGAGATAGTAGAGGAAGCAAGACTGAGATGTTGTGGTCATTTAATGAGGATGTTGGAGTACATGAGATAGTAGAGGAAGCAAGACTGAGATGTTGTGGTCATTTAATGAGGATGTTGGAGTACATGAGATAGTAGAGGAAGCAAGACTGAGATGGTATGGTCATTTAATGAGGATGTTGGAGTACATGAGATAGTAGAGGAAGCAAGACTGAGATGTTGTGGTCATTTAATGAGGATGTTGGAGTACATGAGATAGTAGAGGAAGCAAGACTGAGATGGTTATGGTCATTTAATGAGGATGTTGAGTACATGAGATAGTAGAGGAAGCAAGACTGAGATGTTGTGGTCATTTAATGAGGATGTTGGAGTACATGAGATAGTAGAGGAAGCAAGACTGAGATGGTATGGTCATTTAATGAGGATGTTGGAGTACATGAGATAGTAGAGGAAGCAAAACTGAGATGTTGTGGTCATTTAATGAGGATGTTGGAGTACATGAGATAGTAGAGGAAGCAAGACTGAGATGGTATGGTCATTTAATGAGGATGTTGGAGTACATGAGATAGTAGAGGAAGCAAGACTGAGATGGTATGGTCATTTAATGAGGATGTTGGAGTACATGAGATAGTAGAGGAAGCAAGACTGAGATGGTATGGCATGTAATGAGGATGTCGGAGTACATGAGATAGTAGAGGAAACAATACAGAAATACTCATCAAAGGGGTATTCTAGCATTTAAGACACACATTCCAGTGCCTTAGAACGTGGGCGAATTGTTAATAACATTTATTGTTTAACTTTATTGTTATTAAAATATTTATGATTAATAATTTATTTTGTGTACATATAGAAGCACCATAATAATCACAGGTTGATAAAAAAGTGGAAACAAGTACACACAACCAAGAAACGTCGTCTTTAAACACAGCCAGTCAATTTGAGCACATCTATTTGTAAAGAAAAGTATTCATTTAGGTTGCAATCGTTTATTCAATATAGGGACTTTCCCCTATTCTTTGGATTGTCCTAGTTTCCAAACAAAATAAAAGTAATATAAATATTTAATAGGGGTTCTATTCGATGTTATGTCATGCTAATATCAAAATTCAAAGTTTCTGTGTTTAGCACTCAAACTTACGTGTGTGTGTGTAATATATATATATATATATATATATATATATATATATAAAATTCGTATAGGATTTTATTACCCAAAGTATTAAAATATTACTATTAGCCATACTTGTGACCTGGTCGTTAAAACAAAAACATAGGGGAGACAGGTTGTCAAGAAATGTTATTTATATGGGAAACCCAAAGTCTCTATCGCCGGTCTTTAGCCGTCACCAGGGCTGTGGAGTCTGAAGTCGTTTTGGGTGGCGTTGGAGTGTGTAAGATTGAACCGATTCTGGTCTAAAAATAAAAACTTACAGTACCATAGCAATATATGATAAATACATAACTTTAATTTTATGCATTTTTTAATTTTTTTAAACTGATATTTTAAACTTTGACAAATTTATTCACAATTCAAAAGAAGCTTGCCATGAAGTCATCTTTATTAGAGCACTTTACTGCAGTAAATATGTTTACATTACTTGTTAATATACGGTAGCAATTTATGAAGTCTGAGTCGAGGGCTTGGCGTATCGACTCCACAGCCCTGATGGGCACACTCATATATACCAACGAAGCATTGCGTTTTGGCATCCTATCTGCGACATATTTGTCACAAGTATGGCTATACATAGCCACAGGTTATAATTGACATATAATATTTATATTTTGGGGGTTTTTAAACTACAAATTAAAAATACGTTTTAAGGTAGTAATTTTAAAAACTATAGGCTACTACATTTTGGGCCAAGAACTAGCTTTATAACAAGATTCTCGATACAATTTGCCAGCATTTTTGTTATATTATTTTTTATAACATTAATAGGTAATAATAACACACTGGCTAGGTATTTTAGAGCCTTTATAAATATTTAAAAAATATATATTTTTTTCATCATTTTAGTTTTAATTTGAATAAAATATAGGTCTAGGACTAAATTATTTCGACAACAGTTCTTTTATTTTAGGGTGGCTAGATTTGAATACTTTTCTTTGTATTTTTAATAAGACTGCCATAGGTCCTATTGTCTGTATCTTTATTCTTTTGTTTTTATCGCAGTAAAACAGCCGATAAACTTGCCTAAAGGTAATACCTTCCCTGATACATTATTTTGAACAAACACTGAAAAATTGAACCAAAGTTTAAAAATAATGGCTGTGTCAGTCACGATCAATTATGGTTGTGTACTATGAGTAATAAAATGTGTTAAAAATATCTGTTAAAAAAACCAACAAATATTTCCCTCAGTCGTTGTACATTCCATCAATCAAAAAATCCATTCTTTTATAGTGCCTCCTTTCCCAAAATTCCGCACCCCTCTTGTAAAGAAACATGAATAAAACAGCTAAAAGCGGGACGACAACAACCGTGCCAGAAATCGGAATTATGTAGTCGACTGGCGAAGGTGTGTCCGTGGTGAGTGGATCTTCCAAACTCAAATCGTATGTAGTAGTTGGCTTGTATTTCCTTCGCACTGAAGGGCTGGTTGCGTCTATGCTTTCTCCAAGTGCTGCGTCGGATGACTTTATTTGTACCGTCTTAATAGGAGAAGTTGAAGAGTTTGTCGATGTTACATCAGTTTTGTTTACTGCAATAATGTTGGTGGTAAGTTTATTATATGTAGAGGATACATTCTTGATTGGGAGTTTATTTTCTGAAGACGATACATTTGCGTTGAGAATTGTCAGATTAGTGTTGCAGGCATGTGAGCTTGAATTTACTGGCAAAGTATAATTGTTGCATGTGCTATTCGCCAATGTTTTTACAGACTCTTCTTCAGTATTTACAGAAGATAATCTTTCCGTGGAAGAGTTGGTATGCGTCACTTCTTCTGGCGGTAAAGAAACACCTTTACGTGGTACAATTTTCTTACCGCCGTCAAAAAGTTCAGGCGACACACCTTTGCGGGCCACTACAGATGAATTTTTGTTACTTTCATCTGGTGGTAACGAAACACCTTTACGGGCTACAACTGATGAAGTGTTTTTCTTTGTACCTTTAATATATTCACTCAGTTCTACAGGATCATTATTTTCTTCTAGTAAAGGGGAGGGTGTGGCAAGTTTGGATTTCACGGAGTTTTCCCTTTCCACAGAGACAGTTAAATTTGGTGTGGGGGAACTGGAAGTCGGCATTACAACCGAGCCGCCTCCTTCCATCGCCAGTTGTGCCAACCTTAGAAGCGATTCTGTTTCATTTGTTCCGTTATATGTCTCGAGTATCCTCGGAATATTACTTATTACATCTGAGATACGATGACCAGTAGCGTCCATAGGACGCGACGGATCGTCGGTAATGTTGTGATTTTTACTAGAATTGTAATCGGGAGCTCTGGTATCTGAAAGTATGTAATTTATTTGAGCTTGGGACAGATGCTGCTTCAACGGACCCATTAATGTGTCCTTCATATTTTCACTGGGCTCCCCCAAAGTATCTACAGCTGAAACAGCTGGGCGATACGTCACACACATCAATAAAACAAGGCCAAAACTAACGAGGTCATTCATTTTATTTTAAAATTAATTACCTTTATTATGTAAAAAAAATAGAGATAAGCCTTTGTATCTCTAATAAGATTCCTCTTGATTACAAAACTAAATATTACTCCGAAAAAAATGTATTATTATTTAATTGTGATGACATATTATTATATCTTATTTCTCACATATTAAATTACTCCACAGATCACAGCACTTTATTGCTGGATAAACAGTTTCACCAACTTAGTAATTTTAAGAAATGTCAATTTTTCAAAGTACCAAGGATAATATAAATACTTGTGGGTAAGTTACAATCAGTGTTTCCTTTGCTTTCAAATTGGTTGACAGCCTACTTTTTGACTCTAAAGGTATCTAAATGTTTTGCGGTAATCTTCATCCGACTCCGACATAGAGTGCGAGATAACTCAATTAGGCTAGTTTATGAAGGCCGTCGAATTCAGCCGAAGATGCGATATTTAAGCATGACAATAGACATGAAAGGATCTTGGCTCCCTAATTTTTTGGAACTGTCTGGAATATATGATAGGTTTATAAATACTATGAGTAGCAAAGCTGGTAAGATCCAATATGTGGCTTTAAGACTGTATGAGCGTTTGTCGTACATCATCAACCAATGCACTCCTTACTGAAGCGGGAGAACTCCTTTTATTTCCTAGGCGCCGTCTGTTGGTAGACAAGTTTATTATTAAAGATTGTTCAACTTCTAGTTATCTGCGTCTTCCCGAGCAAGACGCCTTGTTGAATAAGCTTTGGTATTATCTCAACATGAAAAATTCTCAAATAGAAAATTTGTAGCAATTATTGCTCCAAGTCAACAGAATGGGGACAGTCAAGTATAAACATCACTTACCCAATACCACTAATCTTGCCGAGCACCTTGCGCAAACAAACATCCGACTACACGAACCACAAGCGAACAACTGCCAAGACTGAGCCAAGTTCTGCCTCTCGCCACTAGAGCCCGTTACCACCGCTACCATGATCAATCCGCCCAACTTCAAGAAACGAGAAGAAGATGGCAACTGCCAGGCTTTGCCAGAATAATCTAGAATGTTCTTCTGCCGGCGCGCCCCCTTCCTTTGTGCCTATCCTGTTCGATGAGTGTGCCATATAAAAGACCATCCGTCGAGGAAGACGTCACTCTTGGACTTGGCTGCGACCATGTAGGACTAAGCGTCGGCTTAACGGACATATTACATTAATGTAAGAATAAAATCCAATTTCGGTTTAAATGTAAATTATGGGAACTAGTCAAAATTCTTTTTTAGATCTTTTATCAAATTTAATTATAAATGTATTTGCGTAAATCTTCGTCATTTAATTTACTTTATAATGAGAGTATTGTAAAGTCAGACATTTTCTGTGTTATGGATATTAGGCATTATGCGCGAAAATTATACTCAACCAATTAACTTTATTTGTTTCTCAGTAGTATTTAGGTTAGATGAGTGTAGTAAATATGAAAATTTGAGAGTGTTGTTAGATCAGAACTTTTCTATATTATCCATAATGATTGAAAGTCTAAAATTTCAAAAGTAACTTTATTTCGTCTCTATTGCAAATGTGGCAATTTGGGTTTGGTAAACATTAAGGTGGGAAAGTGTTTGAAATATGGTGCCGAGATTTTCAATATTAGTAGAATGGAGTATTGCACTAGATTATTATATATATCAACTTAACTTATATATTTTTTTTTACTAGTTTCTCGATTGTTATTTTTAGGATAGTTTGTTAATATCTATTTTGTGCCAAAATAGTAACAAAAAAAACTTAAAGGGGTAATGTTAGGAAATATCCTCGATATTTATAATAGTACTATAATCCTTGTTTAGGACATAGGCGAAGGCTATTGTGAGTTCTGCTAGTAGGTTATTAGCGTTAAAGTTAAATGTATTGACATTAGGTATTGTTGATGGAACTAAAACTTTTAGTAACATGTGGCATTTTCGCAACAATTCAAAAATGTGTTAGTTAGGAGAGATCATTTACTGCCATATTAAATTAATGTTATGCATCAATATTTGTATTTACGTAATATGTTTAGGGTACATAATAAATAACGTAATGATTAGAAGGAAAAGAGTAAATATTTATGGAACAAAGTTTTTATTGGATAATATATATAACTGAATTATTAAATGCTCTTCAAATAATATGCTTATTATTTAATAAAGTGGCATAAATAAAATCTAAAAGATTCTAAGACTTGAATTTATTCTATTACATAATTACGCCATATTATCCCTATGTCTAGAAATGGTGCGAGGGATTAGCCTTCACCCTTCTTATATATTAATATGTTAGGCAACCTGAGAAGGTGGACCGTTGTTTCCCGCAACTCACAAGAGTGAGTTGCGTGCGCTGGGGACATGCTAAATGTCCAGCATTTTATAACTCACAACTTTAGGATATTCACTTTGCGCGCTCCTCTATATTCTATTTTATTTTTCTTTAACTGTAGATTTTGTTTATATTTATGTATTGAATCCCTCTAGTTTGGAGCTTAGGGATTACAATTTTTCTGAAAAAGTTGTTTTGATTGTAAAATCAATTTGCTTACTCCATAGCATTATTATTGATTTACAAGGCGTGCCAGATGCTTTTGAAAATAATTAAAGTCTACACCAATTTCAAAATAAAAGCAAAGGGCCACGATGTTTCAACAGGGCTACTAAAACAGCCTATGAAATTAGAAATAAGTTTGTACAATATTTTAATCGTGAACTATAATAAGTAAATCTTGCTTTTCAATAGAGATTTTTTATATGCTTCAATAAATAATTTTCATTTGTTAATTTTGTTTATTTTATAGTATATCACTGTTAGAAATATATCAGATTAAAAAAACACAAAATAGTATTTTATGACTTTGTTCCTTTCTTAATGCATGATTAAAATATATTTAATAATGTTATTTATATATATTTAAGATTAGCCCTGGCTACTAAGCACTAAAGAAAGATTTCATTAGTCAGAAATGTGCTGTTGGTAATGAATATAAAATCAGACAATATTGCCAATGTAATGACTTTGTCACTACACCTAGTGACTTTTACGGGTCTGAAACGACTAATTTTCATTTTTAGCACCTAGCGGCTAATCTGGCAATTGGCGACATTCCTTAATTTTCTGTCAATTTCATGTTCATTATTTTAAATTTTAATCCTGGAGGATTTAGATTTTTGAACTACCGTACTGCAAGAATGCATTATGCATTGCTTCGGTCTACAGAAGAGCTTTAATCTATCTGTCATTCACAAATCACAATGACATTGTTCCGGATCCGCGGATCACCTCAGTCCAATGATGTATATATTACATTCTGTTCAGACCCGTCTTTAAGATATGTGATGAATGTATGAATATTTGGTTTGGCAACAAATCTGTCGACTTTTAATTTTTCGTTTAGCAGCAATATAGTGACTTTCTGGCACTAATCTAGCTACAGCCCTTATTTGATCATTGGCAACACTGATATCAGCTGTTGAATTTAAGTAGTGAACTAGTGATAGGTCATCCTTAAGAAAATGTAATATTATGTTCAAATAAACTACTACTTTTATTTATTATAACTATAAAACTTTCTTCTCAAGTCCGATTTCTACAAATAAAATGAGGAGCCGAAGTAATTCAGGTGTCCGGTTGGACTATTATCAACGAATTGTTCAAAAAATAATTATGAACCATCAGGTCTGTGTTATTTGTATGTTTATTTCCATTTTAAAAATCAAAGTGATATAACCAGGCTTTGTGAATACGATACACTTCATTAAACAAACATTGTAACAGGCGCTTATTTTAAAATATAATACTATAAGTATACCATACCAGTACTATAGTCTTAAATCTTTCATCTGAATGGATTTTATAATTAAAAGAGTGACCTGGTGGTCTAGGGGTAGGGCGTAGAACTTCTGTGCTGGGGTCTGGGGTTCAATCCTTGGTCCCGGCAGAGATTTATCTGATTACAAAACCCTTCCTTCACCTCTGACAAGACTTTGTATTAATCACAACTTGTGAATATGTGGAATGCCAGGCCATTACACATTAGCGTAAGTGCGTATAACCTGAACGGGTAGTAAGACGCGGTGCTAATAATAATAATAATATGAGGGACCAGCATGCAAACCCTGTATTTTCTAAAAATAAAATAGAAACATTTTCACGCAAATAACACAAGACGTTATAAATTAAATTTGATACATAAAAGGGAAATTCGTTAAAAAATTATTATTTTTTGTGATAAACATTAATTTGTGGACCTCATGTTGGTTACCACATTTTTTCCATAATCTACACCATGATAACCTGGCATAGAATTACTAGACTTTAAATAAATATAAGTTAAACACCCTTCCAAACTTTTATTAGCCTTTAATTTTCTCAGACATGGAAGGTCCTCCTTGCCTGAAAAAATTAAATAATAATAAAAGCCAGAATGGCTATACACATTTAATTAGGTGGACATTTCTGCTCGTTCGGAGGTTGATGTGTTTAAGGAAATGCCGAGGAATATGGCTAAACGTTGAGGCCTACCCTGTGAACTCTTAGGTGAGTCATGTTATTATTTTCTAGAGTTAGACATATCATGTTAATATTTTAACATTTTTTCCATTATTATCTGTTAAAAAAAATAAAGTGGGCCTATTTATAAATTTATTAATCTGGGGTGGATTTAACGCGCCACTTTTTCGCAATAATTTGGCCAGGAAAGGTATTTTCATATTCCTTACATGCCACAGTCGACATGGGGCCGACCGCTTTACTTTTCCACTGAAGGAATCTGTGCTACGGGTTTTTATCGGGCAAGAAAAATCCGTTGACCCCAGCTGGGTTTGACCCTACGAACATTGGGCCTGAGGCGAGCACGTTAGCTTAAGACGATCGAGGTTTACAAAATTAGGTAAATAACGTCTGGTAGTAATGCGAGGCTCTAATCCTGGTCGGGTCTACTGAGGGTAGTTTTTTTTCTTCCCTAAATCGTTTCCCACTCTGCTACCACACAAACTCAAGTAGACTATCTCTAAATGGCTTCCTTCCTCATCCTTACCCTATTGGAGTTATCATATATATGCTAAGGTAAAGTCTAACCTGGATAAAGTCATATTATCCTAGATATATTGACATTATCATCCACACTTGGATATGGCAATTTATCTGGTTGAGGCTAAGGTAGTATGGCTAGGTTATGTTAGATTAGTTTAAGTTATGCTAGGTTAGGTTAGTGGAAAATATAGTATAAAATGAGGCATTTCAAATGTTAGTGCACTGCTCAATCCAATTTATTGTCCAATTTTCAAATATTGTTTCAAAATAAAATTTGTATTTAAACTTGCTTAGTTTTACAATATTATTCAACGTTATCCAAGTCTTGCTGGCTAGTGTGATATCATCCAGATAAGGGTTGTAAATGAGATAAATTACTTTCTAATTCTTATTTTATCCACTGTACTTGGATAATGCTGACATCTCCCAGCTAATCTCGACATGATTCAGATTTTGCGCATCACCTGTATTATTATTATTATTATCATCATTGTTTATTATCATCATTATTTTCATTATTATATTATCAAAATAATTATTAATCACGTCTTACTACCCATTTGGTTTTACGCACTACTCTATGTGTAATGGTAGGTGATTGTGAGATGAAATGGAGGACCTACAGTTTAACGTGGATCCGAACCACGGTGGAGCCTGGCATTCCACACATTCACAAGTTGTGATACAGTACACGTCTTGTCAGAGGTGAAGGAAGGGTTTGGCAATCAGATAAATCTGTGTCGGGACCGAGGATTGAACCCGGACACCAGCAAAGAAGTCCGACACCTTACCCTAGACCACAAGGTCACCACATTACCTATAACATATACGCACAACCTAAACAAAGTAGTGAAATGCGGTGATAAAAAATAATTCATGATCAACCTATTTACTTAACCCCTTTTTTATCTTTCAGAATCCTGTAACGGTTTATTCCCAGCTAGCCCTCAGAATGAACACGCTTGGATTCGAGATAATGTGTATTGTATCTTGGCCGTGTGGGGGCTATCCATGGCTTACAAGAAAATTGCAGACATGGATGAAGATCGAGCCAAGACTTATGAACTAGAACAGGTAACATAATCATTTCTTACTTATTTAGCTGTGGTATGAGACTTTCTGTCAAGATGATTAATTTTAAAGAGTTACCCTCTTCATTGGCCGCACCGTCTAAAGGGCGACTCTCGCAATAGGCTAGACTTCACCGATGACGGGGAGATCAAGGTTTGCATCTCAGTCTGTTGTACTGATGTTGTTCCCCCCCCCCCCCCCCCAAACTGGTTTTCTACACTCTGTACACTCAATTGAAAGTACACTTCCTATAAATATAACTTACCTAATCCCTAAAATCAAAATAGTAATTGTACATAGGTGTAAGCGTGTAACCCAAATGGGTAGTAAGGTGTGCTAAGAAAACAATCAAATATGTTCTTACAAATCATATGGTTGGCGAATGGATACGTGATAACTTTTCTAACTGTCAGATAACACTTCTCCTACATGGTCCCTATAGGCAGAGCCCTGCGTATTGTGAGATCGCTATAATTCACGAATGTTAGATATGGCATTTTTTCTTTCAGATGTACATTTTCTCTCTCCGAAGGTTTGAATAGAGTTTTTAATGTACTGATCATTTTCCGGCTCTAGACCTCCCAGTAAAACAGAGATGTTTTTGTCTTTATTTGTTTTTCTAACTAAACCTTCTCGAACTTCCATGACAATGATATATACAAGAATGGTGCAATGTAAGGGCAGTTGGTGTCCATATTGACAGAACTCACTGGGCATTGCTCAGAACACCTGTCCGACTCATACATAGGCGCGTATATATTTAACGACATGATCTAATTTCTATTAAATAAACAGAGATTCAGAAATAAAAAACATGTCAAGAATAAAAGTTGTATAATTATAATTCTTAATTGTCGCTCGATCCGGGCTATAAATACAATTAACTCACAACAAAAAAACCGACGATTATTATGCTCGACCCGGGGCAATTACAGCTAATTAACGGTGTAACTTCAATCGACGCTCAACACCCGATCGAACTTCAACTTCCCATAAATGTAATTACCTAAACAAAATCATAATTGTACATGGTAAGCGTGTAACCAAATGGTAGTAGTGTGCTAAAAACAAATCAACATATGTCTTACAATATGGTTTGGCGAATGATAGGAAACTTTTCTAACTGTCAGATACCACCTCCACCATGATCCTTAGGTAACTAATTAGTTTAGATCATAGCTAAATTACGAATTTAATAATGCATTTTTCTTTAGATGGTTACCCTGATTGCAAATATATGCTCAGAATTGTCGCGATAATTTGCAAAATCGGCGTTTTAGCGCGATATTCGCTATTTTAAACGATGTCCGCGATTTAGTCGCGATTTTCGGCATTCGCGCTAATAAAAATATAGTCACAATTTTTGTGAAGTAACAAGATGATTTTTGTGTAATATTTTGTCTTTGTGACTTGTACATACTTTTCCCGGACCAGCTGCCGCTAAATCTTACTTTTATAATAATTTGACAGCACATTTTTTTGCGGACTTGTGTTTTTTACCGTTTTGTCCAAACAAAATGTAATTTTTGGTTTTCACTTCAATATGTTTAGTTTACCTGTTTCAAACATTGTCCTGGAAGTCAAATTTTAACCCAACAAAGTCACTTTAATCACGAAAGTTTGGTAAAAACCACTTTTTTAACGCTTTTGTCTTAATTCGATAATTTCGTCGCAAAAATAGGATTTTTGTAATTCACCGCTTAATTACCACTTTTGGGAAATTTAAAAATGAAATTGGGCTTTTTTTATTCACCATAAAAGCAGGGCTCTGCCTATAGGTAAACTAATTTATGGCTTTAGCATCAGTAGCTACCTAATTTACAGACTATCCACTAATTGTGAGACTCCTATACATGTATTGCTTGTATCACTCCTTGAGTAGTTAGATACACTTATGATACTTATGACGACTATGGTTCAATTCCAGTATGGGGCATAATTGCTACCCAAATACTTTTTTTTAACATGATAGTTTAACACGAGGGCTATTAACAACCTGTGTCCAAGAGTTGGGTAAGATAAGGGTTAGATAGCGAAATTGCATCTCCCTTTGCATGAAGAGAGGATATGTAAATTGCATCCAGTTGAGATTTTATTCCAGACCTCTCTGTAAACAGCAGCCAATTACAATGTGAGCATAACACCATCTACAAATCGGGTTTTATATAATTTTTGCAATAATTTGATTAGTGCCAATTAGCCTACCTTCTACAGTTTTAAATTTTATTAGATTTATTTAAAAATTTATTTCCTGTGAGATTTTTCATCTTAACTAATAATTTCATTTTTAAATGAAAAATTACATCTTCTATTTCTTTCAACTCGATCGCTATTTCATCCTTCCTTTACCTCAACATTTTCAGTACATTCCATTTACCCTGAAAGTTACATTCTGAACTTGACCAATTACACTATGGCTCTATCTTATAAGTTTCACCATAGTGGAATAATGCAAGAAAGCCGCTTCAGTGGCCGCATAATCTTAGGCTCATTTTTGCAATAGACGAGACTTCCGATTACGGAGATATCGGCGTTCGATCTCGGTCAGGTGTACTGAAGATGGATTTTCTTAATGGTTTTTCACTCTCTCTCTATTACTACAAATGCAGGTACACTAAATATAAATTCAACTTTCCTAATTCCTAACACTTCAGAGTATTTAGTACATAAGCGTATAAACACTAAAAGTAAGTAATATTAGTATTAATATAATAGCACAGGTCTTGCTCTTGTTCGAGTTAATACGCTTTTAAGTATCTATTAGTTTAATGATTGGGATTGGAGGGTTTGATTAGAGGAAGTGAACAGCATTTGTGTGGGGGAGAGTGAATACCATTTAAAACCCCCAGTTCACAACTGGTTCGAACCTTCCTTCCCGCTCTGACAACACGAACTAGTGAATTAGTCAACTACCACCGGGTTCGGATACCCACATTATAATATCTGTGATTTAACAATAAAAGCCAGTACATGCCATTTTTTAGGCGTAAATGTATGACCGACGATTAGAGATCGTTGTATAGGTTTACATAATTGAGACTTTTTTTTTTCTTTTTGAAACAACATTTTTAAAATTATGACATTGAATTCAGTTTCAATTTTTGTGTGATATTATTCAGAGTTGGTGAAGCTCATGAGGGGTTTGCTGATGGCCATGATGCAGCAAAGGACAAAGTGGAGAAGTTCAAGACCACTCAGAACCCCTTAGATGCGCTCCACGCCAAGTACAGTTCAGTCCACCGGCCAGACGGTCTTTAGGAGACAAAGAGTGGGGTCACCTCCAGATTGACGCTGTCTCTCTCTACTTGCTGATCCTGGCACAGATGACAGCATCTGGTCGGTTTCGTTAATACAGGAGTCTTAGTATTGCTTACTAAGTTCCCAGTTATATACCGGTAGCCACCCTCTAGGAAGTGTATATTTTTGGTTATTTGAGGAAAGCTCTTTCATACCTAAACTTGATTTGGGTCTAAAAGAGTGTTTTTGATTCACAAATCAAACATAGTTATTTTGGAGTGTTTTGTTTTATTCGGGGTATTCAACGTGCACATTCTTAATTAACTGACTTTATTAGCACATGACTTATAAATAGGCTGACAATATGTCCTATTTATAAAGGGACTTTTTTTTTCCATGTTTTGTCTGTCTCGTAGTTTTAGTAAAAATGTCATTTTTGTATAGCTTTTTATAAAAACTTTAAAATATGCTTAAATATTGGTCAATAATAGCCTATAATCATGCTTACAATGATGACTTCCTTTGTATCTACCAGACATTTGTGTAACCATTCATAATAGGCTTAAATTGAGATCAACAATTGCTCATTTAATTGTAACTTTAAAGTCAATGAATTATTCAGAATTTTTTTTAAAAATGTTCTTGAAATATTTGCATATTTCTGATGTGACGTATTTGTTCTGTAACGTTAGCCAGCATCTTTTCTGTAGTGTTAGTCGGCGTTTGTTTACTAGTGTTAGTTTGACGTTAGTGTGCGTTTGTCGGTTGTAATGTGCCATGTCTCATATTCCTGAAAATCAAAATTTGTTTGCATAAAGTTAGTTCAACTGAAAGATATTCTGTCATGAACATGATTAAATGCAGTTATCCTCTCAACCTAAAAGTTTTTTGTGTGGGTTCTGTGAAGTTATTATTATTATATGTAATGACACTTTTTTTTATTAATTCTACTCTTTATGAATATACCCTCCGTGTCCCCCTTTCCTGTTTATAAACTAACCTAAGTGTAGCACAGACACAACATCCAACCCCCTGGCCTTTAACTCATCACTTGAAAGGGTAAACCCACACTAAGCCAACGATACATTTTTCGGCCTTACCGGTAATCAAACCCAGTTACTATAGCTCATAATGTGGTCACACTACCCACTGACCCTACCAAGTGAACTAAGGTGTTGGCCAATGCTCTAACCACTAAGCCATCCAGGAATCGTTCCGGACCCACGGTCATTTTTCACTAATATTTTAAAGCATAATTGTACAAGTGGCAGCAATAAGCCAACTACCGAGTCAAAGGTGGCTGCGTTATCTGATAGCTCTTGATCTTAATAAATCACACATTTGTAGCCGATGATTTCCACACGTCCATCATAAACCCTACCTTAAAATATGAGTAAAGAATGACCCTGAGCTCGTGACGATTACTGGATGGCTCAAAAGGTCTCTGGTCCGATTCCCGTGTCCAGGTGACACCTTTCACGTTTCAGAATATGATATCTGGATGCAAAGTAATCCTCACTTGGACAAATATAATACCTTTGGCTATTTGATTCTTAAATATTGGTTTGGTCTGTTACTTATTTGTCATGACTATACATATTTTATTTTCACTTAACACCACTTGAACTTGATTAAGTTTAATAGAAACATTATTAAGAGTGGACATTGTCACTTCAATGAATACAAGGATATTTTAATGTAACCCATCTCCATATTAATATGAGCTGTATCTATGTGATTATTCAGTCAATTTGACTGTTTATGTTTTCTTTTCATGACTTTGAAGTAGTTCACTGCAAGACGGTTGTATTATCAATAAGTTGAATAATTTGGTTTGAATTGTTTCTTATAGGTCTTCAAATTGTATTCAATTTGGATGAAGTTGCGTTCATTCAAAATCTTGTGTTTTACATTGAGTCTGCATATTGCACTCCCGTAAGTATATACGATTTAATTATCAGTGTTTTAGAGTCTGATATATTAGGCTCAGTCGGTAGCTAAGGGTCCCAGGTTCGACTCCCGGCGTGGCCAAAGAAACGTATCATTGGTGAAATGTGGGTTCACCCTTTCACAGTGATGAATTAATGGCCCAGGGCTGGATGTTTTGTCTGTTCAGATTTAATTGTGTGCTGAAATAATCTGTCAGTTCAGAAAGCGCACCTTAAATATTTTGATAAATTAAATGAAAAAACCAGTTTGGGAAGAATATCATACTCTAACATTTTATGTTTAAGTGTTTATAAACTTATGCTCCACTTTTAACAAATAAATTTGAGTATCGTTGGAAATTATACCTATATTTTTATAGTAAAATAAATATAGCTAAAAAAAATGTTTCTAATCGGAGTTAATAATAACCAATTAATTTTACCCACTTCATCGGTCGTATGGTTTAAATAAAGGAGTTCGAACAAGAACTAGAACCGATAAACGAAATTAGAAGTTATTTTTAATGAACACTAACCGAAACAGAACCCTAAAAATAAATTGCTTACGAACTTGAATTGGAATTGATATATTTTTAGGTTCATAAAGTTTCTTATCGGTGCTAAATCTTTTAATTCTTTTCTATAATTGAATTGTATGAACACCTTTCTTTAACTTAAAATATTTTAAATTTTTTGTTTGGTTGGGATGTATCTATTTTCTAAGCGGATTATGAACGTGTCAATGAACACACGCGCATGTCTGGGCTACACCACTCATAGCCCAGTTGGCGGGAAAGATTAGCCGGTACTTATGTACCGCTGCCCAGGGAACGCCCGAATGTACTAACCGTACATTATTTCTGTGGAGACTCTTTCCATGTCCGATGAGATGAGGGGATGATGGCTGTGAATAAAACAGTGGCGCCAATTAAACCTAACTTAAGCCTAATTAACTAAACCCTGGAGACCGTTGGAATAATTCTACTAGCAGGGAATTGAACTCTGGACTCCTAGGTTGTAACCAGGTGCACGGCGCTTGGTTATTGTCACATTGTATAGTGTTTTATTATTTTACCATTTTAAGATAAAAGCTTGGGAAGATACATTTAGCTTTGAGTAACAGCAAACATGTCTAAAAATGGAGAAGGGTAGTACTGAGAAATTAGAACTAGCCAAGTTGTACAACCAGTCTAAGCTAAATACCAAGAAATTATTTTAAAATGTCTTTCCCTATTTATATAGTTGGTGATTGGCCAGCTTACATAAAGAGGTGTTAAAGAATGGTGGAGGATGGCGAATTGTAAATCTTTTCACACTTTGCCTTAAAATATCAAGCAAGAAATATTGTGTGCATTGTAGAAATGATTTTTTCGTTTGACTAATAATTAATTGTTTAAGTAATTAGATAGATTAAAATTAATATTATTATTCAGCGCAAAATTTCTTTAAATATGGCAGGGAAATTTATATCAAGTTTCACATAGTAAGGGATATTAAGGTAATTTATATATATTGTAATCTGAAAAACTAATGTATTTAGTTTGACATGTCTTCAAATGAAGAATTTAAAAAAAAAACTGCTTTAGTGGCTGCATGGTCTAAGACGCTACTCTCGCAATCTGCTGATAACGGGGAGATCAGGGCTCAATTCTGGTTGGGTATACTTGGATAATTTTCCTAAATGTTTTCCCACACTTTTCTCTCTTTCTCTCTCCATGCAAATGCTAATACACCTCCTCTAAATTCAACCTCCTTCATACCTAACTCATAAGCATAATTAATATATATGTGTATAACCTAAAAGGGTAGTAAGATTCGGTGCTTGAACGATACAAAAAAATATATTATCATCCTTACGGTGTATCGCAGGACTATGGCATATGGGAGCGCGGAGACAAGACCAACCACGGCCTCCCCGAGCTAAATGCCAGCTCTATCGGGATGGCGAAAGCTGCCCTAGAGGCGATGAATGAGCTTGACCTGTTTGGTGCCCGAGGGGGGTCATCCTCTATCATCCATGTGCTGGCGGACGAGGCACAGAAATGTCAGGCGGTCCTACAGGTGAGCATGTGACATTCGCTCAAGAGTTGACTGACTAGAAAATCACTCGGTACTTGGTTTGGGGGGGGGGGGGGGAATATGATTTGAATCATTTAATGTTTGAACTTGGCATATCCCATGTACTGTATTTTTTGTACTTTCATCATCATCAACTCTTTCCAGCCTGTGGCCAGATCAGTTTAGTGAAATGCCTCCTTACTTTATCCTCCCACCATTCTTCCATCGTTATGTGCTTCCATTCTTATCAATTCATTTGCACACTTGTTGTCATCTTTTACTCCCGTCTCTTTATTGGTATCCCTTACGGTATTTTTCCTACATACTTCATTCCTCATCATTCTCTTTGGTATTCTCTCCATTTTCCGTCCTCATTACATGACCATACCATCTCATCTTGCTTCCTCTACTATCTCATGTACTTCCTCCACTCTTTCCCGGGTAACCAATTGTATACATATCATGTATGTAGATCTAAAAAAAAAATTCAAAATTTTTAAAAACAACTGATTCTAATAAAAAAATGAAATTTGAAATGATTAAGAAACTTTGAAATTTGGATAACTTCAAGGATTCGAAATTTACAGGACTTATCCTCAGCTTACAGCCATATAGTCTTATTTCTGTCTGTCCAGTCGATGCTGCCAAGGGAGTCCAACTCCAAAGAGCTTGACAGCGGCCTTCTGGCCATCATCAGTTTCCCGGCATTTGCCGTGGATGATCCACAGCTCATTCAGCTCACTAGGACGGCCATCGTTTCAAAACTACAGGGACGCTATGGATGCAAACGATTCCTCAGGGATGGATATAAAACACCTAAAGAGGTATTTTTACTAGGGATGGGTCTTCGAATCTCTTGAATCCTTAAGGATATTCAAGGATTAAAATAAAATTTTGGATTCGAGACTCATATCCTTAAAAAAAAATTGTTTTTGATTTTTCAAAGGAAATTTGTTTTAGAGCTCTAATACTGCTTATTCATGGTTCAGACTCAATTAGGATGAAAACAACCAAAACCCAGATCATTAATTTAGCACTCAACTGAATTTATGAATAGTATAGTGAATGGATTATAAGAAAGAATGTTAACATTTAATTACTAGTTTTATTTTATAATCTTCTATTATATTTAAGGGCTAAAGGAGAAAAACTCGATTTTCTTATAATGGGTTTCAAATCTTTGTCCGGGTGAACTGGTTTTTCCCCCCCTTAAATGGTTTTCCACTCTCCTTTCACGCAAATTAGGGTTCACTTCCTCTAAATTTGACCTTCTCAATTCCTAACCCATTGGAGTAATTAGTACTTAAGTTTATAAACCGAATGGGTAGTAAGACATGATTCTAAATTAATAATACAGTTTAACATATTATTTATTTTAAGTTATTTATGCTTCATTCTCTACAATTATATAAAACTTACTGTTTTTTTTGTTTTTTTTATAAGGATCCTACTCGCCTGTACTATGAGCCTTGGGAACTACGGATGTTTGATAATATAGAGTGTGACTGGCCGTTGTTCTTTTGTTACCTGATGCTCGATTATTGTTTCCAAGGCAACAAGGAGGCTGCCACAGAGTACACAGAAACCTTAGAAGAAGTTAGTGAAACATTATAGTTTTATATATAAAAAAATGTCCAGTTTTTATTTAAAGACATTTGCAGATATTTTAATATTTCAGACTAAATTAAGTGATGGCTTGAATCAAACCAATTTTAAATATTCAGAAAATGTAGAGAGTTGAATTTTAGTTTTAAATGAAAACCTGTTTTCACTTTTTTGAGGCACTTTTTTTTTAATATGAAGGAATGATATGAACAAATAAAAAGATTGATTAAAAAATACAAAATTGCTGTTACAAATCAAAGAGGAACCCAATCTTTTATTTGTAAAAGCCAGATTTTGTTGGTTTTCTTAAATTTGTTTTCATCCGTTTTCCTTTCTTGTTGTATTTAAAAACAAATAATTTACCAATAACTTTGAATTAATACATACATAAATAGAGTTAATTTCAGTAACAGTTTAAATATAAACGATGGCGATATTACTTTATGATGATGTCAACATTGGTGGTCTTGGGGATTAAGTGCTCAACTCGGTACCCAATGTTTGTGGGTTCAAACCCGGGGGGTGGAATTTTTCTCGAATCATAAATATCCACAGCACAACTTCCTTCGAAGGGAAAGTCCCGTCCCATGTCGATACCTCTCCTGTCAACATTGGCAGCCCTTTTGCTCTTGCTCATAGAAATTCTCTTTTGTTGATATAACCAGTTGGTTCAGCAAGTGCTCGATAAATACTTCAAATTATTTAATATGATAAATACAATTATACTTTTTTATCTATAATAACTCAAAAATTATGGTTGTATTTACCATTGCGAAGCTCAATTACTTTATTTTATTAGGCACAGCATAATCAGATCTATTATTAATAATGACATCTTGTAGATTAAATATATTTAAACAAAATTAGTTTAATATATATATATGGTCTTTAGTTTAAAAAAAATAATTATATATATATATATATATATATATATAGTCTTTAGTAAAATATGCATAGAAAAGCCAAGTTTTCCTAAATAATATTTCTTACAGCTGTTTGAGTAAAATATATTTCTGCCATTCACTTCGATGTCTTCCTATAATTGAGGTATTATTTTTGGAAAATGTTTTTTGGACAGAGAGTTATTCTTTGGTGGTGTAGTTTTCATTCTTTATAACCAACAGATAATGATCCGTACAGAAAACGGTATGCGGCTGGTGCCGGAACTGTACGCCGTACCGGCTGACAAGGTGACGGAGGAGTACCAGAACCCCGGCAGTCAGGAGAGGATAGCTATGGGCCGATGCCCTTTCATGTGGGCCCAGTCTCTCTACATACTTGGTAAACTTCTACAAGAGGTGGGTGGTTTTTAAAAGAAGTCTGGATAGTAGATTGAAAAGCAGAAACTCACTTATACCTTTATTTCCAGTTATACAGTCCAATTTTCATAGCAAGCGTCTATTTGATGGATAAAAAAAAAGTTACTAGATATACGTTCATGTATTCATACGTCAAGAAATGTGCTCTGAAGCTAACACTTTTTATAGATATTATCAATACCTTTAAAAAAAACAATAGTAATATAGTAAAGTGTTATCAATGTTGAACTCAAGAAATATTTTTAAAAAAAGGGGGTCATGGCCAGCCCACTTACCTTACTGATAGTGCAGTACATTTCTCTAGGGAAAACTTTTTTTTCCTTTATCAATTATTTATATTATATTTGGAACACGGTACAGGAAAGGTGGATAGAAACATAGAATAGGAACAAACACAATATGGCTTTTATAATGAATATAAGTGAGGCTAGGAAGGGAGAGGCCATGGGAATGAAGTTTGTGAGGAGCATGTTAGCTGTCCCGAGGAGAAACAAGAGTGGGAATGAAGTTTGTGAGGAGCATGTTAGCTGTCCCGAGGAGAAACAAGAGTGGGAATGGAGTTTGTGGAAGAGTGGAGTACAGGGAGTAATGAGATATTAGAGGAAGCATGACTGAGATGGTATGGGCATGTAATGAGGATGTTGGAGTACACGAGATAGTAGAGGAAGCAAAATGAGATGATATGGACTTGTATGAGGCATGTGTGGAGTACATGAGATAGTAGAGGAGCGGGACAGAGATGGTATGGGCATTTAATGAGGATGGTCGTAGTACATGAGATAGTAGAGGAAGCAAGACAGAGATGATATGGCATGTAATGAGGATGTAAAAAGAGAGGATGCCAAAGAAAATGTTGGTAATGAAATATGAAGGAAAAAAGACCACAGCGGAAGCTAAGAAAGAGATGGGAGGAGCAGATAACAGAAAGTGTGCAAGTGAGAGGATAAGATTGAAGAATAGGAAATTAAGGAAAGCGGAAGATAGAGGCGTTTTACTAAACTGACCCGGCCACAAGTTGGAAACAGTTGATGGGGATTTTTACATCCATTAATGTTTCCAGTCTGTGGTCTGGTTAAGTTTTTTTTATCAAAGCCATATATTTGTCTACTGCCGGCTTGCTAGGCCTGTCGTACTTTCATATGCCTTATAATCTAACTTAAGACTAGTACATGTAAGTACAATATCCAGTCTCCGGCCCGTTAATTCATCACTGTGAGAGGGTGAGTCCACATTTCACCAATAATACATTTTTCGGCCATACCGGGATCGAACTCGCGACCCAGCTCATTAGAAAGACACGCTATCGACTGAGCTAAATTGTCTGACTAGTTGATGATGAACATTGAAAAGAAAAACAGTTTAGACTTTGTATTGCTGCCCATTCGACAAAGAGGTGATTTTTTAATGATTCAAGGAGTTCCAATATTCTCTGGGCCCTTTCTACCTACCTTCCTGCCTACCTTTATTCTCTAGCTCCTTTACTCTTGGTAAATATTTATTGAATCTATATCAATAAAATGAGTTTATCTGTCATGAGCGATGTCTACCTCACGCAGAGGGCTGAAATTTTAATATTACTAGCCCTTATATACAAACATGTGCATCTAGAACCAGGAGTTTAAATCTTTGATTAGATTTTTAAAATTCATTAAATCTGGGCTGGAAGAAATAAAATAAAGAGGTATTCTTAAGCCAATAAAAGCTTTGCTTGGGGTGCTACGCAATGTATTGCATGGTTACCCCGGACAACACCGGGTACTTCCGCTAGTATATCATAACCGGCAAGCTTTCCGTCACCTAACACAGGTTGACTATAACTACCTGCACTCTACCCCCCACTACTCGATGTCTTATGTCAGACGCTCAGTGTCGTGTCGATCTGTAACGTTGATGTATTTGTCCCGAATGTCACAAAGGGTTTCCTAGCTGTGGGAGAGTTGGATCCCCTTAATCGCCGGCTCTGCTCCGAAAAGAAACCCGACGTAGTTGTCCAGGTTGTGATCCTTGCAGAGGACGAGAACATAAGAGAGAAGCTCGTCACCATGAGATCATTGTGCAGACCATTGACGAGGTGTCTCCCATCGAAGTGCAGCCGGCCAGGGTGCTAAGCCACCTCTACACCTACCTGGGTATGATTCCTGTTCCTGCGCGTCTTTATATTTTTCAGGGATGCGCAAAGCCTTAAAACATTGATTTTGTTAAGAAAATAGTCCCAGCTTGGCAGTAAGATTAATGACAGTTAAATTTATACTAAGAGGGTTCGAATCCACTATATTATATCATTTTACTTCCGTATCTTGAAAGTTGAATTTGAATCTGAGTCTGTAAAAAATTATGAACATAAGTGGAATATAAAAAAATATATCAAGTAGAAATATAATATTTTTTTTTTTTTATTTGGCTAAAATCAATTATTATAACATTCACACATTTAGGAGGAAAATGTCACCAAACGGTTGTATTAGATTAAACATTGAAACACATTAGAACACATAGTGGTGTTGGACTATAAGTGAGTTAAAATAAGAGATCAAAGCTCGCTATTTACTTTTATCTTTCTATTTGACATAATTTTACTTATAATATTAATTTAAGTCTTGATCTCCATGGTTTTAAGTATCAATGATTCTATTTGTTTTTAGTACCGCATCTTACTGCCTTTTCATGTTATATTCATATGCATTAACTACGCCAATGATTTAAAGATAAGAATGGTTGAATTTAGAAGAAGTGTACCCTCATTTGCAATTAGGAAAAAACAACCTCGGTACACTTAACCAGTATTCGAACCCCGAGCTAAGGGTCCTGGGTTTGATTCCCGAGATGGCCGAAAAATTTATCATTGGTGAAAATATGGATTTACCCTTTCACATTGATAAATTGACAGCGGGGGACTGGATGTTGTGCCTGTCCTAGTCTTAAGATAGATTGTAGGTTATATGGAGCTACGACAGACCTAACAAGCCGGTAGTGGAAAATATATGGCTTGGACGCCGGGCCACAGGATGGAAACAGTAATGGATGTAACTTTATTAATGTATTATTTGTTTTTCTTTTTTAAAAAATCCTGCATCAGTCAAAGACTTCACACTAGCAATTATCTGAATTGAAAATAAGGTGTGGTGTCGGGGGGATCCTTGGTGTCGAGAGTATTAATGGTATTTTTTTGTATTCTCTTTAATAGTTCCCCTTCCTCCTCCATATAAATGCGGGTGCATTTACTCTGAATTCCCCTCGTTATATCATCGCTAACCCTTTAGCATAATCAAATCTAAATATTCAAAACATGAAGCAGTGCCAAAAATATATTTTGGTTTTCAGGTCGCAATAAGAAGTTAGGTTTATCAGGCCGTAAGTCTCGCGATGTCGGCATCTTGAGTACGAGCAAGCTATATTCGCTTAATGATCGCATATTCGCCTTCACCCCACAGGTAATTTTACACTTCTCCCATTTAGCTGTATCAATTAAAGTGCATTAAATATGTTAACATGTCATCAAATAAATATAATATGATAGAAATTCATAAAGTGAAGCATAAATAAAATTTAATGCCAAAGCCAAAATAAAATTATGTGTTGTATCATTTTTAATTTTATTTTTGCTTCATCTTTAACCATTCTATATTATATATTTAACTCTTGATATTATGTTTCAAACTTGTTTCAGATATAAAACAAAGGAATAGGAACAAACACACATGTATTTTACAGTAAAAAGCAGAATATGTTTCTAACTTAATGCTGCTTTCACTGAACAACTATAGTGTTATCTACATACTAAATAAGAACATTTAGGAAAATAAAACATGATAAAGCTTCCATGACACAAAGAGGGACTCGTTTTACACTGCTTCTTCTGGAAAAGGATGGGATATTCCTCTTTAATTGGCTGTTTCATCACCAAACTGTCATTTTCATTATTTATTGTAATATCTTTTTATTTACAATGAAGAATTTAAAATCGACTATGTACATTGGTTTAGAATAGTGTTAGAAACAATTAAATGAATATGAAATGTAACAAAACAGTCCAATTTAAAGGAAATACCTAAATTAGAGTTGACTAAGAAATTATTTTTCTCTGCATATCCTCGTATTTAAAATAATCGCTAATTTTATATCATTGTCATATTATAATCCATACTATATTGTACTAATGTGCACTTCATTATTAACATAAGTTTCCGGCCTTTGGTCAGATCACTTTAGTAGAATTCCTTCATTTACCACTCTCCTTCCACTATTCTTACTCTTTTAATCATGTTAATTCTTCTCCTCTTAGTTGCTCACTTGCTGTAATCTACTCCTCCCATCTCTTTCTTAGTCTCCCTTGCGGTCTTTTTCCTACTTCATCTCCATATGAGGATACATTCCCTTTAAATTCTACCTTCCTCTCCCTTGCTCCGTTAGTGTAAATATATGTGGAGCCCAGATAAGCAATATATAAAAATAACATTTTCTGAGGAGTTGTAATAGAACAGAATCTAGATCGGACTTTGCGTTTGGAAGGTTGTTATGGTTTCCATTCGAATTGTCTAGAATCTGACAATAGGTTCTATTAATAAGGATTTATGAGACTTACGGTATATTAATATTAACCTTGAAAAGCTCTTTTCTTTAATAGGTGACCTGTGGTCTAGGGGTAAGGTGTCAGATTTCTGTGCTGGCGGCCGGGGTTCAATCCTCGGTCCCGGCAAGATTTATCTGATTTCCAAACCCTTCCTTCACCTCTGACAAGACATCTTGTGAATGTGTGGAATGCCAGGTCTCCACCGTGGTTCGAATTCCACGTTAAACTGTAGGTCTTCATTTCATCTCACAATCGCCCTACCATTACACATTAGCGTAAGTGCGTATAACCCGAACGGGTAGTAAGACGCGGTGCTGCAAATTAATAATAATAATAATATAATTTTCTTTAATTGATTTTAAAAAAAAACTATATAATAGGAATGACTATGCAAAAATGTCATACTATCTGAACATAAAAATACTCAATGAGACGTTGAAATGAAGAAGACCTACACATTACACGCTCAGAAAGTTGTAGGTCTGTGTTTTTCTCTCTTCTGCTGAAGTAGGAGATTAATGTAGTACCCTGAACATTCCTTAATTATGTGTTTTGTTGTGTTTTTAATTGTGAACTTTGAGGCCTTCAGTTTTCTGGTAAGTTTGTTGACCTTGCCCTTATATCCTCCTTTCACTGTTTAATTCAATACAGCCATTTAGCGCCATCTTTCCTCCGGACATAAGCCTCTCTGTTTACTTCTGTGCTCCCACCACCTTTGTTCCTCCATGTTGGTCCAATCCTCTCCTCTCCACACTCCTTTTATCCACCTGTCCCTGGGTCTTCTTCTTGGCCTCTTGCCCATAACCTCCATTTCGAACATCCTCCTTGGATTCCTCCCCTCTTACAGCCTCTTTACATGTCCGTACCACCTCAATCTCGCCTTCTCTATCCTATCTGCAGGGGTTCCTCCTTCACTCTCTTTCTTTCTATCTCCCTCTGTCTGTCCACTCTCTCGCATGTCTCATCGCTTGTTCTTTTTTCTCTCTATCTGTTTTTTATCTGTCTCTGTCTATCTCTCTGTTTTTCTCTCTCTATCTGTTTTTTTATCTGTCTCTGGCTATATCTCTTTCTCTCCTTCCTCATTTCCCCCTTACCCTGTCCATCCTTGTCACTCCCAGCTTACTCCTCAGAAACTAAGATGTTATCTAATTAATATCATGGAAGGGGGTTCAAAAGGGTAGGATTGATGTTGGTAACACTAAGGTACATCGCGCAGCTGGGTTGCAGTTAGTAACTATCGACATTCCCTTAGATTCTCCACCCCGAGCCTTGACCATCCTACTTTGTTGTAAATCCGCCCTTGTCATTTATACTATAAACGTGTCCTAGGGAAGCAAAGTTAAACGACCTGTCAAAGCTACAAACTATAATACCTATTCCTCAATTTATATTTTAAGTTTGGTTTCTTTAAAATATTAAATAAAAACTTCTTAGTTCCAGCTTTTTTTCCCCCTCTTTATTTTCTTCCTTTTTTTATTTTTAAACTGTGCCCTAGATCACAGACTTGACTCGGTTCTACGTCGCCTCTGATTACGAGTTGATGATTGACATATTCAAGAGTGAAATTTACTTCTTGAAGTCTTCGTGGCAAAACATGCTCGGCCGGCCTTTGGTCGTGATGGCCATGAGGAGAATACACCTAGGTACACGACGATGTCTAGTTCTGATTGATACTTGTTGTGGGGTGCATTGTGGTGGTTCATGTATTGTGTTGGTTTCAACCCCGGCCAAGAATATTAACCCGTTTTCAGCATGAGTGGTGTGTGTGTTTTTTATTTTACTCTTGGGATGGTTTTAATGTTTGGCTCAAGAAGATGATCGATTGGAAAGGGAAATGTTTTCTTGTTTCGTTACTGTCTTTTAAAATCCTTAGAGATGCCACGATTCCTATTTTTCTTGATTCTGATTCTCAATTTTCTTAGATGTTCTCGAATCTTGATCCAGATCCATTTATTTATATATTGTATTGTAATGTGTTTGTAATACAACAACTCAAAAGGTAAATAGTAATAATTCTTAATGCGGCCATGTTTGATTTGAACGAGAGCACAAAGGTCATGTTTGAGTTAGTTTACAATTTGTCGATAATAAAAGTGAAATAACAAAAAAAAAAAAACTTTAAAACTTTATAGCTATAGTTTTATAAATAACCCCATTCTTAATATTGCTGTTTATTTTAAATACCATAACATTCATTTTGAGGATCTGAGAAAAGATCATGGTATTAATTTTGAATTCGACAACATCCTTAAAAATCTCCATTTCTACACATTTTTGGCAAAGAAAAAAAATACCATTTATTAGTTTGTCATTGAAATTTTATTTCTTGAAAAATATAGACAATCAACTATATATGTGATTTTATAATGGTTTTATGAAGCACACAAAGTGTATTTGGTACTGTGATTTGTTTGGTAGCTCTATGATACATATATTTTTTTGTTAAATTAGTGTGATATTAGAATTAATATTATGTGAACATTACTAACCATTAGAGATGTTCAAAGATCACCTTTTCACATGCAATGAAACTTGTATAATGCAAAAAAAAAAAGTCAAAGTCGGATTAAGTCAAAGATTAATTTTATCTAACTTTCACTTTAGATTATAAATATATCCAGATATATAGTAAGAGAAAATGAATTTAAAATCAAAACTTGCCATAACACAAACATAAGACTTTTAAGCTAGAGGTAAGTAAAGAAAAATAAATATTGTACAAATTTCAAAGCTCTTGACGAAATGCTCTACAGCTGCAAGTTGGTTAGTGAAAATTACCAAAAGAAAACTGAATTTTATATTTGCGCCAACTTGAAGCTAATGATGTTATTAAAAGATATATTAAATCTAACAGTTTTAAATAGTACTAAACTAAAGATATTCCTTATTTGAAAGTAATTTCTGATGTTTGACATTTGTAAAAGTTTTTAGTATGGTTGAAAATAATGTTTCAAATATACAGAGAAAATTGTCGGTGTCAAAGTTGTATTGAATGTTTGTTGGCCTTTGACTTTGCGAAGTTTTGTATACCTTTACCAAGTAGACGACAGTAGCAGCAACAACAATGAAGAAATTTACGATACTTGTGCTAGCCCCACCAACTGAATTAGTCAATATTTTCTAAACCTAATTTCAAACCAATGACTTTCATAACATTAGATAAAAATCTGAAGAACCTATTTGGATAAAACTTTTATTCATTTAACAAATGTATTTATATTTAGCTGAAATATTTAAATTTAAAATATTTCTTAAATGAAAACTTCCTTCCACTTTTTTTAGGTATGTTATGTTACATATTGGACAGAGTATGGGAAATGAGGATTGAAACACATAGAAGTAAACAAACACAATATGACTATTAACAATGAAAAGAACAGAACATTCCACACTTTACACTGCTGCCACTGGAAAAAAGGTTATGGCTACCTCTTGAAGATGATCGATCGTCACCAGCCCAATCCATCGACCTATGTTGTCATTCTATCGAAACTCATCAGGAGGGAGTGTGTAATGCACAACGCAACTTCCTAAAGAACTTAACGATTTCCTCTTTCTCCCTTTTTTTTTTATAAAGTTGTGTTTCACACTCACTCCTGATGAGTTTCGATAGAATGAACCTAGGTCACAGACAAGTAAGAAACAAACTCTCAACCTTACGGAGGTTTCGCTGGTTTCTTTTGGCAGCTTGAGTCCTTCAAGACTGGGCTTCGCTAGTGTCATTGCCGGGTGATGATAGGACTAACTGCAGTGATCCTAGTGGTGAAAGACTCAAGCTGCCAAAAGGAGTGCAACCATTTTAACCTGGAGGTTGAATGTCTGGGTATATTATATGTCTGTGACCTAGGATGATTTTCTTCAAGAAGGAGCTATTAACTTATTTTACAATTGTAGTAATGAAGTGTAATTGTGTTCCCCATGTAATCTTAAATCCCTTATTTTGTTTGTAATCTTTTAAATGATTCTAGACCTTTTTCCTGTACCTTTTTCCGAATATAACATACACTATTTAAAGGAGTTTTCTAGACAACTGTTAAACTATAACGAAAAAATTTTCACAGGGATTTTTTTTTTTTTAAATTAAATTGTATATTTTCCCACTAATGCAAGAGTTGTGTTTTTTCTTCCCTCGTTGTCGTGCGTTTTGCCGTCACTTTAGAATGTGGATCAGGAGCAGTATTACACTGTAAACGACATTGAACTGATGGTGAGCAATTTCAAGAGTGATTTGGGCTTCTTGGCAATGAACTGGAGATATATGCTTGGCAGGCCGACTGTTACCATGCTGGCTAATTCCAATCAGTTAGGTAATGTTGAACTGTCTGTCACAATCTTTCTAATTAAACTCTATTCAAATATATTCATTTCCAGAATTTTATAAATTTGCTGGATTTTTTGGGGGGTGGGGGGGTTTTAATCATTTATATTATTTTTCTTCATATTTATAACCACAGCAAGCAGACTACAGGATATAAATTTATGATTTTGTGAGTTGGAAATAAACGTAATCGAACCCGATTGTAAAATAATAGCATTAACAGTGATTCCAGGTCTCATCTGACATATATAGACTACAGCGCTTGTGGTTGAGTCGGTCATTAATGTTAGGTCTGTTGTAGATTAGATATGTTAGTTAATACTTAAATATTATAGTCAAACAAAGCCTTAACGAACACATCACATTCCCCCAAAATTCATTGATCTAAAACTTTAATCGAAAAATTCAGGGTGTCTAGTCACCTTGAAAATTGGGAAATGTCAGAGAATTTTATCTAATTTCTGGAATTTTCACATATTCACTTAAAAAAAAAAGTAGCAAATTTTATTTACAATATTCAAAATAACATTTTTCTTCCAGTTAATACACACCACGAATCTCTCTTAATGCAAATGACCCTGTTAAGCATACTAATCTTCATTTCTTAAAAGTCAACATTTGATTTCCATGTTAGCTTTCAATCCCTATCACACGCGTCCTTAGCCAAAGTTTAGTCATGATTATGCGTATGCTTGAGAATTCGATTATTTCTATGAAGAAGAAACTTAAAAAGATTATATCTCACAACAATTTTAAACTGTACTGTTATAAGTCAATCTTTTAATGGCTCGATATTATCTCACTGAAATCTGACTTAGATCACACTACAAAATGAAATTTTTTAACCCTTTCATGGAGTGGCATAATTTCAAAATGCAAATATGTCTAAGAATATTATTACATCTATATGTTATCTTAATAAAATAATGTTTGAATACATAATGACTGGAAAAGTTGGAAACTGTCTTTGGACAACCTGGAAAAGTCACAATCTTAAAATATAATTTGGCTGGACACCCTGAAATGGTTATCTTTGATCGCCATTATTTGTTTGTATTTACTTTTTATTATATCCTTAATAAGATAATTAAAATAATTTTAAGGTTGGCTTAATTATTTGTTAACAACTTCCCCCCCCCCCCCCCTCCTTACTCTATCCCCAATCCACCCTTGACTTGACGTGTTTGTGTGTGTGTGCATGCGTGCATATGTGTGTGTGAGCCGCTTCCCAGAACCCGGTCCCTACCTATTAGGCCACAAGCCGCCACTGTGGACAATTATCATCTCTATTTATGTTCCTCATACTTATACAATAAATATATATATATATAAAACACCAAATCACTTTTAAATATATGCTGGTGAATGTATTCTAAGCTATTTTAATGTTTGTTTATAAGAGGTTAGATTCATTTCTGTGAGTAATATATGATTATTTTGGAATGTTTTGCATCCTATCACATTAACCTGGTTTTATTGAACTAATTATTTAGGTAGTTTTACGTAGTTTTGTGTGGTTTGGTAAGGACCTTGTTTGTGAAATTTATTGTGCCAAACATTATTTTTAAAGCACTTTTAAAATCAAGTTTTTTTTTTGACATGGTGCAAGTGTGGTTTGTAGCTAGTAATGGGTCTTGGTTGTTGATAGTTTCGACTAGAAATCAACCAGTTAAAGGTGTTGTTACGTGCAAGAGTATGGGCGATGCATTATCAATAATTATGGTTATTGTCATAAACTCTTCATAATTTGTCCATATACTCTGTTCATATTGTGTGCATGGAATTTTGCTCAAATTAACTTCTGAATAATGAAGTGTAAACAATAATTCAAGATAAATAATATTAGGACTTAGCCAACAACTATTTTATCAATCGGGTTAATGCTGATCATGAGAATTGTCGATGCCAACCATATCGATTGCTAATGCTGATCATATTGATCAATCATACAGATTGCCATACCATATCGATCTCTGGTGCCGATCTTACAGATTGCCGATGCTGATCATGAAGATTGCCGAGTCCTCGTAATGATCGCAGACACTGATCATACAAAACACCAATGGTGATCTAAATTTTCACTATCGCACGGAAATTATGCTGTCAGTTAATTTCTGAATAAAAATAATTTTATCTTCATTAAATTCATAATAAATGTTAATAAAACCAAAGACTGGTCTACCATTGCCAACATAAAAATAGTCTACAGTACTTTCAAGCTAGTTCAGTTCAAAGAATCAGCATAAACAATCGGTGGAAGGGTGGCTGATTATTACCGGTTTAGTAATCCATTTGTTTGGTGAGTGTTTTTTTTTTAATATACTTTGCTTATGTATTAAAAACGTCAATTATAAGCTATTTTTTTCTTGACTGCATTTTAATCATTCTATACAATTGTTTGTAATTTTTACCCATCAATATAAAAAATCATGTACATATTCATACTTTCACAAGCAACTTATTAACCTCGGTAATCTTGGGGTAAAGTGATCGCCACAGGATCCGTTGTTCTTGGGTTCAAACCCAGCTAGAATAGACAGATTTCTGTTGAGCGGTAAAAATCTGTGGCATAACACTCTTCAGAAGTGTAGTAAAGCCGTCAGTCCCATGACGATTGTGGCGAGTAAAAGAACTCTGGCAGGTATGCGAAAATACCTCTCCCAGCTAATTTGGTAGGTTCTTTCGTTCTCGTTCATAGAAATTATTGTGTGCTTAAATTCATAAAGTGCACGTTAAATACCTCAAACAAATAAAATAATAATAATGAAAATACAAGCAATTTTTTATATATATTTGATCTCAAGTTTTAATTATCTAATAATTTACTAGAAAGAACATTTTTTAATCTATTTAACTAGAAGAACATATTTAATCTATTTAACTAGAAGGAACATATTTTTAATCTATTAACTAGAAGGAACATATTTTTAATCTATTTAACTAGAAGGAACATATTTTTAATCTTTTTAACTAGAAGGAACATATTTTTATCTTTTAACTGTATATTATTGTAATCCTGTGTGACTAGAACCTTATGTTTGCCTTGGTTCAAACATATGTTTTATCTTGATATAGAAATATTATTTTTATTTTATTTTAAATTATCAACCTGTTTTTTATGTTTGTTTGTTGTTGTGTATGTTCGTCCAATTTTTGTATTTTTGTGTTTTCCACTTACTTTAACTTATTAATGTCATTATTTTAAATGAATATTTTCTGGGATTGAAACTAAGTCTATTTTTCATTTATTATAATCCAAATATTGGAAAAAAGTGTTGAACATCAGAGGAAACCTAAATGTAATGGAATAATATAAAATAGAAATAGTAACTACATATTAACATTCATACATTCAGTTAAGTGTTAAATTACTGGTCTGGGGCCTGGTTGTTGAGCGTATACTATAATTATGTTGGTTCTTAACCATCATTAGATAGTTTTGGAGCTCTATAACAAATTTCCCTTGAAAAATTTAAAACAATTTTTTTTTTAGATTTGCTGTTTAAATCAGAAATTTTCTCGAATCCTCGAATCTCAAATATCCTTAAAGATTGCAAGATTTCCATCCCTGGTTTGAATAAAATCATCAAGTTTTATTCGAGTTTGAGTAATATAAAGCAATATTTGTGAACAACCTCATTTTTTTTTTTGTTGAATTTCTGTAATATATCTATTCAAAAGCAAAGTGTTTGTGATTTTTTTAAATGAGTTATGATAGTTCCAATAGAATTTTTAACTAAATTTATGATTGCTGTCTGTAAAATTTATAATTTTTTTTTAATCAGACAAAAGGAAATATTTAGAGGACTGCTTTCTATAAAATGATATCTTAAATTTGAATCAAATTATTAAAAGAATCTTTTTCATTAAATTTAAAATAATTCATAAACTTTCCTTGAAATATGATATTAATAATGCACATTTTTTTTATATTCATATAGAGGATGACAAGATACCTTTAGCCATGATTACAACAATGAAAAAACTGAAGAGCGGTTACATCAACGGCACAAGGTAAGTTTTGTTGTTATTAGCACTGCGTCTTACTACCCGTTCGGGTTACACGCACTTACGCTAATGTGTAATGGTAGGGTGATTTGAGATGAAATGAAGGACCTACAGTTTAACGTGGAATCCGAACCACGGTGGAGGCCTGGCATTCCACACATTCACAAGTTGTGATTAATACACGCCAAATAAATTTAGGCACAACCTCACGACTGAAACGCGCTCAACGAATCTTCTAGTCGGTTTCTTCAACTTCTCGGTCATGTTGATGGGGCTTATAGTGTAATTTCACCTTTTGATATCATCATCATCATCATCACTTGTTTTCAGCTTGAAACTAAATACACTTATTGGCATCCATCTTTAGGAAACCTCACACCTTTTTGTGGAGGGTGTGTCTCGAAACTTGGGAATCACTAGCTTAGTGGAGGTGTAGATTGTAGCATTCTATAACTACTAAAATAACCCCGCTGGGTAAATGAGCTTTTTACGAAATACTTCCAAACTCTTGACTTGTTGGCCAACACGTCACCATAGATATATTACAGAATTAAAACGTGATGTGATCATTTACAGAACCTAGATGTAAAAAGAGCATATCGATGGATCATTCTCTTCATTTTACTAACTAAAAACAGATGAACTGGGACTTTGCAGACATATCTACTACCCCTCCCATCAGCCACCCTCCTTGCCATAACTGGACTGACCAAATTCACAACAGACCAAGAAGACGAAGATCAACATCCATCTACTACACCCCTTCCCAACAACCTACCAGAAAACTTCCCGACAACCAACATACCACCCTGTAGAAATATAACACATTCTTCTCTTCTCATCTGCTTTTTACATCTCTTTCTTGGTCTCTTTGCAGGTTTTTTCTACATATTTAACTTCTATCTCTTTTATATATATAGTCCGACACCTTCGCTCATTCGTTAGCCTGTCTGCCCACTGAGCTAATGGTCCCAGGTCCGATTCCCGGCATGGCCGAAAATCTATCATTGAGGAAAATATGGGTATACCCTGTCACATTGATAAATTAATGTCCAAGGACTGCAAGATGTTGTGATTGTCTTAGTCTAAAGTTAGATTATAAGGCATATGAAACTACAACATGCCTAGAAAGCCAGTAGTGGAAAATATATGGCTGGAATAAAAAAACTCACCCAGACCACAGGCTAGAAACAGTAATGCATGTAAAGTAATATCTATATTTAATCTCCTATTCCATCCTCAATACATGACACAATGCTATTTATAAAACAATTCTAAATATTGCTTTTAATTGAACTCATTTACTGTGAAATAATGAGTATAATTTTTTTATTTTTTTAGGGTAACACTGGGAAACCTTAATGAGTTCCTAAGTACATCCTGCATAACAAATTTGAGCTTCCTCGGTAGTCAAGAAGAAGGTCTACCTGATCGTAAGCTTTTTTTTTCCTTCAATATTACCCGTGTAGAAACTAAATCAATCTTGGTCACACTTAAACACATAAAGGTCGATACACACAGAATACTAGACTAAGCTAAGCTGTGCTGTGCTAAGACTTTGTCAGTTTGTTTCATACTCATTGCTAAGCTAACAATGGTCCCTCTTTTCACTCCAGAATTCAGTGTTGTTTCTTTCTGGTATGCTCCAGTGAAGTTTAGTTATGATGGCATTCTCCAAAATGTATTGTTTGAGTTCAGATGATAGTACTGAGGAAGAATCTGTTGTAGCAGTGTTTTGAAAGATGAAAGAAATTTTAAGGAGGTGAAGGTTTGACTTGTTCAATTAACGCTTTCATTTTAATATAAAAACATTTATTAAATATAAAACCTAAACTAAATACTTAAATACACATGAAACAAACTGAAAAGTTATTTTCACCCAACCAGCACTGTGTCCAATACGGAGCCCAAGCTACGTTATGCGCATGCCCAACGTAAGATAGTTCAAGATGGGAGATGTAAAAATTGCCCAGCCAGCAATCGGAAAAAACATAGTGAGCATAGCGTTCTGTGTGTAACGCCTTTAGTTTTGTATGTTATTTCGATGTTAATATAAAAATGTTTCTCAGGTCTAAACCCACAAGTTCAGAAATATCTTGAAGATCATCTCCTCAAGTCTTTGGTGCCCCGTCCCCAGCTTCTCAACCGGGCGGTCGTGCGGAAGGGTAAAATGCTCAAGAGGAAAATGTCTGTGAGAGGAGCCATCAAGAAGACGAGATCCATTATTTCAATGGAGGGTAAGATAATATTGAGATAATATTTTCACCTGTTGGCCTCAAAACACTGAGGTACCTATCCACCAGACGATGACATTATCCACCTCTGACAGGATCTGGTTTGATTGGCAATTAGTGGAGGATGTTAGTTGTTTATTAATCATGGGTTTCAAAAGCTGGTCAGGTATGAGATACATTTTTAAGTACACTGTAAGTTTTGTTCTCAACCCTAATAGACTAACTTGTAATAACTAAGAATATTAAACTAGCACAGATTTAAACTCGGGTTTTGAAAAATATGTACATACAGTCATCTCTAGGATCTCATATATCTTGTTCAATATGTCCGAAGTTCACTAAAACCAATTTTTCTTAAACCTGAAAGTAGTGTGCTAGTGACAAACAAAATAAGAGTTTGAATACAATTGTTCTTTATTGAAATCTATTACTTGATCTTAAAAAAATCTGTTATATGCTGTTGCTTACTGTATACTATTTTAGTTAATATTATTTCCAGATCCTTCTTTAGAGTCTGTGCTTTTTCGATACTTGATTCCACACTAGCCGTGCATCCAAAACACTAAACTGAGTATAAAAGTCTAATTTTTTTGAGTTTCCTACACCCTATCGAAGAAAGGGATTAGTGAAAACAATTACTAAATGGCCACATACTGTCATTGGTTGCCCTGTAACTCCTGTCCTATTAATACAACTCAGAAGACTGTATTCCTTTACTTGCTGCAAACAAAGGCATTAAAACTTAAGCCAGATCAATGAGTACAGTGAATGTTTAAGCTCAACCCTTCCTTTCTCCCCCTCCACATTCCGTACTTTCCGTCAAGATTTGTGTTACCTAAACAAGAACTCAGGTAAAGTATTCTCTACAATATACCAAATAAATTGTTGGTTATCATATCCATTTAAAATTATCGTCATCTGTGAGTTGATGAACCTTACGGCGGGATTGCAGCCGACGGTTTTGGACACTGTGACGATAGGAGACCATCGCTGGTGTTGCCCTCTCAAGTACTGACTGACATAGACCCACTCGGGAGGCTCTCTGCCCGTTCTCCGTCTCCCGAGGATACCATGCCGCTGTGGAAACAAGGCAACTCTTCTCGACAGAGGTGAGTCATGAACGATTCGAAGCTTTCAACACTTTAATCAAGTATTCACAACCATTCTTTTGTACTTTTTTGTCAAGATTAGATCGGTCAGTAGCATGGTTGAATTTAGAGGATTCATACCCACATTCGCATGGAGGGAGAGTGGGATAACATTTAGAGAAAACCACCCTCTGTGCACCCAACCAGGCTTCGAACCCCTATCTCCCCATCATAGACAGGACAGGCTATAGTGAGAGTGACACCTTAGACCGTGCAGTCACTGAAGCAAGTTTTATTAGTGTTATTTTATGGGTATCAATAATAAATATCATACACTACACCTGCAAGTCATTCAACTTGGCATAAAATTAGATCTAGTAACTATTCTAGTTGTGAGATAAGGTTCTTGCTATGGAAATTGGACTGTAGTTTTAAGGGCGTTGTTCTTAAGACATGGCCAAACCACCTTGAAGAAGCCGGTTCAAACCTTTGAATGGTCATGTAGGGTACCAGGCATTGTGAAGGGTGAGTTCCGTGCGTTAAATAAATCCGCCAAGGGAGATGTTTGTAAGAATAATATTTAAAAATAATAGTTTTTGGTCATCCCAGACACACATCAGAGACCCAGTACGCCACGACGGAGGTGGAAGAACTGCTCGGTATGCTGCGGGAGACAGAGCAGTTGGAGGAGCAAGGAGACATCCTGCAGTACCTGGTGGACACCCAGGGGCTGGCGTTCATCACAGGGACCACTGTGGACGGCAAGCCCGTCACTGTCAAAGACCTCCTCAAGCTGCTTTATGAGAAGGCTTGTCAGCAGAAGCTGTGGGGGCTTGTCCGTCACTCGGCGGGCATGCTGGGTAAGAGGGTGGAGGACCTAGCCAAGGCCGTCACCGACCTGCTCGTCAGGCAGAAGCAGGTCAGAACTCTTTCTTTTTCATGCAAATTTAAATCTCTAAATCAGATCTTCATTCTACTTAAAATATCCCGAGTACAAATTAATCTTAGTTTTGTTGACAAATCTTGAATATGAATGAATCTTTGCTTTACTTATGAATACCTGCTTTGTGGCTGAATGGACTAAGGCGTCCCCACGTGTTAGACTGACCTCCTGAAGACGAGGAGATCAGGTCTCGAATCCTGGTCGGGTCTACTGAGGGTGGCTTTTCCTAAATGGTTTCCCTATTCTCCTTCCGTGCAAATGCGGATAAACTAGCTATAAAATGCTCCCTTATCTCTACTCTATTAGAATAATATATATATGAATATATGAACATCGATTCAGCTTAGAGAACATATTGGGTTTTTGTAAAAATGTACTTGGCACACCCCTATCTTACGACTTTGTGAAGGGTAGTCCCACTACCCCCGTTCAATGGTCTGCCTGCCCTACCCAGGTGACAGTCGGCATGCCCCCGTCCAATGAGCACACCATCACAGCTCCCTTACCCGAGATGGAACTGCGCACGCTGATTCACCAGGCCTACGGAGACGACGAGAGTACCGCCATGCTCACACAAGTACACTTACCTTTATATATATATATATGAGTTAGGTAAGATGAGGCTAAAAACAATTTATTTTTAAATTCTACATGATTGTCCAAAATAGTAAAAGTTTTCTAAACATTTGTGTATGCTCGGAATTTTTAATCCGAATCTAAGATTTTCTATGATTCGTGTATGGGCCCCTCCCACCACACAAATGCGGGCTTCCTTTGTATTCTACCTTCCTCATCCTAATGTGTATAACCCGAAATAACTGAACAGGTAGTGAGGAGCGTTGGCAGTGAAAACATCTTATTTTGATTAATATTACCTCCTATTTAAATACAGGAATTGTTGGTGTACTTGGCCATGTTCATCAGAACCGAACCCATGCTCTTCAACGAGATGTTACGGCTGCGTGTCGGGTTGATCATCCAGGTAGGTATACCAACTTAACTACTCATCAAATCGTTTCTGAAGCATCAATATCAATAACGATAACAAAAACTTTAAAGTGTAGTGTTAGACACAATTTTGACTCTTCACTTGAATGAATTTCATGAGATTTTAGTTTTTTTTTTTTTTTTTTTTTTTTTTTTCTTAAGTCATCACCGCATGGAGGAGAATACTATAGTGTTCTGTCTTAAAGCATATATTTACTCGAGGATTCAAACCCAAGTATCTGGTATGGTCAATATTTGCATTGGTACACTCATACTTATTTGATAAATACTTTATAAAAGGGAAATTAATTAAATAGAGACCCACTTTGGTAGCTAAATGGTATAAAGCAGAGTTTGCAAACTCAAGCTTTTCTATTCTACATTCACACACATGTGGGTACATGTCCTCTAAATCCAGCTTTCCTCATCCCTAACACATTGGTGTAATTAGTACTTACTGTATATCCCATGGGGTAGAAAGACATGGTGCAAAAAAACTAGTAGAGATATTTTTTCATATTTAGGGCTATACATTTTTAGTATTTTGGTGATGTTGTTTATTCTCATATAAATACTTAGTTACACATCAGTGGACACGCATACTAAACCTCAAGCTCATCTAATTTAGTTGGCTGGTGACGAGAAGTTATGGTATTTTTTTGCTATATTATTCCCCATTGTCCCTGCACACAAATTCGAGTATATTTTCTCAAAATTCTACTTTTTTTTTATCCTTATTCGTTGATTGTAATTGAAGGTGGATAAGCAGTAAGAGGTGGAGGAGAGCAAGGCTCAAGAGTGACATTGTGTAATGTGAGGTTTTGGCGCCTTGTTTTAAGGTGATGGCGACCGAGCTGTCTCGTACACTGGTTTGTTCTGGCGAAGAAGCATCGGAGCACCTTCTCAACTTATCGCCTTTCGAGATGAAAAACTTGCTACATCATATTCTCAGTGGCAAGGAGTTTGCTATAAGTAGTGGTGAGTTGCATGAAATGTTTTATTCACATTTTATTTGTCTGATTCTTAAATTTAACCTCGATTTATTTGTCTCTTTATGGTGACCTGGTGGTCTAGGGTAAGGTGTCAGACTTCTGTGCTGGCGGCCGGTGTTCAATCCTCGGTGCCGGCACAGATTTATCTGATTTCCAAACCCTTCCTACACCTCTGACAAGATATCTTGTGAATGTGTGGAATGCCAGGCCGCCACCGTGGTTCGGATTCCACGCTAAACTGTAGGTCCTTCATTTTATCTCACAATCAACCTAACATTACACATTGCGTAAGTGCGTATAACCCGAAAGGGTAGTAAGACGCGGTGCTAATAATAATAAATTTGTCTCTTTAATATCCAACCCCTTAGCTCAGTCGGTAGTGTTTATGTCTACTAAGCTAAGGGTTCCAGGTTAGTTTCGTGGCATGACCAAAAAATTTATCATTGGTAAAATGTGGGTTTCTCTCTTTCACATTGATAAATTAATGGCCGGCGGGTTGTATGTTGTTTCCAAATTAGATTTAAACTGGTTTGTAAGTCATGTGCTGATGTAATCAGTCAGTTCAGAAAGTGCACATTAAATACCTCAAATAAACGAAAAATGTTTCTTTGATTCTATTTTCTCTCTCGATTGAAAAAACATGTTGTAGTTATTAATATATAATTTATACACCAACATTACTTAGAACTTTTTTTTTACACAATTGTTTATGATATTAAATTTTAATGTGATAAATTAAGTTATTATCACAACTTATAAATCAATTACTCCAGTTTTTATCCCATACAGGTATTAATTTCTAACTATACAACATCTCAGAATGGGATTAATTGACCATAAATTGAATATTCTAGCTCTCAATATTTTTATTGGTAAAGCTCCTTAATTATGTCGATAAAAAAAGAAAGAAATTTAAATACTTTTTCTTTTCCAGTTGGTCGTGGTAACTTTTCGATAGTAAGCTGCAAGTCTAGCCGTGTCAGCAAAGTAAGTTTTTAAAATATGAAGATTAATTAATGTCGATAAGAAAAATTGGTTATTACTTTAAATACTTCTCAACTTGGAAGCCATTTTTATGTCAATTCACTATCTTATTTTAGAATCTTATGAATGTTGGGAGTCCACTTTTACATTTCGAAGTGAACTTAAAATCAAACACATGAATATTTTTGAGGCTAAATCGAAATTCTATTTTTATATATATATTCTGATTACCAAACCCTTCCTTCACCTCTGACAAGACATCTTGTGAATGTGGGGAATGCCAGGCCTCCACCGTGGTTCAGATTCCACGTTAAACTGTAGGTCCTCCATTTCATCTCACAATCACCCTACCATTACACATAAGCGTAAGTGCGTATAACCCGAACGGGTAGTAAGACGCAGTGCTAATAATAATAATATATATATATATATAAAATTGTGCTTATTTGTGTAACTTTATGCAATAAAATTGTATATAAAATTATTTAATGGACAATTCTTTGAAATATTTTATTATTAACTAATAAATAAAGTTATTTTTTCCACGTGACTATCAATTTCTAGTATACCCAGTAGCAGAATGGCGATAATTTGACATAAATTGAATATCTTAGCGCTCATTATTTTCATTGGCAAATCTTCATAATTGTTGAAGTTTTTCTTTTATTTTATATTTTTTCGGAGCCAAGTCGAAGTTTTGAAGCTTTGTACCCACCTACAAAATCACAAATTAGAATAAAAAATGTGATAAAGTAAGATAATCGCTACAAATGCATAAACAAATCCGTTCTTCAGCAACTGATTCTTATTAACACCTGGGACCTCCTGATGACAGTGGGATTTGAATAAGTTGTATGCTTCCTAGTAAATTTTAAATTTGGTATTTCCACTTTGTATTGTAAAACAACGTGAGGTGGTAGGTCAGTGTTTAAGGAAAACATCTTAAATATCTTGGCCACGGCAGGGCTTGTTTGGCAACCACCCAATAAAATTAGGAGGCATGTAGTATTGTCAAGAGGAAGAGCCTAACACTGTACCATTTGGCTCTGTGTTGTAGAAAAGTCAGATCGGTGGCCTGCTAGGTATCGAGTCGGCTGATGGCTCGGACGAGATGGGGCCCGAGAGGCAAGGGCAGTGGCTGCGTCGAAGGAGGCTTGACGGGGCCCTCAACAGGGTACCTCGGGACTTCTACCCTCGTGTCTGGGGGGTGCTTGAGAAGGTCAGAATCTCCCATATGTCCATCTGTTTAGCCATGGTTATTTGTAATGAGGATTATATTATAAAGGTTGTATATATTGTCAAGACCTGTTCATTAGCCAATCTCTATTCGACATGAACTGTTTATATTCATTTACCAGGATATTGGTTGACTGCCATGACCCACTAAGGGCCATAATAATTATAGTCAAGACTTAGATGTCAGTCAATCTCCCATTCAGCTTGAACTGTTTTTTTATTTGTATACACTGATACAGTATGAATTAATTTTTTTTTTCTAACATTTAAAATACAGTACATTTGCTATGTTACTAAGGTGGAAATATTTAAAAAAGAAAAAACTGATAAATTGACATTATAATCGGTGATTACTATTCATTGCCAATGCACTAATAACTACCTACTTACGATTCATCGATATCTGCATCAGTACACCTCTACTCTTTATTAATTATTATATTTATTTTTTTAACAGTGTCAAGGTTTGGCTATAGAAGGAAGAGTTCTTCCCCAGAATCTCACTCAAGAGGTAAGACACAATTTATCGGCTTATACTCATTATGAACTGTTTCCGGACGATGGCCGGGTCAGTTTAGTAAAATGTCTTTATCTTCTTTTGTCCTTCCACCTAATCACTTTTAATCAGACCCGCTTTAGGTGTCGCGTGGTCTTAGATGCTACTCTTGCAATGGACTAAACCGCTGAAGATAAGGCGATCGAGGTTCGATCTCGGTTTGTGTGTACCGAGTTTTTTTTTTTCTTTTTTTTTCCTAAATGGTTTTCCACTTTCTCTCCATGCAAATGCTGGTAGGCTTCCTCTAAATTCAACTTTCCTAATCCCCAACACATTAGTGTAATTAGAGCATACGTGTACAATCCAAACAGTAATAAGAAGAGGTGCTAAAAAGATAATTAGGTCACAAATGAAAATATTGACTCTTCATAGGTTTACTACATAATACTATTAAATTTCATTTAATTAATGTGAATTTCTTAACCATATGATTAAATCAGCACACTAGCGTTTCCATGAGAAAGAGCGAAAGGGTCCACCAATTTTGCAGGAAGAGGTATTCTCACAAACTTTCCAGGGTTCTTTTACAAGCCACAATTGACAAGAGACCGACGGTGACTTTACTTCCTATCCAAAGGAAGTTGTGCCACAGAGTTTTATCGCCCAAGAAAAATCCGCCATGTCTTGAATCGAGCATTTTACCCCAAAACTATTGCGGTTTAAAATAATATTAAAACACTCTTATTTGCGCAAAGAGTCGTTATTCTATCTAGTTGATTTTCAGATGACCCCAGGGGAATTGAAGTTTGCCCTCGCGGTGGAGACGGCCTTGAACGCCATCCCGCAGCCGGAGTATCGCCAGCTCATCGTGGAGGCCTTGATGGTCCTTACTCTGGTCTCTGAGTACAATGTGGGGGGAACATTGGGGAACATTATTGTCGTGGAACATTTTGTGCACAAGGCAAACAAAGTCTTTTTGGATGATCAGGTTCGTATCTTTGGTTTTATTATTACATATCACCATAAACATTTCGATTGATTTACTTTAGCCTGCAGTTGTTCTAAAAACCTGGCCCTTTTTCTTGAAAACTTTTTAAGTTTCTGTACGTCAATTTTCAGATGAAAGTTAATGGCGACGCCACACTCTGCTGCGCGAAACCGCAAGACCAAAGAGAAACATCTCTGAGCGGTGGCCTTCTTTGCGGCGGGGCAGCTTATGTCTGTCAGCACTTTTACGACAGCGCTCCAAGTGGAAGCTACGGGACTATGACTTACCTTGTACGTGCTGTAGCTTTCATGCTCGGGGGTTTACCAGAAGATGGCGAGATTGACTGTACCGTCAGTTAAACTTAGTGTTCTTTAATATTATAGTCAATTATTTGTTGATTAGTAGCAGAACTAGGTTTTCAAGTTTTACTCTTAAACATATTTATTTCTATAGGTGTACCCATGTGGTTGCCAAATATTAAGGACAACTACTTACCACAAATCATGTACACATAAAACATGTGAAAAATTCCATTTTAAAGCACAAAAATTTGTTTCGAGTTCAAAGTAATCATTCTTGGTTCCTAATTATATTTAACTTTACAAAATAAAGCTACAAAGGTATTTGTATGCGAAAATTCCAAGTATTCAAATCGAGTTACTTATTTTTTAATGAAATTTATGTTTCTTATGCAAGAGTTTATGCAAATAACATTTGCGGTAAACATACAGTTTGATTTGAGGAATAGTTTCTTAATTTAATCGCTAAATTTCAGTGCCAGAAATATCTCTACAGCCTAGACCATCTATTTTTACTTACTTTTCAATTAATGAATTTATAATAAACAGTTAGAATGCAAATTCGACTATCTTTTTCATTGCATCAACATACCCTTCAACTTATATAAAATTATATAACAACCAACCCTTTTGCGAGTTAACTTTTTATACATTTGATAAAAGTAAAAAAAGTTAATTTTTTTAATGCTTATTTGTGATTTGTAGAAGTCTACAAAGCTTTTTTCTTTTATCGAATCTCGGATTGAAGTAAATATTATTTGTGAATTTCAAATATTTATCGAATCAAATCATATCTTAGTTAAATATGCTAAAATTAAAATTTTGAATAAAAAGAGTTGAACATTTTATTAAAAAAATTAGATAATTTTTTGACCCTAGTCCTATAAGTTATCATGTATAGATGTAAATTCTTTGACATTTTCATGCAAAATGAGTTCCCCTTGTCAAAGTTAAGCAGTAAAGAAAGAAATCGTCTGGTGTGGTGATTACAAACTATTTCAATAGACAGGGGGTTCTGGTATATGTGGGAAGTAACTTGGGTCTGGATAATAGACCGCAAAACAATGCAAACAGTCCTTATGAACATATGTCCTTTGTTCAATGGTTCCCGCGATAAGGCCATTCAAGTTTCTGCTTGAATTGTTAATAGCCCTATTAGATACACCCCTGTTTGTGTAATAACAGTGATACGTCACTTATAAGAGGTGCAAAAAGGGTGTAGTTATTTACATCCATTACGATTTCCAGCCTGAGGCCTGGGTCACTGTTTTATTCAAGACATATATTTTCCGCTACAGGCTTGCTAGGCCTTTCTTAACTTCAAATGCCTTATAATCTAACTTAAAACTAGGAAAGGCACAACATATATTTCCCGCTGCCGGCTGTCAATTTATCATTGTGAAAGGGTAAGCCCATATTTTCGTCAATGATCAGTTTTTAGCGATGCCGGGAATCGAACTCGGGCTCAGTAGACAGACATGCTGCCGACTCAGTTTAGTAAAATACCTCCATCATCGCCTGTCCTTCTATCATTATCTCTCTCTTACTCTCAGCCATCCTTCTCCTCTCACTCTCCATAACATCAACCCACAATCGAGCCATACTGAAAATTTACATTTATTTTTTATTCTTTTTTTCGTTCTCGAATATTCTTGAGTATTCAAAGATTCGACAATCCAACCTCTATTATTATTATTACTAGCACCGCGTCTTACTACTCGTTCGGTTTATACGCACTTACACTAATGTGTAATGGTAGGGTGATTGTGAGATGAAATGGAGGACCTACAGTTTAACGTGGGATCCGAACCACGGTGGAGCCCTGGCATTCCCCACATTCACAAGATGTGATTAATACACGTCTTGTCAGAGGTGAAGGGAGGGTTTGGTAATCAGATAAATCTGTGCCGGGACCGAGGATTGAACCCCGGACTCCTAGCACAGAAGTTTGAGACCTTACCTCTAAACCACCAGGTCACCTCAACCTCTATTCATAACCTTCATATCTATCAAGTGATAGCGGTGTAAACTTTTTTTTTTCACTGGTCAAGTCACATTATGTTTGCTCTTGTATATGTTCCACTAATTTTTTATTACATCTTCTTCCGTGCTAATATAGTAAATTTGTGTCATGTCACTAAAGTATGATTGGTTGTACATTTTATTGGAGTAAATCAATCGTACAACACAATATAAACATATCTTAATGGTTGATAAGGTGAACCTATCTGATTGTTAGATTTTGACACTGGTTCTCTCTCAAAGGACTTGTCAGTACATTAATTATAGGTGGCTGTTTAATTTATATTATGTTTACCTGGAAATTTTAAAATATCTACTAATATATCTCATAAGCTACATTAAATGTGATAAAAGTTACTATTATTATTTAACCTGCTATATTAACCCATTCCCTGGTACGTGTTTAGCACAGCGATCTAAGCTGGCAGGGAAGCCATTTTTCTTCTTGTATACTCTTATCTGACACACATTTTCAATACTCACTTATTTTCTTATTTAGTGCTTTATTCATGGTCATAGCATGGCATTGAACTGGTAACTCTATCTGTCAGCTTCAATATGAAGTATTCAGACTATCCAAAAGTACGTTGATTTATTGATAGATGGCATTGCAATAACTTATTACGATGAAACGTTCGCGCCCGCGCCAGTGAACATTTGGGGAAACAAAGACGTTGTTCAACGCCCGCACCAGGGAATGGATTAAAGAGCTATTTTCGGTAGGTTCGACTTAGATTTATGTATAAGGTTTAACTAACAGTGGATAATACATAATGCACATAAAGTTGAAACACATTACTTCAAATTAAAGCGTTCACAACTGAAACATTGTGAATACTGTCCATAAAGTTTATAAATCTAACTCTTTGGTTTTATACGAGTTGAGTCGTATCAGCCAATGGGAATGCAAGAAAAGGCAGTAGACACAGCAGATGTAAAATAACTTCTCTTCATGTTTGAAATGTTTTATAATAGCTATACTTGTTTGTTACAGTAGGGCCCCACTCATACAGTGGGCTAGGTTTCAAATCCCGCTAAAGTTTTTTTTTTAAACTTTCAAATGCATATAAAATCCTAATAAGATTAACACTATTATATATTAAGTGCACAAATGATCATTCGATAATCAATAAATAAAATCATTCAATAGTGCTCATCTCTACTGTAAACAAGCTGAATAACTGACATAAAATGGAGGCAAAGCCTTCACTGCATGTGCCATGCCGAGAAAAAGCGAGACAATCGTCGGAAGTAGTGAGCATGTATATGATTGTAAACCACCGTATTTGCGAAATGCTGTATAATCCAATTTTTCTTTGTTATAAAGTCATTGACTTCTATTGTAGGTATGATAGAAAATAAATGGGAAATATTATATATTTATTCTGTTATTAAGAAGTAGATCTACTCTAATATTTATGAAAATAATAAAATCAGAACCAAAGAAAGGATTACATTTTGTTTAAGTACAGGCACTACTTAAATTAGTTTAATTATATATTTCAAAATATAAAACTTAATGAACATTGTTTCTTAGGTGAACCCTTAAGTGAAGTATTTTAAGATACCTTATCTAGAAGAGCAAAGAAGTTAAGCCGACTTCTAAAAATTAAAAACCATTGATTTAAGTACGACTTAAATCATTAAGTTTTATTATAAATAGTTGTATTTTTACTATTAATTGTGTGCACTGTAACTCGAGCACTATTCACTCTTAGTTTTACGCTATTCATAAATCTAAAATTTACAACATTCTAACGCTGGTTGTTTAAATTATAATGTTTCATATTGCATACTTAATAGTCTAGACTTTGTGTTCATATAAGCTTCTTATTGTATTAAAATAAATTATTCTTGATGTCAATGTATCACAAAAGAGCACATTACAATATATAAAACAATTATTTTGAAAATTGCTTACTGTAGGTTTATATTTACTCTAAATGATTTTTTTTATCATTCCGAAGAAATAATATATATTTTGTGAAAACTATTATTTGATACATTAATACTATGTATAGGTATAAGAAAATTAAGACAATATTTTTTACCTAAATTTATGAGCTCATAAACTATGGCTCATCATAAATCGGGGTGCTGTAAAAAATTCTATGGTAAAGGTTTTGTAATTCTCATATTTTGATCCAATGTTTACCAGACTCTCTCATCTATTTTTCCGCCTCGTTTTAAAAACCTTTTTTCAAGGCCAAGGCTACCCCTAATGTAATTCTTTGGGACAATTATGGGTCTCTTTTAAGGCTGTGCTAATGATCTGCTCGAGAGATATTGAAATTTTTAAAAAATTATATATTTTTATCTATTTAGTTTTAAAGTTATACAATAAGAAGGTAAATGACTAAAAAATTGTATTTAGGCATTGAAATGTTATATTATAACATGTCATTAAATAAATTCCCTGAATGTTGTAGATAATGAAATATAAAGGTAAAAAGCACTAACACATATTTATAAACTCTTGAATATTTCAATGCTACAGGATTATTCAAAAGTGAAACGGTTTTATTCTTAAACAAACCGACATACAACCGTCATGGCATGAAAAGACATTAGAACTCTCCAGGTTTCAAAAGCCCTAAAGGTGTTAGATGTGGGTGCCGTTGGTTACATGACAGGCGTCTAGATGGTAGTCTAGTTCAACCCAGACCGTCCTGGCATATCCTCGGATATCAATCCCACCGCAATATACTAAGCGCCGATAGCGGTGGTGGAGGCATTTACAATGCCCAGGCAAGGACTTGATGCCATCCTCCTCCCTTTCAGTCCGTTACTGCTCGTTACCACTGACACCACTCCCACTATAGGCCTTCGGTTTTGCACCATTACTTTTGAATAACCCTGTATTTAAAAGGCATCAAAATATTTAAATGTTTGTAAATATGTATTAAGTGGTGGTTTTTTTTAATAGTGCCTCACTTTCTACAACTCTAATATTTTTAATTATATATTACATAATTATATTGTAAGATTTTTAGAGTCTAATGGGCTAGATACTATAGAAGTAATAAAGAGGAAAGAAAACTTGACATATAAACAAACTATCTTCAAATTCAATGAAATAATGTATTAGAATAACTTTATTTTTACACTTAAGAGTATTTAAAGAAGGTAAAATGGTATGAAGAGGTTTAATTACTATTCATTTGTTTGTTTTTTTGGTAAAACAAAGTATATTTTCCTTTTAAAATGGCCAATTAAAGTAATGATAAAATTAATTTTTATCAAATTCTATTAAGCATTTTGAAAAGTAAAATTAATTTCATTTTGTTATCTTATAAACCATACACCTTGTTTATTATTATCATCATCATCATCATTTCCCTTTATCCTGTTTATGCCAGGTCAGGGGTTGAATGGTATACCCTGCCTCCTTTAAAAAAACACCAACAAATATAAAAATTGGGTTACTTTATACACTAGCGCGCCCAATCGAGGGTTGAGTTCGAGTGTGTGGGTGTATGTTCACAAAAAATGTGATAAGGTCTCAATTTACATTCTTGAGAAAGCTTTTCAGTATATTATGTGCTTTTTTCAAAAGTTAACTTATTCGTTCTGTATTTTCTTTCATCAATCAGATGAGGAAATAAATTATCTCTCTTAGAAATTCTCTTTTCTCTTTTGAGATATGATTATATTTTTTTTAAATGTGGTCAGACTTAATCTAAAGTTAATCTTGCTCATTCCCAACACATTAGTTCATACACGTATAGCCAGAACATGTAATGATATGTTGGGACAAAAAAAAAACATTAGTGGGTTTAATGATTTTGTTTCATCTGGAATTAAATTAGGATGTACTGCTAATAGCTAATGTGTTGACACTAAATTGTTAGATTATTGAATGACTTAATGGGTTAATATTAGAAATAGGGCGCTATTGTATATGAGAAATTCGAGATTCATAAAAATCTCAGAAAGTATCTCAAATAAAATTATGAAGACCTTGGCTTGTTTTAACAAATTCACAAATGAGAACCAAATTGTTTAAAAAAAAAAGTTTCTCTTCGTTTCTTATGACATAATTTACACGATAACAATAAATATGGCATTTGTCAGTAGCACCAAGTCATAAAACAATTTTTTTTTAAATTCACTTTTAAATATTTTCCCTTTCGTTGAAACTTTTTTTTTTTTTTAGATTTGAGATTTAAAAGAAAATTTAAGATTTGGATTTGAGATTCAGATAAGTTTTGATAAAATGGGATCTAACCCCTCTCTAATTTAATTGTTAAACTTTGTGTTTATATGTCAAGTCGAATTTTGAGTTCTACTTAATCATTTAGTTTTAAATAGCTTGGGTTTTTTTTTTTTTTTAGAATGTTTGTGTTAAGTATTTAAAATATGTCTCGGTCTTAAATATTTAATTTAATTAGTGTCAATTAGTGTGGCTAAGCTATAAATGTGCTATGATTTTACGAGTGCATTCTTTATATTGAGTATATATTTTATTTGTTGCCTAGATATGACGGATTGTTAGTACAAATAAAAAATATTTTGAACTATTAGTATTCTGTATTTGATAAAGTTGTTTGGATATAATTTTAAAATGTTATTTTTTCCCCGGGATCGGAGGGTGTGCAAAGTAACTCTCCATCGCATGAGCTCGCATTTGAGCTATACTGATCGAGCGGTTTCCGCCGTTGGCAATGATATGCCAAGATTTGATGATAGAGGGTGTTATGTGATCATCACAACTAACCTTCTGTCTGTTGATCTCAATTTTATAGACCAGAGTTGCTATTTAATTATTTATGATATAACTCAATAAGGAAAACCTCTTTTCGCTTTATGAGGTAATTGTATTATATTTGGAAGAAGGTATAGGAAAGGTGGATAGAAACATAAAAAAGGGTGAAAACACAAAATGGCCTTTACAATCAAAAGAAGAACACATTTCACACTTTACACTGCTGCCAATGGACAATTATTTAATTATTCAGTGTAGAAACACTGTACAATGATGTAAAGTAATTGATAGTGAAGAAAGCCAACATATTATTATTATTAGCACCGCATCTTACTACCCGTTCGGGTTATACCCACTTATGCTAATGTGTAATGGTAGGTGGTTGTGAGATGAAATGGAGGACCTACAGTTTAACGTGGAATCCGAACCACGGTGGAGGCCTGGCATATCCCACATTCACAAGTTGTGATTAATACACGTCTTGTCAGAGGTGAAGGCAATCAGATAAATCTGTGCCGGGACCGAGGATTGAACCCCGGACCTCCAGCACAGAAGTCTGACACCTTACCCCTAGACCACCAGTAACCTTAAAGCCAACATAAAAGGATAGATAGGTTAGACCTAGATAGAAAAACACATTTCTCTTTTCATTTCTTTTTGTTTTAAACTATTGCACTATTACACCTCACACATAGTTTTACATTTTTGAAAATGTTCCTTTATTATTTGAGGAGACACATTAAAAAAAACAAAGAAATATATGCTATTGAACTGACTTTTATCTTTCTTTGTGTGTTTTTAATATGCCTCTTCAAATGATAAAGGAATATTTCCAAACATTTAAAACAATTCATTTTATTACCTAATTATTCGAGTAGTTCCTCATTTGGCCTCAAGAGGCCGAGTTTGACTCAGTTCCAAACCCACTGCTATCCAGAAAAATTCTATAAGAAAAAAAAGCTCTAACTCGGGGGGCCTTCGTGAAGTAACGTTTATTTAAATTTTAAGCGTAGACTAAATCAAATATATGAAACACTCCCAATGTTGAATGGAAGTTCAGTTGTTTTGTTTTGTGAAAAAAATAATACTTTTAATGTTGATCTAAATTTAGAAACTAAATACTAAAAAACCAAATGATTTATTGGAAATATGTTAACATATTTCATTTTAAACTCAAAAATCCCATTCTTATTAAAATAATAAAATACAATTTTACAGATATTTGACGACATAATTACATTCATTTGTAATGAACATAATGGAGACTAACAATAACTGAAAATAATTATTTTAGCTGTCAATGTTTTATTGATGGAGCAAAAATTATTTTACAAAGCAAAGTAGAATCGGGATATGTGCCATTTTTGAACTGAATGATTATATCAGCACATGATTTACAAAATGGCTAAACTCTTGAAAAGACACATCCATTCTCCCCGTCATTAATTTATCGCTGAAAGTAAACAATTTCATCAATGTTAAAAGTTTCGGATTATTTCCTGGCATGGCTGGGAAACTCTTGGTTTAGTAGGCAGACGCACTATCAACTCGGCTAAGGTGTCTGAAAAATTGTCAAGTATTCAAGAACCAATTCGAAATTTTTTGATGCTTTGCACACCCTGTAATATGATTTTTTAATTTGCTATTTTCATGGTCTTGTAAATTTTATTAGTCAATGATACTGTGCCATTGGTGATTTTTAAAACTTTGTGATAAAAAAAAAAAAAAGGTAGACTAAAGAATAATACCTTTTACTTATACAGTCCAATTTTCATAAGAAGAGCTATATCTGATGGCAAGAAAGAGCTATTAGCTCTACTCTCACGTATTCTTACGCCAAGTCATGTTATATACAGCTCTCTGTTTTGATATAAATTACCAATACTTATAAATTAACATTATAATATAGGAAAATGTTATCAATCTTGATTGCAAAAAAATATATTTTTTTTTGTCGGTTCTGAGTTTTTTTTCATTGAAAATTGAACTGTATTCTCTTCTATTTTCCACTTAAATGAAATGTGCCAATTTTGCTAATATTGGGATGAGCGTTATCAGCCTAGTATTGTCATCTCTGCCTTCTAAGTCACATTTTGCCAGTTTATGCTGTTTATATAATGGAACTATTGTAAATTATATTTGTAGACTTGGTGTTAAGTAAAATATAATGACATTTCTAGTCTGTACATTGTATAATGCACAGAAGGTGAAATAAAATTATTTTAGCATGTTGATTGGGAATTTGTTGTGCTTGTGAAATATAACCTTTTTGATTACAATTCCAGAGTTAGGTGAACAATCTGCATGCCTGACCTGACCTAGTGATTGAGGTTCGATTCCAGCCATCAGCATAAAGGTTGGTTTATCCCGAGGGACACAGAAACATCGCAAGATGGTGTTTTTACAAACTTTTCCCTTGCATATTAAAATTAATATGAAAATATTTTTATGTTTATTGTAGCATTTTCGAATGTGTTATACACACACAAAATATAACAAAGTTTAATTAATTTATTTTTACGAAATTGTTTTACTTGGCGTTTTATATGCGAATAATGGTTAGTTATGTATGTTTTAATTAGAGTTAATGCTATCCAAACTTTACACATATTTATATTTAGTAGCAATTAGTAACAGACTATATTGTTATTTGCCTAAATTGTCAGAAAAAATAGTACCAACAGTACTATAATAACTTTATTCTTAATATTCCTATAACAAATTATGTTTCCAGGCCACAAAAAAAAAATAATCCCTCTAACAAAGACTGTTAGTAAAGAGGAGTAAACTATATGTTTGATCTGTTTAATCTGTTGATTAGTGAAATTATGATCAAAGGCAATTATTTAAAATGTTCCATAATTTTTCCATCTATAAAACATTTATTTCCGACTTAAGTTTGTATTTTTTTTTAAATTTTTACTCAATGACATCTTTACCACCTATCACAAACCTCGTTTTAGATGAATCACAGACTCAATTTTCTGAAAATTCAATCTCATCCTGTTTCCATTGATTATATAGTATAGTCATTGATATTTAAATTTTTACTGCCTTGGTTGTTAAAAAAATGTTGTAATCAAAATACATACCTTAATCTGTAGCTAGGTCAATTTAGTAAAATGACTCAGTCTTCCTCTATTCTTTCACCATTTAATTGCTTCCATCTCTTTCTTTGCCTCCCTTACAGTCTTTTTCCTACATACCTCATTTCCATCATTTTCTTCAGCATCCTTTTTTTTTCCATCCTCATTACATGCCCATATCATTTGTCTTGTTTCCTCTATCATCTCATATATTCCCTGTACCCCCACTCCTCCTCGGATAACTTTATTCCTAATCTTGTTTCTCCTCATGACAGCGTACATGCTCCTCATTTACTAGTCACTCTTACATTCAATGTCCTGTTGTGTTCGGCTACATATATGAGAATAGGTACAAAGTACAACACTTCCAGGACACTTCTTTTATCCATAGCAGGTTGTTCTATAGGTGTGTAAGATACACACCTATAGAACAACTCTCTCTCTCCCCCTGCTGTCTTCTTCTCGTTAGATACTCTATACTTCCACTTTTCTCCTCAATCACGTTTCCAAGATATTTTACGTTATGTACTCCAGTCAACTTTATAGCTTTAATAGGCCTTATCCTCTTCCTTGTCATTACTATCATTGTCACACTTTGGCATGTTTCATTCCACAATTTTTCACTTCCTCGTTCCATTCTTGTAGTTGTTCCTGTACTTCCTCTTCCTTCTTCTCCCATAACATCAGGTTATCAGCAAATATAATGGCTTTCATTCTTTCCTCCCCGAGTTTGTTCATGAGTCATGACCAGGGCCCAAAAGTTGATGCCCTTAAAAACACCAAAAATGGCTTAAAAATTGAGTATTAGTGCTCTCAAAAATAAGAAAATTGCACTTAAAAACTCGATTTTTTATATTCTAATAGATACAAAAAATGCTCTTAAAAATCAATAATACATTTAAAATCCAGTTATTATTCTTGTCCGATTAAGGTAATATTAGAGTCCTGCAAAAGGAGAAGTAAATTAATAAATATTGTATAACCAATCTGCCCACTAAAAATAGTAAAATAGGCAGAACATTTGTGGACATGTGACATTGCATTACACAATGGTGAACTTCATGAGTGACACAGGTTACGTGAATCATTTTAGAATATAATGCTTTAATTAGAGTTGCTGCTTTGACCATATATGGCGCAACAACACTTACAAAAATAAGAACATTATCGTGCTTAATACGGTCAGGCCAAAGCAGAAACATGGATTTATCAAACAACTTACTGATTGTGGAGTGGTTGACTTTATCCAAGATTTATGTATTCAAGATAAAAGTTTGACCAACAGTATTCAGTTCAAGAGTTCCAAAAACTATGTTAGGCCTTCCAAATCTATTGTCTCATCAATTGATACCCAGATTTTTTTTTTCCCTGCACACACTGCTTCGTATTTTATCTAGAGTTTTCTCATAGCTTTTACACAGAGTAGATTTATCTGGCATAGAATTATTCGTGTGTCTTTCTAAAAACTCTCGAAATTTGCTTTGATTTACTTTTCTGAGTGGAATATTATCTGTCAACAATACTTCACACAACTCTTCATTAAAAGGAAATAATTTGTTTTAGGGTTGAAGCATTCTTATGTTTCTCACGACCAATATGATGAGTAACAGAAAACTTTTTTTTCTGCTGAAATTGTTGATTTGCACAATTTACAAAATAATACTCTCCCGTCTGTAGAAAATAACTTTCACCGAACTCGTTAACTGTCTAAATGGTAGGATTGAGATGGTTTGATTTCCGGCATCCGCTCACTTAGAAATACATATAATTAAATTACAACAGGCGTAACATGCTGAGCGCTTTACGAATAGCAAGTGCGTTCTGCACGGTATCAGAAGATGCGGTGTGCGTTATCGCCGGAGTGCTGCCGATTGGGGTCTTGGCGGAAGAGCGGAAGGCCCTGTATCGTCGCAAAGGTCTAACATCGCTGAGCGCAGAAGAGTTGAAGAGGCAGGAGCGCGAAGCAGTCTACAACGATGGCAGCGGCTGTGGGATGCCTCCACCAAGGGGAGATGGACTTACCGTTTGATTCCCGAAGTGGATAGGTGGTACAACCGCAGCCACGGAGCTTTCAATTACTACTTGACACAGATGATCTCGGGACACGGATGCTTCCGGGCATACCTATACAAGTTTAAGTATGAGGATTCCTCGGAGTGCCCCACCTGTCGCAGAGTAGAGGAGAATGCCGAGCACGTGTTCTTCACGTGTCTCGGTATGATACCCAGCGTGGAAAACTGGAGTCATGTAGAGGGAAAGATTACGCCAGAAAACTTAAGGGATATGATGCTGTCATCAGAGGCATCATGGGAGGTGACAAGCACGTTCGCGACGGAAGTCCTTAAGGGTCTACGTCACGAAAGAGCAGGAGAGGAGGAAAAAAGAATCATAAGGAAGGAGCCTAGGACATCCTAATCCCGCCGCCAACAGCTAGGTGGGAAAGGGGAAGTAGGAGAGGTCAAATAACAGAAGGAAGAGCAGAACAACAGCTAATGCCGCCCCTCACGAAGTAATACCTAACGGCGGCGGTTCCGTGGGGGAGTAACAGAGGTGAGGAGAAGAGGGTCAGGTTTTTAGTCTGTATGGGATTGGTCAACATCCAAACCAAGTCTGCGGAAAAGCATTTTTCCCCCCTCACAGAAAAAACAACAGGCATAACATGAAACACTTGGGGTTGCGCAGTGGCAAAAAAAAAAAAAAATGTACACATGTGGGGACCAGTTCAAGGACAAGTGAATGTTGTCACTGCTATGGGAGCACCCTTGCCTGTGCGGCCGAGTTTCATGTTAAAACTCACCAGCAGTAGTAAGTCAACTAGCTTGAGAGAGACAATTTAAACTGACACTAATCTACTCGACTAACAGCCACATTTTAAACAATTGTGACTGTACCACTGAGGTAAACAAAGCCTTACATTCCTTAAATTCCAAGCTCGCCAGTTACCCAGCACTGGGGTTTTCCATTGAAACATAAACAAGATAATCTAAAAATATATGTACTTTTCCTTCTTAATTTCTTTACTATTTTTCTGTAATGATTCTAAAGATGATACAAAATGCACGATAAGAGTAAAAACTAAAAGAAAATGCCATAAACTGTATTTAAAAAAATCTAAAAATGCAAAAATCTGCACAATAAAAGTATGGTTTTTGATATCAGAATGTCATAAAATGTGAATATATAAATGTTAGCATTGCGATTGACTTCACAGAAAAAAGATGCAATGTCGTCAACTTCCGGGTCTCGGTCATGACCATGACCATTTTCATTACCATTACAAATAGTAGTGGTGAGAGGGCACTCCCTTGTTTCACACAATTTTTTTTATTTGAAAACAAGGCTACCAACATGGTCTGCCGAGTTAAAATGCATGTCCACCCCCTTACAATTATCGTTGGTATAGTTGTTGGGTTAAGGGGACTGCCTCAGCAAGCGAGAAATTTCCACGCAGACATTAAGTTCTAACATAATATTTAACTCTATGATGCATTATTTCAAAATATGGTTCACGCCAAAATAAAACCAGAGATTCCGACAGGGCTCTTTTTTTCCTCAATAATCCTATAGTTTTATTGTTATAGATAAAATTAGTGTGCGATATTAGCAAATTTAGAGTAGGGGGAGGCGGGTTAAATAAATTAGAAAGAGCACAACTCATTGTGCTTTGTCTATCAACAGTTATTTGTTAGATTTCAAGGACAGAGAGAATATTATACGCTACCATATTTTGGGACGTTGTAATGAGGGGAGAGGGGAAGGGAATGGCTTGCCACTTATGTGAGTCTCTTTGAGAACCAAATAAAGAGGAGAGATTGCAGAAGTGTTAAATTAAGGGGGTTTGAAAATTGTTTTAATTTTAGTACGCTTCCAAAATTGTTAAATACAAAAAACAATTTTCAAAAAAGATTTAACTAATAAAAATAATTACCATTAAAAAGTATTATAATAATCTTATTCGATTCGTATTATTCAATATTAAATTTTTGGTATTTAATTCGATAAAAAAAATGCTCTACCCCCCCCCCTCCCCCTCCAAACTATATTGTTTTTATGATATTTTATTATTTGCATTTATTTTAATAATTTCAATGCGCTTACAAATATTTCCGGATTAGTTTAGAAATTAATATATATTTTTATCTAAAATTATTCTATAGCATAATTTTGAATACTATTCCTATCCTGATAATAAAATGTTCCCATCTATTTCTAATAAATGTGATTTTTTTGCTAGCTTTTAGGTCATGAATAGATTTCCAATAACACTTAAAACAACACATATTTATTTAAAAGAAAAGACTACAAAATTGATCAAGGTAAATTAATTACAATGGCTAAAGAGTTTTTTTCACTTGATTTATTCTCATGAATTTGGTTTTGATGGTTCTTGAGATTTTGAACTAAATGGATTCATCTTTGTCATCCACGATGTTTTCCTGAAATCACAAATAAATTAATAATAATTATGATATATTGTAATCAGTAATATAGTATAGATATTAATTTGTTAATAACAATGATTTTAAACTACTGTCATCTCTTAAAATACTTTAGAGTTGAGATTAATTTCAATCTTTTGTTTTAATTATATTGGTGTTTATGATTTGTGTATTGAAAAGAGTAATACAGCTAGAGTAGTTTTAATTAAAAAGTATTTAGGGAGATGTTGAAAATTCGTGCAATCCCATAAGCTAGTGATGTAAATATTTGAATCTTAATCTCAATAGCAGATAATACAAGATTCAATTTTCAATTAGAGTACACTCCTGAACATTGTCTTTTCTTTGCGTCCAGAGTTTTTATTCACCGGAATATTAAGTGTTAAGGCTCAGATAACTAGAGAATATAATTTATATCATGGGGATCCGACATCTTAGCTCAGTCGATAGCGTGTCTGTCTACCGAGTTAAGGGGTCCAGGGTTCGATTCTCAGCACGGCCAAAGAATTTATCATCGGTGAAATGTGTGTTTAAACCTTTCACATTGAACGGCCGAGGACTGGATGTTGTGCCTGTTCTAATCTTAAGTTAGATTATAAGATATATGCAGCTACTACAGGCCTAGCAAGCTGATAGTAGAAAATAGATTGCTTGAATAAAAAACCGAACCAACCCACAGACTGGAAACAGTAATAGATGTAAAGTTAAGTATACTATCGTGGGTAAGTTTGTTGAAAATCATATTAGGGTTGACGTGATCATACTGTGCCCCTTTAAATACCCTGTCACGCATCATTGGCCGCATGGTCTGCGTCACTCTCATGTATGACCGAGTTGCAGGTAAGAGACTGATCGGGGTTCAAATACTGATTGGATATAGTGGAGGTGGGTTTTTTTCCACCCTAAATTGTTCCCACACACTGTCCAAGCAAATACGGTATAGTGTGACTAAAATTATAAATTATTCTTCCCTTTTCTATAAGCATAATTAAGTGTATAAATCGGGCTGAGGAGTCAGACACAATTAGGATTTGAGTCGGAGTCGATAAAAATCTACTGAATGTGACTCCGGCTTAAAAATAAAAACTCTTAATATCATAATATTGTTTTAATGTTATACATTTTTATTTTTCAGGACCAATAATTTTTTAATTTGAATTGACAAATTTATACAAATATAAATTCACAAAGAAGCTTTCCATGAAGTCAACTGTATTGAGGTATTTTCCTGCAGTAAATTTGTTATTAGTAATTAATATACTTTAGTCATTTATGAAGGAGTAGGAGAGACATTAGAAAAATAGAGGAAATTTTGAGTGAAAGGCTTGGCGTACCGACTCCATAGGCCTGCGTACAACCCGATTGAGTGCTAAAACACTTTGGAAAAAAAAAAACAGCGATTCAAAAAATCAATACATACTCCTCCTGATCAAGAACCTGGGCCTCCTGGATACCGGCTTCCATCAACTTTTGCAGCAGCTGCTTCCTGTACAAATGTTTGAGAGGTTTTGGCTGGTTCAGAATCTCCTCCAAGTCTGTCTGTTTCTTGATCGCTTCAAACATCGTCAATCCATACCATTCCAAATCTTCCTTTGTATACTGTCAAAAAAAAATGGGAGTGATATCTTGAAAAATGTCCAGACATTATATGATGTTGGCAGGGTCGTCGGTTAGGAGTTAATCTAGTTGATGAGCATGCTACAATGGTACAGGGACAACCAGTATCGCTTTGTTTCAAGGACAGTGTAGTATGAGTGAATAGAATCCTAACATACTTAAGATAACACTTGATAAAAGCAACTTTGTCTGTTACCGAATATATTTTATACATCAAATATTTTATTTTATGAGCTATTTAATAATGTATCAAGTCGAACAAATGGAGAGTGAATCGAGATCTAAAATGATCTAGGTCCTTTATCTGTGCATGTGTTTAGTATGATGGTGACCTGGCGGTCTAGGGGCAAGGTGTCGGACTTCTGTGCTAGGAGTCCGGGGTTCAATCCTTGGTCCCAGCAGATTTATCTGATTGCTAAACCACTTCCTTCACCTCTGACAAGAGTGTATTAATCAAACTTGTGAATGTGGGGAATGCCAGGCCTCCCCCTGGTTTCGGATTCCACGTTAAACTGTAGGTCCTCCATTTCATCTCACACTCACCCGACCATTACACATTAGTGTAAGTGCGTAAACCCGAACGGGTAGTAAGACGCGGTGCTAATAATGATAATGTTTAGTATGATGATAAAAACCCTATCCACAAATGTGGGTACATTAACTATAAATTACCTGCTTCGATGGCGGTATCATCTAAGGCTTTGACTCTTGCAAAAAAACTAAACTGCCAATGACGGAGAGATGATGGATTGATCTCGGTCGAGTCTATTGAGGATTGTTTTTCCTAAATGGCTTCCCACTTCTCTATACAAATGCGGATACACTTCCACTAAATTCAACCTCCTTCATCCCTAACCAATTAGTGAGATGGCCCAAGAGAATAGTAACATTGTACACACACAAAAAAAAAATCTTTTTAGATGCTTTTGATATTGTAATCTGACAATCAAATGAAGAATGTTAATGAAAATACTCACAGGCTCCAGATATTTCTTGTACTTGTTGTAAACTTCTTCTCTTTTGTAGGATCATCGGGGTATAAATCCTTGTTGTGTAATGACAGCAGAATTTTACGCTTTAGTCTAAGCGCAAGAGTAGATTTTAAATCACAAGCTAGAGTCTGAACAAAAGTAAATAAATTCAAAATCAATTTTGTAATCAATTAATGAAATTAATAATTCGCAAGTGTTTTTAAACCGATGTGCCATAATTATTTAGTTTTTAAGTGCATCTATTTAAATTAATTTTTAACAAAAAGGCCATTTTAAATAAAACATTAAATGAGGATGTAGTTTATTAATCCAAAACTATTCAATGACTAAATCATCTATTAGAGATAAAATAAGGATTTTATCCGCACCAGTTTACACGCAGATTACATGTCAAACTTGTAGAGTCTGGTTTGCTGGTAACAAAGGGTTCAAATTTTTGGGTATTTTTCTCCCACTCTCCCTTCACACAATTGAGGCTATATTTCCTTTATATTTAACCTTTCTCCTCCCTATCCAATTACTGTGATTAAATATATAAACCTTGGACGCAGCACAAAAAATAACTTTTATGGGTGTTAGTTTTCTCAAGGTTTTGTATTTTTTAATATGTTAATGTGGTAATAAGGTTGAAAAACAATTAATTAGATCAAAGTGGTCCAACCTAAGAGCCACATTTCTTATGGCTTGGCAATCTAAGCGGTTTTCAAACTAAATTATAGAAAAGTACCACAATCTCCATTAACGAAACACTTTTCGTCACAAACATGAGCTTAGTCATCTCACTAACTATAATTATAAAACCATAATACTACTATATTGTTCTTGTACACTGGTTTTAAGTAATTTGAAGAAAATTAAAATGTTACCTATTTATTAATACTATTCTTACTTAATTTATGGTATTAGGAACTCGAAAGTTAATTGCCACACATGCAAAAATATACCATTTATCCCTATAATGAGCTAGTTCTATCCAGTCCACCTCATTACATCCTATACCTATCTTGAGCTAGCTCTATCCAGTCCACCTCATTAGACCCTATCCCTGTCTTGATCTAGTTATATCCAGTTCACCTCTTTAAACCTTATCCTAGCTTAGCGAAACTATGTTAATGGTAGTGAAGGAATGTATGGGAAGTCTTTTTTTTCTTACCAAAATCCTACTATATACGAGAATTTTAACAGGGGAAAAGATTTTCAGATCAACCTCACTACCATTAACAGGGTTTAGTTTAATCCAAAATGTGCAAAGATTTAGTTTAATATGATTGTCAATTATAGTTGGATTCTGGTAGGAAAAACCTTCTACATAGGTATGTTTTACAGCTAACATCGATAGCATTTTAATTTTAATTGTAATTTTATTTGTTTTGATAATATCTATAAAAAGTGACAGCTGCAGATCAAATGACTTGATGTATATAAATGTATGAACTAGGGGTGTGCAAAGCGAACTAGAATCAAATATAAGAAATATTCTTGAAGCCGAATCAAAGTTTGAATATTTTCTTTTAGTTGTTTTATGCTTGAAACAATATTGTATTGTGGTTATTTATATTAATTTATGCACTAAAATAATGTGGAAAATGTTTTACTGTACAATTTATTTGTAATATTTTGTGTTAATTTGAAAAATCAAGTTATCATAACATTCACTTCAATACTTAAGATGTTTTTTCCATATTAATATTAATTTGTAATGGTCAAAACAGCTCAGAATGGCTAAATGTGAACATAAATTTAGTATTTTAGCTGTCAATATTTTTATTGAAGACGCTTCAAAGCTGGAATTTTTTAGAAGCAAAGTTGAAGCTGATGTTTGTTTCGTAGCTTTGCAAACCCTTATTGTGAACATTGTTTTAGTAAATTTATTTATTGACAAAAGATTTTTCTTCCTATCTGAATCGAACTGTATTTTCATCTATAACTCTAGCCATTTGGTTTCCGTTAGTTAAGTGTAATATTAACCTTCAACAGATAGTGATCGAAACCATAGTGTTCATGTATGAGGTTTATTGTCCTGTCAGTGACAATCGTAGAAATGTGCTTGTCAAGCACCTCGCTGTAGACAACCGAGCGCTTGAGGACAGGTATCCAGAAGTGAGGACGCGCCGTTGTTGCGGATCTCGTTTCTGGAAACCTTTGACTACCCCCTCTCCGCCCCAGAGACCTCGGTTGTGCTCCGGAGGGTACATAACCGGTATAGGAACATTCTGGACTGGAATCCTGCACATAAGATTATTACTCTTATGTTTACATACATACTTACTCTGCATAAAGAAAACATTAAGGATGGGACCTTCAAATCCTCGAAACCTCAAATCCCTTGAATCCTTAAAGATATCCAAGATTAGAGAATTTGATAAAATATCAGATTTGAGACTCAAATCCTTAGATTTTTTTATTTTTGTTTTATTTTTCAATTGGAAATTGTTTTACTGCTCTAATACTTCATATTGATGGTTCAGAACTAATTTAATCATAGAACAAACTCAACAAACAGACCCCAGACCAGTAATTGATCACGTAACTAAATGTATGAAAATGTTATTATGAATGGATCATAAGAAGGAATGTTAACATTTAGTTACTATTTGTAGTTTCTATTATTCTACTGTATTTCCACTTATGTTCATGTAATTCTTTTCAAGATTCGAGATTCGAAGGTAAATTAGAGATTCAAATTTGTAAAATGACTCAAATATAGTTATTTCCAATATTTACGTTGGGGATGAATCACAAATAACTGAAATAAGTATAGAGCTCTAAAACGAATTCCAGTTAAAAAATTTAATAGAAAGCCAATTTTTATATTTTATTAACCCTCGAATCCCAAATATCCTTAAAAATTGAAGTTATAGAGTGCCGCCCTTAAAAAATATATTTATTAAACAATGTGAATCAATTCATGATTGATAGAAAAAATTAATAAACAGCATCTAGATTATGATATTAGATATTTCTTGACCATTTATCTTGTTATTTATCTATATTGGGATTCTTACAAAATTAGTTTTCTAAAAGTTTTTTTTTTAAATCATATATTTTAAGAAATATATTTAGCAAAAAAATTAAAGAATTCAAAATTATGTGTAAAAATAGTGAAAAATTTTCAAGAGATTATGTAGGCCTAAGATCATCCCCAGCTACTAATGTCTTAACACGAGAGTTGTGTGTTAGACCACGCAACCACCAATGCGGGTCTTATCCTAATTATAAAATGTAATTCACTATTACAATGAAATAAATTGGGGACATTTTCTAAATGATTTATTACACTCGTCCTGATGTTGGGTTCCTTTTCCACTTTCCCGGCTCTTCGATGTGATGAATTGGAGCGGGAGTTGTACATTTCCATTCATTCCAAAACTTCTTGTATGCTTCCGGCAGTCGAGAAGCTATACCAGTATCAAACATACCTGGCTTCTTAATGTACAATAATCTAAGCCCCTGTGGACAAGTAATATAACATGTTTTAAAACATTTCAAAGAACTAAAGGCCTCATTTATATATTCATCTTGAAAGATTACATCTTCTTGTAATATAAAGATTATTTAAAAACAAAAAACTTCATAGCATCAATCGCAATCGAACCATACCAATCGGGCAGTCGCAGTTTGTTTGCAAAGATAGTGCCAACTTCTGCGCCAATAGGGTGTTATTGAAATACGGTTTTTACTTTGATATTGCCCGTGATTGGGTGCCAATTAAAGTGATACAGGATTTTATTGCCCCGCGATTGATCACTATTTTTCAATATATCTGGGTTTATTGTAATATTTGAAACAAAAGTTTTAAAGGGCAGTATATTGAAATTACTTCTGAAAAGCGCGTGATTCTTCATGGATGAAGTATTAAAATGATATTTTATATACATTTCATTAAAGAAAAATACACATCATCAATGACATTTTAATTATATGAGAGGGTCCAAAACAGTATCATTACAGTGTCATGTCCCAGTCAGCATCACAAACCCTCCAGTCATTATTCTCAGTTTTCCAGACTGGAGCTGCTGCCTTTTTATTCAAGTAACTTCTCATTTGTCCTTACGAGGCCAGGTTGTTGACTGGCAGTTGACCCTGTTCCAGATCCACAGAAAATCTGGAAGCGCCGCCGGGTATCGAACCCTGTGCCTATGCATCTATAGCCAGGCATTCTGATCGCCATACCAGAGGCGAACATCCATATTATTAAGGATTCATTCCCATTCCTTTTATTCCTTTACAATAAAACAACGCTTGATAAACATTTAATGACCGAATCATTTTTTTGTGGAACAACTCATGTCAGACAAGAATGAAGAAAAGCATTTAAGTTTAGTCTTTAATTGATAGCATTTAGGGACGAAATAAAAAAAAAAAGTACCAAACAAATTAAAACTATCACACCCTTAAAAGTCACGATAATCATCTAAACAGAAAAACAGGTAGGGGCCTATACATAATTTCGAGTTTAAGCTGTTGGATGGTATGTTAAACACAATCGATTACCCTTTCAAGTTTCTGCTCCATTTTGATGTAAGATTTAGTAAATTAGTTATAAGTACAAGATGAATTAATACTACATCCAATATTAATTAAATAAGTTAGAGATAAGGGATAGTATATTTTGTGATCAGAAAGTTGAATTCTTCAAATCAAACAGTGAATACACTATACATTTTAAGCCAACATATGAAAAATAAATACCACTAATAATTTATTTAGTTCGATCAGCTGTTTACAAATTTTAGTTATCCAATGCGCATGCTTATTTGACAAAAACAATAGAAAGTAGTTTGACAACATTTTCCGGTTCGTATTCCGTTGCCGTACCTTGAGGTTATACCATGATAAGTGGATGGCGAAATTCTAACGAACATATTTTGTACGTTTATTTGTATAAATTGAATACAAAATATGAACGATTGAAATGATTGTAATACAGGAACTGTATTTCAACACATTTTAATTAATTTCGAACGATGTAGGCCTATTGTTATTTGATTCGACAGTGTAATTATAACAATTTATTCAAACTAGACTCTCCAAGACACATTAATATAAAAAGAAAAATATATACCGTTTCCATGCGCTTGGTATGATTTGTTTCAATGTTCGACAGTTTTTATGTTTGTATCTTATTTCTTCACTTGATATAAAACGAGGTAAGTAATGTTTCATCATTAAATTAATGGTTATGAATTAAATATGTTGTCTTATACGTTCTTGAACATTGATAAAGGTTCTAGGCTGACAGAACTAACCTATAGTGGGCAAACCCTCTTTAAAGAAGGTAGGGTACTTACTCCCTATCTCACCCATGTTAAAATTACTATGTTTAGGTACATTTTCATCACAAAAATTTGAGATAAATAACACACGATAACTAAAATAAATTTTACATGATACCCTATAGGCTACCAATTTAAATATTTTTGTAAGGTGACCTATCGGTCTAGGGGTAAGGTGTCATACTTCTGTGCTGGGGGTCCGGGGTTCAATCCTCGGTCCTGGCACAGATTTATCTGAATACCAAACCCTTCCTTCACCTCTGACAAGACGTGTATTAATCCAACTTGTGAATGTGGGAATGACAGGCCTCCACCGTGGTTCGGATCCACATTAAACTGTAGGTCCTCCATTTCATTCACAATCACCCTACCATTACACATTAGCGTAAGTGTGTATAACTCGAACAAGTAGTAAGACGTGGTGCTAATAATAATAATAATAATAATATATTTTTATAACTTTTTAATTTTTTATATGAATTTTCTTATAAAGGTCTTTTTTTCCACGTTTTTCATTTAAAAAAAGTACCATATTGTTTTATATTCAAAATTTAAGGAGTATACAATACACGTTAAACATGGAGGAAAAAATCAATATAATATCTTAGAAATTGGTACCTAAAATTGAAAAAAAACGTTTTTGGGGAAATCCAGTTTGAATATAAAGTACAAAATAAATTATTGTCATCACAAGAAATGAATGTGTTTATGCAATGATTACTTTTTAATGCATTCCTGGACCATACTCAAGATCACCAGGAGTTTCTTGTTCCAATTCCTTTTCACAGATCTTCCTTTTTACTTGCCTATTCTTCATTCTGGCGTATTTTTACCAGTGCTGTAGTCCTTTAGGGCACAAGGGCAGATCATGAAAGTGTTGCCCCCTATAAGAAAATATTTCATAAGGGGTAGTACTCGGCAATACCTTAAACTTTATTTCCTACTGAGAAAAATACATCGTTAAATCTACAATCTGGATTGTACAATCTAGATCGTTAATTAGACTTAGATCGTTGCTATTATTATATAGATAGTAAGGTTTACAATCTGGATTGTTAGATATGTTTTCGATCTAAACTAGAGCTATTTAAATATATTGATAGGCCTACTGTGGTTATTCTAATAACCGAAAATTAAAAAAAAAACTTTATTTACAGTAGGTATTCTAATAAATTCTTCAGCTGACTAAAATTTTAGCCTTTTCTTCCTTGCTTTTTACTGATGCAAAATCATCTTTTGTCTTTCTAAAATTAATTTTTTTGGTTCTTACATTTTCATTGGACAGCAAACCACTTAGTCGCTCATGTTCCATCAAGTTACGCAAATAGTTTTTGATCACCTTCAATTTTGAGAATGATTATTCTACCTTGGCTAAAGTCACAGGAACTGTTAGATACATTAAACATACTGTTCATACATCAGGATAGCTTGAAATTAGTGAAGCATTGTCGTTTTATTAACAAATCAGTCAATTGTTAAACATTCTTCATTTTTTTCAATCTTTCCTTTAAACTATGTTTTAACGGAAAGCACTTGAGATGGAAATAACGGAGATATATCTTTAAAAAAATTGCAAAAATTTTATTCTTTCTTTCGAATTTCTGTTTCTGTAGACTTTGACCAAAGTTGTGGTTTAAGATCATATTCTCTACAATAGTCTTCATATGTCTCTACAATAGTTCATATGTCTCTACATAGTTCATGCTTTGGAAATGGCTCTCGAGTTGTGATGACTAAAATAAATTAACTTTTTTGGTTCTCAGTGTTCAAGGGGTCCCTCAAGCGCAAATTATCGGGGAACTCGGGGCACCGCCCCGGCCTATTTACAGCACTTCTTTTGACAGTAATTGCAGTGCGTAATCCGCCTTTCTTATTCTTACTAAATCAAGAACTTGAAGTCACTTATGGTATTTGAACTGTAATTTATTCCTAACTTCTATAGAACATAAAGTTTCCCAATATTTCCAAACTCCGCCCGGGTCTATTTTCAAATAGTCTGATAAACCATAACAACAATGCTCACAAACACCAATCTTAGAAATAACTTCTGATAACATTTCCAAGTTCATTATAACATGTCCTAATGCTTCATCGGGTCCATGAAACTTAGTTATTTGCTCTTGTTCTTAATTATATGTATAACAAGTTTCTTCCCGAAAGTGCTATTAGAACTTGACAATTGTTCAGACCTACGATGAATTGGTGTATCACACATACCATCAATGTCATGGTTGCTAGTAGAAGAATTAGTATTATTATTTTTCTTTTTGTTCCCAAAATATTTCTTCTGGTTAAATTTCTTATTTTGACATTTTTAGTTACTAAATGAAAACCAAAAAAACATAACTATGATAATATTATTAACCTACTAATTTTGGGATACAAACATCATGTAAAACCAAATATTCTTGGAATAAAAACAAACTATGACAAATACAATTCACTTTTATTATGATCAAAGATAATAACATGTAAAACAAAATATTATTCTAACAATAAAAACAATATTTATCTTTTAAAAGTGAAAAAACAAAAGATTGTATTGTATGAGTAGATAAATGTACCCATTGAAAGACTGGCGAAATTTAACAAAACATATGACACTTGTATAAAATTAGAATCTTAAAAATAATCTTAGAGTAAAAAAGTAAATATATAATGAATCAGCAAATGTTAAATATTTTTTTTAAGATATAATAATAATATTTAGCACCGGTCTTACTACCCGTTCGGGTTATACGCTTTAAGTACTAATTACGCTAATGGATTAGGAATTGGGAAGGTTGGATTAGAGGAAGTGAACACTCATTTGCGTGGAGGTAGAGTGGAAAACCATTTAGGAACAACCCCCCCCCAGTTCACCCGACCAGATTCAACCTCGATCTCCCCATCCTCAGCGGTCGAGCTCAACACGACAAGCGCTTTAAGATATAAAAAATATTTTATATTTTTAAGTAGCACCCTTACCCCCTTTCATTTACCTTTTTTCTTTGTTGGCCCTAAACAGAACAAGGGCTAGGTAAAGATATGTATTTATGCCTGTGTATTAACCTTGGGAGCAAAGGACACATGTTTCAATATAAATTATATTATTTCGGATCAATTTATATTAGTTTAAGAAACTATGTGACTATTAGATTGATAATTCAGAAGTTTAAATAACTTAAGGAGCTGGTTAATTTTTTGAGAACCCGTGGCAGATACCATGACAATGAAAGAGGTACAATATGGAATCTACTACACCTCTTTAATACAATTTTAATAACTTATTTGTATTGTGTTTGAAATTTAAATAAACAAATTTTAATAACCTATTTGTGGTGTGTTTGAAAATGCTGGTGACATTATTTAAGGTTTCCGGCCAAACAATTTGTGTCAAATGATAATGAAAAATTGCAATTAGTAGGCTCATTCTTAAAAATTATACCTTTGACATTTTATCAATTAATTGACTCATAATTTGTATTGATATAGACCTATCTTATATTTGTCATTATTAATCATGTTGTAGAAATCCTCTGACATTATATTAGGGACATAAACAACACTGTACTGTTGTAAAAGGCTATGTAGCACAGTTACAATTTATCAATTTTAATTTCAATTTAGCTGTAACAATTAAAAAGTAGAGAGCCATCTTAATTCCTACGTAAGATATTAGCATAACTTAACTAACCCATATCGACCTATCTTTAAATCCAACCAGTCGACCTCAGTAGTTGTTGTGTAAAGTGCTCGCCTGAGACTTGACGTTCGTTGGTTCAAACCCAGCTGGGGTGGACAGATTTTTCTTGAGCGATAAAAATCTGTATCACAACTTTTGTCGAAGCGGGGAAAAAGCCGTTGGTCCCTTGTAAATTGTGGCATGTAAAATAATCATGGAAGGTAATTATGTGAAAATACCTTTTCTGACAAAACTGGTAGATCCTTTTGTGTTCACTTATAGAAGCCTTGTGTGCTAACATAATCAGTCCTTTCAGAAAGTGTACGTTAAATATCTCAAATGAATAGATTGGATATAAATGTATCCAACAAGAGACCCTAATCCAAGCTAGTATTATATTTGGTCATTGTACTATTAGTACACTCACCCGCCTCGGTGCGTAGTTGCTAACGCGCTTGTCGTGTTGAGCTCGACTGCTGAGGACGGAGAGATCGAGGTTCAAATCTCGGTCGGGTGAACTGGGGGGGTTTTTCCTAAATGGTTTTCCACTCTCCCTCCACCAAATGCGGGTTCACTTCCTCTAATTCAACCTTCCCAATTCCTAATCAATTAACGTAATTAGTACTTAAAGCGTATAACCCGAACGGGTAGTAAGACGCGGTGCTAAATATTATTATTATTAGTAGTAGTAGTACACTCCACTCACTAAATTAAAATGTGTTAAAATATCCTACATTTGATTTGTGAGTTTGTTTATTCAAACACAGCTAAGCATAAAGCCTAACCCAAACAAGTAGTAAGACGCAGTATTAAAAAAATAGTTCCTTTTAAACTCGCGCTTTAGTCGTGGGATCTGCATTGGTCATTAGTGTACACACTCAATAGGTTACCTATAAGATGCTTTTTTTTTTAACGTGGCGTTTTGCTACGGTTCAGATTATACACATATGTATTAAGTTTACTAATCAGTTTGGGATAAGGAAGGTCAAATTCAGAGAAAGTGTAGCTGCATTTGCATGAATAGAGAGGGGGAAATCATTTAGGGAGAACCACCCTTGGTACACCCAAACCGTCTTCAACAGTCTAGTTTGTTGCAAGAGAAGCATATTCTATTCTGTTCCTGTCGATCTCTCCAAGTTTCTTCCTCTACCACGTGTCTCCAGTCCGTTCCTGTCGATCTCTCCAAGTTTCTTCCTCTACCACGTGTCTCCAGTTCGCTCCTGTCGATCTCTCCAAGTTTCTTCCTCTACCACGTGTCTCCAGTTCGCTCCTGTCGATCTCTCCAAGTTTCTTCCTCTACCACGTGTCTCCAGTCCGTTCCTGTCGATCTCTCCAAGTTTCTTCCTCTACCACGTGTCTCCAGTCCGTTCCTGTCGATCTCTCCAAGTTTCTTCCTCTTCCACGGTCTCCAGTCCGCTCCTGTCGATCTCTCCAAGTTTCTTCCTCTACCACGTGTCTGCAGTTCGCTCCTGTCGATCTCTCCAAGTTTCTTCCCTTACTTACTAGTGTCTCCAGTTCGCTCCTTTATCCTCCATGTCCTCCTGCGCTTGGTATTGATCAAAAATACAAAATTGTCAAAAGGTATTATAATTTTCTTTATTGTGGTATATGAGTATTTGCGATTTTACCGCTGGCCTGTTGTGGAAATGTTCGGCATCATTGTTATATGCGGTTGGTCTTTTGTTGAAGGATGTGGGGTGGAGGGAGTTCAGAAGGCGGGGAAGGGGGCACACCTCCCGCTAACTATACAGAGGTGAAAGACTTGGAGGCCCACTTTGAAAAACAGCACTCGGAGGTCGCTCGGATGAGGGAGCTGGTCGCCTTAAAAGATCAACAGCAGGCCGCCAAGGTCAAACAAGTTCAGGTACAGTACAGTCATTTATTTATTATATTCATCAGAGCGTGTATGTTAAAACCCTGACCTAAGGTAGGCCTAGAACACTCTTGCTTCCTCTACTATCTCATGTACTCCCTGTACCCCAACTCTTCCTCGGATAGCTTCATTTCTAATCTTGTTTCTCTCAGTGACAGCTAACGTGCTCCTCACAAACTTCATTCCCATGGCCTCCACTTTCCTAGTCTCTCTTACATTCACTGTCCATGTTTCTGTTACATGTGTGACAATAAATACAAAGTACTTTCTGTCCAATACCTCTTTACACTTAAAGGGCACTTCCCTGCTATCCTCATTTCATCAAATACTCTCTACTTACACCTTTCTCGATGGTGACCTGGCGATCTAGGGGTAAGGTTTCGGACTTCTGTGCTGGCGGCCGGGGTTCAATCCTCGGTCCCGGCACAGATTTATCTGATTTCCAAACCCTTCCTTCACCTCTGACAAGACATCTTGTGAATGTGGGGAATGCCAAGCCTCCACCGTGGTTCGGATTCCACGTTAAACTGTAGGTCCTCCATTTCATCTCACAATCACCATAACATTACACATTAGCGTAAGTGCGTATAACCCGAACGGGTAGTAAGACGCGGTGCTAATAATAAATAATAATAATATAAATATTAACAAACAAAAAATTTATATTTCCTAAAAGACCTTTCCTGTGAAAATTGATCCTTATATCAAGAGTATCTATCTCACTTGTGATTAGGAAGAATTTTTACTTTTTTTTTTCAGTTTAGTGCTAATAAATTTGTTTTTTAAAGTATTTATTTAATCCTTATAGGAATACGCAACGAAGCTATCACAAATTAAGAGTCGTTCAAAAGCGTCAAAACGTAGTTTGAATACCGACACACCAAAGACTCAAACTCCAATTAAGGTTGCCGAGAACGCTCAACAAGAAATGGTGACCAACGACACAGGGAGGGAAGAATCGTTTGCTAAAGAAATAGAACCAAGCCAACAAATGCCGGCGTCAAGCAAAAAAGTCAATAAATCACAGCATGGAAACCTTAACTTGTTAAGAAAGAAGCTCGAAGAAAACAGGTCAGTTTGTAAGAATTTTTTCAAAATTTCCTTTTTCCTTTGAAATGTTCTCACAATCTATTTACGTTAGTAAATGACTAAATTTATCCAAATCAATGGCTACAATTTTACATATATTATTTTAATCTTAAATTTTCTTTTTAATTTTTAATTTTCAAATCTTTAAAAAGTCGCACTTTTTAATTAAAGTGAAAATATTTAAAATTGAGTTTTAAAAAAAATTGATCAATATTGTGCTACTGACAAAATATGATATTTTGTCATTTGTCATAAACAACAAAGAGAAAACTTTTTAGTCAATTAAATACATTAATACCTGCCTTGGTGGTGTAGTTAGTTAACACTCTGGTTTCCTGTTGAGCTAGACTGCTGAGGACAGGGAGGTCGAGGTTTGAATCTCGGTCGGGTGAACGGTGGGGGGTTTTTCCTAAATGGTTTTCCATTCTACCTCCATGCAAATGCGGGTTCACTTCCTCTAAATTCAACTCTCCCAATTTCTAACCCATTAGTGTAAATGAGTACTGAAGGGTATAACCCGAACGGGAATATTATATTGTATATCTTTACTTATTAAAGAATTGAATATATTCTTAAAAAGAGTACATATTGGTTTTATATTCTAGAGTGAAATTTGAACAACGAGGCAAGGAAATGACAGAGAATAAGAAGGGGATTGAAGAAATGGTGACTCAGCTAAATATCAGTTGACGAGAGAGACCAGATTATCGAGGCCTTCAGAGTAGCAAGCCTCAGCCTGTGGCCCTTCCTGAATCTTACAGAGACTACTCAAGCTACTGTAAGTCTCGACTCATTGGTTTATCTTATACTTAAAATATCCTGAAAATTGAAAATGACACCTGGCACGGATCGAACCGGACCTTCGCTTAGTACGGGTTCGATTCCTTTTCCAGTGTCATTTTTCAATTTCAGGATAGATATCTAGAGGTGCTATCCTCACCAAAATGCATAGATGATAGCTTCGGCTATCTATTCATTTTTATACTTAAACGCAGAGCTGTAGAGATGGTACACCAAGACTTCGACTCCTACGACTGTGTTTTTCTACTCTCAGACTCTGACTTTGACTCCTTCATAAATGGCTAAAATATATTACAGTAAACTCTCGATAACTCATACTTTAGGGGGGGGGGGGGGGGGGGGGGGGGTTTGTCCAAGTTACGAAAAGTCCGTCTTATAGAGGGGAAATAAAGTTTTGACTAAGGAATGAAAACTAATACTTTGTCTATAGTAATATTATACTTTAATGTGACGGAATAAACAATACACAAATAGCACAGGTAGGTACTAGAATGGGTAAGGTTGAGATTACAATAGGCCTAGTACTTGCAAATTATCTATATATTGTACTCTGTGTGCGGGGGCGAGATGAAAGGGGTAGTAACACTGCTTTGCAAGATCTCCGCCAGCTCCCAGCATTACACTACTTCTACAACATGTTTAGCCTGCCAGTATGAAGCTGGCTTCTTACTATATACAATTTTACTTTCGGAAAATTTTGTCGGAATTAAACAAAATTCGAAATATTGGGGTCTGAGCTATCGTGAGTTGACTTTAATACTGTAATTAGTAATAACAAATTTACTTCATTAAAATGTTCCAATACAGATTATTTCATGGGAAGCTACTTCGACACTGTGGATTTATATTTATTTATATCATGTGATCGTCTCAATAAGAAGAATGGAGACTATTAAGTACACTGTATTGTACAGTACACGTTATTATGTACTTTATTTAGTGTTGGTAATGTCATACTGTGGATAATTTAGCAATTAAATTCTATGATATTTATGTATGTTACATAAATATCACATTATATAGTAGTTCGGTATTATCTGCGGTTTCACGTAACGGCGGTAGATCTAGGAATGTATTACCCGCGGGCGGATTTGGGGGACCTACGTGTTTGATTTGGCTATTGTGATCAAAGGCAGATATTTTAAATTTAGCCATAATTCTTCTATCTATCACTATGCCACTTTGTGAGTAGATTTTTTCCCATTTCTAGCATAAAAAAATTCCTTTTATTTACCAACATTTCACACTGAAATCCAAGTTTTTATTCATCAAAATACAATCAATTTATTTGCCACGAATCAGGGTATCAAATCAAGTTTGATTAAAATGTGCAAATCCTATATAAATATTTATTTTTAAGAAGTTTATTTTTATTTTCTATTTAGAGTGAAATGGTATTTAAGATATTGATATTAATAATCTCGTTTATATAACCATGGAGAGTCATAGAAATTGTAAAACACACAAAAAAAGTCCTATTCTCAATAGTGCATTTACATGCTTAGCTAAAGTCTTGTGTTTGATTCCTAGCACAGTTAGAAAATTGATAATTTATTAAATCAAGGCTTCCACTTTCACAGTGGTAATTTACTTGCCTTAGGACTGGGTGTTGTGTCTGTTTATAAATTAAATCAGTCTGTAACTTATGTTAAAAAAAAGACTAACTTAAGTGTTAAGTCAGTCAAAAAAGTGCATGTCGAGTGCTTTTGATAAACATAAATATAACTAATTAGACATTGCTACCTGTATCATTTAAAAGTAAAATTTATTTTGAAGAACCATTGTTTTTATTTATTCGAGGTATTTTATGTGCACTTTCTGAAACAACTGATTATATCACCACATGACATATAAACTAACTTAAAACTTGAACAGACACAACATCCAGCCCCCACGGCCGTTAAATCATCACTATGAAACAAGGAAACCCACATTTTACCAATGATAATTTTTTTGACTATGCCATGAATTGAACTAAGGATACTTATCTCATTAAACAGACAGACTGGCGAAGGTGTTGAATGACCCATTGTCAGTGTGTGTGTTTTTTTTTTTTTTTTTTTTAAATAAAGTTCACTAATCAAATATATTGTTATTCCTCCTACAGGAGAGTCAAACCTCTGATCTCATCCAACAAAATCCTCTTATGGAACAGATTCATATGTGCCAACAGCAGATGCAAGAAATGGCCGAACAAATGGCGTCCAAAGACAATAGGATTTTGGAGTTAAACAACAATATTGTCGATCTACAGAATAATATTTTTGACCTTCACGAAAATCTGAAAGAGAAAGATTTGGTGATCGATGCCCGGACGAAAGCGATAACGTTGATGTCCGAGGACCTATCGCGGAAAGGTAAAACACTTTGGACACCTTGGATGAGACTCGTCATCAGATGAGGATCATGCAGCAGAATTTTGTTGGTTTGGAAACTAAACTGAAGGTAGAAAAGGAAAAACTGAACAAGGAAATTGAAGAAAAGGATAAAAGGTAAGTGTTTCCTTTAATTACCTACCTAACTTGTGGTTGTAATGTTATTAAAATGCTAGAGTAGAATGTAAACTATTAGTTTATTCTCCAATTCATGAAATTTGTGAAGAGCAGTGACATACCTTAAAGTCATGACTCTCGCAATCGACTAGACTTAGAGTCATGACTATCTGACCTAAACAGGACCCACCCACTTTGGTGGCAGCATGGTTTAAGGCGCTACTCTCACAATCGACTAGACTTCCAAAGACGAGATCATGATTCAATCCTGGTCGGGTATACTGAAGGTGGTTTTTTCCTCTCTCCCTCCAAGTAAATGCGGGTACACTTCCTCTTAATTTAACTATCCTAATACCCAACACATTATGTTGTAATTAATAAATAAGGTATAACCCGAACAGATAGTAAGACTGGTGTTAAAAAAACTTACAGGTGGTCGAAGTAACTGAAATGTTGGATAATACAGAAACAAGGGAAGGGAATAGAACGAAACTTATTAAAATTAAATTAAAGTCCAGAAAAAATATATATATATATTCTGCACTTTATACTTTTAGAGTGTGTGTGTGTGTGTGTGTTTGTGTGTATATATATATACACACACACACGCTCTAAAAGTATAAATTATGCCATAAATTACAAAACTATTATTTTATTCATGTAAACAGAGCATAGGACTTAAATGTAACTTTTATTATATATTGTAGAATGCAAAATGCAAAAGTGACTTTTTAAGAAATTGGTGATTGACGTTTGTTTCCCAGCTTTGCTTCTCTTCCTTGTGGCAATATCACGCCAATAGTACATAATATAATTAGATATATGTTGGCTAAAACAGAGTATCAAATAGAATGAAATGTCAGAGGGCCAGGTGAAAATAGGGTTGACGTCCCTTCCCCACCCTCCAAGCTAATGTAGGTACATTCTCTCCAAACTACTTTCATCATCGCTTCTTGTTTTAAGCAAAGTAATTAAAAAAATAATTTATATACTTCATATTAACCTTTATGTCACGGATAAACAGGATTAGGCATGAAGTTGCCTGGACAAGAGTTGGGTTACATGTGATGGTACGGTCGTGTAATGAGGTTGGAGAAGGAGAGGATACCAAAGAGAATGGATGGAGATGAAGTATATAGGAAAAAGACTGCAAAGAAGACCAATAAAGAGATTGGAGGTGCAGATAACAACAAGTGTGTGAGTGGGAGAAGAAGAATAGTCGAAAGAAAAAGGGAGGGAGTTGGAGGAATTGTTATACTAAACTTACTCGGCCACACGCTGGAAACAGATACTGTTGGTGGTGATTATTATTATAAATGCTAAAATATTTGTTCTCGATTGTGTTTCAGGCTTGCTCATTTCGAAGAAATCAATCGGCAACTGGAGTCGACCAGATTCGACTTGAGCACGCGAAATGCTGAGCTGCAGGAGAAGGTGGTGCACCTACAGGAACTTACCACCAGGCTTCAGAGTCGTAACTCGGAGCTCGAGCTCGGCCTGGAAGAGAAAGCGACGCGGGCAAGGGCGATGTTGGTCAATTGACTGAGCAGCTAGATGCCGCCAACAAGCAGCTCATTAAGGTCAAGGCTCAACATGCCAGCAAGATCAAGAACCTCAAAAAACAACTCGACAGTCTAAAAAAGGTGGGTCGTTGAAGTACGCCACCTGACATTACTTTCTAAGTTGGTCCGCAATGGCTTGTTGAGAGATGTTCAAGTCAGGTCTCTGCAACCTTTTTGATATCTACCCCGAAAATTACTATGATGTGTTTATTCTGTTTTAATCTTCTGGTAGGTGCATAGGCCTTGCCCTTAAATCCTCCTTTAATTGTTTCTTAAATAAATAAAGCCATTTGGTGCCCTTTTCTTTATGATTAACTGTTTGTCATGTTTATGTATCGTTCAAGAAAATGTGTTGGTATACTAACCCGATGTTTCAGGTGTCGGATGCGAACGAGGAGATCACTAGACTCCAGAACAAAGTTGCCGAGCTGGAAGAGGACAAAGGTAACCTTCAGTTACATCTGGTAGACTTTGACGAATTGAAAGGTAAAGAAATAATGTTTTCTCATGTTCTCCAGAACATCGGGTGGTTTCTTTATGTAGGGGTTATGGTTCGGAGAAATGGTTGGTTATGGAAGGAGCTTTTGTTTGTGAATTTAATATTTGTTTGTGTTAACGCGCCTTATTGTGCAATTTATCAACAAATTGCACTTATTAAAAGAATGATAGGGGCTATTTAAGGATGTGCACCAATATTTGACTGGAGAAAGAAAATACCTGACAAAGGTATAAAAAACTCGTATTCCACGAAAGTTTGAACTCTGACTCCCCTGGTTATCTGGTTATGTATCATTGTATATAAAAATTAAAGTCCTAGTGAATTTATTTAATCCTTTTTTAAGGCACTCAATATAATCTTGGTCATGGTTTATTAAAACTTTAATGATGGATATTAACTTTGGTTACGTAAACAATCGTCTCTAAATACATCTTTCCATTAAATTTGATATAAAAAATAGCCCCTGGAGACTGGAATCAAATCCAGGGCCTTTGTTTTATCACACCAATGCTCTACCACTGAGTTACCAGTAATTGTCTCGTACTCAGGGTAATTCTTCACTCATAGCTTAAGGCGTAGTTTGTGAAATTACCACTGTCAATTAACTTTGGAACTCTCGCACCCTGTCTGCTTTCGCACCCATTCGTTTTCATAGGAACTTGCTTATTATGTATGATAATTAAGATGACTCATGGTGATCATACGGCCAGGCGCATGTACAAAATTTTATTGTATGCTGTAAATAATGTGTCTGTAGCAATTTTGCCATTTTTTTAATTTCTTTCATAAACATCTCTTAAAAATATTAGGGTTGTACATTTTTTGCCTGTTTGCTCTGCTTTGTTAAACAATTTTGGTACAAGACTTTTTTTTTTTAATTCTGGCGTTCTTAGGAATATAATTTGTTGGGTAATAAGCCGATCATTTAGTCCAGGGGTCGGCAACAATACCCCCGTCCCTCCCCCCAATCGACTTTTACATTTATCAAAGGTCTCGAGAACCCCTTCGTTTCTTCACTTTACTCTATTTTTATTTTTTTTACATCTTGTATTTATTCCTTAATTCAACATTTCCTCAAATACTTATCTCCCTGCCTTTTATAGAAAATAAATAAAATTTACACTCCGTTTACCGCTATGATAGTAGTCTTACCTTGGCAAATTACACTATGGCTCTATCTTATAACCTGTACTGTAGTGGAATAATGCAAGGTAAGCTTGTCTTTTTGTGACAGTATAGTTTTATTACACAATCGACTGAAAATTGCTATTTTAGGGTCAGTTGGTGGGCTTGGCAGACTGATGTGCAATTATAATACCTTCTGGCTCAGTGAGGAAAGCAAGGGGAAACTACCTCACTCCTCATTTTCCTAGTACTCCTCTTCAGTTCTGCCTCTGCTTTACAGCTGACGTAACTGTTGAGGATCCAACCAACCTTTGGGTTGAGAACTATACATACTTGCATAAAATGACAAAATTGAAGGGAAATTATCATGGTATGTGAAGTCCACATTTTCAATCTGAATTGATTAAAGTGGACCCTCCCACATTCAACCTTTGAATATCTCTCTCCTCGGCTTATCCTATTGTTCTGCTCCGGTGTTTGTCTGTACTTATCTGTGAGTTATTGCTGTTTCATTGTTTTCATTTGGTGGCTAAAGAAATGTAGAGACTTAGCAGCCAAGGCCAGGATATCATCTTTAAAATAGAAAAATAATGTAGACTTTTTTTCACCAGCAATAAATTTATGTTTCTTGATCAAATATATATATAATATATATATATAATATATAATATCCCTCTCTCTTCTTGTGAAATAGTCTCAAAGCAAAATCTAAGCTATAATATTTTGTGTTGGTTTTTTATATTACTGAACAAATATTATATTGGGGATATTTATATAGCCTATAACTTTATGTACTAAAATGACTTGGATTTTTTTTTTTTTTTTGTACAATTGTTTGTAATATTTTGTTTTAATATGTTAAATCATCAACACATGCAATTCACTTATTTCAGATTTGTCCGTATGAATATTGATTTGTAATATATACAACAGTTAAAAAATGTGATTAAATGGTCATGAAGTGAATATCTTAGCTCTCATTGTTTTGATTGGCGAAGCTTCGTAATTGTCAGTTGTTGTTTTTTTTTCTTTTTTTTTAAATCAAAGTTGAAGCTGACATTTTTTTCGGCATCAAATTAAAATTTTGACGCTTTACACACCCTTTAAAATAATAAATTAACTTAAAAAAAATTACCTTGGTTTATATAAATGCAATAGGTACTACATAAAGAATCACAAATGTTGGTAGTACCAAACCTTATTTAACAACTTAAAAAAAAAAAAAAAAAAAGCTCAATATTTTCACTTTAATTAAAACTATACATTTTTTAAGATTCGAGGATTCAAATTTTAGATTTATATCTCCCTTACACATACCATGTTATTTTAAGATGCTTATTCCACTTATTTTTATAAAAACTCTACAGTTTTCAAATTTGGTGTGTGAATAGTTTAAACTTGTCTTGGCTGTTCTTTACTTTAGGTAGGAAAATAAATACTAATGATAAATTGTTTTTTGTATTTAGATGTGTTGTTTATTTTTGCGATTTGAACCGTAACTGTGAATTGTTCTGAATGGCAGTGTGTGCATGTGCGCAGTTTCAGATTCTCGATGGCAGCAACGTGAAGCCGAGCTAGAAGAGCGCATCCAACAGCAAAACCAAGATCTAGACAGTCATATCCACATGATCTCGCTGTTGGAAGCAGATAAGGTTGAGCTGCTTCAAAGTAAGTTTTATAACACCTCATCCATTCAAATACATAACGATACTCTTCTCTTTCAATCAACTTTCCGACATCTTTTTCTCAGTGGCCGCATGGCTTAAGGCGTCACTCTCGCGATAGACTAGACCGCCGATGACGGGGAGATCGAGGTTTTAATCCTGGTCGAATGTGCTGAGGTTTTTTTTGTTTGTTTTTTTTCCTAAATGGTTTTTCACTTTCCCTTCACACAAATGTGAATACTTTTCCTATTATTTCAGCCTCCCTCATCCCTATCTCATTAACATAATTAGTATGTTTGCGTATAACCTGAACAAGTAGTAAGAAACGATGCAAAAAAAATTCGACCCTAATTCATTCTTTAGTGCTAGGGGCTTGCAAAAGTGGTATTTTTTTGTTATCTTGTTGAGGATCAGAAAATAAGTAATCTATTTTATCGGGCAAGATTGGGTGTGGGAAATTCTCATGGTTTCATATATATTAATTATTGAGGTGGGTTTAAAGGAAACTGGATTACCCGGTTCCAGTGGATAAACAATCTAAGGCATCGCGCTCGTGTTAGATTAGCTTGCTGAAGAGAAAGAGATCAGGATTTTAATCCCATTCAGGTCTGTTGATGGTGGTATTTCCTAAATGGTGTTCCACTCTTCCTCCACACAAATGTGGCTACACTTCCTGTTAATATAACCTTTCCTAATCCCTAATACCATTGGTGTAACTAGTATATAAGCTTATAATCCGAACAGGTAGAAAGACGCTGTGCTAAAAATTTACATACATATATCCTTTGCTAATATACAATGTATGTGTTTATTTACAGATGTGCAGAAACACAAGGAACATGTTTCTTCCGTTGAAGAACAAATTAATGAACTGAAAGCATCATTGTCCGAAGTAGAAAATCTAAAGGTGACACTAGAAATTAAAGCAGTTCAACTGGAAGAACAAGTAGACATCTTGAGTAGAGAAAAGGCCGAGTTGATCGAAGAAGTGAAAACTGCCAAGGACCAGCTAAATCTTATTCAACAAGAGAAAACCGTGGATCTTGGTGAGGCCTTGGATACACCAAGAGATGATGAGACTGAGAATAAAACTGAAAACCTAGTGGGTAAAAATGAGAAAGATTCAAACAATTTGGAGGTTGTTTTAAGAGGCCTTGAGTCTGAACTAATCGAAGCAAAACTGTGACGGACGAACAGAAAGATATCATGTCTGATTTAAGCTTCAAGCTGGAATCTAAAGAAGAAGAACTTGAAATGCAGAGAGACATTATTTGTAAGTTGGAACAGTTGAGCGAAGTAGAAAAGGTAGGTGAAGAAGATGGAAATAGAATCACTGAGATTGTCAAAGATTTGAACGAGATGGCAGAAGATTTGGAAGAGTGGAAAAATCGTTGCGCGGAAGTGGAGAGCAGATTAAGAACCTTAGAAACCGAAAAGACTAGTCTTGAAAATCGTTTTGAGGAAGTTAAAAATGAGAATAAAACACTCAATTCACAATTGCAGGAACAGAAAACGTTTGCCGACACTTTGACCGATAAATTAAAAGATCAAAATGATGCTATTTTAAATCGTGATGAGAAGATATCACATCTTCAAGACTTGATTGACAAGAATGGCCATTTGTTGGAAGCGAGGGAGAAGGCGCTTCAGGAGCTTCATGTGATGTTGAAAACGGTTCAAGACGATTTCAATACGAGACGTTTAGAGCTGGAAAATATAGTATCAATATATGAGAATGATATAGTTCAATTGAAATCAAATATATCAAAAATGGAATCTGTTCTCGAAGAGAAAAGGTTGGAGATGGTGTCCATGGGCGAAAAGTTACAAAATCAAGGTTTTGAGTGTGACAAATTACAGACAAACATACAAGAGATGCAACTCATAATTGATGAAAATAATAACACTATACAGAGGTTACAACAAGAGGTTAATACCCTGAAAAATGAATCGGCGAGTAAAACTGAATACATAGAAAAATTACAAGTGGGTTTAAAAGATGCCCAGGAAGTAGAAACCCAGCTGGAACAGACTACCTCCAGCTTGAAGAATACTTCTGAGGAGTTGGAGTGCTTAAAACAGGAAGTGGTGACCAAAAATACAGAACTTTCTGTACTTACTCAAAAGTTCAATGAACTAGAGATTAAAAGTAGTGAGAGAACTGAAAAAATCAAACGATTGACTGCCAGTTTGAAAGCAAAAGCAATTGCAGTGAAAGCTTTTGAAGAAAAAATGAAACAATATGAATTTATTGTCAAAGATAAGGAAACCGCAATCGCTGAATTAATTTTGCAAGTGGAGAGTAAAAACATTGTTGTCGAAGATACGGAAACCTTGAAAACGAATCTGGAAGAAAGAACGGCTTCTCTAAATAAATTGTCAGAACTTTTTGAGGAACAGAATCAAGCTTACAAAACGGAACAAGGCAAAGCTCAAAACTTGGCGGAAGAAGTGTCTAAAATGAAGGAAACTATTGAACACTTAGAAAATGCTCAAAAGATTCACGCAGAGGAGGCGAAACAATCTGAGGAAAGTCACGTTATTCTTATAGGTAAAATTTCTCATTTAGAAAAAGAGATCGGTACCTACAGATAGAGCTGAGGAACAAGGGCAGTGAGGTTGAACTAACAAAAGATGAACATGCTAGATTGGAAGAAGATTGTTACATCGAAAGACAAAGAAGTGCCGAGCTGCAAGCTAAAATAACTGCACTCATGAATACAATAGAAATGCTTAAAACATCGAGGAACAAAGATGAACATCGTGTTGCTGAACTTGAAGATGAAGTATTAAGTAAAGATGTGGATTACATACAAGCGTTGGTACACGCAGAAGGCTTACAGAATGTACTTACAGAAACAGAAGTACAACTTGATAAAAGTATTGGCAGTAACAATAGATCAAAAGGGAAATTCAGGGAGATTGAATTAATGAAAGATGAACATGACAGATTGGAAGAAGAGTGTTACATCGAAAGACAAAGAAGTGCAGAGTTGCAAGCTAAAATAACTGCACTCACAAATAAAATAGAAACTCTCAAAACATTAAATAACAAAGAAGAACATCGCTTCACTCAACTTGAAGAGGAAGTCGCAACTAAAGATGTGGCTTACATACAAGCATTGAGTCATGCTGAAGGTTTGCAGAATGTACTTACAGAAACAGAAAGGCAGCTTAGTATAAATATTACTAGCAAAGATGAAGAGAATGTCAGTCAACTTCGGATGGAAATTACAGCTCGAGATGGGAGAATACTAGAATTGGAAGAACAGATCGGCAAGATAGAAGAAAGATACCAACAAACTGTGTCCGCGGCGGAGGCCAAGATTCAAGAGAAAGAGATTGTGATAGAGTCTTTGGAACAAGAGTTGGTGAAAAGCGGGACCAAGGTCAGTCGCTTGAGAACAGTCTGTCAGAAGTGGAGGAGAGGCGTAAGTCATTGGAAGGCAAGGCTGAGGTACTCGGGGAACGACTGCAGGAATCCGATAGGAAGACTGAGGAGGTGGTCGAGAATGAGGGAATGTTGGAACATAAACTGGCGCTACTCTTAGTGACAGAGACACATTTGAAACATAAACTGGAAGAGATGAAAGAGAATAATGAAGAACTGGAGGAAAAAATGAGAGTTATGTCAGACGTTAAATAAAGAGTTACATAAGAACTTGACCAACCTGGAGAGTAGTTCCAAAGGATTGCAAAGAGAAATTGAACGATTATCTGAAATTGAGTCGGCATTTAATGAAGAATCTGCTAAGGTTGAAGTTCTAAATACAGAACTGAGACACATTGCGCAAGAAAATGAAAGGCGATCAAAGATAAAGTGGACGAGGTGAAGATGTATTCATATAGTTTGGAATCGGATTTAAAATCTGCGCATGAAAAACTGGAAGTTGCAGAAACTGAAAGAAAAGAACTGTCTGAAAATGTTGAATATTTGAACTCAAGATTAATTCAAGTTGAAGAAAAAATTAGTGCTTACTCGGAGGAATGGGAAAGCAAGCTGTTGGAGAAAGAAAATGAGATCACCCAACTTCAAGAAGAGAAGAAAAAGCTTAGAATACAGTTTGAAGACAAAATTACATTACTTAAAAGTGAGCTTGAAAAAAGCGATCAAACAGAAACTAAACCAAAGGAAACTGAAGTTGAGAATCAAACACTAGATTTAAGTGTGAAAGTCGCTCAGTTAAATGATTTGCTAGGACAAAAGGAAAAAGAAATAAAAAATTATCAAACCAGATTACTTCAGTTACAGTTTGGCGGGAAAGTTCAAGCACCAACAGAAAAGATACAAGACAATGTGAACCTCAAGAAGATTTCTGAGCTTGAAACCATCAATCATGAATTAGAAGTGACACTGTCAACTATCAAAGAACAGTTGTCAAATTCCCTCAACGAGCTGGAAGCTGTCAAAACACAAGTGAAAACCTATAAGGACGAGGTGACATCTCTTCAAGAAACAATAGAAACCTTACAAAAAGAAACAAATATTAAAAATGAAGAACAATTGTTAAAGAGTTTTAGTGAAACAGATATTCAAGAACGTTTAGATAGTTTGCGCAAAGACTATGAGTATAAATTATTGGCGTTGGAACAAGAGAAAACTGAACTGTATAGAGAAATGTTAAGGGAAAAAGTTAGGCCTGAAATTGAAAATATTGTTACGCTGGCCAAACAGCGTATTCAAAACATGAACAATGATATAATTGAAACAATTGATGTTGAAAAAACTCCTGTTAAGAGGAAACAAAAAAGGTTAGCTTTGACGAATCTACTTATAATTGGGATGAGCCTGTTACGAAATGGGAAAATCAGGTCGTCAATTCAGAACAACACAGGTTCTCATATTCTAACTTTCAAGAACCTAGTGTGCAAGCAATAAAATTTGATGACATGTTTGTAAATAAACAAAATACAGAGCAAACTATAAACATGTCTATGGATACTGTGAGCTATCCACTTCACGCCGCCCCCTCTTTGGAGGATTTTCAAAAGCAAATAAATCAATTAGAGGAAAAATTATCTGTCATCAAAGCAGAAAGAGACGAGGCTATCTCTCAGCTCAAACAACTTTCTTTGAAAATCCAAGAGTCACATCAGCAGGAATTGTCTGCTGAAGGTCCTATTCCTGTTGTAGAAGAAGTTGTAGCAAAACTTCTGCTTATTTAACTTATCAACCCAATGAGTTGCAACCTGTTCAGGAAGAGATACTTGTTCCCACAATAGATAGTGTTAGTTTGCAAGGACAGGAACATTCACAACTGAAAACATTCACCTTCTTCCAAGACGGTGACCATAGCCAAGACTTTATACAGATCACTCCTCAGGAGTCGAGCTGGAACGAAGGGGCGGCAAGCGAGGATGATGGCTGGGGTTGGGGATCCGACGAAGCCAGGCTTGAAGAAGAGCATTTGCAACTAAAACAACAACAAAGTGTGGAGAAGGAGGTCCCACTTTCCAACGAGGACTCTAACGGAAAACTTTCACAATTAGAGACCCAAATCAAATTGCTTGTGTTTGAAAAAGAAGTACTCGCTGAAGATGTGAAAGCTTCGCAAGTTCGTTGCGGGAAACTTTTGAAGAAATTAAAAGACCTTAAAATTAAAAATGATAATTTGCTCAAGGAAAATTTAGAACTTACTCAGAAAAGCTCTGGGATGGGTTTTGGTGATCTAGACTCTGCCATTGAGGAAGAATTGAAAATTAGAATTGATTCTTTGGAAAAGGAGTTGAAAGAAGTGAAGACTGAATGTGACTCAACAAAACAGGAAAGGGAAGGCTTACTGAAAAGGATTGACGTGTTGACATCTGCCAATGAAAGGTTTGTAGAGTTAAAAGAAAGACAAGACATTGATGTAGAAATTTGTCAAAGGAAAAACAAGGAATTCTGCAACCGTATACAAGCCCTGGAATGGAAGATAGAAGAGTTGAGGGAAGAAAAGGCGTCTGAAGATCCCAAAACAGGTGAGGGACCTTGGGAAACTGTGAAAACTGACGCAAGTACAGAAACCAAAGTTCAAGAAAACCTTGGTAAAGTTCAAGAGCTACAAGAACAGTTATCAGCACTGGCTTTGGATAACGAGCAACTTCAAAATCTATTAGAACAACAAAGAGACATGAGATTAACAGCCGAGGCGGCCATGGCCGTGTTACAAGCACAACTGGCATCATCCGTTGATTCTACTCAAACCCTCAACTCGGACAACCAGCTGCAAATTGCCAGTTTAGTAGAGGAAAATTCAAAATTGAAAGAAATCTGTCGATTCTTACAACAGCAAGTTGAAGACTTGCATTCTGCTCAAGGCAATTTTCAGCACTTGCTAAACGATAAAGAATCTTTGGCGCTAGAGAACAGTCGATTAACAGGTGAGCTCAACAACTTACAAAATGTATATTATGCGTTGAAAACAGAGTATGAATGCATTCAGGCTCAATTCGAAGAAAAGATGTCAATGATTGCTAGAGATAATGAGGGATTCCATAACTTAAAGAATGATTATGAAGAAAGAATTGAATTATTAGGTAAAGAGAAAGCCGAACTGGAGGGTCGCTACAATGAAGTAATGAAGGAACACTATACATTGACTGATGAGTATAGGAGAGTAAGTGTTGAGGTACAAGAACTAAATGAAAAATGTGCGAGGCTCACAACGGAAAATCAATCCTTATCGGACACAATTGCCACTAAAGAAAGTGAAGTGTTATCTTTAGTACATTTAAAAGATGAACTTCAATCAAATTGTGAGCAAAGGAATCATGAACTAGAATCTAAATATGAGCAAGAAATCGAAAGATTGAGGAAAGAACAAACCCATGTTCAGGAAAGTGTTTTATACGTCCCTACGAACGAGCCAATTGTGCAGGTGTCGAAACTTTCAAAACATTCACAATGAGCGGACCCAGCGATAAACTCACCGACTTCCATTCTGGAATAAATAGTCCGACGAAGATGTCCTTAAGCTGCAATCTGAAGTTCAAAGAAAGACGGCTGAGATAGAGTCTTTGTTGCAAACTATTGAAAGTTTGAAGTTTGAGAAAGAAGAATTGAACAGGACTTCAAAGCAGCTATTAAACGCCTGAGTGACGAGCTTGATTCCGCTAACTGTAGCATTTCCACAGAAAGAGAACATCACAAAGAAGCCCTGGGTCGCTTGCAGGAAGAATTGCAACAGCGTGATGTGCAACTAAATAATTTGCAAGAGCAAATAATGAACATGTCTAGTAATAAAAATGAATCATTGTCTAGTCTAGAAAAGCAAATTCATGAACTAAAAATTCAACTTGAAAACAAAGATAAAGACATATTGTGGTACTTACAAAATAATGATGAACAATCAAGAAAAGAGAGCCAGTTGATGGGCTTATTAAATTTGAAAGAACAAGAGATTGAAACAATAAAACTTGAAGTATCGGGAAAAGAAAGAGAATTGATTGAAGCTTTAGGGATGCGAGAACAAGATATTGAAAACTTAAAAATCCAAATGATGGAAAGAGAGAGAGAAGTCGAAGAAACCAATACTGTAAAAGACGAGGACATCCAGAATCTTCAAATTCAGCTGCAAGAGCGTAATCGAATGTTGGACGAGAGTCTAGGAACAAAAGAGGAAGACATTCACAACTTACGTTTGCAGGTCTCGGAGAAGGACAAGAAGATCTACGAACTCTCCCGAACCTTGGAGGAAGAGGCGCAGCAACTGACGGAACTACGGAAACTACTCGGGGAAAGGGAGTTTGAAATCAGAGAGCTGAAGAACGAGCTCCAGGAAAAGGAGGCAGAGCATTCGAGGCTTCGTTCACAGTTTATCGCGAGTGAGGGCGGGGACATCAAGACGGACATTGACCGTGGTGACGAGGAAAGCCAGCAGAATGAGCTAGATCTAGCACTCTACATGTTGCATCAGAGAGACGTCCGCTGTGACGAACTCACTCTGGAACTCATGCAGGTAGAGCTGATGATTATGTTGACAAAAAAATTGTTTTAATTCAAATCGTCTGGAAGTTTGTTTTTGGCAAAATATGGAACAGTATTCCCAATTGTACTTTTCAAACTTAACTTTCTCAACTCTTAGTTCATTAATTTTAATTTACAACAATTTTAAACTAATTAATTTATTGAATACAGAGCTAAAAGGGAAACCTCTTTTTTTTATTGAATATTTACGACTATAGTGTAAAACTAGTTTGTGTGTGTGCATGCATGCATGAGTGAGTGTGTATGTTTATTTATTATTTCCCCCTCCCCCAGAGGGATAGAGAATGCGGGCAGTTACCATAGTATGTCTCTAGAAGTACCCTCTTAAAACTATGTTTATATATCAGCTATTGGAAGAGAGGGATACGCTGCAGCTCCGTCTTTCCAACGCCTTGCGGGTGAATGAGGAGATCCGCTCCCTTACAAAACAAACGTCATCCTCCTCTTCGTCGCCGGTCAGAATTGTTGAAGCTACCTCCGAGGATCGTTTGCCCACAAGCTCAATGACGCCGCTGGACTTGTCGATTGAGGATCGGCCGGATGGTCACACTGCCGTGGAGGGTACCAGGGAGAACCTTCAAGAGCTTGCAGACAAGTAAGCCCCTTAATCTTTTACGATGACACAATAAAATATTTAAGTGCCCATCCTGGTAGCTGATTCCCATTCTAAATAAGAAACTGTATCCTACTACCTGTTCAGGTTGTACACATATGTAATGATTACACTAATGTGCTAGGAATGAGGAAGGTTGAATTAAGAGGAAGTTTACCAACATTAGTGTGGAGAGAGAGTGGAAAACCAATTGGAAAAAATACCTTAAGTACACTCGGCCTGGATTTGAATACATCTCCCTGATATCAGCAGTCCAGTCTATTGCAAGACTTGCGAGCACAGACGCAGGTAATTTGACATGTTTATTTTGCTTAATTCCACTTTCCTTAAAATGTGTTTAAGGTTTGTTATTAGAGCTTATTTCCTATAGTAAACAAGTCGCTACTAAAAGAATTCATTTAAACTACTGTGTCCTATTAAATTTCATCACCTAATATATGTACTCTCGACATGTGCCTATTTATTTATGTCTAAGAGTGCAGAAGTTTTTTTTTTGTGCCTATATTTAAAAAGAAAAATCCTAACTAACTTTAGAATGTGGCCTTATATTTTCGTTTATCTTCAACGTAAACATTAGCGTAGTAACATTATTTTTGTTGCAAATATTAAAACGCCACATCATGCTTTAATTTGCTCAAACCGCTTCAAGATTTTGCTACACCAAAATAGTTTGTCTTCCTTCAAAATTTCAGCTACAAGATTTTAATACAAAGAAAAATTAAGTAATGCTTCTTACATGTATTGCTGATTTTATCTATTTTTTAAACTATGACAACATTTTGAGATTATAAAATACCGAATTTATATGAAAATTCATTTATTGTGGACTCTCATTTGTCCGAGGAGTTAGGGAAAAAAATTGGCTTAGGTGGGGGAAAAAAATATAATCTTCTCCAAAAAAATGTCGTTGTAAAAAAAATATTGGACAAAACAAAAACTATAAATTAATCTACATATAATATTACATCAATTTTTGTCCAAAAATGGAAAAAAAAAAAAAAAAAAAAGGAGCTTTCATGTGACTATTATAGGATAAAAAAAAAGCACAAACTGACAACACACACACAATGTGCTGGCGACTTTGCCCCAAAAGTAAACACTGGGTAAGTGGTCTCAAATAATGTTGAGTAATGGTCACCATTTTCTTTCATTGATGTATTCGATGACGTGTTCGCAACTTGTTATTATGTACAGTTGCTGGACTGTATCGTACAGTAGAGTTTATAGTTGATATATAATTAAACAATATTTTGAAATGTTACTAAGAAATTAATTTCTTACACCCCCGGTTAATCAAGATTCTACTGTATCTCAGCATGTGAAAGCGATAATAAAAATTTGCCATAGTAAAAAATTGTTTCATCCTTGTATGAAGCTTGTGAAAAGTATAAATACTCAAAATATGTTATGTGACACACTAGAAAATCAATCTTCCAAAATTAATACCTTGTCTTACATTGACTTCCATCCGACCTAAAACATTTCCATCTCTGTAACTTTAGAGACATCCTCTGTACACCCTTTATTGCACCCTAAAGTAGTGCCTTATGTGTCCTGTAGGCTCTCCCAGTTACATAGGGTAGGCTACCGTCGAGATGTGACTCTACGGGACGAGCAAGAACAAAGGCATATGGCCCAGATGAAACTCCTGAACCCGCGAGGGCTGGCATCGTCATGGACGCCAACTACACTGTCTGTAAGTATCGGGGCTAGATTCCACATCACAGTAGGGTAAGAATTAACCGTCTGGGACTGTAGTGGAAAATATTTGGCTTGAATAAAAAAACTTATCCATGCTGGAAACAGTAATAGATGTAAAGTAAATGTTTGTGTTTAGCATATATTATTTTTATTTACCTTTGCTATTGTCTGTACGCGGTAAAGGCTAACAAGTTACCAGATTGATGCATTACTTTGAGAAGTAATTCAAATTTGTAGTATGTTAACTATATTTATTATTGTGATGTTAAATTATATTTGGAAGAAAGTGTTAGAAAGGTGGATAGAAACATATAAAAGAGACAAACACAATTTGGCTTTTACGAGGAAAAGAACACATTTCACACTTTACATTGTTGCCATTGGACAAAGAGGTAATGATTGCCTCTTAAAGAAAATCGACCGTTAACACCCAATCCTCCGACCAAGGTTTCATTCTATCAGAACTCATCAGGAGAGATTGTAAAACGTACAACACAACTTCTTATAAGAGTAAACCAAAAACCCAAACGGGAGAGAAAAGAAATTGGTAAAGAATGATAGGACACTTAGATAGGAGCATGTAAAAGGTATAACATAAAGGACAAACGCAGGATAAGTACATTGGATGCGAATATATAATATAGCTGTTGGTTTAATTTATTAAGACAACACTATGAAAAACAACACTTTTTATCTTGTATAAAAATAACAAAACATTATTATGGCGTCGCCATGATAGCACGGAGCAATAGAACATGTGTTTGATAATGAAACAAAGAGAATGTTTATCTACAATACATAACAATATCTCTTTAAGGGAAAACCTCTTTTCGCTTTATGAAGTAATTGTATTATACTTGGAAGTAGGTGTTAGAAAGGTGGATAAAAACATAAAAAAGGGATGAAAACAATATGGCTTTTACGAGGAAAAGAAGAACACATTTCACACTTTACATTGCTGCCATTGGACAAAGAGGTAATGGAGATATTGTTTTGTTTTCTCAATTAGGATTTTTGGATAATGTAGTTGAGCCATTGTTCTAGTTGTGTGTTTTATAACTTTATGTACATTTATTTTAGTACTCTGAAAATAATGTGGAATTTTGTAAAATCATATAATGTAAGTGGAAGGAAGCCAACCTGAAAGAAAGATTAGGCTAGGCTTTTTTTTCTTCTAAGCATTGCCTCTACTACCTGTTCAGACTATACACATATATGATAATGATTCTAATGGGATAAGGATGAAGAAGGAAGCATTTTAGAGTTAATAACCCACCTCGATGACGTAGTTGGCTAACGCGCTTGTCGTGTTGAGCTCGACTGCTGAGGACGAGGAGATCGAGGTTCAGATCTCGGTCAGGTGAACTGGGGGAGGGGGGTTTCCTAAATGGTTTTCCACTCTCCCTCCACGCAAATGTGGGTTCACTACTACTAATTCAACCTTTGCAATTCCTAATCCATTAGCATGATTAGTACTTAAAAGCCTATAACCCGAATGGGTAGTAAGACGCGGTGCTATATAATAATAATAAAAATAGAGGTAATATGCCAGCATTTTGTGTTACAGTGTTCCCACACTATTTTCAAGTATTTCTAAACTATTAAACAATTTGTTCATTTTATATTTTATTACTCTTTAATAATTATCTCATTCACAGCACGAGATGTTCAGAGCCCATCGACCGTGCTCCTGAATTGGATTAGGGGACGAAGGTAAAGGGTTTTGTAATTATTTCATTTACTTTATTTTATTCTCTTAGATCATTGTTTCCCAAACTGTGACAAGTGCACCTCTCCTCTTCTTCTTTCCCCCCCCCCCCCCTTTCCCCCCCTCCCGAAGAGTATCTCATGTCTCGCTAAGTTTTATTTATCATAAATATTTTTTGCGATATGCTTGGTTGAAAAACAAATTAACACGGTTTTTGACGTTTTATTAGCCTTTTATTCCCTGGATTTGCTTAGCTTACCGCTATGTCTTGATTAAAATTTCAAGTGACAGCTTATATTTTACAAGATAGCAGGGATTTGTTTAAATTTTTTTAAGAAATATTGGATAGGGTACATTGGTTACACCATAACCCCTGTCAAAAGTTTAGGAAACACATTAGTCTAGATAAAATAATTGTTCTTGTCAAACTAATTTGCAAAATCCAGGTAGTAATGTGACTTTTTTTAATACTTAAGTTGAAGTATTCAAATATATAATTTCTTGCATCACAATCTAACTATTGAATAGAATTTTAAAAAACACTTCATTTAGTTATACTGACCAAGCGGCTGCTGTATTTTGGCAAAGATAAGCGATAACTTTCGAGGACAGAGGGTGTCATGTTATCAGCACAACAAACCCTGAGGCCGTTAATCTCAGTTTTCTAAACTCCTCATTTGTCCTCACGAGGTTAAGTAGACCTCACACCAGACCCATTGCTTCACAGAAAACTTGAACGTGGGAATGGAACGTGGCAGTTTTAGATCATATGACTTGACGTATGGAAATAGTTTTAGTAACTTTTGTAACTCTCAAAACTGTCTCATAACTATATCACATTGTACTAAAGAGAGGAGGGTTGATTTTCTTTACAAATATTTAACTCACAGTTTCGGTAAGCATAAAACAGTTACTCTTGTTTGTGCTTTGTAAGGATCTGTAATTTCGATATTTAATATTTTTATCTTGTTTTGGGGGGTAGGGGGGGGAGGCAGACACACACTCACAAGTGCATACATTTATATTTTTTGTGATTTCAACCAATTTATTCTAAAGGGTTTCTTGACGCCTGAACCTCCCCTTTGTTCTTTATGGTAGCCAATGTCTCAATAAAGGTTTTATGGGTGTTAAAGGAATAAAAGTATTTTTCTTAAAAAAAAATTAATCTGAATTTTAAAACAAATCCTAACTTTTTTTATAAGAATAAAAAATAAACTCCAGTGATTTTACTAAAACCTAGTATTTAGTGAACTCTAATATATTATTCTTTGTTTTTCTTTTTTTAACAGCACTCCTCGAGTAATGCATATATGATCAACCGAATTTATTGTGAAAGAAGGTCGTTCGACGCATTGTCTTATATTGTGGATTCCATCCAAGGTTTATTTTCATTCGTTTATGCAAATATGTGCGTGTATTATTTCCACAGTCGGCAAAACCACCTCAAATATCGTTGTGCTATTTATATTTGTTATCATTACGAATAGTTTAAATCCTCTTTTATTTAATTTGTTCCTTCCTTTCCCAGAAGCTTCTAGTAAATATTTAACATTGCTAGCCATAGATTATTACTAAAATGTGAAAACTTTCAATAAATAAAATAACTGTTTCAACGAATAAATTGTTATTCATATTTAAGTAAACAAATTAAATGTGACAAGGTTAAGATCTTTTTTTTTTACCAGAAAAATCACCATATTTAATCATATATTGTATTATTATAATTATAATTATTACTGCGTCTTACTACCGTTCGAGTTATACGCTTTTACGCTAATGTTTGATTGTGGGGTGATTGTGAGATGAAATGGAGGACCTACAGTTTAAAGTGGGATCTGAACCACGGTGGAGGTCTGGCATTCCACACATTCACAAGTTGTGTTTAATACACGTCTTGTCGGAGGTGAAGGAAGGGTTTGGTAATCAGATAAATCTGTACCGGGACCGAGGATTGAACCCCGGATCCCCACAAAAAGTATGACACCTTACCCCTAGACCACCAGGTCACCCATATCTTGTATTTTTTTTACGATATGTTTGATAATAATGAAACATGGGTCAAGCTATCTTAGTGGTACACTGAAATTAACAATTTGGATAGCTGTTGTTTACTAGTATTTAATCGAATATACATGGAAAAAAATATACCCAGCCATCTAAGCTAAAGGTCCTAGGTTCACTTCCTGTGTTCATGTGTAATTTTTCAACGTATATTCAAACGAATCTCTTAAAAATGTTACTGAAAAATGTCATCATTAATAATTCGCTTATCATTCCGAGGCCTGTACCAAAGAAAAAAAAATCAAGAGTGTTTAGGGTCACATCATTTTAGGATGGTCTCGCATTTACACTTTTTTTTTTCCCCCTTTGCTCAGAGTCTAACTCTCTCTGGGATTCATGCAATTATTTACACTTGAGTCAGGAAAAGGAAGGTAAACCCTTAGAGGAAATGTAGCTGCAGTTGCATGGAGTGAGAGTTAAAAGTCATCTAGTAAAAACATCCCTTAGTTCATCTAACCAGGATTATAACCTCAACCTCTTCATCACCGGCATACTAGACTGGATTAGCTTGACGTTTAGTCTGCGTGTTCACCGTTGCAAACTACTCGACATTTCACTTTATCAGCTTTCAATTGTAATTCATGTTTTTTTGTTGCTTCTTGGGGAACAACTTGAATCTTTTATTCTTCTGACTTGAATCTTTTTTTGCTGACATGAGTCCTTAAGCATATTTGAGGATTTGAGATTTGGAAATAATAAAACTTTTGAGCCGGAATTTGTTTTATAGCTCTAATAATGCTTATTGGTGGTTCACTCCCGACATAATTATAAGACAAGCTCAACAACCAGAAACACAGAACATTAATTTAACACTTAACTGAATGTATTAATGTCATAATGAATGGATTATAAAAAAAATGTTAACATTTAATTAATATTTATATTGTATAATAAATTTGATATTTGCGATGCGGAAGTAAAACTAACACTACCCGCTTCAATGGCCGCGTGGTCTAACGCGCTACTCTCGCAGTAGACTAGACAGGAATATAGAGGTTTGAATCTCAGTTGGGTGTGCTGAGTTTTATATATATATATATATATATATATATATATATATATATATATATATATATATATATATATATTATATATATATATATATATGGTTTTTCACTTTCCCTCAACGCAATTGTGGGTACATTTCCTCTAAATATAACTTTCCTAATCCCTAAAACTGTCGACGTAAATAGTACATAATCATATAACCTAAATGAGTAGTAAGTTATGGTGCTAAAAAAAATTCGTTAACATTGCCTCACTAAAAACACAGTTACCTAAATATGATTTAAAAGAATTCAGCGACAACTTTTATATTTACTTTAGGTGACCTGGTGGTCTAGGGGGGAAGGTGTCAGACTTCTGTGCTGGCAGCCGGGGTTCAATCCTCGGTCCCGGCACAGATTTATCTGGTTACCAAACCCTTCCTTCACCTCTGACAAGACATCTTGTGAATGTGGGGAATGCCAGGCCTCCACCGTGGTTCGGATCCCACGTTAAACTGTAGGTCCTCCATTTCATCTCACAATCACCCTACCATTACACATTAGCGTAAGTGCGTATAACCCGAACGGGTGTGAAGACGCGGTGCTAATAATAATAATAATAACATATTTACTTTAAAAACGTTCTCGGCTTTTCATCAATTGTATTTTAGTTTTCTCTAAGTGAACTGTGACTATAACAAATTTTGATGGTGAGAGGGGGGGTTTATAAGATTGACATGAAATGTGGACTGCACAAAGCTAAACCTTAGCCTACTCATCTGCCCATACCTAAGAATCGATTCAAACAAATGGACTTGCTCGGGTGACCGCCGTATTATCACTTAGTATTTTCATTGTTTCACAGTTAATTAAATGATAACATTGTTTGACATAGTTCCTTACATTTTACTTAAATGCCTATAAAAGCAACTGCAATGTTTAGAACTATTTTATCAGAAGCGTATGACAAATATTTGTATTTGTATTAATCTTATTTTGTGAAAACCATAACAGTGAAACATTTTATTCCAAATGTATAGTAAAAAATAAGAGTCATATATTAATTTGAACTCAATTGATTTATATCCATTCTCTTGCTGAGTTATATCATACTTGAGCGTAATTAATAAGCATTTATTATTTGATAGTAATTTTTGTCCCTTGTTTGAATTTTTTTTTAATCTTAAAAAACATATATTTGTGTTTTTTTTATGTTTTATCAAAATGTATCTTGGAGCAATTGACAAAATGACTTCCAACCAACTAAAAAAAACAACATAGATTTCAGTGGTGTAGTTAAACACCCCACTCCACACCTTTTTCAGCATAAAAAATAATGTATTTTTGTTTTATTGTCTGAAATTTTTTTTTTTGCATATTCTCACACTTTGTGTGAATGGTCTAAAGCGCCTTTCTTGCAATAGGTTGGACTGCCAATGACTGGGATATTGGGGTGTTTTTTTCTTAGATACTTTCCTTCCACGCAAATATGGGTACACTTCCACTAATTCAACCTTCCCCATTCTTAACATATTAGCGTAATTGGTACATATGTGTGCAAACCGAAGAGGTGGAGTTGAAACTCTCTAGTTTGACACCCTTGGGGCCTGACAAGTGCTAGATCAGAGAATGTGACTCCTAATAACCCTTTGTATACCCCTTACGCTTAGGCCTTAGATTTGTCGTATCACGCTACATACTTATGTCATACAAGGTAGAATAAAGATTAAAACAGGAAATAATACACCAGCTGTGACGAATCTTGCGCTCTTGAAGACATAATTCATGACTAAAATATAGCCAGAATACAAGCCTTTGCGCCTTTGCGCTGTTGATAACATCGTCCTGCTGGCTGGTCCTCTTTAACTAATGGCAGTAGATTCAAAACAGGCCGGACTAAGTCACACACTGACATAAAGACACAAACACGAGAGTAGTACATGGATTGGTAAAGAATACTACTGTTAGCAGCCCATTAGTTAGTTTTTTGTCCACACTAGTGTTGTCATCCATCCACTATTTCCCAAGATCTTAAAAGAATTGCAGAAAGCTTGGGAATACAAATTATAAAATAAAGTAATTTAATATCGCACATGATTGATAGTAAATGTATTACATTTGTATTTGTTTAAAAAGTTAAATTATGAACAAAATTCTATTTGAAAATACTTAGGTCACACTTTACACTGCTGCCGCTGGACCCAGAAGGTCATGACTACCTTCGTGAATAAAATTTATCTTTGCTTCTCAATTCCTTGACCTAGGTTTCATTATATCAAAATGCTTGAGGAGGATATGAGAAATGTACAACATGACATTTTGAAAATGTAAACTACAAATGATAATCTATATGTGATTACTGATTATATTAACCACATATCTTTTTGGATAACTTTTTTTGTCACTTTTTGAGGTATACTTTGTTTTTTATGTAAGACACCTCAACCTCAAAAAAGTGAAAAGGTGTTTTCTTTAAAGAACTAAATTCAATAAAAAGTAAATGAACAACCTCTTAATGGTCTAAAGTGACACTCTCATGATATACTGGTCTTCTGACGACGGAGAGATCGGGGCTCGAAGCCCGGTCGAGTATACTAAGGGTGTTTTTTTTTTTTTTTTCTAAATAGTGTTCCACTCTCAATCCACACAAATGCAGGTAGATGGCCTCATAACATCTTCCTTCCTCATCCTTACCTCATTAGAGTAATGATCATAAGTGCATATAAACTGAACGGGTAGTAAGAGGTGATTTAAAAAAAAACCTTCCCTTTCCGACACACAGAATATACCCTCTCTACACCACTGATAAATAATTATGTTGCTAAAATAGGATGGCCTTAATGAACTATTATAATAATAATTGTATATAATTATTTTTCAAAGTTTGCTATTTGTACAAAGCTGGACTTAATGCAATACCACAGAGGGTGTGTTAAGAAGTAAACAAGTGTTTTTGGTACAATCATTAATATTTATTTATGATAAAACTTTTTAGGTTAATGTGAGTTTGTAAAATATGGTAAGGACTGGGCACATCTTTGGAAAAAAAATGTTGAAAATCAATCAAAGTAAGGAATAATGAACCAGTCGGATATTTCTAACACACAGTTGTAATCTAGATTTTAATATCTGTTCCCATGCCAAGTTATGACATAGAATATGTTTTATGACATTCATAATATGAGTCATTGCTGACTTGGTTTTTGTGCGATTTTATATTTTTTAATATTGTGTTTTAATGTTTTGAATAATGGGACGACCTGATGCATTTGAATGATTTCTTCACCACATGCCTCTGTTTTACTGTTGTATGTAAATAAAAATTTGTAAAAATATACATATGATCTGAAAATTTTGCATTTTTTTTTTTTAATATCATTTTCCTTCTATCCAAGAATTATTTTTCACACAAACATACTTACAGAATTCAACCATTTTAAGGATGTAATTAATGATGGTGATAATTTTTCAATCCAAAATTTGGTTTGATGCACTTCCCATTTATCCAAAGTTGGACATCTGGACACGCACTCAGTCCTTCAGCTGGTTAGTGATACCTGTACCATCTGATAGAAATCCTATGTACTAGGGAAATTCAGAAACAGTGGTGGTTTCTGGTTGCCTTCTGCACTGAAATTCTTTGAATGAGCAAGAAAGAGTTTACCAGTTTTGTCAAAAGAGTATTTTCGCATAACTTCCAGGAATATTTTACATGCCACAATAGACATGGGACCGGCGGTTTTATTTCCCTTCGAAGTGAGTTGTATTATGGATTTTTGTCGCTAAAAAAGAAATTGTCTACCTCAACTATGTTTGAACCCATGAACATCGGGTAATTATTAGGGAACCTTACCCCAAGACCATCGAGGTCAAATATAACTTAAATAAGTTCTTCAAATTGGTGTGGTTTAAAAAAAAAATTGTATTAGATGTTTTTGTTGCCATGGATAAAACCCTTTTTTTAAAAAAAAGAATACTTTAGATTACAGACCATCCAAATCTCACTTGTACAAGCTTCCAATTAGTTGAATCTACAACCATTATGTAACTCCACCCCCCTCTTCCTTTTTACACTCTTGAGTCGACCCTCATGAATGTTATTTCCATCCATTCCTTTCCGATTTATAATTATATTTATTCATTTGATCATGTTTCGTCTATTTAAAAAAAAAATTCAATCTTTATTATTATTAAATAACTTCACCCCCCTCCCCCTTCATGGAAACCACTAACTACAGATGTACCACGCATGCACAAGACAGTCGTGGGCGATGTGTCGAGTGATGCCTCCCTACCGAGAAATGGCTGCATACAATCCACAACCCAAGTGTACTCTGTACTCTTTGATTTTGGACAAATATTAGGAGCTGACCAACGATTAAGTTGGTATTATGTTGCGGCTAATTTTTTTTAATTGATTAGGGTTTATTGGTTAGTTCTTAACTAAAGATCATGTTTCAGCGAAATTTTTTATTTTTTTATTTACAAAATTGGGGATTAGAAAACTCATCCGATTTTTGTATTATCTGTGCTTAGTTATAATATGAAGCCCACAACCGAATTTATGTTCATTATGATGATAATTGTGGTGTTTAATATTTTAAAATTCTTTGACTTGATCTGAAACTTTTGCATTAATAACGCGCTGATTCCTTTTGGTCATGTATGTTAGTATAGTTAGGGTTAGCAATTCATATTTCTCTTTTATAAATTATTCAATTGAAGGTATTATTTGTATTCATGATTGGCTTTATTTTATATTAATGTAAAAGTTAGGTCTTGCCTGCTTCTCAAGGACTGGTATAATATCAATGCCTAGGTTTAAGTGTGTTTGTATACTCATGAGCAAAACTATTTGGTATTTACCCATAGTTTACAAGATACTATTTTAGGAGCTTTTTTATAACTAGAGTGATATTCGATACTAGATTAGAATATAAATCTGTTTGTTTCAGACATGTTATAGTACTTGTTAGGGTTTCCCGCCTCACGGGTACCTCTCATGCCAGGTCAGGGTTCTGTTCACGGTTAGGTTGAGATATATCATTATGTGCAGAGTTAAGAGACGCCTGGTAACCAAAGTTAATATTTTTGAGTAAGAGTTACATGGCAATGATATTTATCCGCATTTCTGATTTATATTTACAGTTATTGTCTTATGAAGGCTGGAGCCGTAGTAATTAAATTGTCTTATAAGTCTTTATTATTCAATTGTGAGTTGTTCGCTGAGACCCTTTATATATATATATATATATATATATATATATAAAAATAATAAATACAGTATTTTTGATAGGTTCACAGCATAAAATTTAAAGATATTTGAGAACTAGTATTGAGCTTTCCTCTTTACCTTGAGATAAGAAGTTTCGTAGTTTTCTTTCCCCTCTTTCTTATTGACATGACAAAAGGTGGTTGTAGGTGAAGGGAGAAAAGGGGTATAAGCTTATACAGATTTGATAAGTAGTTTCAGTAAACAACACAGACAATAATGACCGTGTGGTCTGACAGCGATTGATAGTTTCTCACTGACCGAGGCGGTTGCCTTAATTAACCATTTAATTGAATATATCATAAAAAAAAATACTATTTTATTTTCTATACTTAAGAATTATTCTAGAAAAGTTGCTCTTACCATGTTTTCTCTAATTTGAATTTGAGATTCAGAATTTGTACAAATTGTATACTAGACCTGACTCTTAATATTTTTTAACAAACTATTATAAAAAATACCAATTTATTGGCTACATTGAGCATTTCAGTATGAACATTAATTACATGGCTTACAAATAAAAGCAGAAAGTGTTCAAGGGATAGGATAAGAATGGAGTTGGGGGAGTTATGTAATAACAAATTTTTACTTTCTCCTCAATTTAACTGAAGAGTTTTGCACTGTGTGACTAACTAACCAAATGAATGGTACTCTCTGCCATATTTGCTTTCTTGCCAGGTATATCACTTGCATTATGAGTTATATCTGTGCTTAAGGCGGGGGGGTGCTAGTGAGTGCGAGTTTAGTGCATTAATTTTGCAGTTTTTATAGCACAAACATTTTTTGGCCAAAATAAATCAAATATTTCTTCTATAGAAACATAGAGTTTTGTTTTCTGTACATGCTAATCTCAACCGTTGTTGAATATCTGTCATGAGCATGGCAGTAGTTGGTGACAAACTTTTTAAATAAAGAGAAAAGTTTGTCACCAAATCCCGCCATGCTCATGACAGATATTCAACAACGGTTGAGATTAGCATGTACAGAAAACAAAGCTCTATGTTTCTATAGAAGAAATATTTGATTTATTTTGGCCAAAAGATGTTTGTGCTATAAAAACTCTAAAAATACTGCCCTAAGCTCGTACTCACTAGCACTCCACCTTAAGGACGTTGTCTACCTGTGAGGTCATGGCCGGTCAAGATATAATTTCACATGTTAATGAATTTACTTTTAATTCAGCGAGTTTTAAAGATATAACGTTGATACAAAAACCATAAATTCTTAAATAATTCTAAAAAAAAAAATTGAGCTAATAAAAAGAACAGTTTAGTCTGAGAGGGCTCTTGTATATGTGCTGATAACCCTTTCCTTCTTCCTCTGATGAGTTTACACACTAAATATACTAATTGCTCCCTGAAAACATTTACTTGCTTTTTAAAATTACCTTTTACTTCTTTCTGGTTCTAGATAGACAAATGCTATCACGGACTTTTTTAATCTACATCCTGCCAGGAAGACTACTACAGGACATTTTAGTGACCAAGACAAATAGCCTAAGTTGTAGGGGATTAATTATAAAAAAATACGTTTGCAAAAAAAAAACTACCTAAAGATAAAAATGATTTTGTGACAATGTAGGACTATTTTTTAAATTATTTTAAGAATTTATGATTTTTGTTTCAATAATATATATTTAAAACGCAATGAATAAAATGTAAATTTGATAATCAGGGAAATCCTAGCTTGACATGACGTGACGTCACGGGTAGGCAACGTCCTTGAGAGTATATTTTGTTTCTCTACTGTGGACTTCCCACCCTAATTTCACACAAATGCATGTGCATTTTCTCTCAACTGTATCTTTTTCCTACCTGTCTCACTACTCTATCTATCTACCTAGATCTAACCACGCTAACGGCGTAGGTATGAGGAAGATAAATAATAATATTAGTACCACGTCTTACTACCCGTTCGGGTTATACACTTTAAGTACTAATTACGCTAATGGATTAGGAATTGGGAAGGTTGAATTAGAGGAAGTTAACCCGCATTTGCGTGGAGGGAGAGTGGAAGACCATTTAGGAAAAACCACCCCCAGTTCACCCGACCAAGATTCGAACCTTGATCTCCCCGTCCTCAGCAGTCGAGCTCAACACGAACTAGCACGTTAGTCAACTACGCCACCGAGGCGAGTGAGGAAGGTAAAATTTATGGTAAGTGTAGCTGGCGATTGTAAATAAGGAAAAACCACCCTCAGCACAACTGACGGGGATTCAAACCCGAATCTCTTCGTCATAGGCAAACCAAACTATTGCGAGAGTGACGCCTTAGACCATTCTGACCACCAAAGAGGGTCGATGTTGAATTAATTTCTCTCATACAATGAGGCTTGAATACGAAATAACATTAAATAATCAATTTGATTCACTCCAGTGGCCGAATGGTCTAAAATAAACTCTAAACTTTAAAGCAGTGGTTCTTAAACTGGGGTACACTTACCTACCACCACCCTCCCCAAGGGGTACATGCACGACTTTCAAGGGGGTTCGCGAGCGTATCTCAAGGAGAAATTGGCGAAATGACAAGAAAACCAAACGTGGCGGGGAATTTTCGGTTTTACAAAGGGAAACTTTCTTCTTTGATTACCTGAAATTTGTGGGAATTTCATGGTGAGGGTGCATTAGACGTGACCAAGGGTTACAGTATAAAGATAAGTCTGATGAGAAACACTGCTCTAACGCGTCACACTCATGTTAGAACTGGCCTGCTGAGGACGGGGATATCGAGATTTGAATCCCGGTCAGGTCTACTAAGGATGATTTTTCCTAAATGGTTCCCCACTTTCCTTCAACGCAAATGCGGGTATACTACCTCTAAAATGCTTCCTTCCTCATCTTACTTACACCATTAGAGTAATTATCATAATATATATGCATATAACCTGAATGTGGTGTTAAAAAAGTATGGTAAAACTTTGTATTTTATAAGAAGATAATTAATTTTATGGTCTAGGGGTAAGGTGTCAGACTTCTGTGCTGGCGGCCGGGGTTCGATCCTCGGTCCCGGCAAAGATTTATCTGATTACCAAACCCTTCCTTCACCTCTGACAAGACGTGTATTAATCACAACTTGTGAATGTGTGGAATGACGGGCCTCCACCGTGGTTCGGATTCCACGTTAAACTGTAGGTCCTTCATTTCATCTCACTATCACCCTACCATTACATATTAGCGTAAAGTGCGTATAGCCCGAACGGGTAGTAAGACGCGGTGCTAATAATAATAATAATAATAATAATTTTACAGGTGTGATGAATTCATTTGATCTTTTTTTTTTCGGATATTTTATAGTATTCTCTTTATGCAGGCGCTAAGAAGTCCTTGATTATTTTCCCCTGGCACCAAATTGGTTTAATTTAAACTTTATATAACGTTCCTTGAACGAAATTCTAACTAAAAACATGTAACGTCTCGTGTAGTCTTGGATTTATCCTGTGGTCATAAAATATAACAACCATTCCTCGGTTAGCCTAGTGTAAGAGGGGGACGTATAATCTTATCTACTGGAATATTACTGCCAGTGCATGTTATCTTGAGCCAACACTTGGTCAGTAAGTTTATTCTCGTTTGGTTAATATTTTTAGTTGACAGTGACAGTGACTGTAGTCATAACGTTTCTCAACCTCCATATAAAACATCCATGGTTCGATTCCTTGTTGCAAAATTAACATTCAGATTAAACCTTAAACTCCGATTAAACCCTGTTCGTGTTATACGTTTATGTACTAATTACGCTAGTGATTTTAGAGATTAGGAAGGTTATATTTATAGGAAGTCTACCCGCAGTTGCGTGGAGGGAGAGTGTAAAACCATTTGGATAAAAAACCACCCTCAGTACACCATACCGAGATTCGAACCTCAATCACCCCGTCGTCGGCAGTCTAGTCTTCCACGAGAGTAGCGCCTTAGACCATGTGGCCACCGAAGCGGGTCACGCACAAAATTAATCTGTTCAAGAAAAAAAATTCGATAACATACTTTCATCTTTTTTTTTTTTAGCACCACGTCTTACTACCCGTCCGGGCTATAAGCCTCTGTATTAGTTACGCTAATGTGTTTGGGATGAGTAAGGTTTAATTTAGAGAAAGTGTACTCCGGATTTGCATGGAATGAGTGTGGAAAACCGGTTAGGAAAAACCTGTCTCATTACACCCGACCGGTAGTCTAACTCCGATCTCCCCATCATCAGCTGTCCCAGTCTATTGAAAGAGTGACGCCTTAAACCACGCGACCACCGAAACGTTTAGTTGGTATAGTTCTAACGTTTTAAGGTAAGTTTTATTAAAAGGATTAATCTATATCCCAAGAAGGTTAGTCTAGAGGAAATGCACTCGCAATATCCTAAAAAAGAATACGAGTAGTAGGAAAGGTGGGGAGGGTGAAGATTAAAAAAATCCACCCCAGTTTCACCGGTCCGGGTTTCAAACCACTTGGTGAGCTGGTTCCTTAAACTACATGCCCACCGGCGTGTGTTACTTGAAGTTGCATGAAAGATATATACTTTTTTTTTAAAAAAAACCTCTTTGAATGAAATTACATAACGTTGCGTTCTTATTTTGTTTTACGCACCCCCTTTTCATACCATCCCAGCCAAGATTGGAATTCGTGTTCCTTAGTCTCTAATCAATAACACCCCCCCCCCCCAATCCCTCCCTTCTCCCTTTTTCTCTTCGGTATGTGATTCTTTTCTTTAGAATTATTAATGAAACTCAGGGGTAGCTATTCACAATAAGAACAAAATATACCCTTTTATATTTTTATTTTTTTTCGACACCTCAATAATCTTGTCGGTAGACAAAAAAAAACACAAGAGAATGTTTTAGGAGAGGGTTGAGGTTTTCAAATCAAAGGTTTTTAAAGGTCTATTATTATTTTGTTGAGCTTACCAAAATGACCTCCAATGTTTCACAATGGTTGTTTTTTTATGCCCCCTCGTGAATCGATACAATCAAAATGATTGGTCCTAGAAACCATAGTATTTAGTACATCCTTGGGGCCCCCGAGGCTGCGAGCGGCATTGGTCAAGGTAGCGAGCGAATACCTCTAAACTAAAGGAGGGGGTGCCCCTTCCGTGGTTCTATAGTTCCGTCCGAAGACAGACTCAGGGGTATTCAACCTTACGACTTAAAAACTCAACATTCAAAAGCTTACCTCTAGACACAAACTTACCAAATTTGGACAAAAATAACACAAATGATAGCCTCGCTCAGGGGTGACCGAGGTAAATTTTGTACCCGGGCAGAATTGTTTTTGGCGCCCCTTTGTATACCGGTGGATAATAGTATAGTGTGAAGATAATCCCAAAACTACTCTAAACCTAACGTAGCCTAGGCATAATAGACGGGGGGGAGGGGGGACCAGGCAAGGACCATTCTAAAGACCTTCTAGGGCATTCCAAACTTAAAAAACATTCTGAGTGAGCACCACTTCAAATATATTCTATGGAATCTAATTTATAAAAAAAATATCTGGTGAGCAATTCTTAAAATAGATTTTGGGAGCGTCCAGTTTTCAAAAGTATGCCAGTTACAAATATCCTCTAGCAGTATCAAAATTTCAAAATATTTCGTGGTGATCACTATTAAATATCTGTTAAACGAGTATGCAATTTTTTTTTTTAATATGATGGATGTAAATTACCTTTTAAAGAGTGACACTACTTATATTTCAGTTTATTGGCCAAAAAAACTATAACACTATGTAAAATTTCAGGTTAGTATCAAAAAGTGTTATGCTTAGCAACTCCACAATTACACCCAGGCTACTCTAGGTCTGGAGTTGAGAGGTTTGGGAATTATTTTCATATTATTCCAAAGTTATGTTAGGTTATGTTAGGTTATGTATGTGCTCTGTTAGGCCCCCCTCAATCTGACGCCCCAGGCGGCCAGCTGGGGTCCTCGTTACATTGTATGCGAGACAACTTACATTATTTAAATCTATGCCCTTAGTTTCTATAAATAATAATAATACTTAGCACCACGTCTTACTACCCATTCGGGTTATACGCTTTAAGTACTAATTACTCTAATGGTTTAGGAATTGGGAAGGTTGAATTAGAGGAAGTGAACCCGCATTTGCGTGGAGGGAAAGTGGAAAACCATTTAGGAACAACCACCCCCAGTTCACCCGACCGAGATTCTAACCTCGATCTCCCCGCCCTCAGCAGTCGAGCTCAACGCGACAAGCGCGTTAGCCAACTACGCCACCGAGGCGGGTTAGTTTCTATAAAACAATTACAAGTAGCTTCAAAATGTTTTTAACTTTTATACATTGTTCGGGCTCCAGTGTCTAGGGAGAAGTGCCCCCTCACCCTCCCAACCCCCCACACCCGCCTTTCTCCCTCGATATATCTTCTAGATACAGCTTTGATCAAATGTCTGCCTTTATATCCATCACTGCTTGCAGTATGTGCCCTAGATCAGTTTTTATTCGAGCCATATATTTTCCACTACCGGCTCCCTAGGCCTGTCGTAGCTTCATATGTCTTATAATCTAACTTAAGACTAAGACAGGCACAACATCCTGTCCCCCAGCCGGTAATTCATCACCGTTAAAGAGTAAACCCACATTTCACCAATGATATATTTTTTAGACATGCCGGGAGACGAATACGGGACCTCTACCTTTAGTAGACAAACACGCTACCAAGTGAGCTAAGGTATTGGACAAGACTGTCTGCCCCAAAGTAAAATAAATTGGCGCGCCACTTAGTACGAATTAGTAATAAATGCGGACGACACACGGCTGTCGCTCGTACCAACTTAATTCGTGTTCTTGTTGAAAAATGATGTGTGGCGTTCTTATCTGTGGCTGCACGGCACACCATTTTCGGAACACTGGTCTAGGCGTCACTCTCAGAATAGCCAGAGAAACTCCCTTAGTCCAGCACATACGAAAGGAGGAGCCCACGCCTCCCACCGATGGAAGTCTAGCCAAAGCGGGGGTTTTCTCTGTTGTCCAGTGATGACAGGGATCGATGGCGGGCACGGGTTCATCGGTCCCTGTATTGCCCACTGCGCGTGTAAATGTGCGTGGCTACGCTCAAAGGAAGCAGCCGTGATGCGTTAGAGGAGCCTCGCAAGGGGTGTTTGTTTCTCAGACAAGTGGATGCGGACACGACAGGTGAGTTTCCAATCTGAAAAGTCTCTGACCTATATAAGGTGTCAGCTAAGTGACATGGTAGAGTTCTGTAATAAAATGATGGTGAAGAGATCGAGCTTCGAATCCAGGTCGGGTGTACCTAGGGTATTTGTTTTCCACTCTCCCTCCATTGAGAGAAGATAAGTTGAGTTTCGTGTGTTCACCCTGCCACCGCCCCTGGGGCCCACGGTTACTCCTGTGTCCACCCCTGAGGAACAACACCTCCCAATTGGTCAGGTGAGTCGGGCCGCGCTGCTCTCCAAAGAGAATCGGGCAAAGGCGAAAGATGGAAAAGTTGACCTTGGAATCGTTAACGAGGGCTATGATGAATTCTTTTGGTTCCTTTTAACATACCTCCAGAACGGAACACAAAGAGTGGTCGAGATTGTTAGATGAGGAAAAAAGGGGGGAATGTAGGAGGAAAAGGGGGGTAGTATTTTAATCTTTATGTATATATGTTTAGTTTATAAGATGGAAGTATTTGTAGGATGATGATTTAAGGACTTAAAAGCTATCGATGGAAACCGGTCAACGTTCTGACGATCTTAAGCGATTTTTAATTTTTACTTTCTCATGTAAAGGGAAAGTATTGAAATCGTGAGAATTTCTGACCTCGAGATTTTTATGAATGTTGAATCTTTATATGACAGAAACCCAAATATTTTGGGTCTTACAATTCTGTCTGTCCGAAACCATTTGGTGGATTTTGTCCAAACATTATATTTAGATGTCTTATGGTCATACGCAGGGGTATTTTTAAAATTTGACTTTAGCCTTAACGATATTTTTCAGGTCCAGCACCTTACCTCAGGCGGTAGAGTGTATGTAGATCGATCTAAGGGTCCCGGGTTCGATTCATGGCATGGCCGAAAAATGTATCATTGGTGAAATGTGGTTTTTCCCCTTTCACAGTAATGAATTAACGGTCAGGGAATAGATGTTGTGTATGTTATAGATTTAAGTTAGTTTATAAGTCATGTGCTGATATAATCAGTTGGTTCAGAAAGTGCACATTAAATACCTCAAATAAATTAGATTAAAAATAAAAACCAATATTGTTCAAAATTGGATAAACTAATTCTTTGTAAGTTTTCATCAGAAAAACTGTAAATAAATCCCTCACTCGCTTAACTCATGAAATTGCACTAAACAGAGTAAATAAGGGGAGACCAAGATTGGGAGTACACGAACCAAAGAGTGGACGATGCTGGCACAAAAAAAGGTATACAGATGTAAAGAATTTGGTCCAGAATAGACAAAAATTGTTCTGCCATAAAATTGCAAAAGCACTGGCCTTTTCTCGCTTCCCCTTACATAAACAAAATTATAGCTTGACAGAATTTATACTCCTGGAAATAATATGTCAAGCCACACAACTTAAAGAATGAATACACATTATTCGCACCAAATATACTATGTTATAATAATTTTATCATGATGGATATTTATAGACTATCCAGCGTAGGAGTGCTGGTAACTAACTAACTGACAGCTAGCAAACGCCACAGATCTACTTTCTTATGATCTAAAGGACCGTGTGTTTTGCTGCCATCACGTTTGGCCATCAACACTTTCACAACAAACAATTTGTTTTTGATTATCTTTTAAAAACCTTTTTACATTATTTAAATGTGAACTTATAAAATTTAATAATGCCTCAGGACAATGACCAAAATGTATTCTAAAATTAATTATTTTTAATTTACTATTTCATGAACTATAATATCTTTTGTTACCACAATCGCGAAACATGTTTTGAAAAAACCCTTTATACAGTAAGTAATCCTTGGGGAAGTATTATTAGAAGGGTTTATTAACATATGTGATTGATAATTTAGTATTACTACAAAATCATTATTATTTCCACATTGGTTAGTATTAGTGACTTTTAACCAATGTTTGTAATAAAATCTTTCGCTAGCTGTCAGCTTCCACCACTTTTACGGTAGATATACGTTAGTTTCCCTACCTTGTAATTATACTGTTTTGGATCCCTCTCACATATTTAAAAAGTCATGGATAAAGATATTTTTCTTCAATAAACTGTATATAAAATATCCTTTTAATACTTCATCCATGGAGAGTCACGCGCTTTTCATAAATAATGTCAATGAATTGCACCATTAAAACTTATTTTTTCTTTCAAAGATCAACTTCGTAATATTTAGCAAAATCTTGTGACTCTCTGATGGCTCCCTCTACCCAATAGGAAGCCAGCCTTCACAACATCTGTCACCAGGACTCTTTCGATTAGTTGGTTTTGACACTGGTGACAAGGGGTCCAAGAGGCAAGGGGTAGGTAATATATAAGCCGCTTGTGCGTATGAATATATAGCAGTAACATAAATCAGCACAGCACACGATACTCAGAACGCGGAACATGTAATATCATAGAAAAACAATTTTAACAAAAACTGTGTTACATAATATTATATCTTTAGTGCCGAAGGTGTAATCACATAAATAAATCGTGTGCAACATTAAAAGTCTTGTTTATTTAATAAGATTAATTATCAGAAATAATCAGATCAAGTAACCGCGGGCAAGTGCGCAGTAAAGCATACTCGCGTCGTCGCCACCGTAAAACGCAACATCGTTATAAGGTAGTGCTCAACCACAGGGCATTAGCACATTATAAATCCGTATCATCTTAATAGGCGCCGTATAGCGGGTCAAATATCAATAAGTAAAACCATAGCACTTTAACCTGAAATGTATAGGAATAATTTACAACACTAAAATTGAGGTATAAATATATTCACCTAAGTCAGCTATACATTTTTTTAAATAGTTTGTTATTTTCCAAAATAATAATGAAATTATTGAAAATCAAATGAAAATGCATATGTGTCTATTTTAACAACAGTTTATAAAATAAAAGTTCATTCCCGTAATCTATTTGTAAATACTTATAAAAGGGCGGCATTTTGTAATTTGATGACACCCAAAGATGAAGTTGGATTTGATATCACCCGTAATGTTTGTGTCCAGTATTAATTTCGTACGAGGACGAATACTTACATTACTTTGTTTGAGTTAGAAGTACATTTAACTTTTTAATCACTAAATGGTACCAAACCTCACGTTGAACTTTTTAAATAAAGACGCTTAAAGTATTAATATGCATTTAAAAAAATATTATATGAACATGGTGAGAGTTTTTTCTTTCTCTTTAAAAAGTACGCCGTGGAGTTATTTTCCTATCTTCATCAATTCCAAAGATATAAAAGCCTCAAATCTTTATGGATGTGACCAAACAATTAAACCGTTTGTAATGCAAACTCATTCGAGCATGTATCTTACATACAAATAAATATTACTTTTAAATCAATGGTAAAGAATATCACACATAAAATAAAATAGTTTATCTTATTTAAGCAATAGTATTACTATAAGCCCCATTTCATTTGTTATTTAAAATTGTTTGAGTGTAAACGTCATTCTCGAGTGATGGTTCATTGCTATATTTTACCTCGATAAATCTGTTGAGAGACGATTCTTAAGGTCGATAGCTAGCGCTTGGAGAATGATGTAATTACTGGCTCAACTAACTTTCCACTGAAATGGACGACTACCGCCGCTTGGAATTTGTGTCAACAATGAGGTTAGTAAATTAAATTTGTCTTTAAAAACTTGTAGTGGTTTTATGACCTGATAACTAATATCATTGTTATAGTTGAAATAGAATGTGTATGTGTTGACAGTAACTTTGAAAGTATGAATCGATATTGCTATATCTATTTATCTCTGCCATCACAACAATGAATCTTTAAAAATGGACCACAACATTAACAAAAATATCTCTGGATTAAATCAAATACACATTTGAAGACTACGCCATAAAACAGACAGAGTATTGTGATGGTTATATTAAAAACTCTTTTCAGATCTAAATGTTGAACAAAAAAAATCAAATTTTCAAAACTCAGCCATAGCCTAAGTAAATTATTCTTAAATCAATTGTTATCGGGAAACCATTATAAGCTACAGTGTTATTTATAATGAAACAAAAATAGTTTGAACCATTTTTAATTATGTTTTTTCTAATTTTCAAAAATTAAATAGGCCTAATTAATTTCCAGTACACCTCACCACACCCTATCTCTATCTTGAGCTAGCTCTAATCAATCCACCATATTTAGAAAATATAAGTGCGTATAACCCGAACGGTTAGTAAGACGCGGTGCTAATAATAATAGAAAATGTAAACGATTTAACAGTCAAAATTGAAAACAGTTTACTTTATAATTGATTATTATTTCATAGGTATTGATAGTATCTATTAATAGCAAAAGCTAAAGATCACTAACTTTATGTATGAAGACGTGAAACTTTAACATATTCATACGTCAAGCTAAATTATATCTAGAGTTACTACCTCTCGGATAATACATATATACAATTTGCATTAATATTTGAACTTAGGGACGCTATTATGAGAGAGTTACCAATGTCATAAAAAGAAATATTGAGGTCTTTAAAAATTAAGGAATCAAACAACGATTTGTTTTGATGTTGGAACAACAACATATCAACATTTTTGGGTTTCAGTCGATTACTTTATTTGAGAAATAATTGTCCTTGCCGCTGAAAGCACTCGTTCAGACGGCACTGAGGTTTCTAGTATCCAACAGAACTTATTACTTTGTACGAAATAAAAACGGGATTCCTCATTACCATAACCAACTAAACGGTGGTGTACCAGTATCGATACTATCGATAGTTACCGAATACCGATCACTATTTTTAAAGTGGTGACTGGTGTATCATCGTACGAATGGTGTTAATAAAAGTTTGTTTTCAAGTTAGTTAAAACTATTTAAATTGTACAAGTAAGTCTATGTAAAATATTATTTAGCACTTAAATCAATTAGTTATTGTTGTGCATATGAAGTTGTTTTAATGAACTCTAACCATAATATCTTGAAAAACCAGTAAACACTAAGCCTATATTCTGTCATTCTACTATATTTTCATCATAATATTAATCATTCTCAAAGTTACACAGAAGTTTATTATTTTAGCACCTCGTCTAACAACTTGTTCGAGCAACACACATATATAATAATTACGCTTTGTTAGAGATTAGGAAGGTTGATTTTAGGAATTTAAGTGTATCCGAATTTGTGTGTAAGGTATAAAGTGGGAAACGATTTTGGAAAACCCCTCTCAGAGATTTGAACCCCGATATTCCCTTAATCGGCAGTTCAGTTTATTGGCCCATTAGACCAGTACTAACCAACTTTTTTTGTTTGCGTATGTACCCCAAGATATATTCTATAAACTACATATAAAATAATTTTCGTATCCATAGCAATGTATTAAGTAATTGTTTTAAATGAGAAATATATGTATAAACATAAAAACATACATATAATTATTTAATTTTAAGTAGGTACTCCTTAAGATGAATTTGTATGCCCCAGGTTAAATGCCATTGTCTCAGACCAATGGTCACCAAACTTATTGAGTAAAAAGCTACTTTCCAAAGGTCAATTTTTTGGGGTTACATTTTCACTTCTATTTGAATGCAGTTGTATATTTGTATGCCTACTTATGTATTTTTTGTTAAAAATATTTCTTAGCATCACATCCTACTACCCATTTGAGCTATGTACTAATTCTACCCTAAGTGTTTTTAGAGATTAGGAAGGTTATATTTATAGGAAGTATACTTGCATTTGCGTGGAGGGTGAAATGGAAAACCATTTTGAAAAAAACTACCCTCACCACACCCGACCAAGATTCGAACCTCGAACTCTCCGTCATCGGCGGTCTAGTCTACTGTGAGAGTAGCGCGTTAGACCTTGCGAGTACCTATTTAGCTGAAAATGATGACTCACACAGGTTGTAAGAGTATAGGGTCTAGCACCATTCGGGGCGCCACATCATTCAAAGATGGATATTTTACCTTGGAGACTAGAGGTCTTACATATTCTAAACTTGAGGATGCAACATTCTTCGACATTAAGTCATTTACTTTGGGAAAGCACAAAATTGATTTATCCTGCAAGTTAAGTACTGAAAATGCCACTGTAAAAATAGTTTGGCGACTATTGACTTAGACAGTTCGTCCACTGAAGCAGGTAGCGGCCATTTTAAGAATAATTTCAACACATTCGGCAATAGTTTTACAATTTAAGCCCTTAATGAGTTTTAATTGTTGGTAAATAGTCGTTTTATTAATTTTTATTCTAGGGATGGGTTGTTTAGATAGTGATTGTGGTGTATTAATGAGGTTAATTTAGAGGGACAGCACCCAGTCAGGTTTGCAGCCCTGAACTACCCTTTAATGACATTCTTTTATGTATTAAATATACCTTACAATAATTAATGGCTTAGGACACACTTCGATGGCCGCATAGTCTAACGTGCTACTATCGAATTAGACTACACTGCCGAAGACGGGGAGATCGAGGTTTGAATCTCGGTCACGTGTACGGAGGGTGTTTTTTCCTAAATGGTTTCCCACTCTCTCTTCACAAAATGCACTGTACACCACTTCTAAAATTCAACCTTCATCCTTAACTCATTAGTGTAATTAGTACATAAGCATATAATCTGAATATGGAGTAAGGCACGATGCCAATAAAAAATTGCTTAGGCTGGGTCTATATTCATAGTGCACAAGAAGTTGAAACATTATTTTCAATGATGGCGTTTATAATCCATGCATAGTGGTTAGTACACGATGCATTTTGTTGATTAAACTCGTCATGCGTAGATTTTAGAAAAGACAGCCCTTGTATTAGCCAATGAAAATTCGAGAATTTCTAGTTAATTATATTTTATATAATATAATATTTTTAGCACCGTGTATTACTACCTGTTTGGGTTATACGCTTTAAGTACTAATTACGCTAATGGATTAGGAATTGAGAAAGTTGAATTAGAGGAAGTGAACCCGCATTTGCGTGGAGCGAGAGTGGAAAACCATTTAGGAAAAACCACCCCCAGTTCACCCGACCAAGATCCAAACCTCGATCTCCCCGTCCTCAGCAGTCGAGCTCAACACGACTAGCGAGTTAGCCAACTACGCCACCGAGGCGGGTTCTCGTTAATTAAACTCCAGTACACACAGCAGACGAAAATTAGCCCGTGTTCATGTTTGGAATGCCTTGATGTGGTCATACATTTTGTTTATCAGTTATCCAATGAATTTTCTTTATTTGAAATCAATGACTATATATGATTTGTATAAGATGATCAAAAATAAAGAAGAAATATTAAATTTTTTTTATTCTGCTACTTATAAATAGCTATACCATAATATTCATTACAGTAATAAAATCAGAAACAAATAAAATTCAAATTTTATTCAAAGGTAAAGTCAAAACCTATCTCGGTTCATTTCAAGTTTCAAAATATACATTCTAAGTAACATTGTTAGAGACCTTATTTAGTAGCGAGGCCATTTCTATTAATAAAAGACAATATAAGTACGGTTTGTTGCTTCATTATAAGTGTTGTATTTTTCTTATGAATTATGCAAATTGCGCAAGGCACTATTTACTACAGTTATGCGTTATGGATGAATTTTATCCCAAACTTAGCAAGCTCATTTCAAAGGTAAATGTAGATTTTACTTACCAACAGTGGGGAATGCCAGGCCGCCACCATGGTTCGGATTCCACGTTAAACTGTAGGTCCTCCATATCATCTCACAATCACCCTACCATTACACATTAGCGTAAGTGCGTATAACCCGAACGGGTAGTAAGACGCGATGCTAATAATAATAATAACTTACCAACAATTATTTTCTATAGCCTTAATTTAAAAATATGCATTACCACCTACAAAATGTATTTTTTAGCACTGTGTTTTACCACCCATTCAGGTTATACGCTTATGTGCTAATTACACTAACGGTTTTAAGGATTAGGAAGATTATATTTATAGGAAGTGTACCCGCATTTGCATGGGCAGATAGTGAAAAACCACCTTCAATACACACAACCAAGGTTCAAATCTCAAAACTTGTTTTGAAGCCATTTTAATCTTATCCTATCATGTTTCATACTTCAGGTTCCGATGAGCTCTAATCGAATGAAGCCTAGGTCAGGGATGATTGATTTTCTCAAAGAGGCATCCATTACCTCTTTGTCTTTGTAAAGTGTGAACTGTTTTTGTTTTCATTGTCAAATCCATATAATTTTCATTACCTTTTATGTGTTTCTAATATTATTTCTTTACCTTCTTCCTAATAATATAACACTATTTACCTCAAAAAAAGGAAAATAGTTTTTCTTTAAAGAGAGAATCTTATCTTTAAATGAGAAGCAGCTACACTGTTACAATAATGCCTCATATATTAGTTCAGAGTTTTAATTTATTTAGTAGCTACAGACATAATTTTAAAGGATTTAAAATAAAAATTAGAAATAAATAATGTACACACATTTTATACAAGTCCAATATTTATTTTTATAAATCCATTGTTTTTTCAGATACAACACAAACATCTATTTTATAAAATTCAGTCCTCCATTACTATCATGCAATTTATTTTACCTAGGACACTACTAATAATTTGTTAATACACAAATAGGCCTTAATATACATATACATAGAACAAATCTAAACAGAAATATAACATGGAATTATAGTATGGTTCTTGGAACCACAGAGGTACAGTTGGTATATATATTTTTTTCGACAATAGTTATTGTATAAAATAAGTTAACTTTCAATTTGATATGTATCGTTGCATTATATTGTTATTATTTGTTCCCAAACATTGAGATTTAGGAAATAATGTCTGTGAATACTATATATGTTTGTCTATTGATTATAAAATGGCAGTAGGATTTGTTTCAACACCCTCATACATTAACAACAAAAAAGTCACATAGGATGCTTAAAATAACTAAAAATAATCATTTGTTTAAAACACATTCATCATGAAAAAAAGTCCAGTTATAACTGTTTCGGTTAGGCCTACGTCAAATATTGCTTTCTTAGTTTGTAATTTAAATATATATATTTATTAAAAAAAATTAATTAAAGATGGGTTGAATTCACTTGTTTTTAAGTTTTATTCTGAATACAAGGTAAGTTTTTCTTCGTTAGGATGATTATTTTAGTTAAATTCTGATGGTCTCTTTAATTTATTTAACTGCTTTAGAAAATAAAAATCACAAATGTTAACTTTTTTTGTTATAAGGGGGTGTTTAAGCATTATACAAGCTACTTTTTGGCTATTTTGGATCCCCTCACCCCCATTGTAAACATAAATAAGCAAACGCCCGGGGAAACCCCCCCCCCTCCCCCCACATCTTGTATGTTATATTCAAATTAGGAAAGGTTATAAACTCTTAAAAAATTCATTTTAATCTACATTTAATTTAAATGATAAAAAAAGTATTATTAGTGAAAAAATTACTATAGATAGCTATTAACAAAATTATAAATTTCTTTTAAATCTGATGGCAAAGGGCCATGAATCCGTCTTTTGACACTGGCTGGATTACTGGGCTTCTCGTCAGCAGAAATAAGAAAAGTTCCCCTCCCTGCTACCCCGAGGTGCTTACGTAATACTTGAAACACCCCCTAATGTTCATTCGCATTCAGTTAAGTGTAAAATTTAATATATTTTGAATCTCAACTCTTAAACTTTATTAAATCCCCGAGAATTCTTAATTAAGGATTCAAAAGTTTTAAAAGTACCCATCTTTAATTAGGAAATAATACATGTTGCAATGTATACACAAATTATATATATTATTTAATAAGATTCTTTTAAATGATTGTCAAATTTTTGGCTGAACAATAAGATTCAAAATGTCATTCAAATTTCCACTAAAGGGTTAAGGTTACATCCATTTTTTTTTAACTTAACATTGGTTTCAAACGTTATGTAGAACAAGCACCAAGCTGGTTTACAAAAACTCTTTATTAGTTAAATGGTTAATTGCATTGGATATTGGTTATATAAGTTTTATTAAAATGCATAAATATTTTTCTTACAAACATACTGGTGATTTTAACTAAAAGAATATTTGTTAAAAATTATAGTCAAAGACTGTTATTTGTTAGGTTTAAGTAAATTCATAAACAGAATTATAATCGTATTAAATGATATTTTCCAATGCAAATGAAATCCAGTCAAATTTTCATAGGATTACTTATAATTTAAAATTATACACCATTCACACTTCATTGAGTTGTCATAATTGTATTACGATCATACATATAAGAAATACAATTGAATACATGTTTTATTAATCCTAAAAAAAGAAATCTATTTCTAGCTTTCACAAACTGAAGCAAAAAGTAAATATTTTAGAACCCCAAACTATTTTTTTTACAAACTAACCCAAAATTAATATTTCTGGTAACAATATAAACAAGCACACAAAAAAAGTCTTAAAAACATCTACATACTGTACAGTGAAAACCCTTAACGGACACCTCTGGATAGCAAATTCTTACTTTTTAATGGACAGTTTAAATTTATCTGGCAAAATAACATTGGCTTTTACTGTGAAACACCTTCCCAATGATGTACTTTCTCAATAAAGTACGTGGAAACGGCTAGAAATGCATATTTACACATAAAAATCTAAAACGAAGGACAAACATTGAAAACACCGATACATATACAGTATTTGACTGTAGGAATGTCAGGAATGCCTTCGTCTTGATCTAAATGTGAGTAGTCTCACCTTCTGCCTCTAATGAAAGTTTCTAGAATAGCCAACGTAGTAATGAAAGTTATAGCTCTCACCCTTTCAAAGACGTCAGCGTTTTAGCAGTTTAGTTTGTACTAGTGTGCACCATATAGGTCTACAGAACAGAAGGTATACAAATTGCACTTCAAATATGTATTGTTCTGTTTATAATGCAATCATGTACATACAGTACAATATTTATTCATTAGTCATAATTATCTTGAATACTGCACAATGCAGTAATTAGATTGTTGTGGTTAATGTACAGTATATAAGGTTGTATATAGATTAAACTGTGATCATGCAGTCTGATTTAAAATATGAATTTACAAATAAGGAACAATTATTATTGATAACAATTTTGATCTTGGAATGTGTCTGCTATTAAGATATTTCACTGTATGGACAATTTCTTCATAGATGTTTAAAATATATCTGAGAGATTCATTAGAAAACATTTATGTTTGATAACATTTCATTTAGTCTCCAAAAGGGAAAAAAAAACCACCAACATACAGTCTTGTTAAAATGTAGAAATAGGCAACTTTTTTTTTTAACTAAATTGCAAATGCAACAGAATGGATATTAATAGGACATTTTCACATTTTTTTTAGTCTTTTTTTATTTTAAGGGTACCACCTACTTATGCTGTTCTGAAGTTACAAATAGCCTTACTCAATTCTCTACTAGGTATCTTAAAATGTTTTGTTGTGATCGTGCCATTTTTTAAAAAAGAAATGCTGTTTTTCTAACGATGAATTTGGTGTGAACCATATTTTAGGGGTGTACGAAGCTTTTAAACTTAGTCTTGGCTTCAAAACAAATATCAGCTTTTACTTTGCTTTGAAAAAAATCTGTATTTGACAACTATAAAGCCCCGCCAATCAAAATATTGAGATTTTAAAATACTTAATCTACGGTTATTTATCCCATTCTGAGCTGTTTTATATATTACAAACTAAGATTCATATTAAAATACTGAAGAAATTGACCTGTAAGTTGTAATAATAATAATTTAATTTTAGTTCATAAAGTTATATATAAATAATCACAATATATTTTTTCCAATCACTAAACAACTAACAAAAAATATTCAAACTTCGATTCAACTTAGAGAATATTTCATGTTCGATTAGAGTTTGCTTTGAATAAAAAAAAAAGACTTAGCACACCCCTACCATATTTTGAAATAACAGTACTCAACGCTATGATAGGCAGCCCCCTTAATTTCAGCCCACAATTAGCGGTAATAAAAACATTCCGAACACTTGAAGCAAAAATAAAACAAAACAATAACTTTACTAAAGATATGCTTTCTATATATCGTTAGTTATTGCATTCAATTCGAATGTTTAAAATCATATCAAACTCATATGATAAATTTTTTTAAGGCAAAATATTGTTGATACTTGCGTCAAGTGTTCAAAGAATATTAAATCATGTAACTAACTAGACTAATTGAACACTCGTATGGTTTCTATTTCTATTATCTAGGAACCCTGAACTAACAAAATAAAAATACAATAATATAATATTAATAATATGTACATAGTATATAAAGGTTATTTTAAATATTTGATATATTTACAAAAAAAAAAGTACTGATACGGATTGTCAATGACTATAATTTTACAATCCCACTTTGTTAAAACTAAGTAATAATAAAAAAAGTATCATTATTAGTGCGCATTTATTTCGAAGCGTATTTAACTGCCTTCCCCTTCCCCTCAAGGCATCAATGAATCATTTTTTGCCCCTTTATTTTACTTTTTATTTTTTTTTACCTGATGAAACTTTATTTTTGTAAAACTAGAAGAAATTTTTTTCTTAATTGAATAAGATAAGAAACATCACAAATAATTGTGATTGACATAACTGGTTCTAGTATCAGGGTGGCTACAGGAATTCACTTTTAAAATTCTGACTTTTCCATATTTTACAGTCAAAATTAGCCCCACTCCCAAGATAATGTTTTACCCGTTTATATCTGTAAACTAATAATAGTATATATGAACCATCTGTAAACTAATAAGTATATATGAACCGTCAAAGGCAGATATTGAAATATTATAATCTACCTGTGACCTGTACTGATGAATACATTGTCAAAAGGGTCAGTCTTGTCTCTAATTTTCTGTTAATGAGGTGGTCCAGGCACAAATCGTGACTGAGTGTAATGAAGAGTTTTATCCTTAATGGTTTTCGTATTCTCTCTAAAACACTTGGAAACCAAATAGGTAACAGTGTTTGACTTTTGTGATATATTACCTTGGTTAAGGTAAAGAAAATCTTCAAAGGGACAAAATGTGTCCAAGGTTTATAATAATTACAATATTGGAAAAGGAGCTAATATAATATTGATGTTTTTCTTGTTTTGATTTAATGTAAATAATGCCTGATAATTCCTGTTTCATGTTCCAATTCCGCGAGTTTTCCTCAGTTTTCAAACCCCCCCGACTATCCCAGGTTTTCCCTATCTGTGGCCACCCTGATATGAGTACAAATAATAAAGATGGCATCCATTTCAATTTCATGCTAGGTCTTAAGTACATTCACAACCTTAGCTTACTTGGATGACAGCTCAAAAGGTTACTAATACAGCCCCTAATGTATCCCTACGCCAACAGCTGACATTTGTCACTTTGAATAACTGCAATGAAAATATATGGTAATGTATGAATGTGATATTTAATCACAGTAACTTAGGCCAATATTATTTATATATTTATTTGAGGTCAGGCACAAAGTTTATTTGTTGTTTTATTCCACTTAAAACAAATTATTATTCACATCACTTTCACAAAAGGTCTAACGAACAGTTTCAAAATGGCGATCAAAGGATTTAAACCATGTGATTTAACATGGTGGAAACAATTTCTTTACAATGATGCAGCCACGCAATGAATAAAAATATTTTATTCATTTAATTATTTTGAAATATGATAACATAATCGTAAAATAATTTATTATATATTTAAAAAAGATGACAAGTATTTTCTCTTTTCCAAGTAAATACAATGCCTGTATTAAAAGGTATTGATGTATGCACTATATTACACATAGTCAATAACGTTCCAAAACGAAGAAAAGTACTTTTAATTATGTTTAAAATATTGTTTCAGATTGGGTAAAAAGAAATTATTAAAAGTAATAAAATAGTGTGAGAAAAGTTTAAGTTATGGTACCTAATTTAAATATAAAATACAACATAATTAAAAAAACTTACTATTTATAACAAAACCGTGATAAGTGTTGGCAACCTAAAACCTACACATATGATTTTTGAACTGTCAGCCAGGTAAAAAGCTATCATGAACATACTCCAGTTTTCCTCGTATGTGAATGCCAATTTATGGGTTTATCGAGAAATAAACTCAGTATTTATCTAAACAATTATTTGTAGAAAGTGGAAAAGTAAATCGTATTAGAATAGTTCAAACACACATACCTTCAGCAGAAATATTTTCTTGTATAACAAAATTCTTATATGAAGTTTTTCTTTAATCACACAAATCTATCAGATAACCAAAATATAAATTTGAGGGAACACCCATAAAATCCCTTATATTATGTATACTCTTAACAGTAGATAAAAAAAAAACCTTATATGTTCATTATAGTTGGGGGCATCTCATATAAAGCAATTTTTAAATATATTTCGTCCATGCAATATTCTTTATTTAAAACCACATATGATGTTTTATATCGAATTTACCCATTTATCCTTGGAAGCCTAAATCAAAATGCCATACAAAAGACTTAACTACATATGGTGCATAAGAATGTTCATGATCAATTATTATTTTTACTATAAAATAGGTCACATAAACCTCTTTCATAAAAAAAATGTAATAATTTTAATTGTCATAAACACATCTAATCTGACAATAGTTATACAAACTAGTTTATCTAAAAATAGTTTACATAAAAATAACATAAATATTATTAAGTAATGCTAGTGAAAATGGTTATTTTTACCCATCAATACATATCGCAAAGTCTTTTGGTCTGACATGTATCTTCACTGTTTCGCATTTTATTAACATTCAACTAAGAGAAAAAAAAAGGGTTTATTTTAAAACTTTTGTTACCATTTTCTTTTTAGACAAAATATCTTACGTTCGGAACCTCAAATAATTGCATTGCTTTATGTTATATCAGATAAATCGAGCACTCTTAATTAAAATAAGAAATTTATATGAAAAAAATCACTCCTTCATAACAATTTTTTTTTATATAGATAACTTGGTATTTAGGTCTTTGTTTCAATCAAATACACGACGGACCAAACCATGTCTAGTGTATAGGGTTAAGATGCCCTTATAAAATGTGCACAAAGTGACCTGCCACATTCCAGGATATATGATTGTATCTACGAGGAGCATCTGCCCTCTGAACACTTCTTGGATTATTTATTATGATGTCGCCACTCAAAAAAAAATTATTTCTTTGTGTTTGTTTTGAAGAAATGTTAGAAATATATATTTTTTTTAAATAAAAAACCTTTAAAAATCAATTTAGGCTAAATGTAATGGAATTATAAGGAAATGAAACTAAGTATTGACAAGTTGAACTTGACGTGTCAAAGGCAGATTGTACAACCCTGTATTTATATGTGTATATATATATATATTTATTTTTAAAAGATTCAGTCTTTCGTTCTAGAAGTGGACGTCCCGGACATCAGTGGGCGTCCCCGCTTTACCGTGCTCCATCACTTTCTCGTTGGCCGCCGCATGGTCCAGGTTGTTTCGGGAGTTCGTCCCCGAGCTGCCGCCCCCATTTCCCGACGACGACGTGCACCCCTCTCCCCCTTCACCGGACCTGCTGCTCATGGTCCTTGTCACCATGTCCTCGATCTTCTGCAGGCAGCTCTGAAGAAAGTCCTGCGGACATAAGGTAAGGTATGCTCATTATTATAAGTGACCACCAGTGAGGTTGGACTGTTGCTAGCCAAGAGCTGTCTAGTCAGTGTGTCGAGCTTTCGACTCCTATATTTTTTCTATTTCCAGACTACAATCAAAACTACAAATATTGGTCTTAAAGAATACAGAATATAACATTAAAATGATATATTTACCATATAGTTATTTTATATGTTTTTGTTTTGAAACTGGAGTCTGTACATTTTTACCAACTCCAACTCCGCCCAAAATTGCTTCCTACTTTCCTAAGATTGCAGCCGTCACACAAGGTGTGAGAAAGTTAGTCTTAAGTTTAGTATTTTTTAACAGTTTTTAGAAGGGTGGAAATATAATATCATATGTTGACTTTAAGAATTGAGATTTGTATGCGCATCCGAATAAACGTGTATTTTCTTTAGCGAATATGTAAAAATTCCAGATATTTGATAAAATTCCTTAACCAAGAGAATTTCCTGACTTTTCCGTTTTCTAGGTTTACCATCCTAAAGAGTTATCATTTTTGGCTGCATTTTTGTTTGTATATATGTTTGTTGAAACAAAAACACTATACAAACAAATTTATATCGCCATGGTGGGTGACCTGGTGGTCTAGGGGTAAGGTGTCAGACTTCTGTGCTGGGGTCCGGGGTTCAATCCCCTGTCCCGGCACAGATTTATCTGATTACCAAACCCTTCCTTCACCTCTGACAAGACGTGTATTAATCACATCTTGTGAATGTGTGGAATGCCAGGCTACCACCATGGTTCGGACTCCACGTTAAACTGTAGATCCTCCATTTCATTTCACAATCACCCTACCATTACACATTAGCGTAAGTGCGTACAACCCGAACGGGTAGTAAGACGCGGCGCTAATAATAATAACAATAATAATATATCGCCATGAACTCCCCATTTTTTTATGTTTAAAAAGAGGGCTAAAGGTTTATCTATGATATGGTATTAATTTTATTTGACTAAAAATTATCAATTTTATCATGATTATAATTAATAATTCTATAGAATAATAAAAATTTGTAATTAAATTTAAGCCTTCTTTTCTTATTTACAAATATAATATATATTTTATAGTATAAAAACATTTTACTCTCAAAGTAGCCTTACTCGAATCACATCTTTGTTTGGAAAACTGTTGGGGTACTTCAGTGTTACATGTTGGTACCACCGAATACATGTCAAGATGTTTTAAAGCATCTTTTTATATATATGTGTGTGTGTGGTTGCGTCTCTGCCAGATGTGCCCCTGACACCTGTTTCACCACCAACATTTTAGATATATGTATATACACTGTAATACTTTTTTTTTTTGTCTGTCTACTAGGCTGACTGTGTTTATGAATGAGTGAATGATATTTTCTTCACTACACTTGTTCTGTCTGACACTGAGACTTTTTTTTTACCCCCTTCCTATCGTTTCTTTTTCTTTTCCTTAAAACATGTGGGGAGTATTTAAAAGGATATAAGACAAGGTTCTTTGCATGGGGTGTTGTGCGTTCCCGATTGTGGGTTATATTAGATGGTTGGAAATTGTTTTTAAATAACTAACACTAAATTATTTGTACTATATATTTACTTAACTAGTTATTAGTATCATTATAAAGTACTCAGTACTCATTTAAATTTACCGCTTATCTCAATCTTAAATTTGAGTCGACACACTATTCAACACAACAATTTAGCTAAAGTAATATTCTGGTAGAAAGGAATATATTTTTTAAAGGATTTTTTTTTCTTGGCAGCCAACAATGATTATAGCCAATATTATTTTATATGTATCAAAAGTGACAGCCGCATATACCATTACCTGATGTATGAATGGAAGTGAATGGAAGTAGATCTAGTAGCTTTTTTAGATGTCAGATAAGTTTCTTCCTATTATAATTGAACTGTATTTAGGCAGGAACTAATTTTAAAAGAAGAAACTTGATTTTTGTTTTAATGTACTTTACCTAAGTTAGCTATGCTTTAGGCTGAGTTTGGCGGTTACGACAGTGAAGTACTGCTACATCCATGTGCTGATCCTATAAAGGTTGCCTGATACAAAGCTCGATTGTACTGCTTTTACAAAGCTAGATTGTGTCGCCTCCATAAAAGAGCCAGATACAAAGCTAGATTGTGCCACCTTTATAAAAGCCTGCCAGATACAAAGCTAGATTGTGCCACCTTTATAAAAGCCTGCCAGATACAAAGCTAGATTGTGCCGCCTCTTTAAAAGCCTGCCAGATACAAAGTTAGATTGTGCCACCTTTATAAAACCCTGCCAGACACAAAGTTAGATTGTGCCACCTTTATAAAAGCCTGCCAGATACAAAGCTAGATTGTGCCACCTTTATAAAAGCCTGCCAGATACAAAGCTAGCTATAAAAGCCTGCCAGAACCGAGTGTAAATAGTAACAAACTCTCTTCACAACCCTCTTTGAGGCAAAAGGACTCACCTTCTCGATAGCCGTGATCCTGTGCAGGAGGTCCAACAGTTGGTTGAGGGAACAGGAGCTTTTGGTGGTCCAGTCTAGACCGTGGAGGGCTGCTGCGATGCTGGACGAGGCAATGATACTAGGGGTGTACATCGAGAAGGAATAGTCTGCAAAAACATAAAAACACCATCTTTACTACGGATTCAAGGGAATATAAAAAAACCCGCAAAGACACTGACATTTTCTAGCGTTCTTTACATCCTCGATTTAAAATGCTTACAGTATACTAAACAGAAAGTGTCAGGGCTTGATATTTTGTATATTTCATTCCATTTGGAAGTTAAGTAAGCCTACCTTAACAGATTACACTATGGCCCTATCTTATGAGCCACGTCATAGTATAGGTATAATCCGTCAAGTTAAGACTGCCGTCTCTCAGCATAAATTTGAGTGTTAATTGATTGCTGTTCATAGGTTTGTCTCTTATGACGCCATCTCACAAGGTATAGTGGGATACTGGTAAGAAGAACCTTTTAGAATATATAATCTTGGGGTAAAGTGTTTGCCCCAGGACCCAACAATTGTGGGTTCAAAACCAACTTGGGGTAGATGGGTTTTTCTTGGGCGATAAAAATCAGCAGCACACCTTTCTTCTGGAGGGGAAGTAAAGTCGTGTAAAACTATCCTGTGAGGTATGTGAAAATAGGTAGGCCCTTTTGCGCTTGCTTGTAGAGATTCTCGTGTGCTGATATAATCAGTCGGCTCAGAAAGTCTATCGTTAAATACCTCGAATAAATACATGAATAGAAAAAAACAAATTTTTTTTTACGGTCAACATTGGTGACATTTTTAACATGGTGGTTACAGACAGGGAAAACAGAGAAATGTCAGGGGATTAAAAATATTTCTAAAATATCCCATTAATTTCGCAAATAAACACTAAAACAAAAGTTAATAATACCTAAATAAAATAACATTTTAATTTTTTAAATAACTGATAAAACAGTTTATGTTTAGTAGATAAAAACTTTTTTTTAATATGTGATCAATAATAAATAAAACAAAAGTCATCATCCTCCATTAAAACTGGAAAAAAGTAGTCAGGGAAAATTAAATAATGTTGTCCGGAAAACTTGGGAGAAGTCGGGGGGGGGGGATTTTGTAAAATATGTTTTGTAGCCACACTGATTTTAGTATAGCACGTTATTGTTATTATTACTTTAGTATTGATAATTATATCAAAAGTGACAGCTTCAGCTCACATGACTTGATGTATGAATACATGAAAGTAGATCTAGTAACTTTTCAACCTGTGTGATAAGGTTCTTCCTATGAAAATTTGAAGTAGTTTACAGTTTATTGCCCTCACCAATAGACACGCTGGCTAATGCCGGGATCACGATCAACTTAACGTAACGTTCACTTAAAGTTAACTTAACTTATGTGTGATCACGATTCACTTAACTTAACATAACAACTTGAACCAAACATATGCATTCTCGAGTATGATCTGTGGTTTTGTACTATTTGTAAAGTGATGATCTGTGAATGTTTACAGTTTTCAATCGATATAATAAATATATATTATCAAACGTTTTTTATAAATTTAGTTCCCTATTTTAGTTTAATTATTTTGTTTCAATGTCTGATCACTAAAACTTACGCTAAAGAGTAAACATTGGTCATAATACCAACAAATGAATTACTAAATAGCCCTGTTGACGTCACTCGCATAATGATTGGCTGGCTAGATCACGTGATACCCTTCAAGTAATGTAAAGTAACGTAAAAGACCTCCCAAGACATCTCTTACTTTAAGTTAACTGCAAGTCAACGTTAAGTTAAGTGCATCGTGATCGCTTCCATTTAAACACACGAGGAGGTCCTTTACGTTAAGTTACGTTAAGTTGATCGTGATCCCGGCATTAAATAATGGCCGGTATGCAAGAACGATGTTGGAGTAGGAGTAAAGGAGGAGTAAAGGCGGAGTCAGCTACTCTTGAGTAAGGAATCCGTGTCGTGCTAGAACGTCTGGCTTGAGTTACTCAAGGTCACGTGATGAAATATTACACAGAAGTACCACATCTCTAGGGGAAATAAAATTCACTAGATCCACCGCCTTCTAAAGTGTCGATTTTGCTTGTAAAGTTTGATAGCCTGCTTAAATATGTCCTCTTGTTGATAAACACATCGTAATTAATTAAGAGCGTGTGGTGAAGTGAGAAAGAGAAATGGTATTTATTAGAATTAAATAGGTAGTTTCCAACTGTCAAATGAAAAAAAAAATTATGTTAGGACCATCGCAGCCAAGAAGAAAGCGTGGGAACAAATTAATAGAATTTTAAATCTTCCAGTAACCTCCAAAAGGTGAGTTTATTTTTATCTTATATTATTTTCACTTTAATACTTTATATAAAATCACGTATATTGTTTGAGTAATTGGATCGTCTATATTATTATTATTAGCACCGCGTCTTACTACCCATTCGGGCTATACGCAGGATCGTCTATAGAAATAAACACAAGTAAAGTAAAATCTTTAAAGGTGTTTCTTATTGATGGTAAACACAAACGTCAACGTAACAAAAAATTATTTGTAGGCCTATGCTATTAATTTGCGTAGGCCCTAGCGTTGATAAGTTTTATTCCCTTTCTCTGTAGGCCTAGCGTTTATTTTTGCATAGTATAAGTCGAAACAAAAGTTTTGAAATTCTAAGAACGAGTGGAATTTATATATTATTGAACTAACCTAATCTTTACTCCTAACTTTATGTATTTTGTCTACTGGTAGGTCTTAGTAGGCCTGATTTAGCACTTTAGACCAGTACTATCTTAGGCTAGTTAACCTTCAATATAATATTTTTGTACAAGGTCTAGGCCTAGTCACAAAGTAAACATAGTAACTAAACTAACAATGTCATCCTCATAAATAGAAAAATATTACAACATACAAATATACAGTATTACCTTGAAGTTTATAGAGACAACAAATTTCATAAAATGCTTCACTGATTATTAGAACCACTATATTAATATAGCCAGCTGTATAGTGGGAACTTTCATTAATATAGGCCTTTATAATAATTTATAATAACCATTAGTAATCTTTTCTTGTTTGATAACAAAGACACCTCAAGTTGACCTAGTTGGAACTGTGTTTATATTATATTGTGAATCATTTTAGAACTCTGGTTCACCTGCACAAACATTGGGACATTGTCAAATCAAGAAGGAAGAGGCAAGTAGTTGAAGAGACAGTGGAACTGATGAGCACTGGACGAGGGCCCTACAATTCTCACAAGCCATCATGTCCCAGGGTCGAGGTGGTAGCCCCCCTATAACTGCTGCTCTGAGGTCTACAGGTTACACCGTTGCTGTCAATACCATTATGGAGTATCTCGATACAACAGGTAGGCTATGTGAGATATTACAACTATAAGGTTCATATTTACAGAGAGATGCACACACAGAAACAGATTTTATAAGTTTATTTATATTCATAGATATAATTTGGACTGAGAAGGGTAGGCCTACTATTTACTTTTTAATAAACAAAATATTGATATACATACAAAATAGGTGTAAGTTTCATGATAGTATACAGAAAATTAACAATTGTTTACAAAATTAATTACATGATTGTCATAAACATGCTAACTCCTGAAAAACGACTTTGTTGACTTTAATCTGAATGGACATGTCTAGTATTGGTGGATGGAGTCTTTAAGAGCAAATAATGCACACTTGTCGATAAGTTAGGCCTGTCCTTTGAATCTTGTTTTAGTTACCGTACATAACAAGTGTGTCCTTATAGTGAGTGTTAGGTTTAAGATGTAGGTATGTGTTTACAAATTATAATGTGCAATATCAATCAAACTTGCATCTGTTGACCTGCAATGCTTTGAATGTTAAATTACATTTTCAAAAGCTTATTTGAAAATGTAATCTAAATGGTTTTAATTAAAAGCAATTTGATGATTATGTGCATTGACACCCTAATTTAGTATTCTAGTAAAAAGGACTTGCAGAAAACAAGCCATTGAAACATTTATCTGTGCAATATACAATGGTAAGAATGTTAATTTATTAGAGTTATTCTTTGATATTATTGGAAGTAGCAGCTGAAGGTCACATGACTTGACATCTGACTTATGAAAGCTGTTTTAATAACATCTAAAATTTAATAAAACCTCCCCATTTAAAAATACTAGCTATGCTTGTTTTGTTCATACTATCCTTTATTTTTCAGATTTCCCAACTACAAGCAGTGTCAGTTTGTCGCTGCCATTTCTTACACCAGTGCTTCAAGTCTCGATCAGCCTTTTCACATCACCTGCATCCCTCTTGGGGACCCCAGACCTTTAAATTTGACTATTTTATGTAAAATAGTTGACAAAACATTCAAAACAATTATAATATTTCCACATTTATTGTTAACACTATTATTATCTTTATATCTGCATTCAAGTGAATCAATTTTCTTTTTGATGAACTAGAAAGTGTTTAATTTAGAGTGAGCTCTGATAGATGAACATTAGGTTGTTGCTCCGTAGTTAGACCTAAGGTTAGGAATCTTTGTTGATTACTTTTGACATTTTTGTGATGGATCTATTTCTCTTGAATAATAAATACCGTAACCTGATTATTTTTTTTACCAAGAAAGCATGCCTATAAACAAAAACATCATATTCAATTTTTTAAACACTTTTGTTTACTATGTTTAATGTTCCGATTGATAACTAACCTTTATATAGACCTGTTATAGCTAGGTAGTTTATATTAATTTTACATAGTAAATTACTGTTTATTAATATTTTATACATTTAACTTGCTATTATGTCTCAAATTATGAAACATAAAATTATAGGACTTAAGAATTGAGCCTAGATGTTTCGGCTATAGAATTTATAAAACCAACAAACATTTTCCCATTTGTTAAAAACATTATTCATATTAGGGTCATTTTCAAGTGATGTGTAGTAAAATTACAATTTCCAATATCCATTGTGTCGAGATCGTTCACCCTGCATTAACCTATAAAATGTAAATATATCTACATTCTTATGTTATAAAGTGATTAGGGAACTTTTCACTTCCACTCTGGAGGGTCTCTGGGGTACTTGATTTCCTGTTTTTATGTTAACCACTTATGTTGTTGCTAAGGACTGCAGGTATCTTAATTCAGCATTGCAAATTAAATTTTGACAATTTATATATTTTTTTTTTGTCTGGCCAATCTCTAGTGTTTATCTTTTAAAATAAACTGACTGTGAAAAAATGATTATAATTATTTCCATTCCTTAGCAGGGTGGTTTATTATTTTTCATCCCAAGGTCCAAATTTGAGCATCTGTTTGCACCACAAGCCGAAGATATATCCAGTAGTTTGTCTTAATAATATAGGCTCGCAAACAACACTTAGAAATTATTTTTAATATTATATTAAATAGATTATATTTGGAAGAAGGTAAAGAAAAGGTAGATAGAAACATAAAAAAGGGACGAGTTATATTATATAAATTGTAATTTTGTCTGGAGAATCTGTCTAATTATGTCATAGATAAGTTTAATTAAATACTTTATGAAATATTTTATGAAATGTCAATCACTTTCACTGAACTTAGCATTATTAAATAATATATTATACCGATTTTTATCAATAAAATAAATGCATAACGAGATGCAGCCATGAGCTTTTCTAAATAAATGTTATTTGAATCATCAGGCCTTCTTCCAATATTTGCCTGGTAAGTATTAAAGTAAGTGGGAATTTAATAGTGTATAAGGCCAAATTATTTTGGTTTGTTTACGTTTCTATTATATTGAATTTAACTTCAACAATATTGCATACAACATATTCACTAAATGTGTTACAAATCATATAACATGATCAACACTAAACCCACCTCGGTGGTGTAGTTGGCTAACACACTACTTTTGTGTTGAGCTAGACCACAGGATAGGAAGAGTTGAGGTTCGAATCTCGGTCGAGTGAACTGAGGTGAATTTTCCTAAATAGTTTTTCACTCTCCCTCCACACAAGTGTGGGTTCACTTCCTCTAAATTCAACCTTTCATATTCCCAACACATTACCTAGTGTAATTAGTATTTAGGCGTACAACCCGAATGGGTAGTAAGATGTAGTGCTAAAAAAAATCTCTAATACATTATTATTACTATGGTACTTTGGTGTCAACGTGCTTGGTTACAGTACCTGTAATCTGAGGCAGGAAAACATCCAGGTTTACAACTCCAGTAACAGTAAAAGAAAATTAAAATAGTCGATTTCAAAATTATTTATTAGCCCTCACTGGCAAGGACCACAATCATCATGGTTTTTAACACACAATATTTATAATATAAACATGATATTATGTTCTCTCTACGATCAGTGTCAGAGCAGCTTGTATTATGTTTTGTCATGCTTGGCACAGAGTGTATCATGGCCCGCCAGTACAGTCTGTGTAAAGTTTGTGTCTTGATATTGTACAAGTATAAACACTAAAATAAATAATTCACTTTTGTGGCCACATGGTCTAAAATATCAAACTCACAAAAAAACTAGACTGCTGAAGATAGGGAGATCATGGTTTGAATCCCAGGCAAGTCTAACGAGGGTGGTCTTTTGTAAATGTTTTTTCCCTTTTTCCTTGCAAATGTGTATACACTATTTAATCCAAACTTCCTCATCCCAGAAACAGTGTGATCAGTATGTATGCATATAACCTGACCAAATAGTACGACAGTGCTAAATCGACAAGATTGTGTATATGATCGGTGATAAAGATCGTACAACTAATTGTGTGTGGATTTCTTATTAGTAAGTTTAAAATGTAAGAATTTAGAGTTGAATTTACGTAACAATACATCCACCTTAGCATAAAGGGATTAAAAATCTACTCTGCTGAGTAGAACGAAAATAATAGTTTCCTCTCTCTCCTTGGGACATACATTTAGCATCAAAATGAGCAGTGATAACCTGCTAGTTTCCACCATTCTCCATTTCATTAGAGGTCTGTAAGGTCAAGATAATGGATGTACACATTTGGTACGTGTGTTGATACAAGAAGTCTGTTTCTAACGGAACATGAAACCAGCTATATATAGTAACATTACCGATGTTTTGATTCGCCCGCCACAATGATTTTAATAAGGTTCCAACTGTAATAGTCCATGTGGTGAAGCCCAGACTCTCAGATGGACCCCCGGGGCTCTGGACAGGGATGTGGGTGCAGCCTCTTCGATATGAAACTCCAGGGAAGTTGGCCTAGTCATAGAACAGCATTCGCACAGCTCCCAGTTCAGCTTCTGTGGTGGGAAACCACACCACATGTTGCATGTTTTGGGCCAACCAAATTGATATTTTCTTAACAACACGCGATACCGTTGACTGGTCAACATTGTAGGCCTACATTTCTCCGCCAACAACCTAAAAATGGAAGAACAAAGTTATTAGCCAATTTTAAAAAATTATAAGAATAGATATGTCTGTAGTCCGACCTAGGCCTACTGTGATTTTTTTAGAGGTAAGGTTATTTTGGATTTTATATATATACAAAAAATCAATATTAAATGTCAACCAAAATCCCAATAGCTACTGTATGTCACAAAACAATCAATTAGCCTATTTGCTTCAATTACATAATTAAAAACAATGGAAGAAATATGTTGTCAGTAAATAATACAAGTCTTAATATTAATTAAACTTATATACTGATGCTAAATTAATCTTAACTAACACATTACAAAAACAAACATGAAAATTTATTAATGTAATTCAATCCAAAAATTTAAATTAGTTGTTCATTCTTAAAAAAAAAGTTAATAATGTTTTTTGTAAGTTTAGTAATAATAAATAATATAACCTTAAAAAAAAGTATATTTATAATTTGGTATTAACTTACTTTGTAAGCATTCCGTGGCATAAAACTGAAGAGTGGTCAACATTTGTTGTAAATGAAGCAGTGGAAGTCATCATTGTGTTGTTGTGTTTCGGGATTGTCAATTTCCAACGTAGGGAAGATATCTTGTCATGCAACTTCCTTCTAAAATAGAAAATATTTTACGAAATTGTTCGTCAGAATAAGCCTAACAGGTATCCTGGAAATCACTAACATGCCTCCGTTAAATCACAACAACTTTATTAGCCTCTTCTTCAAAATAGTCGTCGATAACGTCTAAATACGTGACAATCCGGTAGCCATGTAGCGCCATATTTTCTTGACAACACAAAACAAAATAACAGATGTTTGACATCTCTATTGCTCATGCGCGCCGCGCTGGGTTAGCCCTGTGTATAAGGGATAGGAGTAAACCTATGTATAAGGGATAGGAGTAAAGTAGAAGGCTGGTCGGGACCAACCTTTGGAATTACTCAAGAGCGCGCACGCGCGCTCGTCCTAGCAAGCAAATCAACCGTCCTCCGCCTTTACTCCTACTCGTTCTTGCATACGGGCCAATATCAAGCTCATCTCAGTGGTTACAGGGAAGAAAAGGTTGCGGGTTCGAATCGCGTTTAAAGTTTGTCAATTGTTTCATCCTTGTGTGTGCGCGCCGCGCGTTTTTAAGAGGTTTCGACAGGGAACCCCCCTCATGCCCTCCGGGCCAGACGGGTAACCCAGACGAGGCCTCCTCCTCCCAACGGTATCAAACTGTACTAAAACACACCGCGACCGCAGCGCTCCAGACTTGGTCCACTCGACCTTCGGCCGATCCCGGCGGCTCGCGACCTTGGAAATCTTTCGTCTTGTTCTCGCACGCGGCGCTGCGGATTTACAAAACGTGGTTGATAAATGAAAAGGGGTGGGGGGACTTTTTGATATTACCCTCTATCCCAATCAAACCTTGTGGGGAAGGGGGTGGGGAGATAGGGGGACGATGGAGAATGTTTGGCAATCAACCGGGCGGAGGCGATTTTGTTTATTTTGGAAAATTCACCGGATTCCGCCCTAGAAGATCGCAAACAATAAAGTGCACATTTTCTGATATATCAAATCAGGTCTCGAATCTGTATTTTCTTTGCTAATCTTTATTCGTTTTTTAAGAAAAATAAATATATTATATATATAAAATATAAAACGGTTTTAATAATAGCTAACTTTTTCAATTGTTAAAAAAAAAACCACCAAACCAATTTTAAATTGGTCTAAGGCGTCAATCTTGTGTCAGGACTGGAAACGGGGATATCGGCGTTTGAATCCCGGTCCGATCCAATGAGGGTGTTTTTTTTTCCTAAATAGTTTCCCGTTCTCCATTCCGCGCAAATGCGGGTAAATTATTACCTTTGAAATGTTTCCTTCCTAATCCCTACCACATTAGAGTAATAATAATAATAATAATAATGCGTACAACCTGAACAGGTAGTAAGACGCGGTGAGAATAATGCTTTCACTCAAACAAGAGTTGTAACTACCTGTTTCGGTGGTGGAATGGTCTAAGGTGTCACTCTTGCTGCAGTGTACTGCCGATGACGGGGAGATTGGGTATCGATTCCTGTCGGTTGTACTCGGTTCCCCGCCCCTTAAATGTTTTCCACTAACCCTCCACGCAAATACGGGTACACTTCCTCTACATTCAACCTTCATAATCCCTAATACATTAGTGTAAATTAGTACATAGGCGAACAACTCGAACGGGTAGTAAGACACCAACAAGTGCCAGAGACAAGAATCTCGTCGTGTTTTGTTTTGTTTGTTTCTCCACCTGTATCGTTAGTTGGAGCTGGTGTTCCCCGATATTATCTGGCATTCCATCACGACCCAGCTCGGCAGAACAGGGAACACGGGCCACTGCTGCCAATATCTGAATAAATTGTCTCAAGTGTTCGTTCGGAAATGAATCCTCTCCTTGGAAGATTAGATTACTACAGTACAATTTTCATATAAAGGGCCGGTCAAAAATGGTACTTTTTTTAATAAGTTATACGTGTTATTTTATATGGATTGATAATATATATCAAAAGTGAATGTTGTAGATCACATGACCTAACGTATGAACAAGTGAAAAAGGTAGATCTACAATAGTCCCGTGGCTTCTTTGGTGCTGACTTCTGACAGTCAACATTTAGGTATATACCTAAATGTTGACTGTCAGAAGTGACAGCTGTTAAACACATTTTTTTTGGCAGATCATACAGGGATACATAATTTGGTCTGGTAACTTTTCAAAGCCGTCAGCTGTCAGTCAGCACCAAAGAAACCCCACGGGGCTACTGTAGTAACTTTTCTAGCTCTCATATGAAAGTTCTTCCTATGAAATATCCAAATGTACAAGACATTTTGTACGTATTATAATAAGAGGATTGTCAACAGGGACTTGGCCCAGATCGTGTGTGTATGTGTGTGTGCGCGCGTGTGCGGTATTTGGAGAGAGGGAATGGCTACCTGTTTTACCATCATCCCCCAACAGAAGACGGCTAAGACATTTTTAGAAGGAAAAAATTTGACTTTTTTTTTTTTTTTACAAAACACCAATGAACTACGTACTGTACTAGGTTTTGAGAAGGAATAATTTTTTTGAAAAAGGGGGTGGGGTAAAATGTACCTCTTCCTCCCCTCCAATCATTACGGCACCGGATGGCTAGCCCTAAGTTCATTAAAGAGCCAGCCCATTAATGTTGTACCAAACTGTTAATTTAATAAGATAATATCCAACCCTCCCCTTCCTAAACCGCGTGTTACTGCCCGTCCGGCTATTCCCATTGCAATTACGCTAGGGGAAGTGGGTAGGTTATGAGGGGAGTAGAATAGAACAAGTGTATCCGCATTTGCGTGGTAGGAGAGCGGGAGGTTATTAAAGAAAAAAAAACTCTTAGTATGAACCAGACGGGATTGACCTCACAGAAAGTTATTACCGGTCAATGGACAGTCAGACTTAAACGAGTCTGACGTTTAGTCCGCGAGATCACCTATGCAAGAATATCAACCTGTCTCTTAAATTGGTGAACTCAGCAGCCAAAGCGATTACCTTTGTGTACATTTGTGTGTGTATATATATATATATATATATATATATATAATATAGAGAGAGAGAGAGAGAGTATTCACTTCAAGCTACTTTGAGAAGCTATTTATGTTCGAAAATATATTTATAACGTCATAAAAGATAGATGATATAATATCCTAAACAAAGACGTAAAATGGTTTGGACACATGATAATTTATTAGCTCCTTAAATGAAGAGTATTTTGGTTAAGTTTTCTTTTTTCTTTTTAAAAGAGTAGTAGTTGAAGGGTTGACAACCAAAAAGAATGAAATAAAATCACTTGTTCCTCCTCAAAATGACAAACTGTACTTTTTTTTTCTTACCTAAAGGAACGGTATTTTTAAACTTTCCAAACAATGAGTTTAAAACCCCTTATAGTTTACACAAAGGGTCTAAAATAAGATGAAGACATTGAATAAAAAAAAGAAAGCCAAAAAGGGTTAAAAATTAAGGAAACTGCCTATGTGAAGAGAAAATCCTGTATTTCTTATAGTGACAATTTTTCTGAAAATTCAAATTCACAAAAACAATCCAAACTTATCTCTTTGTTCTGCTGTGACTATACTATTGTTATTATCCATCAAAAATGACAGCTCCATATCACATGACTTGACGTATGAATATATGTAGGTTTAAGAAGTTTTATTAAATTTTGTAACTGACAGATATGACCTTTCTGCCGGAATCCTATTACCCTGATTTTGGTTGGAAGAACAGTAAGAGAAAATCACAACATATTTCTTTGCAACCAACATTGATAACATTTTACCATATTATTTGTGTTATTTTATAGGTATTGATAAGATCTATCAAAAGTAACATTTGCAGATGACATGACTTTATGTATGAATATATTAACATTGTTTTAGTAACTTTAGTAACTAACTTATACTGTTCTTCCTACCAAAATCATACTGTACAATCGTATAATATACAGTCCAATTTTATAAGAACCCTTCCTGTCTAACAGGTAGAAAAATTACTAGATCTACTTTCATGTATTCCTACATTATAAAATGTGCATAAAGCTTGTGTTCAGATGCTAAAATTATAATAATTGTTCTATTTAATTTAAATAATGTTTATCGTGGATTTAAAATAGGATTTCCTTCTACTAAGACTTTCTATAACTTTTTTTTATCTGCCCCTAAACTTCCGCTGATCCTTTACGCTACACCGGTTAAAAAAACACTGACCTATAAAATAATACTAATAATATTGTAAATTGTTTGTTTACTGGAAAAAAGTATTTTCTAGGGTATTTTTTTCTTTGCACCGCGTCTTGTTAACCGTTCGGGTTATACGCTTATGTTCTAATTAAACTAATGTTTTTTTATGTATTATGAAGGCTATATTTAGAGGAAATGTACTCGCATTTGCGTAGAGAAAGGGGGAGAAATATTTTTTTGAAAAATCCAATACACCCAATTGAGATTCTAACCTCAATCTCCCTATCATCGGTAGTCTATTCTACTGAGAGAGTAGCGCGTTAGGTCACCGATGTGAGCATTTATCTAAATAATTCTTCTTACCAGAATCCTACTATATTATTTTGTTACCTTGTCGTTTCGACTATAATTTACACCACTTTTTTTTACGTAGTTCATAAAAACCGCTCTTAAGCTATCACACAACTTCCCATTTTTTATTTTATTTTAAAGATAATTTTAACTCTATAACTCAAAAGTGTCTTCAGTTGGATTGACAAAAAAAAAAGAAATCATAAAGGGTGAAAAACAAACAATTAAGTCTCTTTAGTTTAGATAATTGACGCTTCACGATCAATAAACTGAGGGAGTGGAGGAGGGGGGGGGGCGGTTTCTCTTGACAGTTAATACACGTAACAGTGTTTTAAGTAAGAACATGTCATCAGATATTTTTTTATAGTCATACCAAAACTTTTTATCTTGTCGAACGAGATTCTTCATCGCCATAAATGGGTGAGGCAAGCAGTCTGAGAAAGATGAATAAAAAAAAATACCAAAAGATGTTTTGTAGTTTTTCTCACGCCCTAAGTCTATGCTCCCCCCACCCCTCATTCTCTCCGCCTCCCCCTTGCAACTAATTTTTTTAAAAGATATTTCAACCATTTTCAAGGTTAGCGGTGAGATTATTATTTAAAGATATCATAATAAAGACACGGTTCAATTTTCATAGAAAGGGTATTTTATTTTTAGAAAATACAACAAATGCTTTTTTTTTGTGGTCCACATTGATAGCATCTCACTATATTATTAGTGTTAATTTATAGGTGATTATCAAAAGTAACAGCTGTCGATCACGCGACTTGACGTATGAATACTACGTGAAATTATTTTCATCATCATCGCGCTTTACTAGCTGTTCATGTTATACACATATATGGTAATTAAAGGATTTTAGAGGTAATCTATAAAATGCGGTGGGAGGTTAAAAATACAACGTAAATAACATATTTTTAAAATTTCATTTGATTATATATTTTACACGCCACCATCGACTTGGGACCGATGGCTTTACTTTCCCTCCGAAGGAAGTTGTGCTACGGGTGTTTATTGCTCAGGAAACATCCGTCGACCCCGGCCGGGTTTAAAACCCACGCACATTAGGGTCCTGAGGCGAGCACTTTACCTCCAAACCACACGAGGACAACCCTAATAATATAAACCTTAAAAAGGACTAAGAACCGTGTAAAATCTACATCCAGGACTGATGTTTGTGGACGCTCTAGTACAACTTGTGAAAAAAAAAGTAAGATTTGGCAAATAGCTTTGGCCAAGGCTAACGTATGACGCAGTGAGATTGGGTCGCTGAACCGCTCTGAAGGTTTCTCTAGAGCCCGGCTCAACCTCTTTTTTTTTAGTAGACATACTAACCAACCCAAATACATTAACCCTAGTGGAACACTCCCAATCCCAAGGTCTTGAACAACACGCTAAACTAGGTCCGGTTCCTAAAAAGAGATAGGACTAAAAAAAAATGAATTGGTCAAGTTTAAAAAAAAGTACCCCCCCCCCAACCTGGTTTTATTTGAATAATTTCAGGTTTTGTCAGTGTGTGGTGGATTGGGGGAGGGCCTATTTATTTATTCGTGAGATATTTATTTTATAGTTTTCCCCTTACTAATAGTTCAGATTATGTATTTTTAATTTTCTTTTTATTTAAAAAGATACTTTTTTACGCCATATTCCATGATTTGATTGGCTAAAAACCACAATCTTTTGACGCCCCTGGCTGGATCTTTTCCTTGGGAGGAAAAGAAATTGGGAGAGGGGAAGAAGCCGACAAAATGTGTCTTATTTGTGTTTAATAAAGAGTTTGTGCCGCTATATAATTAGTAGATTTAACACTTTTGTCGACAGAAATCCTAACTATTACGAGCTTGACGTATTAGACCATAAGACCATTGTCGCAAGTTATTAAAAATATACAGAGCGGTGGTTCTCAATATATTTTTTATTCACGGCACACTTTATTATTATTATTATTATTATTATTGTTGTCGTGGATCCGCGTGGTGAATTGAACGTTCAGGTTGAAAACACTAATGGAGTAGACACTCGAGCCATGCGCATGCGCAGAGAGACTTCTCGCAGTTGAGCAGAAAATAAGTGTGTGTTTGTCCTCTATTCGAACCACGAATTGAAATCATGTGTAAGAAAACGACAAGCTTACGTTCCTAATTAGTTACTCAACGCTCATCAAATTTGTAATGATTACGATAGTGTTGTTAAATATAAATGTACCAGTGTTTGTATGGAGAGTGGCTATTTAAGAAAAAACGCCTCAAATACACCTGACGGGGATTCGCAGCCCGATCTTCCCAGTCATTTGGAAGTCCAAATCTATTTCGGGTGTGGCGCCTTATACCATTCGACCATTGTAGCGAGTTGAGTACTAATTACGCCAATGGATTAGGAATTGAGAAGGTCGAATTTAGAGGAAGTGAACCCGCATTCGCGTGAAGGGAAAGTGGAAAACCATTTAGTAAAAACCAACCCCAGTTCACCCGACCGAGATTCGAACCTCGATCTCCCCGTCCTCGGCAGTCTAGCTTAACACGACTAGCGCGCTAGCCAACTACGCCACCGAGGCGGGTTATATAAACTACTTTTCCGGATTCGATCCCAGGACAACCAATGCGAATAATCTCTTTAACTAATCACGTGTTTCGGGTGTTGTGGATGGCAAGGCCATGCAGTGAAGTACAATAAAGAGCCTATATATATATATATATATATATATATATATAATATATATATATATATATAAATACAAAAGAACGTAACTAATATAAAATGTCAAGAGAAAGGAAGTGTTGGTGCCGGTCTGCGATAGGGAAACGCCGTCCGCTAAGGCTGTGTGCGAGAGAGAGAGAGAGAGATAGAGAGGACGATGTTGATAACAAGTCCGGTCTATATGGGGGTCCTTCAAATTATACTCGGACCACATTAGCGGGCTCTTTTAATCGAAAACACTACGGTCCGATTTTTCATACCGACTTGAAACATCTACACTGCGATCAACGTTGATCATATTTTTAACTATATCATTACCCACTTTGGTGGCCGCATGTTTTAAGGCGTCACTCGTGTTAAGACTGGAAGATTGGGGTCAGAATACCGGTTGGGTATACGGAGGGTGTTCCCTCCCCCCTAAATGGCTTTCCCATTCTCCTTCCACGCAAATGCGGGTAGAGTAATTTCTAAAAAAAAAAACCGTTCTTACTCATTCGTATAGTCTGAAGTTCAGAAGCACTGGTAAAAATATTAAACACCCTCATCAATAGGTTTATATAGATATTGATCTATCAAAAGTTGACAGCTGCGGATCACAAGGCTTGACGTATGAATACGTGAAAGTAGATCTAGTCAATTTTCTGTCAGATAAAGAAATCCCTTTCTATGAAAATTGATTCTTGTAACAACACGATGTTCACTGCACAGGTTACATGATATACCAAAACACATCAAATGGCTAGTTTAATTTTTTTTAAAAAAGTACGAATTAGTGTCGTGTGAAACTGGTATAAACAGGTCTTCTTTTGTTCCGAGTAATCTCTTTCTCTCTGCTAAAAATATATAGAAAATCTCCAAGAAACCAATCCAACTCAAAATCTGGGAAAGTGTATATTTAGAAAATAATCTTACCCTTTTATTTTAATCCTTCTTATCTTTGCTTTCATTTTCCTTCAAGACTAAAACTTCAAAACTCTATATAGTAAAAAGGGTGGGGGTAAGTTTGAGTAATACTATTTAGGTTAAGACCCTAAGGAATGCTCCTTTTGAAATTCTCTAAGAAAAGTAACAACCAAGGACTAAGCTTTTTATTTTTCTATATTAGAAATTATGCGAAATGAGATGTTCTCTGTATGCGATTTTTTTTAGCACCGTGTCTTACTACCCTTCCGGTTAATACTCTTATGGTTTTAGGGATTCAGAAGGTTGAATTTAAAGGGCGTGTACCTTCATTTGCGTAAAGAAAGAGTGGAAAACCGTTTAGGGGAAAAAAATACTTCCCTCAATACACCCTACCGGAATTCAAACCCTATCCTCCTCGTCAAAATGCAATATATAGAAGATACCTATGTGTGTGGGCTATTGAACCCCTCTGGGTTATCTTGAAAGGCAGCTTACCTTGACTGATTACACTATGGTCATATCTTTATTGGCTAAACAATAGTGTAACAATTCAAGGCAAGCTTGATATCTTTCAAGGTAAAGGGGTACACAGCTGTTAGGTAGGTACCCAATGACTTCTTATCATTTATAAAAAAAAACGCGTACTAGCTGAAGTATAGTGTTGTAACTGACAGCTTTAACAGGAGGTTATTTGTTTTACACGTTGTCTGGAAAAGTAACTGATGTCAACTTATTTGGAAATAATTAGTATTTTCTTACTAAAACGTTTTTTAGGTGCACCCGATTTTTTTTTTTAAAAAAAAGTAGTTCTTACGATTTTATCCGGACTCGGGGCCACGGCCGAAAAGGGTTTACTGGATTTCGGTTCAAACTCGACACACACACACACACACATATGTATGTGTATATATATATATATATTTAATACATACCTCAAGGATAAATTGAGATTGCATCTTTTAAGTTAAGGGTAGCAGCATATGATAGCCATTTAAAAAAAAAACTTTAATTGATTTGTGTTTTAAGTGGCTATAAATAATTTTGCTTAAAATTTATTTCTGAAGAACGTTTAAAGTGTGGATGTAGGGAAAGTGAGAAAAGGCCAGTTTTTTCAGTTTTCATAGCAACTTTTTTTTTTACCAAAATAAATAAAACATTTCTCCAGTAGAGACATATAGTTTAATTTTCTTCACACGCTGATATCAACAGTTGTTGAATATCTGTCATGAGTATAGCCTCATTAGACGAGAAACTTTTTAAATGAAGTAAAAAAAAAGTTGTTATTAAATTCCAGGGCACCCTTGACAGATTTTCAAGAAGATAATTGAACCCTTTGTATAAAAACTGCAAGAGCACTGACCTCTTCTCGCGTCACCCAATATCCCACCTTAATGAAGCAAAATTATGTTTATTTTTCTGAAGAAATCTTATTTTAAGAGTGGTTTACCGAGATATTTTTTTAAAATTGTTTCTTACCATAGAAGACTAACAAGAAACACACTACAATCCTGTGCTTAACACGTGAAAATAAAACAAAAAATGTCCTATTATTTCTCTACTAGGGTGACTTGGCGGTCTAGGGTAAGGTGTCAGACTTCTGTGCTGGGGTCCGGGGTTCAATCCTCGGTCCCGGCACAGATTTATCTGATTACCAAACCCTTCCTTCACCTCTGACAAGACATCTTGTGAATGTGGGGAATGCCAGGCCTCCACCGTGGTTCGGATTCCACGTTAAACTGTAGGTCCTTCATTTCATCTCACAATCACCCTACCATTACACATTAGCGTAAGTGTGTATAACCCGAACGGGTAGTAAGACGTGGTGATAATAATAATAATTCTCTACTAGCCAACCAACCAAACAATAGGCTACACACGACACAGGCCGTTTGAATCGCAAAAGACCGAGTACAATGCGGAAATGGCGTTTGTTCCGAGGTGAAAACTCTTTTTATGAGAAACCATTCAACACGACAATGAACTTTAAAAAAATAATAATAACAGGGGTATCATTTACATGTGGCATTTTTAAGCATCGCTTGTAAAAAAAAAAGAAATACATATTAAACTCGCGGGGATTGTGGGGGAGGAAGGAAGAGGGGGGTGAATTTATTTGCGAGGAAAGTCTTATCTAGTTCGCCTCTTTTTTTATATATATTTGTTGAGCTCGACTGCTGAGGACGGGGAGATCGAGGTTCGAATCTCGGTCGGGTGAACTGGGAGTGGTTTTTCCTAAATGGTTTTCCATTCTCCCTCCACGCAAATGCGGGTTCACTTCCTCTAACATGGTGTCTACTCAACTGACCATTGAAATCCCCACCTTTTCCCTGAATTCCCCTGATCATTTACTAAAATTCCCGACTAAAAAAAAGTATATAACATCCTTATAACTCGCCGCCCCCTCTACCCCCCCTTTTCCACCCTCGTTTTTCTATTAATATTTTTATAAATAATAGTAAGATGTAAAATTTTAATGATTTTTTTAAAATTTGTATTAAAATGGTTTACTAGAAATTAAAAATATATTACACAGCTACAAACCAAAAAATGACATAATTTACTGATTTAATGATTACTGTATATCATTTTCCCGGATTTTTATTGTGATTTACCTAATTCCCGGCTAATTCCCGTTTTCCCTGATTTTCCCGGATGGTAGACACCCTGTCTAATTAAACCTTCCCAATAGCTAATCCATTAGTGTAATTAGTACTTAAAGCGTATAACCCGAACGGGTAGTAAGACGCGGTGCTAAATATTATTATTATATTATTATTTATATATATATTAATGTTTTCATAGTAACAAGAAGTATTAACGCGCTAGTCGTGTTGAGCTCGACTGCTGAGGACGGGGAGATCGAGGTTCGAATCTCGGTCGGGTGAACTAGGGGTGGTTTTTCCTAAATGGTTTTCCACTCTCCCTCCACGCAAATGCGGGTTCACTTCCTTTAATTCAACCTTCCCAATTCCTAATCCATTAGTGTAATTAGTACTTAAGCGTATAACCCGAACGGGTAGTAAGACGCGGTGCTAAATCTAACAAGAAGTATTATTTTCTTCATTTAAAATAATGTTTTTAACAGTTCACAAGATACTTCTATACAATATTGATAAAAATACATAGAATATTTCAGCTTTAAGTAAATAGGCAGTAATTATCTTAGAATTTAGGGAGGTAGGCTATAAATGACATCTATCAAAATATGGGTGGATACAACGCATGAATGTGTACGTGTGTTTGTTTCTTCGCCGATTAATAGGTACGCAATAGACTGAACTTCCGACAGCGAGGGCGGTTTCATCCTAAGTGATTTCCCACTCTTCCTCCGTGCAAATGCTAATACACTTCCTCTAAAAAATTTTCAGTCCCTAACTCACTAGCACAATTAGTTAAAAAGCGTATAATCCAAACAGTGTGACGCGGTGACAAAAAAAACAATAAATGTGTGTGACGGATACTGCCGTCGAGAAACTGACCTCTGGTGGAAAGGGCGATGAAGGTCTGAGCGTGTCGTAGGATCATGCGCCTGTCCCAGGTGCAGTCGATGGGAAGTCGCCGGAGGATATGGGGAGGAAGTCCTGTGGGGTCACTGCCGAGATGTCCCACTTCAGTTTGGAAAGAACCAACAGCTCCCAGCTCTGGAAAAACAAGAATAACACGGTCAATCAATAACTGCCCAACTGGAAAACAAGAATAACACGGTCAATCAATAGCTGCACAGCTGTAAAACAAGAATAGCACGGTCAATCAATAACTGCACAGCCGGAAAACAAGAATAACACGGTCAATTAATAACTGCACAGCCGGAAAACAAGAATAACACGGTCAATTAATAACAGCACAGCCGGAAAACAAGAATAACACGGACAATCAATAGCTGCACAGCCGGAAAACAAGAATAACAACGGTCAATAAATAGTTGCACAGCTGTAAAACAAGAATAACACGGTCAATAAATAGTTGCACAGCTGCAAAACAAGAATAACACGGTCAATCAATAAATGCACAGCCGGAAAACAAGAATAACATGGTCAATCAATAACTGTCCAGCTGGAAAACAAGAATAACATGGTCAATCAATAGCTGCACAGCAGGAAAACAAGAATAACGCGGTCAATCAACCGCTCAGCCGGAAAACAAGAATAACACGGTCAATCAATAGCTGCACAGCTGGAAAACAAGAATAACACGATCAATCCACAGATGCACAGCCGGTAAACACGAATAACATGGTCAATTAACAGCTGCACAACTGGAAAACAAGAAAAAATCAATCAGTGAATGCTCAACCCTACAAACATTAAAAAAAACACGTTCTTAAACAGTAATATATTTTTTTCCACCCCAGTCCGACAAAAGGCTAAACAAATGATCGTCAAAATAAGAAAAGAGGGTCTAAACCAGGTCAATAATGATTGACAAGAGAGTTTGGTGGCTCTCTCAACTCTCAACTGAGTAATCTCCTTTTCCTTGTATCAATTAAGGTGATAGGGAGAGGTAGTTAGGCCACGTGTGTTATGTCATGTTTTTTTTCATCGCGTCTTACTTCTCGTTCGGGATCCACCCATATGTACTAATTATTGCACAATAGATGAGTAAGATTGTATTTAGAACCAGTGTACCTGCATTTTCGTGGAGAGAGTGTGTGAAACGATTAATACAAAAGCCTGGTATTCGAACCGTAATCTATCCTTCATCGACATTCCAGTTTATTACGAGAGTGATGCCCTTAGACCATTCGATCACCGAAGCTGGTTATTTATTTCACTCGTATTTTTATCTGATTTTTAATACGCGCTGTTCTGATGGACTATCAAATAAGCCTCGGACCCGCTTCGGTGGCCGCGTGGTCTAAGGCGCTACTCTCGCAGTAGATTAGACGGCCGATGACGTGGAGATCGAGGTTAGAATCTTGGTCTGGTATATTGGAGGTTTTCCCAAAATGGTTTTCCACTCTACCTCCACGCAAATGAGGGAATACTCCCTCTAAATATAACCCCTTCATTATCACTTAAAATCATTAGCGTAATTATCACATAAGTGTACAACCCGAACTAGTAGAATGGGTAGTAAGATGCAGTGCTAAAAAAAATAAGGCTCGGGTTTAAAGATCGGTACATGGCCTATATTTAAAAAATTAAAAAATCTGCCTCCCCTCACAACGTCCACGAGAAAAAAAAAACGTGACGAGTTAGCTCACGTTGAAAAAAAAATCCAAATTATATCAATTGTCTTGACACGCAACGAAGTGGTTTAGAGGTATTCAAAAAGAATGACTGACCCCTTTACCCTCCCCCCCCCCCCTTCTCGTCTCTACGATAAATGATAACTATGAGCGACGTCCGAAGTAATTGAATAGATGGAGAAGTGGTCGGGTAATTGTGGGAAATAAACTTTCCCCGCCAGGCATTGTGGCGTCTTCTTTCGGCGGTCTTTAGTACTACTCGTATGCGGGCGACATTGAAAATAATGAACACGCCCACAGTTTCTTTTTTAGTTAGTTTCTTCGGCGTTTATTTTTTGAATGTCAAAAAAACACTTCCACGTCGCCGATTTTTTTTTTCTTCTGCGCCGTGTCTCACTACCCGTTCTTGTTAAACGCGCATTTACTAATTACGCTAGGTTCTATGGATGAGGAAGTGTACCCGCAATTACGTGAAGGGAGAGTAAAAAAAAACATCCCGACCGGAATTCGTACCCCGATCTTTCCGTCAATCGATAACCCCCCATTTATTGCAAAGACTGACGCTTCAGACTATTTAACCAACGAAGCGGGTTTTTATACTGACTGAGGCAAGGACAATTAATAATTTTAATCGCGCTAATGAGGTAGATATTACCTGTTGTTCTCTATGAGTGTGAAACGCGGTTTCTTACCTTACATGACGAAATACAATTTCAGGTCTTCTTAAACAAGGTACTTAGGAATATAACTTATTTGGTCCAAAAAAAAAGGGATTGGGGCTACTTGGGTGTGGAAGAGGTTAGATAATGATGAGTTACATACTCTCGTCACAAGAAATTGTTAGGATAATCAAGTCTCTAGAACCCTGTTCAGAGTAATGACTGAAAAACCCATTGGGAGATGGTCGGATAGCATTAGAATGGAACTAAGAGAGAGGGTGTAATGAGATGGACTGGATAGAACGAGTTAGCTCACTACAGGAATGGGTGGCGCGATCTTTTGTTAAATGCAGCAATACACTTTTGAGCTACTAATGTTATGGAGTAATTAGTGAGGAAGGTATAATGTATAGGAAATAAAACACAATTCCTTGGAGAAGGGAAATGTGGGAAATCATTCTAGGACAAACGCACACATTCATACACACTCGGTATACTCAGCCAAGATTTACCCCCCCCCCTCCCCCCAGTTAAGGCATTTAATCCACAGTGCCCACCCATGCAAGTACCTCAGATTTAAAAGTTCAACACAATATTTGAATAAATGTAAATAACAACAGTACCTACAGTCAGCTGGTAATGACAGCAATAATAATTCAACACTTTTTTTCCGACCATTTTATAAAAAGGGAATTGATCGTAGATTATACATACGTACGAATGTATATATGTATGTATGATACGAAGCCACGAAAACATATATATAATGCCAAAAGAAGAAATGAACATTATTCAACATTATCACATGAGACAGCATGCTTTATCATAGACACGTAACTATTTCTTTAAAATATATATCACATTTTAAAATTTAGATCGGGTAACAACCGTATGCTTATTTTAAAACACGCGCAGGGTGGAAAATAAATAAATACACATATTGGTTACCAAGTAAAAATACAAATATTTTTTGTAAACGACTTAATATGGATTTGAAATATTATTTCTAAATTACTTTGTAGTCAGCTTACGATAGTTTCTTATTTTTGTTCCACTTTCGACTTTTTTATCTTGTAAATACAACTCCCAAATTAGGGATAGGAGTTTGGAACTGAAAAAAAAAAAGAAACTGATGTAATGCTACATTTGGAGTATCCCATCGTATGGAGCAGGAACTTGGACTCTCAGGAAGACGGAAAAGAAATACTGGGTGAGTTTTAAAATGTGGAGTTTGAGAAGATTTTATAAGATCAGGTGGACAGACAGGGTTATGGAGGAATACGTTTTAAGTAGAATGGGTTAAGGTAAACCATTTTTAAATGAGATTCTTCGATACAGAGCAAACTGTATCGGACACATCCTTAGGAGGAACTGTTTTCTGTATGACGTCACAGAACGAAGGTGAGGGAAAGGTTGAGGGAAATAGGAGCTTAGGAAGGAGGAGGATTCAAATAATATATGACTTGATGGAAATAAGAACATTCTGGAAGGTGAAGGAGGAAAGTCCAAGTTCAATGACAAAAGGAAATGACCTGTGGTTAAGATAGAACACACAATTTATCGTGGATTTGATAAAACCTTCAATATTAATCTCAAAATGACTAATTTTTTTACATAGTTGTAAGCACTGTGCAGTTTTCATTGCATTCATTGCCTCAATAATGTAAACCTCACACGTACCAATTGTCTAGTCGGGAGGTGATTTCTAGAGTTCAAGTTTGTAGCAATGATAAGGGTTGCGTTGAGACAAGATAATCCTATCGGGAATGCTCGTGTTTATTTAATCAAAAAGAAAAGGGGGGTTAAAAACTAATTTAAAAAAATCGTATTTAAAAGATAAAAAAACGCTTTTGTTGTTTAGTGGTATGGCAATCGGTTTCAAAAACAGCGGCTTCAGTACATCCCTGATTTGAACCCCTATCTCCCCGTCATCGGCAGTCTTTCAACTCATTGCGAGAGTGACGCCAAGGACTATGCGGCCACCGAAGGGGGGATAGTAGGCTGTGGAAAATAAAAACCACTCTCGCTTTCATATTATTTGTTGTTGACGTAGATCAGCTGATGTTTGGTTGAAAATTGAATTGCCAGCCAGCTTCGTCGTGACGCAACTGTTACAGTGTCAAGGTGAATGCCCTCCCTCCCCTCCCCCGTCTACGTCTCTTTCAATGAAATATGTTAATGTGCCCGACAAAGTGTCGTCACGATCATCAGAAGGAAAAAAAACATCCTTCTTGTCTAAGAGAAAAGGAGGGTTTCATGGATGTTAAGGGACCAATGGGGGGGTGATAAAAAAAAAATAACAAAGAGTTTCGTTCACTTGGTTCATTTCGTCTGAATGGTTTTGCCGACACGGCGTCAATCAATGTCTCATTTTTATAACGATGTTACCCGCCTCGGTGGCGTAGATAGCTAACGCGCAAGTTTCGTGTTAAGCTAGACTTCCGAGGACGTGGAGATCGAGGTTCGAATCTCGATCGGGTGAACTGGGGGTGGTTTTATACTCTTTCTCCACGCAAATGTGGGTTCACTTCCTGTAAATTCAACCTTCTCAATTCACAGCCCATTAGCGTAAATAGTACTTGAGAGTATAACCCGAACGGGTAGTAAGATGCTATTCTATATATATAACGTTTTGATTCAATTTCATGGCCGATTAACCGGGGAAATTAGAGTAAAGATTACACTCGAAACGAAAACATATCTAAGTGCGGTTTTCTGCATTCTTGGTTTGTTAACAACTAGAATTGTGATAAGTTAAATAGTTTTATTTTCATTTCATTGTTTTTTATGATTGAATTATTTTACTGGTCTCAAATTCACTGTTTACCACATTTCAAATGTTTTTAAAAGCCACAATAAAAGCATGTGACCCCCATTTGACCTGTATAAAAAGTGGGTGGAGGTGAAGATTGACCTGTTTTATAGTATATCCCCTCCCTATTTATATCCAACGCAACCATTATTCAAGTGTGGGTGTCATCGGGAATTTCAAACATGACCTCGTCCAATGACGTCATAGTGGAACGGGCTGCAATATAGAGGTACAAAACCATTTTCATAGGAAATTGTATTGTGACAACCATACTTTTTTTCTGCCGTTTCGCATATAATATACTAATTACTTTATTGTGTTAAGGATGAAGAAAGTTGAATTTAGAGGAAGTGTGTCCGTATTTGCGTGGAGGTAGAGTGGAAAACAATATTTTTTTAAACTACCCTCGACACACCCGACCGGGATACTAACCCCGATCTACTATTGTATTATAATATTGATACAAACATAAGACCCTTGTCTCGCATGGTGACTAACTCATGGCGATAACGGGGAGATAAAGGTTCGAATCTCAGTCAGTTGTTTACTGCAGGGCGATCTTACATTTTTTGTTTCAATCTCCTTCCATGCAAATGCGGGTACTCTTCCTTTAATAATAACCTCTCATTCCTAAAAATATCAATGTAATAAATACATAAGCGTATAGGTCGAACGGGAATACGCGGCACGAAAAAAAAAAAGTTTTTTTAATTAAACTAAATTTCAGCTCCATAAATTAATTAATTATAGGTCTACCTTAACTTTACATCCATTATTGTTTCCATAACTTAGGAAAGACACAACATCCAGTCCCCGGCCATTAATTTATCACTGTGAAAGGCAAAACCCACATTTCACTAGTGATAAATGTTTCGCCCAAACCGGGAATCGGGCCCGAGACCCTTATACAGAAATCATAAAAAATAGCAAGTTTGATCCCATATAACTCGTGAACTCGAATGATTTGAAACAATTGAATCACCATTTTTATAGCTTATAATTTTATACACTTGTTAAAATTGTGCAATAAAATATTGATGGTCGAATGATCTTAAATGTTGTTTACAATCTAAATCTTTTTCTCATTATAAAAAAGGACATGTTTTGGCGAGCCCACGCATGAGACGGCGGGTGAAGGTTTACATCATTTCGCGAAGCACGCACGCGACCTCCCACTTTTAACAACTCAAAGAGAGTCGTTCCGAGGATCAAGAATTATTTGCGGCTCTTTTGATCTCGTATTCATTACTGGCCAGACGCTGGTGACTTTTTTTTTGGGGCGCCACGTTATATGGCCGAAAAGGCATCATGACTTTTTTTATTTTATTCAATGCAACCTCCACGCGCAAATCAGAATGGAACTACGAGAGAAGCAGAGCAGGAATCTTTATTGGGGGGAAGGGGGGGGGGCAGTTTAAACCCAATTAAGGTAAGGATGAAGAGAACGTGACAAAAGGCCAGTGTTTTGCAGTGTTTTTATAGCAATGCTATTTTTGGTCAAAATAAATCTTCAAATATTGTTCCTGTAGTAGACTCAACAGAGTTTAATTTTTTTCGCCCAGTGATATCAACAGTTGATATCTGTCAAGGTTGTCCTGGAATTTAATGACAACTTTTTCGCTTCGTTTAAAAATTATTATTATTATTACCGCGTCTCACTACCCGTCCGGGTTATACGCACTTACGCTAATGTGTAATGGTAGGGTGATTGTGAGATGAAATGAAGGACTTACAGTTTAACGTGGAATCCGAACCACGGTGGAGGTCTGGCATTCCCACATTCACAAGATGTCAATACAGGGTCAAGGAAGGGTTTGGTAATCAGATAAATCTGTGCCGGGACCGAGGATTGAACCCCGGAGCCCCAACACAGAAGTCTGACACCTTACCCCTAGACCACCAGGTCACATTCGATTAAAAAATTATTTCTCTAATGCCGCTATGCTCATTATAGATATTCAACAACTGTTGATATCAACATGTGAAGAAAATTGAACTGTTTCTACTGGAGAAAAAAGTTTTGTGATAACAATAAACACTGTTTTTTTCCCTCACGTTATCTATACACTAGAACTATATTTTAAACAATTTGTCGCAATCTATATGTAAAACCATTTGGCGAAGTCGATATTTAAAAAAAAAATGGCATAACCATTTACAATCTGCTAAAAGAAAGACAAGAAAAATGTGAAGATAAGTTTCACATTGAAATTAATGTTCAGTACAAAACAATCACACTCAAAATAAAAGTTACAAGAAACCTGTCCGCACTTAAAAGAACAAAAGGAATGTACAGTCCGCGCAGGAAAGTGGAACCTAACAAAATTATCCTGTCTGCCAACACTAGAACGGAGCATACACGTTTCGAATAAAGCACCGTGTCTTACTACTCGTCCGGGTTATACGCCTATGTACTAATTACGCTAATAGACTCAGCTCACCCGACCGGGTTCGAATCCCGACCCCGCTCGTCTTCAGCACTCTTTTTAACACGAGAGTAATGCGTTAGCCCACTTTGCCACTGAAGCGGGTAAATGTTATTTGAACTGCACATTTTAGCTGTGTTGATGCACGAGATAAGGTTAATTTTTTTTTCGAGATTGTGTAGAAATTTTTTTTGGGGCCCAAAATACATCAAAAATAACGGTAGAAACATTTAGTTTAATTTCTTACATGACCCACCTCGGTGGTCGAACAGTCTAAACGGCATATGTATCTCGCAAAAGACTGGGACTGGCGATGGTATAGAGGGATCGGGGTTCGAACTACGGTCCCGTGTATTAAGTTTTTTTCACCCGCCTCTGTGGCGTAGTTGGCTAACGCGCTTGTGTTGAGCCCGACTGCCGAGGACGGGGAGATCGAGGTTCGAATCTCGGTCGGGTGAACTGGGGTGGTTTTTACTAAATGGTTTTCCACTCTCCCTCCACGCAAATGCGGGTTTCACTTCCTTTAATTCAACTTTCCCAATTCCTAATCCATTAGTGTAATTAGTACTTAAGCGTATAGCCCGAACGGGTAGTAAGACGTGGTGCTAAATAATAATTTTTAAAAATTCCCTAAATAGTTTTCCACTTTTCCTCCACTTCAATATGAGTACACTTATAAATTCAACCTTCCTCGTCTTAGCTTTATTATAGTTAACGGTATTACTTACGAGTAAAGTCCGAACGGTTATTTAAGACGCGGTGATAAAAAAATATATATATCCAACAGGTTCCAGGTTTTATTCGACTAAAGGTACCTTGTACTCGTCAATTCATACTAATAGCTATCATCTGTAATCTCTAAGTAGTCCTGTTCAGAATACATACCCAGAGTATGTGGTAAATATAGATAATGTAAAAGGTATTTTTCGCCTAGTCTGGGAAGATCCGCTTCTTCTTAACATTCCAAGCTCTCCTCTCCAGTGGCGACATGTGACAAAATTTCAGGTGGTTTCCAACTGATTAAGAGTTTCACAATAACTTGAATTCCAAACGTCTTCTCGGAATGAGTTTTGAGAAAAAAAAATATATAGTTGCAAGGAGGGAATTAAAATAGTTTTCATCCCGCTTCGGTGACCGCATGGATTAAGGCGTCATTCTCGTAAAAGACTGAACTGACGATGACGGGGAGATAAGGGTTCGAATCCCTTTCAGGTCTCCTGAGGGTGATTTATCCTAAATGGTTTCCCATTCTTCTTCCAGGCAAATGAGGGTAGATTACCTCCAAAATGATTCCCTCCTCATCCCTATCACATCAGAATAATTATAATGTATGTGTATAATCTGAACAAATAGTAAGACGCTATGATTTTTTTTAAAGAGGGTTACCAGGGTAAGCTAGAGAATTTCTTTTATCACCGCGTCTTACTACCCCTTCAGGCTATACGTCAGCAAAGGAGTCAAAACTGTACCCGTGACATGCTTTCCTCCATTCAACCAATCATGCCCACATAATTAACTTGGGATTGTATTTTCGTTCATACTTGGTAAATTAGTTTTCTTACTTAGGAATTAAACCAATTCACAGGTCCAGTTTAAACACGCTCTGCTTACCCTGGCAACAAGCCACGACACGAGACCATGCATTGATGTGTGAATACATTAAATATATTTTGTAGGTTTACTTTCTGAACTCATAAAAACTCGCTTTCAAGAAACGAGGTGTCCAATAGTATTAGTAATGGTAGACAACGAACTGGTTAATTAAATCGCTAACCTTCAAATATTTAAAATGGAATCGGAGCTTTGTTTGGACGGAAATATAATGCACCCCACTCCTCTTCCCCTTCATGGAGGATGTAGACTTATGTTAATAAGAACCAATGTCACCTTATGGTAATAAGTACTTGGGAAAATAGCATTGTCCAGCTGATGTCTTATATATCACACTACACATTTTTACAAGCAGTCCTTTAGATAAGACTTTGCCTTTTGTGTATAAAACAGAGTTTGCCTTTTTGTGTGTTGTTTGTGTGTGAGAGAGAGAGAAGACAGGAAATGCCAGACAAGAGAGAAAATTTGAAATATTTAGATTTGTTTTCATGCCCAAGGAAGCCTTCAACAAGAAGAGGTTACCGTTGACCAGTATAATAGTTGAAGAAGAAACTGATGAAATTCCACATTTGGAACATCGCGCTGTACAGAGCAGAAACTTGAGTTCTTAGAAGGAAAAGTGGAAAACCATTTAAGAAAAACCCAACCTTAGTACACCCGGCCGGAATCGAACCCTGATCTCTCAGTCATCGTAAGTCCATTCTACCGTGAGTGACGCCTTAGAGCATGCGGCCACCGAAACGGTTCAAACCTATTTGGTTGCGGTCTTGATAACGATTTGTTATATTGTTGTTGCTTTATAATATATATCAAAAGTGATAGCCAGAGATTACGTGACTTGACGTTTGAATACGTTAAAATTAGATCTAGGGAGTATGCAATAACTTGAAAGGTGACCTGGTGGTCTAGGGGTAAGGTGTCAGACTTCTGTGCTGGCGGCCGGGGTTCAATCCTCGGTACCGGCACAGATTTACCCTTCCTTCACCTCTGACAAGACATCTTGTGAATGTGGGGAATACCAGGCCTCCACCGTGGTTCGGATTCCACGTTAAATTGTAGGTCCTCCATTTCACCTCACAATCACCCTACCATTACACATTAGCGTAAGTGCGTATAACCCGAACGGGTAGTAAGACGCGGTGCTAATATAAAATAATAATAATAATAATAATAATAATAATATAATAATAATAATAACTTGAACTAAGTGGATGCTAAGTTGACACTAGCGTGGGTTTGCTTGCGTCATCATAGGTTATATTGTGCTCGGGACCGCACTATTGGTCCACTAAGCATTCTATCATTAACGTTCTTGCATACAGTCCTAGTCACTCTTCTAGCTGTCAAGTAAAAGCTCTTACTATGAAAATTGGACTGTATCAAGACCTGATCGTATATAATTGAACCTCCATAAGAAAAGCCTTTTGTAACAAAAGAATAATCAGCCTTGACAAAAAAAAGAAGCTAAATTTATCTACCAATCTGTCAAAATTGACATATTTTATTATTACCACCCGCAAAAAAAAAAAAAACCAACACTGCATTTAGTTAAGATGGGATGGAAGGGGGTTCGAACAAAGGCAAGTGTTTTTGCAGTTTTTATGGATTTTTTTTTGCTAAAATAAATAAAATATTACTTCAGTATAAACTTAAAGTTTAGTTTTCTTCACACGGTGATATCAACAGTTGTTGAATATCCGTCATGAGCATAGCGGCATTAGATGAGAAACTTTTTTAATGAAGTTGAAAAAGCTGTCATTAAATTCCAAGACACCCTTCACGGATATTAAAAAAAAAATTCAAGGTCATCATGCGAAGAAAATTAAACCCGCCTCGGTGGCATAGTTGGGTAACGCGCTTGTCGTGTTAAGCTCGACTGCTGAGGACGGGTGAGTTTCGAATCTCGGTCGGGTGAACTTGGAGTGGTTTTTCCTAAATGGTTTTCCACTATCTCTCCACACAAATGCGGGCTCACTTCCTCTAATTCAACCTTCCTAATCCATTAGCGTAATTAGTACTTAAAGCGTATAACCCGAACGGGTAGTAAGACGCGGTGCTATATAGATAAGAAAATTAAATTATATTATGTATGTACTTGATCAATATTTTATTAATTTTGCCCCCCCCCCCCCCCCCCTCAAGTTTGCTGAATGTGCGAAAACACTGGCTTTTTCTATCCCACCTTAAGCTTTAAGAACTAATATTTAACATTTTATTTAAATGGCGATTTGATTATTTTTTTTAAATCCAACCAAATAAACTTTAATCAGTAAGTAACCACCGTAGCCAAGACGTATTTTAAGAAAGCAATCTATGGTCTCTGCAATTATTTATCCAAGGACAAGAGTGAATTTGGCAAACTCAAGGTCGTGTCGTTTGTATAAAATATCGCAGGTACTCTATACGTGGCGGGGGGGGGGGGAATGGAGGGGGGGCCCCTGACTAATGACAATAGTAAAGAGTGTTTCACAAACCAGTATTACACAGACCAAAACTAAAGTTGGCCAACAATGATTTTAGGACAGCTGTTGACCATTTCGGTCATTAGATATTTAAAAATAAATTGCAAAATATTCAGGCTTTCTTTTTCCGCCGCGTTTTATCGTCCATGTTCTTATTTGATTACACTAATGAAGTAGGGATGATTAAGGTAAAGGTAGACACATCACAAGGAATGTCCTTGCTTTTTAGTGAAGCCCTCAATTTGTATTTTACTGAGTCTTGTTTGTGTCGTGAAGTGTTGCCAGAGTAAGCAAAGCAACTAGAAACCGCACCTGCGAATATTTTCATCATTCAGTAAAGAAAAGTGACCTGGCGGTCTAGGGGTAAAGTGTCGGGACTTCTGTGCTGGGGTCCGGGGTTCAATCCTCGGTCCTGGCACAGATTTATCTGATTACCAAACCCTTCCTTCACCTCTGACAAGACGTGTATTAATCACAACTTGTGAATGTGGAGAATGCCAGGCCTCCACCGTGGTTCGGATCCCACGTTAAACTGTAGGTCCTCCATTTCATCTCACAATCACCCTACCATTACACATTAGCGTAAGTGCGTATAACCCGAACGGGTAGTAAGACGCGGTGATGATAATAATTATTATTATTGCCTGTTTATATTTACTAATTATTGTTATTCTTTACTTGAACGTGGCCATCAATATTCCTACCTACCTAACTTTTAATATTACCGGGGTTCTTCTCTTCATAGTCTACGAATATATGAACTTTCTTAATTACTTACACTTCTGTTCTTACAATGCGCATGCGTGATGAGCCACTATTATATTAAAGTTCCAAAAGGTTGTTGGGTGGGTGATGGGGGGGGGATAGCTCACCTATTCGCTGACAATAGTGTCCCTCAATTTTCCTCACCTCTCTCCCTCCCCCCTTTCCCTCACTTCAATCAAACCAATGTTGATAGAGTAATTTCCACAAGTTTCTCTTAACTCCCCCCCCCCCCTTTCATTCTAAGTCATGAGGCGGCGATTAAGGTGTATAAAGAACAGAAGAGAGACGAAAGGTCACTTCTTTTTTTCTTTAACTTTTGTCCCAGTGAAACACTAGACTAAAGAGAGGGGACTATGCAGTGCCGGATTTACGTATGTGGCGGGAGGGGGGATGGAGGTGGAGGGGGGAATACACACATGTAAGTTACATCATAACGTATCTGAGGAAAGGTAAAAAAAATTAACCAATTTTTTTATTTCATGCAAATTTAATTAAAAAAACCATTAAACATAAAGACTTCCCTTGGTTTCTTTGCAGCAAACACTTTGATTAAAGTTTGTTTTCTTTCTTGTGGGGTTTTTGTGGGGGGGAGGGGCCTCGGGGCAATCGTCCCAATCGCCCTCCCTTAAATCCGGCACTGGGATTACGGGAGTGGGGGGGGGGGGGGAGGCATCGCCCATGATCTTCGCCTCGGGGCAGACGTGTGAAGTAAGCAAGCACTTGTCGGTGGTTGGTTGGTCGGTTAGTCGGTCGTGGGACCGAAGAAATAATAAGTTGACCACACATTGTTTCTTCTACTAACAGAGACGAAAACATTTGCTCCTTGCTTTCATAACATTATTTTGTTCCCAATGTTTTGGTGGGTTTTTTTCCTTTGCGCCGCGTCTTACCACCCGTCCATGATGTACGCTAATATATTTGGGGTGAGGAAGCTGGGATTTAGAGGAATATTATCCGCACCTTGTCATCGGCATTATGTTTATTGGGCGAGTGACTAACAACGCCGAAGCGGGTAAATTAAATATTATATATATTTTTTATCACCCAGTCAGGTTATACGCATATTTAATTACTCTAATGGGATAATAAACTATTTTAGAGGTAATCTACCCCCGTTTGCGTAGAAGGAGAGTTGGGAAACCATAATTGTAATATTAAAACTACAGTCTAACACCCTGGCTCAGCGAGTATTGCGACTATAAAGCGTGGGTGGGTTCAATCGATAAATTAACGGTCGGGAGTGCGTGTTTTGTTTGTCTTAAGAGTGATTTAGGCCCTAATAGCCAAAGTCGAGACCAAACTTATTTGTATTGTGCATTCCTAAGACATATACCCTGAACTTTGACTCCGGAAATCGGATAAACATGTTTACAGGGTTGGTAACGTTAGAAATTCCATACGTTTCCTTTCTTAATAGTCCTTTGAGTTGTAATTTGAACCACAGACAACGAACGTTTTGTGGAATAGGGGATGCAAGCTCTAACTTATTTAATACGGGGATGAAAGCTCTAACTTATTTAATAAGGGGTTAAAACAAACTTTTATACGCACCGCATCTTAATAACCGCCCGGGCCGCCTGCAAATTTTACATTGGTAGGGCTAACTATAAGGAAGGTAAAATTCAAAGGAATATGCATATACATTTGATTGGATGGGAGAGTGGAAAACAATGCATTAAATATCATCCAACATGGATAGTCCCAATCTCCTTATCATCGACAGCCCCTCGTGCGTCTAAATTTCACTGTGGATTCCAAAAATGGAAACCAGAGGTTTGAAAGCATAGAGCAGTTCAAGTACCTGAAAGTCTGCTAACAAAGGACGACAATTGCACCGAGAAGATTAGTTCAAGGATCGCCATGGTCAAGGAAACTTTCAACAAGAGTTGAGTTTGGAACTGAGGAAGACACTGACGAAATGCTACATTTGGAACTGAAACTTGGGACACTTTAGGAAGATTGGAAAATAAATACTTGGTAGAGCTTTGAAATGCGGCGCTGAACAAGACTTGAGAAGATCAGGTAGACTACAGTAGCCCCATGGCTTCTTTGGTGCTGACTGACAGCTCACAGCTTTGAAAAGTTACCAGGCCAAACTATGTATCCCTACGCCGAACCATATGATCTGCAAAAACATGTGTTAAACAGCTGTCACTTCTGACGGTCAACATTTAGGTATATACCTAAATGTTGACTGTCAGAAGTCAGCTGTGAGCTGTCAGTCAGCACCAAAGAAGCCGTGGGGCTACTGTAGACAGTGTTACAAATGAAAGTCTCTTAAGAAGAGCAGGTGAGAAGAGAACAATTTTAGATGTGATTTTACAGTAAAAGAGAAAACTGGACGTCATAGAAGTAAAGGTTGGGGGAAAGAGTTTGGGAAGGAGGATTCAAAATATTGGATCACTTGAAGGAAAGAAGAAAATTCTTGGAACCGAAGGAGGTAGAGGCCAGAATGCATTGGTGGTCTAAGTCTAGCGACAAAAAAAAATTGACCTGTCGTAAGACAGAACATATATTATTAACATTATTAGCACCGCGTCTTACTACCCGTTCGGGTTATACGCACTTACGCTAATGTGTAATGGTAGGGTGATTGTGAGATGAAATGGAGGACCTACAGTTTAACGTGGAATCCGAACCACGGTGGAGGCCTGGCATTCCCCACATTCACAAGATGTCTTGTCAGAGGTGAAGGGAGGGTTTGGCAATCAGATAAATCTATACAGGATTGAGGATTGAACCCCCGGACCTCTAGCACAGAACACATAATACATTTCGCTAATTTAGGGGGGAGGGGAGGGAGTTAATGGTATGTGAAACAGACTATACCTGACCCGGGACCGGCGTGTGAGAGGAATAACTAGGTATAGTTTAGCCAGGTAGGGGGGCGTTTAGGAATGTGGGCGGTCTGGGAAGAAGGCGAACCTGTTTTCTTCAGCAAGGTAGTCAAGGTAACCCCCTGGTACCCCCCTCCTAACATTTCTCACTCCCACCTTTCCTTCAAATACTCTTCTATTCGTATCTCTCAATTTCTGAGAAGAGTAGGGGGGGGGAACCCCTCCACACGACAGGTAGTTTGTTAGAATAGATGGGGGTATGAAGGTTGGAGGGGAGGGGGGTTGATTCTTCTTTTATTCCTCAACTTTCTCTTTCTCTCTTGTTCTTAATCACTATCTTCTTTTTTTTTTAGAGAATCCTATGTCCGCCCCCCCCCCCCCCTTCTGAACCCCCACCCCCCATTAACAACCCAACACAACAATTCTCTGATGTTAAGATAGCCCGGCCAAAAGTCTCTAGTTAGCTTTGGCGGTGTATTCCGACTATTCTTCTCGTTTTGACTGCTATCCTACCTGCTTTTTTTAAGGCATGGAAAAAGGGGGGGGGGGCAGTTTACAGGTAGGAAGAGGGGGATTCCTCTTAGGAGGAATATACAGGCCATTTTTTAAAGGAAGGGACTTTTAGAAAATACTTATTCTTTAATTAACACTTTTACTATATTATTAGTATCATTGTTCAGGTATTGATAATATAAAAATTAACAGCTGAGGAAAAAACTTAGGTGGCCGCTTGGTTATAACGCGCTACTTTCGTGTTGAGCTAAACTGCCGAAGACGGGGTGATCGGTGTTCATTCCTGGTTGGGTGCACTGAGGGTGGTTTTTCATAAATGACTTTCTACTCTCCCTCCACGTTAATGCGGGTGCATTTCCTCATAAACCTTCCTAATCCCTAACCCATCAGTGTAACTAGTATATAGGCGTATAAACCGAATGGGTAGTAAGACGAGGTGCTAAAAAAAGCTGTGAAACACTTATTAATTGACATATAAATAGGTGAAAATACTAGTAGGTTTTTGTAGCTGTCAGGTTAAGGCCTTTCCTATAAAAATTGAGTTGAAATACTAGTCATAACCCCCCCCCCCCCCCCCTATCTTCCACACTTTTCTTTTGAAATCTCTTTTTAAAAACCCCTAACACTCTTTTAAAATACCCTCACCTTCCTCTTCCCCAAAACCCTAAGAACTTCGAAATCTCCCTCCACATCCAAGACAATTAAAAAACCCCAATAAATACCAATGTAACAAAACGTGCCCTTAGGCTTCAACAAAAGTTATTTATTTATTGGATGTTTCATCTCCAATGGGATGTTTCGAATAGTTCCATGTTTTGGTGTTATATCCCCCCCCCCCCCCCAGAGGTGTACAATAATTTAAAAAGTTGACGACCTTATTCAATCAACTTGTGTATTTAGGAGCTAAACAGCTGACCTTGTCCAAATGTAAATATATTAAAGTAACCCTTTGTATTGAAAAAAGGTATGACACGTTAAAATCAATTAAAAAAGAAGCACTTATTAATTTCATATAAAAACTATGTATAAGGGGACCCGCCTCGGTGGCGTGGTTAGCTAACGTGCTAGTTTCGTGTTGAACTAGACTGCCGAGGACGGGGAGATCGAGGTTCGAATTTCGCTCGGATGAACTGAGGGTGGTTTTCCCTAAATCGTTTTCCACTCTCACTCAACACAAATGCGGACTCACTTCCTCGGTATTCAACCTTCTTAACTTCTAGCGCATTAGCGTAATTAGTACTTAAGCGTATAAACCGAACGGGTAGTAAGACGCAGTGATGAAAAAAAAACATGGTGTGTATTTTACAACCAAGCAAAGAGGATACAAAGTGTTATGGCTTAAATTATCCGACATCATGTGCGTCAAAAACATGTTTGAATAATGATGCATTTACTTTAGTATTTAAAAATATTATTCAGGATAAATGTTTAAAAGTTGATCATAAAGTTTTAAAACGATTAAAAAAAGGCCTACAAATTACCAAAAATGGACGCAAACCAAGTAAATGTTCTAAACATCAAAACGACAAAAAAAACACATAAAATAATGATAAAAAAACATTCCACAACTGGAACCATCATGAATAGAATGTTTTTAAACACGATGATTAATATTGATAGGAAAATACGTCTCTTGTCGTTTCACAACTCTCGTTTAAGGGGTGATAAAGACATGTTTGAATCGGCGCGCTTAGTTATTCAAATAACTTTTCCGTCCATCCAAAATACAATTTTTTAAACGTGCAGTTAAAATTTCCAAATCAACAAATATTCCAATTTTTTTTTTCTAGATTTTGCAACATTTCCTGTGTTTTCTCCAGACCAAAAAAAAATCCCTTTGCGTTTTCCAGGTGCGTTACCAACGGTAGTGTGATAAGTCTTTATTGTAACAAAAAAATATGAGTGTGCGGTTTATTTGACTCTCTTTTGTATCAAAAAACCAAAGTAAAAAAGAAAATTAGAAGATTTATGTTCCATGGTAGAATATACTTAATAGCCCTACTCTTTATTTTGATCACAATTCAAATGTGTAGAGTCTTATATACTCCGTTGATATAATTATTTTTTTCATCCCAACTCTTGTAACCCGATCCCAACTGTTGTGGTAAGTCACCTTAAAGAATCAAAACACCCAAAATGACACGTTTTGTAATATTATTAGCTAACTCCTTCCTCTCTTTGCCATCCCACCCGTCATGTGGCGCCTTGCTTCCCCCCTGACCCCGTTGCTATAAAACTTCATGCAGACTGTCCTCACCTCTTTTATTGTTATACAGGATGGTCCAAAAGTTTCTTCCTCGTAAAATAATGATATAATACAGGTTGTGGCTCGTGAGTTGATGCAGAGGCGGGTAAAATAAAATTGTTTTGAGACTACTAGTAAATTGTTCCTTCTTCTATTCTCGTTTCATTATCCATTTGATGACGACGACGACGATGACCTCTCCCCACATGAAAACAATAGCTACGTGTAGGTTAAGGCTTACGATTGGCTTTATTCTTTACTAGTGTAGTCCTGCCAAGCCTTGTTGCCTCGGAAACTACGCATGAGTCGCACCTACAGTAGCCCCATGCTTCTTTGGTGCTGACTGACAGCTCACATCCGACAGCTAACTGTCAACATTTTGGTATATTCTAAATTTTGACTGTCAGAAGTGACAACTGCTAAACACATGTTTTTGCAGATCATATGGTTCGGTGTAGGGATACGTAATTTGATCTGGTAACTTTTTAAAGCCGTCAGCTTAAGCTGTCAGCACCAAAGAAGTCATGATGCTACTGTAAGTAATGTACCATGTACCCTCTGCTATATGTTTCTCTAACTTTTGACAATCACGTACCCAAATTGTCATTTAAAAAAAGACACAAATTTCTTGTCTCATATAGTACTAACCTAAAGGTTGTTTTAAATAATTAACAAAACTTTAGCTAAATAAAGCCGTGATAGAGGGAAATAAAAGATTGTAAAAGTTCATAATATAAATTCGAAATCTCCGTCAATTTGTTTATCAGACTTTGCTTATTAATCAATTGTATTATTATTATTTGTTAGCATCACATTTTATTACTCGTTCGGGTTACACGTCTATGTATTAATTACACTAATGAGTTAGGAAGGCTTAATTTAGAAGAAATTCACACGCATTTGCGTGGAATGAGTGGAAAACCATTTAGGAAAAACCACTCTCAGTGTACCAGACCGGGATCGAACCCCGTCTTCGGCAGCCTAGTCCGACACGAGAGTTAAGACCACGTGACCGGAATAAATTATAGCGGTCGATGACGTCATACACACCGTATTCGTTGTGTTCATGAGCACGTGTTTACCAGTTTAATTTGAATCTAATATTTTATATGGTTCTTTCTCCAAGTTATAAAATAATAATTCTTTATTTTATAATTTATGGCCGCCTATAGCAAGATAAACGTGTGAATATAATACTTTTTATTAATTATTTCATGACCTCTCTTGTTGACACAAGCGTGAAACAAAAAAAATAATAAATAAATTCTCTCGTTTAGTTATGAAAAAGCCATTATAGAGTAATCTTTATGGAAGTATTATAAGAAGTGTGTATTAACACTTTTTTTTTGGGGGGGGGGGGGGCCGATAATAGAGTATCCACATACTGGTTAACATTGGTGACTTTCAACCAATATCCTATATGCTTATTTTGATAGGAAGGACAGTATCTGTTAGTTACTAAAGTCACTAAAACAATTTTAATATGTTCATACATCAAGTGTTATCTGCAGCTAATCACTTTTTATAAATATTATCAATACATATAAAATAACAATAGTAATATAGTAAATGCTATCAATGTTGAGAGCAAAGGAATGTTTGGATTTTCTAAACTCTTCTTCCTACCAAAATCAGGGGTATAGCTGTCGGTTATCACCACTCCTACGATGGATGGACTATACTTTATATCTTTTGGACAGACTGTAAAGAGAACTGTTTTGACTATCCACACTTCTAGTGAACTGTTTGGCTCGGGGAGCTCCATAAAAGTATAAATCTTTTTTGAAGCGCCCAGCTATTTTTGAGAGTTTTTTTTAATTGCCTTCTAGCACCTGTGAGGCGCCTGATGGGTGGTGTGGTGAATAGACTAGGCGATACAAAGTGTCATACAAGTAATATTTTCAGCAAACAAAACACTAAATAATAAAACCTCACAATATGAAGTGTAAAAGCGTCATAAAAATGTATATCTGTAACGAAGAAGAGAAGAAGGGAAGAATTCTATACTATGTTTAATTTGGGGTGAACCTTTTTTTTTATTGCGTCATAGGACGAATTTAATATTATGCACGTGTGGGCCATATAGTAAAATCCAGATTCTAACCATATATATATATATATATATATATATATATATTTATATATATATATATGACGTTGAAAACAAAATTTTAAAGGATTAGTTGCTGAGGTAGATAATTTTATGAACTCACAAATTGCATTCGAAATATCCAGATATAAAAAGAAAAAAAAAGTTGAATATATTATTTTCTGTTAGTTAAAGTACTCACAAAAAGGTTACATGAATTTCAAACACATTATTTTAGTTATTTAAACGCTTAAATTATAACCTATATATTAGTTCATTTAACTAAAAAAAATGTACAACCTAGACACGAGACTCGAACACGTGACCTTATAATTTGATTTAGCTTTCATGGAAAAGCGGAAAATCATCACACTATCAGTTTAGGATACACATGAGTTAAAATAGTAGTTGATATTTTTTCTCGTTAAATGTATTATAAATCTCAAAAAAGATGAACGAAACACTATTTTAAATTATTTAATCACCAAAAGAGTATTTTTTTAAATAACTTATTGTAATGGTTTTAAAAATTAGCACCTAATAGATGCGTCGGTGGAGTCTCATTTCGAATAGGTGGGGGATATAAATGTGTGTGTAAACAACTGGCAGAATGAAGCTATAAAATAAAACAATGCTTATTGTTAGCCTTTTTTTTGTTTATATTTTAACTTAGCAAATAAATTATTTCTAAATTACAGAAAATAATTTCTCACTCCACAAATACACAAAGTTTCACTTTTTGACATTCTGTAATAGGCATTTAAAATTTTAATGATCAAAACTTAAAAATAAAATTAGTTTATACCATGTTTTCACGTCATTGCATAACCTTAATACTCTTTTAATTACATTTTCACGTGCAACACGTCTTACTACCTGTCCGGGAAAATCGTATACAGTATTCGCTCTTGAGGTGATAGGAACAAGAAAAGTATAATTTAGAGGAAAGCGCTTGATAAAGCGTTTAAAAACTCTTCTCACTAAAGGCTAATTCAGAATTCGAATCCCACCCTCCCCTTGAATCGGCAATCCAGTTTATTGCGAGGGGTAATTTCTTAGACAAGAAGTTTTCAACCGATGTGCCGCAAGAATTTGAGGGAAGATTATAAATAAATGAGAAAAAAAAAATATTGAGGAAAATATCTCTTGAAATGATCAATAACAAAATGATTAGAATCAACTATCAAACTCCAGGTCGCCACCGTGGTTCGGATTCCACGTTCAAACTGTAGGTCCTTCATTTCATCTCACTATCACCCTACCATTACACATTAGCGTAAGTGCGTATAACCCGAACGGGTAGTAAGAGCGGTATAGATAATAATAATAATAATAAACTATCAAACTTAACCGCTTTTGGTGGCCGCATGGTCCAGGACTCTATCCTCGCAATATAAATATTTTTAAATGATAAAATTCCGCCTTAAAAATATATGGCCTGCCTTTACACTTTTATCGCCTTGTTCAGTGTGCCGTGAATTGAAAAAAGTGTGTAAAAAAATCTGCTTTGGGTGACCACGGATGCGTGGGGCGGGCCTATGTTGATTTGGGTCAACATTTTCCGAAAGTGTTTTCTGCCTTCTAGATGACCAAATGTGCCTTTTCCTTCAACTTTCCCAGTGTCGTTCTCATTTGTTACTTTACCCCTTGACACTTTCTACGTTCAAGTTGAATAAATCCATTGATAAAAATAGCTTCATTCATCTTTTCTAATGCTTTTTTTTTTAGCTACACCCTTTCCCCCCTCTCAAACCACTGATATACCAACAAGTTTACGCCATTCATTATAATAAAAGAGTAAAGTCAAGGCCCTCGAAGAAGTCACCACCATATATCCACCATATATCATCCACACATTAGGATGTGATAACCCCGTCGGCGATATGAGGGCGATTATCATAGTGCGCTATCCGGCCGACCAGCTTCCTAATTTATATATTCATACAAAAATAAGAAAATAATTTATTGGGTACATCGGTCGGGCCTAGTTTTTACCATCCATGGTTAAGGATTTTTTTTTTTTTTTTTTTTTTAGAAATTTGGTCAACCGGGACCACCACTTTTTTTTTTTTTTCATTCAAAGTATCTTTTCATTTTGTCCTCGTGTGAGGCAAAGTAGACCCAGTTTTCAAACCCATCCTTTCACAGAAAAATTTGGAAGGGGGGATCGAAATCGTGTCCTTGGATACTATTTTGACTACTTTTGACCACTAGATCATATAGGTGGTCTCTTTTGACCACTAGATCATATAGGTGGTCTCTGTGGTCTCTTTGACCACTAGATCATATAGGTGGTCTCTTTTGACCACTAGATCATATAGGTGGTCTCTTTTGACCACTAGATCATATAGGTGGTCTCTTTTCAGCCCCTAAATACATACCAATATTTTAAGAAACTTGGTGATAGACTATGTGAAAAACTTGTGTATTTTAGTAAATATTTTCTTTGTTGTTATTGGCTTTCATTTGAGGGCTAAGATCTACAAATGTTCGTGGTCCTTCATTTTAGGGTTAACTAAGATCTTTAGATTTAGTATTTGCTAGCAAATTTTTTCCATCCTACTCGTTCCTCAACTCACTATTTGATGGTTTTATTCAATAGACTAGGTTCCGCTTCCCTCCTACCTAGCCCCTTCACCTACTTAAGGAGGCAGACTACCACCGTTGCAGGGAGGAAACAAAATATTTTCATCTCAAACTGACCCGGTTCAATCTCGATTCTCTTATGAATCGATAGTTCGCTCCACTATCCGTGCGTCCAAACGTGACTTATTGTATAATTCTTCGTTCCCACACGTCTTGGGTCTGTCTGGCGTTTAGCAGCAAATAATTGCAATAAATAAGTTAGTAGGTGACTGTTATGACATTTTGTGGTTTCAACATCTCAGCTCGTATATTCTAGCCGTTTTGACATCTCAGGGGAGGTGGGTATGCAAACCGCACACTTGAAACACGTGGCGGGTCAGCCTACTTTCACGGGGTCTCCAGCCGCGACATCAGGGAAATTATATATATATATATAAAAAAAGAAGTTTGGTGCGCATTAAAACAAAACTTGTCTTTCAAAGCTAATATTTTCACTTCTAATAATATACATAAGCTCCAAATTAACAAAAGTTCATTCATGATTTCACGCTTTTATTTATGGAAAAAAAAGGATTGCCATTATGAACCCGGCTTCAGATTGCTCCCCCCCCTTCCCCTCTTCTAAGTAATTATCGAGCAGACTAATGAACCAGAAATAAAGTTAAAAATAACTATATAGTCATACTGAGTTTGCATAGATCCGCCAAACATCAAACAGACTCGTTAATTTTTATTTTAACACTCTTTTTAAACTGTTTTATTTCTCCCGTTTCTAAGCGCCATTAGATGGCTTAAATTATAAGGACAAAGTGCAAAGAGTATAAATAATTGCAAATTAGCAACTTTGTGTTTAATGATCTTTTTTTTATTACAATAGTAAAACAAAAAAAGTTGACTGCAGCAGGCTTTTTTTTTTATTGCTAGATAAGGTCTGTACACAATATAACACTTTATTAACTTTGTTGAAGTGACATTGTACCGCCGGTGGTTACAAACGATGTTTTGGTTGGAATTTGAACTCCGTAGAACTGCTGATCTTGAGAAACAAAAAAAAAAAAGTACCCGAAGAGGAAATGATGTGTTGAAAAATATGTGCAAGGCACATTTAAGTTGATGTGTGCACCCCCTCCCCCTTTTCACCCTTCAAACCAATCACATTTTTTTTTCTCCGACGCGTAGAAAAAAAAATTCAGCGTCGATGAACTCTAATTATAAATTAAATGATTAACGACGTTGCTTAATTGATGATTTCGAAGTTATTTTGCAAAGCGGGTTGCATCTTAACTTGCACCACTCGTTCGGGTTATACGCTTAGGTACTAATTATACTTATGAATTAGGGAATAGGAGGCTTAATTTAGAGGAAATTCATCCACATTTGCGTGAATGGAGTGGAATACCATTTAGGATAAACTCAATGAATCCGACCGGGATCTACTCGTCTTCGGCAGTCTAATTCAACACGATCTTAGCGCTTTAGACCATGTTGATTTGTGCATTCGTAGTTGTAATTATTCTATTAGCAGCATAAAGCCCTTCCGAGTTGAATATGGCTGTTATCTGATAACTCATGATCTTAACTGATTGCTCATGTGTAGCTGACGATTTCCGCACGTCCATCACAGACTCTGTCTTAAAATATGAGTGAAGGATGACCCTGGGTATGGAACCCTTGATAGTTCAGTGGTTAGTATTGGCGTACTAAGCCGAAGGTCCTGGTTTCGATTCTTGTGTCCAGATGTCATGTTTCAATTTAAAGCTTTGGGTAAGTACAGTAGACCCATGGCTTCTTTAGTGCTGACTGACAGCTCACAATCAACATTTAGGTATATACATAAATTTTGACTGCCTAAAGTGACAGCTGCTAAACACATGTTTTTGCAGATCATATGGTTCGGCGTAGGGATACATAATTTGGTCTGTAACTTTTCAAAGCTGTCAGTCAGAACTAAAGAAGCCATGGGCCTACTCTATAAAGCTTGAAACATGTGCCGTGGTAGACAAACTTTCGGTTTACTGTATTATACTTTACAAACAGTGGAATTTATCGACAGTGAAATTGTTTTACTATATATTTTTTTTAAACCATAAAATGTACATATATATACTTTAAAATAAAAAACTATCCAACTAATCTCATTTTATCTGTTGTCAAGTGAAGAATGCAAAAAAATAAAATCTGCATTTCTGGTTTAAGCTTAATCTTATAGGCCTATCTAATATCCCGTTTAATTGGGATGAGATGGGGTGTTTATGGATCAACTCTTTGACTTCAGCTATCATCTCGGTCTACAAGGATATATTGTGATAAGTTGGCGCCTAGACTTTCAACCATTTAAGACAGTAAAGCTAATTGTGAAAGATAATACATTTTTCGCCTTGGCATGTGCTGTTGCCTAGGCCAACATCGTATAAATTAAGGTGGGGGTGAAGGGGCAACGAAAAATAGGACAGTAATTCCAGGACAGCCTCAGACAGATATTCAACAAACGTTGATATCACCACGTGAAGAAAATTAAGCTCATCCTGTAAACTAAACTAATCCCTAATTTAACTATGGTTTAATTTTTTATTTTATAGCGCCATGCTCTCACTACCAGTTTGGGTAGCCTATGTACTAAGCTCATGCATCTTTAATTGAATAGTGTTGAGTTTAGAGAAAGTATGTACCCACATTTGCGTGGAGGAAGTGGAAAAACATTTTTAAAACCCTATTAGTACACCCAAACGGAATTCTAACCCGATATCCCCGCCATACCAATCTGTCTATTTAGATAGTGATGCGTTAGACCAGTGAAACATCAGAACAGGTCAAAGATGTTGCATCACTACTTTCAATGTGTTTTTTGTTTTGTATAGACACAGGCGCTTTTCCATTCCCTTCTCACTCTTTACGTTTTTGCATAATATCTAAAATTTGACCGGGAAATTTTCCTCTCTTATAAAAAAGAAGCATAAATTTCATCTCTTATAATGTAGTCTATACTAATATTATAAAGAGGAAAGATTTGTTTTTTTGTTTGTAATGGATACTTAAAAACTACTGAACCTATTTTAAAAATTCTTTCACCAATATAAAGCTAATTATCAACGAGTAACATAGGCTATATTTAATTTTGAAAATTTAATTTATCCCTCATCAAAATATCGATAGTATATTATATAGTCGTTGGAAAAAAAAAGTTGAAGGGAAAGTGGGGTTGGTGAAGGGGGCGGGGTGGGATAGGGGTGAGGAAAGAGGAATGAGATGAAAATAGGAGGGAGGATAAAAAGAAGGAGGCGGCTATACAGTGATGGTAGGACTGTATTTAAAAAAAAAAGTGTTGTGTTTTGTATTGACATGGATGATTTGAAGATTTGTTTTACAGGATTCTTTACAATATTTATTTACGGGGTAAGGGGCTAGGCTAGTATAATATATACTCCATGTCAAAGAAGTCATCACTAGAAAATATATTTTTTTAAAAACTCTAAAGAAGAACAACAGGAAACAGGTTGATAACACGTGTATCTTTTTTTATCTCTTTCGCAATCCTGCAAAAATATGGCTCTATCTGTATTTTTCTCATGTTCTAGCACTGAGGGTTGCTCTATATATCTCGAGGTCAGAGATGCGGCGCCACATTACCAACACATACACACACATGTACTTAAAATTCCTACCAGATATAAACAGTATTAAATGACTACAGTATACATTTCATTGATACCGACTTCAACCCGCCCAAAGGAAAAAAAGTGTTTGGGGAGGAGGGGGGCGGTCAGATGGATCATTTTGGCGCAGGATCCCCGCTTCTGGGAGACCTCTAATTTTTTTTTGTAGCGTGTCTTACTACCCATTCGGGTTAAATGCTCATATACTAATTATGCCAATGCCTATAGGGATTTGGAAAGTTATATATATAAAGTTATATATAAAGTGTACGCTTGGAAAAACCACCCTCATTCCACCGGACCGAGATTTAAACCTCGATCTCCCATTCATTGGTCGTCTTAAGTCTACTGCGAGAGTAGCGCGTTAGACAATGCAGCCACCGAAGAGGGTGGTGGACCCTAATTTCATTTTTCTCAAGCAGTTTTTATTTCACGATATTTCAAACCCATATTTAAAAAAAAATTGACAATGGGAATAGGAAATATTTTTACCTCGTAATTAAATTTATTTACTTCTAAAAATTCTAGTCTAAAAAAAGGTGAAATCGGGAATTCCCCCCCAACGGGCGATTCCATAATTTTTTTAAAGTATTAATTCTCTCCCTACCTGCTTCGGTGGTTGAATAGTCTAGGGCGTCAATCTCGCAAGACTAGATAAACTGCCGGTGACAGGGAGATCAGATCCAGGTCAGGTGTATTGAGGTTGTTTTTAATCCTTAATGATTCTCCACTCTGCCTCCACAAAAATGTTGGTACACTTTCTCTTAATAGAACCATCCTCACCACTAATACATTTGTGTTATTAGTACATAGGCGTATTGCCCGAAAGGGTAGTAAGACGCGGCATTTTTTTAAAATCTTTCTTCAGTAAAAAGTTTCTAAATTTAAAAACATAGGTGGTGTAGGTTTTTAAATTATACTTAAAAAGAAAGAATTTGAATCTCTAAAAAAACCAACTCATCCTAGTACACCCCTGAAATGAAACATGTCAGAATGAAGGTAGGTCTACTACCCAGAGGTCCCTGGTCGAGATACTGTTGTCGGTGTAGAAGACTAGTAGTTGCGCGGAAAGGGGTCGAGGTTCACGCAGTTTCGAACTCAGGAGTAGGCACGCGCAGCCCAACAGTTGGAGTTGTGTTTTCTTTATGGTACGAACACTCAAGAACCTGTCCAAGTAGTTTGCGGCTAGAGAAAATACCTCCTCTTGACACTTCTGTTCCTCGCACACCTGCGAACACACAAACCCATTAATACAGGGAGAATACCTGACACCTTCTGTTCCTCGCATGCCTGCGAACACACAAACCCATTAATACAGGGAGAATACCTCCTGACTCTTCTCTGATCCTCCCTGACCTACTTTGTTCCTCGCATGCTGCAACACACCAAACACATTTAATACTAATCTATGTTGTTGATCAGGGGAATACCTCCTGACTCTTCTGTTCCTCGCATGCCTGTGAAACACACAAACACATTAATACTAACTAGTTGTTGATCAGGGGAATACCTCCTGACTCTTCTGTTCCTCGCATGCCTGTGAACACACAACACATCTATATCCCCCTAATACTATTATTGGATCAGGGGGAATACCTCTTGAATCTTCTGTTCCTCGCATGCCTGCGAACACACACACACACACACATTAATACTAACTAGTTGTTGATCAGGGGGAATACCTCCTGAATCTTCTGTTCTTCGCATGCCTGCGAACACACAAACACATTAATACTAACTAGTTATTAATCAGGGGGAATACCTCCTGACACTTCTGCACATTGTTGCTAAGTAATTGGGGACAATGGTGACCGGGGAGAATAGAGAATACCTCCTGACATGTCTGATCCTCGCATACCCGTAAACACACACAAACACTGATAATTAGAGGTTGGTATGTAGATAGAATACCTCTCTAACACTGCTGCTCCTCGAATACCAGCATGTACACACAACTTGTTTTTAAAATATAAATTTACCTTCCTAAATATATAATTGGTATTCTAAATTAGCACATACTTTTTTTTCATAAAACATTATTTTAAATATTGCATTTTGAAGGTGTTTTTTTTTCCTCCGTGCTTCGTTCACGTCAGAATTATCCGTTTATTTACACCAATAAAATAAGGATGAGGAAGGTAGAGCCTAGAGAAAGTGTGTCAACATTTGCGCGAAGGGGATTATCTGAAACAGTACGATAAGCAAAACCCCAAATGAGTAAATACGGCCAGGATTCGAACACCGACCTCTTCGTGTAACCGGTGAATTAAGAGAGTATGAGACTGACGGGCTTTATGCCCTCAATTACTAATTCTAGAAATATTCCTTAATTCATAATATTAAACATAATATTGAGGATATGTTTCCTATACTTTATGATTTTATTATATATATACAGAGCTCAATTATTTTAAAAGATAAAAATGCCCCTATGGTCTGTATACAAGAAGTTGTCGAAAAAAATATATAGCTCCTCGCTATCGCAACCATTCATTCACTAGTTTCACCGGAAGTCCACACCCTTCATACAAAATATCTTATCAAACATTTAGTTGTTCCCCCCCCCCCCCCCCTCGGTAAAATTTCACAGTTAGAAACCATGTCCTAGCCATGTCCTCGGTGGCTCAAAGTACTGGACGTCCTCAAAGAGTGGTTCATTGTCTTATCCTTCCCCTAAAACAGCAGACAAATGAATGGGTTCGACCTTTTGACTTGAAGACATAAACCATCTTCAAAAGTGTTCTAGATGGGGGGAGGGGGGAGGGGTATCGTTTCATTTGCTTTTAATGAGTGTATTTTTTATATATTGTTTAACAGGAGCTTAGCACCCCGACCCTCCATGGTTTAGTGGTCAAAGATATCCACGACGATTCTAGGCAGGCTTTGGTTCGACTTCGGAGGATCCAAACTGAGAGGTCTATATTTACTATTTGTATACGGACTATACGCTTCAGTGGCTGAATGGTTTAAGGCGTCACTTTTGTGTTGACTGGTCTGCTGATGATTGGGAGATCAGAGTTCGAATCTCGGTTGGACGTACCCAAGGGCGGATTTTTCCTAATAAGAGGTTTCCTACTCCGCTTCCACGCTAGTGCGGGTACACTTTCTCTGAATTTAACCTTCCTCATCCCTAACCCATTAGCGTAGATAGTACGTAATGGCCCGTTTCAGTGACAGCATGGTCTAAGGCGCTACTCTCGTGCTAGACTATAGACTGTCGATGATGGGAGATCGAGGTTCGAATCTCGGTCGGGTGTATTGAGGGTGATTTTTCCGAACTGGTTTTTAATTTAACACTTTTCGTCGAAAGAGTTTGGTTAGTTAAAAAACAAACTAATATGGATCACGATTTATTTTAGTGGGTCACTATTTTGCAAACCGCTTAGGTGGAGTAGTGAGTTAACGCGCTAGTTTAGTGTTGAACTAGACTGCTGAGTACTGGGAGATGGATATTTGAATCCAGCTCGGGTGAACTGGGGGTGGTTTTTCCTGAATGGTTTTCCACTTTACCTCCAAGCAAATACGGGTTCACTTCCTTTATATTCAACCTCACTAATTCCTAACCCATTAGCGTAATTGGTACTTAAGACTATAATTCGAATGGGTAGTAAGACGTGGAGCTTATTATTATTATTTATTATTTTAATTACTATTTTGCATTCACAGTAAAAATTCATTCTTTTTATTACTAAAGCTTCATGTAATTCCAAGATATTCAATTAACTTTTTTGCAATGCTTAACCAATCACCTGGCTCCCACTAGATAAGGGGGATGCTCAAATTTCTTTATAGTGATTTTTTTTCCGTATGTACAGAGAATCGAACTATGTACGTTTTTTTATTGTATTAAACTCATTAAAGCGATACGCTACCGGCTGGGCTAAGTTTTCAGTGAGACCAACCAGCTGGCTCGCTGGTGAAACAGGTGGCCGGCCAATGGAATGTCAACTTACGACTCAGCTGTGCAAAAACAACACATTCAGGGGTAACAAGTCCTCACAAAAGTCGAAAACATTTTCCATACGCTCAAACTAGGACTCAAAATACATAACCAAAAAAAAATCTCCCAATACAAATTACTGGTTAAATTTTGCTACCGTGCACATTTTAACATTTTGTATATAATAATTTTTTTTATAGAATCACATACGTTTTCGTAATTTTTTACGTTTTTCTTTAAAGGACATTGGGGTTAAAAAATAAGTTAATAATCGATAATTATTTTTGTTTATAAATGTACCCCTTCGTTTGGCTGAATCTAATTTAGTCTACGTTATAATTCAGACTAACCTACACACGAGACATTTGTAAGATCCGTTGTAGGTCTAGTTAAATTTTTAATAAATAAACTATATAAGAGATCGTTTCTAAATGATCCAAACAGATCGTATAATTTTACTTTGGTCGTACACAGTATAAAATATTTAAAACAATATCCCAATTTTATTCATATTTGCTATTCAAGAACATTTTAAAACCTGAATATTATCGCAAAAAAAAACAACCTTCATGTTAGTCACACTTTACCTAAAGCAACTAGTTGAAATTAATTTTATCTGTGGTTTGCTATTTTATTTTTTATAATCTATTTTAGATTTAAAACTTATATTTAATATATATATATATATATATATATATATATATATTATATGTCACATTGTTTATAGTGTTTTTGTTGTAATTGTGGTATTTTGGATTTTAGAGGCCAATAATTAAGCGGCTTGAAATTGTGGTCTACTTCATGCGGTCTTAACTATGGTGGCAGCAGATGCCAGATGGTTGTTAAATAATAAAATGTGTTTGTTAACTATGCCTGTGTCTTGTGTCATTAAAACGCCGTAAGGTTTATTTCTTGCAAAAAATATAGTTTCTCAAAAGAAAGCCTAAACGATCCACCCGAATTGATGTTCTAATATCACTAAACCAAACGTATCTACTGAGACAATGTCCGATTTATTTTGACACAAAAAGGGTTTTGCTATAAAAAAAAGGTAAAAAAATATAAAACTTAATTTAGCGTTCCCCTTTAACCCCCACCTAAGTTTCTTTTCTAACTAGTTTTGACGAAGTCTCCTTGGTTTAGTTTGTAATTCATAACATATAAACGATTATTTTTAACGAACTTTATACAATTAATTGTATCTAATAAATAAACTAATAGTTTGTAAATGAATTACAAACTAACTCAAAACAACATGTGTGATAAAATTAAAATGTCACTCAAAAGTTGGGATGTATGTACTTATTCAAGTTACTCTTGTTCACAGGTCGAGCAGTTTCACATTATCCTGAAGGACAACAAACCATACTTTGATAAATTGGTGAGTCAAGTTAATATTTTCTAAATTTTGGATAAAGGGCTGGGTAAGAGGAATTGCTATCTAAGGGCGGTATTTCTTCTCTATGTGTAGCAATTTTATTTTATTTATATATATATATTTTTTAGCAAAATAAATAAAATATTGTTCCAGTACAAACATATAGTTAAACTTTCTTCACGTGGTTATATCAACAGTTGTTGAATATCTCTCAAGGGTGTCCTGAAATTTAATGACTTAACTTTTTCTTCTCTTAATTTAAAAAGTTTATCATCTAATGACGCTATGCTTTTGACAAATATTCAACAACTGTTGATAACACCATGGGGATAAAATTAAACTATGTTTTTAATGGATACATATTTCATTAATTTGGCTGAAATAAAATTGTTTGCTATGAAAACTGAAAAAAACAAAACTGACCTTTTCTTACGTCTCTTTACTTTCTACCTTGTTGATAATATTTCAACGTCTTTATCCTTTTTGAGTCAAATCTTGTTAGTAATGTTGTCTAGTGTTATTTTGGTGAAAACATTGTTTTTTAATAGCCTAATAAATTATTTGCGTACTAATCCCGGTTGACTAATCAAATACCGGAAAATATCTCCTGGGGTACAGACAGACAAGGGGGGAGGATTGGTGTGTGACGTAAATTAGTTACGTATTTTTGGTGGTAGTTGCTGCCTTACCTCCAACATCCATTCCGTCACGATCTCCCTCATCTGAGGTGTGAGGTCCGTCTGGAACCGGGTGAAATACGAACTGGAAGGACTGTATCGGTCCTCGGAACTTAGCAGGTTCTGAAGGACCCTCTCGTCGTTCAAAAGGACCGGATCCACGAAAGCTCGACACTCAACGTTAGTCTCCCAACATAGGAGATCGTCTCCCATGGTGAGAGTTCCCGGGGACAGCCCCTCCCCCCGACTCAAAAAAAAAGTTGGGTTTTTCTAGTCGGGTAGGGGGCCGACAATTATGGAGAGAGAAAAAACAACTATATGTATAAAAACTTTGTGTAATACAACTAATATTAAGATGGATACGTTTTTTTTCCGGTGTGGTTGTTAAATTTTAAGTGGGAATGTAAAAAAAAAAGTGAAATAATTAAAATTAAAGAAACTATTTATTCAAAGGGAAGAGATTTATTTGGTTGAACCGCTGCTTCAAAAAAAAAAAAAAAAAAAAAAGTGGCCACGAAACGTGTATGGGTTTTCAACAACGTTCACAAACACCACGCACGACGTCACGCGTCTTTAAAAATACCTCCGTACCTGGTAAGCAACCAGGCCAGAATGGTTCATCGCTCAGTCTACGGAGAATGAATGGATTGGTTTGGAATAAGGGGAAGGGAGGGTAGGGGAAACTCTCCCTGGCTCCTGGAGGGGCAAACAAGTTGGCGAAGGGGGGGGGGGGCGAGCAGCTGTTGGGTGGGGAACAAAGGAGGGAGAGATCTCGTTGAAGTGTGGAGGTTCGAACCGCGGTCTCGTGTAAAGGATTGTGATGAGCACATGTCGACGGGCTATTTTTTTTTATTAACATGTGAGACCGCACTTATGACCTCGCCGGGATTATAATCTAAATAATATTTAAATTTATAAATATTTTAAAAACATCAAACGTACTTTTTACCATTTATTATATAGTCACACGCTACGGTAGCCGCGTTGTCTAACACGCTAATCTCGTGTTGAATTAAACTGCCGAAGACGGTGAGATGGGAATTCGATCATGGTAGGTTGCACCAAGGGTAGATTTTTTCCAAATGGTTTTACACTCTCCCTCCACGCAAATGCGGGTGGACTTCCTTAACTAAGCCTTCCCAATCCCTAACATATTAGTGTAATTAGTACATAGGCGTATAACCAGGACGGGTAGTAAGACGCGGTGCATAAAATAATAAAAAATATTATTTAGTCCAGAGAAAAAAACATCATATTACAACGTTTTTAAATAGTTCCAAGAATAAAGAAATATTTCACATTGATTGTGAAACTCCACAATAGTCGATTTTACCATTTTAAAATTTCACTTAAAACTGTATTCATCCGTTCACAAAAAAAATAACATGAAATAATTTAGCATTGTAAAGTTGTAGTACTATTAAATATAGAAATATATTTTTATAAAACCAATAATTTCTGAGCTATAATCAAATTTAAATACTTTTTATTTCGGGTATTTGAAAATTAATTTTATTCTTATGCGCTTTGGTGGACAAAAACGTATTTCATTTGAAATCTTTGGTGTAGTGTTTCTACAACAACAACTACTACGGTGAACTGGCGGTCTAGGGGGTAAGGTGTCAGACTTCTATGCTGGCGGCCGGGGTTCAATCCTCGGTCCCGGCACAGATTTATCTGATTTCCAAACCCTTCCTTCACCTCTGACAAGACATTTTGTGAATGTGGGGAATGCCAGGCCTCCACCGTGGTTCGGATTCCACGTTAAACTGTAGGTCCTTCATTTCATCTCACAATCACCCTACCATTACACATTAGCGTAAGTGCGTATAACCCGAACGGGTAGTAAGACGCGGTGATAATAATAATACAACAACAATTTATGTTTCACAAATCTTACGAGTTTTTACTAAATGTCTATTTTAAGATAAAATAAGGCGAAAGTCTGTGAGGTGCACCGTAGTATTTATTTTAAAATCATTTGATACGATTTCAACGCGTTCTTACAATAATATTGTCAGTGATCGTCAGATATAGGCCCTTGTTGACTGTTGGCCCACACTATAAATGATTTGAAGGGAAAATGAAAATAAAACTATTTGAACTTGTGTCAGCTGATGAAGCTTTTTTTTTTTTTTTTTTTTAGATCAGGGTTTTTCAAACTCTGGGTCGCGTTGGTGGATAGCGAAATAAATGTAGTGGCTCACGGCTTATTGTATCATACTGTTATAGATGATTATCGCGATGGAAAGTAGACCTAATAAACAGGGGTATGAACTCAGACTCTCTTCAATGGCCGCACGGGCTAAAAGTGTCACAATATTATTATCTATTATTAACACCGCGTCTTACTACCCGTTCGGGTTATACACACGCTAATGTGTAATGGTAGGGTGAGTGTGAGATGAAATGAAGGACCTACAGTTTAACGTGGGATCCGAACCACGGCGGGAGGCCTGGCGTTCCACACATTCACTCACAATAGACTGGACTGCCGATGAAGGGGATATCAGGGCTCGATCCCGGTCGGGTGTACATAGGTTTTTTTCCCCTTAAATAGTTTTCCACTCTCCCTGCATGTAAATTTAGGTACACTTCCTCTAAATTAAACCTTCGTTATCACTAATAGATTACCGTAATTAGTACATAGGCGTATGATCTGAGTCCGACACCTTAGCTCAGTCGGTAGCGTGTTTGTCTACTGAACTTAGGGTCCCGGGTTCGATTCCTGGCATGGCTGAAAAAATGTGAGTTTAACTTGTCACAATGTTGAATTTACAGCCGGGGACTGGATGTTGTGTCTATTTTATATTTAACTTATTTTCTAAGTCGTGTGCTGATATAATCTTCAGGTTCAGAAAATACAAGTTAAAGATAATGAAATGAAAAAATGAAAAAAGTAAGAAAACGCATTAAAAAAATTGTTTAATTCATCATTTATGTGTACTGGGTCACTATGTAAAATAATATGTTCTATATTGTCCCCTCCCCGACTCTGTAGTCTCCCCCTCCACTCTATCTTCTCAGCTGGCCGTCCTCCCCTCCCTTTCCCCTCCCTCCATTCCCCTCTCCCTCCCCTCCGGAGTGCAGCAAGCCCACACGCAGTCTTGTAGCCGAGCGAGAAGCTATATGGACCAGATGAGACGCGACTCTCTACTACATCAGGTCGACATTAAATTATGTCCAAATTATATCGCTTTTGGGTTCGAGTTTATTTTTTCTCCAACGACAAATTAACTACACAATTTGAGGAACAAATTAGGTTTTAAGGTTCAACAAGTTTATTTGTCAAATTATTGTTAAAATACATTTATTTAAAAAAAAGAAGTAATAATGACGCTAATATGTTAGGGAAGAATAAGGTCGAAATTAGAGGAAGTGTACTAGCATTTACGTGAAGGGAGAGTGGAAAATCGTCTAGGGGAAAAAAACATATACCGCACAGCCAACCGGAATAATTCTAACCCCGATCTCCGCTTCATCACAACAGACTCCCATTCTTTTGCAAGTGTGACGCGTTAATCCATACGACCACCGAAGCGGGTGACATTTAGAAATTATATATTATTATTTTTAGATTTTATTTTTATTTTACCTTATACGTTATATTTTTATGGCAAATAACTATTTCTCTAAACGAAGGAATAAACCTTTTATATTATTAAGACATTTTGATTTGTGTTTTTTTTTTATTCGTGTCTTACTACCCGTCCGGGCTTTCGACATTTTACAAAATTGGATGTGAGTTTTTAAAGATATTAAAAATATTGTATATATAAAAATCTTGATTTTCACTTTCTATATCATCTAAATTTATGAATGTAAAAGAGTTCTAGTCACACTTAAATGGAATATGATTTATAGCTGTCACATTAATTGAGATTGTGTCAATTTTGACAGTTGCGAAATACACTTAAGGGACTCCTTTTATTTGTCAAACGTTGGCATTTACCTGCATCTGTGGCCGTCATGTCTAAAGGTAGGCCTACTGTCCGCTGTATTCGGAGTAATCGGATTTCCGAAGGAAGCTATTCCCAACATAACATCCTTCGATTCTTTCGCCTTTTGTGTGTCCTAAATATAGGATAGGGGGATAGGGGGATGCTCGTCGCCGCCTCCGGGAACCACGTCCCTGGGGCGGGGAGGGGTACCGGGTGATTTAAGTACCCGGGGCGGACCAACTAGTAGCAGATAGGAACAATAAGGACATTAGAATAAGTGCTATAATCAATAATTATCTTATATTAAACAAAAAGGACATATAATTGTAGGCAAGAGTTAAGCTGATAGAGAATAATAAGCTCCAAGTTAAAATATAGGTATTGGAGCATGTAATTCAATAAAATTGTTGTTTAAAATTGTTGTCCTAAATATCTATTATGACATCAGTGGCACGTGGGTGTTGGTTAGGTTATAGGCTAATAGAGACAAATACAGCCGGTGCTGTTGTAATAATTGATCTAATTTAACTTTAAAGTATTATTTTTCTAGTCAGAAATGTGTTTTCTTTTTAAATATTCTATTTAAGTATTTTTTATTTTGTTTCTAAGCTTATCACAGTTATTTAATAATAAACAAACACGTTCTTGATTCGTGAACATACTTAAATAAACTTTTAAAAAAATGTTATTATTTTTAGCTCCGCGTCTTACTACCCGCTAGGGTTGTACGCACTTACGCTAACGTGTAATGGTAGGGTGATTGTGAGATGAAATGGAGGATCTACAGTTTAACGTGAGATCCGAACCACGGTGGAGGCCTGGCATTCCCCACATTCACAAGTTGTGATTAATACATGTCTTGTCAGAGGTGAAGGAAGGGTTTGGTAATCAGATAAATCTGTGCCGGGACCGAGGATTAAACCCCGGACCCCCAGCACAGAAGTCTAACACTTTACCCCTAGACCACCAGGTCACCTGTAAAAAAAAGTTCTCCTTTACTATGCTACCACTGATGTGAGGAGGAAATAATAATAATAATAATAATAATAATAATAATAATAATAATAATAATAACTCACACGTGGTATTTATCGAACTGGTGGAGGACCAAACCGAGAGATTTGGGTAAGTCGTGAACTACTGAACTACTGAACTACAAGTACTAGTTTGTTAGATATTGAACTAGATAAATGAACTGCCCAATTTTTTGTAAGAAGGATCTTTTAGAAAATAAATTTTATTTTTGCTGTCAACATTAATAGTATTTTACCATATTATTTAGTGTTATTTTATAGGTATTGATAATATATTAGGCTATATCTAACGTGACTACTTAGTACTTATCGTGTGACTTAACGTATAAATACGTGAAATTATTATTTTTTATTTATCACCACGTCTTGCTACCTGTTCAGATTATACACATTTACGGGGTAGAGGTGAGGAAGGAAACATTTTAGAGGTAATCTACCGGCATTTGCGTGGAAGGAGAGTGAGAAACCGTTTTAACAAAAACCCACTACGTAGACTAGACCAGGATTCAAACCTCTATCTCACCATCATCAGGCCAGTCTATCACGAACGTGATGCCTTTAACCACATCGATCACATTACCGGGTAGCGTGAAAGTAGATCTAATAAACTTTTTTTTTTCTATCTGTCGGATAAGAGTCTTCCTATGAAAATCGGACTATATATATAAAAAAAAGAAGAGGTTGTTGCAATGTCGATCTAGACTCACGAGGTCACCGATAGTCAGTCCTGGCACCGACCGGGTCGCGCTAACGGAGAGAAGGTGTTGTTGCTAAGGGACCGATGCCTGTCTCTTCAAGACGTGTCTCTGAAATCCCTCCTAGTCAGACAATATCCAGTTGGTGGGATATTATTTGAGCGGACGGATCAAAGGTTGGTATGCATGAAATCGAAATACTACGTCTAGAAACCCGCATCATCCGCTACACGTGACATTTTTCACGCGCGTGATTCTAAAGAGACCTGAGATTTGCCGCGTGATCATTAACCTAAACCTTGGTACTGCGATTCGAATTATCGGAACCTGATGCTCAGGTGCGCGCACCTAGAGACTTAATTTATTTGCTATTACTACCCGCCTCGGTGGCGTAGTTGGCTAACGCGCTAGTCGCGTTGTTGAGCTCGACTGCTGAGAACGGGGAGATCGAGGTTCGAATCTCGGTCGGGTGAAGTGGGGGTAGTTTTTCCTAAATGGTTTTCCACTATCCCTCCACGCAGATGTGGGTTCACTTCCTCTAATTCAACCTTCCCAATTCCTAATCCATTAGCGTAATTAGTACTTAAAGCGTATAACCCGCACGGGTAGTAAGACGTGGTGTTAATATTATATTTGCTATTGTCGACCTTGGTGGTCTTTAGGGAGTAGAGTGGTCGCCTCAGGATCCGATGTTTGTGGGTTCAAACCCAGGTGGAGTCGGCGAATTTCGCTTGAACGGTAAAAATCCGTGGCACAACTTCCTTCGGAGGTAAAAAAGACGTCGGTCCTACGTCGGTTGTGGCGTGTGAAACAACACTGGAAGGTAAAATTGATAGGCCCTTTCGCTCTCGTTCATAGAAATTTTCGTGTGCTGATATAATCAGACGGTTCAGAAAGTGCAAGTTAAATAACTCAAATAAATAAAAATATAATTTGTTTATCTCCGTGGCTCCGTGGTAGTCTTTTTTTTTTTTTTTAAGATGAGCGCTTAGTTCAGGAATGACATAAGATAATGCCCATTAATGGAAAGTTCAAAAAATTTCTCGTCAGTTAAAAAATTTGTCGAGTCTACTGAGGGAGGAAATTTTTTCCTAAATTGTTTCTCACTCTCCTTCCACGCACATGCGAATATTTTAGTTCTAAAATGCTTCCTTTCTCATCACAACCCCATTAGAGTAATCTATACTTATAAAATAACATGTCCTGATTGATTGACTGACTGACTGACTGACTCATCATCGCCGAGCGCAAACTATCAAGGCTACAAGCATGAAATTCGGACTGTATATTCATTTTGTTATGTAGGCACCCCTAAGAAAGGATTTTAGAAAATTCCACCCCAAAGGGGTCAAAATAGGGGATGATAATATGTATGAAAGTCCGTCATTTTGAAAGTTACATAAACCAAATTTTGTATTTCGGTTATTGACGTAAAACAAATAAATACGTGTTTCAGGAATTTTGGAAATTTTATTTAATAAGGGATGAAAAGGGGGGTGAAAGTTTGTATCGGACTTGCATTATTTTTGATCTGAGGTCAAGTTATGGTCATCAACGTAACGTAATATTCTAAATTAATTTGTAAATACATATGTATATTTTCTTATTTGTATATAATCAACTTACACGCGAGCAAAGCCGCGGCAACAGCTATCTAGTTAGAACATATAAGCGTATAACCTGAACAGGTAGTAAGACGTGAGGATAATAAATATATTCCTCTGGAATGTCTGATAAGGAGGGGGGTTGGACGTCAAATGGCTGATGAGATAACGGTCAACTGACTTGCTTGCTGGACAAAGTTTTATTTGACCGGTGATCACTCATCCCTTATCTTTTGATGGGGGGGTGACTGACAAACATAGAGCTATATTTCCGGACCAGCGACAAACAGCTGATCTTTGAGATAGGAAGGAAATCAGCTGACTGTGAAGTGTAGACTTCGATGAATAATTTCGAGAAAAACAACCCTTCCGGAGTTAAAAAAAAAGTTGTTCGTACGTAAGACATACCCATGGTGGGGGGGGGGGGGGAATATATACTCGATATTCTTTTTACTAATGATCGTTATTAAAACGTCAAGTCAAGTGGTCTGTAGGTGACCTGGTGGTCTAGGGGTAAGGTGTCGGACTTCTGTGCTGGGGTCCGGGGTTCAATCCTCGGTCCCGGCACAGATTTATCTGATTACCAAACCCTTCCTTCACTCTGACAAGACATCTTGTGAATGTGGGGAATGCCAGCCTCCACCGTGGTTCGGATCCACGTTAAACTGTAGGTCCTTAATTTCATCTCACAATCACCCTACCATTACACATTAGCGTAAGTGCGTATAACCCAACGGTAGTAAGACACGGTGCTAATAAATAATAATAATATAATAATAATAAAGTGGTCTGAAGCTGTCATTTTTGATATATATTCTCAATCAATATCTATTGAATAACATTATAACATATTTAAATGTTATAATTTTTTTTAGCACTGTGTCTTACTACTCGTTCGGGCTACACCCTTATGTAGTCCCTAGCTAATTATGCTAATGTGTTAGGGATGAGGAGGGCTGAATTTACAAGAAGTCTATTCATATTTGCATGGAGACGGAATGTAAAACCCATTTAGGAAAAAAAAAACCTCAAGTGAACACGCCAAAGATTCTAACCCCAATCTCCCCATAACCGTCACTCTATCGCGATAGCGACGCCTTAAACCATTCGGCCACTAAAACTGGTATTACCAATGTTATCCACAACAACAACAAAAGTATTATTTTAAAGGAGCTCCAAATGTCCATTCGTTATAAATCAATTTTTAATTGGGAAACTTTCCCTCCCCTCCCGCTCCATCCAACCTATAAAATTATTATTATTATTATTTAGCACCGCGTCTTACTACCCGTTCGAGTTATACGCTTTAAATACTAATTACGCCAATGGATTAAGAACTGGGAAGTTGAATTAGAGGAAGTTTTCCGCATTTGCGTGGAGGGAGAGTAGAAAACCATTTAGGAAAAAACACCCCCAGTTCACCCGACCGAGATTCGAACCTCGATCTCCCCGTCCTCGGCAGTCAAGCTCAACACGACTAGCGCGTTAGCTAACTACACCACCGAGGCGGGTAAGATATAAAATTGTTTTAGTATAAGTTTTATGATACATTAAAAGTGGGCTTAGAAATCAAAATTGTGGAAACAAACTGTAAAGAAATAAAAACCTTCGAAACCAGAGCATTGATTTGAGGTATTTAACGTGCATTTTCTCTGAACTGACTGATAGTATCTTTGAGCCAAAGATATAGGACCTACTAGTCTCGCCGGGAAAGGTATTTTTACATACCTTCCAGGTTCCACACATTCCCCAATCGACATGGCCGGGTTTGAACCCACGTACATCGGATCCTGAGGCGAACACTTTACTTCCAACACCACCGAGTTCGACGAAACCAGAGTACATTTCTGGTTTCGCCACCGGTTTCTAAACCACTGGTATGGTGTATAATATCTAGGTGGCTCTGCCTGCGGTCTCTAGAGGATTCTCAAGAATACGCCCAACGCAACGACTGGCGCCATCTCTGTTGGGACGCCCCCTTTCGTTAGTCCAATTTTCAGATGAAGAGCCTTTTTTTTTGTCTGCGGTCGACATTAATAACATATTACTATATTATTAGTGTAATTTTATAGGTATTGTTAATATATATCAACAGTGACAACTGCAGATCACATGACTTGACGTATCGATACGTGAAAGTAGATATGGAAACCTTTCCAACTGTCAAGATCAAGCCTCTTCCTATGAAAATCTAAGTGTACAGTCGGTTCTGGACAAGATGGCAACGAAAACCGTGCTTACCTCGGTCCTTATCGGAGCTGGTTTCAGTGCAGCACGTAATGGCGGGAATAAGTTCACAGAAATGAACACGTGTTTGTCTTATTATCAGGAGGCACGTCCCCCCCCTCCCCCCCTGTGGGACCTCTCAGGGGAGGAGGGTGAGAGTGACAGCCTATATCACCTCGTCTTACTACCTGTTTTAGGTTATTTGCATATATGATAATTACTATGATTCGATAGGGATGTGGAAGGAAGCATTTTAGAGGTAATCTACCCGCATTTGCCTGGAAGGAGATTGGGAAACCGTTTAGGAAAACTCATCCTCAGTAGACCCGACCGAGATTTGAAAGATGATCTCCCTAACATCAGTAGACCAATCTAATACTAGAGTGACGCCTTAGACCATTCGGCCACTGGAGTGGTTTTTATATGTTTATTATTATTATTATTAGTAGTAGTAGTAATATAGATTGCCTGTGTTTTGAAAAATATGACATGAAATATCAAATAGATTGGGGAAGGGGGGGAAGGGGTTGAATCTTAATTATATTTACCAACGTCTCCTTGTAAAAATCCTCTCACCCGCCTCCGCCCGCCTTTTCCCCAGTGCACCCTGCAGGGGGATTCGAGCTTGATTCCTATACCAGCGCTCTTTGGTTTGCATTCCAAGCTCTGACCCTGGTGGTCAGGGTTCGATTTAGAATAATAGTTGGAATTGATTTTACGAATCCGAAATTTAATTTCATCTAGGAATCCTGAATCACGGATTAGAATCCTAAATCTGGAGAGAAAATTATTAACATAAGAGAAAAATATAAACCAACTACAGATAGTAATATAAATGCTGTTTTAAAAAAATATATATATATATATTCATACATTCAGTTGAAATGTAAAGTCTGTTCACCGTAGGAATTGTTTTCTGAAAGGCCTTTTTCCCTACCAGGAATCTATTATATAGTAGGATATTGGTAGGAAAAAAGACCTTTCAGAAAGTAATTTCTACCGTGAATGGAGTATAAAATTAATGGTCTGGGATCTTGTTGTCGTGTTTGTCCTATATTTATATTGGGACTAAACCTTCAATAAGTGGCATTAGAGCTATAAATCACGTTAAAATTTATAATAATTTGATAAGCTTTTTAAACTAGAATTAAATAATTTTCAATATTATATATATATATATATATATATATAGAAAGAGAAGAGAGAGAGAGTAATCACAAGAGCTTTGATTTTCAAGCATATTCAAGTTTATCTAAATTAACAGATAATATAAAAAACAAGAATGACAAACCAACCTAGAACAGAACGACTAATACTATACCACTTAGACTCGCCTCGGTGGCCTCATGAGCTAACGCGCTACTCTCGCATTAGACTAGAATACCGATGACGGTGAGATCGAGATTCTAATCTCGGTCGGGTGAACTGAGTTTTTTTTACCCACCCTCCTTCCACGCAAATACGTATACACTTCCTCCAAATTAAACCTTTTCTTAATCCTTAACTCATTAGCGTAATTAGTACATAAACATATAATCCGAACAGGTAGTAAGACGCGGTGATAAAGATAGCAAACTATACGCTCACTCTTTGCGTCTAGGTTTTATATTATATTATCTCCCCTCCCCCCTCCGCATCCCCTTCCCCATGCATCCTCTTCCCCCCGCATCCCCGTCCCCCTGCATCCCCTTCCCCCTGCATCCCCTTCCCCCTGCATCCCCTTCCCCCGCATCCCCTTCCCCCGCATCCCCTTCCCCCGCAACCCCTTCCCCCCATCCCCTTCCCCCGCAACCCCTTCCCCATGCATCCCCTTCCCCCGCATCCCCTTCACCCTGCATCCCCTTCCCCCTGCATCCCCTTCCCCCGCAACCCCTTCCCCCTGCATCCCCTTCCCCCTGCATCCCCTTCCCAACTAAACCAGAACCGATCTTCGGGTCTGTTAGATCGGTAGTTGACCAATATGACCCATCTAACTTTTTTTTATTCCTCCGTTAAATTGTAATGTAGATGTGCGTCCGTCTTGTTCGAATGAAACATTTGTTTGTTGATTCATCGTCACTCAAGTAGTTATATCTGTCTGTCTGTCTGTGCTGGTCTCCACAGATGAATGAATCACGAATGAATGAGATGGGAAGACTTAAAAAAAGATGTTGATTGCCGCCGACCCAAACAACTCATTCCGTTCAGCTTGTTTCTTTCAACCACATTTCTCTTTTATATTTTAATTAGATCGTTCAACAACCCCGGTGTAACCCGCTTCGGTGGCCGCGTGGTCTAAAGCGTTACTGCCCAAGACGGGGAGATCGGGGTTCGATCCTGGTAGGGTGCAATGAGTTGTTTTGTTAAATGGTTTTCCACTCTCCCTTTACGCAAATGTGGGTGCATTTCTGCTAAATCAAGTCTTCCTAGTCTCTGATCAATCAGCATAATTAGTAGATAGGTTTATAAACCGAACGGGTAGTAAGACATGGTGCTAAAATAAATATTAAAAAAACTGGTAGCACGCGTCAGTGGACACGTGGGATGGATGTCCGTCTAGTCCTCTAGTCTAGTTTGCCGGTAATTTAAATGGGTTTTCAAACTCTCTCTTCATTCTAATGCGGGTACATTTCCTTCTAGATTATACCGTCACCCTATCTGTATAACTATGCGTATAGCCTAGACGGCTGATAAAAACGCGATGCAAAATCCAAACAACCAAAGCCCTTTTTTTTAGCACCATGTCTTACTACCCGTTCGGATTATACACACTTACGCTCATGTGTAATGGTAGGGTGATTGTTAGATGAAATGGAGGACCTACAGTTTAACGTGGGATCCACGGTGGAGGCCTGGCATTCCCCACATTCACAAGTTGTGATTAATACACGTCTTGTCAGAGGTGAAGGAAGGGTTTGGCAATCAGACCGGGACCGAGGCTTGAACCCCGGCCGCCAGCACAGAAGTCCGACACCTTACCCCTAGACTGCCAGGTCACCGGTAATGCTGAGTACAACCCCGTTGTCATTGGCAGTCTATTCTATTGCTAGAGTGACGCCTCCAGAACGAATACACGGTCTGATTTTCGTGGGAAGACCGTTATTTGTAAACTGGGAGTTAATGTTGTCACAATATCGGAGGGAGGGGGATACATTTGTACAGTAGAACCCAGTAAAACCCTAACCTCGGTAGTTCGAAATTACAGATAATTCAAATACACTTTTCGGAAAGCGGAGGAAAAAAAAAATTAAATCAAACGAAATATATTTTATTATTCAACCAGCTCAAAGTTAAAAGAGAATTGTAAGAAACAGTTGATATCTGATAATAATTAATTGCTTAATATATACATGTTAATCAACACATAATATGTTTTCCTGTTACTAAAGATAATTACAGTACATATTAATCTTCGTTTCATAAATCAGTAAAATGAACGAAAAATTTATTCAAATCTTCCAACAGTAATTTAAAGTTGGTAAAAATACTGTATCCCTGTCGCCTGGTTAGTCCTTTTTTTCTTTTTTTCTTTTTTCTAATGCGAACAAGCTTCAGTCCCAATTAATAATGTCCTACTGTAATTATATTCTGCTTCGGTCCCAATTAGTTCGGATTGATAATGCTCTTTAATAATGTAAAGAGAAACTATAGAGTAATCCACAAGTAAGTATTATTGAGAGTTTTTGATAATAGTTTTTAATAAATAAATTTAACTAAACAAATTAGTACAATGCCAAATTTAAGCGACTTTCAACCAATGTTAGTGATCGAAAGTAGGCTTCCTATAAAAATCAAGTTTTAGTTAATATGCGTCTAGTTCGAACGGGTAGTAAGACTTGGTGTGACAAAAAAAACCAACTAAATTATCGATAAACTTTTCAGCAGTGTCGGGGAATCAAACCCGATACCCCCACTTTTTTTTTACTAAATAGCCAGACAAGTTACCGACTGACTAAAGATGTCGAGACTCTCTGGCCTTGAGTTAAGTGACGTAGCTCTAAGAAGAAGGAAAAGAAAGAAAAAAGCGGGTCTAACTTTAGTCCTGTGTCGAATACAAACCACAGATAGAAATGTTACCAGTAAGTACAGTGTTTATACAAGATACTCCTCATGTCCTTGCCGCTGTTTGCCCTTGTCGAGGATAGGGTTCATCGGCCCGCGGGCCACATTTTTCACACCACGACTCTAAATGATGAATATAATTCCTTGAATACATTGAGAAATATGCACCCGGATTCTAAGAGGAATACCGGTATTACTGATTCGTCTGGTCGGTAGAGTTGAGACTTGGTTTACTTTTGTATCGTCTTTTTTCTTCTACCCATGATTTTTGTCCGCCTGTGGTTTGTTTAGTGAGACTATTTGAATATATATGGGGGGGGGGATTTTAGAAATAGTACAATAATCAACATGAATTTTCCATCTTGGTTAACTCGGTCATTTCTAGTGGACCTGTCTGAAGTAGGCATGAAGTACCAAGAAGAATTGTTCAAAATGTAAAATGATGGGTCTGTGAAAACTACGTTCAAAGTAAAAGTAACCATGATGTGGTTCTGTGAGGAGACAGATTGGATATCCAAATTCGACTGGTTTGGCAAGGGAGCTACTGTTAGCATTCCCATCTTCATGTTTGGTGGAATGTGGTTTTAGTGCAGCTGTTAGTGACTTACTACAGAAGAAAAAAAATAAAAAAAATAGATAGATTGGATATCACAAAATGAAGGAACTTAAGGCGGGGTGCTAGTGAGCGCGAGTTTAGTGCATTAATTTTGCAGTTTTTATAGCACAAACATTTTTTGGCCAAAATAATCAAATATTTTTTCCATAAAACATAGAGTTTAGTTTTCTGCACATGCTAAGCTCAACAGTTGTTGAATATCTGTCATGAGCATGGCAGCATTTGGTGACAAACTTTTTAAATAAAGAGAAAAGTTTGTCACCAAATGCCACCATGCTCATGACAGATATCCAACAACTGTTGAGATTAGCATGTGCAGAAAACAAAACTTTATGTATCTATAGAAGAAATATTTTATTTATTTTGGCCGAAAGATGTTTGTGCTATAAAAACTGCAAAAATACTGCCCTAAACTCGCGCTCACTAGCACCCCGCCTTAAGACTGAAATTAACTAAAATGTTGCCTGACCTTGAAATCAAAACCATTTGTAATAAAAACCGAGCTCAAGGTTCTCACTAACTTATAATCAAACTTTATAGATTTTTTCTTGAGTCTAATGAGCTAGAGTTGCTATGCCTTCAAAGGCTGATTTAAATTTACCATGCTTATACTGTGTAAAGAACAACCAAGGGATCACAAGAGAAGACATGGTTTTATTTAAATTTGGTTAATTACAAAGGTAGTATAGATATATAGTATCGTCCAAAAGAAAGGCATAGAGAGCCTACGATTAGTCTGGCAAAACTTTGACTTTAGCCATCACAAATATACATAATGTTTACAGCCCTCATAGGGGAAATTATTGGAGTGAAAATTCTGACATCTAAATTTAAACTGGCCGCCGAAAGGCGCATATAACTCCAAAAACCAAGATGGCCGACATTTAGGTATGAATACCAATGACGTTAAACAAAATATATAAAATATAGAACCCATAAAAATTAACTTTTGATACCTAAAAATATATATAATATAGTGGTTAAATATCTTACAAATAGACCCCAACAATAGCCGTTAAATCCTAATCCTGAGTAACAACGCATAATCTAATAATACAATATAGAATAAAATTCATAGAATGAGTTTCGTAAACTGCCGGTACACCCATACATCTTAGCACGAAAACCTCATCAGAAACAAATTAATATATAATAAACTTCGTGGCTAAAGCGAGCATTGTATATTCTCTAATACCCTCTGAAACCCAAGAAAATATCATAGCAACCGCATAGTTACGCTAAGTTTAAGATAAGGGCGCGCCACTAGTACAAAAAGGAGTACCGAAGTCAATAAAGAATTCCCTTTGAAAACTAACATAATAAACTCGCCGTTCACCGGCGTTAAACCCCATTTAGAAAATCCATCCATGGATCACAATAACATTAAAAAAGGTCCAAACGGTAATTTTGAATAAGTATCCCCCCCCATTTAAACCAAACTGAATTTTGAAGAATATTCCCCAGCATTAGTTTTAAACCGGCGCCCTCATCTTGTGTAAGCTAGTGGTACAATGAGTGCTGCTCTAAACAACACCAGCTATTTTATAGTACAAACAGTCCACACATGTTCTCAGAAGAGGGGGGGAAAGGAGGGAGAAGACTAGCGCTCTGGAAGCGTAGCGGACAGTCCAGTAATTACTCGAAGACCGGAGAACATTCGTGAAGCGGAAACGGAAATTGGCTTAGTCAAGTTGAGTTCTAGTTTGTTGTGGGCCGGGGCCAAGATGACGAGCGAGGCGCCGACCAGCGTCTCTTTTCAGTCCAATTCATTGAAGCCACGGGAGAGGTTGTTTTGGTGCGTGAGTTAGCGTTCCATCTGACGGAGAGAAGCCACGCCAGCCTTGGTGAGTGTTGAAACTCCATATTACAGGGTGATAGGCGTTAGATGTTTGTTGTTGTTTGGAACATCGTTACAATACCTAATATTGTAAATTTTACTATAACCTTGCAACACCGTATTTGTTTTTATATTAATGGGGAAGAAGGAAGGCTGCATTTTTTTTTAAGTATCGCGGTAGGGCATGGCGCAAAAAGAAAAGAAAAGTTTAGAACCACTTGTTTAGTGCAGAGTCTTTCAAACTGTGCTCCGCCAAATCTAGAATTCATTCACCACTCGAATTTACTTGGATGATAGCTCAAAACGTTACTAGAAATAGTCCTTAATGTATTCCTACTCCAACAGCTGACATATGTCACTTTGGTTAACTGCAATGAAAACATATGGCAACGTATGAATGCGATAGTTAATCACAGTAATTTAGGCCAATATTATTTATATATTTATTTGAGGTTAGGCACAAAGCTTATTCATCGATCTAGTCCTCCTTTAAAAAATATTATTCACATCACTTTCACAAAAGGTCTAACGAACATAGCTTCAAAATGGCGACCGACGAATTTAAACTATTGATCATAACGGAAACAAGCTCTTTACAATGATACACCCACGCAGTGGATAAAAATATTTTATTCAATTAAATATTTCAAAATACAATAAAATAATCTTAAAATAATTTATTATATATAAAAAAATTACAATAATGTTCTCTTTCTCAAGTAAATACGATGCCTGTATTAAGAGGTATTAATGTATGCACTATATTACACATCATAGATAACATTCCAAAACTAAAGATAAGTAGGCTACTTTTAATTATGTTTAAATTATTGTTTCGCATTGGGTGAAAAGAAATGATTAAATGTAATGGAATAATGTGAGAAAACTTAAGTTTACGTTATTTTAAATGTAAAATAAAACATGTAATTAAAAAACTTATCATTTATAATAAAACTGTGATCTTTTACAAGTGTTGGCAACCCAAAACCTAAACATATTAATTTTCAACTGTCATTCAGGTAAAAAGCTATGATGAACAGACTTTACCTCAGATTCCGTGAGACAATTTTAGAAAAATATTTTATTGACTAGGGTGTTCTTAGGGGTAAAGTGCTCGCCTCAGGATCCGATGTTCGTGAGTTCAAACCCAGCCGAGGTAGATGGATTTTTTCCTGAGCGATAAAAACCCGTAGCACAACTAACTTCCTTCGGAGAGGAAATAAGGCCGTCGATTGGTAAAATTGATAGGCGCTTTCGCTCTCGCTTATAGAATTTATCGTACACTGATATACGCAATCTGTTCAGAAAGTGCACGTTAAATAACTCCTCTAAATAAAATTAAAATAATCTTTTTTATTGATTTTTTTTACACTAATATATCATATATGACGATGATTTAAAGACTACTTTGAACAACTTATCATTTGACATGGTTAATGGGTTTAAGTACTTAAGAACAATTTTAATTAGCAATAACTATAGTAGAGGGTGACCTGGACTTCTGTGCTGGGGTTCCGGGGTTCAATCCTCTGTCCCAGCACAGATTTATCTGATTACCAAACCCTTCCTTCACCTCTGACAAGACGTGTATTAATCACAACTTGTGAATGTGGGGAATACCAGACCTCCACCGTGGTTCGGATTCCACGTTAAACTGTAGGTCCTCCATTTCATCTCACAATCACCCTACCATTCCACATTAGCGTAAGTGCTTATAGACCGAACGGTTAGTAAGACGCGGGTGATGATAATAATAATAATAATAATAATAATAATAATAATCTATATTAGAGTGGACATTATTAAAAGAATACAGTCGGTAAATTCATGCTGCCCAAGCTCTACAAACCAAAACATTCTCGTTTAGAAAATGAAAACTTTATTTATCCTACAGGTGGTCTTTTGAAAGAACCACTTCCCACCTTCCGACCAGTATTAAAATTTATTCTAATAAGCCGGAAGGGTGTAACTGTCAATGGAACAAACTAAGGATGTGACGTAGGGAACGACTAAATTTCGGGTCAAGAGATGATTTGCCAAATTTAGGAATCTAATTTTCATACTTTTTTTTTTTAAAGGAAAAGTGTAACTATGTTGCATCTTACTTGATGTCTTACTATTTACAGAGCTATCCGTATAGTTACTACCCATCAGAGCTATCCGTATATTTACTACCCATCAGAGCTATCCGTATAGTTACTACCCATCAGAGCTATCCGTATATTTACTACCCATCAGAGCTATCCGTATATTTACTATCCATCAGAGCTATCCGTATATTTACTACCCATCAGAGCTATCCGTATATTTACTACCTATCAGAGCTATCCGTATATTTACTACCCATCAGAGCTATCCGTATATTTACGCTTAAGGATGCGTGCGTGTATGGATGTGAAAAAAGTATCGACATTTTCCTTTCGATATTAGTATATTTTTTTACTAGATACTTTTTTTTCTATACTCTTACTGATATTAGGTATCAAAAGAAACAACTTTTTTTGTTCTCTTTCCTCATATTTAATAGGGTGGACTATGGAGGAAGAACAAATTACAATATTTTTCACTCCTCAGTCATTTTATGCATGGCAAGCAAGAATCAACTCTATCATTCAATTTCTTTTAGCTCATAATAATTAATAACTGTTCTTACATCTATGTTTTTCTTCACGTTTAAATGCAAAAATAATTGATTACTTAAATAATTATTTAATTTATCATTTAATTATATAAATATAAAGCTGTATTTGTCATTATTTCTCTTGGAGTAATTTTATATTTTTCATGATCCGACGGGTACAAAAAAAAAGTTATGGTGGGCCGCAAGGGGCCCGTGGGCCGAGGGTTTAATACCCTGGTCTAAGGTGTCATTCTCATGTTAGACTAGACTGGGGTTCATATTCCGGTCGTGGGTACTAAGAATTATTTTTCCTAAATGGTTTTTTTCCACACTCCATCCACGCAAAAGAGGGTACATTACCTCTAGGACGTGGTGTGAAAAACTGACATCTCTACCACGTGTGCATGTGTGGTTGGTAGAGATGAAAATTTTCCACAGTGGCGGCTTGCGGTGGAGAGTTTAAATTGTGGAGGTGGTGGCCTATTGTACTTCACAATAAAGGCCGCATTACACGTAGCAGGTTGCAGCGCTGCTTTCTGATATTGTTCCACAGCGCTGCGAGCTGACAAATCTGGGTTACCTATTACACACAAGCTGCATTCTGACGAATGATCATCTTTCCACTCGGTGGAGAGGGAGTTATTTTATCATCAGCACTTGGTTTTGCTGGTTAAATTTGTGCCAATATGTCTCGTCAACAACAAGAAGACGAAGAGCTGCTTTTATTGTACGAATACTACCAAAGTTTGAAATCTCGTAGTGTCGTAAAACGCAGAAACAAACGTATGTGGAGTCGAAATTTAGTGTTAAAACGGAACAATGTGTCGCATACTGTCACGATTTTACCTGAATTAGATACTGATGACTTCCGAAACTACTTAAACGTATGAATGAAGACACCTACAAGCATATTTAGTCTATAGTCTAATATAAACACAGTGAACGTGGTCCACATGAACAAAAATGTTGAGAAAATATATCCTCTGGTCTGGTACTACCTTATCTCGACCAGGCGCACGCATGCGCAGTACAACATTCGACAAGTTGGAAGCGCAGAAAGCGATTAAACGGTGCAGAAAGCAGTCATCCGATCAGAAAATATCAAACTGGACTGGTTTGATATTTGCGCTGCCAGCTTACTGCTACGCGCACCGATCATTTAGGTATATTACACGATCATCTTGCAGCGCTGCAAAACGACGTCAGAAAGCAGCGCTGCAACCTGTTACGTGTAATGCGGTCTTAAAGTGTGTTAAGAGACGAGTGGGGTATAAGAAGAGGGGAGGGGGAGGGACAAATATTGGACCAACCTTAACATTATTTCAGTTAACTTATTGACGATAAAAAATTGAAGTGTGATTTATGAACCTAACGGTTCTACAAAGGTTCGCATTCATTTGTTTCTTTACTTCTTTTTTTTAAGCACCGCGCTAATAATAATAATAATTTAGCTCCACGTCTTACTGCCCGTTCGGTTTATATGCCAATATACTAATTACCCTAACGTGTTAGGGATAAGGAAAGTTGGATTTACAGGAATTGCACCCGCATTTGTGTTGAGAGTGAGTGGAAAACCTCCCTCAGTGCACCCGAATTGAACCCTTATCTCCCTGTCATCGACACTCTAGTCTTTTACGAGAGTAGCACGTTAGACCGTGTGCCTACGTAAGCAGGTGTTTCTTACTACTATTACTACCACTACTTCTATTACTAGGTACTACTATCACTACCACTAATTATTATTACTGTTGTTACTATTATCCGTTTAATCAGTTGAAATTAATCTACAGAAATAATAATTGAACATTTTACGGGGAATAAACCTAGAGAACATTTTCAGTCTCGTATCTCTCGGTTGGTATAGGTCGACCGAGGTGAAAGACGGTTACCTAATGAACAAAACAATCCAGTTGCGGTTGCCGGTAATCTATTCAGTTAAAGAGGGAGGGGGGGGCTAATTAGAATAAGTAGGTGTCTTATTATTTTGTCCACGTGCCAGAAGAGGTCAGGGCCTTCGTCGAGGGAGGTCAACTTGGACTCTATTGTCAAGCGGGATTGATTGATGGGTGATAGAGCGTCGGGTCGCTGTTCCGCTCCACCTCTGTGCGCGCACGAATTTGATACGTAGCTTTCGGGTGCGTTTTGGAAAAAAGACCTTAAGGCGGCCGCCTTGGTCGGCGAGAAAGTATCAATCGCTTTCAGGCCACAGGGCTTAAAATTCAATGGCCTGTGTCGTTTTATAGAACTACTTCTCCATCTTGGCTAAGCTTATATTCCCTTTCGCACTTCACTTACAACCACCTTTTGACATGTCGATAAATAAGAGGGGAAGTAAAAACTACGAAACTTCTTATCTTAAGGTAAAGAGGAAAGTTCGCTGCTAATTCTCAAATGTCGTAACATTTTCTCTTGTGAGTTTATCAAAAAATTACTGTTTTTGTATGAAGGCCATTTTTCATTAAGTCTAATCTCATAGCTCCGCAAATATGATTAAAAAGTCGTTGCAAATGAGGTTAATGTCACATTTTCACACATTTTAATCTATTAATAAAACTCAAACTATAGGGCTTTTAAGGAAAAATAAATTTGTTGGAATTACTGGTTTGATATTCTTTAGATTTAAAAAGGACACCTGAACACGGGAATCGAACCCGGGACCTTTGACTCGGTTCAGGTTCGATTCCCGTGACCACGTATCATTTTTCAATTCAAAGAATATGATATTTAAATGCGGCTATAACAGAAATTAACAAATATAATATCATTGCTATTTAATCCATTATTGGTTTTGAGTAAGGTTTGATCCGAGATTATTACCGTTCACCTTAAACTTGTAAGACGATATTTGGAGTTAAACATCGTTTAAAATGGGATAATTCTACCTTTGGATTAACAGTTTTATATTTTTAAAAATTCACCTCGGTGGTCCATTGTTGTAACCCACGGGGCGGCAATCTTTTTTTGAGCCCCGATAAACATAAATGTATCAAAGGTTTCGCGATCAGCCATCGTTTCTCCATTCTTTACTTATGCGTTTTATTTGATTCAAAGTAGAACTCGGTTGTCTTGGGGTAAAGTGCTCGCCTCATAACCCGATGTTTGTGGTTTAAAACCCGGCCGGGGTCGACGGATTCTTCTTGAGCGATAAAAAATCCGTAGCACAACCTCCTTCGGAGGGGATGTAAAGTCATCCGGTCCCCATGTCGATTGTGGCATGAAAAATAACTTTCTCAGAAAAATTGGTAGACATTTTCACTCTCGCTCATAGAAATTCTCTTGTGCCGATATAATCAGTCGGTTCAGAAAGTAAACGTTAAATACCTCGAATAAATAATATTTGATCCATAAATCTTATGTGTAGGTCTATTCCTTTGATTAAATATTTCTTAAGATTTTTTTTTATTATTATTATTATTATTATTATTATTTAACACCGCGTCTTACTACCCGTTCGGGTTATACGCTTTAAGTACTAACTACGCTAATGGATTAGGAATTGGGAAGGTTGAATTAAAGGAAATTAACCCGCATTTGCGTGGAGGGAGAGTGGAAAACCATTTAGTAACCCCCCCCCCACCCCCCAGTTCACCCGACCGAGATTCGAACCTTGATATCCCCGTCCTCAGCAGTCTGGCTCAACACGACTAGCGCGTTAGCCAACTACGCCACCGAGACGGGTCTTAGAATATTAATGTCCCCACATTTTATAGAGAAAATTTAAAAATAAATAAAATGTGTAATTTTTTTTTATCAAACAATTTTATATTCCTTATAACATTGCTTATTATGACCAATAAATCTAGTTTTGTTAAACTCAAACATTATTTGAAGGTACTTGATATAATGGCGAGTTTAGAAGATTCATACAGATGGCGTAGTTTTCTAACGCGATCGACTGAAAATAGCCCCTAGATCGATCATTCAATACTGATACCTAAAAAACAGGTCCTTGGTTCGATTCTCGTGTTCGGGTATACTTTTTTTTTTTTTTTGCCGACAAACGTCTAGAGTTTCTTTAATACAAACCGGACGTGAAATTATTACCCTTTTTGATCACGGTATTTCGGCGCCACGAGTTGGTAGCACTGTTGTCAGGGTCCCATATGTTAGTCTATGACTGTACGACAGTGGACTCCTCTTGCTGACCGCTCTGAAACAGCTGACGGCGCCAACAAGAACGCGACGCCTGGGAATGCGGATGCTGCGTCTTGCACTTCTCGTCATAACAACAAAAACAATCCTAGAGTTACTTTTTTTTACTTTCTCATATAGAGAATGTCTTATAATCGGGAAAGATTTGACCTGGAGATTATTTATATAATAGATCTTGATGTTGCTCCAAAATGAAATAAAATGTTGTACTGCACAGATATTCCCGCTCCCTCTAACCAAGCAAGGGGGATATTTCGCCAAAACTCGTTAAATATGTGAAACGAAATAATATACATTGTTGCAGAAACATTACACTAAAGAACCCAATGGAAATAATATACACTGTTAGGGGGCGGCCAGACTGGGCGAGCGAGCGACTAAGATATAAAATAGAACACATTGGTTGTAATGAGAGATGGCCAGACTGGAGCGAGCGCTCGAGCCGGTACAGTCTAGCTTACAGGCGCTAGGCAATATTATTGTATGTTGGTTCATTGAGTGCTGGAGAAACTTCTCATTTTGACATTTTTATTACTATCGATAGGTTTAACACACTTGCTATTAATGGCCTAATTTAATTGGTAAGACCATAAATAATATAATGTATATATGTAAACCCGATATGTTAAAATACTTCAATATTATAATCAAAGTAGGCCTTTACAAATAAGAATCACCATTAGTTTGGAGAGAGTATGAAAAAACCACAACAATAAATAAGTTATAAAAATCACCTTCAGTTCACTGAGCCAAGATTCGAACCTTTGCCTCCTAATCAACAGCAAAGCATCATTCCACCACTGGTGCGGTTAATCTGATTTTAAAACACTTCAGTACACTAAAAATATTTTGCAATGTTACCGAATAAAACGTTTGCACTGACATCCGCATGTACTCAAAAAAACTTATCAAGGTAGCTTCTCAGTTGGCCGTAAAGATGGTGTAACTCACCATACACATTTCTATATTTATTAATGGGTAATATGCACTCCTACTTTTTTCTTTTTTATAAATACACAATATTTTCTGTAAGAATTTTCGAGGAGCAGAGATGTACCAAGTGTCTTTGACAAGAGAGATCTTCTCTAATGAACTAGGGTCTGCTAATTACGCGCTCGCTCGCACGCTTGTCAATCAGTCTTACAGAAACATAATGGGAAAAATCAAAAATGTTCACCAAAGAACATAACAATTTCCCAGACCTCAATTTAAATAAATATATTTGCCAATACCTTAGAAATTAATGGTTTTATAAAAAATATGTTTTGAATAAAATATTTTTTACTTTCAACAGCACTAGAACTTTGTAATGATAAAAAAAATTCGTTTGTCAAATAGTTCCGAAGATATTATAACCAAAATTAGAAATTTCCTCTTATAAAAAGTACCCTCAAAGTAATTTTCATGGGAAGTTGAAAGTTTCCATTTTGTTTGGACTGTTAAACGGTGCATGGATATGAAATTATTTAATAAAAGACGTTAAAGCTGATTTTGAGAAAATCGATATTTTTTTCTTTTCACTCTTAAGTTTAAGGTTAGATGGATTATTCCAAAAAATTATGAGGAAACTTATTAAAACCCTACATACCAAATTTCAGCCTAATCGGTAAAATGGTTTCGCCTCAAGTCCCAGTGAACGGCATACAACATCGAGAAAATACTTTTTTTTTTGTTCAGGTGGCAATGAAACGTCGATAGCCATCAACATCTCGAGTTAGTTTTTTTTAAATTATTATTATCATCAGTTTTTTTATTATCATCATCATCATCACCATCACTCACAAATGATCTATAAACTTGAAATTTGGCTAACTTATAGCTTCTAGCCTGTAACCGACGGGAAAATTCCAAAAAGTTGAAAAATTTAATTTTAACCCCCGAAAAAAAAATTAAAATGGCGTAGCAACTTTAAAGTTGGTTCGGTATATACATTACAATACCTTTAAGTTGTTGTTACGTTCAAAACAACGCTGGAATTAAATTAGTTTTCATCCACTTTCAAATAAAACTTACCTGGGGCTTGGGGCGGAGCCCCCAACGATCAAAGCGAGTATATTTATGTTCCAGTATGTCAATCTGTCCCTCTGTCTTATTTTATGTTCCTATGTTTGTCTGTCTGAAACTGTTTAGTGGATTTTATTAAAATTTTATATTTAGATGGTATATAGTCATAATTCAAGAGAAATAGTGATTTTTATTTTAGCCTTAAAATTAAGAATAGCTTACTCGAACCCTCTTTGGTGGCTACATGGTCTAAGACTCTAAAGCGTCACTCTCGCAGTAGACTAGACTGCCGATGACTGGGAGACCCAGGTTCGAATCTCGGTCGGGTGTACTGAATGTAGTTTTCCTAAAGGGTTTTCCACTCTCTCTCCACGTAAATGCGGGTATATTTCCTTCTGATATAACTTTACTCATCCATAAAACCATTAGTGCAATTATTACATAAGCGTATAACTCGAACGGGTAGTAAGACGCGGTTCTAACAAAAAACAGTTAACTCTTAGCTTAATATAAAAAGCTCGACATTTTTTGAAGTGTCTCTAAAATTTTATTGGAAATGTATAGCTTAGTGTTTTACATTAAAAAAATACACTGTTTAGTTATATTTTTGGATAAAAATTTGTCTTAAGGGTAGTTTCTGAAGATTGATTTTTAGAAAATTTAAAACTTTTTCAAAAAATGACTTTGAACATTTTGTATTTTTCACTATAAATTTATTAAAAAATATAATTGTTAGGAATTTTACTTCAGATTGATTTTTACTTTTTATTAATTATATTAGCTTCAATCATTTTCCATCGAACTTACGCCTTGAATGTGTTTAATATGTGTGACCAAACGATATGTTTGTTTTTTCTGGAGAAACCTTATTTAGAAAGTATTTACAGGTCAATTTTCTTATAAATTGCCTTTCTGACAGCTAGAAAAGACTACTAGATCTACTTTTAATATTTCACGTATTCATACGTCAAATCATGTGATCCGTAGCTTTCGCTATTGATTATATTATCGATAGACCTACCTATAAAATAGCTTTAACAATAAAATAAATAACTTTTTAGCAAAATATTATATCAATGTTTACCACAGTAAAAAAAAAATTATATTTAGATTTCTAAAAGTTTACCTTCTACCAAAAATCCTACTATACTTTACAGCCCTTGGTATTTAGTGATATGAAATCTTAACAGGAAAATGGTTAATATCCTCTTCCTAAGAAATGGTAGAGAAATGGGAGGGTGAAGGTAAATTACGCTAAAGATAAGAAATAAGTAGAAGGACGAAAAGTGGAAATGGCGAAAGGAACTGATTGGCATTGCTATTGAACTTGTTGATTATGTAAAAAGTCATCGGCACTTGGAGCTCGGCCAATCACAGCTGTTAGAGTGTAAGAGGATAACTGCAACGAAGGACACGAGATTAAAAAACAACGGAGAGACAGTGTTGCCAACTGTACAAATTGGATACTATTTTTATTAAATAATTTAATCACCTGTACTGTCGGACGACCCAATTTTAAGAAATTACCTAAAAAATAATAAACTGGAACTTTGGTATAAATAAGACAGGGTTACATTGGTTTCTATAGATACACTCTTATTAAATGTCGACCTTGATGCTCTTGAAGGTAAAAGTGCTCGCCTCAGGAACCGACGTTCGTGAGTTCAAACACAGCCAAAGTCGAGGAATTTTTCTTGGCAATAAAAATCCGTAGCACAACTTCCTTCGGAGGGGAAGTAAAGCCGTCAGTCCCCATGTCGAATGTGGGATGTACAAGAACCCTGGAAGGTAGCCTTTCCCAATCCCTAAAACTATTAGTGTAATTAGTAAATAAACGTATAGCCTAAATGTTTAGTAAGACGTGGTGATAAATAAAATTATGAACTTTTTTTTAAAAATAGATTATCAGTAAATTGGTTAGCCTCCTGTTTTGGTGGTCTGCATTCCTGGCTACTCAGAGGTCCTGGGTTCGATTCCCGTGTCTAGATTGTCATTTTTTCTCTTAATCTAAGCAATGGGGTTCGCTTAAAATATATCTTTGCCATGTTGCCACTTTATGCAGTTGTTTTTTTCACTGCGCTTTTGATCCATATCTTCGTGTGCTTTTGATAAAAGGTCTAGGTGCGCTTTAAATACAAGGTCTAGGTGCGCTTTTGATCCATATCTTCGTGTGCTTTTGATAAAAGGTCTAGGTGCACTTTTGATACAAGGTCTAGGTGCTCCTTTGATACAAGGTCTAGGTATGCTTTTGATAAAAGGTCTAGGTGCGCTTTTGATAAAAGGTCTAGATGCGCTTTTGATAAAAGGTCTAGGTGCGCTTTAAATACAAGGTCTAGGTGCGCTTTTGATACAAGGTCTAGGTGCGCTTTCCATACAAGGTCTAGGTGCACTTTTGATACAAGGTCTAGGTGCTCTTTTGATACAAGGTCTAGGTATGCTTTTGATAAAAGGTCTAGGTGCGCTTTTGATAAAAGGTCTAGGTGCGCTTTTGATAAAAGGTCTAGGTGCGCTTTAAATACAAGGTCTAGGTGCGCTTTAAATACAAGGTCTAGGTGCGCTTTAAATACAAGGTCTAGGTGCGCTTTTTATCCGTATCTTTGTGCGCTTTTGATATGAATTTTCTTCTCCCTCTCATGCGCTTTCGATATTTCCCGATATTTAACGTCCCTCTGAAACCAATCTCCTTGTTTGACCTTCAAAGGTATTATTTATACTTCTCTCTTGGAAAATTCGAATACTGAATGGAATGTCCTATCTCTTGACGCCGCGAAAGTTTTGTGTGTGTGTCAGGTCGTCTCCATAGTTAACGTTCCAAAGGCATTCCTTCTGTCCACATGCCTACCCCGAGCGCATGGTAACAATTGTCTTGTTGGGCTGAATGGTCTAAGGCGTCACTCTCGCAACAGATTAGACTGCCAATACGGGGAACTCGAGGTTCGATCCCGATCAATGTCACCGACTGACTACAACGGGAGGTTTCCCTCCCCTCCCCCCTTTAACGGGTTTTCACTTTCCCTCCGCGCAAATCCGGGTACACTTCCTATAAATATAACCTTCTTAATCCCTAAAACCATTAGTTTAAAAAGGACATAAGCTTATAGCCCGAACGGGTAATAAGACGCGGTGCCAAAGAAAAAAAAATACAACTCAGAATCCATTTTAAATCCTGAATATAATTTTTTTTTTCAACATTATAATAACATATAGTATCTGATCTATGTTACCCCTCATGTAACACCATATGAGACCCCCTCCCCCTCATGTAACACCATATGAGACCCCCTCCCCCTAATGTAACACCATATGAGACCCCCTCCCCTCATGTAACACCAAATGAGACCCCCTCCCCTCATGTAACACCAAATGAGACCCCCCTCCCCCTCATGTAACACCATATGTGACCCCCGTTCCCCCTCATGTAACACCATATGAGACCCCCCTTCCCCCTCTTAACAGCGTTACGTAATTTATGGCTGCCCCTTTCACTTGTTTGCCTGTTACTAAGGAAATTGTTATCTTGCAACTAGAATCTGTTTGTCTGTACAGTCGGTTCGCGGTGAGGAAAAAAAATAAAATAAAAAAATGGCGTGTACACACGAAGAAGGGTGAGAGGGGCCGGAGAAAGAATCCAACCAACCTCGTATTGTCTGGTTATTTCGCTGACACCGGGGTGAGGTCGGTAGTTCGAATCCCGGCTCCCTCCCGTTTATCATTCATGCAAATGCGCGTACATTACCTCTTAAAATCTACCTACTTTTAGTCACTACCTCTCTTTGTGTACAGTAGCCCCATGGCTTCTTTGGTGCTAACTGACAGCTCACAGCAGACAGTTAAAAGCTTTGGAAAGCTACCAGACCATGATCTGCAAAAACATGTGTTTAGCAGCTGTCACTTCTGATGGTCAAAATTTAGGTATATACCTAAATGTTGACTGTCAGAAGTCAGCTCTAAGCTGTCAGTCAGCACCAAAGCAGCCATGGGACTACTGTAGCTATGTGAATTCAGTGGGTCAGTGGCGCACCCAAACATTTTACGTTGGGGCGTTCAATAAAGACTGTAACCAAAATGAAATTTTGAGGAGGGAGAGAGGGTTTGATGGTTGGGGGAGGGGGGGGGGTACATTACTCTAACCACTGGAGGCCAAGAAAATGTTTTTATATTAAATGCCTCTAGACGTTATTTTTAATTATTTTTTTAAAATGATATCTAAGGTCAGCGATTTAAATAATAAAAGTAACCTTTCATAAAATATGTCTAAAGCTATAATTTCTGTACTTTTTACCAATTTGTAATTTTATGGGTCATCTTTAATGTGTGTAATGTTATAATGTTTTACCTTTTGTATAACAAATCTAAATCCTCTACGATTGACATACACATCTTCAGTTATCAATATTTCAGTTCTACTTCAAATGATAAATGTTAGTATTAACACTATTTGTGCTCTTGTGTTGGAGTCAAATACTCCGTTTACCCCCCTCCCCCCTTTTGTGTGCGCCACTGCATCGGACGGGTAGTAAGACGTGTAACTAACGGATCAAACTGAATCTTCTCTGATGTTATACACCAAACCATGTGAGTCTTAAAATATAACTAGCATTGATAAATATTCCGCATCGGTGGGCACACAGACAAAGGCATTAGTCTCGTCTATCCTGGTTCACTTATTGACTGTCCTGATGGTGAGTGAGGTTGGGGTTCAAATCATGGCTGGGTGTTTTTGAGATTCCCTCCCTCCCCCCTTCTAAATAGTTTTCCACTTTCTACACGCAAATGCAGACACATTTCTTCTAAATTCGACGTTCCCCATGAGTGAGTACACGCGTATATCCCTAACGGGTAGGTGCGCTTCAGTTGGGATGTAAGTTTTTATTTTTTCTAGCACCGCGTCTTACTACCCGTTCGTGTTATACGCCTATGAACTACTTACAATAATGGTTTAGGGATTAGGAAGGTTTAATTGAGAAGAAGTGAACCCTAAATTTCGGGGGAGGAGAATGGAAAACGATTTAGGGGGGAAAAAACACCCTCGTTGCACCCGACCGGGATCGAACCCCGATCTCTCCGAAGAGTTTAATTTTCTACTCGTAGTGATATCAACATTTGTCGAATATCTGGAATTTAAACAGAAACTTCTAAACGGAAGAAAAAAAATGTTTCTATTCAGTTGCCACAATGCTCAAAAACTTTTGAGATTAGACCCGCCTCGGTGGCCGCTAGGTCTAAGACGCTACTCTCGCAGTAGACTAGACTGTCTATGACTGTGAGATCGAGGTTCGACTCTCGGTCGGGTGTACTGAGGTTGGTTTTTCCAAAATAGTTTACATGTAAATGCGTGTACACTTCCTATAAATATAACCTTACTAATCCCTTAAACCATTAGTGTAATTATTAGATAAGCTTATAACCCGAACGGGTAGTAAGCCATGGTGCTAAAAAAAATACTGTGTGCTTACAATAATAATTAAACTAAACCTATCTACTAAAACAACATTAAATTTATTTTAGCCAAATACATTTGTAGTTATAAAAAAAAAGCTATAAATACGGACCTTAACTCGCGTTCCCTTCTATACCGCCTTAAAAACAGTCTTATTTCAAAGTGAAATTTATAGTGGAAAGGGGGGGGGGGGTGATTTAAACGTCCTTAAAGGTGGCCGTCTCTGTCATCGGAAAAGTATCAATAGATGTCAGGCCACACAGATTAAAATGCAATGGTCTATGTGGTTTTCTGGAGCGGTTTCTAGATTCTGTTTAAGTTTATAATCCCTTTCACACTTCACCTATAACCACCCTTTGTCATGTCAATAAGGAAGAGGGGAATGTAAACTACGAAACTTATTATCTCAAGGTAAAGAGGAAAGCTCGTTGCTAGTTCTCAAAAATTTTGAAATTGTCCGTTTCGAGCCTATCAAATAACTACCGTATTTGTTAGAGGAAGGTTAAATCTAGTGCCCTTTTTTCATCAAGTCGTCTCATATATCAGCGAATATGATTAAAAAGTCGTTGAAAATGAACTGTCACATTTTCACACTTTGTTTCTGTTAATAAAACTCAAAATATTGGTTTTTTAAGGATAAAGAGCCCTGTTGGAATCTATCAACTTTATTTTGGCGTGAACCATATTTTTAAAATAATGCGTCGGATAGTTAAATATCGCGTGAAAAGCTGAACGTCTGTGCAGCAATTTTTCGCTTACCGATGCGACCTCCTAAAGGTATGGTTTACACGGAGCCAACCCGCACCGCATTTTCTAACCATTCTTATAGTCGTTATAGACTGAGTTATATTAAAAAATAAGTTTTTATTTTTATTTTTACTTCTATAGGTTTTCACCTCTTTTCATCAAATTAAGTTGGCTATTAACTACGAAGAATAAAGTTTTTAAGTTAGCTAATAATAAAGAAGAAGAATGTTGTTCAATAAGTTGTTGTATATAATATTGTTTATCTATAGTTTTTACAAGTGCTGTGAATAATCACTGGTATAAATCACTGCTCTTTTCAAATCAAGGTCACTGTGACCACCGATATCGTAAAATCGCTGTTTCGCCCATCCCTACAGTACTTAGAGGTTAACATGCGAACAAAGTTCGGAAGTTCCCGAACATTTATTTCCGGTGGTAGATGGTTACACGGTCCGTACCGAGCGATGCTCTCTCGACGATTCGTCCGCGCCGGTGCGGCTCGGCTCGTGTAACCACTTGCACTTAAAAACATGGATAACATTCCACCGGGAAAATATGATGCGGTTCGGCTCGTGTAGCCGGTCCTTAAGGATTCAACCTCGCTCGTTTTATCGCGTTGTCCCACAATCTGAAGTCGGAAAGCGATTTCGACGGGAAGTGTTGCAAGAATGGTGGCCGCTAATTGTTTCTGCGGTGACTCGACTCTTCAGGGATCAGGAAGTCGAGTTTTTCATCCTGTTTTGTTGTGAGCTCCCCCCCGGCCTCGAGAATATGCCGTATTTGCCCGTGTTCATTGTTATTATACCTCTTGTAGTCAAACTTCTGTTCCTTAGTCATCGAGAGATCACTATGGACCAGTTTTGACAACTTATTTCACTGAAAAATCCCACCAGAAATAATCAAATTGATTTAATCTACCGTTAGACTTGATTTATTATTATTATTATTATTATTTAGCACCGCGTCTTACTACCCGTTCGGGTTATACGCTTAAGTACTAATTACGCTAATGGATTAGGAATTGGGAAGGTTGTGTTAGAGGAAGTGAACCCACATTTGCGTGGAGGGAGAGTGGAAAACCATTTAGGAAAAACCACCCCCAGTTCACCCGACCGAGATTCGAACCTCGATCTCCCCGTCCTCAGTAGTCGAGCTCAACACAAGCGAGTTAGCCAACTACGCCACCGAGGTGGGTTAGATTTGATTTAAATACATACCTTGATTTTCTTGCGAATATATATTTTGAGTCGACCTTGGTGGTCTTGGGGTAAAGTGCTGGCCTTAAGGACCCGATGTTCGTGTGTTCAAATTCACTCGGGGAGTCGACGGACTTTTCTTGCAGTAAAAAATCCGTTGCACAATTTCCTTCGGAGGGGAAGTAAAGCCGTTGGTCCCATGTCGATTGTGGTCATGTAAAAGAACCCTGGAAAGTATGTGAAAGTATATTTCTCGGAAAAATTGTTAGACCTTTCGAGCTCGCTCATAGAAATTCACTCTGGTAGATAACTGGAAACCGCCACACTTTTTGAACTCCCCTAGTACATGGGATTTCCACCAGATGGTTCAAGCAGACACTAACCAACCGAAGGGCTGATGCATGCCCAAAGCTGGACGGATAGAAAACTCTCATCAGACCATCCTTCGGGTTGTTGACTTGAGAAGAAATATTTTGAGCACTTTTTAGAAAACTCAAAAAGTATTTTTATTTCGTGGTAAACATTGATAACATCATACCAAGCTATATTATTAGTGGAATTATATAGGTATTGATAATATCTATCAAAAATGACAGCTGCGTGTCACATGACTTGACGTATGAATACGTGAACGTAATTCTAGTAATTTTTTCTATTTGTCAAATAGATCTATTCTCAAGAAAATTGGGGTATAAATGCAAGAACACTTCTTTTTTTATTTAAGATATTTAACGTTCACTTTCTGAACTGGCAGTTTATTTCGACACACACCACATACGACTTATAAAACCAAATTTAAATATATAACAGACACAACATCTAGCCCCCCCCCCCTCCCTGACCATTAATTCATCACTTTGAAAGGGGAAACACTAATTTTTCCAATGGTACATTTTTCGGACGTTTTGGGAATCGAACCCGGTGGTTGAGAGGGGGGGGGGGGGTTGCACGTCCCTTATATCGGTAAGCAGACAAGCTACCAACTGCGAATAGCCAGATGGATTAGTGTATGTAAAATAAAAACAAATATATTATTATTATTATTATTATTATTGGCACCGCGTCTTACTACCCGTTCGGTTATACGCACTTACGCTAATGTGTAATGGTAGGTTGATTGTGAGATGAAATGAAGCACCTACAGTTTAACGTGGAATCCGAACCACGGTGGAGGCCTGGCATTCCCCACATTCACAAGATTCTTGACAGAGGTGAAGGAAGGGTTTGGCAATCGGATAAATCTGTGCCGGGACCGAGGATTGAACCCCGGACCCCCAGCACAGAAGTCCGACACCTTACCCCTACACCGCCAGGTCTCCCAACAAATATATATAAAGTTCCGTGGTCATCCGGTAGAGTGAACCGTAGCCCAACCCTGCAGGTCATTCCTCATCTGACCAGAATGTTTATGGAAGAGGGCTGGTAACCCCGGGGTTGTTCACTGTCCATAGAGGTCGATAACCTTGTTAAATCAGCAACCACATTCGTCAAGACAAGTAAATTGTTTTGTCCTTTCACATCGGTGACGTGTCTGAAGGAAGTGGTTAGTTGACATTTTCATTTCTCTTCTAGCTTGCGCTATTTGGACTGATAGTGCTGATTAGTTATCTCGAAACTATTAATAGTATTTGTTGAGAAAGTAGTATGAAGTTTGTAAAATAGGTTTAATCAAACCGGTAGAGAAGAATAAATAAATAATATGCACATATTTGCAAAAGAAGATAAAAAGTTTTCCATAATTTAAATTTAGAGACATTCAACCTTTTCAGGTAGATTTTCCGTTAAATGTCTTAAGAGTGGTGCTTTGTGGCCTAATGTTTTTTTTTTTACTTTCATATATCAAGAGAAAGTATTGTGATTGTGAAAAAAAATCACTCCCGAGATTATGTCTATTATTTGCGTTTTATGTTAACTTGAACAAAAAAGAAGTGGATTGTACATACTGTTGTTTAACTGTCTGCCGGTTTATTTATCCCTGGCCACGGATCCAAAACAGTTTTGATGGATTTTTTTCAAACTTTGATATTTAGATTTTACAGAGCTGTACTGCAAAACTTTCTTTTTCACCCCAGACCTTCATTTAAGAGTTTACTTATGAGCAATTTATTTTACTTCCAAATTTTTGGTAAATGGTCTTAACGATTTTATTTGAAAAACATATCTAGGATTTGATTGACATGACAAATAGCACTGTATAATGGGTTGGGGTTACTGTTGTTAGATTTTGGAAAATTTTAAATAGGGCCTATTTGGAAAATAGCTTTTAACGATTTTGCTCAGAATGTATATTTGAACATTTATTAGTATGACAAATAACAATATATACATATTTTTGAGAGGGGGGGGTGTGGGGAGGGTAAAAACTTATTTATGGATAGTTTACTGGTGACTAATTTTTCAAAAAATGGAAATATTTTACAAAGGGCTCCAACGATTTGGTTCCAAATGGGTATCTTGGGAGTGTTTGATATGGTCTACCCTTGCAATCTATTATCTGAAACTTCCCCGAAAAATTTTCATTTCTGTCTGAATATGTGTTTTGATTTAATTTTCAGTTTGTGATCTATAATGAAATTAAAAAAATAATGTAGTTAAAAGCATAGGTGATATAAAGGTTTGAATTAAATAGTGGTCGATTAAAAAATATACATATATATACACACACATATATATATATATTATATATATATATATATATTATATATAATATATAATATATATACACATACACTCTTTGTGTACCCGAAATAAGTGTTAAAAAATATGGAGATGTGCACTTGAAATAACTACAACTTATTTAGACATCCCCCTACACCCCCCCCCCCCCCCCATGTATATCATATCACAAACTGATACGTAATCCACAGAATTAGTCTTGATAGCTAAATAAAATTCATTTAAATGAAACATTACAAACTCAACAAGAGGAATCGAACGTGGGGCCTGCCAAAGGTCTCTTGTTTGATTCCCGTATCTAGGTTGTCATTTATCACTTAATTGAATTATTTTAAAGGCGGATCCAGGACCTGTTGTTGATGGGGGCGATCATTTTTCAAAAGGCTCCTTTAAGTATAAATTTAATAATTTTAACTAATCAAGAATTTTATTTATAATAATTTTGATAATATTAATGCTATTTTTAGTTACAAAAATGATTGTAAATTAATAATTATTTTAATATAAAGATGACTTAGGGGAAAAAAAACAATTTTGATTAAAAAAATGTGTAATTTAAAAACATAAATCAAAAAGTCACTGTCACAATAAAAATAATAAATATGTACATGGGCCTAAAATGTTTTATTAGGTATTAATAGAAAAAATAGGTATTTTAATAAAAATAATTGGCTATCTTACTAAACTTACTGGAAAGTTTTAATTTTGAGCCACTTGCTTTTCTGCACATTAGAGCTAAGTTAAAAGATTTATTTATTAGTTAATTTAGGAGATAGAGCGAGATAGGTGATAGTCGATCATTCTTTACAACATTAAACTATTGGTTCCAATATTTTCGATTGTTTTCTATGAAAGGTTGGGGGGCGGATCACCACCGAAATATTTAGACCATTTTTGCACGGTAAAGGCCCGACATTTGGTGGCAAATATTTTGCTAAAGCGGCGTGTAACAACGCCCACTGTAAGTTACGTCACTTCTGTAAAAGGAAATGTATGAAGCAATGAGAACATTCATTGGGAGGCCCCGTCTCGTTCACATCAACCAAAATATCCCGACTGAAGCTACACAAGCTTTCAAAATGTTGCAACTCGCAAACCCCTACACCGCCTTTGTTTCGAAGTAAGGCTCGAAACCCCACGAGAACAGTTAGTTTAGACATTCCATATTAGTCAACTCTATTAAATTAGTGGTATTCTTGTTGGAAAATAGTTTCTCTATGGCATCAGGAACTCGAAAGTTCATGCCGCACTTACATAAGTAAGCACCCTTTCCCTATCCATAGCTAGTTCTATCCAGTCCACCTCATTACATCCTATACATATCCTGAACTGGTTCTATCCAGTCCACTCATTACATCTATCCATATCTGACAGTATACCCAGTCACCATAACCTATCCCTATTGAGCTAGTTATATCCAGTCCACCTCATTACACCCTATCCCTATCCTGAGCTAGTTATATCCAGTCCACCTCATTACACCCTATCCCTATCCTGAGCTAGTTCTATCCAGTCCACCTCATCATATATCCTATCCGAGTGTCTATCATCACCTCATACTCATTCCTATCGACTAGTTTATCATCACTATCTCATATCCTACCGAGATATTCTATCATTCACCTCTACTATACCCTATCCTGAGCTAGTTTATCCAGTCCACCTCATTACACCCTACAAATCTTGAGCTAGTTATCACCCTCATTCCCTATCCTACCTGAGCTAGTTCTATCCAGTCTACCTCATTACAACCTATCTCTTTCAGGTATATTCTAATGCTATCCTCCATCTGCGCCTTCTTAATGGTCTCTTCCCATTGGGTTTGCCAGCCAATACCTTGAACACGGTTTTATAAATTATCGCTGCATGTCCTGTCCATCGTAATGTATTACGGAACTTGATCATCATAACAATGTATTGTCATGAAACGTTATCTAATGAGTAATAATGAAGCAATTCCAGTTCCATTATCACGCTCACGAATCTACTACAGCGCTTGGTTGTTAAATGTTCTACTAACTTACAGTTTGATTTTGACCAGATATGTTAATTGGGTTACGGTACGTCAATGTTATAACTAAAGCCTTAACGAAAACTTACTCTTCTCTACCGCATCCGAGCTAAAGCGGGCTGCCGGGCCGCGCCATCCGCTCGCGAGCTGTGCCAACTTGTACGCGTTAGTTTCAGTTTTCTAGACAGGAGTCGCTAATTTCCCGTTCAGGTAGCTCCTCATTTGTCCTCACCAGAGAGTCTTTGACCTCGTTCCTGGACTCATTGCTTCACATAATAATTCTGTATGCGTCGGGGATCGAACCCGGGACCTCTGGATCTGTAGCTAGGAACTTACCTTACTTACTATTCATAGTGTTTTGACTAAACCAGCGCGCACCAACCCTAAGGGACCAAACAAACACTAGAACAGTGGTTCCTAACTGGGGGGGGGGGGGGGGGATCCCTGTTGAACAATTAGTACATAACGTTAACAAATCAGCTAAGAATCGAATACCGTTTTTATTTCAATCTCTTTTCCAAAGTAATTAAGATAAAAAAAATTCTTGGGATGTTTGCCAACACTGCCTATCAGTTTTAATAATTCGTCTTATCAGGTGACAAGACAAATGTAAGACGCGCATGCGTATGTTAATTTTTTTCAAATTCGTAAGCCTCAGATTCTTCCTTCCCCCCCCCCCCCCCTCCTTCCCGACAATTCTCTCTACCCCGGTGTTGCCAATTTAGCCACTTTATCGCTAGACCTAGCGAATTTTACGGATCTGAAACGGCTAATTTAAATTTTTTAGCGCCTAGCGACTAATCTGGCGACTGGCGACTTTAATTTTCTGTCAAGTTCATCTTGATTATTTTATATTGTAACACTGTAGAATTTTTGTTTGTGAGCTCTAGTCCTGCAAGAACACACAATGCATTGCTTCGGTCTACGAAGTGCTCCAAACTATCTGCTGTTGTCGTTCACAAATCGCAATGACATCGTTCGGTTGGTTTGGAGACACATCTGACGACTGTTAATTTTTCGTTTAGCGACAATCGAGCGACTTTCTGTTTACTAATTAGCTACAACACTTGTATGGTCGTTGCAACACCGCTCTACCATCACGGCCACATACAATAAATACCACCGAGTCATCAACTCTTTGAGTCTCACAAAAACTAAGCAGCGTTTGTCGACTTGAAGAGGGAAGCGATTTTACGGTGTGCTCTGTCAGACATCAAACCCAATATCCAAAGAACTGGTGAAGACAAAACAGTACCAGCCATGACATTAATTATATTTATACAGTAGGATCCTTCATATCCGTGGTCTCGATTAGGGTACGGCCAGACTGAGCGAGCGCGCGAGCGACTAAAATATACATTAGAACACATTGGTTGTAATTGGGAGGTGGCCAGACTGGAGCGAGCGACTGAGCGCACGCGCTAGAAAGATAGAACTGGTTCTATTTTTCAAGCGCGCGCGCTCGACCCGGTACAGTCTAGTTTACAGGCGCTAGGCAATATTATTGTATGTTGGTTCATTGAGTGCTGGGGAAACTTCTCATTTAGACATGATATTTGACTTTTTTCTATCAATGATAGGTTTAACACACTTGCTATTAATGGCCCGGTGACCTGGCGGTCTAGGGGTAAGGTGTCAGACTTCTGTGTTGGCGGCCGGGGTTCAATCCTCGGTCCCGGCACAGATTTATCTGATTACCAAACCCTTCCTTCACCTCTGACAAGACATCTTGTGAATGTGGGGAATGCCAGGCCGCCACCGTGGTTCGGATTCCACGTTAAACTGTAGGTCCTTCATTTCATCTCACAATCACCCTACCATTACACATTAGCGTAAGTGCGTATAACCCGAACGGGTAGTAAGACACGGTGCTAATAATAATCTAACTAGGGTCCGCTAATTACGCGCTGCTCCGCATTGCCCATTGCTGCGCGCTCGCTCGCACGCTTGTCAGTCTGGCCGAACCCTAACCCTTGGATTACCGTTGCCCAATTTTTATTTATTTTTAGTTAAAGAACCACTGGTTTATAAACCATAATACATACCCCATCACCCCACTTCATCTCTTCGTCGTGGGCAAAGTGATATCATATCGCCGTCTAATAATAAAAAATAATAAATAAAAATTTCGTCATCAATGATTGTCACAACAAGAAGAATGTAGAGTAGTAAGTACACTGTGGTGTAAATTACACGTTATTACTTTTTTTTAATATTACCTTCGCGGAAATGGGGGACCTATTGTAATTTTTAGTACCATTTTGCTTCCAGTTTTACATTGATTTTGATGAAAAATAAAACTTTTAAAGATTTATCTACGAACTATTTAAAAAAAAACAGAAGATGGGGTTTTAAGCGGAGGGGGGCGTAGACGCATGTCGTCAGCCGAATAAAGGTTGGGAACCACTGCACCAGATACTGCAGAAACGGACTTACGCGCATGCGCACAGGAGAAGCCACCAGGTCTTTGAAGGGAGGGGGTGTTCACAGGGAAAGTAAAGTAATCATACCGGCACAGGTGGTTTTTCAAAGCCCCCCCTCTCTCCAAACCACCCTCGTCATTATGGGTCCATACCACGTTGCATCTTTAATGCGGGAGGGGTAGGGGGTAGGAGGGTCACGTCTTCTCCCCCTTTTCCCTAATAATGTAATTAACTGGGACACAGTCGCATCGGTGGCCGCATGATCTAGGGTGTCACTCTCGCAATAGACTGGACCGCCGATGATGGGGAGAACGGTGTTCGAATTATGGTAGGGTGTTTTTTCATATATGGTTTTCCACACTCCACGCAAATGCGGGTACATTTCCTCTTTCGTTAAGTTTCATCATTCCTAACACATTAGAGTAATTTAGTCTATGATTGTATAACCGGAACGGCTAGTAACGGGTGCTAAAAAAAAAAACAGGGACATACTTATGTACCGTCAAAGAAACATTGAAGTGTTTTATCAAGAAAAATTTTCACCTCAATAAAAATACAAAACCATTCTTCAGCAGTAATTTTAAGTTAAGACTCATTTAAAAGGATCGCCAATTGAATTTATTTGAACGTCCATGTCATGACAGTAGCCTTAAAAAAAAAAGATACGCTTCTATTTCCTGATAAGTGCGTGATAGATATCGCGTGTAAATATTACGTTAGAAATCAGTCGGAGAGGCCTCCCAAAAGGCAGTTGTGATGTGCACAAAAGTCTTCTTTATGATTAACCTTGTTCCTCTCCTTCGTAGCTATAGAGAACGCCCACCACACTTACGTAACAGTATTCCATCAGCCACATTATAAGGGGACGGCCAGACTGGGCCAGCGACTAAGATATTAAATAGAACACATTGGTTGTAATGAGAGGTGGCCAGACTGGGCCAGCGACTAAGATATTAAATAGAACACATTGGTTGTAATGAGAGGTGGCCAGACTGGGCCAGCGACTAAGATATTAAATAGAACACATTTAGTGGGTTAGTTTAAATGGTATGAGAGGTGGCCAGACTGGGCCAGCGACTAAGATATAAATATCAATGTTTTAATGAGAGGTGGCCAGACTGGCCAGCGACTAATATTAAATAGACCTTGGTTGTAATGAGAGGAACAGTAGCCCCGTGGCTCCTTTGGTGCTGACTGACAGCTGCTAAACAATGTTTTTGCAGATCATTTGGTTCGGCGTAGGGATACATAATTTGGTCTGGTAACTTTTCAAAGCTTTTAGTTGTCAGCTGTAGCCAGACTGAGCGCGCGCGCTTGAAAGATAGAACTGGTTCTATTTTTCAAGCGCGCTCGCTCGACCCGGTACAGTCTAGTTTACAGGCGCTAGGCAATATTATTGTATGCTGGGTCATTAGAACTAGGAAAACTTTTCATTTTGACATTTTTATTACTATCGATAGCTTTATCACACTTGCTACTAACTGCCTATATTAAATTGGTAAGATCATATATATATATATCTATACTTATAAAATAACATGTCCACTGACTATGACTGACTGATATTCATCATCGCTGAGCGCAAACTATCAAGGCTACAAGCATGAAATTCGGACTGTATATTCATTTTGTTATGTAGGCACCCACTAAGAAAGGATTTTAGAAAATTCCACCCCAAAGGGTCAAAATAGGGGATGATAATATGTATGAAAGTCCGTCATTTTGAAAGTTACATAAACAAAATTTTGTATTTCGGTTATTGACGTAAAACAAATAAATACGTGTTTCAGGAATTTTGGAAATTTATTTAATAAGGGATGAAAAAGGGGGTGAAAGTTTGTATCGGACTTGCATTATTTTTGATCTGAGGTCAAGTTATGGTCATCAACGTAACGTAATATTTTTAATTAATCTGTAAATACATATGTATATTTTCGTATTTGTATATAATCAACTTCCACGCGAGCAAAGCCGCGGGCAACAGCTATCTAGTGTTATATATATTAAAACTGATATGGTAAAATACTTCAATATTATAATCAAAGTAGATCTTTACAAATAAGAATCACAATTAGCGTGGAGAGAAGATGAGAAAACCACAACAATAAATCACTGGTCATAAACCACCCTCAGTTCTCTGAGACTAAGATTCGAACCTTTGCGTCCTTGTCAACAACTATTGAGAGTTATCTGCTAATCACGCGCTCTCTCGCCAGTCTGGCCACACAGTCGCTCAGTTACTCGCACACTTGTCAGTCTGGCCACCCAGTCGTTCACGCGCTCACTCGCACGCTTGTCAGTTGGCCACCCAGTCAGTCGCTAGCGCGCTCGCTCGCACGCTTGTCAGTCTGGCCACACAGTCGCTAGCGCGCTCGCACGCTTGTCAGTCTAGCCGAACCCTTACTCTGCACCCGTCTTGAAACATCAATTAATATCGCTAGTTCAGTTTATAGAAGAGACTAGCTTGGAGACTATTAAAATAAATGGCACGGTGCGGTACAACGCACGGAGTTTCTTTCTCCGTCAAGCTTGGTCACACGCGCACTGAAAAATAGAAAGCAGAATCTGCCTCAGTAATTCGCACACTTTAAGGTGATTCATGATGCATTGCAACGCCTTAAAACAACTGATTAACAACAAATGTTATTATCTAGTGGATAAACATATATTTTAGATAATTCTCCCGATGGATGTTTTCAAACTATAACGCTGTGTCGTGGCTCAATCCAATACATCGATACACTCTTTATATTAACGGGTTATTTCAAATCTCCTCACATTGACCAACAAAGATGTCTGCTAGCTTCTGGCTGTAGAGCGCATGCGTTGACAAATGTGCGTGTACACTGATTGGAGATGATTGTTTCTGAGATTTGATTGGTTCTCCAGTGCCGAATATCTCAGACAGAGCGGAAAAAGTAGAGAATAGTTTAATTTCAGCAGAACAGCTCGTGCTGAATAAGCGGAAATCTTGTGATTGGCTTAGAGTGCGTCACGTGACCACGTTTCTGTTCTGCGCTGGTTTTTCGGCGAACGATCACTGTTAGAGTAGAACGTCTATCTCAGCACATATTGTTTATTCTAATTGTTCTGTTGCATGGATGCAAGTTTTGCTCAATATAAAAAAATTGTAGTCACTTCACTATAATAATTAATAATACTGCGCATCTGGGCTACTTCACTCGTAGTCCAGTGATGGAAAGATTAGCCCGTACTAATGTACCGTTGTCCAGGGCCCGCCCGAGCCACAGAACTCTAGTAATTAATAAGTAAAAGGTGACCTGGTGGTCTAGGGGTAAGGTTTCGGACTTCTATGCTGGGGGTCCGAGGTTCAATCCTCTGTCCCGGCACAAATTTATCTGATTACCTAACCCTTCCTTCACCTCTGACAAGACATCTTGTGAATGTGGGGAATGCCAGGCCTCCACCGTGGTTCGGATTCCACGTTAAACTGTAGGTCCTTCATTTCATTTCACAATCACCCTACCATTACACGTTAGCGTAAGTGCGTACAACCCGAACGGGCAGTAAGACGCGCGTGCTAATAATAATAATAATATAAGAAGATACAGGTGTAAATATAATAATTTGTAATCTATTATTTCATGAACTATATAATATATTTTGTTGTCACAACCGTGAAACAAAAGACATAATCATATTTTTTGTTCTTTCAATTAGCTACGAAAAATCCAATCAAGTAGTCAGTCACTCTTAGTGAATTACTAAGAAAATAATAGTTCTTTCCACATTGGTTAACATCAGTGCACCCTCTTCGGTGGCCGCATGGTCTAAGGCGCTGCTCTTGCAGTGGACTAGACTGCTGATGACGGGGGAGATCTGGGCTTGAATCCCGGTCGGGTGTACTGAGGGTGATTTTTTCTAAAATGGTTTTCCACTCTCCCTACACGGAAAGTGGTTACACTATCTTTAAATTCAATCCTCCAAATACCTAACTCTTTATCGTAATTGGTACATAATGTATATGTAGTAAGACGCGGTGTTATATATATAAAAAAAAAATTAGTGACTTTCAACCAACTTTTGCGATAAAAAATCTTGTGCTAGTTGTCAGCTACAGTAGCCCCATGGCTTATTTGGTGCTGAATGACAGCTGAGAACTTTGAAAAGTTACCAGAACAAATTATGTATCCCTACGCTGAACATATGCTCTGCAAAAACATGTGTTTAGCAGCTGTCACTTTTGACGGACAAAATTTAGGTATACACCTAAATGTTTATTGTTAGAAGCCAGCTGTGAGCTGTCAGCACCAAAGAAGCCACGGGGCTACTGTACCACCAATCCTACGATAGATGAATGTTGGAGCCACTAGACAGCTGGTTTCATTGTTGCCTGGTTTGTTATACCCCGGATAACAGCTGTGTATATTTACCGTGTATTTGACTGCAAATATTCGGTCTTCAAGGTGATATTCCAAGAAAGAGCCGTCGGCGAACATTAATCTCTCAATTGTTCGATATTTCAGAAGCATGTCCTTTTACTTAGGACGAACGATGCAAGGCCCCGCGGTAATATATATATAAAATAATACGCAAACTTTTGTTTACCCTGAAAAGTAGCATTTTTAACCCATTAGCATTATATAAACCAGAACGGGTCCTACAACACTGTGAATCAAAATACAAAAATATGTTTAAAAGTTTCATTGCGTGGGAAGAGGGTGAAAAAACCATTTAGAATGGGAAAAAATAAGCTCAGTACACACTCGTAAAATACTTGGGAAAGTAGGCTTAAATTTAGAGATTTTAAGGACAACTTTTAATGTGCGCTTTTATAGGCCTACCGTTTGAATATCGAGTCGTAAGTCCTGTTTTAATTTTTTTTTTTTATGTTAGCACCGCGTCTTACCACCCGTTCGGGATATGAATTATGAACTAATTACGCTATTTGTTTTAGGAATTAGGAGTGTTATATTTTTTAGTAAGTGTACCCGCATTCGCTTGGAAGGAGAGTGGAAAAAACATCCTTAGTACACCCTACCGAGATTCGAACCTCGATCTCCCCGTCATCGGAATACTAGTCTACTGCGAGAGTAACGCCTTAGACCATGCAGCCACCGAAGCAGGTCTTAAAATCTATCTTATACGGTTGACACATTTGCATCGTTTTATATTTCCTATAGTTCTACTTCGTATGTTTTAATAGTGTTTTAAAATTATCTCAATCTTGGGGGAGTGAAGGGTAATGAACCCCCCCTCCCCCCTGTTCCTCTCCCAAGGGGACCTCAGCCCAACGAAAGGATACGAGGGTAAAGATGAATTGGCTGGCGTTAGCTTTGCTACTTAAGAGCAGACCAGACAGCTGAAGACATTATCAATACCTGCTTTTCATCTCTGATATCACGAGACATGTAAAATTACAGCGGTGATAAGCAGCTGTTTCCGCTTACTTCTCCCGTGAGAAAGATACACGACCATTCGACAAACACACACACACAGTCATATGCACGCACACGACAACATTTCAAGATAAATCGAGAATTTGAATCTGAAACAATTTACTTTAATACTAGTCTACATACCTCTCCTCATATATTTTCTAATCGAATAACTTAGGTCAAAGGCGTCATTCTTTGTAATATACTGGATTGGCGATGACTGGGAGATCAGGGTTTGAATCCTGGTCAAAAGAACTGAGGATGATTTTCTCTTAATGATTTTCTAATCTCCCTCTTTGCAAATTTGAGTACACTTGCTCTCAACCTTTTTCATTCCTATCAAAAGAAAAAAGAAAAATTCTCTAGTACAAAAAAAAAAAAAATTTTCTTCTCAAGGTGACCTCAAAATTTCTTGAATATCTGTCAAGGTTGTTCTGGAACTCAGTGACAACTTTTTCTCTTCGTTTAAAAAGTTTCTTATCTAATACCGCCATGCTCATGACAGATATTCAACAATTGTTGATATCACCTTGTGAAGAAAATTAAGCAATAGGTTTCTACTGGATCAATATTTTATTTAGTTTGACCCAAAAAAAAAATTGTTTTGCCATAAACACTGAAAAAGACGCTGGCCTTTTCTCGCGTCCCCTTCCACCCCACCTTAAACACAATATTTTATTCCATGATGCGATATTTTAAAATACGTTTCACGCCAAAATAAAATTGAAAGATTCCAATAGAGCTCTTCTTAAAAAAAAACTATAGTTTGAGTCTTAGAAGAAAAAAAAAAGTGGGAAAATTTGAAATTAGCTAATTTTCCACGACTTTTTAATCATATTTGCGGGACTATGAGACCAGATATGATGAAAAAGGGCTCTATATTTTGCCCTCCTTTAACAACTACAGTAATATTTTGATAGGTTCACAACAAAACATTTTAAGAGATTTAAAAACTAGCAGCGACCTTTCCTTTTTACTTTGAGATAAATTTCATAGTTTTCTGTTTCCTCTTATTAACATGATAAAGGGTAGTTGTAGGTGAAGGGTGAAAGGAAGCATAATCTAAGACGGAATATAAAATTAGTTCTAGAAAACGATGCATACCATTGTATTTTTAACTCGTATGTCCTTGCAGTGGTATATATATTTTCTATCTAAACAAGGCGGCCGCCTTAAATAACGTGAGATTTGCGTACGTCTGCAACATGCCTCAGCGCTCCGGTAGGCGACCCCCTTAACGGCCGTCATAAAATGCCTTATGGTGGCCTGGCGTCTAAACAGGGACCCCCCAATCATCCAGTCACCGCCACGCGCATTATCAAGCCAAGACATCAATTATAAAAATAAAAAATAAAATCTCACCAGAATGTGTGCGGCCCTGCCTCATATACATATGTGGTGTGGAAACATGACGACACGAACAGCACGAACTAAGAATCGACCAAGTGACACTTATTTCAAACTCGCCATAATAATTAATTTATATGTTTACGATGCTCTTTACCAATGTGTCATATATTTCGTTTTTCTGACATTTCTAAAGAGTACTAGTTTTTTGGGTACTCCTTAAGTAGCAGAGATAGTGCCAATTAGATGTTGCGTTTAGGTTAAATATTGTCAAAAACTTTAACAGTACACGAATCTTGTGAATGTGGGGAATGCCAGGCCTCCACCGTGGTTCGGATTCCACGTTAAACTGTAGGTCCTTCATTTCATCTCACAATCACCCTACCATTACACATTAGCGTAAGTGCGTATAACCCGAATGGGTAGTAAGACGCGGTGCTAATAATAATAATAATAATAATAATAATAACAGTACACGAGTTTGGTGTTTACCGGAATTTACACAAAACTATCTTCTACTATCCTATACATAAAATATAACATCTTAAACATAGTTGAAAACTCTTCAATACTACATGCTTCAATTACCTATTTTGAGTGGCGCTTCATTAGAAATTTTTGAAATTGGGATGACTTTAGAAATAATTTAAAAAGTGCTCCTCGCTGGATTATTTTCTGACAACTAAATGCACCTAAGTTTTTTTGAAATGGTCTTCTCCAGTAATTATTTTTAAATTTGAATGCATATAAAAGTAATTTAGAGTTTGATTAAGGTGGGACTACAAGAAACGCGAGAAAAGGTAAGTGTTTTTACATTTTTTTATATAGCAAAACTCTTTTTGGTCAAAATAAATCAAATTTTGCTTCTATATAAACATAAAGAGTTTAATTTTCTTCTCACAGTGATTTCAACAGTTGTTGAATATCTGTCATGAGCAAAACGGCATTAAATTATGAGAACCTTTTTAAATGATGATAAAAAGTTGTCATTAAATTCCAGGACACCCTTGACTGATTTTCAACAACTGCTGATATCACCGTGTGAAAAAAATTAAACTATAGGTTTCTACTGAAGCAATATTTAATTTATTTCGACGAAAAAAATATTTTTGTATAAAACCTGCAAAAACACTTGGCTTTTCTCGTATCTCGTACATTCCCACCTTAATGTCATATTTCAGCTTCATATTCGATAATATCCATGGATTTGAAATATATCTAGAGTTGATAGGGCGTATTTAGTACATACACACTTGGGAACGTTGTTGGCCAACTGTTCCACAACTGTCCCTCAACTGTTAGGGTACGGCCAGACTGAGCGCGCGAGCGAGCGAGCGCGCGAGCGACTAAAATATAAAATAGAACACATTGGTTGTAATGGGGGTGGCCACACTGGAGCGAGCGCGCGAGCGACTGAGCGCGCGCGCTTGAAAGATAGAACTGGTTCTATTTTTCAAGCGCGCGCGCTCGACCCGGTACAGTCTAGTTTACAGGCGCTAGGCAATATTATTGTATGTTGGTTCATTGAGTGCTGGGGAAACTTCTCATTTTGACATGATATTTGACTTTTTTCTATCAGTGATAGGTTTAACACACTTGCTATTAATGGCCCGGTGACCTGGCGGTCTAGGGGTAAGGTGTCAGACTTCTGTGCTGGCGGCCGGGGTTCAATCCTCGGTCCCGGCACAGATTTATCTGATTTACAAACCCTTCCTTCACCTCTGACAAGACGTGTATTAATCACATCTTGTGAATGTGGGGAAAGCCAGGCCTCCACCGTGGTTCGGATTCCACGTTATACTGTAGGTCCTTCATTTCATCTCACAATCACCCTACCATTACACATTAGCGTAAGTGCATATAACCCGAACGGGAAGTAAGATGCGGTGCTAATAATAATAATAATAATAATAATAATAATAATAATAATAATAATAATAATAATAATATAATAATAATAATAATGGCCTCATTTAATTGGTAAGACCATAAATAGTATAATGTATATATGTAAACCCGATATGTTAAAATAATTCAATATTATAATCAAAGTAGGCCTTTACAAATAAGAATCACCATTAGTTTGGAGAGAGTATGAAAAAACCACAACAATAAATAGGTTTTAAAAATCACCTTCAGTTCACTGAGCCAAGATTCGAACCTTTGCCTCCTAGTCAAAAGCTATCGAGTGCAACGCACCATTCCGCCACTGGTGCGGCAAATCTGATTTTAAAACACTTCAGTAGAGTACCATACGCATTTCTCAATTTATTAATTGGATGCACTTCTACTTTTTTCTTTTTTATAAATACACAATATTTTCTGTAAGAATTTTCGAGGAGCAGAGATGTACTAAGTGTGTTTGACAGATACATCTTCTCTAACTAGGGGGGGAGGGGGGGGGGCGGTGACCTAGCGGTCTAGGGGTAAGGTGTCAGACTTCTGTGCTGGCAGCCGGGGTTCAATCCTCGGTCCCGGCACAGATTTATCTTATTTCCAAACCCTTCCTTCACCTCTGACAAGACATCTTGTGAATGTGGGGAATGCCAGGTCGCCACCGTGGTTCGGATTCCACGTTAAACTGTAGGTCCTTCATTTCATCTCACAATAACCCTACCATTACACATTAGCGTAAGTGCGTATAACCCGAACGGGTAGTAAGACGCGGTGCTAATAATAATCTAACTAGGGTCCGCTAATTACTCGCTCGCGCGCTCGCCAGTTTGGCCACCCAGTCGCTTGCGCGCTCGCTCGCTCGCTCGCGCGCTCGCTCGCGCGCTTGGCAGTCTGGCCGAACCCTTAGCCTACTTTTGGAAAACTGTTTACCAACGGTTGGCTCACTTTTGGCCAACTGTTCCCCAACTGTTGGCCAACATTAAAGAAACATTTGTTTCCCGTCCAGAGTTCGGTTGAGTAAGAGATATATGTTGAGGATGCTGCTATGGCTTGTGCTTTGTTTGTAGCTATGAGCTGTTCAAGAAGACAAAGAAGAAGAAAACTGTGGCGGGTCTGTAAAGTATTTCAAAATGGTTCGTACTATGCGAGTAAGCTTCCGACAGAACTGAAGCTCAAAGACGACAATGGTTTTAAGAACTTCACTCGCATGTCCCCTACAGATTTTAAAGTTATTTTACAAAGAATGGTCCCAGGATAATGAAAAGAGACACATGATTTAGATCTGCAATCTCGCCTACCAGCCCACGTTGCTTGTTGTCGGAAATGTTGGCCAACATTTGTTTCTTGTAACCCATTTTAAATGGATCACGAGAAACATGTCCCTCCCCCCCCACCCCCACCCCCGCCGCTGGGAAACACAAAGGAAACATGAAAAAAAAATGTCCAACTGTTTCTGAAACAAGGGCAACATGTTGTCAAATATGTTGTCAAACAATGTTTCATAGTGCGTGCTACGCTTTCGAATGATCATGATGTTTGGGTGTTTCAAGTGACTTGGTCGGTTTATTTGTCCACACCCTTGATGTCTTATTACCAGTGTCAATAGCCGGCGGAATGCGAGCCGTGGCCACACGTTTAGTTCTATTATTAAATACATCACTTGGAGAGAGACATGTGTTTGGGAGCGGGCAGGGGATGATAAAGGTGGGGGGAGAGAAGCGCGGGAAAAATCTATTTGATATAACATTCTTTCTTCTCTTATTATAATTTTTATTAAACATTTATAGCAGGAGTGGCGTGTTTTGTTGTTGTTGTATGTATATGGGTTCGGCCAGACTGCCAAGCGTGCGAGCGAGCGCGCGAGCGAGCGAGCGAGCGCGCAAGCGACTGGGTGGCCAAACTGGCGAGCGCGCGAGCGAGCGAGCGAGCGAGCGCGTAATTAGCGAACCCTAGTTAGATTATTATTAGCACCGCGTCTTACTACCCGTTCGGGTTATACGCACTTACGCTAATGTGTAATGGTAGGGTTATTGTGAGATGAAATGAAGGACCTACAGTTTAACGTGGAATCCGAACCACGGTGGAGGCCTGGCTTTCCCCACATTCACAAGATGTCTTGCCAGAGGTGAAGGAAGGGTTTGGTAATCAGATAAATCTGTGCCGGGACCGAGGATTGAGCCCCAGACCTCCAGCACAGAAGTCTGACACCTTACCCCTAGACCGCCAGGTCACCGGGCCATTAATAGCAAGTGTGTTAAACCTATCACTGATAGAAAAAAGTCAAATATCATGTCAAAATGAGAAGTTTCCCCAGCACTCAATGAACCAACATACAATAATATTGCCTAGCGCCTGTAAACTAGACTGTACCGGGTCGAGCGCGCGCGCTTGAAAAATAGAACCAGTTCTATCTTTCAAGCGCGCGCGCTCAGTCGCTCGCGCGCTCGCTCGCTCGCTCGCTCCAGTGTGGCCACCCCCCATTACAACCAATGTGTTCTATTTTATATTTTAGTCGCTCGCGCGCTCGCTCGCTCGCTCGCGCGCTCAGTCTGGCCGTACCCAAAGTGTGTGTTTTAGGAGTAAGAGAGAGAGAGAGATACCCTCTGTACTTAGTTTTGAGAAGTGATCACTTGTGCGCATGCCCCATGCTGCGACTCGTGTCTTATACCAAGGGATGGACAAACCGTCCTTGTACCATGTCCTGCTACTATCCGTCCTGGTGTTATCCGCATATGAGCTAATAGGTAGGATTTAGAGGGAATTTATCTACACAGTACACCCTAGCGGGATTCTACTTGTCCGTCACCGGACATGATGAGACTGACGCCTTTGCTCGAGAGCCCATCCGATACGAAAAGCCAGACATAATTAAACAAAAAACCTACAAATTCTAAACTGACAGTTAATTATTTTTTTCCTTGGTGTTTTCGGGGACAGATATTTTGAAATCACTGATTGGAGATGGAGAAAGTACATTCCAGTTTTCTGACGGCTAATCTACTTTCATGTATTCATACGTCAAGTCATGTGATGTGTGTCGCTGTCATTTTTGATAATCTCAGAACCTATACAATAACAGTAAAATGAAGTAATATGATAGTAAAAAAAAATATTTAATTTAATTTTCAAAATAGTTCTTTCTATCAGAATCTTAATGTAGATGTCATTTTAATGGTCTATAATACATTTTGTATGCGGTTACACTTCCTCTAAATTCAACCTTCCCCATCTCTAATTCATTAGATTAATTAGTACATACAACGTATCACCTGAACAGGTAGTTAGACGCGGTGCTAAAACAAAAGTAATCCCTAAGTTACCCTGATAACGTCTTACTAATAACACTCTTTCTCCCTGTCTGGTAACCCTTCCTTCCCATCACACATGCACATTTGTCATACATGAAGCCTTGTTTTTGTTTTGTCCCCCGGGCTGAAGAAAGAGTAATGGTGGCACTAAAGTGTCATCCACTTGTTTTACCGGGGTCAAGGGGAGTCCCCCCTCCGTCGTAAAACACCGGCTAGCCTGAAACTTTTATTGGTTATTTATTTATTGTGTTTTAAGATTTACGATGGTTGGTAACCAAAAGGTTATTTCAGCACATGATATCGCAACTTATTCAACAGAAACGTCCCTGCTCAGTTTATATGTTGATCTAGATTTTCAATATAGGACATCTTACTTAGTAGATCACACCCAGCCAGGGACATCACGTCAGTATGGGACATCTTACTTAGTAGATCACACTCCCTAGGACATAACGCTCAACCTAGGACACTGCGCTCAATATATGACATGACGCTAATCTTGGCCATAGCGTTAAACCTAGGACATAACGCTCAATATATGGCATAACGCTCAATATAGGACATAACGCTCACTATAGGACATAACTCTCAATATAGGACATCTTACTTAGCTTGGGAAAAGGTGTTTTTTTTTCATTTATTTCCATTGATATAGTTTGTAGCGTTTTTATTATTTGAAAACCTTTTTATAAAAATGACAAAAAGCGTTCAAAAACCCCGGATATAAGCCACTCTAGCAGGGACAACAGCGAACTATACTGAATGGCAGTCTTCGTGCTATAAGTGTCCAAGAAGAAAGGTTTTTTTTGGTCCAATTGTGTGCACGCGTGATATTTATAAAGATTTTATCTCGCAAGTCCCCCCCCCCCCCCTCTCCCCAGGGTTATATTTCCTTTCCAGCTTGTATCAATCTATTCTGGCTAATCGCCGCCAACATAACTAAACTAACCAACCGATGTTTCCTCTGCTTTTCGGCCCTCCCCCCTCCACCCCCACCTACCCCATCCATTCCTCCCGCTCCACTTGCCCCCTATACACAAACGTTGCCAACTGTAAGATCTGGACACTACTAGTTCTATTGTCACAATGTTTCCAGCCGTAATATTTGAATACTACTAGTTATATTGTCACAATGTTTACCAACTGTACGGTTTGGACACTACTTGTTCTATTTTCAAATTGTTGCCAGCCGTAATATTTAATACTACTAGTTCTATTGTCACAATGTTACCAACTGTAAGATCTGGATACTACTTGTTCTATTTTCACAATGTTGCCAGCCGTAATATTTGAATACTACTGGTTCTGTTGTCACAATGCTACCAACTGTAATATTTAGAAACTATCTGTCCTGTAATTTCACCTTCTATCCAATCGGACGATGCATTATTGGAACCCTGTTATAAAGTAACAAGATAATTGATTATTAATTCATTACTATAAATAATATTTAGCCAACTGATCGATGCTATCGAGTTTTACTGATTTAGAATCTAAGTTTTAGATCATGACACCCCCTCCCTCCTTCTCCCCACCACACCTTCTCTTCACAAGATACATTGATTCGATTCCAGGTAAGGTCGAAAATATTTGCGGGCCTAATCGCAAGTATCACCACTTGAATTTCTTATTTTCAATTTATTTGTTAAGCACAGCGTCTTACTACCCGTTCAGGTCGCATGCACATGCACTAATCACACTAATGGGTTAAGGATGAGAAAGGTTGAATTTAGAGAAAGTGAACCCACATTGGCGTGGAGGGAGAGGGGAAAAAACCATTTAGGAAAAACTACCCAACAGCACACCCGACCGAGATTAGAACCCGCGATCTTCTCGTCATCGGGCGGTCCACTATGTTGCGAGTGTGACAAACTATCCAGGTTCGTGTATTGTCGCTTGTCACTTAAGTTGGCAACCCTGAGTATACACGAAACCAAGCGAGAGAGAAAGAGAGACTTACGAGAAGGAAAGAAGTCAAAGTCACCGGATGTGACGTCATTCAATCTCGCAGGGAGGGGCCATCGTGGGGAAGCTGGCGCTAGACTAGCTTCTATGGTACCCGTCCATCTGAATGAAAGTTTGGAAGAATCGAGAACTCAAAACAAGAACGCACTGTATTATTAAGGGGGACGCCTCGGTAAGCGAGAGATTGCTGCTCAGGACGGTGGTTAAAGGTGAAAGGTGAAAAGGGAGAATAAGCTTGACATAATAATAATATAAGTAGTTTGAGAAAACGAAACAGATCATTGTATTTTAAGCTGGACGGTGATGGTAATTAATCGATGACCGAGGCGGCCGCCTTAGTTCGCAATTAATCATACTAATGAGTTAGGGATGATTATGGTAACGTTTACAGGAAATACACCCGCATTTGAGAAGGCGTAGGGTTGGAAAAGGCTTGCCCTCACCTCTACGATACCGAAAAACTAGAGACTGACGTGTAGTCCGCGTATTGAGAAACTATTGTGATCGTACAAAAAAAAAACTAATTTAAGAATTTTAAATTATTTTTTTAAAATTTGATGTAGGATTATGTGATGGTCTAGGGGGTAAGGTGTCGGACTTCTTTGTTGGTTGTTCGGGGTTCAATCCTCGGTCCCGGCACAGATTTATCTGATTGCCAAACCCTTAATGTGTGGAATGCCAGGCCTCCACCGTGGTTCGGATTCCACGTTAATCTGTAGGTCCTCCATTTCATCTCACAATCACCCTACCATTACACATTAGCGTAAGTGCGTACAACCCGAACGGGTATTAAGACGCGGTGCTAATAATAATAATAATAATATAATAATAATAATTTTCTTCACATGGTGACCTCATTTTTTTTTTAAATATCTGTCAAGGGTGTTTTGGAATTTAATGACAACTTTTTCTCTTCATTTTAAAAGTTTCTCATCTAATGCTGCTATGCTCGTGACAGATATTCAACAAATGTTGATATCACCTTGTGAAGACTATATGTTTCTATTGGAGCAATATTTTATTTATTTTGACCAAAATATGTTTCGCCATAAAAATTTCAAAAACATTGCCATTTTCTCGCTGCCCCTTCCCTCCCACCTTAATATTACAAACAAAATAGAGCATCTTATTTTCCCGTGAAAATAACTTTGTGGTTACTTAACATTTGCGTTCATTTCCAATTTTAATCATAATCCAGAAAAAATCTTTGAGCTACAAAATAACTTATCATTTCAAAGTTGTAGGCTTCTTAAAAATAAACAACTTTTATTTAAAATAATACAATATAAAATCAAAATTTACTGAGTTGTAGGCAAATTATTTTAAATAGACCTTTGTAAAATGGGGAGTGGGAAATGCACAGAACAAATAATAGGTTTCTGTAACAGTGTCTATTATTTCATGTATGCTCTTAGGTGAAATGCGATGTTCTAATTTTGTTCAGTTAGTTTCTATAACAATATACTTTACTTCGTTTCACATAGCTCGGTTTTCCGGAATTGTCCCGGTTTTTAACTATTTTTGTTTTGTTATCTTTTATCCAGCAATCAATAATGTAGGAGGCTTAGCATTATTTTTGTCAGGTTGGTATGCATGAGTATAACAGAATTCGGGAAAATCCCGTCTATTCCACAAGTTTAGTGATTATATTCTTTTTGAATTTGTACGTCATTACGTCATTTGGAGAGTGTAAATGTGTAAATGCAGGGATATGTTTGTTTAGGGGTTCTGAAATTTATTTATAAATATTAAATTTAATTTAGTGTTAAAAGTCTAATCATGCCGAAACGATGGTGCAAAATGGAGGCAAAATCTTATCCCAAATATGAGTAAACTTTTAACTTTTGCTTGTCTTTATTTTTAAATTAAATTATTAATACTGTTGTTTTCTTTTTTTGAAGTATGTAAAAGGCATTTATTTAATGTGTCTCAAAAATTTAACAAAAATTGTGATACTTAAATGTGTTTTTTTTTTGTTCCCGATTTACCATAGCAAAAATCTGACAACCCTAGCTATAAGCATAGTTTAGATAAAGTAGCGGGAAAGTCTGTGTGGTTACCCGTACCTTTTTTTTAAGCTATTTTGTATCTCATCTTATGCGCCGGAACTTGTAATCACGGATAACAATATGCTTCCGGTGACGCTATCACTCATTAGATAAGAACAAGGTGTAAATATAGAAGCCAATAAAATATTAACAGCTGTGACGATAAGTCTTATCATGATGTCGTTTTTTTTATTATTTATAAGACTTTTTTTTAATAGAACTTATGCTCTCTAGCGGCCGCTTCCCCAACCAAAGGTTGTCATAACATACCTAATAAAACATGTTATTGTTACCTTATTTATTGAATTTATTCTCTTGTCTAAATGAATTTTGATTGGGTCGTTAAGATACCAGTTTAAGGCGCTTGAAGAGTCGAGCGAAAATTTATAAATGCTGGAGATTGAGTTACTGTTACGTTACTGGGTGGATCTGTCCGGCAGTAGGAGAACAAAAAGGGTAGGAGGAAAATACAAATGATAATACAATTCAATGTGTGTTGTGACCCTCCCCCCCCTATTAAATTACATAATTTGGTTCACAAATACCCATTCTACGCTCCTATACCAGTTCCTTGACAATTAGATTGTAAATGATCAACCAAAAAACGTAGATTTTTGGACTTTTTTAAAGTGAAAAATTTCAACTATTAAAATAAATTTATAAATCTATGAAGGCATAATCATAGAAAATAGTTTTGTGTTCATTCGAGTAAATATCAAACTCATGTAATATTAAAAGTTTTGTAAATATTTAACCTGAATGCAGGTGACCTGGCGGTCTAGGGGTAAGGTGTCAGACTTCTGTGCTGGCGGCCGGGGTTCAATCCTCGGTCCCGGCACAAATTTATCTGATTTTCAAACCCTTCCTTCACCTCTGACAAGACGTGTATTAATCACAACTTGTGAATGTGTGGAATGCCAGGCCTCCACCGTGGTTCGGATCCCACGTTAAACTGTAGGTCCTCCATTTCATCTCACAATCACCCTACCATTACACATTAGCGTAAGTGCGTACAACCCGAACGGGTAGTAAGACGCGGTGCTAATAATAATAATAATAATAATAATAATAATAATAATAATAATAATAATAATAATAATAACCTGAATGCAACATCTTATTGGCAATATCTCAACTATAGTATGATTTTGGTTGGAAGAACAGTAGAAGTTAGTTACTAAAGTTACTAAAACAATTTTAATATATTCATACATTAAGTCATGTCATCTGCAGATTTTAATTTTGATAGATATTATCAATATCTATCAAATAACACAAATAATATAAGAAAATATTATCAATGTTGGCCGCAAAGAAATATGTTTTAATTTTCTCTACTGTTCTTCCAAACAAAATCAGGGTATACCTAGGCATCCCGCTTAATTTAACAAATACCAGTTGCTGTTTTAATTTAGTGATAATATAAATATAAGGAAAAGAGATAAATGGAAAGGTAGGTGGATTATATTATAAAATTAATTATGCCTAGTAAATGATGTAGTAATGTCACTCAACTCTTAGGCCATCTTGGTGGCTATTATGGCTTATCTAATACAGCTAAGTGTTTCAAGATAAAACATGTCTGTAAAATTTAAAAATCAAAGGACTGTAACAAGATGATTATCATTATAGCTACCACGAAAAATACTATGCACATTCACATGGGTAGTCGTTTTCATCCCTTTTTAAGAATATTTGGGTCACCTGGCGGTCTAGGCGTAAGGTGTCGGACTTCTGTGCTGGCGGCCGGGGTTCAATCCTTGGTCCCAGCACAGATTTATCTGATTACCAAACCCTTCCTTCACCTCTGACAAGACAACTTGTGAATGTGGGGAATGCCAGGCCTCCACCGTGGTTCGGATTCCACGTTAAACTGTAGTTCCTCCATTTCATCGCACAATCACCCTACACCATTACACATTAGCGTAAGTGCGTATAGCCCGAACGGGTAGTAAGACACAGTGTTAATAATAATAATAATAAATTATTATTATTATTAAGAATATTTAAAAGTTTCCCAAAAATTAGAAGAAAAAAAATAGTTTGTGTATGTATACATTAAAAAGTTTAATATATATATTGAAACAACCCGGTACTGAATTATAAACATGTCTATGAAATACATTTAATTAGAACCGTTTCCATCGAAGGAAGTTCTGCTACGGATGTATATTGCTCAAGAAAAATACGTCGATCCCGGCTGAGTTTGAACCCATAATATCGGGTTCTGAGGCAAATCCTTCACCTAAAGACCACCATAATTGCAATTTTATCAAACCTTGCTTTTCATTGGTTAAAACGTCTACATTTTGTAAAGTCATAAAATTATATTAATAAAGTTATTAGTAATTTTAAGTTTTTTAAAAGTTCGTGGGGTTTTAATCTTTTTACAGTCGTGTACTTCCTCATTCGTAAATTATTTTCTCAACCCAAGAGTTTTTTAAAAATTAATTAATTAAAAGTCTTCTTTCTAGACATACTAGTGTTTAAAAAAATTACTTAATATAGGAAAGATGCTAATTTTTTAAAGTATTTATTTTAACATGACTATTTTAAATTTATGACGACAAAATTAAATAAGCAAATTTTAGCTTTGTAGTTACTTTATAAACTTTATATGTTTTTAGGTTAAGTTTATTTGTGGTCTAAGCATAAACAAAATAATTGAAATATGACCATCAAATTCATATTTTGATGAAAATACAAAATGAATGTGACAAAGTTTTAAAAAAACAACTGGGCGGTAACTGTAATATTTAAAAAACAACTGAACCAGGTCGCCGTACGTCGGGCTGGGCGAACGCCTGAGCACCGTGACCCCCAATGTAGTCCTACAGTAAATAATAATAATAATAAATAATAAAAGGAAGTGAGTGTGTGTGTGGGGGGGGGGGGGGGGGCAGCAAATATACGGCACGCAGAGATCTGAAATTTTTAGCATAGGATGATGGAGGGGGTCCGAATGCACCTTGAAGCCGGATTTTTAAAATTTTAATTAGGCTATTTTTTAACAAATTTTTGAAGAGTGGGTCACGGGCAACGCCGTGCGGGATTGCTAGTAGCTAATAAGAGCTATAGGCTTGATTGAAAGACGCCTCCATTTATATATTATGCTCGCTGCTTAGTTACCTCCACCCGTGTACCACAGGTTGAAAACCCACCGCTCCAAAGTCAAAGGTTTAAAAAATATTTATATATATATTGTGTAACCAGCTTAAGATAGGTATGCCCTTGTGTATTTCTCCTGACGTCTGACATCATGATTCCTGGTCGCGGGTAACACGATATTTTGACCGACCTCAGCGAAATTGTTTGACAATCCGATATGACAATTGATGCTTACACCTTTCCGGTGACCGTATCAATGTGCTTGCAAGAATTCAGAAGATACAGGCACCATGGGGTTAGGGGGGGGGGACTTGTAAATCTTTTATTATAACTTATTTCACAGTGATTATCTGTGTCACAATATTATTAATGTAGTTTTTTTTTTGTTTGAACTGCATCTTACTACCCGTTCGTGTTATGTGCTTATGCATAATTACGTGAATGTGTTAGGGATGACGAAGGTGCAATTTTGAAGAAGTGTGCTCACATTTGCCTTTAGGAAAAAAACCCACCCTTAATACACTCGACCGGGTTGTGAACCCTGATCGTCCCATCATCGGCAGTCCAGTCTATTGCGAGAGTGACACCTTCCTTAGACCATGCGACCAGCGAAGTGGATTTTATATTTACTTTCAATAATGTATTTACAAAATAATGCTTATATCGGCTGCGGACAGTTTTTTTTCATTAGAAAATGTAATAGTTCCACCCTTCATCGGTGGACTGGATTAATTAGATTAGATCGGTGACTTTAGGTGGTCGTGTAAGCAACGCGATAAAAGGGGTGTTTGCAGGTGTTTTTTTTTACTTTTCATACCACAACCTTTTTGTTTAAAATAAATAAAATATTGCTCCAGTAGAAACCTATAGTTTATTTTCTTCACATGTTGTTATCTACAGTAGCCCCATGGCTTCTTTAGTGCTGACTGGCAGCTCACAGCTGACTTCTGACAGTCAACATTTAGGTATAAACCTAAATTTTGACTGTAAGAAGTGACAGCTGCTAAACACATATTTTTGCAGATCATTTGGTTTCGGTGTAGGGATACATAATTTGGTCTGGTAACTTTTCAAAGCCGTCAGATGTCTGCTGTGAGCTGTCAGTCAGCACCAAAGAAGCCATGGGGCTACTGTACAATTCTTGAATATCTGTCATGAGCGTGTCCTGGAATTTAATAAAAAAAAATTCTCTTCATTTAAAAAGTTTCTCATCTAATACCGCTATGCTCTTGACACATATTCAACAACTTGTGAGGTGTATCTGTTTTTATTAGAGCCACATTTGATTTAGTTGACCAAAAACGTTTTGTTATATATAAAAAAAAGTAAAAACATTTCCCTTTTCTCTTGTCCCCCTTCCGACCCTACATGCCTACATGCTCGCCGATAACGTGACCTTCCTCATCCCTAAATACTTGTATCATATTGTTTAATAAGGAAACGTTTACTAACTAAATAAATTAACTTTTAGAAGAAATGTTGACTACCATATTATTTTAATTTAAAATTAGAACAATAATTGTTTTGAATCACTTATGTAACTATTCCGCCCCCCCCCCCCCTTTTCCCTTATACTCAGAATAAAATGTATTAGCATGTCCTGTTATGAAATACTCACATGTCTACCAGTTGCATTTATTTCAACGTTTTATATTTTTCTTTGTTTCTCTCTGCAAATAAAAAACACGGCACTGCAAGCAGGTAGTCGTATTGTTTGAGAACACTGTTTATAATTGAGAGGTTATTTCATTGTTTCACTTATTAAATAACTTCGCGTCGCGGAGAGAGAACTCAATCTGGTAGAAATATTTTTTACTCTTGTCAGGTCAAACTTGTAATAGTTCTCAGATTCTGTTTTCTGAATTAGGACGGTTACATAAAGATTGAAAAAAACAACTGGACAGTGATAATAAGGTAAAAAAGTAAATGGACACTGACTGACATACAGATTAAAAATAAATACATACATACACACGCCGTTTCCTTATAGAGTAGGTAAAACTTTCTCACTACCTCCATTGTTATTTTATTACCTTTCTTAGCCCCCTCCCCTAACCTCCCGCCCGCTCATTCTAATGCACCTTACACCCTGAAAATATATCCTATTTAGTCCCTGATACTAGGGTTGGGTGTTTGATGTTGTTGCCGTAGGTAGGTTAAGTTAAATTTGTAGGTTGTGTCTTTGGTGAGATGGAAGGAGACTTGAGCTTAGGTGCTCCGTAAAGTTGGCAGCACCCAAACGAAAACAATGGCGGCATAAGTTATGCGAATAGCATATATATATATATATATAGCACAGTATTAGTATCCCTTTGGGCTATACGCTTATGTATTGATTACGCTAATGATTTTAGGGATTTTTAAAAGAGAAAGTGTACCCGCATTTGTATGGAGGGAGTGTGGAAAACCATACTGGAAGAAATCACCCTCGGTACACCCGACCGAGATTCGAACCTTGATCTCCCCCTTCACTGGCAGTCTAGTCTACCATGAGAGTAGTGCGTTAGAGCACGTGGTCACAGAAGTGGGTAGTAACGTATTATTGGGGTACAAATCCATTATTAAATATTGGTACAAGTTTACGAATTTGTGCCGTTATGGGTATTGCCAACTTGGCGAACCTATAGCCTTTTTTTTCTATTTTGACAAAATAAATAATGTTGTTTCATTGGATAAATTTTAGTTTAATTTTCTACGCATAGTAATGTCAACAGTTTGTTGAATAATTTGTGTCATATACATATTAATATTTGATGTGAAACTTTTAAAAGGAAGAGAAAATGTTCCCAATAAATTCTTTGATCACAATTCAAGAAATGTTGTGATTACGATTTATATTAAAAAAAACTAAACTAAACCAATCTACTGAAAAAATATTTAATTATTTTATAAAAAAAGATTTAATAAAAATAAAATATGCAAAAATATTGACCTTAACCCAGATACCCTACCATCCAACCCCAATCTATGGAGTTAAGTCGCTTTCACCCCCAGTTTATGTTGTCAAGAATGAGGGTGTTGATCCTATTGTGTGTGTTGTTTTTTTCTCCTGGCGTTGAAGGGGAAAATAAGGGATAACTTATACTCACACACACACGCACAAACACACACACAAACACGCACACACACACACAAACACACACACACAAGTGGATCAGTGTGACCAACATAAGTCACAATTAATTCAGTCTGCTGTGGTTATATGCATGTCCCTTTATCTCATCTATAGTCGGAGTCTGGCTAGAAAGTACATTTGGAAAATACCAATTTATTATTATTTATTTTTTGCTGTCAAAATTAAGATTTTTTTCCCCCTAATTTGTTAATATTAATTTTCCATGAATTGATAGTTTCTATCAAAATTGACAGCATGACTTGACGTATGAATACGTGAAAAATGTTTTAGTAACTGTAAATAAATGGTTCTTATTAACATAATCCTACTATATACAAGTTCTACTTGAAAATGAGTCATTCAAGAATTTAGGGTGGAAACCTACTAAGGATATAGCTTGAATAATAATAATAATAATAATAATAATAATAATAAAAATAAATAAGGGTGGGTGTAACTTGGAAGAGAGGGAAGGGGAAGATAGATAGGGGGGGGAGATGAATGACGATAGAATGTGGGCTTTTGAAGTGTGCTATGGAAAGAAAGAGGAAAAAGTAAGTTATGAATAATGAGCAAAGGATACAATTATGTTGACGTAAACAAAAAGAGCGTCCGCGCCCTCCCTGTTGGACTATTTTTTGTTGAAAGAATGTTCACATCTTGTTATTTAGGGAGGTTGTTAATTTGGATTTAAGAATAAAAGTAAGAACTTAGGAAGTGGAGCCTATTAGAAAATACAAACGTATCTTTTTGCTGTCAACATTAAAACTATTTTAACAATATTATTAGTGTTATTTTATAGGTAGGCCTATTGATAATATCTATCATTTCAGATCACATGACTCGACGTATGAATACGTAAGTATAGTTCTAGTACCGTTTTTAGCTGTCAGATAAGACTCTTCCTATCAAAATTGGAGTTTCTTATTGTTGTGTTAATGATGATATATAGGCTATAGAGGATAGAGAAAAGTAAGGTTGTTGATAGGTGGCGTGCACACGCATTAGAGTGGATAGAGGAAGGAAAAGGGTCATCCATAAACAAAGTAACCACATTGAGAAAAGGGGTAGGTGGTGTTTTAATGTCTACATGGTTTTACGTGGGGGGAGCTCTAATGTCTGTATGGTGTTACATGGGGAGCTCTAATATCTACATGGTGTTACATGGGGGAGCTCAAGTGTCTGCATGGTGTTACATGGGGGAGCTCTAATATCTACATGGTGTTACATGAGGGGAGCTCTAATGTCTACATGGTGTTACATGGGAGCTCTAATGTCTACATAGTGTTACATGGGGAGCTCTAATGTCTACATGGTGTTACATGGAGGGAGCTCTAATATCTACATGGTGTTACATGGGTGATGGGGGGGGGGGGAGGTCAAAAAACTTAATAAAAAGGCGTTACGTGGTTTGTGGATGACCCCAAAACCACACTTAGACTCATAGATCACGTGTAGAAAATCACCTCCACCTTCCACTGCACTCTACCGAGATTTCAACCTTTAAACCTCGGTCCATGGCAAATCAGACTAGAAGAGCTAGACTCTTAATCTGCATGTCCACCGATGCGGGTGGACTTGATGTTACTTTGTTTTTACAAGTGCTAGCAAAATAGGCGATATAATTATCCATCGGGTAGGCCTAAACATAATTTAACCTTACATTAAAGCATATTATATTTATTCGAACGACCACAATTCAAAATCAAATTTGTACCCAATTTTTTTTAGAGCCTTTAATTATATACAATACATACTTTCTTAAACATCTATTAAAGCCATTATTATTTCTTTCTTCCAAACCCCCGATGGTTTTAACCATGCCTTCATATATTACATCTATAATTCATTCACAAGTTGCGCTATATATAGATTTTTTTTCCTCTCCCACAAAGCACCCCGCTTCAACCCCTCCCCCCCTCAACCCTTTTCTACTTCCCGCCTTCCAATCTTCGTATTGTTGGTATCGCTGATCATTATAGCCAACACAAACAGTCTAGAAGAGAAAATAAAAATAATCACTGTGTGTGTGAAGTTCCCGCGCATTCCAACGTGAATCAAAGTGGTTATTCTTGACTGGGCTCCTGATTGGCTGTCTGGGATATAACGAGGACCAATCCAGAGTGGGAGGAAAGTGGGAGAAAGACCTTGTCTAAGTTTTTTTTTCAATTTTTTTTTTTTCATATATAAAAATTCAATGTCAAGGTCTCATCCTTCATTGATGGGGGGTAGATCCTGTAAGTAGAAACGTGATATAATCGTTTCGCGCTAACTTTGCCCCCCCACCCCTCCCTTTTTTTTTTACAGAAAAGTACTATGCACCGCACATACTTCCTCGATCTTCTATCTAAATTATACTTATAGCTTTTAAGGTGAGAGTGTAGGGACTGCGAGTTAAGGTCACTGGTTTTGCATATTTTATAGCAAAACTTTTTTTTTGGTCAAAAAAAAAATAAATATATTGCTCTATTTTTTACATTAGAAACATAAGAGTTTAATTTTCTCCACACGGTAATATCAACAGTTGTTGAATATCTTGCAAGGGTGATCATGGAATTTAATGACAACTTTTTATATTCATTTAAAAGGTTTCTCATCTAATGCCGCCATGCTTATTACAGATATTCAACAACTGTTGATATCACCGCGTGAAGAAAATTAAACTCTTATGTTTCTACTGGAAAAAAAATAGGAACAATAAAGTACTTGATTTATTTTGACAAAAAAAAAGGCTTCGATATATAAACGGGAAAAACACTGCTCTTTTCTCGCGATCTTTACACGCCCATCTTAATATATATGAAACGAAATAATTTACATTGTTACAGAAACATATTATTGGTTCTGTGGCATTTTATACTCCCTATTTCCTAAAGTTATATTTAAAAATAATGACTGTATTTGAATTTAACTTGGAAAATATTGGTTTTATAGAATATTCATGAAAAATCACAGTTACCGTGAATAGACTATGTAATGTTGGGTGGATGAGCCGACTTGAGAGCCGTTTTCCGATTACATATTCTTCGATACTTAGTTTTCAAAGAGAAAGAGAGAGAATATATATATGAAGGAGGGGGAGGAGGGAGAAACGCAGCTCACAGATTTCATCGGCACACGAATAACAAACTTAACTTAACCTAGGACATAAACCTAGTTCTAATACACGCAGCCCTACCGTCTATAAGAGAATTTACATAAAAAGGAATTTTTAAAAACCACAAACAAATTCTTTTTAAACTCAACTTCGATAACATTTGATTATATACAGGGTGTATCATAAAATATGGGACTTACTTTAGCGGTGTACAGGAAACACATATTAACCTGTGCCCCATTTGACCTTTATTTCCGAGTTCTAGTCTTGTTTGCACTCCATTATAGGAAGTTCAAAATGTCCACCTTCGGCCTAAATGCAAGTCTACAGGCTAGAATGACGCACTCTTTCAAAAATACCGGGTGTTTGTAATAACCGGGAATAACCAATATAACAGGTCAAGAGACATCGAATATGGTGTACAAACAGTTTAGTGGAATCACTTGGATGTAGTTCTAAAACAAGGTCAAATAGGACACGTGTTTATATGAACTATTTTCTTGGTTTTTGTATAGCCTCTTTATGTCTGAAGGGGGTTAAGTTCACCCTGTATATTTATATTTTAGCGCCGCGTCTTACTAAGCTATACATTTAGGCAGCACGCAATTGTTTAAAAACACTATAAACTTGTTAATCCGAACTAATTGGGACCGAAGCTTGTTTGAATTAGCGAAAATTTTGATTAAGCAGAAGAATAAAGGGATACGGTATTTTAAAGATTTTTAAATTACATTTGGGTGAAACCCGGCGGTTAGGGGTAAGGTGTCGGACTTCTCTGCTGGGGTCTGGGGTTCAATCCTCGGTCCCGGCACAGATTTATCAGATTACCAAACCCTTCCTTCACCTCTGACAAGGACATCTTGTGAATGTGGGAATGTCAGGCCCACCGTGGTTCGGATTCCACGTTAAACTGTAGGTCCTTCATTTCATCTCACAATCACCCTACCATTACACATTAGCGTAAGTGCGTATAACCCGAACGGGTAGTAAGACGCGGTGCTAATTAATAATAATAATAAAATAATTACATTTGAATGAGATTAATAATCAAATTTTTATGTATTTTATTGCTGTATGAAACGTAATATAATTTCTGTAATATTTTGGGCTAACGGTTTTTTAAATAGATTTTTTTCCAAAACTGTTTTCCACTCTCTCTCTCTCTCCACCAAATGCAGGTTCACTTCCTCTATATTCAACATTCCCAATTCCTAACCCATTAGAGTAATTAGCACCTAAGCGTATACTCCGAACGGGTAGTGAGACGCGGTGATAGTATTATTATTATTGTAATTATTTTAAGTTACAGGAAAACACATTATGTTGACTACATCATGTAAATATTAAACATATATTATCAGACATAACTTTTTCTTACGATTCTCTTTTAACTTTTGAACTTTTTAACCAATAGACCTAAAATATATTTCATTTTACTTAATTTTTTCCCTCGTTTTTCGAAGAGTGTGTATGGTTATCAGGAATTTCGAACTAACATGGGTTTGGTCTAACGAGGTTTTACTATAATTAATTGCTACGCTGATGTGTTAAGAATAAAGAGACTGTATTCAGAGAAACTGTACTTGCATTAGCGTAAAGGACAGTGGAAAAACCATTTAGGAAATTACATACACACACAACACGACCCGATCTTCATGTCATCGGCAGTTAGTCTACTGAGAGATCGACGTCATTTGCTCAGTCCATTTGGCCACCAAAGTGGGTATTACTATTTTATTAGTGCAATTTTATAGGTATTTAAATTAACTTTCAAAGTTGTTTGACACAAATCACACGAATCCACGTTTTAATGTGTGAGAATAGATTTACTAACTTTTCTACCTATTATATTGGTTCTTCCTATGAAAATTGGACCTGAAGATATTTCACCTGTATATAAATAGTACAAATATATTCGCCAGAATAACCCGGAATCGAACCTGTCCCTTTGACAATTAAATTACGAGAACGAGCGCTTGTGATTACCGTTAATATTTTAAGGTTGATATAGAGACGGTCTTTACCTTATTCTGGAACTCTTATTAAAGGGCTTTTGACCGTTATGAAATATGTCACTTTTATTAATTTTATTTAGATATACATGTCAAAATTTGTGGTCGTTGACACTTGTATTCAATATACTGTACTGACTAGTAGAACATGTGAAAATATTTGTACATTGAAGTCCCAAGTTTTAAGCAACTAGGAATTATATGTATGTATCCTGTTGTAATTTGATAATCTTTATAGCACGTTTTTACTAGAGAATTTAAAATAAGGTACCTGGATCTAATAGGGTGGTTGCTCTACCTGGATCTACCAGGGTGGTTGCTCTACCTGGATCTACCAGGGTGGTTGCTCTACCTGGATCTACCAGGGTCGTTGCTCTACCTGGATCTACCAGGGTGGTTGCTCTACTGACTGCCAGGGTTGCTCTCTGATCTACCATGTGTTGCTCAGTCTACCATGTATTGCTCTACCTGGATCTAATAGGGGGTTGCTCTACCTGGATTACCAGGGTGGTTGCTCTACCTGGATCTACCAGGGTCGTTGCTCTACCTGGATCTACCAGGGTGGTTGCTCTACCTGGATCTGCCAGGGTGGTTGCTCTACCTGGATCTACCATGTAGTTGCTCTACCTGGATCTGCAGGGTGGTTGCTCTACCTGGATCTACCATGTGGTTGCTCTACCTGGATCTACCAGGGGTTTCGTTTTGAGCTCTACCTGGATCTACCAGGGTGGTTGCTCTACCTGGATCTACCATGGTACGTTGCTCTACCTGGATCTACCAGGGTGGTTGCTCTACCTGGATCTACCAGGGTCGTTGCTACTGACTACCTGGTTTTACCAGGATCTACGTTTGCTCTACCTGGATCTACCAGGTGGTTGCTCTACCTGGATCTACCATTGTAGTTGCTCTACCTGGATCTACAGGGCGGTTGCTCTACCTGGGTTAATGCTGTACCCAGTTCCGTCTGGTGTATTGTTGCACCATGCTCAAGTTGGATAATTGCTGTGCCAGGTTTTAATGGGTGATCTTTGTACCTGATATACTATTTATAAAATCAATTAGTGTTGTCACTATTAACTAACCCCCTTCATGGCACATTGCACCTTTAACAGATTTGGTTCGAATCCCTTATGGAGGTTGTCAAGCGGCCGTAAACAAGTTCGAAAGTCAAGACAGTAAAATGATCCAATTACTGATTATGGCCGGAATCTTTTCCTGCCAAGAATTGTTTGGAACCCACCTTAAGAAGGGCGGTTCGGTCGGCCACCCATCAGGGGGCCCCCCCGCTTCGTCTCTTGAAGACTTCGCCCCCTTCTCTTCTCTCTTGGAATACTAGGTTCTGGGTGGACCCACCAGACGGAGCTGAGAACGCTTACATAACACCTCCACAGGAAACAAAGAATTCGGAAAGCCGTCGTCTACATTCAAAGATTTTAGGGCATATCTTTTTTTCCCCTCTCCTTAAGGACTTTTTCCTTGGTACTATTTTAGGGTTGAAAAAACCTCAAGAAAACTCAGGAATTCTATTTTGTATCTAGGGAAAAAATCGGGAGAAATACAGGGAATTCACCAGCTTCGGTGGCCGCATGGTCCAGGGTACCCTTGTAATAGACTAGACTGCCTATGACAGAGAGATCGAGGTTCGAATCCCGGTTGAATGCACTAAGCCTACCATTACAACCATTGAGTCGTCCTGGTTATTCTCGTATTCACGCCAAAGTCGGTTCCTTAATATATATATATTTGCGATGGGGAGGGGGAGGGAGGAGTTCTTTCTTCAGCAGTTCATGGTAAGTAAGGTCCATCCGCAGGAAAGGGCTAGGATTTGTTTGGAAAAAAATTATTCCCTCTTGAAGCAATGTAAAGATTAAAAAAATACCGCGTAATTGGGGTTGTGGGTGCCATGAATTTGATAAAAACTCCAATGAGCCACGAACTTATATATTGAAAAGGGATACAAAAATACATTATTAATACTTTCGGGAGGGGGTTTAACCCCCAAAACACTCTATATTCGGTGCGTCCATGCTCAATTTTTATGCGAAGGTTCTTTTATAAAATAAAAACTTTTCTTTTTTTTGCTGTCAACATTGATAACATTTTACTATATCATTATTGTTATTTTCTAAGTATTGGTAATCCAAAGTGAAAGCTGAATATCAAATGGTTGACGTCAGATCTAGTACAGTAGCCCCATGGCTTCTTTAGTGCTGACTGACAGCTCACACAGCTTACAGCTCACTTCTGACAGTCAACATTTAGGTATATACCTAAATGTTGACTGTCAGAAGTGGCAGCTGCTAAACACATGTTTTTGCAGATCATATGGTTCGGCATAGGGATACATATTTGGTTCTTAACTTTTCAAAGCAGCTTTAGCTGTCAGTCAGCACCAAAGAAGTCACGGGGCTACTGTAGATCTACTAACTTCTATAACTATCAGATATGAAAATTGAGCTTTGGTTAGACTGTTTTAACTGTTTAAAATGTTACCATTACGTCTCACTGGTAACTCACTACCTCTCCGTGCTACACGAATATACATACAGGCACAATTATTCAGACCCGCCTCAGTGGCGTAGTTAGTTAACGCGGTAGTTACGTGTTGAGCTAGACTGCCAAGGACGGGGAGATCGAGGTTCAAATTTCGCTTCGTGAATTGTGGCGTTTTCCCCCCTAAATAGTTTTTCCACTCTCCATACAAGCAAATGTGGGTTCACTTCCTCTAAATTCAAACCTTCTCAATTCCTAACCCATTAGTGTAATTAGGACTTGAGCGTATAACCCGAACGGGTAGTAAGACGCGGTGCTAATAATAACTTGGGGTCGGTGACGCCAAAGTTGGCGCTTTATGCACCTGGGGGAGTAGTAGGCAACACATTCATCACGCCACGCAAACCAACACAGGGATCCCCCACCACTCCCTTCCTTGAAACACACGATGGGTGGTGACTTATGGGTGGGTACCTGTTGTCGGGTAATTCACTGCCTGCTGCTAGTTATAATTCACATCACAATACACTTGCTATGTGCTTGAAGATTGATGTGCCGCATACAGCGACAACCTTGACGTCTCGTAGCGTCGCCATTTGGCGTCGCTGACCCCAAGTTCATTGCGTGTATATATATTTGTCCTCTCCCCTCCTGCAATCTTTATAACTTTTTGCCTCGAGTTATGAATATCCTCGTATATTATACCGACATTTAAACCGCGGTTGCATTAAACTTTTTTTTTTAAGAATCTCAAAAAATAAGCGATGGGGGAGGCGTGGTGAATTTGGCTATTTACCGAGGGGGGCGTCAGCTAAAAAAGGTTGGGAACCCCTGGTTTGGATAAAGGAGCGAGTAAGTGTGTGCGGTGCAGCGTAACATTTATTTTGTTTGTTTGTTTGTTTGTGAAAATAAAAATCTGTATCCAGCCAGCACTCCTCTCAGTACTTCACTTGATAACACCCTGAAGATTTGGAAGAAGCTCACGCCGCCTGTTTTTTTTTTTATTAAATCATAGTTCGAGTTAAGATAAGTCCGTCAAGGACGACTACGCCCCCCGGGCAAGAAGTAGCCCTAGGGAGATTAAAAAAAAAGTGAGTGCTAAACACATTCCTTTCTTTGTTGGGAATATTATACTCGCGCATGTGATGGAAACAACACCTGGGACTGTTGTGGCTTATTATATTTAATTTCATCGGCTAAAAATCGGCGACTGTCACAGTCCTATACATTTGTTAGCACGAACGTTCGCTTAGGCAAAAAAATAGATACAAGTTTTGCCGAACTTCTCAACTCGATCCGGGGAATAAGGGCGCGTCCCTTGTTTATTGATTGGTTGTGTGAGGTAGGGTGACGATCCCGGCAACGTGAGTCGTGGTGGGAGGTTTATTATTATTATTATTATTATTATTATTATTATTATTATTAGCACCGCGTCTTACTACCCGTTCGGTTTATACGCACTTACGCTAATGTGTAATGGTAGGGTGATTTTGAGATGAAATGAAGGACCTACAGTTTAACGTGGAATCCGAACCACGGTAGTGGCCTGGCATTCCACACATTCACAAGATGTCTTGTCAGAGGTGTAGGAAGGGTTTGGAAATAAGATAAATCTGTGCCGGGACCGAGGATTGAACCCCGGCCGCCAGCACAGAAGTCTGACACCTTTCATGGTGGGAGGTAGGATGACGGTGGACAGAGAGAGGATTAACACAATATTGCTCCTTTGTAACATAAGACAATTATTTATTAGCTCTTTCAAACATGTGGCACATTCGGGCTGGGTAGCCAATCTTCGACTCTCTAAGCGAGGAATCACCGCATTATATACCATCCACTGCTTTCTGGCCTTGTTCAATGGGAGAAAAGGGTGCTTTCCATTGGCACGTGAGAGACAGTGGCCGCCAAGTGAACCAATGTAAAGAAGAGCTCTCAGACGCAGAAAAGAAAATTCTACCAACCCCGATCTCACTCCCGGACTTGACCTAAAATAGACCCTCATAGTCTAGCCACAATCGCCATCATACCTTAAACACACCTTCACCCATCCCAAGAAAAAAATAAATCCTTCCATTGCCGAGACCCAGTGCTAACACTCACAATCACCATTTCTCATCTCACAGTGTAATATGTATTAATACTCCTGTAATTTCTTACAGCTTCATTTCATTGGTTTCACTTCATAAGGTATATCATTTCATTGACGAGGTTAAAAGAGTCACGATAGTGACTCTGTACCCAAACGATAAATCAACCCTTTCTCAGATGAACTAGCAGACGCATATTAGAATGCTCTGATGCACCTTCGAGAGGAGCACGAGAGCAAATTTAAACACGTAACGATCAATTGGTCACACCGCGTGGTTTCGGATACCAAAACAAACGGCTCAGAGAACATGAAGTGTGGAGCGACCCAGGCAGTAGAGCGGGTGCGGAGGAGAGACTCAAGGGCCGAACACAGAGGCACAACAAGTGGTCTACCCTAAAAGTTTACCTTGCATGGTTCCAATATGGTGCAGCTCAGTTATAAAATAGGCTAAATGGAGTAATGTAAACAATTATAATGGTTGTAGGGGTGACAAGACAAGAATTTCCACGTAATGAACGTGGAGTCAGTGACGCCAAATGATGGCGCTAAGAGACTTCAAAGTTGGCGCTGTATACACCTGGCGGGTAGGCAACCTATCATTATAGTTGAGTGTCGTGTAAATTATGACCTCACAACTGGTGCTTGTAAGGAATGGATGATTCTTTCAAATACATGGTTCTCGGCCGATATTAAGAGCGCAGAGGCACCTCGACTGAGGAAATGGATTCACTTCTTATTGGCGAGGATGGCGTCTCTCTTCGTACAGCTGATCTGCTGCAAGTGAGTTGCCTCAGATTGTGCCTGTACACGTCATCTCAAGGGACCTGTAATGTTCTTCCATTCTGATAGACAACAATGCGATGTTGCTCTGCTACACAAGCTTGCATCGTGTTTGTCAGGGGATGTGTGTGTCGGTTCGTGAGGCGTGCAGTGTGAGCTGCCTACCCTTCCAGGTGCGTACAGCGCCAGCTTTTGACGTCTCGTAGCGCCGCCATTTGGCCGACTTATGAAGTTCATTATGTGGAAATACTTATCTTGTCACTCCCTACAACATGTATATATATGAATAGCTCTGTATATGTGTATAGCCTGGACGGGTAGTAAGATGCAGAGAGGGAAAAAAAATCTTTCCTGACGTAGTTAATTAATGTTCGCCTTCATTTTTTTTAAAATTGGCCAACCTCTTTTCGTTTTAAATTATATGAAACACAATTCGTTATTTCATTTTAATTAATACAATTTTTTTTAATGGGAACAATAAAAAGCCACACCTCCATTTTGATTCCGTCCATTGTGCACCTGTCAAAAATCACCATCTTCCTCATCTTCTCACCCCTCAAAGAGTTCCGCGATCGATCTTTCGCGCGTGCGCTATCCTTGCCCTCCCTCCTTATTCCTTTACACTCCTCCCCCCCCTCCCTTTTACCTGCTTTTACAATCCGCCGCCCACATACACAAACAGTCGTGGGTTCGATACCCTTGCCGACTGGCCGACGTCCGGTGGAAATAGCTCGTGTTATTTCGATCATAAATCACGTTCAACTCGGTTAATATGGTTAAGAGAGAGAGGGTAAACTCATTCGAGTTTTCTATTTATGTACACCTGTGGATACAAAATATAGGAACACATTCATGCCATTTACTTTTTTATTTTACTGTCATGTTTTAGTATACATTCGGGTTATAAGTTAATTACGATAGTGAGATAGGTAGAATTTTAGAGGAAATTTACTTGCATTTGCGTGGAGATAGAATTGGAAACCGTTCAAAAATAAACCTCACTACACCCGACTGGGACACGAACCCCGACCTCCCTCTCGTCGGAAAAACATAACTGACATACAGACCCTACAAACCTTCCGTTGTGTAAAATACGAAATAATCCGCTGTTCCGTTAAGTAGTCAATCCCTAGTATGACTGGTTTAACTAGGCCCTTTACTACAAGGCACCTAGCCTTAGTGTTCTTTCCCCGCAACATTATTGATATCAACATTTGAAAACGTATCGGCGGGCTCTTCCTGCTTGTTACCCCCCAGATTTTCATCATTGGTACTGGAAAAATGGTAATGGGCCTTCCTGTCGCCTTCAACAGCTCCGCGGCCTCCTCGGAGATATAACTAATTTCTGCCCCCGAATCGAGTCGGCACTTAAGTGCTATTCCTTCCACCTCCAGTGTTATCTCGGGGCAAGGTGAAATCTAAGGTAGCCACTCAACTCATCTTCCTCTAAGAGCGCCTCTCTCAAGTCCATACCAAGGGTACCACAACCTTCCGTTCCTTCCATTATATATCCCAGTTCTTGCAGAACCTGCTTCCCCGCTGGGTTGTCCAAGTCACAGGCCTTCAGTTTTTCCCCTCCTTCACAATGGCGTTAATGTCAAAATGTGGGGGGTTTTGGTCCCGTAGGGGTATATAGTCATTTCCCCCCGATAGGGTTTCCTCTGGGGTAGGATGGGTTGTTGGGGTTGCTGAGGTTAAAACGTGGGGTTTCCCTTAAAGATCCTCCAACAGAAACTTGCCCCTCCCCTCTTCCATAGGGTTTTTCCCGATTACTATGGGGTCTCCACTCCCCCGCTCTCACGTGAGGTGGTCTATTGTTAAGGGGGCCTCTATCCGGGTGACTCTGGTGACTCTGACCATTCCCTGACCTATTGGGTGTTTCTCTATAACCTCGCTCCCTTCTCCAATTATCACCTGGGAGGGGGGGGTTGCTCAACCTGCCTATCCCCGTTCGCGAATCCCTGGGGCAGTGACCTAGGCGCTGCATTACGGTCCCGTCTCCGGTCAGCCTCCAAAGCGTCAATTCTGAGCAAGCCTGCTCTAAACTCCTCTAAGGTTCCATAGCTAGCACCTATCAGCATTTCTCGGAGCCTGAGGGGCAACTGTTGAGTCACCATATAAATGAGCTCTGATTCCGTTATAGGTGACTCAAAATCCCGGCTCTTCGAGTAAATGTCGGCAAGGTATTTCTCCAAAGTACCTGTATATTCTGTGTAACGGGACGCATGGAGCTTAGCTCACATTTGACCCTGTATCTCGGCCGACCAAAACATTGCAAAGAACTTGGCCTTAAAATCACTCCAGCTTGTTATACCATCTTTATTGACTGTCCACCATGGTGCTGCGTTCCCCACAAGTGAGTTAGTTACCTGCATGCCTGCAGATAAGTGATGACCTTCAAATAGCTCTTCGAGGTCAAAAGGTGTCTCACAGGTCCTCGGTGACTCTGCCGTTGGAACTTGGGCAATTGGCTTTCGAGCGCCCGCTCGTCCAACAATGTCACCAGCGCTGGGCTGACTAGTTCAGGACAGCTAAGGCTGAAAGGTACGGCCCGAGTCGCAATACTCTGTACCTGTCCTTGCATAGCCTTTATTGCCTCTGCCGTATCGCTGACACGCACCTCCAAATTAGCTTGGGCTTGGAACAAGTCTCTATGATCGCTCTGCAGTGTCGCAACTACTTCGTTTACACCATGTAAGCTTTCCCTCTGGGTCTCCCTCACTGCTCTGATCTCTCCGTTTATGGACTGTAATTCTTCCTCAATATGGACATCCTGTTGTTCGATCCGGAGTTTGACCGATCTTTGGTTTGACTCCAAAGCAGCAGTCATAGTGGCTTGGTATATCTCCATTTCCTGCTTGACCTGTGATGAACCCCGGGTGAGTGTCCTGTGGGAGGACTCCATTCTCCCCTTGAAGTCTTCCCTCATCTTCCCCAACTCAGTGGTGAACTCCACCCTTAAGGAGGGAGTCAGATCACATATGTAAGTTCGTATGTCATCACCGGTCTGTTGTTGGTTAGCAGCAAGCTGTTTTTGGCTGTTTGTTAATTATTGTAATGAAGAAATTATCTCGGCTAGTATGTTGGCAGTAGGTCCCGTCACGTTCTGTGTTGTGGTTGTTAAAACGGTAGTCGGTCATGGAGTGGTTTTGCTCTGAGTAAACAGTCCCTGCTCCGTCGGCTCACTCTCTGTCTCATTGAAAGCATCGGGTACTCGAACCACCTGTTGACAATCCCCATAGTCTAACAATGCCGTTTGTTCTGGAGTTTGAGCCATGGTTGAATCCCTTGGTTTGTCCACGCTCCTCAAAAAATATCTGCTACCTTTGCTCATTCCAAAATGACCCACAATCATAAACAACCACAATCCGTCCACATACATACGAAAAACCCCACGTTTAGCCCCACTTTAATATTTTTATGAAAAAATGTATTTATATAAATTGCAATTTTCTGTGTCTTCTGAATCTTGTTTACATAACAACAGTTAATGTCAAGATGTATAAAAATTGTGCTATTTGTTGGGCGCCACTTCTAGGATCTAGGAGAAAAAAAATATTAATAATAAAAAAACATTACCTCGGCTAATTCAGACGGTGGCACGACGACTCTCAATACTCGAGACCACTGGGGAATACTTAAAATAAAACATGAGCAATTTAAATAAAAATAGATTGTTGAAATATAATGTAATTTAAACTACAATAAAAATAAATGTATAAAATAACAATTATTGGAACTTTTGTGGGTTTATTGTTGTTTCCCTTTTTACCACATCCCAATCCTACCTATGGAATTCCGGATAGCTATAATTCTAATTTGACAAAATAAAATAGTATTGTTGAGACAAAAAGAAGAGAAAAAAATCAATACAATTATTATTTAGACATAAAATAAAATATTAATTAATTCTCTGAATTAGATATTCTTTCTGAAAGTTCTTACAGGAATTCTGATATTTGATAAAATAAAATAAAATAAAATACGAGTTTAAAGTTGAAGAGTTGGCTTGACCTCTCCCATGAATTAGTCCATTCTGAAACAACACCAACTTCAGACATTTGTTTCACTTTATTAATGTTAACTCGTTCACAATTCTTGAAAAAATAAACAGTCTCATATACACTTAGCTTTCCATTTACTACTCACACTTTACTTTACAACCATTACCTCACTTTAAAAATAAATTAAATTAAGAGCTCCACAGATTCAGCTCCATGTTAGACCAACACCGAGGAAGAAGACCCAGTCTCTTACAGAAAGTCTTCCAAAATCAAATTTAAAAATGTTCTTTTCTTTATTTCCAAGTCCAAAGAGAAAACTAATATATTAAACCAAAAGATAAAATGTTGGCTATGGACTAGGGATAAAAATCAATTACACTGTAGATTTAAGATAAAGATTGAACTGTATGATAATGAATATGAACAATGTTTTCTTAAAGAATTAAATTTTTATTTATATCTGTCAGAATTGAAAAGCGCGCTAGTTTGGAGTTATTTACATCTTGCCTTGTTTCCTTTTATCTTCTTTTACAATCATGAGACCCACCACTCACTTGTTTGACAGATCTGCTCATTCGTTGAAATCAATCATGGCCGACATTAAAAATAAATAACTGAAAAGTCAACAAACTTCTTAGAAGGATAATTAATATGTTTAATAAAAGGTAAGTGTTCTTCCTTAAGTCAAAATTCCTTATTTAAATTATTAAAACAATGTTATACGTTTTTCCTTCTGTCCTTTTACTTTATTGAATTGATGTAAATAGTATTATATGCCAGGCAGCATTTCAGCCGCCGAACTTTGAAGTAATTAATTTCAAACGAAAATAAATTGGAAACTATTCACAAAAATTAGAAAAATATAGAGAAATACATGGTAGGGTGGCAAATAACGTCACAATACAGACCGCAGGTCCATCAGAGTGGATTTAATTTTATTACGACTTAGATTTTTTTTAAATGTACATAGGCCTATTCTCTGAACAGATTGATGGAGGAATATTCTAAATGAAATTTAACACAAACACTACTATCTAATCTTACACTGTTAATTTACCATACAATTTTGGTACCTGATTTGGAGTATACAAGAAGAAAACACGGTAGCTACATAAAAAATGAACCATTGTTTATAGTCTCTGAGCCCCATATGGCAACTCCTAAGAAAACCTAACCTAACTTAACCCCACCTAACCTAACCTTACTTATCCTAGCCCCACCTTACCCAACACCAGCTAACCCAACCCTACCTAACCTAACCGCACCTAACCTAATTATTGTAAAGATTAATGGGGTTGTTTACAATACGTGTTTGTCACGTTATGTAGTTGTTTTTCCCACGTGTGCTTTTGATACAAGGTCTAGGTTTGCTTTTGATACAAGGTCTAGGTTTGCTTTTGATACAAGGTCTAGGTTTGCTTTTGATACAAGGTCTAGGTTTGCTTTTGATACAAGGTCTAGGTTTGCTTTTGATACAAGGTCTAGGTTTGCTTTTGATACACGGTCTAGGTGCGATTTTGATACAAGGTCTAAGTGTACTTTTGATACAAAATCTAGTTGTGCTTTTGAAACAGGGTCTAGTTGCGCTTTTGATACAAGGCCTAGGTTTGCTTTTGATAAGTCTATGTGCGCTTTTGATACAAGGTCTAGGTTTGCTTTTGATAAGTCTATGTGCGCTTTTGATACAAGGTCTAAGTGTACTTTTGATACAAAATCTAGTTGTGCTTTTGAAACAGGGTCTAGTTGCGCTTTTGATACAAGGCCTAGGTTTGCTTTTGATACAAGGTCTAGGTTTGCTTTTGATATAACCTCTAGGTTGGCTTTTGATATAACGTCTAGGTGTGCTTTTGAAACATGGTCTAGGTTTGCTTTTGATACTGTGACGCCAACAACAAGGACGGAAGCGTGTGTAAAGAACAACCATGAGATCACAAGAGAAAACAGTTTTATTTAAATTTGGTTAATTACAAAGGTAGTGTAGATACATAGTATAGTTCAAAAAGAAAGGCTTAGAGAGCCTACGATTAGTCTGGCAAAAACTTTGACTTTAGCCATCATAAATATACATAATGTTTACTGCCCTCACAGGGGAAATTATTGGAGTGAAAATTCTAACATATAAATTTAAACTGACCGCCGAAAGGCGCATATAGCTCCAAAAACCAAGATGGCTGACATTTAGTTATGAATACACAAGGTAGCAACTGACGTTAAACAAAATATATAAAATAGAGAACCCATAAAATTAACTTTTGATACCTAAAAATATATATGATATAGTGGTTAAATATCTTACAAATAGACCCCAACAATAGCCGTTAAATCCTAATCCTGAGTAACAACGCATAATCTAATAATACAATATAGAATAACATTCATAGAATGGGTTTCGTAAACCGCCGTTACACCCATACATCTTAGCATGAAAACCTCATCAGAAACAAATTAAAATATAATAAACTTCGTGGCTAAAGCGAGCATTGTATATTCTCTAATACCCTCTGAAACCCAAGAAAATATCATAGCAACCGCATAGTTACGCTAAGTTTATGATAAGGTAGCGCCACTAGTACAAAAAGGAGTACCGAAGTCAAAGAATTCCCTTTGAAAACTAACATAATAAACTCGCCGTTCACCGGCGTTAAACCCCATTTAGAAAATCCATCCATGGATCACAATAACATTAAAAAAGGTCCAAACGGTAATTTTGAATAAGTATCCCCATATTTAAACCAAAACTGAATTTTGATGAATATTCCCAAACATTAGTTTTATACCGGCGCCCTCACCTTGTGTAAGCCAGTGGTACAATGAGTGCTGCTCTAAACAACACCAGCTATTTTATAGTACAAACAGTCCACACATGTTCTCAGAAGAGGGGAGGAAAGGAGGGAGAAGATTAGCGCTCTGGAAGCGTAGCGGACAGTCCAGTAATTACTCGAAGACCGGAGAACATTCGTGAAGCGGAAACGGAAATTGGCTTAGTCAAGTTGAGTTCTAGTTTGTTGTGGGCCGGGCCTGTATGACGAGTGAGGCGCCGACCAGCGTCTCGTTTCAGTCTAAGTCGTTGAAACCACGGGAGAGGTTGTTTTGGTGCGTGAGTTAGCGTCCCATCTGACGGAGAGAAGCCATGCCAGCATTGGTGAGTGTTGAAACTCCATATTACAGGGTGGTAGGCGTTAGATGTTTGTTGTTGTTTGGAACATCGTTACAATACTAAGTCTAGGTTTTCTTTTGATACAAGGTCTAGGTGTGCTTTTGATACAAGGTCTAGGTTTGCTTTTGATACAAGGTATAAGTTTGCTTTTGATACAAGGTCTAGGTGTGCTTTTGATACAAGGTCTAGGTTTGCTTTTGATACAAGGTCTAGGTTTTCTTTTGATACAACGTCTAGGTTTGCTTTTGATATAACGTCTAGGTGTGCTTTTGATATAAGGTCTAGGTTTGCTTTTGATACAAGGTCTAGGTTTGCTTTTGATACAAGGTCTAGGTGCGCTTTTGATACAAGGTCTAGGTGCGCTTTTGATACAAAGTCTAGGTGCGCTTTTGATACAAGGTCTAGGATATTAGGTCTATCCCTCTGGTGGACTTGTTATGCTCTCCGCCAATGAAAGGAGGCTCCACTGACTGAACAAAGAACCCCCCCCCCCCCTTTCTCTCCAAACAAATGTTATTGTAACTCTGATGTTGTGGGTTTGGGGGTGTACCTCCCAAGTTCAAACGAGCAAAGGAATATTTATACTGGATATATGCACACAATGCTTTACTTTCTTTTTTTAATTAGTTGCAAGTCTCCAGTTCCTGTGTTTCTTATGCTAATGGTCCAACAACAACAACAACAACAACAACAACATCACGTAAGTCTACGTGTCATACTTAGGCACAAAATAAGAAATAATAATAAAAAAGCCCTTTATTACTTGACCGAGGATTAACTTTGTTGTTAGCGGCCGGATGTTATTGGTGGTCGAATGGGGTTGACCTCCCACGGTGTCGAGATTAATAGGGTGTTAAATTGAGATATCTATAAAAAATTATATAATTTTGATTTTATTAACCCGCATTGGTGGATAAGATAGGAAGGTTTGGGGCTTGAATATTATCAGCGAGTTGTATTATTATTAGCACCGCGTCTTACTACCCGTTCGGGTTATACGCAATTACGCTAATGTGTAATGGTAGGGTGATTGTGAGATGAAATGAAGGACCTACAGTTTAACGTGGAATCTGATCCACGGTGGAGGCCTGGCATTCCCCACATTTACAAGATGTCTTGTCAGAGCGAGTTGTACTTTTATATATATATATATATTTATTTATTTATTTATTTATTTATTAGGCTTTCCCTTTCTCGTTCCACGCAAATGGGGGGGCGGGGGGGAAGGAGAGAGAGACACTATTTCTTTATTATATATTTCTAATCCTTACCCCGTTAGTGTAAATATACCCGAGCGTGTAGTAAGACGTGTCCCCCACCCTCGCCCCTCCAACAAAAAAAACAACAAAATATTTGTCAGTGAAATCCAAAATCGAGCCAGGTTAATTTTGACTTGTGGCCAATCAGTCTCAGGATTAGATGCACAAAAAGGTAATTATAGACAGTAAAAACTAGTTGAACCTAATTCCGAAATTTCCGGTATTCCTATCACACTTTTCGGAAAAACGGGGGGGTTGGGGAGGGATTTTTTTTAAGTAAAGGAAATATATTTGATTGGTTAACAAGCTCAAAGTTGTTTAATTCTGTATTTAATACCATGTCTTATCCGTTCGCGTTGTATACTTATGTACTAATTACTGTACACTAATAGTCTTAAATATAATAGGTGATATTCAGAAGAAGCGTATCCGCATTTGCGGGGAGAGGGGGGAAACCGTTTGGGAAAAACCACCCTCAGTACACCCGACAGGGATTCGAACCACACTCTCAGCCTTTCCAATACCAACGTGATGCTTTAGACCAAGTGGCTACCGAATATTTAATGAAGCTTTCTTAAGTAGGTAATAAACTTAATATTATACTTTAAAAAAATATAGTGAAGTGAAAAGTTTGGTGCCTAGTAGCGTAGAAAAGTGGGAAGGGGGGGGTCCAGATCCTCCTAGAATTTGACAGAGCACCCTTAAGGGAGTGGGGTTTCAGATATATATGTAATAAAACTTATATTGATTATAGATACAGTAATATTTTCTAACAGACCACTTCCGGAAAGATTAGCTTTCTCTGCCTTTGCTTGTGCCTCAGTGTTCTTGACAATGGCAGAACTCACGTTAGAAGGTGAGGTGTAAGGGGAACGTAGGTTTTTAATATCAGTATTTTTACGGTATTTATAACGAACCACAGTTTTTTTACCAAAAAGAATTTTAAAAAATTGGTTCAATCGATACGTTTAGTTTAATTTTATAAACATAGTGTTCTGGACAGTTCTTGAATATTTCTTTGTATTTGAACACACAATTTTGATAAATTTATATCAGATTGTCCTTTTTAAATTCAGCTATGTCCATGACAAATTTAAAATATATCTTGGGATTACTACATGAAAGGGATATTTACTGAAGCAATATTTAATTAGTTTCCGACTAAAAGTTTTTTTTGTTATAAAAAACTTCAAACTTTAATTTGAATTTCCTTTCATCCCAAATTAATTGAAATCTCCAAAATAGCGGCAGATGCTGGAAAACAAAACTATTTCAAAACTTCTAATGAATAATAAAGCAAACAAAGGTAAACTGTAAAAATGTCCTAACCGTCGTCATCTTCGTTACCTAACATGTCACCAATTTTTTACAGCTTAAACTATTTGGATCTTCGTTGGAACATTAACATTACGCTATTTTAAACTTCATATCAATTCCACGTCGACCACACAATGTTCTTTCTTAGTATCTTTATTATATCTTCATGATTCCTTTATAATCTTTCATCCTTTCATGTGGGGCCGACTGTTATGTCTTGAGGAGTCCGTCTCACCTCAAGGTGGCATCTAATTTAGGTAGATAATACAGCTTAAGTCATGTGTCTTAAGGTGCGAGTGTATGGAACAAGATTGAAGGTCAATGTTTTTGCAGTTTTTTATATAAACACTTTTTTTTTTCCAAAATAATTAATATATTCTTCCAGTAGAAACACAAGAGTTTAATTTTAGTCCCATGGTGGTATCTACAGTTGTTGAATATCTGTAGGTCTAATGAGCATAGCGGCATTAGATGAGAAACTTTTTAAATTAAGAGGAAAAGTTGTTATTAAATTACAGCTATGGATTCGTGTTATAGAAGTAAAAGGGAAAAGAAAAGATCTCCGATATTGTTAATAACTACAATAATTCCCTATTATGACGGAATGAAGATTTGTACATAGTGCTTATCTGTGAACCCATTCTAAGATGGTCATTAATGGTCTTTTCAATGCAGTTTTTTTTATCTAAATATCATTTAACATCTAAAGAATGTTCAATATTAGAAAATTCTATTAACTCTTTAAAAAGTTTTTTTTTAGGCCTGAGAACTGCCATTCCCATAAGAAATGCCGCAGTGTGAGGTAATGTCCTTTAGAGTAGGCGGCGCCCTTAAACATTCCTCTGCTTACTGAGGCCCCCCCCCCACCCCTTTTGTTTTTTCTTTTTTCTGCGTTGATACCATCTTCTACCATCCGATGGAGGAGTAAGTCACGTCGGTTTTTGTAGCCCACGACCTTGGTCCTCAAATTGCTTGGGTCCAGAAAATGAGTAAGAAGAGAAAGATGACTTATAAACCCCCCGAGGGTCAGGGATTCTCTTCTTGTCTCGTTAGTTTTTTGAAGTCGCGCCGCACCGACAGCGCTAACAAACCGGTATTGCCAACTTAGCTTTTATTCACGCTAAATTTAGCTTCTTTGTTTAACAGTTGGTCTGGTAACTAAAATATTGGTCTGGTAACTAAAATATTCAAACGGAGGCTATCAAGTTTATTAAAAAAAAACTTGAGCTTTTTTTTCTAGCAGCAAATAAACTTAAAAATAAATAAATAGAGAATCTTAGGTGACAGGTAGGTATAGAGAAAATTTAATTTTGCATTCGTGGCTTTACTGTTATTTTTAAGAAAGAAAACAAAAAAAAAACTCCATGGTGCCACACGGCAACCTTGCTATACCGACCTTTTGGCCGTCGTCTATTGGCGATGATAGTGCCCATTTTTGCGGACAGCGAGTGTCATGTAGTCAGCACAAAGATCCTTCTGTCCGTTTATCTCAGTTTTCTAGACTTGAGTCGTTACTTTTTCACTCAACCCTGATATTGATTACGAATTTCTTAAAAATACAAATATATTTATTTTGTTGTAAACATTGATAGTATTTTATTTTATATATATATATATATAAACTTTTTCAATCCATAATATATGACATACCATTATGTAGCAGTAGACTAGACTGCCGATGATGAGGAGATTCAGGTTTGATTCTCGAATGTACTTACTGTGGTTTTCCACTCTCCCCTACACGCAAATGCGGGTACACTTATTCTAAAATATAACCTTACTAATCCATAAAACCATTAGCGTATAACCCAAACGGGCAGTAAGACGCGGTGATTAAAAAAATGCAGCAATATTTATCTCGCGTCAGGGTTTTTGGCAGGTCAATATATTTCAAGTACGGATAGACTACAATTTTTAATATATTTTTTTTTACTAAGAGTAACTCCCCCTCTCCCAACCCCATAAAATAGCCCCAAAAAAATTGAACATTAGAAACTGTTTCTTTATTTAGTTCAGATCTAGCGGTAAATGAATGATATTATGATTCTAAACACTTCTAGCGGGATTTTGGTTATATGCGTTGGCATCACTGGCTAACACACTGAGAGATTATTTACTCTCTCTCTCTGTTTCTCTTTCACTAACTGTGGGAACTTCCCTTGCCTTGTCAGAGTATCAGACGGAGTTCTAGGCGGTGAGGTGCTGTTAAGGTGAGAAGGAAGAAAGAAATAAGAGTTAAAAGGGAGTATTTTTTGTTTTTGTAGATTTTATAGCAAACAATCCTTTTAACCAAATAAATGTAATCTTTCTCCAACAAGAAACAATATAGTTTAATTTCCTTCACCTGGTGATATCAACAATAATTGTTGAATGTCTATCGTGAGTATAGCGCGGTATTAAATGACAAACTTTTTAAATGAAGAGAAAAAGTTGTCATTTATTAAACTCAAGGTTTCTACAGGAAAAATAAATTTTTTATTTGGCAAAGAAAAAAGGGTAATTTTTTTGCTATGAAACTGCTAAATTATTGCCCATTACACTCACGTTCTCTACACTTAATAAAATGGTTTGTGTCGTTTTCTGGAACTACTTCTTTATTCTGTCCAAGCGTATACTGCCTCCTCTACAACGACACTTTGTCATGTCACTAAGAAAGAGGGGGAGTAAAGCCACGAAACTTCTTATCTCAAGGTAAAGAAGAAAGCTCGCTGCCAGTTCTCAAATGAATTAAAGCTTTCTGTTATGAGCCTATCAAAAAATTACTGTATTTGTTAGATGAAGACTAAATCTAGAGCTCTTCTTAATCAAGTCTCAGAGCTCCACAAATATGATTAAAAAGTCGTTGAAAATGAACTAATGTCACATTTTCACACATATCTATTTCTACTAATAAAACTCAAAACACAGGGCTGTTTAGGAAAAAGATCTCTTTCGACTTTATTTTGGCGTTTACTGTGGATTCACACGTCCGCCGAAAAACTAGCGCAGAACAGAAACGTGGTCACGTGACGATCTCAAAGCCAATCAAAAGATTTCCGCCCCATCGATGCGAGCTGTTCTGCTAAAGTTCAACTTATCTCTACTTTGTCCGCTCTGTCTGAGATATTCGGCACTGGAGAACCAATCAAATCTCAGAACCAACCATTTTCAAATCAGAACGCATGCGCTGTAGAGCTAGAAGTGAGCAGACAGCTTTGTTTGAAGTTGTGAGGAGATTTGAAATAACTGTCAATGTAAAGCTTGTATCGATGTATTGGATTGACTAATGGTGTCTACTCAACTTGACCAATGAAATTCCCGACTTTTTCCCTGATTTATTTCCCCTGATCATTTCCTGAAATTCTCGACTAAAAAGTATGTTGCATCCTTCTAATTCCCACCATCCCACCTCATTTTTCTACTAATAGTTTTTATTAATAATAAGTTTTAAAATTTAAATAAACATTCTTTTGAAATTTGTATTAACATTGTTTACTAGAAATTATAAAATATATTACACAGCCCTTCCCCCCCCTCTCCAAAAAAACCCCTACAGTTTTAACAACATTATTATTTACTGATTTAATGATTATTATATTTCATATTTTGAGTAAAACAACATTTTCCCAGATTTTTGTTGTAATTTACCAAATTCCCGACTTACTCCCGTTTTTTCCCGATCACTTCAAATTCCAGTTTTCCCTGATTTTCCAGAATGGTAGACACCCTGATTGTACCACGACACAGCGTTATAATTTGTAAACATCCATCGGGAGAGTGAGTATATGTCTCTCTACTAGAAAACAAAATATGTTGATAATCATCTGTTTCAAGTTAGCGTTGCAATGCATCATGGGTGCTTGTGAATTGCTGCGCCACTGAGGCAGATACTGCCTTTTATTTTCGGCGAACATGAGAATCAATCTTTACGGTTGCGGCTCCCTTAAGAAATACCGTATTATTATTATTATTATTATTATTATTAGCACCGCGTCTTACTACCCGTTCGGGTTATACGCACTTACGCTAACGTGTAATGGTAGGGTGAATGTGAGATGAAATGGAGGACCTACAGTTTAACGTGGAATCCGAACCACAGTGAAGGCCTGGCATTCCACACATTCACAAGTTGTCTTGTCAGAGGTGAAGGAAGGGTTTGGTAATCAGATAAATCTGTGCCGGGACCGAGGATTGAACCCCGGACCCTCCAACACAGAAGTCCGACACCTTACCCCTAGACCGCCAGGTCACCCGGTAGAAATGCCGTATAATGAAGATATTAACCTTCTATTAGATGTTGCCCTTAGTATGTGTAGTGGTTCATTGCATAAGGAGAGCCTATATCTGACATCTAGGAGAAGTAACTAGATCTGTCACGTAGTTTGCAACTGTCACTTTTAATATATTTATTATTAATGCCTAGTAAATAAAATGTTTCTAAAGTAACCAATTTTGACCGTAAAAAAGTCTTTATATTTTATAAAAATATATTTCTTCCAGCTGAAATTTTGATTTTTTGGATATCAAGTCTTAAATTTTGACACGTTTCAGAACTATCTATTATAGTTGTACTAAATTTGTTTTTGAAAACTGTTTTTTAAAGCATTCGTGATCTTTTGGAAAAAAATGGAAGTAGGAAGGTACAAAATACCCCATCCACCCCTCCCCCACCTAGTTTTTTTGGTCTACCACTGGGTTGTCTGATATAAAATGATCCACCTTGATACAAACCGAACATAAAGAGATTTTTTTTTGCACCGCGTGTTATTCTATTCAGGTTATACGTATTATGTTCTAAACTTATCTAATGAGTTAAGAATGAGAGGTTGAATTTAGAGGAAGTGTTCCCACATTTGCATAGAGGGAGGGTTGGAAAATAATTTAGAAAAAACACACTGCGGGATTCGAACCTCTCTCCCGTGTCATCAGCAGTCTAGTATAAAAGATAATGAATGCCTTAGACCATGCGGCCACCGAAGCGGATCCGAACATGTTCACGTATCAAAATTTTTACCCCTGAAAACCTTTGTAAGTCACGAAAATAATTCCCGCCCATATTTTGGAGGGAAAAAAAAATCATCGGAGGTGGTGGTGTTGGCGCTGGTGGTTAGGGGTGTAGAGGGTTAGGGGGGACTATTGTAGCAGGTCTGTCTCCGAATTCCATCTGTGGAGTTAGCCTGTGAAGATGCCCAGCAAGAGATGAATGAGGTTTTAGGGGGGCGGGGAGGGGGAGAAGATCACGAGATCGTGGTGGGGGGTTGTATGTGTGCTTGCGGTGTGAGAGAAAGAGAGAGAGAGTGAGGGAGGATGGAGGATACAGAGACGCACGGTAGACAAAGGAATGTCTTCTCTCATCCTCTTCATCCTAACCTCTTTGTTGCGGCTTCACTTCTCCTCCTCCTCCCTCCTCGTGATCCTTATTTAAAAAGATTGTCGGTGGGTTCTTCACTTTTCTCCTTGCGTTTCATTCTTGAAATGGATAAAGAAGAGGCTGTTCTTGTGATTCTCTCCGCTACGCGGCTACAAAACCAGGCAGAAGAAAAGAAAAAAGAAATTCATTCATTAATATAATATTTGTGAGCTCAAAATTTGTCAAGGCATTACTTGTATATTATTTTTGAAGGGTAACTCTATTCGGTGGCCGCATGGTCTAACGCGCTAATCTCGCAGTAGAACTAGACTGGCCGATGAGGGGGAGATCGAGGTTCGAATCTCGGTCGGCTGTACCGAGGTTGATGTTTTTTCCAGAATGGTTTTCCACTGTCCCTTCACGTAAATGCGGGTAGACTTCCTATAAATATAGCCTTCCTTATATCTAAAACCATTAACGTAAGTGTTTAACCCGAACGGGTAGTAAGACGCGGTGCTAAAAAAAAATGCTGTAATTCATGATGAAGGTACCTCCCCCTCTCTCCCCCCAACATAATATATTCAGGATTTTCTACAAACCAACAAACAAGCCGAAGGGTCAGACTAACACATTTGGAGGGGGGGGGGGGTTGTGGGCTACACCCAATACAAGCATGTTTGCAAAAATATATTCTATAATTTTGTTTTTGCAGCGCGTCTTACTACCCGTCCTGACTGGGCAAATTTTAATCGCGATAGTGGTTGGGAGATGAGAGAAAGATATAATTTAGAGGAAATGTAACATTATTTGAGGGAAGGGAACTTCAAAAGTTATCTAAGGAAAAAAAAAATCTTCGTATTTATATCTGTGTTAAATTCTAACCTTGACCTCCCCGATACTGGAAAAACAAGCCTTCTCGGCGTTTAGTCCGCGTGCCCACCGATGTTGATATATACTAGCTATTTGATAGGTTGTAGGTGACCTAGTGGTTTAGGGGTAAGGTGTCAGACTTCTGTGCTGGCGGCCGGGGTTCAATCCTCGGTCCCGGCACAGATTTATCTGATTACCAAACCCTTCCTTCACCTCTGACAAGACATCTTGTGAATGTGAGGAATGCCAGGTCTCCACCGTGGTTCGGATTCCACGTTAAGGCCCTGCCTACCCATAAATGCACGGTTCTAAACAAAAGAATTTAGAACAAAATATATTTAATAATTCAACCTTGTTGTTTTTTATTTATTTTAGTAACATATCTGGGCATCTTTCATAATTCTTATGGAATTTTCAAACCATGATAAAAATAGTTATTGAAATATTTTCATTAAAATGTTTCCATTTCAATGCATTTTAAATGGGAAAACAAAAATTATTAATGGATTTATTTATTTTCTTTGTACAATTAAGCTAGAGTGTTTGTTTATAACATACTATTTAATGAATAATTTCTTTTTCTTTTTAGACATATTTTTTAATTTGGGTTAGCTTCAATAATCACGACGATATTGAGCTCTAACGACTCCCAAGTCGACTCTCTAGTCAAAATACATGGTTTTAAATACAACATTTCCTTCTGCAACTAGTTGTAATAGCTGATAATAGGTGCCGTTAGTATGATCATTACCCATTTACAAGCTAGTATCATTTTGCAAGCGTTGGCTAACCTGCTGTATCGGAATGCAGGCGGCAATGGAGGGTTAAACTAATCTCTGTGACCTTCTTGAGTCAAAGAAACATTAATACCATGTACGTTAGGATAAGAAGGGCCAATGTCCAATTATGAAAATTTGCGTAATTAAATATAAACAATTAAACATCTTAATATATTCAGTAACTAAAATACTCACAAAGTCTTCCTGCTGTGTGAATAAATATAGTTGGTCCCTACTTACTTCAATGAGAGTATTACTCTAGTGATACATTATTTTCAAAGAAAAAGCCACATGCTTCTCCATACACAAAGTTTTATGACATTAGCCCTTATTTAACTGAGACAGTAAAACATGTAAAATTCTTCACTCTTATCTTATATTCTTTCTTGAGTTTTCTCATTCTTTAGCACTACACGTTGTAATAATAAGTGTTAATATTCAAAATAAATGAAAACTACTGTACATTGAATTTTTAATCCACTATTATAATAAATAAAAATAAACATTCCTGCTCATATCAAACATAGTTATTTTAAATAAAGTTTGGTCTAAATATAATTTGGAGACGTTCTCAGTATAATTTTATATACTAGTTTTTATTTTACGGTCTAGGATTTGACTCTCATTGGACTTTGGAATAAGTTATTTTTCAAAAAGTTAATGAACGAAGTTTTTGGTAGTCAAGATGTGAAAATGTTAATTTTATTTTATTAGCGTGTTAAATGTGATTACTTTTAATTTGAACTTGTTGCATTCTCGCAGTTTGTGCGCTCGTTTTGGAAGAAATGTATCGAATTCCGAACAATAAGTACCCACGGTGATTACTTTTTATATAATTAACAATATGTGACCTTTTTGCTTTCGAACAAAATCCAATGGATTGTATAAATTTTGAGGTGGAGAAGTATTTACAAAATATTATTTTATATCCTTGTGAATAACAAGTTTATGAAGAAAGGGCGCACAAAGAAAAGCAAAGATATAATTGATTATTTAACTTCTTGTAGTAAAGGATAAGTTTTTTTTAACGGTATGCATATTACTGGCGCTTAGGCTATCTGTATCTACTAATTTAAGTACAATGGATGAGCAGCGATACTATTTTATTTACTGTAGAAATAATATCAAAATTAAGATACAAATAAATACTTCTATATAACAATGCAGCGATTATTCTGATATTTCAAGTACTTTTTTTTTTAAAGAAAAGCTCTTAGCTGAAAGTAAATGTTACTAACACTCTGTAACGCACTTATTGTATGTTCAAAATCTCTTGTGCCTTGGCCGAGTTCGTATCACGCTAGTACTAAGTAATTTCAACCTAACAGAGAATCGAACTAGTCAAGTTATTGAGCTGATTAATTTACGCACTTAGTGCTCAGTCATAGAACTTTAGCAATATTGACCATGACATGAAGCCGATGATAAGTAAATATATATTTAAAACCATTAAAATTAATGAACTTTTGTGTTTCCTATGCCATAAAGTAAGTAAGTAAGTATTTGATACCCGACCGCCTCTGTTGTATATTGGTCAGATTTACTGGCTTCAGATACTGAAGTGCCAAGTTTGATCCCCAGTGCCCCTAATTCTGTCTGTGAAGCAGTGGGTCTGAAACGGAACCAAAATCAACCTCGTGAGGACAAATGAGGAGATAATTGAATGAATAAGTAGCGCTTCAGTCTAGAAAACTGAGATAAAAGTCTGGAGGGCTCGTTGTGCTAACCACATGGCACCCTCAGCTTGAAAATGTTGGCCCTATCTTTGCCAACATACGGCAGCCTCTCGATTGGTATAGCCTGCTTGCAGGCTGACACCATGGAGATATTACTCAAGTTAAACTCTACCAATAGGATAAAAATTTATTCCCAAAAACATTTATTTCTGGAAAATTGTGTAAATCCTATAGATGTTTGAAAACTGTAAACACCGTATTAAATAACAGATACCCACTTCAGTGGCTGAGTGGTCTAAGGTGTCACTAGTGTTAAATTGGCCTGCTGATAGCGGAGCACTTGGGGTGCAAATCCTGGTCGAGTCTATTGAGGGTAGTTTTTCCTAAATTGTTTCCCCATCTTCCAAAATAAAAATGCTGGTAGATAACCTCTCAAATGCTTCTTTCCTCATTTCCACCCAATTAGATTATCATATATGCGTATAACATGAACAGGTAGTATTGCGTGGTAATATCAGTAATAAAAATAACAGATATATTTATAGTCAAAATTGTTATAGTCTTCGAAATGAAACTGCTTTTAAAATATGTTATTGCCACCTTGGCCTTTAAATTTTAAAAATTAGCCAAAGCACAGTGGCCAAATTTAGCACATTAAATTTTAGTTATTTTTTATTTTACCTGCTTACTAATAAACTCAAATAAATGGTACGACAAAATCGTAGGCTATATACTCAATCGTATAGGTTATTTATTATAGTTAGTGACAAAACCTTCAAAAATAAGTTATCTCTAATTTTACCTTAAATAAATTTTTCTCTGATAAATAAGTGTACATTATTATTTATCATTACCCTCATCAGATATTTATTTGAAAAAATTTCAATAGTGGTACAACAGCATTAACCTGGAGTCACGTGTCACTTTGATATGCTAATTACTCAAAATGGGTACGGGTACAAAACTTTCTCTTTGTGGTACAAAATGGTACAGAACTAGTACAAAACTTTGGCATGAAAAAATTCAAAAGTGGTACAACAGCATTAACCTGTAGTCACCACTTTGATATGCTAATTACTCAAAATGGGTACGGGTACAAAACTTATTTGTGTTACAAAACGGTACAAAACTAGTACAAAACTTTGGCATCAAAAAATTCAAAAGTGGTACAACAGCATTAACCTGGAGTCACCACTTTGATATGCTAATTACTGAAAATGAGTACGGGTACAAAACTTATTTGTGTTACAAAACGGTACAAAACTATTACAAAACTTTGGCATCAAAAAAAGTTCAAAATCAAAAGGGGTACAACCGCATTTACCTGGAGTACGTGGAGTACTCACTTTGATATGCTAATTACTCAAAACGGGTACGGGTACAATACTTTTTCTTTCTGGTACAAAACGGTACAAAACTAGTACAAAACTTTGGCATCAAAAAAAATTCAAAATCAAAAGGGGTACAACCGCATTTACCTGGAGTACGTGGAGTACTCACTTTGATATGCTAATTACTTAAAACGGGTACGGGTACAATACTTTTTCTTTCTGGTACAAAACGGTACAAAACTAGTACAAAACTTTGGCATCAAAAAATTCAAAAGTGGTACAACAGCATTAACCTGGAGTCACCACTTTGATATGCTAATTACTGAAAATGAGTACGGTTACAAAACTTATTTGTGTTACAAAACGGTACAAAACTATTACAAAACTTTGGCATCAAAAAAAGTTCAAAATCAAAAGGGGTACAACCGCATTTACCTGGAGTACGTGGAGTACTCACTTTGATATGCTAATTACTCAAAACGGGTACGGGTACAATACTTTTTCTTTCTGGTACAAAACGGTACAAAACTATTACAAAACTTTGGCATCAAAAAAAGTTCAAAATCAAAAGGGGTACAACCGCATTTACCTGGAGTACGTGGAGTACTCACTTTGATATGCTAATTACTTAAAACGGGTACGGGTACAATACTTTTTCTTTCTGGTACAAAACGGTACAAACTAGTACAAAACTTTGGCATCAAAAAATTCAAAAGTGGTACAACAGCATTAACTTGTAGTCACCACTTTGATATGCTAATTACTGAAAATGAGTACGGGTACAAAACTTATTTGTGTTACAAAACGGTACAAAACTATTACAAAACTTTGGCATCAAAAAAAGTTCAAAATCAAAAGGGGTACAACCGCATTTACCTGGAGTACGTGGAGTACTCACTTTGATATGCTAATTACTCAAAACGGGTACGGGTACAATACTTTTTCTTTCTGGTACAAAATGGTACAAAACTAGTACAAAACTTTGGCATCAAAAAAAGTTCAAAATTAAAAAGTAGTAAAACAGCATTAACCTTGAGTCACCACTTTGATATGCTAATTACTCAAAATGGGTACGGATACAAAACTTTGGCATCAAAAAAAGTTCAAAATTCAAAAGTGGTACAACTGCATTAACCTAGAGTCACCACTTTGATATGCTAATTACTCAAAACGGGTACGGGTACAAAATTGTACAAAACTAGTACTAAACTTTGGCATCAAAAGGTTCTAAATTCAAAAGTGGTACTACAGGTTAATGGACGTCTAGCTGACTGGAATGAATAAGCTAATTTTTCTGCTCGAGAGTGTGATTGTATCTTGACGTTATGTCTCCCCACGTTTAGTCAAACTTGGTCGCCTACACACTTTACGGTCCGGTACTACACTTCTTATCTCTCTCAATTCTTGGAAAAAAAGTTGCTTTCTGCCTTTACTGATTACCGGTCGTGGTCGCCAGTCTCCCAATTGTTTAAACAAACCAGTAGTTCTGCCAACCTGATGGCTGGAATCCACCAGTTTGTATAACGTTAGCAACGCCATCTATTTTAGAGCTGAAAGCTCAACACGCCGCCAGGGAGGGTAGGCAGGGCCTTAAACTGTAGGTCCTTTATTTCATCTCACAATCACCCTACCATTACACATTAGCGTAAGTGCGTACAACCCAAACGGGTAGTAAGACGCGGTGCTAATAATAATAATAATAATAATAATAATAATAGGTTGTAATAAAAATATTAGTGTAAATTTATATACTTAAACTATTTAAACACTTCCTTTACTTTCCCAGATGTTTAGGTGGGTTAGTGAACTACTGCAAAGCATTATATATTAAATTATGTAAATAAAAACTCTCTCAGTCAAGTATTTATTGTGATATAACTATTTTAACATGTATTTTATATTCATAAGTGGCTTTTATTATTCAAAACTATGTACACCTGAATTAAACAAGTATTTTTTGTTTGCATGCCTGACTCCAGGCCGGATAAAAGTATTGCAGAGAAGAGGGTCGGTCCGATAGTATGGCCTGCGGGCCGTAAGTTTGTGAACACTGCCTTAAGCCATGTGGCCACCAAAGCGGGTTGTATAAAAAATATTAACGACTTTATCTACCTTTGACGTCACGGTCGGTCAAGATATGATTTCCCATGTTGATGAGTTTACGTTTTACTCAGCGGGTTTGAAAGATATAACGTTAAATATTATTATCTTTAAGTAGTTTTTTGTAGACGTTTCTTTTCTTCCTACCAGGATGTAGATTAAAAAAGTCCGTTCTAGAATATGAAACAAGGAAAAGGTAAAATTAAAAAGCAAGTCAATGTTTTCAAGGCGCAAATATTAAAGTGATTGTGTAAACTCGTCAGAGGAAGAGGGAAAGGGTTATCAGCACATAGACAAAGAGCCATCTCAGTTCTCAATTTTTTTCCCTCTCTTTTTATTTTGTACATTGGCTTCTAAATGTTTGTTTGTGCTTAGACTGCTTGGGTGCGGTAAGTTAAGATGCAACCCGCTTAACAAAATAGCTTTGAAATATCCGAGTAGGCAACCTCGTTAATCATACTTTCGGGGAAGATAAAAGAAAAGTCATTCCCCCAAAAACCCTCTCCCCTACCAACCCTTAGTACTACCCCGTACGTTAAGGTTTCCACATTTCTCCGTTTTACGAACCGCTCATTTTTTGAATTTAGGTGGGGTTTTTTTTTGGTCCATGACGAGACAAGTGTTCGGAGTCTGTGTTTACGCCCCAGACCTTTGGGGGTAATACTTTCTTTCTTGAGCTACCATCATCCTCTCTAAATTCTCACAATCCAGCGAGATGGAAAAAAAAACCTCTTGGGACGGGAAATTGGTTGGATGGTGGATGAGGAAGTGAGGGGCAGGGGGGATAAGGAGAAGTTCTGGTGGCGGCGCTCCGAGGAGGGTCAAACAAAGAACTATTCCCTCCCCCTCCTATTTTCCTCTCACTCTAATCTCCACGTGTTTTCCCTTTCCCCCCCCTTTACATAACCAACATTTTGTTTTTCTAAAATAAAAAAAAGTAGTGTGACAAACAAGTTCAAGAGTAAATGAACATAATTTTTTCGCAATCTTAACAAAACCTTCACTACTTTTTTTATATTTCTCCTCTTTTTAGAACGTAAGCTTAATTTACACTTGACATGCGTGAGTAAAAATACTTGTATATTAAAAAGATTAAGCTATTAATGGGCGCCATATTGTATGACTTTTTAAACAAAATTAGAGAGGAAAGAATCCTACACTTTTGAACGAAAAAGCTGCCAAACTCATGATTAAATTTATTTTAATCAGTAAGGGGCGGGGGGAACGTAAATTAAGGCAGTCGCTCCAGTCAACGGGAAAGTATCAATATCTGTCAGACCCCACGGTTTAAAATACAATGGTATTTGTCGTTTTATGGAACTACTTCTATATCACCCGCCTCGGTTGAGTAGTTAGCTAACGCGCTAGTCGTGTTGAGCTCGACTGCTGAGGACGGGGAGATCGAGGTTCGAATCTCGGTCGGGTGAACTGGCGGTGATTTTTCCTAAATGGTTTTCCACTCTCCCTCCACGCACATGCGGGTTCACTTCCTCTAATTCAACCTTCCCAATTCATAGTTCATTAGCGTAATTAGTACTTAGAGCGTATAACCCTAAAGAGTAGTAAGACGCGGTGCTAAATAATAAAAAAATATTAAAAATAAATACTTCTCTATCCTGTCTAAGCTTATTACTTCTAATCACCCCTCACCCACAACCGCCTTTTGTCATGTCACTAAGAAAGAGATGAAAGAAAACTACGATTCTTCTTATCTCAAGGTAAAGAGGAAATCTGGCTGCTAGTTTTCAAATGTTTTAACATTTTCTGTTGTGAGCCTCTCAAAGAATTACTGCATTTGTTAGAGGAAGGCCAAATTTTGAGCCCTTTTTCATCAAGTCTAGTCTAATAGCTCCGCAAATATGATTAAAAAGTCGTTGAAAATGATCTACTGTCACATTATCACACATTAATTTTATTAATAGAACTAAAAATATAGGGTTGTCAAGGAAAAAGAGCCTTTTTGGAATCGTTCAACTTTATTTTGGCGTGAACCATATTTTGAAATCCACTTGTGAATATCATAATATTGGGAAGCATTGCTCCTAATCCTGCCTGGCGTGTGTGATGATAGTAATACGACAGGTAACACGTGGAGTAGCTAAGCGCACACTAACCTGCTAGACCACGTGTGTGTTTGTGTTTGTTTGACGTGCTTAGTGAGCCAAACTCTTTGATGTCGCCTTTGGCGACGTGGGAAAATACGTTTTAATAAAATATAACTAATGGAAAGAGAGAAAAGTTATCAGTCTATTTAGCTAGTGCCTACTAGAACTAGAGTATGATTCTGTTAGAAATAACCTTTCAGAAAAAACACAATAATAACCTCGTCTTACTACCCGTTCGGTTTTCATGCATATGTATTAAGGTGGGGATGTAAGGGGGATGCGAGGAAAAACTAGTGACTTTGCAGTTTTTATTTAAAAACAATTTTTGGCCAAAATAAATAAAATATTGCTCCAGTAGAGATATAGAATTTAATTTTCTTCACATGATGACCTCAAAATTTCTTGAAAATCTGTCAAGGCTGTCCTGAATTCAATGACAACTTTTCCCCTTCATTTAAAAGGTTTCTCATCTAATACCGCCATGTTCATGACAGATATTCAACAACTGTTGATATCACAGTGGTAAGAAAATTAAACTCTTTGTTTCTACTGGAGCAATATTTAATTTATTTTAGTTAACAAAAGTTTTGCCATAAACATTGCAAAAACACACCTTTTCTCGCGTACCTTTCCAACCCACCTTAGCTTTTTTTAAATTTAGCACCGCGTTTTACTATCTGTTAGGGCTATACGCTTAAGTACTAGCTACGCTAAAGGGTTAGTAATTGAGAAGGTTAAATTTAGAGGAAGTGAACCCGCACTTGCGTAGAGATAAAGTGGAAAACCATTTAGGAACCCCCTCCCCTGTTCACCCGACTGAGATTCGAATCTCGATCTTCCCGTCCTCGGCAGTATAGCTCAACATGAAACAGGGGATGAGTAAGGTTGATTTAAGAAGAAGTATACCCTTATTTGCGTGGTGAGAGATAGAAGGAAAACCCACCTTCAAAACACCCGACCGGGTTTCAAACCCCGATCTACCGCTACATCTGTGTCCCAGTCTATTGCGAGAGTGACGCTGCAGACATTTTAAACAAGTGACCTGCCAAAATATCTGTGGACCACCCTATGACCCTTGAAAATAAAAAAAAGTAAAAATTATAGAATTAAAAATAAATATTCGTCACTAGAAATTTGAACTGCTTTCCATCGAGTCTGCATGTGTGGACACTTCATTCAGAGGCTGTTATAGTTTAGATAAACTATTGTGGAATCTTAATTTAGAGATGTTATTGTAATTAAAACTGTCGCGGTGGCCTTATCTCCCTATGCAGACAAAGCCGCCGCCAAAAATTAGTCAAGTAACGCCTTTATAGCAGATATTGATTATAAAAACATGAGAACAAAGGTTATGAAATCCAACCCCTGACCTCCATTGACCTCATACTCGACAACCATATTACCACCTAGTGATATTTTGCCAATGCCACAGTCTATAATCAAGAGTATTCTCTTACCACCACACCGATATCTCAGTCCTGGCTTCTTTTTATATCGGATCACAGTGACAGAATCACCGTCAGGGGACGGCCAGACTGGGCGAGCGACTAAAATATTAAATAGAACACATTGGTTGTAATGAGAGGTGGCCAAGACTGGGCGAGCGACTAAGATATTAAATAGAGCACATTGGTTGTAATGAGAGGTGGCCAGACTGGGCCAGCGACTAAGATATTAAATAGAACACATTGGTTGTAATGAGAGGTGGCCAGACTGGGCGAGCGCGCAACTAAAACATAAAATAGAACACATTGGTTGTAATGAGAGGTGGCCAAACTGGAGCGACTGAGCGCGCGCGCGCTCGAGCCGGTACAGTCTAGTTTCAGGCGCTAGGCAATATTATTGTATGTTGGTTCATTGAGAACTAGGAAAACTTTTCATTTTGACATTCTTATTACTATCGATAGCTTTACTGTAAGTTGTAACTGAGTAGGCCTAGTCAAGGTGTACATGTCTTGCATAATCTTGTTCGAACAGTGTGTATTGTTTTAAATATTTGATTGACCAACCTGATTTCTCAAATTTTACATGGTGTGACGAAATTCACCTCTCAATCACCAAACCTGTGGCTACTTTGAAAAAATGTGTTGCCCATTTCTTGTCAATGGGGAGAATTGTAATGAGATTATCTTTAACACCACATCTTACTATCCTTTCGGGTTATGTTATACACTTAAGAACTAATTACGCTCGTGGTTTTAGGGACCAGAAAGTTTATATTTAGAAGAATTGTACCCGCATTTGCGTGGAGGGAGAGTGAAAAAAAATGTTTTTTTAAAACCATCATCAGTTTGGTACATTCTCTGGAATATTGCTAGAGGTACTTTAACAAGTCTTGCCATCAGTTTGGTACATTCTCTGTAATATTGCTAGAGGTACTTTAACAAGTCTTGCCATCAGTTTGGTACATTCTCTGTAATATTGCTAGAGGTACTTTAACAAGTCTTGCCATCAGTTTGGTACATTCTCTGTAATATTGCTAGAGGTACTTTAACAAGTCTTGCCATCAGTTTGGTACATTCTCTGTAATATTGCTAGAGGTACTTTAACAAGTCTTGCCATCAGTTTGGTACATTCTCTGGAATATTGCTAGAGGTACTTTAACAAGTCTTGCTAATATAAAATAAAGAAACATAATCTATGCTCAGACTATTCTCTTTCTCTCTATCAACATCTTTTTTTTCCATTACAATACATCAACCACACTAAAAACCGAGTGATTATACAACTTTAAAAAAAACTCGAATTGGCTACTCATAAGCTTTCGCGACGGTGTTGCGAAATGACAGACAGTAAAAATTATGTTTAAATTCTTAGAATGGACAAAGTCGAGGCGGATGGTGAGATCACAAATGGTAGGTGACTTCCCCCCTCCCCCCTTCATTTCGTTGAAGCCATCCAATATAAACCAACCTCACGACGGGTTATTATTATCTCTCTTTATTCAAACCCGCTCATCTGCACATTGCACTTTTTCTTATTTGTTGCTACCAAATTAAAGTTTAATGCCAAGTACATTCTTGCGCTTTGAAACGCGTAAAAAATAAATAAACCGCAAGACTATTTATGTGACTTTATGAACGTATTTTACTGTCGGGAAGTCTAGAAAAAAGTTTCTTATTTTTATTTTTTATTACTTTTTAAAAAAAATTGGCTTATTTATTTTTCCTAATCCTTTTTACTGTCCAGCTTAGTCCGTAGCTTTGCATCTTACTCGTTGAACGATATCGATTCCTGGCAAGGTCGAAATATTTATCACTAGTGAAAATATTATTCCCCCTTTCACCCGCGGGACTAGGTAGTTGTTGCGTCTGGTCTGGATTTAAGTTTATAAGTAATGTACTTAAGTAATCTGTCGGCTTAGAAAGGGTGAGTTTAATACTTCAAATGGTTTTCCACTCTCCCTCCTTGCTAATGTGGGTACACTTCCTCTATATATAACCTTCCTAATTCCTTAAATCACTAGCGTAATTAGTGCATAGACGTGTAACCCTAACAGATGGTAAGTAAGACGTGGTGCTAAAAAAAATACCTCAAATAGGGTGGTTTTCCCCTCATTGGTTTCCCACTCTCCCTCCACGCAAATGAGGTTCCACTCACTTCCTCTAAATTTAACTTTCCTCATCCCTAACTCATTATTGTAATTAGTTTGTATGTGTATAACCTGAACAGGTAGTAAGACGCAGTATTAACAAAAATTATACTCAAGAATATTGATTTTCTTTTATTATATTTCTCCCCTCCCCTAAAAGAAATTACCTTTACTAAACAATTATCTTCTCCAAGTCTAAGAGGAGGATGGGGGTGAATTTCCAATTTTACCATACAGTTATAAGGAAAATTGATTTAGATTCTTTATCACGTTATTCACCTACATATTAGTATGTAATAGATGTTTAATATGAGATGAATATCTCTCTAAAGAAATTAATATATGATATAAAACTTAAGATGAATAGTAATGGGGGTGGATTTTTATAAAATGTGTATTTATTTATTTTTTTCTTCATCACATTCTTCAAGACCGGTTTGTTTTTCCACGCTACCACCAACATCCAAGTTTTTTTTTTGTCGTTGTGATAACTTATTTTGTTTTATTTTAAACCACATCTCATTCTAATGTCGCGTATATACGGTCGATGTTTCCGTACTTAATTGTTGCGTAATTGGGTAAGAGCCCAGTTGATAATTCGGTAAAATTTAAGTGTAGAAGCATTCGCTGGAATGTTGTCTTAAATGTAACAGTGATTTGTCTTTAAATTTTATTTTATTAAGTGTTCTGTCTTTCGACAGGTACGTTGCCTTGTCCAAATTTGAATCCTCCAGCATGATATTAAAGCAGCTCCTTAAAAAAAAAAATCCTGAAACTTCATATTCTTACCTTGTTTGACTTCATCCAACAATTGCATTCGTCGTCTTCTTAGTCCCTTTTTTTTCCCCTTCCACTTTGTCTCCGTAATCATTTTACGTTTTATTTGGTCAATCCTCTTAAAAAGTTTACTTCCATAGTCGATGATAGTGTAGCTTAAATTTTTACTTAAAAGCACAGAAAACTATTATTTTTAAAACAATAATAAAAATAATTCCGTGTAAGTATTTATAATAATTTTCTAGCGGAAAGCTTTTGTTGCATTAATACAACATTAAATATCGTCCACGTGTAGGTGACATAAAAGAAAACACTGACTTCTGATAAAACTTAAAACATCTTTCCTTAGTGTTAATTATTATTATTACCGCGTCTTACTACCCGTTCGGGTTATACGCTTTAAGTACTAATCACGCTAATGGATTAGGAATTGGGAAGGTTGAATATAGGGGAAATGAACCCGCATTTTCTTTTTATCCAACTCGAAACAATATTTTAAACATATTTAAAGGTACTTATTCTTCGTTTTGGAACGTTACTGATTTTGTGCAATATAATGCACATATCAATATATTTTAATACAGGCATCGTATTTACTTGGAAAAGAGAAAATACTTGTCATTTAAAAAATATATAATACATTATTTATAATTATTTTATCGTATTTCGAAATATTTAACTGAAAAAATATTTTTCTCCACTACGTGGGTGCATCATTGTAAAAAAACTTGTTTCCGTCACGTTCAATCACATGGTTTAAATTGTTGGTCGCCATTTTGAAGCTATGTTCGTTAGACCTTTTGTGAAAGTGATATAAATATATAATACATTATTTATGATTATTTTATCATATTTTGAAATATTTAACTGAATAAAATATTTTCATTAACTGCGTGTCTGCATCATTGTAAAAAACTTGTTTACCGTTATGTTCAAGCATATGGTTTAGATTCGTTAGTCGCAATTTTGAAGTTATGTTCGTTAGAAGTTTTTGTGGAAGTGCTGTGAATATATTTTTAAAGTGGATTAAAACTATAAATAAACTTTTTGCCCGACCTCAAATAAATATATAAATAGTATTGGCCTGAATTACTTTGGTTAACTATCACATTCATATATTACCATCTGTTTTCATTACAGTGATACAAAGTGATAGATGTCGGCTGTTGGCGTAGGGATATATTAGGGACTATTTCTAGTAACTTTTTAAGCTGTCATCCAAGTAAACTTAGGTCATGAATGAAGTATACGCATCTTTGGGGAAATGCGAAGTCGTTAGTACTGCAGTAACATTGTCTCTCACAGTACATCTTTTTTGTGTGTGTGGGGCGGGGGGGGGGGGGGGGGAGGTGGAGGGGTTTGAGGGGAGCGGATGAGGTCGGAAGCGTAACAAACATCTCATATTGCTCCCACCTCAACCTCATAATCCAAACTTTTTGACAATATTATAATATATGTAAATAGTTAGTGAAGTGCAATTCCTTTTATGGAAATCATAAGCACGTGGAATGAGACTTTTATATATGCGTTAAAAACCCACATAAAATAAAAATACTGGTTTTCAGTGTAATCAAGTGAAGATCCTGTCAGAACATTTTTTTTACGGTTTTGTTTTTTCTTCCCTCATGAGTGATCCACGTTATTTTGGTTTTCATCTTCTTTTTTTTTTAGAACCGCGTTTTACTACCCGTTTGGTTTTTACGCTTATGTTCTAACTACTCTAATAGTTTCAGGGATGAGAAAGTTTTAATTTAGAGCAAGTGTACACGTATTTGCTTGGAATAAAACTGGAAACCATTTTGGAGAAACCACTCACAGAACACCCGATTGAGATTCGAAACTCGATCTCCCCGTCATTGGCAGTATAATCTACTGCGAGAGTAGCGCTTTAGACTATGTGGCCACCGAAGGATCTGTCATCCACTTCATTGACCGCATGGTCTAAGACTCTACTCTCGCATTAGATTAGACTGCCGATTACGGGGAGATCGAGGTTCGAATCTCGGTACGATGTACTGAGGGTGGTTTCCTAAAATGGTTTTCCACTCTGCCTCCACGCAAATGCGGGTACACTTTATATTAATATAACCTTCCTAATCTATAAAAACTTTGAGCACAATTAGTACATAAGCGTATAAACCGAACGGGTAGTAAGACGCAAAGGTAAAAAAAAAAGCATCTGTCATTGGAATCGGGTAATTTGACCAGGGAGTTTTTCTTTTCATTTGAATATTTATGTTAAAATTCCACTATGCTCATTACAAATATTCAAGAACTGCTGTTGACGATACTGTGTGTAGAAAGTTAAACCAAAGGTAAATACTGAAGCAATATTTTATTTATTTCTGCTAAACAGGTTTTTTTGTTATAAAAACCATAACAATAAGGACATAAACCCACTTTTCCTTTTATCCCACCTTCAATTTAGAAATATCCCAAAAAAAGGAAATGCTATTATAATCGAGAATTGATTTTAGAGTTTTTGAAGCTACAGAACCGCCATTTCTATAAGAAATACAGCAGTGTGGGGATGATACCTTTCACGAAGGTGGTGCCCTTAAGAGTCCGTTTCACCCCACAGATAACACCTAACTTATTCAAGTAATACAGCTAGAACCAGACGTCTTAAGAGCTCGTCTCACCCACAGATAACACCTAACTTGGGTAGGTAGTACAGCTCGAAACATGACTTGCATTTTTCTTTGATTTTCTCTAATTTACTTTAAAGGTTTAGAAAAGGGGCAAAAGTGATCAGTGAAACACTTTTACTATATTTAAAAAAAAACACATATAATTAAAAAATAATTATTAAAAACGGCTACCAACCTGATTTAAATTTCTCATTTTAAGAATGCAGACAGCTATAATTTGATGCACTTTTCCGTTAGAGCGTGATCTTGTGTCTACGTTTTATCGGAAGTGATACGATCTCTCGATGAACTGTTGAAACAGAATAAAGACATCATACTGCCAGGTATCCCTAATGATTGCGACCACGGGTGTCAATCATGTCAGGCACAACAATAATAATGCCCCACGCACGCTTCAAATGGCTAAAATGATTACAGACTTCAAGTCTTGTTGCTTTTTCACTCGTTGATGGTTCTAATGACAAAAGACGCCGGTAATTGTATTCTTGTCTTCGATTACCTATTAATTATTTATATTCGCTCTCTCTCTTTAAATCAAATTTTTCTCTTCTTTTACGTAGCGGCTAGCTCACATCCTGGTTTCAGGCCAGAAGAACGATTATCGTTATATTGCTCCGTCCTTGTAATTGGACATCAATTACCAATTACATCGGTCTGTGGTCGTGTTTATATGGTAAATCTCCCTATTATCAAATTACATTTGTATGATCGTACCAGACGATTTGGATGACTGTTTTTTTAGTTTGGTAATAAGGCCTTTATGGCTACCGATCAGTTTAATTATATTTTCAACCCGCTTCGGTGGCCGCATGGTCTATGGCGCCACTTTAGCAAAAGACTAGATTGTCGATGACAGGGAGATTGGGGTTTGATCCCGGTTGGGTGTACTAGGGGCGTTTTTTTTTTTCCCTTAATGATTTTTCTCTCTCCCTCCCACTAAGTTCAGGTACAATTCCTCTAAATTCAACCTTCCTCAACATTAACACATTGGAGTAATTAGTAGGCCTACATAAGAGTATAATCCGAACGGGTAGTAATCGTGGTGCTATAAAAATTACATTTCCTATTTCATACTTTTTATCAGTTTTAGTCTAAAGCCTTCGGCTCTGTCACTGGCGCGTCTTTCTACTGAACCAAAAGGTCTTGGGTTCGATTTTTTAGATGACATAAAAATGTTCATAAGTAAAATTTGGCTTCTCCTTCCAAAGTGACTGATTAACAGCCTTAAGGCTGTGCTTAATTTAGATTATTATTATTATTATTATTATTATTATTATTATTATTAGCACCGCGTCTTACTACCCGTTCGGGTTATACGCACTTACGCTAATGTGTAATGGTAGGGTGATTGTGAGATGAAAATGAAGGACCTACAGTTTAACGTGGAATCCGAACCACGGTGGTGGCCTGGCATGCCACCTTAATTTAGAATTGACTTAGTTTGTAGGTCATGTGATGGTATTATCAGCTTGCTTAGATTGGGTACGTTGAATTTCTCAATTAAATAAACAAGTGTTGATTCCAATAGTAACTTTTCAATGTAGAGGTTTTTTTTAAAAGTATCTTTGTTTTTATAAAAATTAATCATGTAAGGGATTATTGATGAATTATATTATAAAATTTGTTACAAACTAAAATAAAACATATGAGAAAAAAAGTACCATTATTTCTTACTACTCATTTTAAATACGGTTAAATGGTTTCACTGGTGTCAAGTATACTTTTGTTTTTTAAATGCATAATATGATCAACTAATACACCACGATGCGACTTCTGGTATGAGCTGTATTACCTACCTAAGTTAGGTGGTATCTGTGGGGTGAGACGGGCTCTTAAGATGTCTGGTTCTAGCTGTATTACCTGCCTAAGCTAGGTGTTATCTGTGGGATGAGACGGGCTCTTAAGACGTCTGGTTCTAGCTGTATTACCTACCTAAGTTAGGTGGTATCTGTGGGGTGAGACGGGCTCTTAAGACGTCTGGTTCTAGCTGTATTACCTACCTAAGTTAGGTGTTATCTGTGGGGCGAGACGAGCTCTTAAGACGTCTGGTTCTAGCTGTATTACCTACCTAAGTTAGTTGTTATCTGTGGGGTGAGACGGGCTCTTAAGACGTCTGGTTCTAGCTGTATTACCTACCTAAGTTAGGTGTTATCTGTGGGGTGAGACGGGCTCTTAAGACGTCTGGTTCTATCTGTATTATCTACCTAAGTTAGGTGTTATCTGTGGGGTGAGACGGGCTCTTAAGACGTCTGGTTCTAGCTGTATTACCTACCTAAGTTAGGTGTTATCTGTGGGGTGAGACGAGCTCTTAAGACGTCTGGTTCTAGCTGTATTACCTACCTAAGTTAGGTGTTATCTGTGGGGTGAGACGGGCTCTTAAGACGTCGGGTTCTAGCTGTATTACCTACCTAAGTTAGGTGTTATCTGTGGGGTGAGACGGGCTCTTAAGACGTCTGGTTCTAGCTATATTATCTACCTAAGTTAGGTGTTATCTGTGGGGTGAGACGGGCTCTTAAGACGTCTGGTTCTAGCTGTATTAACTACCTAAGTTAGGTGTTATCTGTGGGGTGAGACGGGCTCTTAAGACGTCTGGTTCTAGCTGTATTACCTACCTAAGTTAGGTGTTATCTGTGGGGTGAGACGAGCTCTTAAGACGTTTGGTTCTAGCTGTATTACCTACATAAGTTAAGTGTTATCTGGGGGGTGAGACGAGCTCTTAAGACGTCTGGTTCAAACTGTATTACCTACCTAAATTAGATGTTATCTGTGGGGTGAGACGGGCTCTTAAGACGTCTGGTTCAAGCTGTATTACCTACCTAAGTTAGGTGTTATCTGTGGGGTGAGACGGGCTCTTAAGACGTCTGGTTCAAGCTGTATTACCTACCTAAGCTAGGTGTTATCTGGGAGTAGCAGAAGTTTACAAATCCAGCGATAGTTGAGAAGTTGTTTGATATTTTTGAATACTGTTCTTTACAAAATGTAGGCGAAAACTATAAGCAGGCTTCTGACCCGTTTAAAAATTTAAATTTTTATTTTTAATTAAAAAACAAACACACGCTTTACTCGAAAATTTATACTTCTTGGATTAAAGCAAAAGGTTATAAAACTATATTTATCATCCTTCTATCAAATAAAGTCATCCTTTGTTTGATGGGTCACAACAGAATATTTTAAGAAAATTTGGGATTGTTTTATAGGGTCTAATGTAAGCTATTACATTTAAAAAAATTAACTCATACCTTTTTAATTGATTATAACTCTTGTCTACATTTTGGTGAAAACATAATTAAAAAAAATCAAACCACTTTATAATTAATAATCCGGGATTTCTAAACGTATTACAACGCGTCTCGGTGCTCTCCGTGGTAGCCTAGCACAACCTTAAGCGACACTTAATCCACTCACTCTTCAACTACGAATCAATTCTGAGCGGGCAATTTATCACAACAAACTCACGGTTTCAATATCAAGATAATTACAGTCATTTGTTCGTCACGAGACTCGAATGGGATAATACCCACAGACAAGGATCACCGACTGAAAAACTCCCGACAATCTCATGGCCAAGATTATCTTCCTTTTTTTTGGGGTGGGGGATTTCAGGGGGGGGGGGGGATTTAAGCCATAAACAATCGTGTGTTTAGATGTCATACAAGATCCGTCCGGTATCTGCTACTGATGGGATGGATCTCTTTCTTTAAAGGGACGTTTTGGTCCTGCAAGGTCGCGTGAATGTGAATCTCAAGAGTACCATAATAACAATAATGGCGCGACTGAGATACATCAATCTGTATAACCCGTCTCGGTCAGTGGCGTAGTTAACGCGCTAGTTCCGTGTCGAGCTAGACTGCCGAGGTTGGAGAAGTAGAGGTTTGAATATTGGTCGGGTGAACTGGAGGGTTTTTCTCATAAATGTTCTTCCACTCCACGCAAATGCGGGTTCACTTCCTCTAAATTCAACCTTACCAATTCCTAACACATTAGCTTAATTAGTAATTCAGCGTATTACCCGAATGGGAATTAAAGACGTGGTGCTAAATAAAATAATCAATCTGTAGTTCAAATTGGCAGAAATATTAGCCAGTAGTAATGTACCGTTGCCCAGGGAATGCCTGAATATACTAATAGTTAGTATAACCTTTTTTCTAGAGGCTCTTTTCCAAGCACGAATTTAGAAATTGTAAAAGGGGTGGGGGGGGGAGGAGCACAGATATATTGAATGGAGGAGCAGTTTCGTGCGCTGGTAGGCATCTTTTACCTTAACACACGTCATTTTTGCCAATTGCCTTGCCCAGTGCCCAGTGCCCACCCCTACTCTCCCACAATCTAGCAATAAGATGCAAAATAAAAATCTCATTGGTCGCCGCCACAGCCCTCACCCTTCACTTCCATTAGACTAAAAAAATTTATCTAATATTCTACTTAAGTGGGGGCACGTGCCACCTTAAATTCGCGCTTACTCTTTTCATGTCCCGATGAGATGAGGGAATGATAATAGTGACAATGTGTCGTCTACCATCTGGGAAAACTAAAACTAGCCGAGAATTAATTTGAAGTGGTCGGGGGAAAAAAACGGGAATAAGTCAGTAATTTGGTAAAGTACAAAACAAATTTGGGAAAATGCTGTTTTACTCAAAATATGAAAAATAATTATTATTAAATCAGTAAATTACAAAGGGATTCAAACTTTTTTTTTGTAACTGTGCAATATAATTATGTTATATATTTCTAATTCCTAGTAAACTATTTAAGTCCAAATAATTTAAAAAAATTAAATATACATGCTATTTATCATTATTTATATAAAAAAAGATTAATTAAAACTATACTTTTGAGTCGGGAATTTTAGGAAATGATCAGGGAAAATCAGGGGAAAAGTCAGTAATTTCATTGGTCAAGTTGAGTGACTGTGATTTTAGTGAGAAATAAGCTTAATTGGGCGCTAATCTTTTTTTATTGTGTTCATAAGGGTTTAATTAGTTTGTGATAGTATTTTTGAGTTGATTCATGCCCATATGGCCGAATAAATAGCATATTTTAGAACTTAAAATGTATTTGGGTGAACCCCGCCATTTTGAATTTCCCTAAAGTGTAAACGTCGAGTTATATTGTTTATGATTTTAGTGTTAATTTTTTCTTTTAGAGGGGCCTCACCCTATAATAAATAGTGTTGTGCGATTAGGAGTGCTTAGAATTGTGAATTAAGTTAATTAATTAGGTTTTTGTGTTCGAGTTGGACTTGCTGAGTAAGTTGTTTTTTCTAAGTCAAATTTAAAACCTTTGAGTGCTTATTTACGGTTAAATTTTGGTGTCAATAGTCAGTTCAGCATTTAGTCTTGGTCGTATACAAATTTGGCTAAGTGTTTATTAGGGACTTTTTTGATAAAACTCTTTCTTAAGAATAAGAGTAATTGGCTAATATTGTGATCTTGAAGTTTTCCTTTAGGGTGGTAATACAAGACTTAGTTGAGGGGTTCTTGTGTTTCTAAGTTCGTTAGGAAGGTTTGTGTGAAGTTTTAGCTTGGTATTTGCAAATTTGAAAGAGTTATATCAATTTCTATATTTGTTGGACTCATCTGTCTGGCGGTATTTTTTGTTCACCTGATTGACAAATTGGCTTATATTGATTCTGTTATTGTGTTTAGAGGTTTTTAGTATCTAAGTAAAAGCTGTAGATAAGTATTGGGAGGGTTTATAAGTAGGATCTTTTTTTTAATCAGTTGATTATTTTTTTTAAATAAGTCAGGTTTTGTGTCTTTTTGAAATAAGTCAGGTTTTGTGTCTTGTTGGACTTTTTCTGTTCCAGCCACCTCTGGTACAAATTAGCTTATATTTATTTTCCTGTTGGTTTTAGTGGTTTTTGTTACTTAAATAAAAGGTGTAGAATACTGGTAGGTAGGTAATAGCGAAGAAATTGTGTTAATGGAGTGATTATTTTCCGCGATTTCATAGTTTTTTTAAAAATATTTTTGGACTTAACTTTCTTCTGTGATTGGTTCAACTTTTAATTGATCATTCTTGGGCATAGATCTGTTAATTTTTTATATTTGGTGTTGATTTTAATTTCCGTTGTTATTGGTTGGGGCTCTGATTGTTAGTGAAATTTATTTCTGATTTCATTCTTTTTAATTGAACTCTACTTTGTTGTTGATCCGATTCCCTATTCTTTGTTGTCAGTTTATGCTGAGTTTCCACACGCTTGAGGATGAGTTTTTCGAAGTCGTCGAAGACTCCTAGGACCCTCTGGAGGGATGGACGGCCCTGCGGGGGTTGACTGGGAGGCTTGACCTTGGCCGCTGACCTTCATCCCTGGAACTCCGGGATCGCCACCGGTGATGCCTGTGGAGAAGCCTAAGGACGTCAGGAAGAGGGCACTGAGTGATGACGAAGTCATGGAGACTACCTCCAGACGGAAGGTCGGTGAGGCGTCAGCGGGGACCAGGGGCCAGGAGAGCCTGTCTGACTTGGAGAGACTGATCAACAGCTTCGTAAAGGGGAAGAGGACGGTCACCATTGCCCAGGCTGAGGTGTTGGCAGTGAACATCGACATTATTGTAGGATACCTGGAGGATCTCTTGGAGGAGGTGGCCTTTCTGAAGGGATGGCTGCAGGGTCGAGAAGAGATGAGGATGTGGGGCTGCTACTGCTTCTAGAGTTTCAGGTGGAGTGCTGATGGACATACAGACGAGTGACCGGGGTCAGCTAAGCCGTGAAGCTGCGAGAGGCTGGGCCTTTTACCCACCTAGGACGCCCAAACTGAACGGGAAGATTGGGACGATAACGGAGAGGCCGAAGGCCATTCTGTTCTTTCCGGAATACAGGACGTTTACGCATACCGGCCAGCAGACTAAGGAGAACCTCCTGAGTGCCATCGACCGGGAGTGTCTGGGTTAAAGATCCGGAACGTCCACAAGATCGGCAAGGGTGGAGTTCTCGTGGAGACGAAGGATGCTATTCAAGAGTCCTATTCCCGGGACGAAGTCGTCCCAGCTTGGGGAGGGGCAGGATGGTCTACCCGAGAATGGAGGGCCAGCTTTGGAGTGTAAGCTATATCGCCAAGGCTGCGTATGGTGTTCTGTTCTTTAGCCATATCTCCAATTACTACTGTACCTGTGTTCAGGTTACAGATAGGGGTTGGTTGTGTTTTGTTCTGTCTTGTTATTTCAGACCTAAATAATCCATCGATCTGCACAATGCTCATCTTCGGATTGTGCTCCAGATAATGAGGCGGAAGAAGGGAATCATTTCGGCGAACGCCAACGCCAAGTCGGTGCTGTGGTACAGTGCCGATACGGATGACAGGGGTGACGCGGTAGAAGAATTTATCGCCGAGATGGACCTCATTGTCATCAATGAGGCCTCTGAACTCACCCTTCGTGGGACCCGTAGGTCGTGGGACGAACATTGGTGTGACTCTAGCATCAAAGGGGGTGGGGATACTAGTCAGAAATTGGAGATTTCAGATGATACGAGCAGCGATCCCAATCTCATTCTCTTCGAGATGGGATGTGAAGGGAGAGAAAATCCAGCGACAGTGGGGCCCAGGACGAGGTATTACGTGTCCCGTGCGGATTGGAGGAAGTACCGGTGGGAATTGGAGGTTAAGATGTGGAACCTGTAGCCCATGGACGACATCCATGGAAGGGTCGGGGTCCTTACCCAGGCCATGAGGAGAGCGTGTGACCGCTTGATTCCACAAGCGAGAAGACAGGAGAAGAGGGCCAACTGGTGGAATCTGGAGAGAAAAAGGAAGGAGGTCGTCCGTGTGCGCAGGAGACAGGACAGCGAGGAGGTGGGTCTTGCCCACGCCAGGGTGAGGAATGACTACGTGTGGTCGGTGAGGAGGACCAAGGAGGATTGTTGGAGAGGGTTCGTCTCCACCACAGGTAACCAGTACCCGTGAGGCTTGGTTTAAAGGCTCGCGATGGATAAGGCACGACAGGCTCAGGTTGTGGCTAGGCTGAGAGTTGATAGTCTTGTTACAGATGATGCCGCTGACACTGCTAGAACAGTGTTAAGGTTCAGGGGTCAGACGGTGACCCCACAAGGGACACGGAGATACATTGGGCCCTGAGAGCGGAAGTGATGGAGGATTACGCTGGAAATGACGTTCCTCTGTTCACGAAGGAAGAGCTACACGATGCAGTCAGATTTGGCCGTAACAATAAGGCCCCTGGTTTTGATTTATTATCTGTTGAGATAGTGAAGAAGTCTTGGAGTTGCATCTCCGAGGATCTGCTGGCGATAGCCAACCAGATGATGATAAAGGGTCGTTTTCCCGACTCGTGGAAGGCCGGAGAGCTGATGATCCTGCTGAAGTCTCAGGATTGGGACCAGAAGTCTTACCTGCCGTTGACTTTGCTCAACGTCCTGGCTAAGGTCATGGATAAGCTTCTAGCTTCAAGGCTTTGGAGCTACATTCAGGTATATGGTGTTCTTGATTATAAGCAGTATAGGTTTCGACCGGGAAGAGGAACGGTGGACACACTGGAGAGGGTCCTTCGAAACGTCAACGAGGGCGAGAGCCGGTACGTGCTCGCCATCTACCTGGACATTGCTGGTTTCGACAGCGCATAGTGGCCTGAGATCTTGGAGAAGCTGAACAGGATGTTCATGGAACCTATATACTGTAATCAGGGGTTACAGGAATAGGAAAGGAATAGGAGGTCAAGGCTTGGCATGCCATGGTGACGGTGTTCTCCTGGTGCTGGGAGGCGCAGCTCTCCTTTTCAAGGGTGAAGACCAGGATGACGCTGCTCAAGTGGAGACACTCGGTGATGAGACACCCCGCCGTTCACATGAGTGGGGTGACCGCTCGATACGTAAGGGTGTAAATTATCTTGGTGTGCTATTGGATGAGGGTTTGTCTTTTGATGATCATTTCAGGATGGTGGCTGAAATGGTCAAGGCTGCGTTCGGAAGACTCGTCAGAGTTTCAAGGAGCAATTGGGATTGGACTTACTGACTCTTCAGAAGATGTACAAGGCCCTGTTGGAGTCGATTCTCACGTACGGATGCGTGGTCTCGTGGCATTGAAAGGAGGTTCAACGCAGCAAGATAATCATTCTACGGGCACAGAGATTTGCACTTTTAGCAGTGACCAAGGTCTATAGCACGGTTTCTCATGATACTTTTCCTATTGTTGCAGGAGTGTTGGTAAGAATGAGGGTCGGATAATACTGGGCGAAGAGAAACGGTTTGGATCTCGATGAGAGAGAGATGGGCTGGCGTCACTCCCTCGCAGCTTGGCATATGAGATGGGATGCATCAGTGAAAGGAAGGGAGACTTTTAAGTATTGGCCTTCTGTACAGGAAAGGATGGAGAATGAGTGGGTGCTCACCATCCACTATGCCACGCAGTTCTTCACCGGGCATGTCAACTTAAACTGGAAGCTTCATGGATTTCGGCTGAAGGAAAACTTGGGCTGCTGGACATGCGGCGCGAACGTAGAGGCATGACACGTTCTGCTGACTTGTGAGCGCCATGAGAGGGAGAGAATGATTATGGAGTTGGAGGTCTGCGAGGAAGGAGAGGTGCTTTCGAGGAGGGCGTTTAAGGAGGAACGCTAGGAACTGCATGTGCTTTATGAAGTACGCCATGGTGGTCGGGAAGAGGAGGGAAAGAAGATTGTAAGGTAAGCTAGGGTAATATGTTTAACCGTTTCTTTTCAGTTCTTTGAGGGTAAGTAGTAAGTTGATAGAATGCTTAGGTGGTTAGTGAGTTAGGATAGGGTTTGTAGTATTTGGGGAGATTTTTGCTGGCGATGTTCTTTTTTGGGAATGGAGGGATTAGTGAGTTACACAAGCTCAGACTTGTTCTTGTTTATGAACTCTGCTTCACCTATTAAAAATCTAAATACAATTTAGAATTGCTTGCTCTCTTTTGGCGTAAATTTACTATACGGAGGCGGCTCTTAAGAAGATTCGATGTGGGTACCTCCACGAGGTCCCCGCTTGGTAACGTAGGGTAAAGACATTCCGTCTATCCTTACGGCTGAATTGCATGTCCCCCACGTGGTAAACACCAACTGCAGGGATTCCTCCTACTCTCGGATACGGGTAAATGCTTATATGAGGGTATCATCCTGAGCTCGTTGTAGCGTCATTTGTCCCATAAAGTCGTGGTTGCACTGCGATAATTCTCTGACTTATGTGCGGTGTAGCAGAAAGAGGTCCAATTGGGTCAAGTTGAGTAGACATCATAGGAATATGATGGGGTGAAGTCAACAAAGTTCTTAACCTAACCTAACCTAACCTAACTAAGCAAACTGTGGTTACCATGGGAACTATCCCCCTTTCGAGAAAAAAATCCCCCTGTACCAGCTTTGGAATCGAACCCGGGACCTCTAGGTCAGCAGCCAGGGACTCTTGACTACTAAATCACGGGGCCGGTTAATAATACCACGATTGATGACTGATGAGTTATGGATCTGCTCCCCATATTCAATTTTTCAAAGCGAATGTTTTTATTTGTTGTACTCTTTAGTGCCAATACTTGGTGGCGAAGCGTGATGATAATTTTTGAGTAAGCCGAGTCATCAACACTCAAAAAGGGGCGTGGGATTTTTATTAAGTAATATAATACAGTACTGGCATACTAATTTACTAACTACTGCTACTGCTACTACTGCTACTACTGCTGCTGCTACCACTATTACTACACTACTACTATCACTACTAACATTACTACACTACTACTACTACCACCTTCACCACCCCCACCAATATTTTTTAAAATTTTTGTTATAAATTTTCTCGATATTTTTTTTTTAAATGCAATTTTGGTTCGAAATACAAAGCCTCAGTAGAATTATTTAACAAAAAGTTTACTGAATCGAAAAAGTCATAGTTAATGTTATAGCGTTATTGAATTAATCTATTCGAGTTGGACGCTGATTAATACGTTACGCGTCGGCGATGGGCGCCGATTGAATTGCCTCGTGATCGAGCACTAATTAAAGCGGTACAGAATTGCGGTTATATAATTATCCCGCAATTGGGAGCCAATTATTGAGATACGGATGTTATTGTGAGATAATTGGTTTTTATAGCCCCGTGATCGAGTGCCAATTATTATGATACTGGTTTACAATCTGATATTTTAATTGAATAAATAGGACCTTTAATGTGGAGATGATTCTATCTTCGGCACTGACGATATAATTTTATATGATACAGTTTAGTTGAACTACAGATGATTTTTCTGTTATATTACACCTATCTATTTTACCGGCTCTGAATATTACTGTCTTTGATTACAAAGTTCTTGTGTAGTGGTGTTCACCGTAATGGATTCATACTCACAAGCGGCTTATTTATGACCTACCCCTTGCCTCTTGGACCCCTTGTCACCAGTGCCAAAACCAACTAATAGAATGAGTCCTGGCGACAGATGTTATGAAGGTTAGCTTCCATATTGGATAGCGTCATTTGCTTTTTTTGGTATTACTACGGAGTTGATTTTGAAAGAAAAAATAAGTCTTATGGTGTAATATATTGACATCATTTCTGAAAAGCGCGTGATTCTCCATGGATGAAGTATTATAAGGATATTTTACATACAATACTTTAAAGACAAATGCTCTTCATCCATGACTTTTTACATTTATGAGAGGGGTCCAAATCGGTATCATTACAATGTCTACAGCGTCTCCCCCCCCCCTTTTTTTTCCTGCGGTGCATACACTAAATCCTAAAACATTACCGATATATATTATAATACGAAATTTAAAACAATTCAATAAAATAATAAAATTCACGTCACAATCACAAAACTAAACTAATCCACACTGAAATAAACCTTTGAAACACACTATGTATGGTAAGAATGTAATACTCACGAGTCTGAGATAGCTGGCTTACTGGTCGCCTTCAGTGGGTAAGATGAACAGTTGCGCGCGCATTACCCTCATAGCTACATGCAGGATTGTTTCTCCGGGTGCGTTAGGCTGAACGGTATCGCTTATCCTGCCAAAAGAAACGGGTGCATTCACTCATACGCTTTTTAAAAAATGACAATTAAAAAATTTAATTTGACATCTTTATTATATAAAGGAATGTTTTCTCTCCATTTTCAAAATCTTTTGGGTTAGATGACTTTATCCTGCATACTCTGACGATCCAAAAACAGTTCCGTACCTAAACCCATTTCACACTGCTATCCGTGGTGAACACGGTAGCCGTGACAACGTGGACGTCAGCGTGAATTGCCCCATTTGATAAACTGGGATGCGATCTCTACAAATCGTCCAACTACGGACACAGCGGATGTCCATGTGAAATGGCCTTGAATCCATCCTCACTAACTTTCTCCTCATTTCCCTATCCTTGCTTACTCCTTTCTCTTCAACAACAGCCTTACACCGAGACATACATGCTCTTTTTTTTCTTGTTTTTTCTTTTCTATCTTTTTTTTTATAAATTTTTATTTAGCACCGCGTCTTACTACCCGTTCGGGTTATACTATTAAGTACTAATTACGCTAATGGATTAGAAATTAAAAAGGTTGAATTTAGAGGAAGTGAACCCACATTTGCGTGGAGAGAGAGAGAGTGGAAAACCGTTTAGGAAAAAACACCCACAGTTCACCCGACCGAGATTCGAACCTCGATCTCCCCGTCCTCGGCAGTCTAGCTCAACACGAAACTAGCGCGTTAGCCAACTACGCTACCGAGGTGAGGTTTGTATACATAAGTTAGGCTACAGAATACTCGTATATCATCATCATCATCATCAACTGTTTCCAACCCGGTCATTTTAGTGTAACGCACAGATTTATGTACTGTATTATGTATAGTAATATTGTCATAGCTTGGCATCATTCGGTTCACGTCGCCCGCCACGGCGGTGAAATGCCTGCAAATATGCACCACACCTACAACTTATGGCCTTTCTAGGAACCTGTTAAGAAGCCATATAATGTGATTGTTGTTCACTACCCATAAGGCAAGAGCCGGCGGAGAATGCAGCAATACATACTATACTATGCGCTTACGTACACTCATAGTCACGAAATGTGACCGGCCTTCTAGTCCCAAAGCTCACGTAGCCAGGGGGTGATCCTATTTTTTTTTTAAACTAAAACTCATCATTTTTAATGCATCAAATAGAAAATTAAAAAACTCTAGGGTGTAATCCCGCAAGTGAACTATACGAACCGAGCGGCCGCCTCCGTTGACGGTGATAGTGCCAACATTTGTGGATTAAGCGTGTCATATGGTCAGCACAATGAGTTCTCCGGCCGTTAATCTCAGTTTTACAGACAGGAGACGTTACTTTTTCATTCGTTTTGTCCTCACGAGGTTGAGTTTGACCCCGTTACAGAACAAATTGCTTCACAGAAAAATCTAGAAGCGCCGGGGATCGAACCCGGGACCTCTGGATCTATAGCCAGGAACTCTGACAACCAGACTAAAGAGGTGGTCTTTAAATATTTTTTTTATTGTATCATTAGCATCGCATCTTACTATCCATTTGGATCTTACGAATTTGTATGCAATTAGGCTAATGTTCTAGGAATTATGGAGGATGAATTTATATGAAATGTACTCGCATTTGCGTGAACTGAAAGAGAGTGGAAAACCATTTAGGAGGGGAAAAAACCTTGTTTCACCCGACCGTGATTCAAACCCCGATCTTCCTGTCGCCGGCACTCCAGTTTATTGCTAGAGTGTGACGCCTTGGACCATGCTGCCACCTAAGTAGGTCAAAAAGAAAATTAGGCTCTTATTTAATCGTAATTTGCAAAGTTGGTGATTGGATGGTTGTCAAACACTCGGTCAATGCAGTGTATGTTCGGCTCAAACTGGTTCCATGACCTGTGACGTCACAAATCATACGTTGATCTGTTCAGGTAAAAACAGTGAGATTAGTTACTCACACGACCTACGAAGAGGGCAGTAGGCAACCGTAGTTAAAATTTAAAACATTTATTTTTATTTATTTATTTAACGTGCACTTTTTACGAACCGACTAATTATACATTAGCATACGAGAATTTCTATGGGTGAGAGTGAAAGGACCTACCAATTTTATCGGGAAAGGTATTGCCACACACCTTCCATGGTTATTTTACATTCCAAAATTGAAATGGGACCGATGGCCTTACTTCCCCCCCCCCCCCCCGAAGAAAGTTGTGCTACGCACTTTTATCGCTCAAGAAAAAATCCGTTGAACCCTGCTGGTTTTGAACCCATGAACCGAGGTAGATTAAAACATATTAACTGCAGGGTAACTGCATGATGAGAATAAAGGATTAAAAATTAAAGTTTCCCACACAACTCTAGAATAAAATGATAAGAGTTTTGAATCAAATATGAAATGATTAAATTATAAATAGCAACTGCATTTTAAGAAACAAAAGTTTAATCGATTCTGCCTGGTAAAAATAAAGTCCAATAAGCTAACCTTTAAATACTTGGCAATGTAGAAAAACAAAGAAAAATAACAGTGAGTTAAATGTTTTATTTCGTCATTAAAAAAAATTCTTATAGTATTACAGCCGCCTGACACCCTTAAATCACGATGGAAAGTATTTCAGTCCCCCTTTAAACCCCCCCGCCACCCCACCCCCCCTTCTCAATTCTTTACATAGAAATCAAGTGAATTTTTTTGCGTCAAATAATCGACTGTTTTTTAGTAGGCGGCAAATTATCTCTTCGGGCTAAACACGCCAATAAAATTTCAATTGGCTTTGGACGGGCCAGTTGTTTTCATTTTATTTTTAAGACCAAGAGTTATTTTAATAGGCTATATAAAGTATGGTCTAATAGTGCTGTCTTGTTGGAAAAGATTTAGCAAATTTTCTTTTTTTGGGGTTCAATCACATCGTAATAATAATAATAATAATAATAATAGTCTTTGGGACGTAAAGGTAAATACCCTAAACCAGAGATTAGGCACATTAGAATTTTGGTAGAAAGTAACTTTTAGAAAATACAAATTAGCAATAACGATATTAGATTGGGTGACCTGGCGGTCCAGGGGTAAGGTGTCAGACTTCTGTGCTGGCGGCCGGGGTTCAATCCTCGGTCCCGGCACAGATTTATCTGATTTCCAAACCCTTCCTTCACCTCTGACAAGATATCTTGTGAATGTGGGGAATGCCAGGCCTCCACCGTGGTTCGGATTCCACGTTAAACTGTAGGTCCTTCATTTCATCTCACAATCACCCTTCCATTAGACATTAGCGTAAGTGCGTATAACCCGAACGGGTAGTAAGACGCGGTGCTAATAATAATAATAATAATAATAATGATATTAGATTGGAATTCAGTCCGAAAATGGATGCTATTATTCGGTCATTAAGTTGTTGACATCTCTCCTGCTGTCCAGAAATGTAAAACTCAGAATATACAAAACAATAATTTTATCGGTCATTCTCTCTGGGTTTGAAAACTGGTCTCTTACCTTACATAACGAAAACAAATTTAGGATGTTCGAAAACAAGGTGCTTGGGAAGATAATTGGTCCTAAAAGGGATGAGGCTACTGGGGAATGTAGGAGGTTACACAATGATGTGTTACATAACTTGTACTCATCACAATACATTGTTAGGATAATCAAATCCCGTAGATTACGGCGGACAGGACATGCAGCGATAATGGGAAATTTTAGAACCTTGTTCAGAATATTGACTGGCAAACCCAATCGGAAGACCTAGACGTAGATGGGAAGATAACATTAGAATGTACATGAAAGAGCTAGGGCGTAATGAGGTGGACTGGATAGAACTAGCTCAAGATAGGGATAGCGTGTAATGAGGAGGACTGGATAGAACTAGCTCAAGATAGGGATAGCGTGTAATGAGGAGGACTGGATAGAACTAGCTCAAGATAGGGATAGCGTGTAATGAGGAGGACTGGATAGAACTATCTCAAGATAGGGATAGCGTGTAATGAGGACTGGATAGAACTATCTCAAGATAGGGATAGCATGTAATGAGGTGGACTGGATAGAACTAGCTCAAGATAGGGATAGCGTGTAATGAGGAGGACTGGATTGAACTAGCTCAAGATAGGGATAGCGTGTAATGAGGAGGACTGGATAGAACTATCTCAAGATAGGGATAGGTGGCGTAGGCATACTTTTGTGAGTGCGGCAATGAACTTTCTAGTTTCAAACGCCATAGAGTAACTAAGTAATTAGTGATATTTAATGTTTTTATTATCTATCCGAAGTGACAGCCGCCATGAATTGACGTAAGAATATATAAAAGTCAAGTTAACGACTTTTCTAGCTGTCAGATAATGTTCTCCCTAGTAAAATTGAAGTATGCGCATATAATATGACGGTTGTTTTTTGTATGGTCAAATATTACACACACTATAGTGCAACTGGCCAAATTATTTTATATTCACATTATTAGCTTGTTAGCTAATTACTCGTTTGCCCTTGGCGTATTAATATATTTGACACTTAATTCATGGTAACCTAGTGGTTTTTCATACTACTCAGAAATATAATCTACCCACAGTAAATTAAACTAAATATTTTACAGATTATTCATTAAAAATAATGATTATGTAAAATATGAAAAGATTTTTATTGGGCCCCCAAAATGTAAAAAGTTCCAGTAAAACAAAGTCAAAATATCTCTCAAAAGTCCAGTAGACTTAAAAAGTTGAAATTGTTTCAGGCAGGTAGCCTAACCTAAAATGGTATAGGAGGAATATGGGGTGGTCAAATTTTACTCATGGAGACGGCCCCAAAATAAAAAAAATAAATAAAAAATAGTGTTCTTCTATATTCTACTTTAGAAATAAGTTGAAAGAAGGCTATGTATAACGGGGCTCAGTGGCGTACCGTGGAGTGTTGTCAGGGTAATCAGAGTTTATTAAAATTTACCTGTAGTATAGTCATTCCCTATGGTCCCTATTTGACCAATAATACGTAGGCTCTACTTTAAATACCTCACATGATAATAATTCACAAGTACCCTTCGTTTACCCTATACGTTAGCGAGTTTATCGTGCACTATGTCACCATGATGGAGTTTATAACACTGGTTATCAAACTTCTTTTAGATTGTACCCTTTGGTCATGAATACAATTTCGATACACACACACAGTACAATTTTCTCAAATGACAAATGTCAGGTAGTCCAAAGAGACAATTCTCCTCAGTGACTTTGAAAATTCCCAGCTACATTTGGTTCCGTCACGTTTTCGCTGCTCATTTTGCCAATTTTCCCTCGAGAGCTGCTCGCGTATCCCTTGAAAATCGAGCCCGTATACCTGGAGGTACGCGTACCACAGTTTGAGAACCCCTGGTTTAAGGTCATATTGCAATCCGTCAAGGTAAGACCGCTTCCTTTTTAGGATAGACCGAGTGTACAGTTTACACAAGCTCTGCTTACTCTGAAAACACGACACGTCACGTTTGGTGGATTTTCCCAACATTTTGTGTGCATGTTTTTGACATTTAAATACCTACTACTATAATTGGTAAAAAGTTTGGAAAACTTAACATATTCTTAAATAGTTATGACGGACTTAGTAGTAACCACACTGTGCTGTTTATCCAGAAAGTATTTTTGCTGCAGTAAAAAGCGTGATAAATTACGCAATAAATCTTCCATGCACGCCTCGGATGAAGTTCTATTATATATATTTTTTTTGTATCAGTGGATTCACTGGTCGGTAAATTATCTGCTAGAGATCTCTATAATTAGTGAACGAGTCTGCTATTTTCATTGGTGCATTATAAGTTCATGTTCACACTTTTTAATACATTCCGTGAAATATACAGAATCTTATGCACTTTTATAGTCTCATGATAGTCGAGACCGTCTTCCAGGGGTGAGGAACCTTTTGACAATAGAAGGCCGCGTGCGTCTCTTTACGGATTCCTCTTAAGGTGCGGCAAAGGGAGCACAAATATTTCTGCAGTTTTTATTGAATTTAAACTTGTTGGACAAAATAAATCAAATATTTCTCCAGTAGCAACATAGAGTTTAGTTTTCTGCACATGCTAATATCAACAGGTATTGAATATCTGTCAAGGGTGTCCTGGAATTTTATCAAAACTTTTTCTCTTTATTTAAAAAGTTTTGATAAAATTCCAGGACACCCTTGAAATATATTCAGGATCTGTTGATATCAGCATTTGTAGAAAACTAATCTCTATATTGCTACTGGAGAAATATTAGATTATTTTGGCCAAAAAAATGTAATGCTATAAAAACTGTAAAATTACTCACGCTCCCTTCTGCCGCACCTTAAGGTCGCACAGTAGAATTTGCCATAATTATAAAGAGCGGACAGTTTTAGTCTACTTTCCCCCCTCCCCTAATTTAGAGTCAACAAGGACAAATTTCAATTTTATGTATAATTTTACTATGGATTCATAATAGAACGGTTTAAAAAAAAGATAAATTAAATTATAAAAGATTTAAGATAAACTTTTTTTTTTCGAGTGTATGCTCCATGGATCTGGTTCATTTGGAAATTCAACTGTATGTTCCGGTGTCCGCGTGGTCTAACGCGCTACTCTCGTGGTAGACTAGACTGCCGATAACGAGGAGTTAGAGGTTCGACTCTCGGTCGGATGTACTGAGGGTGGTTTTTACCAAAATATTTTTCCACTCTCCATTCACGCGAATACGGATACACTTCCTATAAATATAACTTTACTAATTCCTAAAACAATTAGCGTAACTAGTATGCAAGCATATAACCTGAATGGGTAGTAAGACGCGGTGCAAAAACCATATATATATATATATATATACATGTACTAAACAAACATACTTAAAAATAAATACAGTATCAACATGTAATAAGGATTATAAAATTTAATAGAAAATCACTCAAGAATGGAGTTCTACAAACTAATCATCTCAACAGTTAATAAAACACTACATGTTGTTTTACGATAGTAATACACTTAGAGTTTGAGAATGTATAATTTATAAACGATGATATTATGACTTAATTGGCAGAATATGCGAAAAGGCCTCACAGAACACCGCAAAATAATGCGGGTCTCCTCATCCTTGTCTTATGCCGGTATCGCGATCAACTTAACATTGACTTGCAGTTAACTTAACGTAAGAGATGTCCTGGGAGGTATTTCACGTTAAGTGAATCGTTACTTGAAGGGTATCACGTGATCTATCTAGCCAGTCAATCATTATGCGAGTGACGTCTACATGGCTATTTAGTAATTCATTTGTTGGTTTTATGACCAAGGTTCACTATTTAGCATAAGTTCTAGTGATCAGACATTGAAAAAAAAATAGTTTAACTAAATAGGAAATCTAAGTTTATCAAAAAAGTTTAGTAATATATATTTATTATATCGGTTGAAAACTGTAAACATTCACAGATTATCACTTTACAAATAGTCCAAATCACTATATCTCAGAAACTGTTGGTTTTATAAAAATATATTTCATATAAAATTTTTTTATTTTTAATAGTACTACAATTTTACAATGATAAGTTATTTAGTATCTCAAATAGTTGCGAAGATACGGAAGTTTCTGCTTCTGTAAAGTACCCTAAAGTTCATTTTCATGGTAAAATGAAAATAGCCAGTTTATTTACAATCTTAATCAACACCTAGGTACAAATTATAATCAAAATCGTTAGAACGGATTTTGAGAAAATAATTTTTTTCTTTTCGCCCATTTTAAACTACTCTTAATTTAAAGTTTAAACAAACACAAAGACAGATGGCATTGCAAAGACCACTTTTTAGGGTTCAGGGGTTATGAGACGTCGACACCATCAACATTCCAGGTTAGATTTTTTTAAGTCGCAATAAATATATATATTTGTGTATAGCTTGAAAGTTATTGATTTTATAAAAATATGCTTCAAATAAAATACTTGGGTTATAAATAGACCTATATATTTGTAAAGATAAGTAATTTCATATCTCAAATAATTTAGGAGATATTATTAAAAAAATTATAATTTACCCATCAGGCCCTTAAAGTCGTTTTGCCGAAATATTGAGAGTAGCCATTTTGTGTAGAATATTTATAAATGCTTAGAAATGAAATTTAATCAAAATCGTTAGAGCCGATTTTGAGAAAAATCGACGTTTTATCTTTTTGCCTTTCAGTAAACTACCCTTAAATTTAGGGATAGATATCAAATTCCAAAGACCATTCGGGACAACCCTATAAAAACCCTAGAAACCAAGTTTTAGCCTGATCGGTAAAATAGCTTAGTCTCTAGTTGGAGGTAAGACAAACAGACGATGGCAATTAAAAAAACACTTTTTTGGATTCGGGGGGAGGGGGGGTCATGAAACGTCGACATTTATCAAAATCTCGAGTTCAATTTTTTTTTTTACAATCACAATACTTTATCTACCTGTAAGATAGCGAGAAAGTAACAAGTGTAATGCAATCTTAAGGAAGAATGAACATTTTTTATATAGATGTGAAACTGGGATTTTTTTTTAAATTTCAACAATAACGTTTTTAAAATTTTCAAAATATATTATAAGTGTAATTTAGTCTTTTTTACCATTTCAAAGATATGTCAAATATATTTTTTTAATGTAGGCCTATGAAAAGTTTCAAAATTTACCAAATTTAGACTTTTTTACAACTACGGAAGTGTCAAAGTTTACCATTTAATAAAAAAAAATCAAAATATCTAAAATGTATTTTTTTAAATTTGGCAAATTTTTAAAATATTCCAGATATTTAGTATAAAAATTTGCTAAATTTTAGAAATGATGCAAATATAGAGTTTTTAAATAGGCATATGCAAAACTTCAAATATATTATAAATACTGTATACAGGTGTAAAACTTACTAATTAATAATTAAAAATATTTAAAATGTGACACATTTAAAAAAATAGCAAATATAGTGTACTCACCATCACTGGGTATCAAACAGAATTTTCAACACTTTTGACTTGTTACTTATTAGCCATGTAAACGGGCAGGGAGTCTAATTACACTCATATCTACAATCCAAATTTCATAAGAAGGACCTTATCTGACAACTAGAAAAATTACCATATCTACTTTCACGTATTTATACATCAAGTCATGTTAACTGCGGCTGTAATTTTTGATAAAGATTACCTATACCTAATATATATATATATATATATATATATTTGTTGGTGTGTGGTGTGTGTGTGTGTGTGCGTGCGTGCGTGCGTCGGCGTGCGTGTGGTGTGTGGGTGTTGTGTGTGTCATATTAAAAGAACTATACTATCAATTTTGACCGCAATATAAAAAGTGTGTATTTTCCTAAACGATCCTCCTATGAAAATTAGAATGAACATCCCATATTGTTGATCAGACCTATTTCACATTCTGTGCAAAATAAGTTTTGCAGTTTGTTTCGTAGAGTTGTGCATGTAGTCAACAAGTTGGCTGTATAGTGTCTGTACCTAACTGTAAGACGGGTTGCAGACTTTAAAGGGGCTGCCCAGATAACTTAGATAATATTACCAATCAGATGTTGTGCTTAGGTTAAATATTGATAAAACCTTTAGCAGTACACGAGTTGTGTGTTTATTGGAATGAGCACAAAACTATTTTCTATGACCCTATGGATACATAGGCTCGTAAGCATAGTTTTGAAATGGGAATTTTCCTCTTTAAAAAGTACAGAAATCAACATATTTTGGTTGATCGTTTAATACCTAACTGCCTACCCGCTTCAGCGGCATAGTTGGCTAACGCACTAGTTTCGTGTTGAGCTAAACTGCCGAGGACGGGAAGATTGAGGTTCGAATCTTGGTCGGGTGAACCTGGGTGGTTTTTCCTAAATGGCTTTCCAATCTCCCTCCACGCAAATAAGGTTTCACTTCATCTAAATTCAATCTTCTCATTTCCTAACTCATTAGCGTAATTAGTACTTAAGTGTACAACCCGAGCGGTTAGTAAGACGCGGTACTAAATAAAAAATACCCAACTGCCCGGGAAATGAAAGGTAAAATGGTTTAGAAGCGTAGAATGGAACTTTGTGAATCCAATGATGTCCTTTAATTGGGGTTAGGGGGTCTAAACACATGGTATTTTCCTCCTCTCCTGTTTGTTCTCCTATCGCCAGACAGCTCCACCCAGTAACGTCACAAACCCGTTTGGTTTCTGATGTTTTATCAATTTCTACTCGATTATTTTTAGCGCCTTAAAGTTTGTGTACCGACACTTTGACAATCTTGATTGAGTTTGTTTTTAACCATGAAGTAAGTCCCAAGCGCATGTGAAAGGATCAATTAAATGACCTTGAACTATAAGATGAGTAGCTTTTTTTTTTAATGAACTCGCTTTTATGTTCCTGTCCCACGCTGCCAAATAAAGAAACATTGATTCGTGTTTAGTTTTTTTTTTAGGGAGGGTTTATTGGTATGTGGGGTGGGGGGCGGGGGGCGTGTTTATGGTAGGTGCCATACATGGTAGTTGCTCCTTCATGAGATCGATTCAGTTAAGTGAGGCATTCCATTAGGTAGACGTGATCCTAAAGTCTCTTATGATGAATAGGAGCACATCAGATGAAGAGGATATTTCCACGTTCCAGATTTTATGATGCATCGTATTCTCTTTAATATTTTGTTAAAGAGGCCGCCTTGGTAGGCGAGAAATTGCTGCGCAGACGTTCAGATTTAACAATGTTTAATTCTACGATGAGTTTTTTTCAAAATTATGGCTCACGCCAAAATATAATCGATATATTCCAACAGGGTTCTTTTTCCTTAACAACACTATATTTTGATAGTAGAAAATAGAAAAAACTTTGAAATTAGCTCATTTTTAACGTCTTCTTAATAATATTTTCGAAAATATGGGACCTCTCGATTTAACCTTCCTCTAACAAATACAGTAATTTGTTGATAGAACATTTTAAGATATTTGATATCTAGCGACAAGCTTTCCTCTCTAATTTGAGACAAGAAGGTTCGTAGTTTTCTTTCCCCCTCTTTCTTATTGGCACGACAAAATGTGTTTGTAGGGGAAGGGTGAAAGGGAGTATAAGCTTATACAGAATAGAGAGGTAGTTCTGGAAAACGACACAGACTTTTTTTTAACTTTAAGCTGTGTGGCCTGACAGTGATTGATAACTTCTCGCCGAGGGAGGCGGCCGCCTTAACTACTTCGTTCACACACACACACACACACACGAGTTTGTGTGTGAACCGCGTTTCACTATCTGCCCGGACTACCCACGTATTTACGCCAAAGGTGGGTTATCAACATGGGGTCAATTGCCCGAATATTTGCTTGAATTTATTGACTGATCGTAATCTTGGACCAGTCCATGAATCTGGACATTTTTTTAGCGCTGTGACTTACTACCTGTTTGGGTTGTCCGCTTATCTATTTGCTCGTTGGGCTCCCCCAGTGGGTTTTCTTTGCAATTGGACGTAAACTAATGTAATTCCAGAGTTGTTTTTTGATAGGTCTTACCCTTTAGCCACAAGAGACCTCCAAAGAAAGGTCCGCACAGACTTTAAAGTTGCTTCTCCATTTTGATTTTTTTTTTCGGGGGTTTAAAATTGTTTTTAAATTTTTGGAATTTTCCCGTCGGTTACAGGCTAGAAGCTATAAGTTTGCCAAATTTCAAGTTTCTATCATCATCTGGAGAAGGTTATATTTAGATGAAGTGTATCCGCGTTTGCGTAGAGAGAGATAGAGAAAGAAAACTATTTTGAAAAAAAAAAAACCTCTGTAAGTGCGACTGAGATTCGAACCTTGATCTCCTGTCATCGGCACTTTAGTCTACTGCGAGAGTAGCGCTGGAGACCATGCAGCCACCGAAGCGAACTTATAAGGTTCTTGTTAATGAGTTTTTGGAAATTGTGTGTTTTTACTGGTTGCATATTTCAATATTCAATTCGGATTTCGAAGCGAGTTAGTTGGCAAATACATGGATGGGCAAAGGCTTGTATATATCAAGATGGCTACTGATTGGGAAAACTAGAATCTATGCTTTGATTTTGTACATGTGGGAAAAACCTGGGAAGAGTGCTGAATTTGGCCGCCTGTAAGGAATTTAAATGCGAGGACCATTCTAAATAGCTTTTAGGGACAATTTTCAAAAATTTGCCGGAGATGGATCACTCCAAATATCTTAGAGGGGTATCCAAATTTTGAAAAATTTCTGGAGGTGGATCCCAAATATCTTGGAGAGGTAGACTACTTATTTACAATATTTGATCAAGTATTAAAGTTTTGTAACATGATCAACACACATTAAAAAAAAAAAAATTTAATAGCCAGGAAAACCAAGAATTATGCTGGAATTTTACTCTACATTTTGAGTGGCCAACCTTTGCGAATCTAATATTTTCAATTTCGATTCGATTCTGATGGGAATATTTTAAAATAAAAATGGTTCAAATCGACTCTCTCTCTTGCTACCCCACCCCTCCCTACCGTTTCTCTCTATCTCTCTCTTTCTCTCTGTATATTATATATATATTAATTATATACATATATTTACATATATATAATATATATATTACATTATTATTACTATTTAAGTACTCGTTATGTGATGTGAGTTTCTAGTTTCAAGTACTGTACGTCACACATTAGGCTCGGAAATTAACAAATCGAAGAGAACAAAGAAGACATGTTATTTCTAAAAATGGTTATCAGTCCGTGTCTTGCATCTATTTATTTATTCATTCTCTCATTAATATCCTAATTCTTTGTATGCTTATTGGAACCTTTGAGCCTTTCCCACGCTCCAAACCTTATACCTCGCCTGCATGCTCTCTCCAAATGAAATGAATGGGCATTTCTTATTGTGCCATAATATAGCATAACATTATCCCCTCTCGCAGAGCAAAAACGGCTCAAGTCACTGTCCGAAAGTTTTTGTTGCGGTATTATTTACTTTATAATATCGAGCGAAAGTATTGTAAATGTGAAAATTTTTGAACCTTGAGATTATGATGAATCCTTACGTTTTTTGTGTGTCCGAAAAAAAAAAGTTGTTTTTATTATTATTAATATTTCTAGTACCACGTCTTACTACCCGTTCGGGTTACACGCACTTACGCTAATGTGTAATGGTAGGGTGATTGTGAGATGAAATGGAGGACCTACAGTTTAACGTGGAATCCGAACCACGGCGGAGGCCTGGCATTCCCCACATTCACTTGATTTTTTTAATTATGTCTGTCCTTGGCCAAGATTCAAACTTGATATTTAAATTTTATAGAGATTTTTTTTTACACTAGTTCTCAAATTAAGGTGATTTTTTTTTTCAATTGTAAATTTTTCGAAAATATCTCTAATGATTTTGTTTAAAATGTATATGTGAGGAATGTTTAACATGACTAATAAAACTGAATAGGCCTATTTGTTTTTCAGGGGAAATTCGTTTGGATAGATTACTAAACACTTTTTTTTAAACATGAATGTTTAAGGAAATGACTCAAGCAATTTGGTTCAAAATGGATATTTATGTTAAGTTCTTTACATTATAAACAATTATGTATATAATATTTGTTTGTTTTTTAAATTCATTTAATTGTACTTTATTGATAACTGAGTTTTGAAAAAACTATTTTTTTTAAAAAAAAGCTCTAAAGAATTTGTTCAAAATTGGTACTTAAAGATTATTTTAATTGATAACAAATAATGTTTGTTGGATTTCTTAAATAAATTAATTTAACGATAGTTGACTTATAAAAAAATCTAGAAAATTTGCAATATTTCGGAAATGGCCTATAAAATTGTGTTCAAAATGGGTGTCTGGCAACAGTTTTTCATTATAATAAAGAATATATATTTTTTATTCCCAAAAATTAATCATTAGTTTGTAGTTTACCTAAAATTTAGGTAGTATATCAAAGTTTGGAGAAAAAAAATACAAGAAAATGTTGAAAAAACTAAATTAAACATTTATACTGAACCAATATTATATTTATTTTGTCCAATCTTTTTTTTTTTTTTCATTTAAACTGAGTAAAATGTGGACCTTAATTCGCTTTTCCGTCTTTCCTCACCTTAACTTAATTTTACTCTTTTACATTCTCCGGTGATATATTTAGTGAGATCCTATCCTAAAAAAAACCCACGAACCCACTTCAAAGATGTGGATCTATCAAACTAAACGCATCTACTAAAGCAATGTTTTTGCTGTATGAAACAAAACAAAAAATTGCTATTGGTAAAAAAAAAAAAAAGAGAAAAGTACTGACACTTGCGTTACCTTTTACTTCACCTTTTTAAAAAAAAAGTTGGATACAATATTACAGAATTTCTCATATAACATTTTCTTGAATTTTTGACTAGAGGAAAAATCACTCCGATCGGAATTCAAACCTCAATATCCCTGTTATCTGCAATCTAGTCTATTGCGATTGAGACGCCTTAAGGTGGGGATGTAGGGGACGAGAGAAAAGCTAAGTGTTTTTGCAGTTTTTATGGCAAAACTTTTTTTTTAATAAAATATTGATTCAGTAGAAACATGGAGTTTAATTTTCTTCACATGGTGATATCACGAGCATAGTGACATTAGATAAGAAACTTTTTAAATGAAGATGAAAAGTTGTCATTAAATTCCAGGACACTCTTGACAGATGATATTCAACAACTGTTGATATCACCGTGTGGAGTAAATTAAATTCTATGTTTGCACTTGAGCAATATTTTATTAATTTTGGCAAACAAAAATGTTGCCATTTAAACTCAAAAACACTGTCTTTTCCTTGCAGCGCATTCCATTCAACCATGAGATCAGAGCAGATCAGAGATTGTTAAAACTGTACCTCTTATATTATGTTCTAATGCCAGTTAATCCCCATTTGATCACTAACACATTTATTATTATTATTATTATTATTATTAGCACCGCGTCTTACTACCCGTTCGGGTTATACGCACTTACGCTAATGTGTAATGGTAGGGTGATTGTGAGATGAAATGAAGGACCTGCCGTTTAACGTGGGATCCGAACCACGGTGGAGGCCTGGCATTCCCCACATTCACAAGTTGTGATTAATACACGTCTTGTCAGAGGTGAAGGAAGGGTTTGGTAATCAGATAAACCTGTGCCGGGACCGAGGATTGAACCCCGGATCTCCAACACAGAAGTTTGATACCTTACCCCTAGACCGCCAGGTCAGCCGATATCACATTTACATACCTAACATGGGACTGTAGGTTCGTTTTAACCTTTTAAAGTATCTCTGCTTACTGTGGCAACATTCTATGTAATTTCTTCGACGATGCTTTTTTTTTCAATCAGTTTTTGACTACTCTACATTGATTTTATTTTTAATTCTTAAGCTATTGCTACTTTCCAAACTTGCGCCACAAAGTCCTAAATTGGTGTTTTTTGACCCAGGTGTGTGTTTGTTCACTATTCCGACGAAAACAAAAAGGAGACAACAGGTGTCTGTAGTCTGTAGATGTGGCCGCCATATCCACAATTTTACCGTAAGGCTGTGATAATATATCGGTTTAAGATAGCGTGACGTTATTGCGTAGTTAAAATAAAAAGCTCAAGAGTGATGTTATCTTAAAAAAAAATAATGTGTGTGAATTTAAAATGCATACATTTTATCAGAGCATGACTTACAAACCAAATTAACTTAGGGCAATATGTATAGTAATCACACCCGTTTCTAGCTTCTGGAGAAGTTTTATACGAACTACGCTAATGGTTTTTAGGGATTAGGAAGGTCATATTTTGGAAGAAGTGTAACCGCATTTACGTGATAGGAGAGTGAAAAGACATCTTGGAAAAAAAAAACATCCCTCAGTACACCCGACCAAGATTCGAACCTTGATCTCCCCGTCTTAGGCAAGTCTTGTCTACTGCGAGAGTAGCGCGTTAGACCATGTGGTCACCGAAGCGGCTAGCAGTTTTATTGAACTTAAGGGTTGTGTAAAATTAAAAAATGTATACACATAAAAATATATGTCACACTTAGAACTTATTTTTAATACATTATTTTTATTTTATTTTGTAATCATTCATGTGGGCCGCAAAACATTTGGCGCCGGGTCGTGAGTTTGATACCACTGCTATGGAATATGTTTAACTTGCATTATGAACCAACAACTTTGAGGGTACACAGTAGAAGAGAAACTATATCTGAGGGTACGAGAACAAAAAGGTTGAATACCACTGGTATAGAGTAATTGGATAACATGGCGAAGTCGTACGCAAACGTGACCATTATAATAAACTACATTTTTCTACTTAAAAAAAATATTATTTACCCACTCTGGTGATCGAATGGTTTAAGGGTCACTCTCACAATAACTAAGACTACCTATTACAGGGAGCTAGAGGTTATAATCCCGGTCGAGTGAATTTAGAAGGCATTTTCCTAAATGGCCTTAACCTCTCTTTCTCTCCACGCAAATGTAAGCACACTTACTCTAAATTAAACCTTCCTCTTCTTTAAAATATTATGTTGGTAATGTAATTCCTTCTTCAAAGGTGACGGACTTTTTTTTTAAAACCTAGTACAAAGTGGATTACAAAATATGTAGTCCACACAAAATAAATGGGTTTCTGACCGTGTTAGATACGTCACTTTAGCACGAAGTAGCATATCGGTTAGTATTTCTTACGGACCCGTCTTCTGCCTTCAGGTGGTTCGGACCAAAGTAAAAAACATTCGCCTAGAACTGGACCGCAAAATCGATATTGGATGGTGATAAATATTTACCGTTTTTTTTAACAAAGAAAAACTATCGTTTAAAAAAATAAGTAAAAGTTTTGTTTTGTTTTTTTAATTGTTTAATGGTCTTCAGGAAGTAGATTACAACAGACCTCATCAGTAATTGTCAAGTTTTGACAAATTGTTTTTTTTAGTAGGTCATCATAAGTACCAATATGTGAGATAATAAATTACCCTTTTTTCCTCAACCAACCCAACACGTTAAAATTAGTCCTAGTCTAGAGATAAATATTATTTAAAACTATTTAACTGATATTTTAGAACTGTACACCCAGTTTTTCCTGAACAGTAATTACTAATTTTAACTTAACTTGTTTCTTCTGCTACCAGGTACAGTAGCTCCGTGGCTTCTTTGGTGCTGACTGACAGCTCACAGCTGACAGCTAAAAGCTTTGAAAAGTTACCAGACCAAATTATGTATCCCTACGCCGAACAATATGATCTGCAAAAAACATGTGTTCATCAGCTGTCACTTCTGACGGTCAAAATCTAGGTATATACCTAAATGTTGACTGAGCTGTCAGTCAGCACTAAAGAAGCCATGGGGCTACTGTAGGCACTAACCTGTCATTTGAAATAGCTTCTTCCTCCCCTCGCCTTAACATAAACAATAACGTTTTAATGAGTAGTGAAATATTATTAGCCATCGCTTTAGCCTAAAAATTAAAAACCATTATTATGTAGGCCTTGTGGCTTACTGTGAACGTGTGGTATATTATTATTATTATTATTATTATATTATTATTATTATTATTATTATTATTAGCACCGCGTCTTACTACCCATTCGGGTTTAACGCACTTACGCTAATCTGTAATTGGTAGGATGATTGTGAGATGAAATGAAGGACCTACAGTTTAACGTGGGATCCGAACCACGGTGGAGGCCTGGTATTCCACACATTCACAAGTTGTGATTAATACACGTCTTGTCAGGGGTGAAGGAAGGGTTTGGTAATCAGATAAATCTGTGCCGGGACCGAGGATTGAACCACGAACCCCCAGCACAGAAATCTGACACCTTACCCCTAGACCACCAGGTCACCCCACGTGTGATATAAAAGGATTCACTAAGAGCCAACTTATATTCTGTTTCACTACGATATCCATCCCCACAGGTGGTCACAGGGTCTAAGGTGTCCAGCTCGCAAATACTCTATATTTGGATACCGTAAACAAAAAGTTCCAGAAATAGAATCTTTTCCGGCCATACTGGGGAATGGCGGTTGGGATTCCACGTGGGATTTATCCCAATGTGATTTTCCCCATTCTTCCATGCTACTGCGGTGTATTTCCTCAACCCTACTCATAAGGCTAAATTTATAAATAACACTACTTTAGATCTATTTAGGGAAAAAAACTATGTTACATTTACAATGGCTATATATATATATATATATATATTTACACATTTTGATTTATATAGAGAAGTGATATGAGAGGTTAAATAATGTATTTTGTTAATCTAAACGGTCCACTTTATATGGGTTTGTATTTTTTTTTAAAGTTGTGCGACATTCGTGGCCTCCACGTGGAGGAAAATAACACAACATAAATTGTCTTCGTGGTATATATAAAGTAACAGAATGACAAGGATACATTTTATAAGGAATGCACCAGCACTTACCCTGGGAGATGATGGGAAAACATTCTATAGAAGAAAAGCTCACCCGCACAGAGAATTAGTCCCAGACACTTGATGGTGAAGTTCGCGCCCATCTTCCTAGGTTTTTTCGCTATTTTTTTTTTCCAGCAAAATAATAGGTTTTAACCCTATAAATAATTATTTTTTCTGTCGACCTTTGTGGTCTTGGGGGTAAGTAAAGTGTTCGCCTCCGGACACGATGTTCGTGGGTTCAAACCTAGTCGGGGTCGACGGATTTTTCTTGAGTGATAAAAAATCGGTAGCACAACTTCCTTCGGAAGGGAATCTTAAGCTTTAGGTCTCGTGTCGATTGTGGACATGTGAAAGAACCCTGGAAGGTGTGTGAAACTACCTTCCCGGGAAAATGTTTTTTCGCTTTCGCTCATAGAAATGCTCATGTGCAGATTATAATCGGTACGTTCAGAAAGTGCATGTTAAATATTTCAAATAAATAAAATAGGTTTTTTTTTCAAATTACTACTAAGAAATGTAAAATCTTGTCAAAGAGTGAAAGTTTATCATTCATTATGTGTCAAACGCTAGTAAACTTGATGTGTAGAAATAAATAATTTGTTTTTTACCGCGCTAAGGATTTATTTCCACGAGTAATTCTTCGCAGCGTGACTGTCACTCTGCCAATAAGTTATCCCTCCCCCCTTCCCCATGTTTTCATATAACTAAGATTTCACTAATAAAATTGACTTTAAAGGACTTTGTACTTGCGGTGGTTTTATCACATAAGATAATTTATTCAAAACAAATGACGTCATCAATAGTGGGTTCATCCTATACGTTCTAAAAGTTATTTAACAAAATAAGGAAAGGCACGTTTTTCTAGTATTTTTCGCACGTCAATAGAATCATTTAGGGCACCTTCAAACGGGTTCACTTAACAGTGCCACTTTTTGTGGCCGCCATTAGCGGTGAAGCCAACCACTCAGACAGGAGGCAGTGCCAATTTTCGGTGTCTTTGTGTGAAACCCACCAGTTTATTTTAATTATTTGCAATTGGAGCTACGAAGAAAACAAAGTTTTCAAGTATTTTATCATGTCATTGAAGTCCTTTGGTGAAATATTAGGTCTACATCATAATCTTGAATCCAAGACTGCAAGTACCATTTCTCTTTCACCAATATACAACTACCTGCTTTGGTGGCCGCATCGTTTAAGACGCTACTCTCACAGTAGACTATATACCGTTGACAGGTAGATCGAGTTCGAATCTCGGTCGGTGTACCGAGGGTGGTTTTCCCCACTCTCCTTTCACGCAAATTTGGGTACACTTTCTCTAAATATAACCTTCATAATCCCTAAAACCATTAGCGTAATTAGTACATAAGCTTAGCAAGACGCGTTTCTAAAAAGAAAAAATATATATATTCCAAGAAATTCTATGTGGCATTTCTAACAATATTAGCTTATTATGAACCGGTGGTGTAGTGGTCAGTATACCCGGATACGAGTCTAGGGTCCCGGATCAATTCTCGCTGGTACCTTTGGTATCTTTCCCTTTAGGGGTATAATCCCAACGGTCACCAGGGTTTTGTTAATTAGACTTAGTGTGGTAGGTGACCTGGCGGTCTAGGGTTAAGGTGTCAGACTTCTGTTCTAGAGGTCCGGGTTTCAATCCTCGGTTCCGGCACAGATTTATCTGATTACCAAACCCTTCCTTCACCTCTGACAAGACGTGTATTGATCACAACTTGTTAATGCGTTTTTAGTACTATAATAATTATTAGGTGTTCTATCTTACGACAGGTCCATTCCTTTTGTCGGTGAACCTAGTCTAGACGGCCAATGTGCCCTGTCCTCTGCCTCCTTCAGCTCTCAGAATGTTCTCCTTTCAAACAAATCATCTTAGATTTGAAGCATCCTAATTCCTAAGCTCCTCTTTCCCTCAAGTTTTCCTTCAATGACGTCATACAAAAGACAGTTCCTCCTAAGAATGTGTCCGATCCAGTTTACTTTGTACAGAAGAATCGCATCCAAAATGGTTCTCTTCTCACCTACTTTCTATAAATCATTTATCCGGATTTTCGATCGTAAGGACTAACCTCGGTCCTAATTAATCCGGATAGTCGAGGTTCTACCGTATCGTCAAACAACGCTGCTAAAAGTCACACGCTGTTAGAATAGTTCATGGAAATGTTTGTGGAACAGTTTAATACACACCTTCCTCTTGCCCTCCTTTAAACACTCCTCCCATCTCTGTCATACACATGACGTTAAGGATCTCTTTCTCTCTCTCTCTCTCTCTGTGCACGCACCCGATATGGGAGAACGAATAGCTTTATCTTGTCTTGAGCTCTGTTTTAATCTTTTGGTTCGCTCGCTCGCTAGTCGCGCGGTGTTGCCAAGTCGAACGAAGCCAAGGTCGGCATTTCTGGGCCGCTGTTCTACACTGTTGAAAAATAGGAATAGAAAAAGAATGGAGCGGGACAAATAATGGTAAAACGCTGCAGAAACGGAACCTAAAAAGTTAAATAACACATTTTGATTTATATAGAGAAGTGATATGAGAGGTCAAATAATGTATTTTGTTAATCTAAACGGTCCACTTTATTTGGGTTTGTATTTTTTTTAAAGTTGTGCGACATTCGTGGCCTCCACGTGGAGGAAAATAACACAACATAAATTGTCTTCGTGGTAATCCGTTTGTAACATATGCCCTTCACTTTATTTGAAGGGTAAATGCTATAAACCAATTTTCTTACGAATGGACGTATCTGACAGCTAATTAGAAGAAAAATTACTAGATCTACTTTAAAATATTTATACGCCAAGAGTGCTTTGTTTGGGACTGTCACTTTGGATAGATATTATCAACAACAGGCAACTATAAAATACAAATAATAATAATAAAGTAAAATACCCTCTTTGGTGGCTGGATGGTCTAACGCGCTAATCTCGCAGTAGACTAGACTGCCGATGACACGGAGATCGAGGTTCGAATCTCGATTGGGTGTACTGAGAATGGTTTTTTCACACTCCCTCCACGTAAATATGAATAAACTTCCTTTAAATATAACCCGAACGGGTAGTAAGACGTGGTGATAATTTTTTTTTAGTCAATGTTGACAGCAAAATAATGTGTTTATATTTTTTAAAAGATGTTCCAAATTAATTTTTATGTGTAATTTATTTACTGAAAGATAACAGAAAAATATAGGTCCAATCTATGTAACCCGATAACGAGTAGGCCTACAGAAAGAGAATAATACTGATCTAGGAATGATCTCGTTTCAATGGCGTGGCGTGGCTTGTAAACAGGGCAAGCAGAGCCAAAACTGTAGACCTAAATGTTAATAGTTCTCGTTAATTATTAGAACATTCACTGGTCAGGTATCAATGAGGTTTGTAGAGCAGTGATCATCACTCCATATGAGGTTTGTAGAGCAGTGATCATCACTCCACGATACGCCATAGCGAACTAGTGCATTGAGCAAATAAGGATTCTGCCTACGGTCAAGGTCATTTCACTCAAAATTTTAAAATCGGTAATGCTTGTATCTAAATACTCTTAAATAAAGCTGGTATATGTTGCATTTATGATTATCAATTAGTAGTTTGAATTAATTAACCTTAGAACTCGTTTTGTTATTTTATGATGATAGAGAGGCCAGTTGACAGGGAAAAGATGACGTCTTAGCACCCTGTGGCGGGTTTGGGGGGGGGGGGGGGGGGTTGGGCACGATCAAGTCGCTGCTTTTCTCTGGGAACAGTTCAGTAAATGGTTTCAGTGGGTGATCTATGCCTTGTAGTGGTAGATTAGTGATATTTAGAAAATAATATAATAGAAGATGAACGTTTTCTATACATCTTGCTGTTAGAGATAGCGACGCCTGTCACGTGGCCAGTATAACATGGTTTCACCCAGAGAATTGAAGGCGACCGCCTCGTTCAGCGAGAAAGTATCAATCGCCGTCAGGCCACATGGTCTGTGTCGTTTTCTGTAACTACTTTTCTATTATGTCTGAGCTTATGCTCCCTTTTCGCCCTTCACCTATAACCACACATTGCTGCTAGTTCTCAGATATCTTAAAATTGTCTGTTTTGAACCTATCAAAGAATTACTGTATTTGTCAAAGGAAGGTTAAATATAGAGCCCTTTTTTTCGTCGAGGCTAGTCTCATAGCTTCGCAAATATGATGGAAAATTCGTTGAAAATGTGAACATTTTCACACTTTTTTTCCTTATAATAAAACTCAAATTGCAGGGCTGTCGGAATCCTTAGATTTTAATTTGGCGTGAACCTTATTTTGGAATAATGCAACGTATAGTTAAAACATGGCGTCTTAAGAGTTAAAACGTCTGCTTACCAAGGTGGCCCCCTTAAGTGTCCGAAACTACCCGCTCTTCCCCTATCATATTCTGCATCGGTGGTCGTATGATCTAACGCGTCACTCTCGCACTAGATTGTATTGCTGGTTATTGACAGAGCGTGGTTCGGGTCTACTGAAGGTAATTTTTCAGTAAATGGCTACCCGCTCTCCCTCCACGCGAATGTAGGTACGTTTAATCTAAAATTCTACCTTATTTCATTCTTTGTACCAAGAATGTAAATATGCGGGTAGCCTCGAAGGCGGATAGTCTAGACTCGATGCACAACATATTTATCTTTTTAACTGTCAGAATTTAAAAAATATGTTTAAAAGTGACAGCTACTTAAATAATCGCGTGATGTTTGTATATCAGCTGTTACCAACCTTTTTATATGCCGGAAACTCTACAGAACTTTAAAAAAACACACCTAATCATAGAAACACCCCCCCCCCCACTACAGTATCCTTTTAGTACCGTTAGTGGTAAAATCAAGTAGTAGTAAAAAAAAATAACTGTCATGACTAAGTGCCACTAATGTGTCCGTACATTTCACAAAGCTTAATTTGATTAGCTAAACACATTTCAACGATACTTACAAACGACATGAAAACTTTTTTGAGTTTACGAGTGCCGTTTTATCTGTTTTTAAAGATAACTAATATGTCCAGTTGAGACGATAATAGTTACGACAGGTACCACCTACTCGAAGGGAACTGCTACTATCACTCCGCCAGGGGCCGCAGACGGAGGGGGGATGGAGGGGAGGAGGTTTCAAACCCTTCCCATTGAGAAATAAATTTACACCAGAGAAACCCGCCTCGGTGGCGTGGTTTGCTAACGCGCTTGTCGTGTTGAGCTCGACTGCTGAGGACGGGGAGCTCGAGGTCGGGTGAACTGGGGGTGGTTTTTCCTAAATGGTTTTCCACTCTCCCTCCACGCAAATGTTGGTTCACTTCCTCTATTTTAACCTTCCCAACTCTTAATCCATTAGCGTAATTAGTACTTAAAGCGTATAACCCGAACGGGTAGTAAGACGCGGTGCTAAATATTATTCAAACCCTTCCTATTGAGAAATAAATTTACACCAGAGAAGTGATATTTGTAAGTATCCTATTTAATAAAAGTTTAATTTATATCTTGGCCAAACTGTTGGTATCGATTTGTCATGCGTTGAATGCTGCGAATAATTGTGGGATTATAAAAAATAAATAATTAACGTCCCAATAAAATACAAATATTTAAATTATTTTTTATAACTTAAGGAAATATCTCAATAATATTTTATGTATTACCGTAAATACATCACATATTAAGTTATTGTATTATTGACCCCCCCCCTCCGCCATTTTATAAAAATCCTTCATACGGCCCTGCACACCACAGTATGACATTTCGCGTGTAGCGTCATTTAAAATTAGCTAGTTTCACTTTTTACATATTTATCTTTTAAATTAAAAAAAACATATAAAATTTTAGGTTTTTAATGTTAGAAGCATAGAACGTTACTAAAAGAAACACTTTGATGGAAGAATTGCTTAAAGTGTCACTCTCGAAATAGACTAGACTGCTGATGCATGCGATGATGGAAAAATCGGGGTTCGAACCTTTATAGTGTTTACTGACGGTGGGTTTTCCCTTCCCAAAATAGTTTTCCACTCTCCCTCCACGCAAATGCGGGTATACTTCCTCTAAATTCAACCTTATCCCAAACACATTAGCTTAACCAATAAATAAGCGTATAGACCGAACGGTAGTGAAAATAGCCGCTGAATTTTTTTTTAAGAACTGTGTCTTACTACCCGTTAGGGCTATACGCTTATTTATTAATTACGCTAATGGTTTTTAGGGATTAATAAGGTTATGTTTATAGTAAATGTACCCCTATTGCGTGGAGGGAGAGAGTAAAACAATTTTGGAAAACCACCCTCAGTACACCCGACCGAGAATCGAACTTCGGTCTCCCTGTCATCGGCAGTCTAGTCTACTGTGAGAGTAGCGCGTCAGACCATGCGGCCACCGAAGCGTGTTATTATTGACTTAAGTTACGTGCTATCCTTGTGGTGAGATGGGCTCTTAAATATTAAACAAGCATAGAGAAATCCTATTCTCAAACACATTTTGTGGAGCAAACATCACTCATGTAATCCAAGTCTTTATCACTCAGTTCTGTGCACTAAAAGACGAAAAGTGTAAGCTCAAGCAATGTCGTGGAGTTTTGTCACAGTAGGTAGAGTTATCAACGGACATACATACATACATCCCCATGTGAGATGTGTAACCCAGAGTCAAGGTCGCAGCCAGGGGAGTTGGTGGGCATATCCCTCAAAAATATTCTAAATGATAAACGGTTCTAGAAAATATTCTGAAGTTGTTTTTTTTTGTGGCAACATAACATTATGAGTGTCGGAAATTCCTAAATATTAAACACCTCTAGAAGCTTTCTAAAGTGCTTTTTTTTATGGTAACAAAGCTCCCTAATTTGTGCTTGTATCTTAATTTTGATATTATTTGAACCATAAATAAAGCCATGTATATTTTGTTTATAAAATTTCGTGGGGGGCAAGGGGTGTGTTTAACCCCCAAAACAACCCCCGCCCCTGGCTATGGCCTTGTTCAGAGCTTATGCATAATTGATCAGAAGGGAAGCTAATGGGAGATAACTTATCACAGATACAGTTTTAATAAGCTCTAGTTACCCTGGGAACACGCCACGTCACGCTACTGTCTAGTGGCTGTCCAGGACATTTTGTGTCAAGGCTAGTTATAAAAAATCGTGAGCTATGTTAACTAACAAATTCTGCGGACCACAGGTTGGGATTTTTTTTTTTTTAGCACCGCGTCTTACTACCCGTTTGGTTTATACGCCTGTGTACTAATTACACTAATTTATTAGGGATTAGGAAGATTTTAATTTAGAGGAAGCGCACCCACATTTGCGTGGAGGGAGAGTGGAAACCTGTTTAGGGAAAAAAATCACCCTCATTACAGCCGACCGGGATCAAACCCATATCTCTCCTGGTCGTCTTCAGTCTAGTCAAACACGAGAGTAGCGCGTTAGACCATGAGGCTGTCAAAGTGGGTGGGTTGGGAATAATTGGAATATTCTACCTACATGATTAGGTAAATATAGACCCAGTAATGTCGTGTTGTGCAGTGTTGCGCGAGTAAGCAGAGCTTGATCCTCGTTTCGTCCAATCATATTATAGGTTCCACTCTATATACCTATCACGGTAATATAAGTACTATTGTTAATACCTGACCACAAACCGAGAGGGTTCGATGTATTTTTCTTGAGCGATAAAAATTCGTACCACAACTTCCTTCGGATGGTAAGTAAAGCTGTTGGTCCCATATTAAATATCCCTGAAAGATATGTGAAAATACCTTTCATGACAAAATTGGTAGTCTCTTTCGCTCTAGCTCATAGAAATCCTTGTGTGCGGATATAATCAGTCGGTTCTGGTAGTGGACATTAAATACATCAAACAAAATATACCTGACCAATGAGTGTTTTACTAAATTATGAGAAGATATCACAGGTACGGTTTAAATTAGTTCTACGTAACCTCACAACTAAGGGCTTAGAAAGATTGGGTTCCGGACCCCCCTCCGTGGATGTTGTTGGACGCCCCCTTAAAGTGAGTGGGGGGCTCGCAAATACATATAAAAACCTAATGTTTAAGTATGTGGGGTCCGAGAAAATGAAGCAAACATTTTTGCTATCACCTGTAAGATGCTAATTATGAAAATTTAGAAAGAAAGGGGTTCAGACTCCCCTAGAACTTGTTAGTAGAAGCCCCCTTATAAAAATGAGCTTTCTATGCCCTTGTTCGCAACACTATGCCACGCCACGGGGATTAATACGTACGTGGTGGCCTAATTTCAAGTGTTTTTTTTTAACTAGGTTGTTTCCATAAGACGTAGAATCTTTTTATGTCGACTACAAAAGTAAATAATTAAGATAAAAACAGTTCAAATAATTACACGTGCAAATAAGTAAGGACCGTGTGTTTTAGATGGATACACTTTTTATCAGCCACTCCTTTTATACAAGAAACAAAAAAAAAATCAATATCTTTAATCAAACATGAACTGTTTTAGAACGTTTCTTCATTTCATGAAATTTTATGTCAATATAATAATTAATATCGCCTTGATAGCTGAGTAAAACTCCAGTTTTTTTTTATCTATAAACTATAGTGGTCCCAGAAATTCCGATGAAGAAGCGCATATAGGGCATATACGGTTGGAGGGGGGGGGGTGTGGCCAGGGTAAGCAGAGCTTGTTAAAACTGTACCTGTGATATGTTCTCCCCCATTCTGTCCCCATTTGACCAAGCATATAAGCTCTGCTTTACACACCTCGCAATGAAATATAACAGTGGCGTGCCATGGAGTGTTGACAGGTTAATTAGAGCTTGTTAAAACTGTATCTGTGATATGTTCTCAACTATTCTGTCCCCATTTGACCAAGCATAAATATGCTTTGCTCTCATACCTCACATGGGAATTTAACAGTGGCGTTTCGTGGAGTGTTTCCAGCTTAATCAGAGCCTATGTAAAGTTCTCATTCGCACTCTGTCCCCATTAGACCAATAGACCATAGACTCTGCTCTACATACCTCACACGGGAATGTGATTCCATTGATACCTGGCCATTGGATGTTCTACTTATTGATGATATCAGTTCACAGGTACCGTTTAATTAAGCTCTACCTACCCTCAGTGGCGTGTAGGGTTGTGTTACCAGGGTAAGCATTGCTTAGGTTAAACTTTACCTTTGAATTGTTCTCGTACTCGTCTCAGTGGCCGAATGGTCTAAGGCGTCACTCTTGTAGTAGACTGGCCTGATGATAACGGAGAGTTCGGGGATCGAATCCCGGTCGAGTCTACTGAGGGGGATTTTTTTCTAAATGGTTTTCCACTCTTCTTCCAAGCAAATGCGGGTAAATTATGTACTTTTTAAAAATACTTCCTCATTCCTACCTAATTAGAGTAATTATATTTGAGTACAACCTGAACAGGTAGTAAGACGCGGTGATAAAAAATCAATATAAAATAAACTAACCTACCTGTTACATATGTGACTGATAACCTACAACCTGTGAATTTAGAAAAAACATTCAAATAAACAAAAGATAAAGTTTATTTTCAAAACAATCCATGACGTTATTACTTATTACGTATCAAATGAATAGATAAGATTACCTTTGTCAAGTCCACACCTTATTTTGTGAAGTAATTTCTAATAATCAGTAATCAAATGTGTCTATCATTACCTGTATCAATATCTTAATACACAAGGAGATAGCCTTGAAAATATACCACATCAAAAGGATTCTTTAAATTAGTCAACAATTTGGTGGCCACGTGGCTCTTAAGCCGCTACTCTCGCAGTGACTAGACTGCCGATGACAGGGAGACCAAGGTTCGAATCGCGGGTGGGTGTACTGAGGGAGGTTTTTTACAAAATAATTTTCCACTCTCTCTTTCGCTCTTTCTCTCCGCGCAAATTCAGGTACATTTCATCTAAATATGACGTTAATAATCTCTAAAACCATTAGCGTAATTAGTGCATAAGCGTATAACCCGAATGGGTAGTAAGACGTGGTGCAAAGAAAAATAATTTAAAAGTCTTAAGACTAAAATGTTATAAGGATTCAAGTTTTTAAAGAAAATATTTTTTTTAGCACCGGGTTTTACTCCTCGTAATTTAAACCAGGTTCAATATTTGGTACTACTATTTCAAATTTCTTAAACAAAAATATTGCCTGCTCAGTTATGAGAAATGACTCGAGAGTACTTACAACCTTTTTGCACGCCCGCTCCATTAATCCAAACGTTCCACTTTTCTATGTTCATCAAACACAGGTAGGGGACTTAACTAGTAAACATTACCTAATCGCAGTGAAAAACAAAAACGCATCATGTTTGCTGTCAACATAGCCCTAATCTTAAGAGGGAGTAAAAGGGGGGGGGGGGGGGTCGCGTTTATAAGGGGGCTAGATATTCGTGTTGTTTTTTTTCTCTTCTATTTGTTTACCTTGTATTAAAAAGGGTGCAGCAGAACCTTAAACAGTGTCTTTACAAAGATTGGTAAACATTTAATTACTTTGAAGAATAGGTCTCTAACATTTTTTGTTGTAAGTTACGTTAAGGGATGTGAGATTCTTCGTCAAGAATGTTGTTTTCTCTTAAGTAATCCGACAACTTATTAAAATAAAATATTGTGTCATTAGATACGGTTCTTTTGTTTTTCCATCATATGGTTATCTCAACATTACTTGAATATTGGTCACTGGCATCCCGGAATTCTACTAAAACCTCCCCTATCCTCTGCACCCCCATCCCCCAACCACAATTCAAAAATTTATGATCAAACAACAACAAATATTCAAACACTTTTGAGAGTACCATGTGTAGAAAATTAAATTAGTCTTATCTTCTGAAGTACAATTTTATTTATTTTTACCAAAACATGTTTGGTGTAAAAACTGTAACAAATACGTAATTAAAACGCGTGGTCTCTTTTGTCCCACCTTAACGCGCGCGTTAAGGTAATACTGGGCTTAAGCAATGAATCTACGTTATCTTACGGAACAGTTCACAATAGGTCGCGTGCGATTTAACATTTATTTATGACGTTTGATTCGACCATATTTCTTTTATTCTTGGTTTTTGACACACTTAAGGCGATTGTTTCAACCACTCAAAAGGTAGTCTCATATTAATTTTTTATTTATTATTTATTTGAGGTTGAATCTTTATAATACTGTAGGATATATTTATTTAAATTGATTTTAATAATACCCGTACACTGAATTAATTTTAATTATAATGTTTTAATAATCTCATAAAACATACTCTAATAGTTTAACTGGTCTTCACTAGAGTATTCTCTTAACTGTAGAGTATAAACAATACACTATCTATATAAATAAATTTCCTTACGTTTTAATTTTAATAGTTTAAAATAAAGGTTTAGAAAAGGTTGAATCAGGCCATTTTCAGGGTCAGCCGAACGTGTAGTAAGACGCGGTGCTAGGATACAAAAAAAAAGGCTAATTTAAAGCGAAACTTTGTATTTTTTTGGAGACAAACTTGCATTAGAATATTGTACATACGAATTTGATGGAACCCGGTTCCAAACCTGATAATCCGTAATTTTAGAATCTTTTTCTCTCTTTCCTCCATCTACCTTTCAAATAAAGTTCCACAAAATTTCCACCAGGCGCCACCAAACACCCTCTCGAATCAACCACAAATCACATCTTGTTTCTGTTCACATAACATTTCGTAAGAAGAAAAAAAAAATTGACTCTCAGCGTCTTATTAGAATATGATTAGCTGAGGGGGTGGGTGGGGTGGAATTTGGGGGAGGAGAAATTATGGGTCTGATCAGAGCCCTAAATGAAAGGCAAAGAAAACCCGAACGCCAAAAGGAGTGTGTTAAGGGTTATTTTCAATGAACATCAAGTATCTTCATTCCTTCCTTTACCAAAAGAATAATAATAATAAAAATATGTTCTTGTTTTCTTTACCTCCAAAGTCCGGCCCATAAATTGAAGAGGACGATAACATCGGTGGAATGTATGGAAGGATGAGGGTAGGGAAGAGAACTAACAAGAACACCTCCGTAGACAAGTTTTGATGATCCTTTTCTCGAGGTACGTTTCAAGGATAACATGGGAACAAACGGCGAGGAATTCTATCAGCTGAGGAAGACATATTTTGCTGACGGAAGGGGTTCTCCACTTCCTTTTGCAGAGGTGAGATAGTAGGGGGGAGGGAGGGCATACCTCTGTAATGATGACTGTGACACGATTCGAAGGTGACGTCCAAAAAAAAACGATAAAGAAGCAGAGACCCGTTCCAAAAAAAAAAAGAAGGTAGAATCTCTTCTCTCCTTCAAAAAAATAGTTTTCATAATAATATTTCCGGACGATGGGGGAGATTATGGTTAGAATCCCGGTTGGTGTGAACGAAAATGCGGGTACACCTTGTTTTCATTCAAACTTGCTCATCTTTAAAACACAAGAGTGCGTCTAACACGAACGGTAAGTAAAGACGCAGCCTCATTGCCTAGACTACACTACAACTTTAATAGGAAGAACCTCATCTTCTAGCTAGAAAAGTGACTAGATCTACTTTTATTTAATCATACGTCAAGTCATGTGACCTGAAGCTATCACTTTAGGTACATGTTATCAATTATTACAGAATAACACTGATAAATAGTAAAATGTTAACAATTTTAGCAGCAAATAAAGCAATATTTGTATTTTATTAAAGTTATTTTCTATAAACAACAGCTTCGGAGTCTTTTTTTCGTTCGTAACACTTACAACCCCATTAATTTTTTTTTTTTACTTTATATTGCATTAAGGCCCTGCCTACCCATAAATGCACGGTTCTAAACAAAAGAATTTAGAACAAAATATATTTAATAATTCAACCTTGTTGTTTTTTATTTATTTTAGTAACATATCTGGGCATCTTTCATAATTCTTATGGAATTTTCAAACCATGCTAAAAATAGTTATTGAAATAATTTCATTAAAATGTTTCCATTTCAATGCATTTTAAATGGGATAACAAAAATTATTAATGGATTTATTTATTTTCTTTGTACAATTAAGCTAGAGTGTTTGTTTATAACATTCAATTTAATGAATAATTTCTTTTTCTTTTTAGACATATTTTTTAATTTGGGTTAGCTTCAATAATCACGACGATATTGAGCTCTAACGACTCCCAAGTCGACTCTCTAGTCAAAATACATGGTTTTAAATACAACTTTTCCTTCTGCAACTAGTTGTCTTAGCTGATAATAGGTGCCGTTAGTATGATCATTACCCATTTACAAGCTAGTATCATTTTGCAAGCGTTGGCTAACCTGCTGTATCGGAATGCAGGCGGCAATGGAGGGTTAAACTAATCTCTGTGACCTTCTTGAGTCAAAGAAACATTAATACCATGTACGTTAGGATAAGAAGGGCCAATGTCCAATTATGAAAATTTGCGTAATTAAATATAAACAATTAAACATCTTAATATATTCAGTAACTAAAATACTCACAAAGTCTTCCTGCTGTGTGAATAAATATACTTGGTCCCTACTTACTTCAATGAGAGTATTACTCTAGTGATACATTATTTTCAAAGAAAAAACCACACGCTTCTCCATATACAAAGTTTTATGATATTAGCCCTTATTTAACTGAGGCAGTAAAACATGTAAAATTCTTCACTCTTATCTTATATTCTTTCTTGAGTTTTCTCATTCTTTAGCACTTCACGTTGTAATAATAAGTGTTAATATTTAAAGTAAATGAAAACTACTGTAAATTGAATTTTTAATCCACTATTATAATAAATGAAAATAAACATTTCCTGCTCATATCAAACATAGTTATTTTAAATAAAGTTTGGTCTAAATGTAATTTGGAGACGTTCTCAGTATAATTTTATATACTAGTTTTTATTTTACTGTCTAGGATTTGACTCTCATTGGACTTTGGAATAAGATATTTTTCAAAAAGTTAATGAACGAAGTTTTTGGTAGTCAAGATGTGAAAATGTTAATTTTATTTTATTAGCGTGTTAAATGTGATTACTTTTAATTTGAACCTGTTGCATTCTCGCAGTTTGTGCGCTCGTTTTGGAAGAAATGTATCGAATCCCGAACAATAAGTACCCACGGTGATTACTTTTTATATAATTAACAATATGTGACCTTTTTGCTTTCGAACAAAATCCAATGGATTGTATAAATTTTGAGGTGGAGAAGTATTTACAAAATATTATTTTATATCCTTGTGAATAACAAGTTTGTTAAGAAAGGGCGCACAAAGAAAATCAAAGATATAATTGATTATTTAACTTCTTGTAGTAAAGGGTAAGTTTTTTTTAATGGTATGCATATTACTGGCGCTTAGGCTATCTGTATCTACTAATTTAAGTACAATGGATGAGCAGCGTTACTATTTTATTCACTGTAGAAATAATATCAAAATTAAGATACAAATAAATACTTCTATATAACAATGCAGCGATTATTCTGATATTTCAAGTACTTTTTTTTTAAGAAAAGCTCTTAGCTGAAAGTAAATGTTACTAACACTCTGTAACGCACTTATGTTCAAAATCTCTTGTGCCTTGGCCGAGTTCGTATCACGCTAGTACTAAGTAATTTCAACCTAACAGGGAATCGAACTAGTCAAGTTATTGAGCTGATTAATTTACGCACTCAGTGTTCAGTCATAGCACTTTAGCAATATTGACCACGACATGAAGCCGATGATAAGTAAATATATATTTAAAACCATTAAAATTAATGAACTTTTGTGTTCCCTATGCCATAAAGTAAGTAAGTAAGTAAGTAAGTAAGTATTTGATACCCGACCGCCTCTGTTGTATATTGGTCAGATTTACTGGCTTCAGATACTGAAGTCCCAAGTTCGATCCCCAGTGCCCCTAATTCTGTCTGTGAAGCAGTGGGTCTGAAACGGAACCAAAATCAACCTCGTGAGGACAAATGAGGAGATAATTGAATGAATAAGTAGCGCTTCAGTCTAGAAAACTGAGATAGAAGTCTGGAGGGCTCGTTGTGCTAACCACATGGCACCCTCAGCTTGAAAATGTTGGCCCTATCTTTGCCAACATACGGCAGCCTCTCGATTGGTATAGCCTGCTTGCAGGCTGACACCATGGAGATATTACTCAAGTTAAACTCTACCAATAGGATAAAAAATTATTCCCAAAAATATTTATTTCTGGAAAATTGTGTAAATCCTATAGATGTTTGAAAACTGTAAACACCGTATTAAATAACAGATACCCACTTCAGTGGCTGAGTGGTCTAAGGTGTCACTAGTGTTAAATGGGCCTGCTGATTGCGGAGCACTTGGGGTGCAAATCCTGGTCGAGTCTATTGAGGGTAGTTTTTCCTAAATTGTTTCCCCATCTTCCAAAATAAAAATGCTGGTAGATAACCTCTCAAATGCTTCTTTCCTCATTACCACCCAATTAGATTATCATATATGCGTATAACATGAACAGGTAGTATGACGTGGTGATATCAGTAATAAAAATAACAGATATATTTATTGTCAAAATTGTTATAGTCTTCGAAATGAAACTGCTTTTAAAATATGTTATTGCCTCCTTAGCCTTTAAATTTTAAAAATTAGCCAAAGCACAGTGGCCAAATTTAGCACATTAAATTTTAGTTATTTTTTATTTTACCTGCTTACTAATAAACTCAAATAAATGGTACGACAAAATCGTAAGCTACATACTCACTCATAAAGGTTATTTATTATAGTTAGTGACAAAATCTTCAAAAATAAGTTCTCTAATTTTACCTTAAATAAATTTTTCTCTGATAAATAAGTGTACATTATTATTTATCACTACCCTCACCAGATATTTATTTGAAAAAATTTCAATAGTGGTACAACAGCATTAACCTGGAGTCACGTGACACTTTGATATGCTAATTACTCAAAATGGGTACGGGTACAAAACTTTCTCTTTGTGGTACAAAACGGTACAGAACTAGTACAAAACTTTGGCATAAAAAAGTTCAAAAGTGGTACAACAGCATTAACCTGGAGACACCACTTTGATATGCTAATTACTCAAAATGGGTACGGGTACAAAACTTATTTGTGTTACAGAACGGTACAAAACTATTACAAAACTTTGGCATCAAAAAAAGTTCAAAATCAAAAGGGGTACAACCGCATTTACCTGGAGTACGTGGAGTACTCACTTTGATATGCTAATTACTCAAAACGGGTACGGGTACAATACTTTTTCTTTCTGGTACAAAACGGTACAAAATTAGTACAAAACTTTGGCATCAAAAAAAGTTCAAAATTAAAAAGTAGTAAAACAGCATTAACCTTGAGTCACCACTTTGATATGCTAATTACTCAAAATGGGTACGGATACAAAACTTTGGCATCAAAAAAAGTTCAAAATTCAAAAGTGGTACAACTGCATTAACCTAGAGTCACCACTTTGATATGCTAATTACTCAAAACGGGTACGGGTACAAAATGGTACAAAACTAGTACTAAGCTTTGGCATCAAAAGGTTCTAAATTCAAAAGTGGTACTACAGGTTAGTGGACGTCTAGCTGACTGGAATGAATAAGCTAATTTTTCTGCTCGAGAGTGTGATTGTATCTTGACGTTATGTCTCCCCACGTTTAGTCAAACTTGGTCGCCTACACACTTTACGGTCCGGCACTACACTTCTTATCTCTCTCAATTCTTGGAAAAAAGTTTGCTTGCTGCCTTACTGATTACCGGTCGTGGTCTCCGGTCTCCCAATTGTTTAAACAAACCAGTAGTTCTGCCAACCTGATGGCTGGAATCCACCAGTTTGTATAACGTTAGCAACGCCATCTATTTTAGAGCTGAAAGCTCAATACGCCGCCAGGAAGGGTAGGCAGGGCCTTAAGAGATAGATATTCATTATTGAAAATCTCTTGGAATCTCTTTTACGGAGATTTCATCACAAGTCACGAGGAATAGAATAAATCTTCCTCCCTTATTTTTTTGGGGGGGAAGTTTAGCCCCGTAAAGGAGCTTACTTTTTTGTATTTTAGTTTTTATTAGAAGCTTCAGTGCTTGTTTGCTGGCTGTCAGACATCCAACCTCTCTCTAATCTAAGGGGAAAGTGTGAGTAAGGTGAACTATTATGAAACTGGCCTGGAGAGAATATGGTAAACCACACTGTTGGATAATTCACCCCTTATATTACGTCGAACTCGGCGATCTTGGAGTAAGGTGCTCTCGTCAAGACACGATGTTTGTAGTTCAAACCCAGGCGAGGTCATTGTATTTTTCTTGAGCGATAAAAATTCGCAGTACAATCTCACCATGTCGTCCTGTCCCGACAAAATTGGTAGGTCCTTTCGCTCTCGCTCACAGAAACTCAATGCGGAAAGCAACAGGGAAACACCACATTTCCTGAACTCTGTCAGTACATGGTATTTCTACCAGATGGTTCAGTCAGCTGAAGGGTCGAGTGCATGTCCAGCTTCTGATGGTTTTGAAATTACATCAAAACTAACCTTCGACTTGTTGACTTAAGAAGAAATAAACTCACCCGGGCATTGGTCTTTGATACGAGTATTGAGTCATTAAACTCGCTTTACCGGGCACACGGACAAAGGAGAAGTCTCGTCATGTCCAGTTCTTTGGCGACTCAAAGATTCGGGATTCGAATCCCGGCCGTTTGTACTTAATTTTTGACCTCCACTCTTTACCTTGACGCATTTGTTGGTACATTTCCTCTAAATTACACCTTACTCTTCCATACCTCATAGTTGCAAATATGTAGCTCTGTTAGGACGGGTGGTAAATATATATTTTATTTTTTTTCCGAACCATGGTTGTGTCACCTTTTGTCACGCGGTTTCCTAGAAACTCCGTCCGAAGATGGCGTCGAGACTAAAGATGAGGAAAGTTTTATTTCTTTATTTTATTTTCCATTCCGCGAAGGATGTTTACTGAAGTTTCAATGAGCACGTCACGAGCCTACGTTTAATGTAGCGTTCACAAGGCATTGTTACACGCCGCGGAGGCAGGAGTGGATGACCGTGGGACGTGATCTAAAGGCTTGACATTGGCAGGTGTCAGATAAAGTCTCCCAAGGATCGCCGTATCTGCCGCGCAAGTTGGAGGAATACATCTGATCAGGGGTGGACTCGGAGCGGGGGGGGGGGGGGGGGCATCGAAAGCGCACGGAGATATGGAACAAAAGTCCACCTAGACCTTGTAGTATCAAAAGCGAACCTAGACCTTGTATCAAAAGCGAACAGGGGAAAATAATAATAATATTAGCACGGAGTCTTACTACCCGCTCGGGCTATACGCTTTAATTACTAACTACGCTAATGGATTAGGAATTGGGAAGGTCGAACTAGAGGAAGTGAACCCAACAGTGGAAAAAAAAACCTGCATAATGTGGCAACATGGCGAACATGTATTGTAAATAACCCCTTACACTTGACAATAATTACAATAATTACAATAAAACTACAGAGTTATGTTAGGTTAGGCTAGGTTATTTAGGATTCAATCACAATACAACTCGAAACAGCTGTGTTGTTATTGAATGAACTAGTCAAATTGGACGAAATATTAGGTTGGGGTTGTAGGAGACGCGAGAAAAGGCAAGTGTTTTGCAATTTTCATAGCAAAACTTTTATTTTGCCGAAATAAATAAAATATTTCTTTATCACATACATATAGTTTAATTTTCTTCACATGGTGATATCAACAGTTGTTGAATATCTGTGAAGAGCATGGCGGCATTAGACGAGAAACTTTTTTTAAATGAAGAGGAAAAGTTGTCATTAAATTCCAGGACACCCTCGACAGATATTCAACAACTGTTGTTATCAACACGTGAAGAAAAATAAACTCTATGTTTGTACTGAAGAAATATTTTATCTAGCCTAATTATAACAACAAAAAACGCCTCGGTGGCGTAGGTTCCTCTTAGTAAGTCTGAGAATGGCCCAGAATACATCAGTTTTAAAGATATACGATGTCATTACATGTGAAACCGTCCTCGTTGGTGTTTGTCCACCTCACCACGTAAGTGTGTTAAGGAGCCGTCATATTTTTAGTTCTGGGCCGCTTGGAACCTGCAAGTAAACTCCCTGCTATTTATGTCTATACTTAGGGGACCTGGTGGTCTAGGGGCACGGTATCAGACTTCTGTGCTTAGAGGTCCGGGGTTCAATCCTCGGTCCAGGCAAACCCTTCCTTCACCTCTGACAATACGTGTATTAATCACAACTTGTGAATGTGTGGAATGCCAGACCTTCCACCGTGGTTCAGATCCCACGTTAAACTGTAGGTTCTCTATTTCTTCTCACAATCACCCTACCATTACACATTAGCGTAAGTGCGTATAACCGGAACGGGTAGTAAGACGCAGTGCTAATAATAATAATAATGATAATAATAATGTTTATACTTTTCTCGTGTATACGAAGTACAATATAAATACACTATTTGTGCGCTGTCTGTTTGACTAAAACACACTTCTTTTTCTATTCTGTATGTGTTTTCCTTTCAGTCGTGTGCACGAATATACTAAATTTCCATAAATAATTTACCCCATTATAAGACTATGGCACGGCGTACACTGCACGGTCATTTCGCCCTTAGTGGATGGTTTTCAAAGTAAAGAGAGAAAAAAAACCATGTCTCGACTCGTATTATTAATTAGCAACAACCGTTTTAAGATAACTCCTAAAATAACGAACTTATTAAGCATATAATGGGGTGAATAATTAATGAACACACTGCAAGTAAAAACAGATTAAATAAAAAAAAGGTCCTTTATTATGTACTGTGTCTTACTACCTGTTCAGGCTATGCGTATATATTTTACTCTAATGGGGAAGGGATGAGGAAGGAAGTATTTCAGAAGTAATATACCCGTATTTGCGCGGAAGGAGAGTGGAAAACCGTTTAGGCAAAACCACCCTTAGTAGAGCCGGCCGGGATTCGAACCCATATATCTCTGTATTTAGCGAACCAGTCTAACACGAGAATGACGACTTAGACCATGCGGCCACTGAAGCGGGTAGGTATAGTCCTTTATATAGAAATATATACTTAGCTTGCCCCCCCTCCCCCCATAAATGCGCACATACATTTATATTAAATACGAGAGATATAATTTTAAAAAAAACATAAGTTTCTAGGGTTTGGGTTTCCACCATGAACGAGTTTTTTTTTCTACCAATTAACGATAATGGTCTCTATTTTATGTAGGATGAATTAACGATATATGGATTACGGCTATTCTTGTCCTATAATTAAGTTGGCTTGTAAGCTAAGTTCTGATATATTAACCGAATGGTTAAGAAAGTTCAAGTTAAATGCTCCAATAGCAAATAGGCTATATAGTTATAATGACCAATGAAACACTTTTTTTTTTTAGTTCATCACGTCCCTCCATCCGTCAGAGCTAACTGCACGTATAGGGATGAGGAAGGTATAATATAGAGGAAATTTGCCTGCATTTGCCTGGAGGGAAGGTAAAAACCCACATAGGGGAGAAAAAAAACACTCAAGAATAAATCTGGTCGAGATTATAATACTGACTTCATCACTTGTAAACAAAAATACACGAGCTTGACTTTTAGTCTGCGTATCCATCGATGTGGCTGAGATACCAAATTCATTCAAACATTATTGTTTAAGTTTGGTTCAAATAATCTTTCACCCGCTTCGGTGTTCGTATGGTCTAAGGTGTCATTCTCATGATGCCTAAGACGGGGAGATAGGAGTTCGATCCCGGTCAGGTATACTGAGGTTTGATTTCCTTGAATGGTTTTCAACTCTCCCCACACTCAAATATGGCTACACTTCCTATAGATTCAATCTTCATAAGCCCTAAAACCTTATAGTAGTCAGTACATATCCATAAATCCGAGCAGGTAGTAAGACGTGGTTTCTTAAAAAAAAACCATTCAAATCGATTTGATAACGTAATTTATGCCATTAAAAATTGTGAAAGTATTTTTGTTTGAAAAATATAAAAATATATGTTTTTGGGGAAGTAACTAAATAAGAAAAAAAAAACTACAGTGTTAATTTCATGAATAAGTTGTTGGTTGTGAATCGTTAGCCATCCCATATTTAACTGTCAACTATAAATGTTTATTTTTACACCATTTTTAGTGTGTCTAGCAGATAAAAAGTATTTTATAACATGTTGAGACCCTAAATTAATGTTAAACGTTAAAAAATAAAACATAATAAAATAAAAAGATAGAGACGATGAAACTAAAATATTTACCCATGTACATTTTTATGATTATTTTTTAGCAGGCATGTGTTGACGAAAAAAAGTTATTACGAGTAAAATTCCTATTCAACAGAAGTTTGTTGGGTACCTATAGTTGCACTTGAGAATGGGACGATCAAAACTTGTTGCGGTTTAGTGACGGGCAGGACAGAGAATCACGAAAGTCGTGAGAAAGAGAGAGATGAAAGTATTTACTGATAAGCCAGTGAGGTGATAAACACTGTATAAGATTAAGTCACACATGAGACATATCAGACGGGGGGGGGGGGGGGGGGGGGGAGTAATGCAACTTTGCTGTTGAAGGCAAGTAGAAGGGAGCAAATTGATAACGAAGGAATTAGGAAGAAGCGAAAATAAACTTGTAGAACATTGTAGGAATATTCAACATTTTGTCACACTTTATTTTACTGTAATTTTTGAATTATCTTGTGTTCACAAATAAATTATTTTAATAAAGCACTCATCAACTTTGGTGGTTGAATGGCATACTAGTTTACTCATACGATAGTTTGGACTATCTGATGACAGGGAGATTGGGGTTCATATCCTGTTTACTGAGTTTTTTTCCCTAAAAGGTTTTCCACTTTACCTACACGTAAATGTAGATACTGTTCCTATAAATTTAACCTACCTCATCCCTAGCTTCTTAGTGTAATTAGTACATTAGCGTATAGCCCGAACAGGTAGTAAGAGGTGGTGAAAATAAAATACTATATGTAATATCGGGTTCGGTGTGTTAGCTCGCTTGACCCTTACTCTAGAGGCCCTAGTTCGATCTCCTTTAGGGTATTTTGGAATATATATTTTTTAACCAGAAGAATTCGGGTGCATTAACTTGAAATATACCCACCTAGTTCTGTCTCTTGGATTAATGTATTCAAACCACCTATAAATAGCACACTCGCTTATTATAACTATTATTATTATGTAGGTTTATACAGTATGTTACGTCACTAACAAGTAAAAGAGCCACGGAAATACATTGAGGCGATTGGTCCTTTTCATTTGACGTGGAAATGCAGAGCCGTGGGAACAAACGGTTATCTTCAAGAATTTTTATTGTTTTGCAATTTTCTTTTCGGAAACGGTTTGTTCAAGAATAGAAGCATGTTGATTAAGTTATACTTTTTATATACACTCCTCTATAATTTTGACAGGGATCAAATATCAATATTTTGACATTTTTCAATAGAAAACTGACAGTTGCATAACACATAATAAGAAAATGTAACGCCTAATAAACATTGATACATTATCTTAGAAGAGGAGTTGAAAATATTACTGTAAAAATTTCACCCGTTATCGAGAAAACTGATATTTCCAAAGGTATTATTTTTCTGTAAGACCTGTCCGGTAGCTAGCGCCATCTACGGTTTTCGTAATCCATCTGTTCTTGTTGGTGCGGAAGGATACTTTGATCGGCGATAAAGCTGAACTGATGGTACCGTTGGTACGACATCTTAGGTCAATCGATAGCGTTCCTGCCTACCGAACTAAAGGTCCTGGGTTCCATTGTTCGTAGTATTTTTTTTTTATGTTAGTTTATAAATCGTGTGCTGATATAATCATTCGGTTACACGTTAAATCTCTCTTGACCCTGATGGTTCAGCAGCTTTCACTAAGACACTTGAGTGTAGATAATATTAGGATCGTGTGACGTCAGCCTAGAACGATTGTATTTATAATAATAACGAAGAATTATCTTTATTTTTAGAAAATTTAGTAAGGTAATCCGCATTTAATTAACCTACACTATAGAGAAAGTGGGGACGATTTAGGTAAAAAATACCCTAAGTACAACCGGCCTGGAAACAAACTCCGTACCTCCACGCCGCTGGAAAACCAGATTATACGAGCTAGATGTTTAGTCGGCGTGTCCATCGATGCAGGTGTGGGTCGGATTAATATGACCTGATGGAGTATAGGGTAACATAGCCTTAAGCCTCGTTATCTCATTAGAGATTACTGAAGGAACTTGTTAGCTTGACTTAGTTTATTCATTCTCACTATTATCATAATATGCCATTTCAATAAAAAGAGTTAACACAAACTATGCTTATTTATTTTATTTTCTCTTGATCCCTCGGAGAAAGTATTATATAAAAAAAAATCGAAATCGAGATTTTGATAAATGTCGACGTTTCATGAATTTTTGAAAACTGAAAAAATAGTTTTTCGCGATGTCGTCTGTGTGTTTGTATCTTAACCTAAAGCCGAAACCATTCTATGGATCTGGTTAAAACGTGGTATATAGGGTATTCATCAGGTTCCACAGAATAGTTTTTGGAATTAGACGTCTAACCCTAAAAATAAGGGTAGTTTACTGAAGGGCAAAATAAATAAAATCTATTTTTCTCGAAATCTGCTCGGATGATTTTGATTAAATTTTGTATCTAGGCATTGTGTAACACGAAAAACAAAATGGCTACTCTATTTTCCCTAATAAAATTACTTTTAAGTGTACTTTATAGTATCGAAACTTTACAATTCTGATCATCTCTCTCCAACTATTTCATATTATACGAAATGACATCACTGTGAAGTTGTAGTACTATTAAAAATAAAATTATATTAATTGAAATATACTTTTATATAAGGAAACATATATTAAATTTTTATGGAGGTCTTAGAAATGTGAAATAATTTTTTTTGCTCTTTGGTGGACAGAGATACTCATATTTTCTGAACGTTTTTGCAACATTGTATATTATTTAATTTAGGCTTTTTTGTGAAATGTTTCTGCAACAAAGTATATTATTTAGTTTCACAAATCTTACACGTTTTTAGTAAAAATTTCCATTTTAAAATAAAAGAGAAAAAAATTCTATGCAGTGCATCATGCCATTGATTTGTAAGTCCAGGCATGTTAAAAAGATTAAATTAAAAAAACTATCGTTAGGATGTTTTTTTATATTTTTCATATCTATAGCTCAATCAAATATAATTTTACATATAATAAAACGTATAATTTGTAACAAAAAAAATGAAACATTAAAATAATGAAAACTTTTTATTTCCAGTAGTTTTATTTTCATTATTATTGACAAAAATATATTTTTATTTTCAATGGTATAGGCCTTTAACTGAAAATTCCAACCTTTAGGGGGTCCGGTTAAAAGGGTAGAAACCTTTTAGACAGTCGTAAAAATTACTAAATCCATTTATTTTCATACACTTGTATGTCGAATCATTGGATCTGAACTGAAACTGTCATTAGATCATATCACTACTTAAAAAAACCCACTAATAATAATAAAAGTATATTTTTTAAGTACCGCGTCTTACTACCCGTTCGGGTTATACACCTATGTACTAATTACACGAATGGTTTAGGAATTAGGAAAGCTTAATTTAGAGGAACTGCACCTGCAGCTGCGGGGAGGGAGAGTGGAAAATCACTTAAGAAAACCACCCTTGATTTACCCGACCGGGATAGATTCCCGATCTCCCCGTCTTCGGCAAACTAGTCCAACACGAGAGTAGCGCGTTAGACCATGCGACCACCCAAGTTGGTAGTAACAAAGTAAAATGTTATTAATATTGGCCGCAACATTTTTTTTATTTTCTAAAAGTTGCTTCCTACTATGGGTTACTGGGGATGAGAAAATCGGGCTTCGAATCCTGACCTGATACGCTGACGGTCCCCCCCCCCCCTCCCTAAAAGGCTTACGACTTTTTCTTTCCACGCAAATGACACGTACGAAAAAAAAATAGAACACATACAAAGTTTTGTTTAGTACCGTACATGGGGATATTTGTGACTCCCGACCCTGTAAAACAAATACACCCTTAAGCCGATCATCAGACACATTTATTACACTCGCCACACTTGTCTTCGCCTGGTTTTGAAGAGAGAAAACAACACATCTTGTAATGGAATCTCCGCTATCGACTGACTTTCATTATTGTTACCTCTCCACATCCATGTTTTAGATGATACCTTCGGGCAATCCCTTGAAACCGAAAGATTTTACAAATGTTTTATTTTACGATTTAATAGAACTAAATAAACTAGATCATTTGCTTTTCCTCACTGGACACGGAGGGACATTTTACAACACATGATACGAATGGTGCCCCCAGAAATCTACTTAGGAGCGGTGGGTGGGTAAGGGTTCGGCCAGACTGACAAGCGTGCGAGCGAGCGTGTGATTAGCATATAGCTCTCGATAGTTGTTGACGAGGAGGCAAAGGTTCGAATATTGAGGGTGGTTTTTTACAAGTGATTTATTGTTGTGGTTTTCCCATCCTCTCTCCACGCTAATGGCGATTCTTATTCGCAAAGGCCTACTTTATATATATATAGTTTATGATCTTACCATTTAATATAGGCAGTTAGTAGCAAGTGTGTTAAACCAATCGATAGTAAGAAAAATGTCGAAATCTGAAGTTTACCCAGCACTCAATGAACCAACATACAATATTATTGCCTAGAGCCTGTAAACTAGACTGTACCGGCTCGAGCGCGTGCACTTGAAAGTAGAATCAGTTCTCTCTTCCCCAGTCTGGCCACCTCTCATTACAACCAATATGTTCTATTTTATTTTTTAGTCGCTCGCCTAGTCTTTGCTTACCCTAAGAGGTGATGTGTGTATATATATATATATATATATATATATTATATATATTATATGTATCAGCTAGGATTTTGCGAAGGTCGTTTTATAAATGCGAAGTGAAGTTTGAAACCTGGGAATTAAATCTTTTATATTTTACCACATCTTAGTACGCGATCTGTTTATAAGGATATATATGAAAAATATTTTTATTTTTTTAATTTTTCAAATGAAATTTGTTTTAGAGCTCTATTAATGTTTATTGGTGGTTCAGAACCAATTATAATTATAGGATGAGCTTAACCAGACCCCAGACCAGTAATTTAACACTCAACTGAATGTATGAATGATATAATGAATGTATTATATAAAATAATGTTAACATTTGGTTACGATTTGTGTTTTATACTAGGCCTACTCGTTTATATTTTTATTTCCTCTCATGTACATTACTTTTTCCAAGATTTGGATTCGGGATTTGAAGGGTAAATAATTGGAGCTTTGGATTCGTAAAATAGTGGACTCAACACAACTCTAATAACTTTTCTTTAGCACCGCTTGTTAGTATTATGTTCAGGCTATACGCATATATAATTATTCTAATGGGGTATAGATGAGGAAGGAAGCAGTTTAGAGGTAATCTACCCGCTATTGCTTGGAATAAAAATAGAAAATTATTTACTAAAATACAAAGATTCGAACCCGGATCTTCCCATCTTCAGCAGGAGGGTCTAACACGAGAATGACGCCTTAGACCGTTCGGCCACTGAGGCGGGTTATTTAAGCATTAAAGCAGCGTAGGTAAAATAATTTTAGCATTTGTCCACAAAATAAGACCTTAGTCTCTTGATTCGATTCGAAATTTGAAACTCTTTGGATTAGCAATTTTTGCATATTATTATTTATTATTATTTATTATTATTTTATGCACCGCGTCTTACTACCCGTTCGGGTTATACGCACTTACGCTAATGTGTAACGGTACAGTGATTGCGAGATGAAATGGAGGACCTACAGTTTAACGTGGAATCCGAACCACGGTGGAGGCCTGGCATTCCCCACATTCACAAGTTGTGATTAATACACGTCTTGTCAGAGGTGAAGGAAGGGTTTGGCAATCAGATAAATCTGTGCCAGGACCGAGGATTGAAACCCAGAACTCGAGCACAAAAGTCCGACAGCTTACCCCTAGTCCGCCGGGTCACCCTATTTTTGCAAATTAATAGTAGTTAAAAAAATTTTTTTTAATAATTTCAAAACCTACCTTCTTGCAGATATTCCACCTTATAAAATTCACAATAATAAAAACAAATACAAACAAACTTAATTTCTAAAAGTAAATTCATACAATCTAAATTTGTTGCAATATAAAAATATATAACGTACTAGACCTACATACATGTTTATACTGCGAAGTTATGCACAATTTATAGTCTGCATAGCGATTGACTCTGTTGTCTATTCGTTGTCATATAACTGGTAATAATATCTGACATAAGCTTGCAATGGAAACACGGGAAAACGAAAAACAAAATGAGAAACAATAATTGAACATCATAAACCGCTTTGTTTTATGCTTCACATTATTATCGGAGCTTGTGTTTCGGTTATCGCCTAGCAAAGCTCACCCGCTACGTACTCCTTACCTCAACGAGCGTTTATTGAGGGATTCTGGTGTTAGAAGGCGAGGAAGGCATAGAGCCACTTTTTATTATTATTATCATCATTATCATTAGCACCGCGTCTTACTACCCGTTTAAGTACTAATTACGCTAGTGGGTTAGGGAATGGGAAGGTTGAACTAGAGGAAGTGAACCCGTATTTGCGTGGAGGGAGAGTGGAAAAACCATTTAGGAAACAACCCCACCCCCCAGTTCACCCGACTGAGATTCGAATCTCGAACTCGCTTCGATATAATGTAAATGTAGTTCCAGAAAACGACTCAGACTATTGTATTTTAAGCCCGACAGGAATTGATACTCTCTCGCTGACAGAGGCAGCCGCCTTAAGAACGACCTTGAGAGTAAACAACAAGGTAAAAATAAAAACTAACCTAAGTTAAAATCGGCTGCAGTGAGTGGAGTAAAGGTATCGAAGCGTATAATCCGAAAGGGTAGTAAGACGCAATGCTAAAAAAAAAGTATTGAATATTGATTGGTAGGTATAGGTCAGCATCCCACAATTTTTTTTTTACTCGCACGATCCAGTATTAAAAAAAAAATTAGACAAAAACAAGAAAGAATGAAAAATAATAATAAAAGGTAGAACGAGCCCACGAAACAAATGATGAACGGACATAGCGCATTATTTAATTAGAGGGCTGCAAGAATATTCCGGCACGGTTTGGGGCGAACTGTTGTTCAAAGCTCGACAAGGGACTAAGTGACACATTCATATGCATAATTTTTTTTTTTTAAGGTACCGCGTCTTACTACCCTTTTAGGTTGTATGCGTATGACTCTAATGTATTACGGGTGTGAGAGGTTTAATTTATAGGAACTGCACCCAACATTTTCGTGGAGAGAGGGAGAGTAAAACCATTTAGGGAAAAACCCTTAATATACCGATCGGTATTTGAACCCTGATCTCCCTTAGTCGGCAATTTAAGTCTATTACAATCGAAGGGCACAGGGGAAAAGGTGGAAAGTCTAATTTTATCTCAAATTGAGTTAGTGCTGCCATCTGTTATACAATCACAAGACCTTCATAATATACTTTATATTATGGTTAAAAGAGGTGTCTGTCATATTTAAATTAATTAAAAAAAGTATATGTTGGTTTTTTTTATTGGGTTTTAGATGTAAAAGTTGTTGTCCTTGAAAATGTGTGTAGTGTGATATTCGCCCCCTTTTTCCTTGTACCCTAAAATTCACACAAAAAATACTATGATTAATAGGCCTACAATATTAACTTAGAGCGATCCTCAAAAACATATTTTGTTTAACTGATTAACGACGTTGCCTATTTGGAGATTTCAAACTACTTTGCGAAGTGGGTTGCATCTAAACTTGACTCACCTAAGCTCTCTTAAGCACAATCACACTTAAGACATCAATGTACGAAATAGAAAGAGAGGGAAGAAAATGAGAAGTTCACACTGTGAGACCTCTTGTCTATAAGCTGATAACCCTTTCCCTCTTCCTCTGACGAGTCTAAACATTCACTTTAATATCTGCGCCTTGAAAACATTGACTTGCTTTTTAATTTTTACCTTTTTCTTGTTTCCTGTTCTAGATAGAAGCTAACACAGCCTTTTTTAAATATACATCCTGGCAGGAAGACTCCTACAGGACACTTTCATGACCAAGCCAAATAACCTAAGTTGTAAATGATTTATAAAAAAAAAATTACAAAAAACTACTTAAAGATTAAAAAATACTAATTTTGTGACACTCTAGGACTATTTGTAGAATTATTTTAGAATTTTTGTTTCAACGTTATATCTTTAAAACTCGCCGAGTAAAACGTAAATACATTTTAAGTTAACGAGAAATCATATCTTGACCGGCAGTGACGTCACAGGTAGACATCGTCCTTGAGGGCGTGTTTATGAATTAGAATTCTTACGAATCCTCAGACCATTAGAAGAGAACAATTCTATGTATCAGTATGTGTGTGTCTATAGTTCTTGCAGTATATTATTACGAGCTCGCACGAAATCTTAACGATTTTTCGATGCGAAACAAAAGATTTTGGTTTTTTCATTCGTTTTTCTTAGAAAAATAGCAATGTTGATGTTCAAAATGGACTGTGAGGAACTAAGAACATTTATTTCAGAAATCCATGGGATAGAACGTAGATCGTTTCATTGGAGTATATTCAAAAAGTTTATGGTCATCACTCCTAAGTTCTTCAAATAAGTCAGTCAATTATCCGTTTTTTTTGTTTTGTTTTTTTCCTTACCCGCCTCGGAGGCGTAGTTGGCTAAGGCGCTTGTCGTGTTGAGCTCGACTGCTGAGGACGGGAAGATCGAGGTTCGAATCTCGGTCGGGTGAACTGGGGTGGTTTTTCCGCTCTCCCTCCACGCAAATGCGGGTTCACTTCCTCTAATTCAACCTTCCCAATTCCTAATCCATTAGCGTAATTAGTACTTAAAGCGTATAACCCGAACGGGTAGTAAGACGCGGTGCTAAATATAAATTTTATTCCTTGATGAAAAATAGCTGTTTCCCCTAACACGCTTCTTATACAAGAAGATAACTTTTAGCGCAGGAATTAAAAAAAAAAAAATTCAAACCACAGATCCATTGCATTCGATTGACAGAACAAACGCACTGAAGATTCTGTAAGTTTCTTTACAATGTCTTTGCATCCAAAGTAACCAATTGATCTTGCGAAAATTTTCTTATCTATCCTTACCAGGGCCGTACGGAGGATTTTTGCAAGGAGAGAGTCTAATATTTATTTTTTATAATTAGTTGTGGTTTAACTGGTTAACAATACAATAACCTATTATGTGATATAATTATGGCGACACATAAAATATTATTGAGATGTTTCCTTAAGTAATAAAAAAAAATTGTATTTTATTTGTACGATCAAAAATGTAAGCATCGATAACAAAAGTTTGTCCAAGATATAAATTAAACTTCAGGGAAGAAATCATTAAATAGGAGTCTTACAAATATCTCTTCTCACTGGAATCTACTACTGGGACCGTTTTTTGTCCGTGTCTCATTATATTGATAGTGTTTTGTCTAGTGTAAATTTATTTCTCAATGGAAGGGGTTTTGAAATCCCCTTTCCTCCCACCTCTACCATGTTTACGGCCCTGATTCTTACGGATTCTTGTCACACACCAAATCAGATCCCTACGACGTAAACTAGTTTTGTCATCACACTGGTTCGGAATTCAATTCACGTAAATCGGAAGATAGCAACCTTAGAGAGTACGTCGATTTTTAGTGATGTGGGTGACCTGGTGGTCTAGGGGTAAGGTGTCAGACTTCTGTGCTGGCGGCCGGGGTTCAATCCTCGGTCCCGGCAAAGATTTATCTGATTTCCAAACCTTCCTTCACCTCTGACAAGATATCTTGTGAATGTGGGGAATGCCAGTCCTCCACCGTGGTTCGGATCCCACGTTAAACTGTAGGTCCTCCATTTCATCCACAATCACCCTACCATTACACATTAGCGTAAGTGCGTATAACTCGAACGGGTAGTAAGACGCGGTGCTAATAATAATAATAATAATTTAGTGATGTGGTGATAAAAAAATGAGTGATGATAGTAGTGCAGAGCAGGCAATGGGGTTTGATCTGTTCATTTCTGACGATGCCAAGGAAAAGTGAAGGAAGAAACGGCTTCAAAAATACTTTTGAATCACGACATACAGTGAATGCAACATCAAAATTCAGAGATTTCCTCCCATATATTTTCTTTCATAGCACTGTCATACTATTGTTTGGTACCAATGTCATAAATTATATTATACTGTTTAACTAAATTGATTGTTTCTTCGTCCAAAGATTTTTTTTTTCTAAATAATAATTTTTTTTTCGAAAAACAGAAAACTGATATCAACAGAAGTAAATTTAACACGAGCATAAATGATGCCATAATCTAATCTTAAAGACGCATAGCTTCGAAATCCGTCAAAATAATTATATTCCCTCCTAGCAAACCGATTCGTTTCGATTCGATCCGAGCCACTGTACGGGCCTCGATTAAAATGCAGGTAGTCAAAAAAAATTCCGATATGCTCCTATCCGAGCCAGTGTACGGCGAGCTTAAAAAAAAAAATCATGGACAAAGTACACTCTTCTTCTGATCTCGCGAAACAAGAAGCGACTAACTTTGGAGAGCATTCCAATTATTAAAAAGCCGAAGATAAAAAAATAATAATAAGGGTGAAGAGTAAAAAAAAAAATCAACAACCTGTTCTACACTTAAAATCACCAATAAGGTTGAAAATCAATCGTAAACCAAATAAATGTTTCGACTGTATGGATATGAAGCTGGATCGCGTGCTTTCTTGTTAACACGCGAAAATAATAATAATAATAATACAGAAAAAAAAATTATCCTAGGTAATAGTTTTCTGAATGAAATATTAACAAAATTTCGTAATCAAGTTGATAACTTTGGAATGTACTAAGTAGCGGGACAAAAACTTGTGTTGCACCGTGTAATTGCCGTTCCGTTTAGGATAAAATGTAGGGGGGGAGGGAGGAGAGGGCTGAAAAGAAAGGGGGAAAGGATTTAAAATAGTGTTTGGTATACAGTGTTAAACGTGGCGTAACATAAATCAAGATAACTTAAGGCGGTGTTTAATTGGCACTTGTTGATTAATAAATTGTCGGTGAGACTTGCTTGTTTAAAAAAAAAAAAAAAAAGCTCCTTGGGTTGACGTACTCATGGGAATAAGTTACTTTCTTAAAGTATAGGTAATCAATGACTCAACCACATTCTTCATCATGCGGAGGACTTTCGTTTAAAGTGATAGTGTAGAGAGGGCGAGTTAAAGGTCACTCACTGTTTTAGCAGTTTTTTTTATGGCAAAACATTTTTTCTGGCCAAAATAAATCAAATATTTCTCAATTAGAAAAATAGAGTTTAATTTTCTTTACCTCAACAGTTGTTGAATATCTGTCATGGGAATAGCAGCATTAGATGAGAAACTTTTTAATTGAAGAGTATTATTATTAGCACCGCGTCTTGCTACCCGTTCGGGTTATACGCACTTACGCTAATGTGTAATGGTAGGGTGATAGTGAGATGAAATGAAGGACCTACAGTTTAACGTGGAATCCGAACCACGGTGGAGGCCTGGCATTCCCCACATTCACAAGATGTCTTGTCAGAGGTGAAGGAAGGGTTTGGTAATCAGATAAATCTTTGCCGGGACCGAGGATTGAACCCGGCCGCCAGCACAGAAGTCTGACACCTTACCCCTAGACCGCCAGGTCACCAATTGAAGAGTAAAAGTTGTCATTAAATTCCAGGATACCCTTCACAGATATTCAACAACATGTGAATAAAATCAAACTATGTTGGGTCTACTGGAACAATATTTTATTTATATTGACAAAAAAAAAAAGTTTTAATATACATACTGAAAAAACCATTACCTTTTCTCGCGTTCACTTCATCCCACCTTAAAACAATAATTTATATCTGTCAGTTGTACCTAAACAATCCATTCTTTTAGTTTACATTCTCATATAGAAAAGTATTGTAATAGGTAAGAAATTGTTACTCCCGAACTAAAAAAAAGGGGGGGGGGGGGTTCTTAAAATGCTATCTGTCATGGGCTATAGCAGAAAGTGGTTTGATTGATTTCGTTAAAACTTGAAAGTTATATGTGATGAGGATTATACCTCGAGGTCCAAATCGTCATTTAGATTCTGGTTCCAAAATCAATGTTGGTTTACTGATGATTAATTTTTGGAAATATGATTTTATTTTTTTTTGAAGTGGCTGTAGGCCCCTAATGATTTAAAAAAAATTGATATCTGGGCAGTTATATTTTTACACGATAAAGAATTTGTTTACTAATCTTGTCTTGAAGGAAAAATATTTTTAGGTTAATTTACTAATGACTTAATTTTGAAAAATATAAAGTATGAAAGAGTATACCAAATTTAAAGCTACTAAAACGTACCTTCTTTAAAGATTCTAAAATATACCAAAACTATAGAATTTAGTATGTGCCGAATAAAAATATATCGGTGTGTACCCAATATTATAAGGCTGTTAGTTTCTACCAAATTTGAATACATCTAAACGTACCGACTTAAAAGAAGATAGGTTGTACCTAATAAAAGGAAGTTAAAAGTTTACCAAATTCAAATCAGCCAGAGAATATCTGAAAGTACCTAATAATGTTGATACATTAGTGTGTGTCGGTTAACCATTAAGTCAGTAAGTCCATTGCAATCTTTAGATAAGACAGTACAAATGGTTTACGACGCAACAGAAGTGGTTCTTGGGATTGAAAAAAAACAAGACTTTATAATAATGTTCCAGTGCATGTTGTCTGAAGAATTTATTGTTGTAAACCCCCTGTAACAAGCCATAAAGCGTAAACGCGAAATAGTAATAATATATTTTTTTCACTGTATTTTCCGATGTTAAAACCGTGACTTTCATGATCTTTGTTAAAAAAAAATGTTAAAAAAAAGTATCTCAATCATTTGAAATATACCGACAATAAAAAAAAAAGTTGGGGTGAAGGGGTATAGTTACATTTAAAACAACAATAATTAAGAGACGTATGATACTTTGTGAGTTTGACACCTTAGCTTTAATCAGGTGTTCTCAAACTGTGCGTCACGACGCCTTGGGTCGTCGCGGTTACAAATAAAAACTAAAAACTTATATTGTATTTTGAAATGTAACATACAAATTTTAAATACGTTGACTCGTACATATTTTAAAGAAAAGAATAAATCATACAAGAAAGTCCATTTTATTTTTCTTGTTAAAGCGCTCCCGTCTAATGAGTTCCGGATTCTATTGCTCCTTGAAATCTCGGCGTGACGTCATGCTCAACTTTCTCCCCTACAGTTTGAAGATGGACCGAGCCAAGGTCAAGCTATATATATATAATATTGGGTACAGGGCCGTTGCACGAAAAATCTGACATGTGAAGGGCGGCGCAATCTCAAAGAATTTCGAACCCCTTGACTCAACTGGCAGGGTGTCTGTCTTCTGAGCCAAGGGTCCCGAGTTCTATTCCTGGCATAGCCGAAAAATGTATCATTGGTGAAATTTAGTGTTTCCCTTTCGCAGTGATGAAATAAACGTCTGGGGGCTGGGTGTTGTGTCTGTTTCTAGATTTAAGTTGGTTTATAACTCTTCTTTCACACAAATTCGGCTACATTCCCCTCAAAATTATTCCCTCCTCATGTATACATAACTAGTGTTACTAAAATGGGCTTAGTCCGTTGAACTGCGTTTTTCAACTAGCAAAGGATCACCAGGTGTACCACGGATTTTGGGGAAGGGGGTAGTGTCGAAAAGAAGCTGAAAAAAATAAAGGGGGGGGGGGGGAATCCCATCGAGGTGAATTTCAGAGAAGGGTTAAGAGGAAGCGGTGTACATTTTTTTAAGAGTATGTGTCAGGATTTTTTTTATAAATATATTATTATTATTATTATTATTATTATTATTATTATTATTATTATTATTAGCACCGCGTCTTACTACCCGTTCGGGTTATACGCACTTGCGCTAATGTGTAATGGTAGGGTGATTGTGAGATGAAATGAAGGACCTACAGTTTAACGTGGAATCCGAACCACGGTGGCGGCCTGGCATTCCACACATTCACAAGATGTCTTGTCAGAGTTATAAAATATATAATTTTCATTACTATTTCATTTAAATAATAGTAATAATAATAGTAGCATACATTTAAAAACAAATCTTTTAAAATCCGCATTATTATTAACTTTTTTTTTTTAAATTGCTCAATTATTATAATTCTAGCTCTTATATAACTTTTAAACACAATCCATTTTTTTTAGTACCGCGTCTTACAACCATTTCGGTTTATACGCTTATGTACTAATTAAGCTGATAATTTTAATGATTATAAAGGTTATATTTAAAGAAAGTGTACCCGCATTTGCGTGGAGAGGGAGAATGGAAAACCATTTTGGGGACAAAACCTCAGTATACCCGACTGAAATTCGAAACTCGATCCCCCCCCTCATCGGCAGTCTAATTTACTGCGAGAGTAGCACCTTAGACCATGCGGCCACTGAAATAGTTAGCACAATCTTGATCATAGTTTTTTTTACTGATAAAATCTCTTCATACTTAAAACTGATGAAGGGCCTTAATTAATTTTAGTGCCCTGTTCAGTGTGCCTTATTATGATTTTTTTTTTTTAATTGCTGCCGTAGAACTTTAGAGTGATTAGGAGTGTCAATTTAAAGATGTTTTTAACATATTTTGCAAAATAGCTTCTAATTCATCAAGTTAACGTCGCTAATCGAACCTTACACCTGCGACACAAAACTAGCTTAGTGTAACTGTATTAAAAATATCTAGAAACCATCTTAATCTCTTTTACTATTAATTTTAAATATTTACAGATTTTTTTATTTATTTTTTTACAACGTAATCTTCGACTTTACATACAATAGGAAGAAGGGCGTTTTCTCGAATAGTAACTTATATTTTGAGTTATCCACATCTAGTGAAGATTGGATTTTGTTTTTTCGAAACTCCTGTGGCGTAAGTCGGTAAAACATTCAAGTGACAGAGGGGTAGAGGTTAAATTCCTTTGTGATTTAGTGGTCAGAGTTCCTGGCTACAGATCCATAGGTCCCGGGTTCGATCCTAGGAGCTCCCAGATTTTTATTGGGCTTGAAACGGTGTCAAACTCAACCTCATAAGGACAAATAAGGAACGTTTTGAATTTTTAAAAAAAATTCACTTCGGTGACGTAGTTAGTTAACGCGCTAGTCGTGTAAAGGCTAGACCACAGAGAACGGGGAGATCGAGGTTCGAATCTCGGTTGGGTGAACTGGGGTGGTTTTCCCTAAATGATTTTCCACTCTCTCTACACAAAAATGCTGGTTCACTTCCTCTAAATTCAGCCTTACCCATTCCTAATCTAGTGGCGTGATTAGTACTTAAGCGTATAACCCAAATGGGTAGTAAGACGCGATGCTAAATAAAAAATAAATACAATTAAAAAAGTCGTGGCTCCCGTCTAGAAAACCGAGATTAAATGGGGGTTAGATGTGCTGACCACGTGAAACCCTTTATCAGCAGAAGTTGGTAATATCTTTGCCAACAGACGGTGGCCGCTGTGGCTTTATTGGGGGGGCTGATGCTATAAAGTTTTCGAGAACAAAATCCGGATCGGTGTTTTGAAAACAAAATTAAAGAAACATAAGAAAAAACAAATTATATTAGAATTAAATTAAAGGGTGTAAGGAGGATAGTAGGGGTGGAAGGGTAACAAAGGTGATATTTCTACTAGTTATAATATAAAAATATAGTCGCAACGATGGTCACGTGGTTAAATGTCTTCTAATAGTTTGGATTTTCAGTAACAGGGAGGCTCATGTTCAAATTTTGACCTGTTAACCTACATTTGAGTTAAAAATGCCATTTTGTTTATACTCTCTCCACTAATGCAAGTACACTTCCTGTGAACTATCCTACTCACATTTAATAAATTAGAGTAAAAATACAGGTAGCCTTAATGCATAGCCCTGCTAATGAAGGTATCAATTCCTTTTTAAAAATAACTTGCGCGTGCCCACTAAATTATAATAAACATGCGGGTAGTCCAAATGGATAGTAAGACGTGAAACAAAAAAATAGTCCGAAAGGATAGCAAGACGTGAAACAAAAAAATAGTCCGAAAGGATAGCAAGACGTGAAGCAAAAAAAATAACATTTATTTGCGTTTCTCCCTCAACTTGCTAAACTTTTTGACACTGATGACCTTATTAAACCAGAGTTATTTCCTATACATTATTTATATCCTCCTGGATTTGAACCAAACCACGTTAAATACATGCACGAGCGATACGTGCTAAGCCCTGTCCAACTCACTCAAGGCTTTCGAGCGTAACTGAAAAACTTTAAGTATAGTTTTAATCACATTCCACGTAGAAACAATAGGCGATATTTCTCTCCCGAAAAAGTTTCGCTAAGAAAAAAACAACCGATTCCGTTCGGATGAATGGCAAAGAGCCCGTCTCATCCCACAGATAACACCTAACTTAGGTAGGTAATACAGCTAGAACCAGACGTCTTAAGAGCCCGTCTCACCTCACAGATAACACCTAACTTAGGTAGGTAATACAGCTAGAACCAGACGTCTTAAGAGCCCCTCTCACTCCACAGATAACACCTAACTTAGGTAGGTAATACAGCTAGAACCAGACGTCTTAAGAGCCCGTCTCACCCCACAGATAACACCTAACTTAGGTAGGTAATACAGCTAGAACCAGACGTCTTAAGAGCCCCTCTCACTCCACAGATAACACCTAACTTAGGTAGGTAATACAGCTAGAACCAGACGCTTCATCGTGTGTAGGATTTTTTGTATTCCTCTTTGGAAAAACAGTATAATTTATTCCAGTGAAACCGTTTTATAGTATTTTTAAGACAATACGACAAAATTGAAAAAGGTTTAATATAAAACGGAAAAAAAAATTTTTTTTCTACCACCGCGTCTTACTACCTGCTCGGTTTATACACTTATGTAGCCTACTAATTACACGAATTGCTTTAGCGATTAGTAAGACCACATGTATAGGAGATGTGTAGTCGCATTTTTTTGGAGGGAGAGTGGAAAATGGTTTTGGAAAATCCACTCTCTATACAGCCGACCGAGATTCGAACCTCAATCCCCCGTCCTCGGCAGTCCAGTCTAACACGAGAGTAGCGCGTTAGACCATGCGGCCACTGAAGCGGGTCCAGAGCATTTTACTATAGAAATTGTCTAACAAAATTCTGTTTAGTTACTAGAAACCTCTTTAACTGATGGTCACACAGTCCAAGGTGTCCGGTCCACCTTATCATTCTCATGTGGTTTTGAAATATATATAATCGTATTCCTCTCGCAAATTAAAGACAAACTTAATTCTTTATCTGATATTTTCGAAATTTATTTATGACCAGGTTCCTAAAGACAATAATAATATTAAAAATAAAAAAAAGCTCAAATTTTTTTTAGTATGAGCAAAATCTAAATTTTGTGTTCTTTAAAGTATAACAATACTATATATTTGAATGATAAATGTTTCTATAAAAACGGATCAGGTATATGGGTAGTCCAATGTTATAATTCGTGCAAGGAGAAAAAACATCTTTAATACCTGTCTCCGATTCTATTCAACCTTTTTTTTTTTTTTTAGATTGTAACCGGTAAGAAGATCCGTAGTTTGGGTGTGAGGGGGCAGGAGGTTCAACCAGAGCGCACGTGCCCCCTATCCGGGATATTGAATGAACCGTATCCGTCGTAAAGAGAGAGACAGACGTATTACATACGACAGAGCGGCTTAGGGGACACATTTTGTAAGTAGAATTCTTTTTCGATAAAAATTTATATACGTTTGAAGGGTGATGTTTTTATGTCTCTCGGAATGCTCATTGGTTTAAGGGCACGTCTCAACCCACGGATAATGAAACCACTTCGGTGGCTGCATTGTCTAAGACATCACTATCGCAATAGACTAGACTGCCAATGAAGGGCAGATCAAGAGTTCGAATCTTGGTCGGGTGTACTAGGGTATTTTTTTTTCCGAAATAATTTTCCACTCTCACTCCATGCAAATTCGGGTACACTTCCTCTACATATAACCTTCCTAATCCCTAAAACAGCGATCATGGTGAGTATATAAGCGTATAAGTCGAATGGGTAGTAAAGCGCGGAGTTAATTGAAATAAGATAAGTACTACATCTTGAATCGGGCGTCTTAAGAGCCCGTCTCACCCCGCATAAAGCGTCTCACTTAGATAATACAGCGCCTACGGGCTCTTAAGACGCCTGGTTCTTGCTGTATTACCTACCCAAAACAGATTATTTAACTTGAGAGGGGGGGGGGGGGGGCGGGGAGAGAGATTCTCCTTTAATACATATGGTCACAAACTAACTTAATTCCTAAACAAACACAACACCAAGTCCTTCAAACGTTAATTTTTCATCTTAATGATAAGTGAATCCCAAATTTTACCAATAATAAATTTTTCTGACCGTACCCAGAATCAAACTCGGTGCCCTTAGCTCGGTAAATGGATGTGCTACTACTGGTTGAGCTAAGGTGTCTGACATGAATGTGAAAATTTTGACAGTTGGTTCGGATTCTACCTTAAACAAATGGTGGGCTTCCATTGTAATAGACAAGGAGTATTAAGAGCGTTCATCATAGCAGGCCAAACTCAGCTCGCGCGAGGTATTATGGGAGTAAAAGTGAAAAGAAAATACCAAGATATTCCAGAAAAGTGTGCAGTGCATTCGTATTTGAATGATTACTCGACATTTTCCGCGGTGACGATGAGGGACAAAGCGATAAAGTTTCTTGTTAATAACTACATTATATCCTTATTATGATGTAATAAAGATGTGTGCACAGTGCTTATCTGTGAAGACATTCTAAAATGGTATAAAAAAAAACCAGTCTTTTAAATGCAGTTTTTATCCAGATATTTAATATTTCAACAATTTTCAATATCAGGAACATCTATTAACTCTTATCTCAATTAACGTTTAATCAGAAATGATCCACGTGCAATAGTGTTCGTGTAAATTTACCATTTTGAGCCGACTGTGTCACGGAGTTGATGGGTAAGTTATGCACGCTCTTAAATTAATCAATTATAGATATATATAATTTTATAAAGTTTACAACTAAAGCAGCATGTCCTGAAAATATGGACATAAATATGTCTTAATATTTTACCATAGGTGTGTTACCTTATCATCATTTGTACTAAACCCATCTCTTTACTCTTAATCACACTAGACTTAAATCAAATATTTCTAAATTTAATAAAAGCTATAGCTGAAAATAATGAATATAAAATTATCTAAACCAAACCAATTTCGGAATAAGTAATGTCGCTTAAGAATTAAAATCCAATTGTGTGTTGCACTAATTGAAAATGAGGCTCTCACAATATCCTATAGAAAAAACTAAAAGGAAACCTTCAATAAAATAGCTAATGAATCAAATATAAATATTTCTTAAAAAAGTGATGACTGCATTTAAGATACATTTATTTGATTTAAAAAAAAAATATATATATATATATATGAAGAGCCCAGGGGAAAAACAGGATAAGTCCAAAATCTTCAATTTTCTGATTTCAATGCCATCTAGTAGTTCAACCGCCATATTTTATGAATGTTTCATCAAACTGGGGAAAAACATGAGGAGTCCAGAGATATTTACAATATTAAAATACCAGTACAGGGGAAAAAGCTGATAAGTCCATACAAAACTGGGGAATAACCTGACACGTCCAGGAAATCTTACTACTGTTTTTCGTAGTTAATATGCCGCTGCTTACAAAAACAATCAAGTAGCGGCTTTTCATCAAAGAATGTTTATTGAAACATGAGAGTAAAGTACAATATGAAATCACTACTGACCTCCACCTGTGGGTCACCTTATCACCAACCAATATTTTGTAATTAACATTCGCAGCTCTTGTTAATCAGAGTGTTCAGCTGTCGCCGTAAGGCAAGCAAATCTCTCATCTACACCGACCACTGATATTTGTATCATGACTTATTTTTATATAGAACCATTGTGAGTGACGGTGACCAACAAATATTGTTAAAAATATCCTTGTCACCAATTTCTTGCCCATCTCTACCCGTTTGCTTAGCATAATTTTGTGAATGTTTGTGTCAGGGCTATGCCAGAATCTATGTGGACTGCAATTTTATTTATTTAAAGGTAGTGTAGAAACGTTTTTAGTGCGTTTTATTCTGGTCAATAACAATGGATTTACAAGAGAGTGATTCGAGTTGTGACAAACGAAATAGTAGTTCAAAGCAGAAGCTGACAAAGAAGAGAAGAAAATTTGGCCGTGTCAGAGATGCAAGCAAACTCTTGAGATTGCAATTACATGAAACAGGAGAGCCATGTAAGTGTAGAAAAAAGTGTTTTGATGTTTTAAGTGACGAAACTAAGAAACGTATCATCAAGCACATGATTGAATTTCTAAGCCATGATGAGATTAATCTGTATGTTAGTGGGCTAATCACAGTGGTCCCAGTGCAGCGGAAACGACCGAGGAAAGATGAGGAAGAAGCAAATTTTCATTAGGCTTTCTAAATATTTTGTGTCTGCATTGTTGAAAGTGTTCAAGAAATACCTGTTTGCAAGTCAACGTTCATGTCATTACATGGGATTTGAAAGCGTAAGCTAAACTACTTACTACATTCTCTAAAGCGAGAAGGCAAAGTCCAGCGAGACAAGAGAGGGAAACACAAAACACGCCCTCACGCATTGAATGATAAAACCCGTAATGGGATTCACCAGCATATAAATTACCCATGTACCCTGAGACCATCGGGCGGAAAGGAGCAGATGAGGTATGTTCATTCCTGCATCACTTTATATACAACTTTATGGATCCACAAATCAAACATCTTGGGATTTTTTGCGAGTCATGCGGAGGCCAAAATAAAACTGTCTCTACATTCAGATTCTTCCATCATTTGGTGCACTATGAAAAGCGACAGGATTACGTAAAGGTAGTCTTCCCCATAAGGGGGCATTCGTACTTAGAGTGCAATAAGAACATAGGTTTGATCGACCAGGGAGAAGAAGCGAACTACTCTGCTGACAACATGACTTGAGAGAGGGCGAGATGATCCTGCCAGCTGTCCATTACGATGATATGTTAGAATTATTTCATAACTTAAATTTAATAGAGAAGTTTTATTTATTAAGAGTTTTGTGTTATTTTGACAATAATTTATTACATTAATTAATCATAAAGATTAAAGGAAAAACCTAGCTAAGGTATATCTACATTTTTTTATTTATTGATACATTTTTTTAGGTTTTCTTAAAATTTCCTCCGAGAAGTACAAGGATCTACAACATCTTAAACGATTTTGCTGCAGTGAAACTTCTTACTTAAGAAAATGTTTTGAAGATTCATTGTAAGCATAGTTTTTGTAAGCTTAAAGTACTGACATTAATTGCAAAATAAATAAAATGCAATTCAAACAATGATTCCCTCCTCACTCGCCTAATTACCCTCCCCCAACTCCAATCCTCATATGAATAAAACAAACGCCCTAATATGTTTAAGTAAATAATTTATTCTATTTTTTAAGTAGTCGTAGGAAAAACATAGTATAAACTTGATAAACCCTGGACTTATCAGGTTTTTCCCATTGATAGGTTGTGCTGGTTGTAAAAAATCAAGTATGAAAAAGTGTTTTTTGGAGTAATGCATTCAAACCAGTGAATAATGTGTTATAATATTAACATGACACAATATGAAAGCTAAAAGAATAAGAAATCATGAATGGATAAGTCTGCACGAGTCTTGAAACTTTCAAAATGGTCTCCTGTAAAATTTCATAAATGTGACTTATCAGGTTTTTCCCCTGGGCTCTTCATATATATATATATATATATATATATATATATATATATATATACATATATATATATATACACACACACATACACATAAAATGCTAAGTTTTTTTTGAAAGTGTGTTTGTGCGTGCTTATTTCATCATGCTTTTTTTTTTTTGGAGATTAATGAACTTTTTATGGCAGTAAGATTTGAAAGATTCTACCAACCAAAAATACAATTTATAAAATAAGTACTGAAAATAATTGTTTATTAAGTGTTGTTTACAGTCTTATATTTAAACGAGGAGATTACTAATTATATCTTCGGCCCGCGGTGCAAATTGATTGTCAGAATTTTGACCATTGGGATTTAAAAAATTTGAACCACCCTATTCTAAGGCGTCGTCTGAATGGTCGGTGATATAGAGACCGGGGTTCAAATTCCAACTATATTAAGGTGAATTCTCTTAATATTTTCTACTATACCTTCACGCAAATGCAAGTATACTTCTTCTAAATTCAACCTTCCTCATCCTTAACACAATAGCGTAATTTCGTACATATGCGTACAACCCTAACGGGCAGTAAGATGCTATGATAAAAAAAAACAGTTTCTGAAAGAGGGGAAAATAATAATTTTCACTCACAAAAAAAAAGGGATCTTGGCGTTATGCCGTGTCAAGACCGACCTAAGTTTGTAACTTTGAAAGATCATACAAAAATAACCACCCCATCCCTTATCGTCTTAAGGGTGTGTGTGTGTGTCTGAAGGCTGTGAAGGTAACCTACCCTTAACATCAGTTGAAAGACCGACCACAGACTGGTACTTGTTTTACCTTGAAAGAAGTGTTTGGGGTGAACGAAAGACCGTTAAAAGGGCAGGTGAGAAAGTTTCAACCCTCGTTTTCTTCCTCCCCCTTAAAAATTCCTTACACACATATCACCATAAAAATATCGTCTTTATATCGGTAGGAACTGTCTAATAGCCTCTAACCCCTCTCTCCCCCCTTCCCCACCATAAATAATTCTTACCAACAAAGGACTATCAGTTCGGCACACGCTACGCGTCTCTTGCAAAGTGGCCTGGTCGACCTTTTCGATTCAATCATTTACAGATCACCCCCTACACCCCACCCTCTGTAAACTTGTCAGGGAGATTAGATTCGGGTATATTAATAACGGCTAGTTCTTCTTCTTGGTCGACGTTCTGGCTTGTTCGAAGAAAAAAAAAATGCTTTTAGCAGCCAAGGGTTTAGAACTACGGACTAGTAGTAAATAACCCGCCTCGGTAGCGTAGTTAGCTAACGCGCTAGTTGTGTTGAACTCGACTGCCGAGGACGGGGAGATCGAGGTTCGAATCTCGGTCGGGTGAACTAGGGGGTGGTTTTTTCCTAAATGGCTTTCCACTCTCCCTCCAAGCAAATGCTGGTTAAGTTCCTCTAAATTCTACCTTCCTAATTCATTAGCGTAATTAGTACTTAAAGCGTATAACCCGGACGTATAGTAAGACGCGGTGCTAAGTAAATAAAAAATAAAATAATAGTTATCGAAATACTGAGGCTGGATCTTGCGTTTTTGTTTTTATCTCTTTGAGGTCTCCTATTTTCTCTCCAGGTGGCTTATGAGTTTTTTGTTGTTGTTGTTGTTGTTGTTGTTGTTGTTGCTTGAAGATAATATGTTTGTCACTCTTGGTTTTTAGAGGTCAAGTTGAATTGATCTTTTTTTTGTTTCTTTTTGCCTTCTCGGAGACATACATTTTAAAATCACTGATGAACCCAATTTAAATGGTACATAATACACCTTATAGTCATCTGTTTTTAAAAATTAGTTTTATGTAAAATGTCAAATAAATTATTAATTTTGTTATATGTGACCGTAGCGTAAATAAAACTACACGTACACTTCGTTTACCCTGAAAGGCAGTATCCAAGCTAAGCCATAGTGGAGCCTTGCAAGGTAAGCTTGCTGCTACCTTCCAGGTTAAACTAGGAATACAGTCAGAGCCAAAACCTAAGACAAAATCGGGAACGGGGAATAAATATTCACTATCGCCTTTATGATGGGAGTTTTACGTGTTATAGCTTTTTGGCAATCAACCTGATTGAAACATTTTTATTTAGCTCATAAGAAAAAAAACAAAAAAACACAATGTATTTAATAAATGAGGGACCAAAATCAGTCGAGGACTTAGTCTTGTTTCTGAGACACCTCAGGTGAGATAGTTAAAATCACATGAGAGGCTGGGCTGGCATTCTCCCCCCCCCCTTCCCTTCCCTCTTAAGTTTACTACCTACGCACACTTTTTTTTTTTTTAGATTATTATCTGAAGACCTCTTACTTTGGAGAACTTCGTTGACCTGTGCGGCTCATAACAGGAAAGCTCATATTCTTAAGATCTTCTGGGACTTGCGCAGCTCTTATCAGGAAACCTTTCTTTCTGGAAAACTTTGTGGATTTGTTCAGCTCTTATCAGGAAACCTCCCTTCTGGAAAACTTTGTGGATTTGTTCAGCTCTTATCAGGAAACCTCCCTTTCTGGAAAACTGTGGATTTGCTCAGCTCTTATCAGGAAACCTCCCTTTCTGGAAAACTTTGTGGACTAGTTCAGCTCTTATCAGGAAACCTCCCTTTCTGGAAAACTTTGTGGACTAGTTCAGCTCTTATCAGGAAAACTCCCTTTCTGAAACACTTTGTGAACTCGTGCAGCTCTTATTAGGAAAGCTCCCTTTCTGGAAAACCTTGTGGATTTGTTCAGCTCTTATCAGGAAACCTCCCTTCTGGAAAACTTTGTGGATTTGTTCAGCTCTTATCAGGAAACCTCCCTTTCTGGAAAACTGTGGATTTGCTCAGCTCTTATCAGGAAACCTCCCTTTCTGGAAAACTGTGGATTTGCTCAGCTCTTATCAGGAAACCTCCCTTTCTGGAAAACTTTGTGGACTAGTTCAGCTCTTATCAGGAAAACTCCCTTTCTGAAACACTTTGTGAACTTGTGCAGCTTTTATTAGGAAAGCTCCCTTTCTGGAAAACCTTGTGGATTTGTTCAGCTCTTATCAGGAAAGCTCCCTTTCTGGAAAACTTTGTGGACTAGTTCAGCTCTTATCAGGAAAGCTCCCTTTCTGAAACACTTTGTGAACTTGTGCAGCTCTTATCAGGAAAGTTTCTAACCTGGAGAACTTAGTGGAGTTGTTCAGTTCTTATTAGGAAAACTCATATTCTGGAGATCTTCTTGGACTAGTGCGACTCTTAACAGCAATGCTTCTACAATGGAGAGATTCGTGGACTTGTACAGTTCTTAACCGGAAGGCTCCATATTTTATAAACTGAAAGAAAATTCAAATGCCTCAGCATCGAAACAACTTATTCTTCCGTAACCGTGTTTACTAAGCTACCATTACTTAACGTCACTAACATCTGATGCGTGGTTTTTTCGGAAAGGCAAAGGTGAAGCCTTTTTCTACTCATGGAAATTAGCTGGATAAATATTTCACCCCATATTTTCATCGCCCTACCCCCCCTCCTTTTCGGGTTTGTTACTGTCTGCAGAAGCTATCTTTTTCTTCTCTTATTCCCCTTTTTCTATCTGAACATCAGGGCAACCTTAACGACCAATGATCCACTTGGCATTATGTTCACGAACACGAGGTCTTATCTTGGGGGGAAGGAAGGTTTGTGGCCACTTCAAAGAACTTCCATGAATAACCACATCAACTTAAATGCTTTTATGACTCTGAAGAATAAAAAATAACTCGTAACCACGTCTTTCCCACGTAAATATTGTGGTAGTTTGTTTTAGTGCGCCGCATCAAACGATTCACCTACATTTTTATGTAAAATTGACAAATGCGTTCACAAAGAGATATTCACGTAACACTCAAAATACATTAATTAAAAAAAATTGCACTGGAAGGAACGTTTACACTTTTTTTTTACGATCAACGTTGATAACATTCTATTTTATTTATAGTTTTATTTTTTAGATACTAATACCATCTTTAATAAATGACAACTTCAGAGCTCATGTCTTTATGTATCAATATTCTAAAATGGTTTTAAAGACTTTTATAATTATCAAAGAAGATCCTTCTTATTTAAATCAGACTGTACCTGTTTAAGCTATCCCCACTTAACTTCTCCAAATGGGGGATGAGCTTGACGTTTATTCCGCGTTCCCAATTATGCGAACAAATCTAATTTAAATATGTTTTAAAAGTATCGCCAGATCCTTAAGACGTTAGAAGGGTCGAGCAGTAATTCCTAAACGCCAGAAACCGAGTTGGCTTAAGTCTTGTTCCTACGACCTGTTGTATGGCAAGTCGCGAGCCTGTGGCTCGTAAATTGACGAGCCTAACCACTCCCACGACGCGTGGTTTGCTCTACTCGTGTCTGTGGATGTGGCATGGTGCTCAAGCCACTACTGGCTCGTCATCAGACGAACCACATGCCTTTGATGTTTTGATCATTTACCGACAATTCACGGGAACACCCGAGCCGTAACCAAGCCAACGCGCATCTATCGGTCCCACGACTTGTGATAGTGTAAACACGTGCCGTGGGAACGTGCCTTTACAATGTTACTGGGTGGAGTTGCCTGGCGGTAGGAGAACAAATGGGGGAGGAGGAAAGTGCAATCGACAATACAATATTTGTGTTGTGACCTCTCTATTAAATGACATTCGATTCACACTCATGTATCAGTTACCTTTCGTTTCACGTGCATTTATCTTTTAATGCTCAACCAAATAAATGTGAATTTATGGACTTTTCAGACTTTTCATATTAGTAAATACCAAACTCGTGTGCTGATGAAACTTTTGTCAATATTTAACCCAAGTGCAGCATATGAGTGACAATATCTCAGCTACCTAGGCAGCCCCCTTAAAGGAAACAACCGACCTTTTCCAAAGTCTACCGACTACAGATCACGTGTGAGTTTTTATAATTTTGATCGGGTTCTTTGTTCAGCCAATAACTGAGGTGAGACTACTGCAAATTACCCTTCTATCCCCTCACAACATCGGAACCATCAGAACACCAAGCTACAGTAGCCTCGTGGCTTCTTTGGTGCTGACTTCTGACAGTCAACATTTAGGTATATACCTAAATGTTGACTGTCAGAAGTGACAGCTGCTAAACACATGTTTTTGCAGATCATATGGTTCGGCGTAGGGATCCATAATTTGGTCAAGTAACTTTTCAAAGCTTTTAGCTGTCAGTCAGCACCAAAGAAGCCATGGGGTTACTGTATAAGGTCTTTCACAAATCATGTGATTACAACCGTAGTTTTAGGGGTGTTGGTGAATATTCTTGACCATCATCAAATTAGTATAAGTTGCAGATAAGCCAAACTGGCAGAAAGATGCAAAACTCAAAATAAAATGACTATTTTCATCTAAATACGTTTCAGTGTGTATTTATTTATAGCCATTTTCTTACTCCATATGGGTGTGCACCCAAGCATTCTGTCTGTTCTTTGTACCTTTTCACAGCTACCCATTCCGTTATTGAGTCTTTGCGAGCTCACTTGCATATCCAGTTCCAAACGCTTACCTTTGCACATCGCTGTAAGATACAAACAAAACTTGTTCCTTATTTTATTTCTCTTTTGTTATTCCAGTTCTTCTAACAAACTTTAACCCCTCTTTCCTCCTTTCTTTCTTCTTCAATGGGTTGCAAGTTGCACCAGTGGGGTTTGGGTTTCAGCAATCTTTTATTTTTCTCTTTCTCTCTCTGTTTCCCTTGCAAGCTGTCCTTAGACACACCGTGCATTTATTTCTCAGAGGTAACTTCGCTCAGGGGGTTAGTACAAGAATGGGGGGAGGGGGATCTGAGAAGCGAGTTTCACGTCGGGTAAAATCAACCAAACATAACAAGTACACTTTCGTTTGGTCTTTCTGTCTCTCTCTCTTTTTTTTTTCATAAGGGATGAAATAAACCCCCTCCCATTTTCCCTAAAGATTCGTTTGCTCCAGATGTTTGCATTCTTGATTAGTTAGCCGTATATTCTTGCAAAGGTACAATGGAAGTGTCGGGAGATAAGAAAGAAAAGAAGAAGATTGAATTGCATTAATAAAACTAGTCCTTACATTTGCTCAAGTTTTTTTTTTTTTTTCTGAATCGTTTTCAAAATGTGAACAGTAAATAACTGATGAACGGTGGTTCGGAAGGAGGGATGGGGAGGGGGGGGGAGGAAGTAGCAAAGGGATTTATCTGTTTATGTTATTGTTTAGGTTGGCTTGAGTATTTATATCATGTTTCGTAACAATTTATTTTAGTGCCGATACTGACCATCATCATTGACAAGGACAAGTTAAGGATGAAGGGAACGCAAGTTAAGGGAAGTGTTGGGGTTTTTTTTTTTTGCAGTTTTTATGGCAAAACAATTTTTTTTGGGCCAAAATAAAGCTAATATGTCTTCAGTAAAAACATGAGAGTTTAATATTCTTCACACTGTGATATCAACAATTGTTGAATATATGTCATGAACATGGCGGTATTAGATAAGAAACTTTTTAAATGAAGAGAAAATGTTGTAATTAATTTCTAGGACATCGTTGACAGATATTCAACAACTGTTGATATCACCGGGTTAAGAAAATTAAACTGTGTGTTTCTACTGGAGAAATATTTTATTTATTTTGGTTAAAAAGAAATGTTTTACTTTAAAAAAAAATCAAATCTGTTTAACTAAGAATAAGAACGTGTTTAATGATTAATGAGCTAATCACAATATTACTAAACTAATATATTATAAAAAAATAAGTAAATTTATTTCAGATATCAAAGAAGAAGAAGACAGTTCAACTTAAAGTTAATACAATTATTAAAATACGTAGAGGACAATAATATATAAAATTAATATTATCACATATTGAAATGATGATAATTTTTCTAAACTTAATGTTAAACTAAAAAGACGCTTTATTAAGTCGAAAAAAAAAGGTATAGCAGTCAACAATTTGAATGTACGTACAAGAGAAAACATCGATAGTACAGTAGATTAGTGATGGTCTCAAAATATCGACCCTTGCCCATCGATAGTGCGAACATCGACAGTAAATTATCGACCATTGACGCTCATCCCTGGGCATTTATGAAAAAGACATCTGACATCGTACCGACCTCCTCTCTAAATGGCAAATCACAAGGCCAAAGGTGACCTGGCGGTCTAGGGGTAAGGTGTCGGACTTCTATGCTGGGGTCTGGGGTTCAATCCTCGGTCCCGGCACAGATTTATCTGATTACAAAACCCTTCCTTCACCTCTGACAAGATGTGTATTAACCACAACTTGTGAATGTGGGGAATGCCAGGCCTCCACCGTGGTTCGGATTCCACGTTAAACTGTATGTCTACACATTAGCGTAAGTGCGTACAACCCGAACGGGTAGTAAGACGCGGTGCTAATAATAATAATAATAATAATACACAAGGCCGTAGCCAGCCAATAATTTCAGGGGGGGGGGGGTGTTGTTGTGCACATCCCCCACTTACTGTAAACTAAAAAAAAAAATTCTAAATGATAAACAGTTCTAGAAGCTCTCTGAAGTGGGTTTTTTTCGTGGTAAAATAACTCTCTAGCTGCCGAAGGCTTGGAAAATTGCTAGATATTAAACACTTTTTGAAGTTTTGTGAAGTGTTTATTTTATGGTAAAATAACCCCCAAAGTGCCTAAGGCTAGGAAAATTTCTAAATATTTAACACTTCTAGAAGCTCTTTGAAGTGCTTTTTATGGTAACATAGCCCCCTAATTTGTAATTTGTATCTTAATTTTTATATTGTTTGAGCCATAAATAAAGCCATATATATTTTGTTAATACATTTTACGATATTATAAGTGTTATTTTATAGGTATTGATAAAATCTATCAATCGTGACTGCTGCAGATAATATGACTTAATGTATGAATATATTCAAATTGTTTTTACTAACTTTAATGATCCCTAAAACCATAAACCATAAACGTTATTAGTACATAAGCGTATACCTCGAACGGGTAGTAAGACTCTGTTCTAAATTAAATTTGGTGTATCTAAATCAAAAGATGACTTGATTATCGCCAACGTTAGTTCATATATGCGATGTCATATTGATGTAAATACACTTGTTCGTATGATAAATAATGTATCTATTCCACGAAAGATTTTTTTTTTAATAAAAAGAAAAGTACTTTATCATTTCTCATAAATAAATTTTTAAAAAAAATCTGTGTTAAGAAAGTGTGACCTTTAGTATGTGTTAAACGTGATCAGCTGATTTAGTCATTCCACGTGGCAAGGGCGTATACTAAGTAACCAACAAATAAACAAATGAAGTCAGCGCAGACACTGGCGCTGTTAAAGCGTCGCGATAAGTTCAACGTCCTATCTGAGTCAATATTCCAAATCCCCTGTGCCTTTAGAAGTGCACATTGTATACCAAAGTGATTGTACTGCGAGTTCAGAAAACATTCTACACCGGTGGACGTGAAAAATACATATTTGCTTGTGATATATTCTCGACTGAACGTCTGTCGATGTTTAGAGAATATTACAGGTAAAAAAGAAAAGAAAAAAACATAACAAATTTCAGCACGTGTTCGTTAAAAAAAAGAAGGTAGAAATGATGTATTTATATTATGTTATTTGTGTAGTAAGGTACATTCCGTTTACCCTGAAAGGTCTTACCTTGACTGATTACACTATGGATCTATCTTATAAGTTATGCCATAGGGGACTTATGAAAGGTCTTACCTTGACTGATTACACTATGGACCTATCTTATAAGTTATGCCATAGGGTACTAATGAAAGGTCTTACCTTGACTGATTGCACTATGGACCTATCTTATAAGCTATGCCATAGGGGACTAATGAAAGGTCTTACCCTGTATGATTACACTATGGATCTATCTTATAAGCTATGCCATAGGGGACTAATGAAAGGTCTTACCTGTATGATTACACTATGGACCTATCTTATAAGCTATGCCATAGGGGACTAATGAAAGGTCTTACCTTGACTGATTACACTATGGACCTATCTTATAAGTTATGCCATAGGGTACTAATGAAAGGTCTTACCTTGACTGATTCACTATGGACCTATCTTATAAGTATGCCATAGGGGACTAATGAAAGGTCTTCCCTGTATGATAACTATGGTCTATCTTATAAGCTATGCCATTAGGGGGTACTAATGAAAGGTCTTACCCTGTATGAATTACACTATGGACCTATCTTATAAGCTATGCCATAGGGGACTTATGAAAGGTCTTACCTTGACTGATTACACTATGGACCTATCTTATAAGTTATGCCATAGGGTACTAATGAAAGGTAGGCTTCCTATCTGACAGAGTGAATTGGTTTTCCTTAAATAACTAGAAACTCCCACATCTTAGCTCAGGTGGTATTGTGTCTGCATACTGAGTTAAGCGTCCTAAGTTCGATTCCCGACATGACCGAAAATAATATCATTGGTAAAATGTGAGTTTCCCACCTCACAGTGATGAATTTATGGTCAGGGGGGCTGGTTAGGTGTCCTGTCATTTCCAGATTTAAATGATTTTACTTATGACCGATTTTAACAATTTAAATTATTCGAAAATTTTAAATTTTTGAAATTAAAAAAAAAAAATTTTCTTATTTATAAAAATGTCTATAACAATTATGATCAATTATTTATATCTTAAAAGTATTTCATGATTATCTTGATAATATTTGGTTTTTCTGAGTTAAAATAATTTAAGGGTAGTTTTACTGATAACCGATTAACATTTTTCTTTGTCCTAATCATAATATACTATATGAGAAATCATTGAACCGCTTCGGTGGTCGAATGGTACAAGATGACATTCTTGTTAAATAATGTACTTTCAATGATGAGAAGATTGGGTTTCGAATCCCGGTCGGCTGTATTTTAGGTTGTTTTTTTTACAAAATGGTTTTACAACTCTCCAATCAAACGCAGGTGCACCTCATATAAATTCAACTTTACTAATCCTTAACACATTATCTTAATTAGTATAGGCCTATAAGCGTGTAATTCGAACGTGTAATAAGAGGCGGTGTTAAATATATAATAATAATAATAATAATATATATATTTATTGGGAGTGTCTGGAAGTGTTGCTTGAATCTTACCGATTATTTCTTTCAATCCTCCCTCCAGGCGAATACGACTGCAATTTACTTTATTTCTGTCGCTACTCGACTCTCATAATCCTCCTCTAACACCCCCAGACTGTAAGCGCGAGAGAAAATATAATTATGTCCCCACAATCCAGATAACAACGTGATTTGTTACCTTACATTTAGGGTGGGCGTTTAGCGAACGTGAGAAAAAGGACAGTTTTTTTTGCAGCTCTTATAGCAAAACTTTTTTTTTTGATCGATATAAATAAAGTATATCTCCAGTAGAAAAACATAGTTTATTTTCTTCACATGGTGATATCAACAGTTTTTGAATATCTGTCAAGGATGTCCTGGAATTTATTGACAACTTTTTCTCTTCATTTAAAAAGTTTACCGCATAATGCCGTTATGCTCGTGACGTTTACGTTGCTACTGGAGCAATTTTTTTTTTTTTACCAAAAACTGCAAAAAACACTGTCCCCCAAAATCTGGCTCTCTACAGTCCCACCTTAAAGTTAATGGTTGATGCATTGCATAAAGGGTTTTGAGGGATGATAAGTGCTAATATCAGGGGGTGAATGATGGGGAACTAAACTACTAGGTGTCGAGAGAGGTGCTGCTGGCACAATACTCTCTCTCCCTCCCTTGGAGCTTCCCGACTACTACATGGGGTAACTGGTACCGTGGTGTAGTGGTCAGTGCACCTGACTACGAGTCTCAAGTGTACCGGTTTCGATTCACGGCTGCTACCTTGGGTATTTTTCCCTGAAAGTGGAACTATCCCCAACAGTCACCAGGGTTTGGTTAGGTGTAAGTGTTCACATTGGTTTCACACCCTCATACTCACCCTCACCTCATCTCATCGGGACATGGAAAGAGCCTCCACGGAAAGGAAGTACGATTAGTACATTCGGGAGTTCCCTGGACAATGGTACATTAGTACCGGCCAATCTTCCCGCAAACTGAGCTACGAATAAGTAGCCCAGACGAGTAGTACTACTTGAGGCCGCATCTCGTTTATTCGTGGAGGGCCGTGCCCCCCCTCCCTTCCCACCCCACCCCACCTGAGTCTATCTAATTGTTCTCAAGCCCTTGGTTATATTTCTAACCTACCCCACCCCTTAAATTCTTAAAGCTAATAGGTGGCTTCGGAAATTATAAAGTCTTTTGAAGGGGTTTGGTTTTAGACCGTGACTTAAATTCCTCTCTGTACAACATTGGTTTGAACACCATCAGGGTTGAAATCTACTCCATATGATGTGAATTAGGGTTCTCCGAATCTCCTTCCACACAAATGCTGGTATATTACCTCTAAAAGACTTCCGTCCTCATCCCTACCCCATTAGAGTAGTTATCATAATATATGTTTAACCGGAACAGGTAGAGTAAGGCCTGGTATTAAAAAAACCACTTTTCTATCTGTAGACAAGGTCTTTCCTGTAAAAATTAGATTGTATTAATGACTTAATGTCAGAGGTGGGGAAGGGTAGGAGAGATTAGAGAAAATGTACACAAATTATCGTGGATAAAGGGTGGGAAATAAAAAAAAAGTGAAAAGCAAAGGCAAAGAGAAAAAAAACTCATATACTCGATCGGGGTTAAATCATGTGTTTCCTTATCAGTGGTAACCTAGTGCAATATAAATGTCTTAACATCTTATATCACTCGGTCACCATGGCGCGTCACCACGTGCATTAAGTGCGCTACAATAATCATAATAATGATAATAGTTAATAAGAATAACTTCAAGCTGGGACGTAACGCTTCGGAGGGAAAAAAAATCCTTTGTTCTCTTGTTTTTCTCGTTTTGTAATTTCATAACGTTGTGCAAATGAACCACATATATATATTTATTTTTTTCAAAAGTCTTTGAACCCGGGCATTGAACTTGTTATATCTGCTTCTGTTTCGTCTTCTTCTTCTCGTTTTCTTCTTCACATGTTCAACGAGGACACTATTTGTATGCAAACCGGTTATCACTTTGCTTCAAATTTGTGCAACAATGTTCCTTGAAAAAAAAAAACAAGGACAATCATAATTAATGTGAATAAGTGTACGATGGAGAGGCTGGTGCCATCTCCGTACATTTAGTTAGATAAGTTGTCGCTACGGCGCTAGTGGGACATTTTAAATAGATTCAATAATCATTTCTTATTCACTATCATGACTTCATACAAGTAGTCTTACCTTTGACAACTTAGCTCAGTCAGTAACGTGTTTGTCTACTGAACTAGGGTGACCTGGTGGTCTATGGTAAGGTGTCAGACTTCTGTGCTGGCGGCCGGGGTTCAATCCTCGGTCCCGGCACAATTTATCTGATTTACCAAACCCTTCCTTCACCTCTGACAAGACATCTTGTGAATGTGGGAATGCCAGGCCTCCACCGTGGTTCGGATTCCACGTTAAACTGTAGGTCCTCCATTTCATCTCACAATCACCCTACCATTACACATTAGCGTAAGTGCGTATAACCCGAATGGGTAGTAAGACGCGGTGCTAATAATAATAATAATAATAATCTACTGAACTAAAGGTCACTAGTTAGATTTCCGGCATGGCTGAAAAAAGTGTCATTGGTGAAATATGGGTTTACCCTTTCACAGTAATGGATTGACGGGGGACTGGATGTTGGCTTGTCCTAGTCTTAAGTTAGAGATTGGATTCTAAACCTTTTTTGGGGGGCCAAGACCCAAAATAAAGAGACGGATCAACTTGGTGACCCATAGGTCTCTTTTGAAGTTGAACTGTCAATATAATAATTGAAATAAGTGCGGTAATTATTTATTATTATGATTAAGTAGGCCTACTCACTATCGGAAGGCACGAGTATTAATATTATGACAATACATAGTAATAATTGAAAATTCAAATTTTTACAAACCAAAATGGCAAAAAAAAATTATTTACATTAGTTCAGTGAGATCCTTGGCCTTTCACTATTGCTGAAAGGTCTTCAAATCATGGTCATGTCTTTGAAAGGCTACTTCTCAAGTCATGCTCTGGTTGTAGTCTGCTTCTAATCTTAGTTTTAATGACAAAAGGGTAGAAAAGCCAGCTTCACATAGGTAGGTAGTCGAAAACGGAAGTAATTCTTTTATAACTTTGTTACCTAGAATAGGTTTTTTTTTTTCAGTTTTATCCAAAATGAACATAGTGACTCAGTTTGTTTTTGGAAATTGTGACGCAAAGCTTCATCACTTTGAACTTCAATAAGCTCTTCCTGGAGACCAGCAATGTCTGAAAAATGTTCAGTTGAATTTTCAACGTCAATGCCAAATGGACTGTGCATCCAACTGTATCCATACATAACTTGTGGAATGTAGCGATTGAACTCAAGATTTAATTTCTGCAGATGCCCAATTATTACATTTTTTGACCTCTGCCAGCTCAGTGCGTTCGTCTCCCAGAATCAGATTTAAAGTCGGGAAAGAATTCTTCTTATTTTCTTCTGTTTTATTTTTCCACAGTTTCAACTTTCCTTTGAATGCTGTCAATTTTTCTTTTAGGCCAATAACAGTGGGATCGCGACTTTGCATTGAGGTGTTTAACTTCCGCAAATTCAGCATGTTTCGATAAAATATATCTGAAAAGTAGGCTTAATTCAATATCCATATATCTTTAGAAAACAGGAAAGTAAAAGGATGGTTCATTCTGACAAATATTTCAATCGTCTTGCGGAAGGATACAACTCTCCCAAGTACATTACCTCGAGACAACCACCTGACATCAGAATGATACAACAAATGGGTGTACTCGGAGCCCATTTCTAATCGCATCTGGCTAAATATACTGTTGTTAAGTGACCTTGCTTTTATGAAACTGACGAGCCGGACAACTTATTTCATAACAATATCCAAATCCTCTGACAGCCTCTTAGAAGTAAGATTTTCCCAATGAAGAAGACAATTAAACACTTTTACCTGCTGATTAACTTCCTTTACTCTTGCACAGAAGCCCTGGCGTGTCCCAGGTATTACTGGTCCACCGTCAGTACAGATGATGTGACATTGATTCCAAGACAAACCTTATTCTTTAAAAAAAAGAGTTCGTTAAGTAAAAAAAAGTCTTCTTCTGTAGTAGATGTGATAAGTGGATGGCAAAACAAAAATTCTTCCATTTCGGTAAGTCCAGCATTACGTATGTAGGCTATGAGTTGAGCGTCGTCACTCACATAAGTTGTTTTATCCAGTCGTAGATTAAACCGCCCACTAGTTTTGATGGCTGTAATCACTTGTATTTTAATATCAATCGGCATATCATGGATACATTTACGGATAGTATCATTCGAGAGTGGTATCCATCAACACAGGTCATGCGAACCATGTCTATTGCTGCTGGTTTTACCAAATCCTCTCAAATTGTGCGTGGTTTCTTATGTTTTACAATACGCCAATCAACATGGTAAGAAGCAAGAGTGGCTTATCGGACAGAATAAACAGCCTTATTTCCAGCGTCGAGACGTCGCTTCTTCAGCTGCTGTTTTTTTTTCTTTAAAATAAACTCCGTTCTTTAGTAACTAAAGCCCTATCCTTAGTTTCAAGGTTCCTCTTTGGCTCGTTCTGCTTTAGTGACTCATTGCTCAATCTGCATAGATTATCGTGTTTTTATTATGATTTGTAAAACCGTGGTTCTTAAAACATTTAGAAGTTCGAATTAAATGCTTTAATCGACATTTAAAAAAGTTTTTTTTAAGCTACGGCGATCCACGTTTAGGTTGCGACTCTTAGGTTAAGAACCCCTGAGATAGAGTATAAAGCGTATGAAGCTTTGACAGGCCTAGCAAATGGTAATGGAAAATATATGGCTTTAATATTTAATAAAAAACTGACCACAGACTGGAAACAGTATTGGCTGTATTATCTTGGACGCCAAATGTCGGACTAAATCCCAACAGTCTCACTTCTGACACCAATGTCGCTACTTCCATAGCTCGGGCTTTCTGTCGAGCGGTCATTCAGAATGGTTGGTCTAAGGCAAGAAGCAACTTTTTTGGGCCAGGATCTATTGTTAAACTTATCAAAGGTCACGCAATCACACCTCGTTTCTCCACTTTAGCTATTTTTATAGCATAATATGTTAATTCCTTCAATTCAACCTTTCTCCAAATACTTATGTCCCCAACTTTATAGAAAAAAATAACCATAAAAAATATAAGTTCATATTAAACTATTTAAATGTATTATAAGATTACTGATTATATTATGTAAATTGAAAAATGACACCTGGGCACGGGGATTAAATCTGAGACCTTTGACTTAGAATGTCAATTTTCTAGCCACTGAGCTATCAATGAGTCGCCTCGTACCCATGGTCATTCTTCACTCATCATTTAAGGCAGATTCTGTAATAGACGTGCGTAAATCATCAGCTACATACGAGTGATCGATTAAGATCACGAGCTATCGATAACGCAGCAACCTTTTGACTTGGGGACGATCAAAATAAATGAGGTCACTCATATGTTATTTTAAAGTACTTGATATATTTGTAAATTTAAAGAGACTGTAGCTTTCTTACACGATCGACTGGACTAGTCGATCACGATCGACCACTTGTCTAAGGGAAGTAAGCGTGAGCGTGTTGTTTGCGCCTTTTTAAAAAAAAAAAATGTGGGCGTTTGCGCTGACCTAAAATAGATAGTAAGTGTGAATGAAGGAATGTTAGCAACTGGAAGTCAATTTAGAGGACGTTTATGACGTTTATTTTTTAATCGGTACTGTTTCAGAACTACTACTACGAAGGAATGTTGGTAGGTTAGGTAGGTTAGGTAGGTTAGGTTAGGTTAGTCATTGACCTGATATCTCTTCTGCTGGGGGAAAATTAAACAAAAATTAAATGTTTTTAAAAAGAAAAAGCATAAACAATTTTTGTAAATACAAACATTTATGTTCCTTAGAGCCAGTCTTATGACTCGTGGATAAATATTAATCTGGCAGATAAATATTTATATCTGGTCGATAAGTTAAAAGTGCGTCTTATGACTGCCAGATAAAATGTATTTATCGATCACATTTTTATCGAGAGGTTTAAGTACCTGTTAACTTTTATCTGAAAGTTAAAATGGTTGTTGCCATAGTGATGGGATGTTTTTAATGAAGTTACACCTACCAGAATCTGTTTTAGGTCAAAAACTTGATTCACGTGTTTAGTAAGCACAGGCCCAGGATCTAACTATATAAAGTTAGAACATTTAATTCACACTTTTATATAAACTGACAAGCTATTTGTAGAATTATATTTATATAAGAACAAATTATCAAAATGTGAGTACAATAAATGAAATTTTGTAAACTCTGTACCCAACTATTAACCATATTTTGACAGGCTCTGAAATTAATACTTGCAATACAATCTAGCTTCTGCACTCACGTGACGCCATCTGTTTACTCGCACTCGTTTAGCCGTCATTATTTAACAAATGTTGAGCGTTGTTGCCACTTGCCAGGTAGTAGCGGTAGCAGTAGGGCTTATACGCATGCGCGCACCAGTAAAAACGGAACCAAACTTGCGTATTCTTCATAAAATGTATTTATCCTTCAGGTAACTATCCGCAGATAAATTTAGTTCATAATACGCGTAAAATATTAAAGTGGCTGATTACCTTTATCTGGTCGCTAACTTTAACTTCCCGATAACAATGTTTATCTATTAAGTCATAAGACCGGCCCTTGTAACAATAAGAAGGCTTTGAGGGCGCAACCAACACATAGCCGGCCTGACAGTGTTATAACGAATGCAATATGAGTTTTGTTGTCTATTGGACATTACTTGTATAATAGAGAAAATCAGAGTTATCACCTACGTGGAAAATTGGAAAAAATCAGGTAATTTTGCAAACTTTGGTAAAAAAAAAAAAACTGGAATATTTGTAAATTTGAGACATAACTGATAGTTTAAAATAGTAGGTCTTAGGATGGATGGGAAAGGGCACTGAAGATTTATTTATCTTTAACACAGCGACTTACTTCCCAATTGGGATATAATCTTATATAAACCTACTAACTACGCCGACAGTTTTATGAATTTGGAAGGTCATATTAAGAGAAAGTGTACCCACATTTGCGTAGAGAGAGTGAAAAACTGTTAACTGTCAGTGCAGTCTATTACGAGAATATCTGATAACTGATAAGTTAAAATTATCTAAACCCATACACAAATATTAAATTAATTTAGGTTTCCATGCGGTATGAACCTAGGATCATTTAGACTATTCTGGTCACAATATTCACTTAACAAAAGAGACAACCAATTTATTATGCTCGTTTGATAAGTTTTGATCTTAATGTCAGTTCAAGGTTCATCGGATCAATTATTTTTGCATTTTATTTTCATAGATAAAATACACTCAATATTGCATACTCTTTCTATACAATGTAGAACATTATACCAGCTTGAATCAAAGAGAGGCTAATGTCTACAGTCCAATTTTTCATAAGAAGGACCTTTAAGAAAATTTAAACACAATTCTTGCGGCCAATTTTGATAAAAACATGCAGTGCTACCTAGGAAGTTAAATAATCAAAGATAACTGAAGCAAGTAATATATTATAAGTAGAAGTCATTATTAACTTCGATTAGCATACATTTGGAAATCAAGAAAAGTTTCCTTAAGGCGTATGTTTTGAGCGTTGCGTCTTATGGATGTGTTAAATGGATCATAATAAGCGTTTAAAACGTGGTGTTACTGAAGACTGTTGAAAATATCATGGCTGGAAATGATGTCAAATACAAAAGTGCTAAGAAAAGTAAATGAAGAAAGGACACTTTGGAATAATATACCTCAAAGAAGATTTAACATGGTTAACCAAACACTGAGATATGATATTTTGACGAAGATATTTTTATAAGGAGATGTGGAAGAAGGGAATTCAAAGGGAGACCAAGATGGGTGTACATGAATTAGATAACAGACGATGTTGGCAGAAGAAGGTACAGTAGCCCCATGACTTCTTTGGTGCTGACTTGACAGTTCACAGCTGACTTCTGACAGTTGAAATTTAAGTATATACCTACATTTTGATTGTCAAAAGTGACAGCTACTAAACACATGTTTTTGCAGATCATCTGGTTCGGTGTAGGGATATGTAATTTGGTCTGGTAACTTTTTAAAGCTGTCGGTCAACACCAAAGAAGCCATGGGGCTACTGTACAAAGATGTAAAGAGTTTGGCTCAGGATAGGACAAAGTGGAGAGTTGAAGCAAACCAATCGCAAGATTGATGAAATGATGATGTTGATGATGATGATTTCATAAGTATTGATAATATCTATCAAAAGAGAAAGCCGCAGGTCACATGATTTTATGTAAGAATACATAAAAGTTAATTTAAAAATCAATTTTCATTTGAAGGGCCCGATCTGACATCTAGAAAAGTTTCCAGATTATACTTGCACGTGTTCATAATTCAAGTCTTGTGATATACAAGTGACACTTTTATTTTTACTATTTTATTTAGCAACTTGTTTTACCATCTGTCCAGGCTATACGCATATTGTGACTTTTATTAGAGGTTCTAATTATCAATGAAATTTTCACCCACAAAAAAAAATGTTGGCAAGCCTATTTTTAAAAGTCTTTCCTATGAAAATTGGAATGTAGTATTCTTTCTAACTGTCAAATAAGGTTATTCCTATGAAATTGGACTATAGTAACGTTCCTATCTTTCAGATAAGATCACTCCTAAGAAGATTTTACTTTAGTAACTCTCCTAGCTATCAGATTAGGTTATTTCCATGAAAACTGTACTATAGTAACTTTCCTAGCTGTCAAATTAAGTTATTCCTATGAAAATTGGATTATAATAATCTAGCTGTAAAAGTTCATTAAAATACTATAGTACTGTCTAGCTCATAAGGTTATTCCTATTAAAATATACTATAGTAACTGTCCTAGCTGTCAGATAAGGTTATTCCTACTAAAATATACTATAGTATCTTTCCTATCAAATAAGGTTCTTCTTGTGAAGATTGGATTGTAATGTATAGTCGTTTTAAATATATATTGAAGTCGTGCGCAGCCATAATTGCATCCAGAAATGTATATAAAAAAATTGTTATTATAAGGAGATAGAAGATTTTTTTTTTAGGAGGAAATGGTTCTCTATGAATTAATTTCACATGTTGACATCATGTTTGAACTAATCCGAGGATAAACTCTTACACATTGGACCTTAAACCCATTAATTTCTTTTTGAGAATGATTTAATTGAAATAAAGATGTCACATTGACATTACATTATATACTTGTATGATTATTAGAATGTTTACTATCATTTAAATAATTTTCTTTAAAAAAAACTGTTTTGTTGAAATAGTGTTATCACCACGTGACTCATAAAATGAATTGTCAAATACAAAATTAATTATGGTTTATTTATTTTAGTCTTCCTAAAATAAAGGTCAAATGAATTCAGGCTTTTTGTCAATTGTAGTAGAATAATTCTGTTAAGAAGAAATTTTAGATAAGGTCTTTAAATTACGTAAGGCTTTCTTTCCATGAATTTCGCCACTATCTATCCCCATAGTCGATTATACATTGGTAATTGAGTTCTATGAAATTTTAGAACACTTAATATTGCAGTAAAATTGGTGCAACACATCATAATTAAATGAAATATAAGTAAAATTTAAATTCAATACGTTGTACTAATGTAACATTTTCCAGGGGACGCTCGAATTTATTAAGCTTAAATTCTTTCCGCGGAGGTTATTTCCATGTCCCAATGAGGTGAGGGTGATAGAGAGTATGAGGATGTGGAACCAGTGGAAACACTTAAACCTGACTTGAGCCTACCTAACCAAACCCTGGTGACCGTTGGGTGATTCCCCTTTCGGTAAAAATACCCAAGTTACCAGTGGGTATCAAGTCCGGGGCCCGTAGACTCATAACCAGGTGCACTGACCACTACACCACGGGTTGGGTTAGAAATGAGTAAGGTATATTTTAGTGGAAATATAGCCTTATATAGTTTTAAGTATGGTGGGGAACTGTTTAGGAAAGAAAAAAAAAATCTTGAAGCAATCCTGCCGGGATTTGAGCGCTGACCTCCCCGTCCCTGACAAACACAACGACTTTTAGTCCATAGTGCGGATAGTAAAAGAAGTACTTGTATTGTTACTTGCATTATAAGCATCACTTATATATGTGTTCTATCTTTCGACAGATCCGTTGCCTTGTTCAAATTGAATCCAGCATGTCCTATCAGCAGATTAAAAAATAAATCTTGAAACTTGATTCTCTTTCCTTGTTTAAGGTCATCCGTCGGTTATATTCTTCATTTTACATATCCCCTTCTCCTTTCCACCTTACCTTCAATGACGTCACTCAAAAAGCCGTTTCTTATTTTAATATGGTGTTACATGAGGGGAGCTCTAATATCTACATGGTGTTACATGAGGGGAGCTCTAATATCTACATGGTGTTACATGGGGGGGAGCTCTAATGTCTACATGGTGTTACATGGGGGGGAGCTCTAATATATACATGGTGTTACGTGGGGAGCTCTAATGTCTACATGGTGTTACATGGGGGGAGCTCTAATGTCTACATGGTGTTACATGGGGGGGAGCTCTAATATCTACATGGTGTTACGTGGGGGGGAGCTCTAATATCTACATGGTGTTACATGGGGGGAGCTCTAATATCTACATGGTGTTACGTAGGGAGCTCTAATGTCTACATGGTGTTAGTGGGGGGAGCTCTAATGTCTACATGGTGTTACATGGGGGGAGCTCTAATATCTACATGGTGTTACATGGGGGGAGCTCTAATTCTACATGGTGTTACGGGGGAGCTCTAATGTCTACATGGTGTTACATGGGGGAGCTCTAATTCTACATGGTGTTACATGGGGGGAGCTCTAATATCTACATGGTGTTACGTGGGGAGCTCTAATGTCTACATGGTGTTACATGGGGGGGAGCTCTAATATCTACATGGTGTTACATGGGGGGGGAGCTCTAATATCTACATGGTGTTACATGGGGGAGCTCTAATATCTACATGGTGTTACGTGGGGAGCTCTAATGTCTACATGGTGTTACATGGGGGGAGCTCTAATATCTACATGGTGTTACGTGGGGAGCTCTAATGTCTACATGGTGTTACATGGGGGGAGCTCTAATATCTACATGGTGTTACGGGGAGCTCTAATATCTACATGGTGTTACATGGGGAGCTCTATGTCTACATGGTTACATGGGGGGAGCTCTAATATCTACATGGTGTTACGTGGGGAGCTCTAATGTCTACATGGTGTTACATGGGGGGAGCTCTAATATCTACATGGTGTTACGTGGGGAGCTCTAATGTCTACATGGTGTTACATGGGGGGAGCTCTAATATCTACATGGTGTTACATGGGGGAGCTCTAATATCTACATGGTGTTACATGGGGGGGAGCTCTAATATCTACATGGTGTTACATGGGGGGGAGCTCTAATATCTACATGGTGTTTCATGGGGGGAGCTCTAATATCTACATAGTGTTACGTGGGGGGAGCTCTAATATCTACATGGTGTTACATGGGGGGGGAAGCTCTAATATCTACATGGTGTTACATGGGGGAGCTCTAATATCTACATGGTGTTACGTGGGGAGCTCTAATGTCTACATGGTGTTACATGGGGGGAGCTCTAATATCTACATGGTGTTACATGAGGGGAGCTCTAATATCTACATAGTGTTACGTGGGGAGCTCTAATGTCTACATGTGTTACATGGGGGGGAGCTCTAATATCTACATGTGTTACGTGAGTGAGAGGGAAGTACATCACATTATACAACATCTTATATCTACATTTAATGTTAAAAAAATTATTATTTAAAAATAATTGAGTTTTCCAATAAAATTCCATGAAACCATTTATATTCAGGATTTAAAATAAATTCTGGAAAGTATTAAATATGAGTCCTTCTTTTTGGGTCACAAAAAACTTGTCTATGAAATGTTAGCGTGAAAAGTTACGTAACACAGTCTGGAGGGGTCAGGCTGGATGCACACTTGTTGTAACACGTGGTTGAGGTGGGAGGTAAAAACATGAAGGAAAAAAACAAATGTTACGTGGTTCATTCTCTTCTTTTTGAAAGCAGTTATCGATTAAAAAAAAAATTAGTGAATTAGGGCTTCAGTTAGACTTGAATGTTCTCCCGTCAGGTTACTCCCTCCACATACAAATATTCTCAATGCCCCCCTACCTCCCCCCCTTTCCCAATTAACCCGAAACCTCAGACATCAATAATTACATAATAAGGTTCGTTTCGTCGTGTTATAGGCGGGACAGAAATTAATACCTTGGGGTGCAATTTGACAGAAACACATGGCAATTATTACTCTTGACACCTAATCGGCTATTATTTTTAATTTAAAATATTTAACGGGCACTTTCTAAAGGCAGGTTTTTATCAGGATTTGACTCCCAAGCTAAATTCTCTACCTGTGGGGAGGCAACACTTTGATACAAAGGAGGCCGCCTACCGTAATGCTGAGACATTTTGAAATCACGGGTTGTTTAAGAACGGTTTTGTTATTTCAAAATAGGGCCCATGCCATAATGAGTAGAAAAGTATCGATATGTTGCCATTGGATTCAAAACGTAACATTATATTTTAGAATTGGGTCAAATACTATTATTTAAATAGTCCAAAAGGGTGGTCTAGGGGTAAGGTGTCGGACCTCTATGCTGGCGGCCGGGGTTCAATCCTCGGTCCCGGCACAGATTTATCTGATTACTAAACCCTTCCTTCACCTCTGACAAGACATCTTGTGAATGTGTGGAATGCCAGGCCTCCACCGTGGTTCGGATTCCACGTTAAACTGTAGGTCCTTCATTTCATCTCACAATCACCCTACTATTTACACATTAGCTTAAGTGCGTATAACTCGAACGGGTAGTAAGACTCGGTGATAATAATAATAATAATAATAATTATATTATATTATATAGTCCAAAAATTTTTTTTTCAAATATTATATCAAAGTTTAAATCCTCGAATCTTAAAAAAATGTACGTTTTAAGTTGAATTGAAAATATTTGAAATTTAATTTTAAAAAAAGTTGTTTTAAGATCTGCTGCCATTGACCAATGGCTATTTTGGTTGTCAAGTCTGTAACGTCATAAGCAACCAAAAATTCTATGTTTCTTTTGGATAAATATTTGATTTATTTTGACCCAAAACATGGTTTTATATAAAAAACTACACAAATAATGCCGCTAACTCATGTCATATACACTCCGACCTTTTTATTGCATATGTGTTTTTTAGTTTCAACTTCGGTTTTGATTTAGACGTGTGTATTCATTAGATCTACTAGATTTCTTTATTTCCATTTTTGGTCATCTTTTGTAAATTTGAATGAATTTGTTTGGGACGCTCTAAGCAATTTTATAAGTCAGTTTTTGATAATCCTTAGGTCATTAAAATCCGACCCTGATTATAAAATATGTTATTATTTTTATTCCATACGTAAAGATTCGCTCTTACAGCACTCCGCAACCTTTGGCACATGCGTGACACACGGTATGCCTACACGTCGCATCTCAAGGGGCTTGATCGAGTATTGATCACCCCCTCCAAATAATATTCTACCTGGTATATCTGTTCCTAATCTAGTAGTTAAGGTCGGTTGGAAGGAGACGTAAGCTAAATTCAGTATTTTTTCAGTTTTTATAATTTTGTTGTTGTTGTAAAAACAACACATCTTCAGATACTTTTAGTTTAATTTTATAAACTTGGTGATATCAACAGTCCTTGAATATTTATCATATGCATAGTGACATTTGAACAAGAACTGTTTGAATTAAAAGAAAATATATTACTCCATAAAAAAATTATAAGTAAATTTGTAATAAAGAGCGTTTAAATCGCACTAAGAATATTACTTGTACAATATTTAAAACAAATCATTAAAATTATATTAATCTAAGAAAGTTAAAATGCTTTAAAAAAAATTCATCGATAAAGAGTTAAACATTATTGAACTTATAAATATCAGAATTAAAATTAAAGTTTAGTTATATTTACAAATTTATTATCATTTGTAGCGTTAAAAATAAAGGAGTGACATAAAAAGTCAAATATACAATATTAATCATTTCAGACACAGTTTGAGGCTAACGAAGTGTCCCTCACATGTAGTTTTTAACATTTCAATCAACTGAACCATTTAAAACGTGTGAAGTAAATTAAAAAGGTAGCTTTCCTTTTTCACTTTTGGAAAGCTAATTTGTTACGCACCTAGGTGACGTTTAAAAACAGAATAGTTCTTACAACCACCCACGACGTAGTTTATCGCATCTCAAACACTTCTAGAATAGGATTGTTAAGGTGGGAGTGTAAGGGACGCGAGAAAATTTCAGTGTTTTTTTTTGTTTGTTTTTTCATATTTTATATTAAAACTTTTTTTGGATAGAATGAATCAAATATTTTTTCAGTACAAACAAAGAGTTTAATTTTCTTCACATGGTGATATCAACAGTTGTTGAATATCTGTCATGAGCAGCATTAGATGAGAAACTTTCTAAATGAAGAGAAAAAGTTGTCATTAAATTCCAGGACACCCTTGACCGATATTCAACAAATGTTATCACCGCGTGGAGAAAATTAAACTATGTTTTTCTACTGGAGCAATATTTTACTTATTTTGACGTTGGTGACCTGGTGGTCTAGGGGTAAGGTGTCAGACTTCTGTGCTGGCGGCCGGGGTTCAATCCTCGGTCCCGGAACAGATTTATCTGATTTCCAAACCCTTCCTTCACCTCTGACAAGACGTGTATTAATCACAACTTGTGAATGTGTGGAATGCCAGGCCTCCACTTTGGTTCGGATTCCACGTTAAACTGTAGGTCCTCATTTCATCTCACAATCACCCTACCATTACACATTAGCGTAAGTGCGTATAACCCGAACGGGTAGTAAGACGCGGTGCTAATAATAATTAATAATAATATAATAATATATATAATATAATAATACTTATTATTTGACCAAAAATAGTTTTGATATGTATATAAACTGTAAAAACAAAGTCCTTTTTTTCGCTTCCTCTATATTCCCGCCTTAAGAAGACAACAACCCCCCAGGAAAGAGGGTGAGTGAGGGATGGTTGATGTCTATTACATTGTGAAAGGCCACCCAAAAACTTTGGAGACATGTCCGTGATTTCTTCATAGGGGAAGAGCGCCTTCCACAAACACACGTCTTTCAATGTTGTAACAAGCTTCAATCTCATCCACCCTCCAAGGAATGTCTAGGTTTTTTTTTTATGGTGGGTGTTGAGAGGGGTGTCGTCTTCATCTTTTGGTTCCGCTTTCTCTCTTCTCTCTCTCGCTTGTAAATCGACTACTTCCTGTGTCCTAAAGGATGATTGACCCGAATGATCCACAGAAGGAAACGTCAACAATTAAACAGTTCAAAACTACTAGGGCCATAGCCAAAGAATATGTTTGTTTTTATTCTGTTCTTTCACATGCACCGACTGCGAAGCTGGTGGTATTCAGGGTGTCTTGACTTTCCCCCCCCCTTTAAAAAAAAAAAACGACACCTCCCCCATACTCGTAACTTTCTCATTGACAGTATTTCTTCATTCTAACTTCTCCTGTCATTTCCTATATACTCTTTTTTTTTCCTTTACTTCATTCTTAAAGGAATGTTCTTTCATCCCCTTTCCTCTTGATAGACTCCTTTAAGGGAAATGGCCACTTCCTGTCCGAAGCATGAATGGATGTTAGTTGTTTTTTTTTTTAGGGTAGAGCGGCAATTAAAAGAGAAGGAACATCTGTTACGGTCAAGTTTATTTTTCTGTTGAACATTGTATTAGGGTGTGACAGGAAAGGTTTGGCTGAAAGGATAGTGTGCCTGACTTGACAGACCAGGGTTCATTCCCAAGTCGTTCTTTGCGCGTGTGCCCAAAGGGATGTATTAATTCAAAAGTTATATTATATCATCACATGACTTAGGGTATGGTCTTATGACTCTTGGATAAATATTAATCTGGTAGATAAATATTTATATCTGGTGGAAAAGTTAAAAGTGCGTCGTATGACTGCTAGATAGCATTTATCTACCAGATAAAATGTATTTATCGATTACATTTTTATCGCGAGGTTTAAGTACCTGATAACTTTTATCTGGAAGTTAAAATGATTGTTGCCATAGTGACGCGTTGTTTTTCATGAGGTTTCTCCAATCAGAATCTGTTTTTTAGGTTAAAATCTTGGTTCATGTGTTTAATAAGCACAGGCCCAGGCTCTAACTAAATAAAGTTAGAACATTTAATTCACTTTTATATAAACTGACAAGCTATTTGTAGAGTTATATTTATATAAAAATAAATGATCAAAATGTGAGTACAATAAATGAAATTTTGTAAACGTTGTACCCAACTATTGACCACATTTTGGCAGACACTGAAATTAGTACTTGAAAGACAACTTAGATTCTGCGCCCACGTGACACCCCACCATCTGTTCACTCGCACTCATTTAGCCGCCATTATTTAACCAATGCTGAGTATTGTAGCTATTAGCCAGGTTGTATGCATGCGCGCACCAATAAAAACAGTACCAACCTTGCGTGTTCTGAATAAAAATATATTTATCCTACGGATAGCAAACTTGTATATAAATTCAGTTCATAAGACGCATAAAACATTAAAGTGGCTGATAACTTTTATCTGGTAGATAACTTTAACCTCTCAATAGCAATATTTATCCGGTTGTCAAAAGACCAGCCCTTAATAAACTAACTCCTAGAACAAACACAACACCCAGACCTCCAGCCGTTAACTCATCACTGTGTAAGGGAAAACCCACAATTTACCAATGATAATTTGTTTGGCCAAGAAGGGAATTGAACCTGGGACCTAAAGGTATCGGACCTCAGGTTTTTGACTGTAGAACTTTACTACAGAGATCATTATCAACTTAAGTTTCACGTTAAATGAAAGCCATCATGATGCACTTAACCGTGAAAGGTTGTCCAGGATAGAAATTTCACGTCAAATTACTTTATGTTTAGAGTATCACGTGTTCCTATTCAACCAATAATGTTGCTAACAACGTCGACACGGTTATATTTTAGTGATTCATTTGTTTATGCTTATGATGTTCAGACGTCTTACTCGGTCTAGTTTGTTTGTCCGCATTTTGCGAAAAAACGAAACATCGTAGCCTCTTCTTACACCTTATTCTGCGTATTCTTAAATGTGAAAAAAAATAGACACTAGCACACAAAATTGAACCCTTTCCAGGTGTTAATTTTTTTTTAAATTTATGAATGTGATATTTGATGCGGTTATATACGTAACCTTTAGATCATTTCGATCTGCCAAGTTTCTTTATTAATGTACAATAATTAACTGTACAAAAGTTAGCTTTCTCCATCTTTATTATGTATCCCCATTAGGCTTCTATTGCAAAGATTTGAAACCTAATAAGGGCTAGAAGCGTAATAAACGCGATAAAATGTGTTTTTGCAATTTTTATAGTAAAACTTTTATGGCCAAAATAATAAAAATATTGTTCCACTAGAAACACGGAGTTTAATTTTCTTCACATGGTGGTATCAACAATTGTTGAATATCTGTCATGAGCATAGCGGCATACCAGGACATCTTTGACAGATATTCAACAACTGGGGAAATATCACCATATGAAAAAATTAAACTCTTTGTTTCTACCGGGCAAAATTTTATTTATTTAGGCCAAAAAATGTTTTGCTATAAAAACTGCGAAAACAATTTTTCTCGCGTTTCTTACATTCCCATATACATAGACCTATAGTCGGCTGTCTGGACCAAGAACCTATAAAGTAGAACTGTCATGTAAGGCGATTGGCCCTTTTCATTTGGCATGGAAATGCAGAGTCGTGGGAACAAACGGTTATCTTCAAGAATTTTTATTGTTTTGTAATTTTCTTTTTGGAAACGGTTTGTTCAAGAATAGAAGCATGTTGATTAAGTTATACTTTTTATATACACTCCTTCTCTATAATTTCAACAGTGATAAAATATCGATAAAACTAACATTTTTCTATAGAAACTACCGGATTCATAACACATAATAAGAAAATGTAACACCTAATAAACATCACTATATTATCTTAGAAGAGGAGTTGAAAATATTAACATACAAATTTCACTCGTTCTCGAGAAAACTTACATTTCCAAACGTATGATTTGTCCGCAAGACCTGTCCGGTAGTTAGCGCCATCGACGGTTTTCGTAATCCATCTGCTCTTGTTGGCGCGGAAGGATACTTTGATCGGTTGTGAAGCCATGCCACGCCACGCCTTTCACCCTCCCGCCCACCATCCCACAAAATAGGTTTTAGACTTGCACTCGATGGGACCAAGGGCCTTAAAAGTTCATCCTATTCACTGAATTGTTTTGAAGTACCCTGCACTTGGAGCCCAACCGAGGTCCCCTAGACCTGAAGTCTTGCTGGTCATTCACTACCCTCCCCCTTCCCGAGATGGACAGTTTGTAATAAAACTGTCAGTATTGAAAGATATCCCTCCCCTCCTAACCACACACTTCCTCCAAGACTCCCAACAACCAAACCCTCCTGGTTCATTCAGGAGTTACTTCCAGGAACTGGGACACACTGAGAGTGACAAGGCAGAAAGAAAGAGAGAGAAAAACGAGGGAAGTTGGGCTACCAACAATGATTGTCCATCTCGAGGTACAGTCCAACTTTCATACGAATAGCCTTTTAGAACTCAGGCTCTCAACCTGGGGTCAGTGACCCCTGACGGTCTGTGAAATAAATCTTGAATCTGAAGTTATTTTCTTATTTATATTTTCACATCATATAAAAGATTCTTGCTATTCAAATAATGTTCTTTAGTTAGATAATTTAACTATACTTAGAACTCGTAAGATGTGTGAAACGATTTTTTTTTAGCACCGCGTCTTACTACCCTTTGGGTGATACGCCTATGTACTAATTACAATAATGGGTTAGGGATTAGGAAGTTATAATCTAGAGTAAATGCATCCGCTTTTGCGTGAAGATAGAGTGGAAAACTACCCTCAGTGCACCCGTCTTAAATTGAACCCCGATCTCTCGCGTCTTCGACAGTCTTGTCCAACACGATATTAGTGCGTTAGACCACGCGGCCACAGAAGCTGGCGAAACGAAATTATATACACTGTTATAGAAACCTTGTGGAAATATGAACATCGCATTTTCCCAAATATCATATGCCGACACTAAAGTCAATAATATACACTGGTACAGAAACTTATTTTTTTTTGTGCAATTTTCAACACCCCATTTCCCAACGCTCTATGCTGTATAAATAAATATATTTGCCTGTAATTCAGAACATATGGATTTTTATAGAATTTTCTTTAAATAAAAGTTGTATATTTTTAAGAGTTCTTCAACTCCGTTATAATAAGTTACTTCGTATCTCAAAATAGTTGCGGAGATTGGATCAGAACTGGAAATTTCCGCTCCTGTAAAGTACTTTCAAAGTGATTTTCACAAGGAAAAGAAATTCGCCACGTTGTTTTTACCTTTTTACTGCCAAGCAGTGCCTAGATACAAAATTTTAATAAAAAAAGGTATTTTTCCCCGTAAATAAACTATAATTAATTTTTAGGGTTAGATATCCAATTACAAAAAATTCCCCGGAGGAAACTTAATGACCTTGGATATCAAGTTTTAGTCTGATTGGTAAAATGGTTTGAGCTCTATATGTCTCCATAAAAGATGGTACTGCAAAAACAATTATTTTTGTTCAGGTATTTATAAAATGTCGATATCCATAAAAATCTAAACTCTGTTTTCTTTTTTTTGAACAAAAATTTCCTTTCTCCTAAAGAATCTCAAGAAAGTAAAGAAACAGTTAAATAAATTATAAAAACCACAACTTATTGTTATCTATGGTTATTTAAATATTTTGGTTCTAAAGATAAGCCTGTATTTTCAATAATGGTCATTCGCCCTTCTAAACGAACACACGTGTTTTAATTTGTCAGTATTTAAGGTCATTCGATCATCAAAATTTGATTCCACAGTTTTAACAAGACATGTATGATTATAAGATATAAATAGTGTTTCAATGATTTCATATCACTACGGTTCACGAATAATAAAAAGTCAAAACTGCTATTTTAGGCTTTTTACGTGTCATTATTAAGGTAAAGTAATTAATGTATGTGGCTGAAATTTAATATAACTATGTCTACTTATACTAAATTTCACCCCCATGCATTAATTACTTTGCCTTAATAATGACACGTAAAAAGCCTAAAATAGCAAGTTTGACCTCTAATAATTCGTGTAGTGGTGACCTGGCGGTCTGGGGGTAAGGAGTTAAGACTTCTGCGCTGGGGTCCGGTGTTCAATCCTCAGTCCCGGCACAGATTTATCTGATTGCCAAACCCTTCCTTCACCTCTGACAAGACATCTTGTGAATGTGGGAATGCCAGGCCTCCACCGTGGTTCGGATCCCACGTTAAACTGTAGGTCCTCCATTTCATCTCACAATCACCCTATCATTACACATTAGCGTAAGTGCGTGTAACCCAAACGGATAGTAAGACGTGGTAATAATAATAATAAAATAATAATAATAATAACAACTCGGGAATAGTAATTATTCGAAATCATAGAATCACTATCTATAGCTTATATATATTATTATACAGTTGTTAAAACTGTGCAATAACATTTTTATTTTTGAACGACCTTAAGTTATTTTCAGTGTCTGAGCGTTGGTAGCGCTGATTATCTCGTTGCGGTGTAGAATATCATACTCATTGAGGCGCGAAATCAAACCCCGGGTTTCTAGAGACTGCTTCCTTCCTGTCAGATCACACTTTAAAATCCGTTTCCAATCCGAAATCATGAAGCTAGACTAGTCAACTAGAGGATAGAAAATCAAGGTTATTTTAGAATTTAATGGTATATTTTTTTATATAAGAACTGATTCGTTCACTGACCGCAGACCAACTATTATAAAGTCAAGTGATTTTTTACCCCTAGCTTTTTCAGGGAAAGTTATCTTTAAATCACTGGAGAGAGCCTGGCAAGGTAGTTGCCATTTAAATAGTAAATTGTACACTAATAGCTATGGGAATAGTAGACCCCTCTTCATGTTCTTATCGTTAACTAGAGTCTTACTAGTAGTTGTATTTGTTAACAGTCGCCCTCCATGTTACTATCGTTACTACAGTAGCCCCATGGCTTCTTTGGTGCTGAATGACAGCTGATGGCTTTGAAAAGTTACCAGATCAAATTATGTATCCCTACGCCGAACCAAATGATCTGCAAAAAACATGTGTTTAGCAGCTGTCACTTCTGATAGTCAACATTTATGTATATACCTAAATGTTGACTGTCAGAAGTCAGCTGTGAGCTGTCAGTCAGCACCAAAGAAGCCACGGGGCTACTGTAGTAGTCATAAAACCGTCCTCAACAATCTTAAATATTCATGATGTGTCATTATTTAAACAAAAAACGCTTGTCTTGTTTAAGGACGACTAGATCAATGTATTTTACCATTTACTTTGATCTCAAAGCTTCGAAATTTTGTTGTAATCGTCGTCGTAAATGAAATTATTCCCCTTATTTTTTTAAATGAATTTTGTTAAAACCATAAATATCTAAATGCAATGGTTTTAAATCTTTTGCCATAATATTAGTTAGAACCGTTAAAAAAAAAAGTAAACCATTTTAAAAAGGTAATGTGGAATTTCTGGCCACTGCAACGTGCCTCATGTTCCGCTAGCTTGCTTCCTTTGGGGCCATCTTTAAATTACGTAAGGTTCTTTTTTGTCCAACCCCCCTCCCTCCCTCCTCCCCTCATGTAAGGAATCGTAAGATTGTCTCTTCCCCTCTGCCCCCCCCCCCCTCTCTCTTAGGTGATTTTTTTTATGATTTTTTTAAATTAGATTATTTTGTAGACATAAGGATTTGTAACAAAGCAAAAGATAAGCAATTTTAGAATACTTAAATTGCAGTAAAATATATCATAAGTAAATGAAATATAAATTAAATAACTAATATATTTTTTCTGACAATTTTTTTTTTAGAACTTATCTATACTTAACCCCTCTTCCCCCTAAAAACACCTCTTACATAATTTAAGGACAGCCCCTTTGATAACTCAACTTCTTGAACCCTTTCTTAAGAGCGTTTATACATTCACCGATTAACGTAAATTATTTATTGATAAAATAATAGTAAAAAGAAATTATTATTTCTGTCGTCAAAACACACCAACCCCCCCCCCCCCTCCCAATCGAGGTTAATTTTTCTGTTGTTCCACAAAGCTGTTCACATCGTCTCGAACCGGTCACGCATTCTTAAATTAAGAAAAAAACATTCACTCATAACGTCGGTGTCTTAGAAGACATTTTTATTTTCCTTCTACAGCCTTTACGTGCGTCACAATAAAAAATGTTTCAAAAATTAAAAGCTTTACACAGACTGAAACGTTGACTGATAAAAATTAAAATAAATCGTGCCATGATTATATCTTTTTAAGATAAATCAACAATCGATCATTCTGTTGTTCCTTATGAAAGATACTCATATTTGAAGGAATTAAGTTAGGATGGATTGGATGGAAACTTAAGTTAAGGTGAACGCCTCGGTCAGCGAGAAAGTTTCAATCGCTGTCAGGCCACACGGCTTAAAATACAATGTTTTGTGTCGTTTTCTGTCTAAGCTTAGTCTAGCTTTCACCCTTCACCTACAGCCACCCTTTGTCACTTCTATAAGAAAGAGGGTAGAAAATGATGTGAAACTTCTTACCTCAAGGTAAAGAAGAAAGCTCGTGGCTAGTTCTTAATAACTTAAAATATTCTTTTGTATTCTGCCTATCAAAAAATTACTGTATTTGTTAGAGGAAGGCTAAATCTAGAGCCGGTTTTTATCAATACTAGTCTTATAGTCCGTAAATATGATTAAAAAGTCGTTGTGAACAATAAAACTAAGACTTTGTTAAAGAAAAAGAGCCCTTTCGACATATTTTGTCTTAATCTTGGCTTGAACAATTTTTTTAAATAACGCATTGTAGAATTTAATAATATGAGGAAGTGTACCCGCATTTGCGGGTAGGGAGAATGAGAGATGGTAGTTTTCCTAAAATAACTTTCCACTATCAATACACCGGGCCGAGATTCAAACCTCACTCTCCCTGTCAGTGGCGGTCTATTCTACTATGAGAGTAGCGCCTTAGACCACGCGGCCACCGAGATGGTTAAAGTATGTTTGTATTTTCTAAGGGTCCCGTTCTTTGAACATTGAATTTTATAAATAATTTTATCTTTAACTTTGGTTGGTTACTATGGTGCTAACCCCCCCCCCCCCATAATCCCCCCTCTCCTTTTTTAACATTATTCTATCAATGTTACATATATTTTTGTGTAAAATAAAGCAGTGACTAGAAAGCATTACAAATTTTATTTTAAAATAATCCCCCAAAAAAATAGGCGGGAGGAGGAAAGAATTTGGTTATCTAGCAAGGGGGGCGTGCGCTTAAAAAGGTTGGAAAGCACTTATCTAAATAATTTGAGAGAATAAATAATGTCAATTAAAGCATCTCATTAATAAATCTGTGCTTGTCATATTTTCTTCAGTGACAATAATACACTTTTTTTTTTGTACCAGACCTCATTTTCCGTTTCCTTGTGTTTTTTTTACATTTTTTTTTTCTCTTCCTCGCAAATTATCTGGGGAAAAAAACTCGAGTAATAGATTAATATTTTTTTTTTAAACAGGAAGGAATATCACCACTGTAAGAATCCACATCCTAAACTGATGTGATATTTATAATAAGTTCATATCATCTATTGCAGATTGATAAAACGTTGATTTTATGTTAGAGCTTTTGAAAACGTTCATATAGCTACAAACCAGCTGGGAGTGTTTAGGCCACATTTGATTTTAAATTTATAGGGCACTTTCTCGAACCCTTTTCTTCTTGGTCTAAGGATAATTTCAAAGGAACGAATGAAGTCGGAATAAATAATCTGTACGAAATACACATATTTAGCATTGCATCTAAATACTAAACTCTCACTAAACAATGTTAAAACCCATTATAAACTGGGTTTAGCAACATTAAGGTTCCTCTTCACGAAAGTCTCTCAGACTTAGCTACTTAAATAGAGTTCACATTACACGATCGGATAAAAAATATAGCTGTTCCTGGCTCTTCTATAGTCAACAAATATGGTGGAAAGAAGGGCTTGGACTTATATAAAACTAGTTCACATATGCCGTTCAAATAAAAAATAAGAAATTCAAATTATATATCTGTCAACTCATTACCTCAAAATTGCCCAAGGCGACTAACAGTCAATAAAATGGTTCTAAAAATATTGATTTTACATATATTACTGTTCTAGGGAAAAGGATGACCTAGAAAGATAACTCACATGATGAGATCGGGTAACCAATATAATTGTCCTTTGCTCTTTTATGGTCAACATATATCATACATATTTATCTCTCTATATATGTTTATACATGAATATAAAATAATATATTTATATGTATACTTTAAAACCTGAGCTTAGGTAGGTAATACAGCTCGAACCAGATGTCTTAAGAGCCCATCTCACCCACAGATAACACCTAACTTAGGTAGGTAATACAGCTAGAACCAGAGTCTTAAGAGCCCGTCTCACCCCACAGATAACACCTAACTTAGGTAGGTAATACAGCTAGAACCAGACGTCTTAAGAGCCGTTCACCCACAGATAACTAACTTAGGTAGTAATACAGCTAGACCAGACGTCTTAAGAGCCCTTCTCACCTCACAGATAACACCTAACTTAGGTAGGTAATACAGCTAGAACCAGACGTCTTAAGAGCCCGTCTCACCCCACAGATAACACCTAACTTAGGTAGTAATACAGCTAGAACCAGACGTCTTAAGAGCCTTCTCACCTCACAGATAACACCTAACTTAGGTAGTAATACAGCTAGAACAGCGTCTAGAGCCGTCTCACCACAGATAACACCTAATTGGTAGTATACAGCTAGAACCAGACGTCTTAAGAGCCCTCTCACCTCACAGATAACACCTACTTAGTAGGTAATACAGTGAACAGACGAATTTTAGAAGATGGAAATGATATTTTATTTAATAATGTAGCCGTAATAATTATAATATTTGTAAATTTGAAAAATGAAACCTGTACATTGTACATTTCCCATCTTAACCCCTCTTCAACCGCAATCCTCCTCTCTATAGAAACTCGGTGTTGAACCAATGTCCCAAACTTCAACAGGCTGAGAGCTTATCTAAGTAAACACAAGATAGCTACATTTTTGTTTGTTTTGTTTTGTATGTGATTAACTGCTCCTCTCTTTAAAGAATACATTTTCTTCCTGACATGTCTTCCCCTCTCTTTAACTGTCGGCTTCCCTTAAGTCCCCGACGATGAAATGCGCGCGCATACATACACGCAATTGTTTATTGTCACGTGACAGTGTCACGTTTTAGCCTTTTGAGATCTTCCCGTCTTCTCCCCCCACCCCCCGTTTTTTTGAGGAAATATATATTTTAAGAAGTTTCTCTCAGAAGAATTTAATGACAGGAAAAGGGCTATGAAGCGTTTAGTTTGTATAATATGTACAAATGTCTTTCTTCCGGCCTACCGGATGCAAATCTCTTATAGACGTTTGAAACTGTCGCAACCGGAAGGGTTTCGGTTCCATTCCGAACGTCTGCCCCTAAATGGTTAGGTTTTGTTTATCGCGTTTTATTTTTTTTATTTTCAATCAGGTTTTTTTACAGCATCATATGATTTTGAAATGCTTGCGGTATTCAAAAAGATTTGCCTTTAGAGAAAGGGTGTCCTTAAATAATCAATAGTCAAAACTCATTTCTCACTGTCGATTAGCTGGGAAATTAGACGGTTGAAATAACGTATGCAAATTCAGTTTTTTTAAGCATTTTCCACTTGAAAATTGGTAGATATTATTATATGTGTAATGGTTTTTATTCATTTGAAAATAATTAATTCACAATTTTGTTTTAACTTTTAAAATACAGTAAAATTGTTTCACTGTCGGCGAACATTTCGATCTTAACTACCTACCTAAGCTAGGTATTATCTGTGGGTGAGACAGGTTCTTAAGACGACTCTTAGACCTGTATTACCTAGGGAATGCCAGGCCTCCACCGTGGTTCGGATTCCACGTTAAACTGTAGCATGTAGGTCCTCCATTTCATCTCACAATCACATGAGCGTAAGTGCGTATAACCCGAACGGGTAGTAAGACGCGGTGCTAATAATAATAATAATAACAATAAACAATAGTAATGTATTACCTACTTTTTAAAACTTCTTTTTTTTAGCACCGCGTCTCACTAACCGTTTAGGTTATACGCTTATGCACTAATTACGATAATGATGCTAGGGATTTGAAGGTTATATTTTGAGGGAACGTACCAACATTTACATGAAGGGAGAGTGGAAAACAACCTCACCACACCCGACCGAGATTCGAACCTCGATCTCCCTGCCATCGGCAGTTTAAGCTACTTTGAGAGTGACGCCTTAGACCATGCGGCCACCGAAGTTGATCATAAACCTTAAAGTACAAACTTTTTTTGTGAACAAATTTATAATCACACAAATTCGAATTTTTGAAAATAAATTCAATTGCATTTTTTTAGTAAAGGAAATATTGAGGGACACTAATTGCAATGAAATTATAACTTAAAATTGAATAAAATTAATAAAACCAGGAATTTTTGAAAAAAGATGGAAAAATCCGAGGAAGTTACTCAAATTTTTCGAGTTTTGTTAAATCTTTTTGAGTCGAGTTCGAGCATCTACTAAAACTTTAATGTCAGAGTAGGCCCACCCGCACACCCCTAGCTATATGTATAGTAAGATTGCTGATTCATGTATTCATACGTGATGTGATCTGCAGCTGTCACTTCTGATAGTTATTATCAATATCTGTAAAATTACACTATGTTACCGCCCTTCTGTTTGGGGCTACTTTGTCAGGATGGGTTTGCGGCAGAGGATGGGGGAGATGACTGGATATATTATTGTGTGGGCTCGTAATTGATATATGGCTTTTGTTTTACGGTTTTTATTGTACTACTATGCGCTAATACAAAATGCGATGTTTATAAGAAGTACTAGAATATATGAAAGAATTTAAAATACTATTTAAAAGCTTGTGGCTGAACGAAGTATTGTAAGGAATGCTTAACCAATGGCCTGACTGACCTATAGTTGGTTCCGACGGACATGAAGCCGGTACCTTGGAACTCGAACGGTAGCCCCTCAGCCTCGTACTCGGTGATCCGGCGTCCTAACCCGGTAGCTCCCAAAATGAGTGACGTGACCCTCCTAGACTCGATGGGTTAATTGTCGGCCCAGGTTAGCTTGAACACATTACTATTGGCCTGATCTTCAAAAGGAATTGCTCATACTCTGTTTAAGTTGTCAGCGCATATGTTATAATGTTTACTAACTAATCAAAACACCTTGCAACACTCGTTTTGTCACTCGCAATCCACAACACACACAAATGTTAAACAAACACAAGCCTTATTAATGGCGTGTCGATTGCAACTAATAGTAAAATGTTATCAAAGTTGATACATATATATAAGTATATTCTGAAAGTTCATTCTTAATAACATTGGGAATATAATAAGATGCCAGGGTGAAATATTTCCCCCACTGCCCGCTTTTCATATATTTATCAACAGTAATAAAAATAATACAGCCTTCAGGAATATCCCATTTTTCACTTACCCAACTGTATAAGTAGAGCTATTTCGTCCTACACCTTTATAGCTCAATCGGTAGCGTGTCGGTCTGTCTTTCTGCTGAGTTAAGGGCCCAGGTTCGATTCCTAGCATGGCTGAAAAAATATATCATTGGTGAAATTTGGGTTTCCACTTTCAAGGTGATGAATTAACTGCCGAGGGGCTGGATTTTGTGTGTTCTAGTTTTAAGTTAGTTTGTAAGTCGTGTATAAGAAGTCGGTTCAGAAAGTGCACGTTAAATACTTAAATACTTTTATTTAAAGGTAACTTTATGAGCACCAAAAGTAATACTGGAAACAATTTGAGTTGTATTGTAACTCTGGAGAAAATATACATTTAAACGTTTCAAAGCATGAATCCCAGTTCTCTTCATACCAAAGCACTAATTGGTACCCAAAATGTTGCTAATATCTCAGGGTTCCCAGAAACTACTGAAATAGACATTTAAAAAAAACCAACAACTAATTAACTTGACGGCGTTAATTTCGAGCTAGGTATGTTTAAGATCATAGCAACATAGTACTCTCTAACCTAACTCCTCGCTCATTTGGACAACTCAAGGCCCGCTTTGCCAACACGTAGTCATCTTTCTTTTCTAAAAGGTACCTCGCTTGAAACCAATCAAGGTGATTGTTTTAATTGGTATACATGACCAACACTACACTACTGTGTCTTGAAGGACACCTAAAACCTAAAACTATATGATGAGTGGGAATATCGGGGCTCAAACTACGGTCAGGTTTTACAATCCATGGGTGACATGGTGGTCTAGGGTTAAGGTGTCAGATTTCTGTGCTGGGGGTCCGGGTTTCAATCCTCGATCCCGGCACTGATTTATCTGATTACCAAACACTTCCTTCACCTCTGACAAAACGTGTATTAATCACAACTTGAGAATGTGTGGAACGCCAGGCCTCCACCGTGGTTCGGATCCCACGGTAGACTGAAGGTCCTCCATTTATCTCAAAATCACCCTACCATTACACATTAGCGTAAATGCTTACATTCAGAACAGGTAGTAAGACGCAGTGCTGCTGCTAATAATAATAATAATAATAATATAATAATATAATAATAATTTTTTTACACTTCACGTAAATCCGGGTACATCTAATCTAAAACTCAACCCTTCTCATCGTTATTCCATTGGCGTAATTAATGTATGGGGCAATAATTTAGTATAACTAGACATTCAAATGAGCTGAACAATGAAATATTTATATAATATAAAGAAAAATCATTTTTTATGTATAAACAGTTTAAAAGTGGTAAAATTATATAATTTTATCTCATTTTGTAGTACACAATATTGTTATTTTTAATGTTTTTTGTGACCTAACACAACTCGTTAATTTTTATTAGTATGTCCTAAATTTATATTGTAAATGTATATTTGATGAAATATCTGTTTTGGAGGCTTAAACTGTTTGGCCATCGCTACGTGTATAAATCTAACAGGCCGCCACCGTGGTTCGGATTCCACGTTAAACTGTAGGTCCTTCATTTCATCTCACAATCACCCTCCCATTACACATTAGCGTAAGTGCGTATAACCCGAACGGGTAGTAAGACGTGGTGCTAATAATAATAATAATAATAATAATAATAATAATAAATAAAAATAAAAAGTATTATCTCAACTATAATAATTACCAGTTTCTCTGTTCAGCCAAATAAATCTCGGAGCCCAGAAAACCTAGTAAGTTAAACCTTCCTTCACCTCTGACAAGACATCTTGTGAATGTGGGGAATGCCAGGCCTCCACCGTGGTTCGGATCCCACGTTAAACTTTAGGTCCTCCATTTCATCTCACAATCACCCTACCATTACACATTAGTGTAAGTGCGTATAACCCGAACGGGTAGTAATACGCGGTGATATAATAATAAAATAATAATAAATAATAAAATAATAATAATAGTAAGTTGAAATTTTGCAGGCAGGTAACCCCGAACCCAAAAGGGTGCAGGAATTCGTGGTGACCGAAAATCGAAGCTTCCCTCTTTCATTTAAGTAAAAAATTTGATCTATTATACTTATTTACTCATAATTGAAATTCGCCTTTCATATTTTGAGAATTATTAATTAAAATGCACCTTTCAGATTTTGAGAGCCATTAAAAAAATCTCAACCTTTCTGGTCTTGAGGTAAAGCGCTCGCTTCAGGATAAGATGTTCGTGGGTTCAAACCCAGCCGGGGTTGACGGATTTATGTCAAGCTATAAAAACCCGTAGCACAACTTCCTTCGGAGGGAAAGTAAAGTCCCTCGATCGTGCGTAAAAGAGAACCCCTGGAAGGTATGTGAAAATACCTCTACCGGCAAAATTGATTGGATCTTTTGCTTTCGATCATAGAAATTTTCGTGTGCTGATACAAATCAGTCGTTTCAGAAAGTAAATATCTCAAATAAATAAAATATTTAAAAAATATTCCCACATTGAAGCCGTTGATTTTTAAAGAGGTACTTTGCTAGTAATAACAATAATTACAGCTATCAGTAGTAGTATAACTATAGGGAAGGGGTGTCAGGAGAAAGGTATGGGTGAAACCAAAATTGGTGAGGCCTCCGTGCGGCACTTCTTTTTGAACGCAATACTAATGGATGTCAGCTTACACGTATTAGTCAAACATAGCGCATAGCACATCATTAGTCTCTCTAAGACTGTTTGTTTGCTGAATGGAGAGAGCAGGGACTACATGCTATAGTGGTCGCCACGAATGAGCGGCTCAAGGTGAGATGAAAGAAAACATGAGTTAAGGTGATCGCCTGGTTCAGCGAGGAAGTATCAATCGTTGTTAAGACACACAGCTTAAAATTCAATTCTCTGTATTGTTGTCTGGAACTACTTCTCTTATTCTATCGAAGCTTATATACCCTTTCACCACTCACCTACAATCACCCTTTGTCCAATCGATAAGAAATAGTGGAAAGAAAACTACGAAACTTTCTATCCAAGGAAAAAAGGAAAGTTTGTTGCTAGTTTTAAAATATCTTTAAAATTTTCTGTTGTTAGCCTATCAAAAAAAATTATTAGAGTAAGGCTAAATCTAGTACCCTTTTTTCATCAAGCCTAGTTTCATAGCTTCACAAATATGATTAAAATGTCGTTTATTATGAGATGACGTCACATTTTCAATTATATTAGCTATTAATAAAACCCAAAATATAGGGTTATTAAATCTTTCGACATTATTTTGGCGGGAACCGTATTTTGAAATAATGCATTGTAGATTTAAATATTGCGTCAGAGCTGAACTTCTATGTGTAGATTGCTAGCTTACCGAAGTGAGCCCTTAAGGGCCACTGCAGAAAAAAAAAAGCCCTTATATTATATATCGTACTCCTATTTAATTAGATGCGTTTATTTTAATTTTATCCACTTTGTAGTATCAACAGTTTTTGAATATATGTCATAGCCACTGCACAATTTGGATATAAACTTATGAAATGTACGTAGATTAAAATTATTCTTTTTTTCAAATAACGTGATACCTATGACAAATATTAAAGAAGAGATTACTTTGTCTATAAAATTAAACTAAATGTTTCTACTTAAGAAATATTAATTTATTTTAACCATTCAATTTATTTTTGTTATAAAAACAGCAAATATATTTATTTTAACTAGGCACCCTTTCATCCCACTTTAAAATCAGCATAATCACTGTTGTACTTTTAAAAACATGTTCACGCAACTTAAGGAGGGTCATGTAGAGGCATAATGAACTAATATCCTACTGCTACGCTCACATGCGGTTGACTTGAGGACTTCGTCTAAGTTTCTAACCAGCCACAGTGACTCATTCGATAAAAAGGTTAAATTATGAAGTAAAGTAACCTTGGATATTGTGGTTACTATCATAATTTACAATTGGCCTTTGAATAAGTTTTTCCAAGGTGCTAGAACTTAGTATTAAGGTTAAATTAATTATGTTAGTTTTAAAATCGTTTGTTGAAATAACCATGTTTAAAAAAAAAAATCCTTGTTATATATTATATCCTCGTATTTCTATTTGAGGGGTTGTAGAGAGCAACAGCAGGCTTTTGGGGACTTTAACTATACCCATTATTGGGTCTAACGTAATTAATTGGTTCTACAACTTTGTTGAGCCACGAAATCATCCAGTAGTAAAGTTGAGAGAGGGTAAATATATGGCTCGTTTTATTACTAGGATATTGTAATTCTTGGAGATATGTTTGGATGTATAGAATTGTGTGTGTTCTCTTAGGTTAAGATAGGTTGTAAACCGTATCTTGATGTGTTATGAAATTGTAAATAAATCTTCTAGTATTTCGTAATAAAGTTTTTAAGCAGATGTTTTGGCCCAGGATTGTGGCTAGTACTGTAGCAAGTGCTTCTCATTCACAAGAAGTTCTCAGTGTCACAATTTAGGGTGAGTAACATATGTTTTCTTTGAAAAGGAGGAGAGAGAGGGGATGGAGGAAATCTGTCAAGGTCATACCATCTAACTGTAACCCGACCTTTCCTCTCTCCTCCCCTTGCCAGTCGGTCGATAAATAAACAACCCTCGGTGCAGTAGAGTTGGTTCTCACACAGCAAGTTGAGTTGGTTGGGGTGGGGGGGGGGGGGGCGATACGCGCCCACCCAGTTAGGCAGAAGCGACCCTGGTGGGCTGTGGCGCTGCGACAAGGGTGGGTGGTGGGGGTCATTCATTTTTGGTTGCTACTCTCAAGTTGAAGGTTATCAGTGACTGAATCAAAGATATGAATAATGATAAAAGTAAATATAAATGATCACGCCGATATGTTTTTTTTTTATTAATGTAAAATTCTCCCTTATCGTTCAACTCACCCTGCTGATTTGTTGGGTATTTTCCCCCTTCCTCCCTCCCCGTCTATTATATGTTTTAACAGCACGAATTGGTGTATTAATTAAGTTAAGCAAGTTTTGAAAAAAAAAACATATTGGTAGGTGAAACAAAATTAAATGTCGATCAACAACCTTTGTGAAGTTTTGAATTGAATCCCGATGGGGGTAAAAAAAAATGCAATGTTACACGTCCCCAAAAAAATAGCTAGTTTGCGAATCATGTAGAATTCAACAGCCTATGATGATAACACTACTGTACCTCTTAAAAAGTTTTATCAGTTGGTGTTAATCATTTAAGAACATCGGAAAGTATGAGGCAAAGGACGCCCATAATACCTTCATTCATTTTTATAATGGGCGTAGCACTCATTACACCAAAAATAAGGAAATATTATACTATAAAACTAAACCCTAATTTCACTTCTTTTTTTTATCACCACGTCTTAATATCTGTTCAGGTAATACAATATTTTATAATAACTCTAATGTGGTAAGAATAAGGAAAGAAGAATTTTAGAAGTAATCTACTCGCTTTTGATTGGAAGTAGATTGGGAAACTTTAAGCAAAAACCAACCTCAATACACCCGACCGGGATTTGAGCCCCTACCTCCCCATCGTCAACACGCCAGTCTAACACGAGAGTGACGCCTTGGAGTTAGACCATCCGGCCACTGAAGCGGGTATTATACGTTGTTCCAAGTCTATAGAGGCCCTGAGAAAGCTGTGACATCTTGGGGTTTTCCGGTAGACTTGTGATACAGCCGGGAGCAGGGGCAAATACATCATATACCAATATTCGCAGGCGACGCTTGTTCGGATTCGCTCATGGGAACCGCACATTGCTGCCGTCGCCATATTTTCCGTCTTCACGAGATCGTAACCGGCCAGGAAATACTTCATCTCTTTATTTTTTTTTAATATTTTTTATTAGTACCATGTCCTATTACCCGTTCGGGTTATACGCTTGTATACTAACTATGCTAATGGGTTTAGGGATGAGGAAGGCTATATTCATACAGAGTGTACCCCTAATTGTGTGAAGGTAGAGTGGAAAAAACCACCCTCAGTACACCCAACCGTAAATTGAACCTTGACCTTCCCGTCATCGGCAGTTTATTCTACGTTTAGAGTAGTGCCTTAGACCATGTGACCATTGAAGTGGATTTAATTCTTAATCATTACGTCCATAACAATTCGAGAGGAGTGGACTCTTATTAGGTCCAATAATAATAATATTTAGCACCGCGTCTTATTACCCGTTCGGGTTATACGCTTTAAGTACTAATTACGCTAATGGATTAGAAATTGGGAAGGTTAAATTAGAGTAAGTGAATCCGCATTTGCGTGGAGTGAGAGTGGAAAACCATTTAGGAAAAACCACCCCCAGTTCACCCGACCGAGATTCGAACCTCGATCTCCCCGTCCTCAGCAGTCGAGCTCAACACGACTAGCGCGTTAGCCAACTACGCCACCGAGGCGTGTTATTAGGTCCATGACCTTGATGATATTGATGTTGGATAAGCGCCCGGAATCTTATCTATCAAATATTTCTAGTTTGAATCCAGACGCTGGATACATAAAATTTGTTTGGGAAACTTAAAATTATTATTGTTGTTAAATCCACTATATTCATAAACACGGGAATGTAGAATGTTAAAATAAATCTACATTCATAAGATCTATATCGAAGTACAGTGTTCATGATCCAGAATAAAACATCATTATGATTTTATCAATAACAAATACATTTACTATGAGTAATATCTTCAACGATTAATAAAGTATTTGCAAAAAGTGGAAGTGCCATCGAAAAAAAAAATCAACGTAACCAATAATTTAAATTTAAAATATTTCTTCACTTATTTAAGCAAACTCACGAACAGACATGTTATAGAATAATATTTTACTACTACGCTCAGCTGCGGTTAACTTGAGAACTACGTACAAAAATTATATCCAGCCACTATGACTCTATGAGTAAAAAGCTTGGATATATTTCAAATTCTGTAAGAAAATATATTTTATTAAAATTTAACTAACTACACACACATAATTAGCTTGATTCAGAGGGCATACAGACTAAGGTGTCGATCTAGTCTGTGATGAGGAGGATGAGGTTTGAGTCTAGACCAAGGGTGTTGAGATGGTTTTGCCTCCACGAAAATGCGGGTACATTACTATATGACGTCGCTGACCCCAAGTGTCTTAAGTGGAAATACTTGTCTTGACACCCCTACAACCTGTATAATGTGGTCCATGGATTCTGAACAACCATGTATATTAGTAGGATTACATAATAACCTCCTTAGGACCGCCTCTTACTACCCGTTCGAGTTATACGCTTATATACTAATGACGATAATGATTTTAGGGATTAGGAAGGTTATATTTATAGGAAGTGTACTCGCATTTGCGTGGAGGGAGAGTAGAAAACCATATTTGGAAAAACCACACTCAGTACACGCGACCGAGATTCGAACCTCAATCGCCACGTCGTCGTCAGTCTAGTCTACTGCGATAGTAGCGCGTTAGACCACGTGGCCACCGAAGTGGGTAACTTATATTGTTCGTGGTACTTTATTTGCCCATTTAACCTCCACCACTGGAGGATAGGGGGAGGGGGGGGATCGGTAATTTAGTAATATATGTCGGGTATCAAACTAAATATTACCATTTAAACCTTATCGTCCTTCGTAAGAAATCGAACCTGAAACTCAAAGATCAGTAGCCTAGGTAAAAGCTACCAACTGATTGATATCCTTCCCCAACATTTTATCTTGAGGGATATTCTCATTAGCATGTTGGTAGATAGTAGACTGATAGATTTTTTTTCCCACATTGCCTCCGGAAATAACCACAACTTCACACTATTTTTTATTTGTTTTGTTTTGTTATCTGGCTAGACTTGGAGATCGAAGAAAGGATCCAGATGTCAACCCGTTGGAGTCGTCGTGACCTGTGGTGAGTGTGTGTGTGTGTGTCTGTGTGTCCAGTAATTAGTGTCACAAAGACACATGTGATGAAAGTCTCTAGAAATTAATTTTTTCCGGATGGCTTCTTATTCAATTGTAAAACTGCCTAGATTGCCAATTTGTTTGTTGAGCTTAGGTGAAATATTTTGCAAAACTGGTAATAATACCTGAGTTTGGTGTTTACTGGAATTAAAACCATATTCTATGAGCCACCTCCGTGGTCTACTGATTAGAATTTCTGCCTACAGATCCAGAGGCTCTGGGTTCGATCCCCGATGGTTACAGGTTCTTTTTCTGTAAAGCAGTTGGGCCTGAAACGTTGTCAAACTCTGCCTCATAAGGACAAATGAGGAGCTACTTGAATAAATAGGTAGCGGTGCTGGTCTAGAAAACTGAGATTAGCACCTGGAGGGTTCGTTGCGCTGACCACATTACACCCTATATCCACAAATGTTAGCACTAAATTGCTAACGAGTTGGTTGCTATAGCTAGATCTCGGGCTCATACAATTGAGTTTATTTTTTATATTTGTATAGACATGTAAACATAGTTTAAAAGTTTACATTTTTCCACTCAAAAAAGTCTAAATTTGTGTTGATTGTTAAGACCAAAATGCTACGGTATAGATGCGTAGAATGGATCTTTATGACTAGAATAATGTTATTTCATAGAGAGGGATCACAACACACATTGTACTGTCATTTGTATTTTCCACCTCCCCTGTTTATTCTCCTGCCGCCGAGCAGCCCCACCCAGTAGCGTTATAAGTCCCCTTTATTTATGGCGTTTAGGTATTTCTACTCGCCTTTTCAACCCCTTAAAAACTATCAGGCATACGTAATTGTACGGAATTATGTTACGAGGGTTGTTGATTATTGAATCATGCCGCCACTTTTGAGTAGCGATATTTTTAAGGTCCATTTTGGCGGGCTTCACATATCAGACTTTGCTAGTTTAGTTATTTACCCTGTCCTGTCTCTTATTCGCGGGTATGTGGGTGCGATAGATTATTATTATTATTATTATTATTATTAGCACCGCGTCTTAATACCCGTTCGCGTTATACGCACTTTCGCTAATGTGTAATGGTAGGGTGATTGTGAGATGAAATGGAGGACTTACAGTTTAACGTGGAATCCGAACCACGATGGAGGCCTGGCATTCCCCACATTCACAAGATTTCTTGTCAGAGGTGAAGGAAGGGTTTGAAAATCAGATAAATCTGTGCCGGGACCGAGGATTGAACCCCGGCCGCCAGCACAGAAGTCCGACACCTTATCCTTAGACCGCCAGGTCACCGATAGATTATTAGATTACAATTGAAATTAGTAATGGAATATCAAATAATTATTTATTAAACATCATCACTGCTTTGTTTATCTTATTTTGTTTTATTTATTTGATGTGTTTAACGAGCACTCTCTGAACCAACTGATTATATCAGTACACGAGTATTTCTATGAGCAAGAGCTCTACCAATTTGATCGGAAATGTATTTTTACATACCTTCCGGTCAGCGGAGGCTCGTAGCTAAAATTAGTGGGGTTGCTGCTCCAGAAAATTTTTAGCTTTTGTTTTAAAACTGTTGTCATATACCTAGGGGGTCAGTCAGGTAATTGTTATAACCCCTTAGAGCAATAATCATACCACCAGGTAGATAAAGGTATTTGAAAGATAATTAATATTCAAGGTGTTTAATATTTTAAAGTTACATTTATTGTAATAGTAACGCAATACAAAAGAGGTGTAACAAAATAGAGTTCGACTATAATTAAAGTAAATCTTAAGGCATACAGACTATAGGTCATTTAGGAAATGCGTTTTATAATAACACTTCCACGTATTTCCTTATTTAAAGACAATAATGTGAGTGCTGGAGTCCATCGCGAGTAAACAGTGGAAATCACCCCAGTCACATGCTTTTCTAGAAACTGTTGGTTGCACCATTTGTACTGCGTAGCTAGAACCTTCCGCTGATAAACAGGGAGGGTATATAAACCCCGGCTACCTAAACTCGGGGCTGCTCTTTTGTGTCAATTGTCGTACTGTATGTACGTATAAGTATTGTCTGGATTACTCTTCGCGTGATCCACAAGCTTGTATTATACTTTTGTTATTAATTAATAAAGGTGTAAGAACATTAATCTTCACAGACTACAACATCTGTCTATTTCTTCAAGACCTGAGGTTCCTATCAAGGATTTAGCTTCGAAACGAGCCTATTAGTTCCCATCCTCGAGTTCCCATACCTGAGGGATACGACACTGTGTAAAAGGAAAAAAAAATATTTATAAAAAGAAAATTTATTCAGGAACTTGATAAAATATTAACAAAAAAAACTTTTTTACATACTTTAATTTAAACTGATAGTGTTCAAGCTTGATCTATTCATTTAAAAATGAAATCCATTCTTGTTTTAATTTGCGCAAAAAGTTCAATAATAGTCTCTTTGATCTCTGGATGACAATTGAGGAAATTTTTCTCCATTGAAAGTACTGCAAGCGCATTTAGTCTTTCTGTTAACTTAAAGAACCGAAAACCAAATGAATCATATAGAATAGCTGGAAGTAGAATAATAATCTAATTCTACACTTTATCACATTCAAGAATATGGTACACGGTTATTAAGCATAACACACGCTGAGTAAAAAAAAACTTCCTTCCACCATCACGCTAGAGCCGGCACTGCGAGAGCAACAGTGCTCTCTCTACCTGGAAGTCCCGTCTTCCTCCCCACACCCCTCTTATGTGCGCATGCGCACAACAGTCAAACACCACGTCACTTGCACTGTGAAGTGCACAGTTCCATACAAAGATTTTTGTATCTTTTTCATAAACTGGGGGATGGCTACTGAAGTACTGACATTAAGCTTAAGGAATATATATTGTACTACAAAAATAAATAAAGAATTAATAAAAAGAACTTATACTAAATATTATCGATAATATCAAGTGGAAATAGGGGGTGTTGCAGCTCCGCAGTGCTTATATACGTGCCGCCACTGCTTCCAGGGTTCTCTTACACGCCACAATCGACATGGGACCGACGTCTTTACTTCTCCTCAAAAGGAAGTTGTGCTACGGATTTTTATCGCTCAAGAAAAATCCGCTGACCACGGCTGGTTTTGAACCCACTCATATCGGGTCCTGAGGCGAACACTTTACCCATAGACCACCGAGGTTGACATCACTGATCTGAACGAAGTAATTACGCTACCCTATATAACATTTACTTTAATTAAATTATATGCCCGACATGAATTATGCGTTTTAACTCCACGAGATGTTGGTTAAAAATGGGGGGGAGGGCTACCCGTTTCGGTTGCGGCGTGGTCAAACGCGCTACTCTCGCAGTAGACTAGACTCACTATAACGGGAATATCGAGGTTCGAATCTCCGTTGGGTGTACTGAGGTTATGTTTTCCAAAATGTTTTCCCATTCTCCCTCCACATAAATGCAGGTATACTTACTATAAATATAATCTCCCCAATCCCTAAGAACCATTAGTCTAATTATTAAATTTTGAATATATAGCGTAGACCTATTACATTTATTATTAATGAATTTAAGGGCTTGATAAAATCATGTTGACTGTCGTAACACAGTTTACGAAGGATTTAGATGAGGCTTTACAATAGCACTCTTGTTTACGCCAGAATCACCCATTTATCAACGAGTTTTAGTAGGTTGTTTTTTTATACATAAATCTAACCTTTCTCTACGAATGAATAAAACCTTGTTGGTCAACTAACTCTAGAAATAACGAAACGGTATTTTTGTTAAATCTGGAAGGGGAACTAAATATGTTTCTTTCTTCGTCAAACATTACGCCCCATCACAAGCGTAAGGAAATGAAGCCGTCACAGAATCAGGCCGGACAGCTATGGTTCGAGTGTTTCGGGTGGGAAATAAGTATTTTTTCATCACTCTCTTAGCACAAGGAATTCATTTATCTGTGTGTGCGAGGGGTGTGAAATTACTTCTCTACCTATTGGTACACAGAATAACCCCACAAGTCTTAGTTTTTTCCCCGCGGTATTCCCTTTTCTTCCGTATAAACTGCTCTCTAGTGTTTTTTTTAGAACGCCACAGTGACTACTTGTTCTGAGGAAAAGAAAACCGCCACCCGCGGAAATCTTTATCTTGTGAGATCTTTTTCCATCTAATCGTTAACATTATTGTTGCTAAAAATATCCTTTTTTTTTACATTTCGGTGAATTGACGTCGGAAATAGTTGAGGGTGTTGTAGAAACTCTGGAATGTGCCAGATATTCTGGGAGCTCCTTAGATAAAAGGCCTTCGATTTATAAACGAAAAGCGGTAGAATATTAAAGAAAATCGGAGTATTTAAGGTGGTTGTGTAAGGGATGCGAGAATAGGTAAGTGTTTTGGCATTTTTTTTTATATAGAAAAACATTTTTTCATTTAAATATTTCTTCAATAAAGTCATAGAGTTTAATTTTCTTCACATGGTTATATCAACAGTTGTTGAATATCTGTCGAGGATTTCCTGACATGCATTCGACATGCCTATCTATGAAGATAATTTTTTCTTAAAAAATTTACAAAATTCAATTAAACCGAAAGGGTTGATTGCAAAAATCTGATACAAGGAAGGATGTCTTCTTGCCCGACTGCATTCAATGAGAATTATCACTTTATTTAGCAAATAGAGTAAAAAAAAAAAAATGGTGGCAGAGTCAGTCTGGGACATAAATACTATTTAAAGGGTTGTTCCCTAAAATCGGGGACGAGTAATCATATCATTGTAGACCGATATTAAAACCAATATTGCAAATTGCAATTTCATCCTCTAGTGTATGTATAAGGTCATCTTGCTTAACAGGTCTCCTAATGTCGAGCGGTAGTTATGGGAAACTTCCCGCGGGAGCGCAAACATTCCACCTGTTTACCGATAATATTTAACCCGGGCTCATTGTTGAACCTCCACAATGAGCAGCCATCAGGGTTAGCCTACCTACCTACCTACCTTTCCATTGAACGTTTCTTGTCTCTAGCATGGGGGTCTGAATTCTGGCTGGTCCTTCTCTTTCGGCTGCTGAACAAGTGCGCGGCGTCTCTGCGCAAGAGGGGCTCTTGGGCTTAAAGTACATCTCCCGCTGGAGTGGTGGTGACGTCTGATAAATGTTACCCTATTTACTCACAAATATTCCATTCACCAAACCATATAATCTTCCATATACATTTACTAAATACTAGTAAGATTTATTAAACGAAATCTTGGATATATACATTGTTGTAGAAATACTACACCAAATATCATAAATGAAATAATCTACACTGTTACTTTCTCTACGGCATTAGGAACTAGGAGCACTGTTACAGAAAAATTGAAAATTTGTCCACCAAAGAGCATAAGAATCAAATTAATTTCCAAAGACCTGAATTAAAACATATATTCTAGACAACTATTTTAGATAAGAGATTACTTATCATTGTAAAGTTGTAGTATTATTAAAGATACAAATATTTTATTTAAAACATATTTATATCAAACTAATAGTTTCTTAGCTATAAATATATATATATTATAATTAGCTCTTTGAAAATGAATTTGATTCTTATGCTCTTTGGTGGACAAAGATGTTTCTCTTTTCTCAATTTTTCTGTAACAGTGTTCTTAGTTCCTAATGCCATAGAGTAAGTAACAGTGTATATTATTTCATTCATGATCTTTGGTGTAGTGTGTGTGCAACAATGTGTAGAGAGACCTATTATTTCGTTTCACAAATCTTACATGTTTTTATTACATGTCTATTTTAAATTAAAATAGAGAGAAAGTTTGTACCATTTATTTTGTGTGTGGAAGCGGCGCCCGTGGTTTACTTAAATTAAAAATGATTTACAAACGAGAACTTTTAAAATGCAGCGCTCTCTTCACAAATTAAGATGGCGAATCAGACGAATTGAAGCCTGTGAATAAGTTCAGGCAACTCAACTCGTCTTCAGTTGAATTTATGGACATCTGTTTACAAAAAAAAAAAAACTTTTTGTTTTGAAACTTATACCTTTCTCTTAGTTATAAAAACATTTATTTATATTGGAGGTCAGTTATAACAAAATACAAGTATGCATAAAATACATGTTAATTTATTATTTCTGGACTATTATAATATATATTGTTGCCACAACCGCGAAACGAAAAAAAAAACACTAGTTGGATTAATATATATATATATATTTTTCCTTCTATAAGTTACAAACATCGATTATACAGTAATACTTACGGAAGTATTATTAGAAGAGTTAATTAACAATCTTTTGGGTGACCTGGTGGTCTAGGGGTAAGGTGTCAGGCTTCTGTGCTGGGGTCCGGGGTTCAATCCTCAGTCCCGGCACAGATTTATCTGATTACCAAACCCTTCCTTCACCTCTGACAAGACGTGTATTAATCACAACTTGTGAATGTGTGGAATGCCAGGCCTCCACCGTGGTTAGGATCCCACGTTAAACTGTAGGTCCTCCATTTCATCTCGCAATCACACTACCATTACACATTAGCGTAAGTGCGTATAACCCGAACGGGTAGTAAGACGCGTGGCTAATAAAAATAATAATAATCTTTTGATTGTTAACCTTTTATTACTAAGAAAATAATTATTTCCACATTGGTTAACATTAGTGAATTTCAACCAATATTTGCAATAGCTAGCAGTCCCTAGTTAAATAAAATATGTATTATCTTTAAATCCTCTTAAATGTGTTAAAAAAAATAGGCGTTCATACGTTAAACTCGCATCGCATTTGGTGAAGTGTTCAGGTTTCGAATCTCGGCTGATCATGCCTTTTTTTTTCTTCTTTCCTCATTTTATCAACAAATTTTTTTACCCACTTCATTTGCAGACCAAATTCGGACACCTTGCCCATAAACTTCCCTCGTTAAATGAAACCGTTTTGTTAACGCCTTCACTAAACGAACCAATAAGTTTTTAATACAACTGTTCACGTTCGAAGAGCTTGTGTCCTTTTTGTACGTGGTCCGATTTCATACGTAACGTACTGAACATTCTATCAGCGGTGCGTACAAAGATAGTTCTTAAACAGTCATGTGAAAAATAAATCCTTCAAGAGAGATGCCCTTTCCTATGTCTAGAAAGATTTAAAAAAAAACTACTCGTCTAGGATTTTGTTAAAGCCTGTGGTCTCTTTGGTCGGCGAGATGGTCACTTTAATGTTGGTCTACTACCACCACATATTGGGCGGTCATTCGTGCTTCGGAATAACTAGAACATTCTTTCTTTTCTTGTCAACCCCCATTTTCCATTTTAGTCCCGGTACACACGACATAATTTACTTTACAAAATTGTATCGTGTGAACCTTCAAGATTCTCGCAATCGGCTGGACTGCCGAAAGTCGGAAAGATCGGGGTTCGATCCTAGCCGGGTGTACTGAGGTTTTTTATAAATCAAAATTGTTTTCCATACTCCCTCAATTCAAATGCGGGCTCATTTCCTTTGAATTCAACCTTCCAAAAATCCATAACATATTAGTGTAATTAGTACAGAGAGATATAACCCAAACAGGTATTAAGATGTGGTGCTAAAAAAAATCTAAGATACCCGCTTATGTGACCAAATGGTCTAAGGTGTAACTCTTGCAATATATTGGGACTGCCGAGGATGGAAAGATCTGGTCTCGAATCCCGGCCGAGGGATATGAGGGTGGTTTTTCCTAAAATGCTGTTTTACTCCCCTGTTACTCAAATTCTGGTACACTTTTTCTAAATTTAACCTTCCTCATCCTTAACACACGTAATTAGTAAATATTCATTCAATCAGGATGATCCCTCTGACAAAAAACAGACCCAAGATTGTAAAAGGTCTGCTTTCCACAACTTATTGTATTCAATAACTTGTACCGCGTAATAATTAGAACAAGTTCTGTATCGGCCATATTTACTTTAGGCCTACAACTTTTTAGTTGTAAAAATGGATAGCCCTGTATGCTGGACGCCCCTTTTAAAAAAAAAATGATTATATATATTTTTTAACAACCAAATACTTTAATAAAACAAATATAAATTAAAATATACAAGCTATCAACTGTTTAAAAAGAATAATTTAATATGAGTCTTTATTCAGATTTATAGCATTTAAGGATGATAAGGTATTTATTATAAATATTATTCAAAACATTCATTCAATGTTTATGTGAGTAACGGGCCCCCAGGTTCGATTCCTGGACATAGTGGAAAAAAAATTCCCATCTGGTATCTTGGGTATTTTTCCCTTAAAGGGAATTATTCCAACGGTTGGTAATTTAGGGTTAAACTCTTACTGTTTCCACACCTTCATATTAGGTATCAGCACTTCGTCTCATTGCTGGTTCGTGTAGACAACCTCTCTAAGTGTACCCTGGGTAATTATTATTATTATTATTAGAACCGCGTCTTACTACCTGTTCGGGTTATACGCACTTACGCTAATGTGTAATGGTAGGGTGATTGTGAGATGAAATGAAGGACCTACAGTTTAACGTGGGATCCGAACCACGGTGGAGGCCTGGCATTTCCCACATTCACAAGTTGTGATTAATACACGTCTTGTCAGAGGTGAATAAAAGGTTTGGTAATCAGATAAATCTGTGTCGGGACCGAGGATTGAACCCCGGACCCTCAGCACAGAAGTCTGACACCTTACCCCTAGACCGTCAGGCCACCGAGAGACAAATAGTCAACATTACAAACGACCGAACTGGATGTCATGTCCCTCCTGGTCAGTAATGTCATACGCGTAAAAATAAATATAGTATTCTTGTTATGAAAACCTTTCTTCGCCTACGCTATTATACTTTTAAAATGTTTCTATCTTCAGTTATTTTTCACTTGCTACAGTAGCCCCATGGCTTCTTTGGTGCCGACTGACAGCTGATGGCTTTGAAAAGTTACCAGACCAAATTATGTATCCCTACGCCGAACCATATGATCTGCAAAAACATGTGTTTAGCAGCTGTCACTTCTGACAGTCAAAATTTAGGTACATACCTAAATGTTGACTGTCAGAAGTCAGCTGTGAGCTGTCAGTCAGCACCAAAGAAGCCATGGGGCTACTGTAGGCTGGAAAAGATTATCGGTTCTGGTTCGATTCCCTGCAACGGATGGTTTCGTGTGTTACCTGGCTTTATTACTATTTTTGTGGGAGAGAAAAATAAATAAATAGAAGGGCTGTGTCGGCCACTATTGGTTGATCGTGGGTCCCTCCATGGAAAGAAGTAACTCGTCCATGTGAATCTCTGGCGCCCAAAGAGAATGCGGAGGGAGCCTTTCCTCCGTCCCGTCAACAAAACCTCGCTGCATCCCCAAGCAGAGCTAATTTCTCTTTCCAATGTTCATACCCGTATAAATACTGAATGAAACATGTGGGTTAGGTTGAGGTTTTTTTTTTGATCCTCCCCTTTTCCCCCCTTATACGCCTTCTTACTCATGAATGGAGTGGGAAAAATTCTGAAGACATTAGATTTCATACACTCTCTTCTTCATTACAATACATAGGTTGAAAGGAATATGAAGGGAAGAAATATTACAATTAAGTCTTTGATTTCTTCCTTTTTTATATATAAATAAAAATAAAAGGTTTCAAACATTTCTATTTAGCATTAAAATCTATATCAAACAACAACAAATACTATTCAATTCATTCAGCCTTAATTACCCACCATGTGTTAGAATATTCCAGAATATTGACACGTTGATACATGTTCTTATTGAAGAGTAGTTTTTTCCCCCCCCACTTTTAGCCCTATTATTGTTGTTTATAACAATTATGTACTAAATTATAGTCTTTAACCTTTTATACCCCCATTGGTTTAGCGCCAGTAATTACCTGACATAAACAAACACGAGAATAGTTTAATGATATTATAATTATACTTAATAAACCATACTCTGTGCCAAAAAAATATAGACACCTTCAGCCTTAATCCTCCCCCCCCCCCTATTGTGTCTTAGTACCCGTTTAGGCTATACGCATAGGCCTATCTTAATGACGTTGCTTACTTGGAGATTTCGAAGCTATATTTGCGACGCGGGTTGCATCTTCTTGGCGTATTTAAGCAGTTTTAGCACGATCACACTTTTAGTTTACCAATATACGAAATCTAAAGTGAAGGGGGAAAAAGGAGTTGTTCACCCTATAAGGCTTATCTACTAATAACATTTTCTCTCTTCCTTTGACAAGTTTACACACTCACTATATTATTTGTTTTTACTGACCTGCTTTTTTTAATTTTTTCCTGTTTTTTGTTTCCTGTTTTAGATAATTATATGCTTCCACGGACTTTTTTTAATCTATATCCTGGCAGGAATATTCCTAAAGGACACTTTAGTGACCAAGACAAATAGCCTAAGTTGTAGAGGATTTATAAAAAACTGTTTAAAAAACCTATTTCAAGATAAAAAATTTGTGACACTCTAGAACTATTTTTAGAATTATTTAAGAGTTTGAGGTTTTTGTTTCAACGTTTTATCTATAAAACCCGCTGAAAAAAACGTAAATTTACCAACATGAATTCTAGTGGAAATGTACCTGCATTTGCGTTATAAGCAGGCCAATCCAACATGAAAGTGACGCCTTAGACTGTTTGACCACTACTCTTTCTTATAAACCAGAGGGGAAAGGGAGGTCATACCGTTTTTCGTCCCAAAGGCCAAATTTGATTTGTTATCAAGAAAATAGTGGCAACCCTGTTACCAAATTTTAAAAATTGTCATCTCTTAGATATAAAAGAGTGATTAAAATAGATTGAGAAACTCAGGAGGTAAAGTGACCCCTTTAATTTCTCATATAAAGAAAGTATTATAATTGTGAACATATTTGACCTCAATATTATGACGTATCTTAATGTTTTGTGTACCGCCAAAACCGAAATTGTGTTTTTTTTTTTTTTACAATTAGGCCTTTTTGTTTATTCTCAGGGCTACAGCCGTAAATATTAATGGACCAAGTTCAACCCCGATATTTAGATGTTATATATACATACCTCTAGATCAAATCATGATTTTGATTCAAACCCTAAAATTATTGATGATAAATGATTTTTGAAAATGTAAAATTTTCAGAAATGGCTACAGCAAATAATTGGTATCTGATTAGTGTTTCATAATAAGACTATAAGAGGGTATGTTCTTCTTTTTTAAGAAAATATTATTATAAGAGTATTTTACTGATAACAGATTAAAAATAATAGTAATTACAATTTATTGTATGATAAAGTATAGTCCACTGTACATAGGAAGAGACTTAACCGTAAAAAAAAATTTGTTTGTTTGTAACACTGATAACATTTTACTATATTATGAATATTACTTTATAGGCATTGATAATATCTAACAATAGTGATAGCCGCAGTCGTAACATTTATTTTACCATGTCACTTTGTTATACATTCGAAAAAGGACGAAGGTGTTAAAAAAATGGACATTCTTAAATATATATTTTTTTTAAATTTGTTTAGCACCGCGTCTTACTACCCGTTCGGGGTATACACTTAAGAACTAGTTACGCTAATGGATTAGGAATTGGGAAGGTTTGATTTTAAGAGGAATTGAAGCCGCATTTGCGCGGAGAGAGAGAGAGTGGAAAATCATCTAGGTAAAACCACCCCCAGTTCATCCGACCGAGATTCGAACCTCGATCTCCCCCGTCCACGGCAGTCTAGCTCAACACGAAACTAGCGCGTTAACCAACTATGACATCGAGGCGGCTGGTAAAAAAAGAATCATTTACTCTACTTGTAAATTATTTGATAAAACAATAACTTCAACCTCGACGATTTCTATTCTCTTACGTCCCTGAGTGAGAAGAAATATTTGGATCAGGATAAAAAAATTCTTTATTTCATTGCGTTTTACGGTCCAGTTATAATAAAAAGGAACTCACCCTGATAGCTAGAAAAAAAGTAGCTATAACACTTTTTTTTTACGAATGAACATTTGTAGCACCTTTAGAAAATACTTTTTTTTTTTAGCACTGCGTCTTACTAACCTTTCGGGTTATAGGCCTATGTACTAATTACACTAATGGTACTAAGAATTAGGAAGTTATTAATTTATAGGATGTGTACTCCCCATTTGTATGGAGAGTGGAACACCTTTTAGGAAAAAACCAACCTCATACACCGACTGGGATCGAACACACACAATCTACCCGTCTCAGGCAGTCTACATATATTACGAACCCCAGCTACAAATTAACACTAACATTATTGTTGACATATTTAGTTCTTGATATGATGAGACATATGTAGTTGTTGTTTTGTTTCTAGCCTCTGTGTTGTTGCGCATGCGCGTTTTTTTTTTTAGTTTTCAGTTGCGTTTAACAGACTTGTAATGTTTGTCGTGTCTTTGTTGTATCCAAGGTGATTGATTTCGGTAGTTATTAGACAAAAGTCAATCAGTGGTGTATTCTCTTTAATGGCTGATGAAATGAATAACGGTACGATGAAGCGGTAAAGCTGGTATGCTTGTATTTCAACAGTAATAATTCAACAATTATTTTAAAGTATAAATTTTGGCTGCTAAAATAAATGTTTGTATTTGCTAAAAGATTCTTCCTATGAAAATCTGTTTGTAAAGTATTTCCATACGACTAAAAAGAGATGGTTATTTAGATGAACGGGGCAGCTCACCTTTCTTTTGTAGGTAACCATACAAAGTTTACTCGGTGTATCTGGGTCTGTAGGTAGATTTCCTTCCTACCTGGCCTAGTAACCCATTCATGCCCTCCCTTTACGAGGTGGGCGTTTACCTACACGTCGGAAATGCTCTCACAGCACTACTTGCGGGGGTTCTCGAATATCACCTCAAATATGAACCAAATCTCCATGTTGAACGTCCAGATTATTTGTACGGGGATAGGAAATGGCTAAGCCTCAAACCCTTTTTGAATTACTTTGCGCATCTTCATTTGTTATGAAAAAAACTATTGTGGGTTATGAACTTAAAGAGTCCATCTCAACCATGAATAACACCTAACTTAGGTAGGTAATACAGCTAGAACCAGACGTCTTAAGAGCCCGTCTCACCCCACAGATAACACCTAACTTAGGTAAGTAATACAGCTCTAACCAGACGTCTTAAGAGCCAGTCTCACCCCACAGATAACACCTAACTAGGTAGGTAATACAGCTAGAACCAGACGTCTTAAGAGCCAGTCTCACCCCACAGATAACACCTAACTTAGGTAGGTAATACAGCTAGAACCGGGCGTCATAGAGCCCGTCTCACCCCACAGATAACACCTAACTTAGGTAGGTAATACAGCTAGAACCAGACGTCATAAGAGCCCGTCTCACCCCACAGATAACACCTAACTTAGGTAGGTAATACAGCTAGACCAGACGTCTTAAGAGCCAGTCTCACCCCACAGATAACACCTAACTTAGGTAGGTAATACAGCTAGAACCAGACGTCATAAGAGCCCGTCTCACCCCACAGATAACACCTAACTTAGGTAGGTAATACAGCTAGAACCAGATGTCTTAAGAGCTCGTCTCACCACACAGATAACACCTAACTTAGGTAGGTAATACAGCTAGAACCAGACGTCTTAAGAGCCCTTCTCACCCCACAGACAACACCAAACTTCACATTACCAACTATTTAACCATTCCATTTTAAAGCCCCACTCTTATTTAGGACATAATGTGAAGTAAAAAATGAAAACCAACAGATTATTTTAAGTACGACTATTCTATACAACTTTTAAGTTTGTAAATATGAAACTAAAATATCAAAAGTTATCAATCATAAAACCAAATTTAAAACATAAATTCTTTATTTTTCCTCTAAAAGAAATATATTAATTTTTTAATAACTACTTGTTATTTGTTTGAAAAACACATTAATTTTAGTAAGGAGGGATGTTAAACTATATAACTTAAAAAAGTTTCTATTAATATCTAGTTTTTTGTTTTGTAAATAATTAGGGGCCTACTCCATATCAAGCAGTCATCTAGTTCATAAAAATATATTAAGGGTATTTACAATTATTATACTAAAAATTTAAAGATTTAATGATTATGAAAGAAACAAGAGGAAAAAATGTATTTGTTAGCATGTGGGAAAATATAATGATACTAGTGATAAAAATTTAAGATTTGAGCAATTTGGATGAGATTAGATTCAATTTATAATTAGTAATATGTTTTTCACTTGTTATATGATTATTCTTTCACGCCAAATATTTCTGATTAACATCTTTTCAGGGACTAATTGACTTAATGATGTGGAGAAACCTTTTACAAAACATTCAGAAACAGTCCAATTTTCATTAAAAAAAAAGACCGTTATAAATTATATTAGATCAAATTTCGTGTATTCATAAATAAAGTCATGTGATCTGCAGAAGTAACTAATAATAAATACTATCAACACCTAAATAACACTAAATAAAGTAACACGTTATCAATATTGAATATGAAAAAAGTTTTTTTTTTTTGCTGTCCTTGTAAAAAATTGGACTATATATTCATAGAACCCTCTATTTCTTATACAAACACTTGTTTTCACATGAAAATGTATAATTTTGAAGCGTCAACAAATTAGAAAATACATAACGGAGTCCAAACCTAATTTAAAACTTGTGTGTTTACATTGAAAGTACGTTTGTATTTAGAAAGAAAGAAAAAAAAAAGTTCAAAAGTGAAAGTGTTAAGTTTTGAAATCGAGAATTAAAAGAAGGCCATCCTTTCGAAAGAGAGAAAGTGGGGTGGGGGGGAGGGGGGGTTACTTTGAACAAGGTAATGTAGATAAAGACAATTAGTTGGGTAAACACTGGTCATGAGGGTAAAAAAAAACTCTCTTCTTTATTTTTATTTTTATTTCTTAAAAACATCTACAGAACTTTACATAAACTAAATAGATAGATCGACCTTGTGAGAGAACAACTTGACTTTTAGGAAAGCTAGCTTACATATTTATCATTGTAAATGAAGAAAAATAAAAACATTATTTTCAACAACAACAACAAAATGTGATGTTGCACCACACATCATTTCCCGCTCCTCTATCTAAGCTATACTTCTACTTATACGTAACCCGCCTCGGTGGCGTAGTTAGCTAACGCGCTAGTCTTGTTGAGCTCGACTGCTAAGGACGGGGAGATCGAGGTTCGAATCTGGGTCGGATGAACTGAGGGTAGTTTTTCTTAAATGGGTTTTTCACTCTCCCTCCACGCAAATGTGGGTTCATTTCCTCTAATTCAACCTTCCCAATTCTTAATCCATTAGCGTAATTAGTACTTTAAGCGTATAACCCGAACGGTTAGTAAGACGCGGTGCTAAATATTATTATTATTTATACGTAATAGAAGAAAGGTTGAAAGAGGAGTTTAGGAAGAAGACAGGTCAATTGGCTTTCTAATTTCACTGACAAAGGACTGGACCAGTCGTAAGACAGAACACATGTAATAATAATATAATACTTATAACTCGAGTATATGTGAACTAAAGTGTATAAATTTTCTAGAAAAACAAATGGGGAAAAATAACTTCGCATTCCCAAAGAACATGCATAAATAATATACACCGTAACAGAAACATATTATTCTTTATGTGCCTTTTCAACTCCTCATTTCTCAAAGCTATATATCCTTTAATTCGGAAAATATTGATTTTATTAATTATTCTTTCAAAGAAAAGCTGTATATCTTTTAAGAGTCTCTCAACTTTACAATGATAAGTTATTTCTTATCTCAAAGATTTGCGAAGAATGATCAAAACTGTAAATTTCCTTTTATGAAAAAACTGAGACGCTCAAATTTGTTTCAAATGCTTAACAGTGCCTAAAAACGAGTTTTAATAATAATAAAAAAAAATCATTAGAGTCGATTTGGATCAATCGCTTACCCCCCCCCCCCTTTCAACCGTGTGTAAACTACCCTTAATTTAAGTGTTTGAAAGATTTTTGGAATAATCATCCTGAGAAACCTTATGATAATCTTATATACCAAACCTCAGCCTGATCCGTAAAATGGTTCTGGTTCTAGTTCCAATAACAGGCAGACGACGTTGCAAAAAAAAAAAAAAAAAAAACTTTTTTCGGGTAAAGGGGGTCATGTGACGTCTACACCCATAAAAATCTCGATTTCTTTATTTTTTGGAATATCACAATATTTCCTCTCCCTGAAAGGTCATTAGACATAAAGAAAGGGGCGGGGATGGGGGGGACAAATTTAATTCGAGGAAAAATACAACTTGGAAGTAAAATACTTTCGTGGTGCCCAACTTCTATAATAAGGCCACAGAGTGAAATTAATGTTAGTTTTAAAAAAAATCTATATGGGAGCTTGTAGCTGAAATCATGAAGTGTTAAGTACAATCCTGAGATTGTAACGTACTGTCAATTTTGTTATGTCACTTTAAAATGAATCCGAAAATGTTATAGTAAATTATCTGTAATTTTATTTTTAACGTTCCTTTCGATTCTTACCCATTTTTCTTGTCAACCCAAATACAGTAAAACTTCCCCATATCCGGACCTTTAATATCCTAAACCCGGCATATCCGATAAGGTTAACAGCAATTTTATATATATATTATATATTCATTTTTCCGTAGCTGAACTGCAAAATAAAGGTTTTACATCTGTAAAACCGTTATTTGTTAAGATATATGTCGAAAGAAAATTTCGCACCTTTTTTTTTAAGAAGAAATGATAAATTTAGTGTTTTATTTTATTTTATTATATTGAATAACCATTTATTTAAATTCTCTCAAATGTATATATATATCTAACTATGTATATTATAATTATTATTTTTAATTTTAACTCTTCGTAGGAATATTAATTTCATATCCAAAAAATTTGTTTATCTGAAACGGGTCCAACCCCCTTTAAATTGGTTATTATATGTCTTACTCTACTTGTATTATTATATATCAATTTAATAATCCCTGCCTGTCATTATTTAGCTATAATCTTATTTTACTTGATAATCGACTTTCATTGAATACTTATTTAACAAAGTTATCTCAGATTATGTTGTTGACATTTTCATGGACCCTCTTTCTTTATTAAATATATCTGCTTCATTTCTTTCACCTGGGCACCAATCTCTTTCGGTCCATTGCTAAATTAGAGCACAACTCTTTATTTCGGTGTGTGTGTGGTCTAAGCTCCTTTCTTCACCCCTATTTTCCAACCCCCTCTCAACAGAACACCCTCATTTCATAGGATCCACACACATACAAACACCCTTTGATTTTCAGGAAGTGGGCGAAAAGGGGTTGCTGTCGAAACTAGGACATGGGAATATGCATGTTTAGGGGTTTGGGCCAGGGTAAGCCTTAATAAAATTACGTTAGTAATAAAAAATAAATATTACGGTATACCGCACTGACTTTCCCTTTTTTTTTCATCTTGATATATAGATACATTTATTAAAAACTCGTAGGATTTGTGAAATGAAATCATATACATTGTTACAGAAACACCCCACCAAACAGCATGAATGAAATAATGTACACTTTTACAGAAACACCAAAGAGCATAGCAAACAATTTTAAATGGTCAAGATCCATAAACAATATATATACATAGTTTCTTATAGTTCATAAATTATTAGATTTATAAAAATATATTTCAAATAAAAGATTAAATGTTGAGTAGAACTAGAACTTTACAATGATTAAGTTATTTAATATCTCAAATAGTTGCGGAGATATTATCAAAATTGGAAATTTATACTAATGTAAGCTCCCCTTAAAGTAGTTTTCATGTGGAAACTAGAATTGCCATTTTGTTTGTAATGTTGAACAGTGCCTGGATACAAAATGAAATCAAAATCGTTGGAGCGAAATTTGAGAAAATCAATTTTATCTATTTTTAGCCATCAGTAAACAACCATTAATTTTCGAGTTAGATATCTAATTCCAAAATCTCTCGGGGGGTGGGCGTGGGAGGGGGCTTTATGAAAACACTAGATACCGTTTTAGCCCTATCAGTAAAATGGTTTGGGTTTTAGGCTAAGATACATCACAAAAATCACTTTATCGGTTTCAGGGGGCTCCCACTACGTAATTAAGGGTACAGGATATTCCTACCCAATTTTAGTCTTAGATATAAATGTCGAGAGCCCAAAACTAGTAGTAAGAGTTGGGGCATTACAAACATTGTTAAATAATTTATTCGGCATTCGCCTGGAGATGAAATGGAAAAATACAATGTCTGCAGCACGCTTCATTGACCGAATTATCTAAGGAGTCACTCTCGTTTTAAACTGCCCTGCTGAAGACGGGGAGGTTGAGGTTCGGGTCCCGGTTGGATATACTGAGTTTTTTTTTCTTCCTGAAATGCTTTTCTTTCACTCAAATGCGGGTAAATTACCTCCAAGATGCTTCCTTCCTCATCCTTACCTCATAATAGTAATTATCATATATACGTATAGCCTGAACAGGTAGTAAGACGCGGGTGTTAAAAAAACCATTCACGGCAAGTTTGTGGCCCGCGAACTTTATGGTGAACCAAAATGTAATGTGTCCTTATTCTTACTTTTTTTTACAAACATTTTAGTAATATACCATTTCATAATATTTATATCGTGACTATACATTTTTTAAAATGCAGTCTCCCTAAATATTTTCAAATTGTCAATGTGTCCCTTTTATTGATTTAAATGAGTTCCCTAGAATTTTCAAAATGACTACTGGTCCTTTAGATAAACGCGTTTAAAATACCATACGGTCTAACTACTGTCAAGTTAAAGCATATGTATACTCTAATTAGATGTGAAAGGAGCATTTAAAGTGGATTTCATCATCGTTTAACTACATTTACACACCATATATATATTATATTACTATGTAGATTAACGGTCTGCTAAAGGTAGTGTGGAAAGATAGCCATACTATGTAATCGTTTCAGGGACGCAATGTAGCTACTAATGCAATACTTCTCTGGAGGTTACCATGTCCCGATGAGTGGAGAAGATAGCAGTTATGATGGTAGTGGTATGAGGGGTGTAGTATATAGGCACATACTTTCATGGGGTTTAGTGATTGAGGTCCGATGAGATGGGAGGTAGTGTATATGAGGGTGTGGAACCAGTGGAAATACTTAAACCTAACTTAAGCCTAACTAACCAAACGTAGGTGACCTGGTGGTCTAGGGGTAAGGTGTCGGACTTCTGTGCTGGCAGCCGGGGTTCAATCCTCGGTCCCGGCACAGATTTATCTGATTACCAAACCCTTACTTCACCTCTGGCAAAACATCTTGTGAATGTGGGGAATGCCAGGCCTCCACCGTGGTTCGGATTCCACGTTAAATTGTGGGTCCTCCATTTCATCTCACAATCACTCTACCATTACACATTAGCGTAATTGCTTATAACCCGAACGGGTAGTAAGACGCGGTGCTAATAATAATAATAATAATAAAACTAACCAAACCTTGGTGACCGTTGGGGTAATTCCCCTTTCGGGGAAAATACCCAAGAGACCAGCCTGGAATTGAACCTAGGACCCCTAATCTCGTAGCCAGGTGCACTGACCACTATACCATGGTCCGATTATTTAAGAGGTAATATATTTGCGTGGAAGGAGAGTGGGAAAGCATTTTAGGAAAAAACCACCCTAACCCCAATCTCTGCTTCATCAGCAGGCCAGTCTAACACGAACAGTGATGCCTTAGCCCATTCGGCCACCGAAGCGGGTTACCTAAACCTGCGGTTGAAAAGACCCTCCCCTCCAACCCTTTTTCTTTCCATCCTGTCACAGACAGTTTACTGTAAGCAATTCTCTCACGTTTACAAAAGAACTACAAAAATCGATGTATGTCTTCTTCTATAGCGTTATATACAAACAAGACAAGTTTGAAGAATAAAACTTTTTCGCACACACGCAATCCCCGCGCATGTGTGTGAGGATCTGCCTTTATTTTCGGCCAAACACACGCACTCGCATCATGAGCCATGTGCGAGGAAGAAAAAGTCTCAGCTTAAGCACAGGAAGACGCTCGTAAAGTTTTCCGAAGTTACTACAAAGACTTTTACACTTATTGTAAAAAGATTGTTGTTTTTGTTTATCACTTTTCAACAAAATCTACGGGGAAAATTATCAGCAAGTTTTTGAATAGTTGGAAAGTTTGAATAATTTAAAATTTAAAATAAAGATTCAATGAAGCGTTACGAGAAAATTTGTACTTCTGAGATTAAATCTAAAGGTTATAAATATATATAGCCTTCGTCTATCAAATCAACTCATGTTTTGATTAGGTCACAATAGAACATTTTAAGATTATGTGAGATTGTTTTATTTGGGTTTTATGTAAACTATTACATATTTTTTGAAAATAATTTAAATTTAAACTTTTTAAATGGTAAAAACTTTCACCTAAATTAAATAATATTAATACACTTCATAAATAATACGTAATTTCTGAACGTCTACAACTCGTCTCAGTTCTTTCCGTTGTAGCACCCTTAAGAGAGACACCTTATGAAGTGAAAATGTGTTTGAAACTTAAAAAACCAAAATGGCCTGACACCTTATAACAGTTGGTAGTTTATCTGCGCTTACCGAGCTAAGAGCCCCGTGTTTGAATACCGGTATGGTCGAAAAAAGATCATGAGGGAAATGTGAATGGGGGGTACCCTTTTCACGGTAATGGATTAATGAACAGTGGTCTGTGAGTTGTGTTTGTGCAAGATTTAAGTTAGTTTGTAAGTCACGTGCTGATATAATCAGTAGTTTTATAAAGTACACGTTAAACTACCTAAAATAAAATATGAAATAAGTTTCGGTGGTACGTCATATACTGCTTGGGGTACGCGAACTACAATTTGAGAAACACTTGTCCAGTCAATGCCTTTTAGCACTAGATACAATTTCCACACACAAACATACGTAATAATCATGTTTGTAATCACGTTTTACAAAGATTATAATATTGTTCCGTGTTTTGTTTTTTTCCTCATTCCAGATCTAATCTAGACTAATGTTGACGATATCTCCAAGTCAATGATCCAATTGTATTTTATAGATACTTTTAACGGTTCGAAACTGATGCCGCGTCGTTATGTTACATATAAACAAAGAATAAGCGCACAATTAAACTATATTGTGGAACAAGAACCCGGTAACACTTTGTTTTGTTGTTGTTTTTTCTTCCATATATTATAAATTCAAGACGTCTTGTAATAATAGCGTGGACAAAGCACCTATTGTCGTCGACCAGACTGACGCCACTGAAATAATAATTATTATATTAAATTGTACACCTTCGGTAAAAAAATAAAAAAAGTTTGCAAGCTCGGAATGTACTGTCGATGGTTGTATCCTGATTGCGAACAAGTAAAAAAAAATTCGCGAGAATTCCTACGTAAGGGTGGTGACATGGGTGGAAGGTGGTGTTGGCAGCACCCACAGTCCACCACCAGGGCTTTCCTCCCGGCCAAGCTAACGCTAACCTAATCTAACCTAACATAACCTAACCTGACAACCTAACATAACCTAGCCTGACATAACTGACCTGACATAACCTAACCTGACATAACCTGACCTAGACTGGCATAATCTAACCTAACCTAGAACTATTCGTGTATGTAATTTAGTTAAATTAAGACTGAAGAGGGTGAAAGAAATACGACTGCTAGGCCGCCGTGGGCCGCTCTTATTATCAATTAAGGGCGGGATGGCATATAAACATGGCGTGTCCGCAATCTGGACTCCTTCCTTATATCAAAAATTTAATGTTCATAATCATAATGCTACCCTAACGATCAGTCAGCTTCAGTGGTCGCGTGGTATAAGGCGTCACTATCGTAATATACACTGAACTGACGATGATGGTGTGATAGGGGTGAAAATCCGGTTGTGGAAGTTTTTGCTAAACGGTTTTCCACTGTCCCTCTAAGTGAATGTGGGTACAGTTCCTCTAAATTCAACCTCCCTTATCCCTTTCGCATCAGAGTAATTAATACATATGTGTACAACCGGACTGGTAGTAATATTCAGTGTTAAAAATAAAAGGTGATGTACCGTGAAGTGTTGCCAGGATAAGCAGTTCTTGTTAAAACTGTACCTGTGATATGTTTTCGTAAGCTTAGTACTCCATTTGACCAATCAGACATAAGTTGCTCTAAACACATCTCCTGAGCAATCAGTGTTCTACTGAGTTACGAGAACAATTCACAGATACGGTTTAAACTAACCCCGCTTACCCTGGCGACACTCCACGGCACGTCACTGATCACCAGATACCTACAATATGAAGCAACCCGTTACTATAATTTAAAAAACACAAATATCCTTTTATTTAGTAATATGTTTCCTTGTATATATATATATATATATATATATATATATATATATATAAAACACAGGCAAGGATTCGCTCAAATTAAAATTTAGGAAAGAACGGCGATATTTTGTCAATTATTTGAAAGTGATAAACACTTTAAAATTAAGATAAATATGAGCTTATAGGATTTGGGTCAAGTTCATTATTTTAAGAATCCAAATTTTATTTACCTTCAAATCCCGGAATCCAAATCTGAATCTTGGAGAGAAAAAAACATTAGAGGGGGCTTACAGCCCGAACGGGTAGTAAGATGTAGTGATAATTTTTTTTAAACACAAAAAATATAAATAGAATAGAATAATATGAAATACAAATAGTAACTAAATATTAACATTCTTTCTTCTAACACATTCATTATAACATTCATACATTCAGTTAAGTGTTAAATTACTGGTCTGGGGTTTGGTTGCTAAGCTTATCCTATATTTATGTCTGGTTCTGCACCACCAATAAGCATTTTTAGATCTCTAAAACAAATGTCATTAGAAAAATTGAAGAGAAAACAAAATTAAGGATTTGATACTCTAATCTGGAAAATTTTCTAATACTCTAATCGTAAATATCCTTAGGGATTTGAAGGTTCACACCTTTTTATATATATATGCAACTAAGAGCATCTATGTCTGCAAATTTTAAAACTTAAGATTCACCACGATTTATCTAAATCTTAATTTACTTTGTAAGATATATGAACACTTAAGCCACCTTTGCTCTGACGACAACGTTCTATGCCTCGTACCATTCCTTAGCCTCCGCCGCGCCTTCATTCATGAACTTATAACCCATTCATGGTCTCATTGAGATGAGCCTCGCTTTTCAACTGCACCAGTCTAGTATATATCTCTCGTCTTTTTGTCGTGTATCTTTCAATCCTTTCTGTCTGCTTTTTTTTTTCCCTCCCTCTCTCTAGCCTCCCCGATCTTTTTCGGCTCAACATTCGCCATGAGGCGCTTTGGATCCATAAGAGCCTAGACAAGAGTTTCGGATGTTTCTTCCCAGGCCTATTCGGCGCCACATGACAACCTTTCTCTGTGTGTGTGTGTCTCATAATAGGTATAGTCGGATCAACGCTTTAAGAACCTTTTCCTGACAGTTTAAAAATATACTAGAACAGTAGTTTTTCACCGCAGATCTTATTTAAACTTTTAACTATCAAATGTTCTTGACCCCATTTGACCAATCACACTCGTTATGGAAGAAAGGTAACGCTTTTACAATTACAGAAAAGTCCCGATTATTCGACGTTCCGTATTATCCGTCATAAATTATATATAACGTGCTATTGGCGTGACCTCGCCTTAAGGAAGAGAAGCAAAGTTGACGGGGAGGGGGTAAAAGGGGGGAATAAACTTCTCTCCAATTTTTTAGACATTGAATTTTTCATTTTACGATCTACATTAAGTATATAATTAAAAGTTGTATTTAATTGATTTAAAATCCTTTGTTCTGTTCACACAAATAATATAGCTGTTTTGTAATTTATTTCATAATTTATAATATTGGTTAATTTCTTATTCTTATTTCATATTTATTCGGGAATTCATTTAATTTTGATTTGTTTCGTTCTATCCCCTTCCCTTGTTTCGGTATTATCCATTATTTCGGTTATCCAGCCACCTATCGGTTCCGTTTAAGTCGGATAATCTGGGCTCTAATTGTACATTAATGGCGTAGCTTAGAAGATGGAAATGATTGTCAAGGCTATGGATGTAACTGAATCAAGTATCGTATTCGTAAACTGAAAATGACACCTGGATATGTGAATAGAACCCGGGACCCTTAGGCTAGCGTGCCAATGCTCTACCATTGAGCAGTGGCGGCTCGTAGCTAAAATTAGTGGGGGTGCTGCTCCAGAAATGTTTAGCCTTTGTTTTAAAATTGTGTGAAAGGAAAAAGAAACATGTATAAAAAGAAAATTTATTCAGGAACTTAATAAAATCTTAACAAAAAAAACCTTTTTACTTACTTTAACTTGTTACAGTTCAAGCTTGATCTATTCATTTAAAAATGAAATCCATTCTTCTTGTTTTAATTTGCGCAAATAGTTCCATAATTTTCTCCTTGATCTATGGATGACAGTTTAGGAGATTTTTCTCCATTGAAAGTACTGTAAAGCGCATTTAGTCTTTCTGTTAAATAAAAGAACCGGGAAAAAATTAATCAAATAGAATAGCTGGAAGTAGAATAATAATCTATTTCTACACTCTTCTACACTTTATCACATTCAAGAATAAGGTACACGGTTTTTAAGCACAACACACGCTGAGTAAAAAAAAAAACTTCCTTCCACCTTCACGCCTTAGCCGGCACTGCGGGAGCAACAGTGCTTTCTCTACCTGGCAGTCCCGTCTTCCTCCTCATATTCCCTCATGTGCGCATGCGCACAACAGTCAAACACCACGTCGCTGGCACTGTGAAACGCACAGTTCCATACAAAAGTTTTTGTATCTTTTTCATAAGCTGGGAGATGGCTACTGAAGTACTGACATTAAGCTTAAGGAATATTTATATTGTAGTACAAAAATAAAGAAAAAAGAACTAATTATATTAAATGTTATCGATTATATCAAGTGGAAATAGGGGGTGCTGCAGTTCTGCAGTGCCTATTCTAGGCTATCGTGGTTAGGGTCATTCAGGATCATACTTCGTGAAGAATGACTCTGAGCATGGTACCTGAGTCGCTCAGCTAACCTAAGGGTCCCATGTTTGATTCCCGTACCAAGGTGTAATTCAATTTATGAATATACATAAGCGTTGCTTTGTACACCTCATATGTGAATGTGTTTTCGTTGATACCTGGCCAACGAGGGTTCCTCTGAGTCGTCGTAACAATTCACAGGTACACTTCAAACAAGTTCTGCTTACGTTGGCAAACACTGCGCGCCACGCCACTTTACTGTAGGTACTTATAATTAGTCTCGTTCCACGTTGTTCCTTTAAAGATGGTCTAATTGAAGGGCATGAGTAGTAATTACCTTAACATGAACCATCAACCTTGAAGAACATCTTCTTTGAGAAAATTGGTCACCGACGCTCAGTTGGAAAGTTTCAAGGATTTTTATGAACGTATTTTTTTTATCTTCCAAATCTACCATTATGGGGATTAACATAGTTAATCATGTTTGGCCTTACATTTAATAATACATTTACTTTCTTTTTTTTTACAAGTTATAATTATTCGCAAGTGCTATTTTATAATGCAGAACTGAACTAAAAAAAAAAGCATTACAATATCACCATTATTACTTAATGTGTAGGAAAGGCATGTTTAGGTTAGTTTTTTTGCAGTTTTTATATCCACACATTTATTTTTGGTCAAAAGAAATCAAATATTTCTCCAGTAGAAACACACAGTTTAATTTTCTTCACTTGGTGATATCAACAGTTGTTGAATATCCGTCACAAGGGTGTCCTGGAATTTAATGACAACTTTTTCTCTTCATTTAAAATGTTTCTCATCTAATGGCACTATGTTCATGACAGATATTCAACAAATGTTGATATCACAATGGAAATAAAATAAAATTCTCTGTTTGTACTGAAGCAATATTTTGCTTATTTCGACCCAAAAAATATGTTATACTATAAAAATTGCAAAAAAGTTTACCTTTTCTCACGTGCCTCACACTCCCACCTAATGTGAAGTGAACAAAATAAATGAATTCGTCCAAATTATTCCCTTCAGACTTTCAGTTTTTTTTTATATCCTAATAAAGTATTCGATATTGATAACATTCTAGTTTAAAGACAATGACCGGTATAATAAAGTTGACGCTGAAAGACACTCGAGCTATTTACTAACAGTTGGAATACAGCGATAAACAAGCGTGAAACTATTTTGAAAAATAAAGAGGAAAAAAATATGGTCATTGTTCTACCTCCCTCTTTCTCCGCGTTTGTTGCCTCCTTAAACGGCACGGGATTATTGATAACGGAAGAAATGTCTGATATTATGTTGCCTTTGTGTTATTGTTTATTTTAATTATATTTACAAGTTGGCTGTTGTTATTATTATTAATTATTATTAATTATTATTATTATTTATTATCACCGCGTCTTACTACCCGTTCGGGTTGTACGCACTTACGCTAATGTTAATGTAGGTGATTGTGAGATGAAATGGAGGACCTACAGTTTAACGTGGGATCCGGAACCACGTGGAGGCCTGGCATTCCACACATTCACAAGTTGTGATTAATACACGTCTTGTCAGAGGTGAAGGAAGGGTTTGGAGTCAGATAGATCTGTGCCGGGATCGAGGATTGAACCCCGGACCTCCAGTACAGAAGTCTGACACCTTACCTCTAGACCACTAGGTCACCCAAATAAAAAAAGTAAATATTGCAGAATCATAAGTGGGATCTTAAGCCCCGTTGTCACCTATTTATGGGCACCCATGTCCACTACCTAGTGCCCTCAACCATGATTTGAATCTAATAAAATCCCAAACCTACCGAACCAATTTTAGGCGTGAAAACCATTAAACGAACCATGCTGGTAACAACTTATTTATATATATATATATATTAAATAAAGTTTCCCAACACTCCTAATAAAAATTACTCGAAGAATGATGCACACATTCTTAAAATAGAATCTTAACCATGGGACAAAAATGTTAAAACTAGTCAAGATGGACAACGAAGTTAAGTCGAACAATGAAGGGAATGTTTTATTCTGTGACCCTATTCTCAAAAATATGTCGTACACGGTGATTAAAAAAAAGTTATGATTCTTAAAAATCATTTCGAAACTTTGTTAAGAGGAAATTGGTTGGTGGGGGCGTACGGGGTACCTTAATTTTAGGTCAACGTCTAGTGGAACATTTGACTCCTAGAAAGATTGAGACGTTAAACTCTGTGTGTGTTTGTGTGTTTGTTCAACGTCGCATAGGCTCAAGCCTCATAGCAACGAGACTTTCACAACTAATAGCAACGCTTCCGAGTGTTATTTTATAGTTGTTGATAGTATCTATCAAAAGTGACAGCTTCACATCACATTACTTGACGTACAGTAGCCCCATAGCTTCTTTGGTGCTGACTGACAGCTGAGAGCTTTGAAAAGTTACCAGACCAAATTATGTATCCCAACGCCGAACCACATGATCAGCAAAAAACATGTGTTTAGTAGCTGTCACTTCTGACGGTCAAAATTTAGGTATATACCTAATTGTTGACTGCCAGAAGTCGGCTGTGAGCTGTCAGTCAGCACCAAAGAAGCCATGGGACTACTGTAGGTATTAGTGGAAATAGATTTAGTGATTTTTTGATGTCGGATAAGGTTATTTCTATGAAAATTATACCATATATTTGTTTGTAATATTATAAAGTACAACAACAGTCTTTTTGGAATGTGAGGAATGCCAGGCCTCCACCGTGGTTCGGATTCCACGTTAAACTGTAGGTCCTCCAGTTCATCTAACAATCACCCTACCATTACACATTAGCGTAAGTGCGTATAACCCGAACGGTAGTAAGACGTGGTGCTAATAATAATAATAATAAAGTCTTTAATCAACTCATAGGCGAGAGAGATGAGGAAGGTATTTTGAGAGGAAATGTACCCGAAGTAAAGAGGTGATGGTAATACTAAATAAAAAAAATATATTTCATTGCACTCGGTCTAGACTAGCTGGCATGCCAATCTGTTGCTAGAATGACGCCTTAGGACACGCGACCACCGTTGTGGGTTATGGATCATTTTATTAATTTAGCGCTACATACCCGTTCGGGCTATTCACATATATACCAATTACACTAATGCGCTAGGGATTAAGAAAGTTGAATTCAGAGAAATTGTACCCCCATTTGTGTGGAGAGATAGTGAAAAGCCATGTGAGGGAAATAAAATAACATCGGATCAAGATTCGAACCCCGATATCACCGTAATCGCAATCTAGTCGATTGAGATAGTGACGCCTTGCAACCATTCGATCACCAATGCGGGTATTAAACAAGTTATAAAGATAAGAAGTCAAAAATAATATATATATTTTTTCGAGAATACAGCTCTGGGTAAAGGGGGAGAGGGGAAGTTTTTAAGGGCAGGCGTGATTAGACAGCAAGTGGGGTAAGTGGCGTTTATTAGTTCTATCTTTAGCTCTTGTCTCCCACATAGCACACAATCATCAGGTTCTCTCTCTCCACACGGTTTCTGTCTGCGGTGACATCACACTTTCTTCCCGTGCCCCCTTGACCCCCCCTTCTTCATACAACCCATCTGTCTAGTCGAGACACAGTTCTTGTTTCTCAAACGAATGATATAATTACATGTTGTTGTCCTCTAAAACAATTTCTGGACTTTACTGGTGCGGGGAATGAAGGCTTTCCTCAAGACTCTCACTGGTGAGGGTCACCCTTACCCCTCCTCCCCCTCCCCCCCCCCCTCGGCCTTGAGACAGGCGAGAACTGTCGGGTCTTTTTAACTGGCTATAAAGTGACCGGCAGGAGCTTAGAGTGATTGTTAGAGTGACTCATATTTGATTCTTCGGCCGGTTTAGGTTTATATCCTGCATAGGAAATGTTTTATAACCTCTTTCAGTGTGAAATGCTGCTGCACTTTCTTAAAATCAATCTTACTTATTGATCGCATGGGGACTATCACATGGTTTATAGGGGAGCTCTAATATCTACATGGTTTTACATGGGGAGCTCTTGAAAATACAATATTTTCAATTCCAGTGTAAACCCAACCTCTAATCCGTGTCCACTCACACCAGTGGTCGCATAGTATAAGGCTTCAATCTCGCAATAAACTGGACCCCACAAATCGGTCCTTGAATATCTGTCGGTTTAACTGAGAACGTCGCTCTCCCTTTCTTCTGAATGATCTAACACCCCCCCCCCCCCCTCCACGAAAATGTGAGTGTTTTTTTTTTCTATATTCTAGTTTCCTTATTCATACCTCCTTATTGTAAATATACGAATATCCCGGAGACGAACGCGGTTCACACATATTCACACACGCGTGAATCGTTCCCATTTATTCTGACTGAAATGATTGCACGCTCCTTAAACATTTACTCCTGGTGACCACCTTAAACATTAGTTATTTAATCTTACATATTTCATGAATCACTCTTGTCATTAAAACAAAGCATACATACAACTTAGCAATAAAGTTTTGTTGTATAACCACCGATACTTAACCCCTTGAAGACCACGAACCGATGTTCCGTTGTACATACTGTTAAACACATAGTATTATGAAACGTTGCAGGGGCACATGTTGAAAGAAAGCTTTTCCTTTGTTCTGAATCTATTTCTGAAAATACAATATAATTTTTGCCAGTATTACATTAGTTTGAATCATATTTCTACAAAAGTGTTTATTAATCATCTACTTCATTGTAGTTTCTAACTAAACCTAGATTACTCGTAAACACACACGTAAACAACTAGTATATCCACGTAGTATAGTAGGACTCTTAGGGAGAGACTATCTATCACCATCATACTCACTATCACCATCATCTCATCTCATCGGGGCATGAAAAGAACCTCCACTGAAAGGAAGTACGATCAGTACATTTGGGCATTCCTTGAGCAACGGTACATTAGTACTTGCTAGTCTTCTCACAAACTGGGCTACAAGTGTTGCAACCAGACACTACATTATTATCATCATCATATGACTTGACGTATGGATACGCTAAATGGGGACCTAAGTCTTATTTGGGGGTTAAATGGTCCAAATGACACAATATTACATTTAAATATTGAGGAAAAGCTATCCCCATAAGAAAAATACCCTAAGCCTGAAGATATTTCCTTTGAAGTAGGTGGCGCACATCAAATGGCGCGCGCGCGCACACACACACACACATACACACACACACACACACACACACGAATTCCAATCAATTATATAAAATAAAATATTATTATTTAAAATTTTTAGACAGTACACTTTTTGGCATTCTGATTTCTTTCTTAAAATACGGTAACAATAAGTGTATGTCTGGAAACCGAAAAACCTTCTAACCACAGAGCAGACACGAACTGGCCGGCTTTTGTACGTTCAAGACGATAATCACACACGTTAAGTCAAATTATAAACGGTCCAACAGAAACCTTTTGAAAATTAACGAAGAAAAAACAAAAGTTGTTTCTCTTTTTTTTTTTTAGCGAGTTCTCGCGAAATCTACTTTGGGCGTTAATTGTTTTGTGTCCGCCAGCCGCCGTTTTATTTGGGCGTAACAACAGCTGGAACGGAGTCTTGATTCAGTTTTTTTTTAAATTTATTCTGTTTCTTTCTTACGTTTTGTCTACCATCCGTTTGGTCTCCATCATTCTCTTTATATCTCATTCCTTCTTTTTTTTTAAAATACTATCGTCTCATATCTTTGTCGTAAAAGTGATATTAATATTGTAAAGTCTCTTTGCATGGGTCGTAATTTCAAATGACATCAAAAAACTACTTGTCTCTAAGAAAGTAAATATATCTCATAACATTAAATTTCCCCTTTCTCCTCCCTTTTTTATACCATTTAACCTACAAAAAATCTTCCCGCCTATCTTCCTTTCTTTAATAAAAAAATATCATACGAGATTATCTAGTAGATTAGTGGCATTCAACCCTTCTTTGTTTCGTTTCAACTTTGTAGCCCCAAATTTGTTGATGAATAGGGCAAGGCCCTTGAGATTTGAATAATCTCTTCCTAGAGGTGTTCATTTATTCGTATGAAAACTTTAATTGGCTCAAGTTATGGTACAATTTTCTAGCGGACCCCTCCGTTTGAAAGATCTACTTTCTACGTCATTGCAAGCTATAAAGTACATATTTTATTATAAATTTAATATATATTCTGTATATATACTGTATATATAAATTTAAGCTGTAGGCCCTATACTTAAAATATATAATTTTTGTTAATTTTAAATTTCTCTGACGCATCATTAAAAATAAACCTATGAAAATGTTTTTAGTACAACTCTGAGAATCATTGTTGAAAGGAATCCCTTTACGTTTTAAATAGATAGCTAGTGATATAAATAACTATCTATTTAAATTGTAAGCGATTTGTTTTCATCGGGCTATTTTTAATGAAAGCTAATTCACAGGGGATGCTAAAAAAATATATGAAAACGATAGGGGTCATAGCTGCAATTTCAACAAAACAATATTTTCTTTCGACAGCATGTTTTTAATTTTACTAAACACAGTTTAAATATTATTTTAAAAAATATTTACTTCAAAGATTAGTTTATTAAATCAAAGCTTTCACATTTTCACTAGCAATTGGTAAATTTATGGACGCTTATGACAGTGTTCCCGATGTAATAAATAAATGGTAGGGTCCACCACACGGACATTTTCGATATTTTATCTTAAAATGGAAACGTTAACTAAAAACTTATAGGCTATATGAAAATAAATCATATACCATTGTTGCAAGAACACTCCACCAAAGAACTTTTACAAAAAAACACTGAGAAAAAAGGAACAACTCTGTCCATGCTCAGAAATGATTGGTTTTATTAAAATATATTTCTATTAAAAGATTTTTAGTTTTAATAGTACTACAACTTTACAACAATCTAATTCGCATCTACTGTAAAATAGTTGTGAAGATAATACACATTGAAATTTCATAGGAAAATGAGTCATTTTATTTATAATATTAAACAGTGACTATATATAAAATTTAACTAAAATCGTCTTAGTGGATTTGAGAAAATATATTTTATTCTCTTTTTGATCTTAATTTACTACTTTTTCAGGTTATACATCTATGTAATAATTACACTTATTGGTTAAGGATTAGGAAAGCTTGGTTTAGAGGAAATGCACCCACATTTTTGTGAAGGTAGAGTGTAAAACCATTTATGAAAAACCACACTCAATGCACCCGACCGGAATCAAACCCCGATCTCCCCGTCTTCGGCATTCTGTTCCAACATGAGAATAATACGTTAGACCACGCGACCACCGAATCTGGTTTGATCTTTATTAAACTACCCATAATTTTAGGGATGGATATCTAATTCCTAAAATTCCTCGGAAGAGCCTTCTTAAAACACTAAATACCAAGTTTTGGTAAAATAGTCTCGGCTCTAATCCGAGGTAGAGAGACAGACGGACAAACGGCATGGTGGAAACCACTTTTTCAGTTTCATAGGGTAAGAAAAGTTGACCATTTAGAAAAATCTCGAGGTAGATTTTTTATTTTACAATAACAATACTTCTCTATCCGAGGGTTCGAGCGAAAGTGAAAAGTGATTGAGATCTCTAAAAAAAGTATTGAGCTGTATTACTATTATTATTAGTTCCGCTCTTACTACCCGTTCGGGTTATACCACTTACACTAATGTGTAATGGTAGGGTGATTGTGAGATGAAATGGAGGACCTACAGTTTAACGTGGAATCCGAACCACGGTGGAGGCCTGGCATTCCACACATTCACAAGTTGTGATTAATACACGTCTTATCAGAGGTGAGGGAAGGGTTTGTAAATCGTCGAGTACAGATAATTACGTCGTAAATTGCATTTTGTCCGTTGTTTTTTCTGAGCGGCATCAGGTATCTATGTTCACACATGACACGTTTTCATTTAACTTATGTAACGATAACGTATCAAGAACAAAAAAAAAAATGCCTCACTTATTTTGAAAGATAGGTAGAGTGGAAGAGGAAGGGGTGAGGGGTTGCAACGACAGAGATCACATTTGAAGATATGTTATTTAAGTAAGCTTTTATCTTTTCTGCTTAAATTTTTTATTTAATTTTATTTGAGATATTTAACGTGACAGAGGATTGAACCCCGGACCCCCAGCAAAGAAGTCCGACACCTTACCCCTATATTGAGCTGTAGATTTGTAAAAAATAAAAAAAAGCCACAAAAGTCTGATCTTAGGATTGACTTCTACGTACCATGAACAAGCAAGAAAGTTTACATTGGTGATTTCTCGCTTGGGTTAAAACTTTTTTTTTTTTTTAAAGGCTTGGGCGAAGTTATAAAAGAGGTAAAATTGCACGAACCCCTTGATCTCTTAAATTCCTTAGTAGGCGACAAAACGAGGCTGTCTGGGATGGGTTTATTTATTTGATTCCACACCGGTGGTCACTTGGTTATAGGCGTTAAGATTTAAATAGACAGGGAATTATAGAAACATTAAAAAATAAAACTTTTCTCTTTTTTTTCGTTATTTTGTGATGGAATTTTTGCCTATATATTTTTTTTTTTGTGACCTGGTGGTCTAGGAGTAAGGTGTCGGACTTCTGTGCTGGGGTCCGGGGTTCAATCCCTGATCCCGGCACAGATTTATCTGATTACCAAACCCTTCCGTCACCTTTGACGAGACGTCACAACTTGTGAAAGTGGGGAATGCCAAGCCTCCACCGTGGTTCGGATCCCACGATAAACTTTAGGTCTTCCATTTCATCTCACAATCACCCTACCATTACACATTAGCGTAAGTGCGTATAACCCGAACGGGTAGTAAGACGCGGTGCTAATATAATAATTTATATATTTTTCTTTATTCCTATCCCCTAACCCCCTCAAAATCTCGCGTCACCCCGGTTGACAATCTCTGCCCAAGACCATGCGGCCACCGGAATGGGTTTCAGCCATTTTTTTTTCCTAGATGATTATACTGTGGTGCAGCCCCTGATCCTTTAAGGAATATCAGTAAAAAAGAAAAAGGTTTGAAACGTGAATATTAATGGCACGAGTGAATCTGACTAAGTGAGCAGTTGAGATACCATCACAGCGAAGTAGAGATGTTTACAAACCCGAGGTAATTATTATTGCGATGGACACACGTGATATCAACAAGACCAGGTCACGAACAGACTTACCACCATTATTCATAATCACTCACTCAATTATCTTGTGGCGAAAATTAACACAAAATATGTTTATTTTATTTTTAACTATCGTTAATTCGTGGGACGTGTCTTCTTTTTTGTCTAGTATTTATTGTATTCATTTTGACATCATCATTCGGTGCTTATGTGGAAAGCTTATAATACTTATACTTAGCACCGCGTCTTACTACCCGTTCGAGTTATACGCTTAAGTACTAATTACACTAATGGGTTAGGAATTGGGACAGTTGAATATAGAGGAAATGAACCCACATTTGCGTGGTTGGAGAGTGGAAATACATTTAGGAAACCCCTTCCCCCAGTTCACCCGACCGATATTCGAACCTTATCTCCCCGTCCTCGGCAGTCTAGTTCAACATGAAACCAGCGCGTAGCTAACTACGCCATCGAGGCGGGTCTGTTTGTGTCGAAAGCGGTCAGTGAATCCGTATTAAACTTATTCGTGAATAAATAGCCATAGATATTAATATATTTAATTTTTAAGAAAAATGCTTTTGCCTGGAAATTTTAATGCATTTTAATATTCGTGTTACCCGCTTCGATGGTCGAATGGTCTAAGACGTCCTTCTAACAATAGAGTAGACTGCCGATGACGGGGAGATCGAGGCTCGAATCTCGGTTATTCATACCGAGTTTTTTTTTCCAAATCGTTTTCTACTCACTCTGAAAATGCTTGTCCACTCAATATAACCTTCCTTACTCTTAAAAATCATTAACGTAATTAGTACATAAGCGTGTAACCCGAACGGGTAGTAAGACTCGATGCTAAAAAAAAGTTTTTTTATCTCAAAATGGAGATAAAAGATGTAAATATACGCTTAGAGGATTAAAAACCTGAAATTAAAAAAAAAAAAAAATTAAATCATGAAAAGATGAAATTATTTTATTTTCATGTTTCACGTGAGATGAGGCAATTCTCAGATCAAAATAAATGGTTAGATTATTATTATTATTATTATTATTATTAGCACCGCGTCTTACTACCCGTTCGGTTTATAGACTTACGCTAATGTGTAATGGTAGGGTGATTGTGAGATTAAATGAAGGACCTACAGTTTAACGTGGGATCCGAACCACGGTGGAGGCCTGGCATTCCCCACATTCACAAGATGTCTTGTCAGAGGTGAAGGAAGGGTTTGGAAATCAGATAAATCTGTGCCGGGACCGAGGATTGAACCCTAGCCGCCAGCACAGAAGTCTGACACCTTACCCCTAGACCGCCAGCTCACCTACTAAATGGTTAGAAATATAGATTTAGCTTTCTTCAAACAAATAAAGTAATCTTTTAACAGAGTCGTCGTAGAACAATAAACATTAGTTAAGGATTTTTAGTGGCGTTTTTGATTCTTAAGAACTGCCATTCCCATAAGACATACAAGCAAACGTCACTCTTACTATAAAGTACAATAGTGCCTACATTAAACATTTATTTTGTAACATAGTTTTCTTAAATTTAAAAATAGCTATTATTTACAACTACAACCAAGCAACGACAGAATATATTTTCCTAAAAGGTTGGAATCGTCTCTCGGTGGTCTTGGGGTAAAATGCTCGCTTCCGGAACCAAAGTTCGTTGGTTCAAACCCAGCTGGGGTCCACGGATTTTTCTAGAGCGATAAAAAACCGTAGCACAACTTCCTTCGGAGGGGAAGTAAAGTCACCTGTCCCGTGTCTATTGTGGCGTGAAAGAGAACCCTGAAAGGTATGTGAAAATAACTTTACCGGCAAAATTGATAGGCTCTTTCATCTCGCTCATAGAAATTCTCGTGCATTGATATAATCAATCAGCTCAGAAAGTGCACGTTAAATACCTCAAATTAAATAAATAAAAATTTAAGCAGAAAAGATAAAAATATCTTCAAATGTGACCTCTGTCGTTGCAACTCCCCATCCCCTTCCTCTTCCTCCCACGTGCTTTTTGTTGTTCTTGATACGTTCTCGTTACATAAGTTAAATGAACACGTGTCATGAGTGAACATAGATACCTGATGCCGCTCAGAAAAACAAAGAACAAAATACAATTTACTGACGTAATTATCTGTACTCGACGATGATTGAGTAATTCTAATCAGAATGCAGTAACTGTGGTCGTCTTGACTTGGGCAGTAAATGAGACTTACCAGTGAGAAGGAAAATATATACGAAGAAACATTCCTTTTTTTTTTTTTTTTTTGTAACTGAAGTTGGAAGGGTAAATTCACTTTTAAAGTAATGTCAGGTTCATGGGAACTACACTATTTCTAAACGTACACCATTATCTTGAATTATTATTGTTTATCTTGATGTCATAGAGTAATGTGAAGGGAACCTAAAAAAGGTAAGTACTATTTTTTTTTAATATAGGTTTGCAACTTGCTTAGATATGCATGTAGCGTATAACTCAAGCGAGTAGTAAGGCGCGGTGCTAGAAAAAAAACAACATATGCACGTGGGTAATTTAAATTCCTGTATATTTTAAAACTCTCGTTAACAATTAATATTTTCATTCATAAAAAGAAGTAATTAAAATATATATGACTCTGCCATTGGTATTTTGTACATATTAAGTTTAATTAAAAACAACACATTTTTTTACTAACATTTCTCTTTTTAGCACCACATCTCATTACATGTTAGGTTTATATGCATATGTAGGCCTATTAGTTACGATAATGTGTTAGGATGATGAGATCTTAAGTACCTCAAATACGATGTTTTTATCTTTTACGACCCGACTAGGTGGCGTAGTTAGCTAATGCGCTAGTTTCGTGTTGAACTAGACTGCCGGGGATGGGAAGATCGAAGTTTGAATCTCGCTTGGGTGAATTGGGGGTGGTTTTTCATAAATGGTTTTACACTCGCCTTCCACAGAAATGTGGGTCCACTTCCTCTATACTCAACCTTCCCAATTCCTAACTTATTAGTGTAATTAATTACCAAAGTTTCTCATTCCATTAAATCTTATGATGGTACATCAACCTTATTCTTATCATTCTTACAATAAAACCTGTTATTAATTATATTTAGTAATTAGTTTTACAAGTTGGTAAATCATTTTATTCATTTATTATGCATCATCAAATCTTCAAGTGCTCTTAAAAATTACAAAAACTGGTTTGATATTGACAATATGCTTTTTTTTTCTTTCTTTTAAATACCCATTCGCAATCTCACTACATACCTCTTTTAATTACATTGCTATATATAATTACTATTGGGCTGAAAATATTCTGCACAGGTCTAATGTGTAAAATTTTTATAATCTATAGTAATACTAGCATTAAGAATCCACCCGACTCTGCCCGGGAGAAATAGTTTAGGTTAAAAATAGTAAAAAGGTAAAACGTAAATATAATAAATTACTTTAGCGTTTTTTTTATCACTTTGAAGTTACCACTTTTTCTCCGTTTACACTTTAAACCCTTTAACTATTTGACCCTTATTAAACTTTTACCCATTTTACTTTGTTGGCACTTTTTGCCCCTTTTAGCCTGTTTATCATATTTGCCCTTTTTTACCCTTTAGGCACTTTTTTCCCTTTATGCACATTTAGCCTTTTCCACCCCTTAAGCACATTTTGTCCTTTTTATATATTTTTTGTTATTTTGGCACATTTCACCCTTTTTTAATCACTTTTGGCCTTTAACCTGTTTGCACTTTTTACCATTTTTTCCTTTAAATCCCTTTTGCACTATTCACTGAACCCTTTTAATCCCTTTTTTAAATTGATTGGATTTAATTTTCACCCTTATTATTATTATTATTATTATTTTTGCATTTTTACATGAGGCTCCCAGCTATGCCCGGGAGAAATAGTTTAGAATAAAAAGGTTAAAAAAAATCAAACATTTCAAAAAAGAGCAAAACTTAAAGCTAATAATTTTTTTTAATAATAGGGGTATAAAAAGATAAAAAAGGGTAAAAAGCAAAAAGGGGGAAATAAAAAAGGGAAATGTAAATCTAATAAAAATGAGTATAAAAAGGTTAAAAACTATATGCCCCCTACAGAAAAGTAGGTTTCTAAATATAATAGTTGTATCAATTTCGAGCTCTTCCATTTCCCGGGATTAAATTTTTAATTTCGATATGTTTCGACGTTATTCGGCTCTCAGGGAATGTCTATTGACATAAATGTCAAATATACATTTCATATCACACCAAAATGGTTTTTTATATCAGTTTTAGGAATCTTGAGGGAACCCCCCCTTTCCCCATTTACTGCTTCTTCATTTTGAAAGTTAGGGATCAGGCCTTAAGGTGAGGTAGAAGGGATAGCAAGTGTTTTTACAGTTTTTATAGAATTGAAAGTTTTTGGCCAAAATAAATCAAATATTTCTCCAGTAGCAACATAGAGTTTAGTTTTCTGCACATGCTAATATCGACAGATCTTGAATATCTGTCAAGAGTGTCCTGGAATTTTGTCAAAACTTTTGAAATAAAGAGAAAAAGTTTTGACAAAATTCCAGGACACTCTTGACAGATATTCAAGATCTGTTGATATTAGCATGTGCAGAAAACTAAACTCTATGTTGCTACTGGAGAAATATTTCATTTATTTTGGCCAAAAACTTTCAATTCTATAAAAACTGTAAAATTACTCGCGCACCCTTCTGCCTCACCTTAAGAGAATGCATCACACGCCCATCAACTCTGTGATACAGTCGACCCGAAATCGTAGATTTACACGAGCACTATTGCATATGGATAATTTCAGATAAAGAGTTAATAACTGTTACTAATACAGAACATTGTTGAAATATTAAAATACATTTGGATAAAAACTGCGTTGGAAAGGCCGTTTTTTTGACCATTTAGAATGGTTTCACAGCAAAGCATTTTGAACAAATCTTTATTCTGTGATAATAGAGACATACTGTATTTATTATCAAGAAACTTTATCGCTTTGTCCCCCATCGTCAGCGCGGAAAATTTCGAGTAATAATTCAAATACGAAAGCACTGCACACTTTTCTGGCATATCTTGGTCTTTTATTTTCTCTTTTACTCCCATAATACCTCGCGTGGGTCGGGAGATGAGTTGGGCCTGCTATGATGAACGCTCTTGATGTTTGTTTGGGATTGTTCTTTACTAGCCCGACCAATCTCAATTTTCTACCACACTGAAAAGTAAATTATTTTAGTTTTCCCTTTTTAGATAGAAAATATTTAACACTTATTTTGTTATTGGAAGTTTTTTTTTTCTTTTATCTTATTTTATCCTCCCTCCTACCATATTTTCTCAATTAAAAATATTCAGTCTTTTAGAGCTATTTGGCTTGACCTTTATACTGTACCTTCTTCCAAAATTTCAGTGTTCTATCACACAGAAACGTAATTGTTTGTATTAGTTTGGAAATATTAAGGCCACCTCCCTCTAACCCCCATTCTAACAGCTCCTATATATATAAATTTAGAATTTTATTAAGAATATGGATCTGGAGCTATCCTTCTTTCTACCTGCTTGCCAAATTTAGATTTTCTACCACACCTAAAATCAAAAAGAGTGTTTTTTTCCCCTCTCTTTGTCACCCCCACCCCTGTTTCTCAAAGTCCCAATTAAAAAATTAACATTTTCAACCGCTAATATTTATTTGGAATGTTATTTTTACCTGATTGTCAAATTTCATATTTGTACCACACTGGAAAGTAGTTGTTTTCAATTAGTAGTTTGAATTCTGAACCTTCATTTCTGTTTTTCCAATTCACTCTTAGAAATTTCAAATTTTAAAAATTATTTGGTTATTTGATTTTGTCTCTCTATTTGTGTGCCGAGTTTTAATTTTCTACTTCATCTAAAAAGTGTTTTTTTTCTAACCATAGCCCCCCCCCCCCCCCCCATTATTAAATTTACTAGTTTAAGATTATTCTGGTTATATGGGGTAATCCCGTTACCTCCCTGTTAAGAAAAATATCAAGTTTCCAAGATCGGGGTTGGGAAGTACGGCGATGATTGAGTAAGTGAGTCCCAAACCTCTCTACCCTCATAAGAGGATATTTGATAAACACATCTCATCCAATTCTAGAAAAGAGTTTTAATTTTAAATTTCAAGGTTATATGTCCGCTGATTCAAAAGATATATAAATTAGCGAAATTTGAAAAATTTCATCTGATCGTCCCCCCCCCCTCCCTTTAGAGGTCGAATTTCAATACAAAACCCATCTTATCTCTTGCGTAGGGCTTAAAAGGAACTTTCTTGCAAAATTTAAGGGAAAGGGAGATACATTGATGGGTGTGAGTGAGTGATTTTTGCCTTTTATATATACAGAAAACGTTAATTCATAAATAATATGTAACTAGTACAGGGCTATAAATAGTGAAATATTGGTTATTTTTGTTTTTATCAAACTCATCTTTGCAAAAAATTATTTTCTGACTCATTCCCATTTTTATCTTACTTTCGTTTTCTTTTCATCTCCCTACTTAATAAATTAGTTGAATCCAGTTCTGTCTTCTTACAATTTAGTATCCTCTCAAATAAAGTGTAAGCAGTTTCAGAGAGGAAGGAAGACAATAGTCCCCGCATGATGATGTAATTAGATTTGCTCCTGAATTCCTGGAATCCCAAGCACTGTTTGTCATAGCCTGCTGGCATCAATGCCCAAGTCCGAGAATATTAAAACACAAAACAAACGCTTCGGCGGCAATTTATACGTTGGGAAGAACAACGGCTTATGTGTGTTTGAATTAGGAGTTTATATAGTATACCCTCCGACTACTCTAGAAATATAACAAGAGAAATAATATAAGTAAATCAAATTGACTGTTCTATTAGATATTCCCAGAGAAATAATAAGTGATTAATATTGACTGTTCTAGTAGATATACCTAGAGAAATAATAAGTAATCAATATTGACTGTTCTAGTAGATATAACTATTACAAGAAGACCACAGTAATGAATATAATGACTGCTCTAGCTTGCATAGTATTTAAAAATAGATCTATTTAATATATTTATTATAAAATATGCTGGACCTAAATAACCTAACTTTGACGTTACCATTTTTAAGGCCAAGTTAAATTTTATGTTATAATAATCAACGTTAATATGAGCAAGCGTCTGTTACTAACACGTTTCATTTCTCATTCTGTAACCACGCATGCGCACAACACGAAAAACACTTAATGTCCACATATGCTCGTTCAGAAAAAAAAAGCTACCTTTAGCAACAAAGTAATGCAAAGTAAACACTTCACATATGTGAACACTTGGCCTTTTTTTTTAAAAAATCATGTTTGTTTAGTGGTAAAAAAGTATTGGTTTTATAAACGAGAAACATTCTGTATATTATACAGTCCAATTTAGGTATTAAGGAATTTTTGACAGTTACAAAAGCTACTAAAACTATTTGCAGATCTAGTAATTTAAATTATTATTATTATTAGCACCGCGTCTTACTACCCGTTCGGGTTATACGCACTTACGCTAATGTGTAATGGTAGGGTGATTGTTAGATGAAATGGAGGACCTACAGTTTAACGTAGGATCCGAACCATGGTGGAGGCCTGGCATTCCACACATTCACAAGTTGTGATTTATACACGTCTTGTCAGAGGTGAAGGAAGTGGTTTGATAATAAGATAAATTTGTGCCGGGACCGAGGATTGAACCCAGGACTCCAGCACAAGTAATTTAAATATATAATTTACTAATGGTTTTTCCTTTCACACCCTCAGATCACTTAGAAAGCTGAAACTCTACACACTTAAAGTACAGACCACGGGGACAGAATCTAACAACCCCGGATTTTCGATTATTTTTTACTATTATATTTAAATTTTAATAAAAATGCGATTACTCCATATCACTCTTACGTAATAACTGACAGAAAAAGACAGACCGTTGTATTTTAAGCCTTGAGGCCTGACAGTGATGAATACTTTCTCGCTGACCAAGGTGGCCACTAGGGATGAAGAGAACGTCAGGAAAGGTCATGGTTTTTGCAGTTTATGTATCAAAACATTTTTTATGGTAAATATAAATCTGGTATTCCTCCAGTCCACACGGTGATGTTAACAGTTGTTGAATATCTGTCAAGGGTGTCCTGGAATTTAATGACAACTTTTTCTCTTATTTAAAAAGTTTCTCATCTAATGCTGCCATGACAGATATTCAACAACTGTTGATATCACCACGTGAAGAATCAAACTTTATGTTTTTACTGTAGAAATATTTTATTTATTTTGACAAAAAAGAAAAGTTGTTCTATAAAAACTGTAAAAATGCTAGCCTTTTCTCGCGTCCCTTACATCTCCACCTTAATAGAATGAATTAATATAATAGGTAGGGTCACAACAAAATCGTATTATTTTTGTAGTTTCCTCCTCTGTTTGTTCTCCTACTGACAGACATCTCAAACCAGGAACGTTACACACCCACTTGGTTTCTGACGGTTATAGATTTCTGCTCAACTATTCTAACGCCTTAACTCGCACACACACTTTGTATTAGAGTTGTACCGATTTAGTAAATCCGATTGCCAATTTTTTTAATTAATAGTTCATAATACGATTATTTACACCAATTAGTCCTGATTATCGATTATTTATTAATGAATATTGTGAAACATGCTTAAGAGAATAACAGTTAATGTAATTAATACAAAAAGATTGTATTTAAAAATCAACAGTTAAAGCTTTGATAACCTTAAATTTTGATTAATCTTTGGCTGACCGACGAAAACTGGAACTAAATTGTTAGTTTTATCAACGATATTAATTTATATTTCTTTATCTGGTTATGTAATCTTTGCATGGCCCACTACCCAGTTTAAGTGTGTTGTTGGGTTTCTTATCACTAAACTCCTAACTAAAAAAAAATTGCTTTAAATTTTACTCAAGAAATCCCCGATTAATTGACATAATAATCGCATATTACAATTAATTGTCGATACACTAATAATCGCCCGATAATAATTCATCGGTATCCGCATCGCTACACCCCTACTTTGTAGTTTTACAGTATGTAAACATATTTGTGAATGGTTTGAACAAATAATCACGCCGTCACATAACTTTGACCTTGCAAAGTTTTTATTATTATTATTCTTTTGCAGAATGCAGTTTTCCTTCTCGACGGGTCTCGTGTTCTTGTTTATTCTTCTTTCTATTTCCCACGTCGCTAAATACAGCCATTGCCGCACGATTCCTCTTAAAAGTCAACAAGGTTTATTATCTCGACTAATCAATATTCATCCAAGAGCTAAGGTTTTACGTAGTTTAACCCCCACACATTCTTTATGACCAGTTTTCGGGGCGTCGGTTATATCATGAATGGATGACTTCAGAACGGGCCTCGCTTCTTAGAACGGATATGTTTGACTAGCTTTTTTTAAAAAAACGGACGAGGTGAAAAACAATAAGAATGAATAGATAAAAAAAAAGTTTCGAACAGTTTGAAATGACAGTGCGACTTTAAAAATATTTCACATACCAGATACCTGAAGGTGGGATAGAAGTCACCGCGAGTTAAGGTGGGACGAGAGCTACTATGAATTAGGGTACGGTTGAAGTCACCGCGAGTTAAGGTGGGACGAGAGCTACTATGAATTAGGGTACGATTGAAGTCACCGTGAGTTAAGGTGAGACGAGAGCTACTTTGAATTAGGGTACGATTGAAGTCACCGCGAGTTAAGGTGGGATGAAAGCTACTGTGAATTAGGGTACGATTGAAGTCACCGCGATTTAAGGTGGGATGAGAGCTACTATGAATTAGGGTACGGTTGAAGTCACCGTGTGTTAAAGTGGGACGAGAGCTACTATGAATTAGGGTACGATTGAAGTCACCGTGAGTTAAGGTGGGATAAGAGCTACTTTGAATTAGGGTACGATAGAAGTCACCGCGAGTTAAGGTGGGATAAGAGCTACTGTGAATTAGGGTACGATTGAAGTCACCGCGAGTTAAGGTGGGATAAGAGCTACAGTGAATTAGGGTACGATAGAAGTCACCGCGAGTTAAGGTGGGATAAGAGCTACTGTGAATTAGGGTACGATTGAAGTCACCGTGAGTTAAGGTGAGACGAGAGCTACTGTGAATTAGGGTACGATTGAAGTCACCGTGAGTTAAGGTGAGACGAGAGCTACTGTGAATTAGGGTACGATTGAAGTCACCGTGAGTTAAGGTGAGACGAGAGCTACTTTGAATTAGGGTACGATTGAAGTCACCGCGAGTTAAGGTGGGATGAAAGCTATTGTGAATTAGGGTACGATTGAAGTCACCGCGATTTAAGGTGGGATGAGAGCTACTATGAATTAGGGTACGGTTGAAGTCACCGTGTGTTAAAGTGGGACGAGAGCTACTTTGAATTAGGGTACGATAGAAGTCACCGCGAGTTAAGGTGGGATGAAAGCTACTGTGAATTAGGGTACGATTGAAGTCCCCGTGAGTTAAGGTGGGATAAGAGCTACTTTGAATTAGGGTACGATAGAAGTCACCGTGAGTTAAATTGGGATGAGAGCTACTGTGAATTAGGGTACGATAGAAGTCACAGTGAGTTAAGGTGGGATAAGAGCTACTGTGAATTAGGGTACGATTGAAAACACCGTGAGTTAAGGTGGGATAAGAGCTACTTTGAATTAGGGTACGGTTGAAGTCACCGTGAGTTAAGGTGGGATAAGAGCTACTGTGAATTAGGGTACGATTGAAGTCACCGTGAGTTAAGGTGGGATAAGAGCTACTGTGAATTAGGGTATGGTTAAAGTCACCGGAAGTTAAGGTGGGATTAGAGCTACTGTGAATTAGGGTACGATTGAAGTCACCGTGAGTTAAGGTGGGATAAGAGCTACTTTGAATTAGGGTACGGTTGAAGTCACCGTGAGTTAAGGTGGGATAAGAGCTACTGTGAATTAGGGTACGATTGAAGTCACCGTGAGTTAAGGTGGGATAAGAGCTACTGTGAATTAGGGTATGGTTAAAGTCACCAGAAGTTAAGGTGGGATTAGAGCTACTGTGAATTAGGGTAAGGTTGAAGTCACCGCGAGCTAAGGGGGGATGAGAGTTACTGTCAATTAGAGTTCCTAAAAATGAGTATGTATTGATGACAAACATGGGGAGATACTTTAAATCTGTTCAAAATATATTTAAGTTTTCTTCCTTCGAAATGTTTCGAAGATGGGAAGGCTATTTTGGGTGTAGAAACTGAAACGAAAGAGGGTTCAATATCAACCTCGACGCTTTGAAGACTCACTCAGCCCTAATCTTTGTTTAAGTAAAGCTAACGTCTTAAAATATTTACTAAACAGGCCTACTACATGTGGCGTATAGTTTCATTGTGTAGTCTTACTCGCTATTTCCATGTACCGTATCCTATTACGCGCTGTAGACATTGCAGTTTTAATTTTCACGGATTTGAGTTACGCGGATTCGTAGATGCGTTGTTGTGGCACGTCAACTTACAACTATCAACGCCCTTTATCAATATCAATATAATATATGGCATTCCTTATAAACCCATGGCTTAATCGCCGTTTTGTTTGCTTATTCCTTGAGCGTAAGTCACTTACTAAAAGTTTTCTTTTAATAAGCAGAACCGGTTTAGCTTTGATTATCCTTTGAAATGAATATAAATGTCAAAAATACATAATATATAAGCGCTATTTGACTTACGAGGTTTTCAACTTGCGTGGTGGAAGCATTCCGAAATGACTTAACCGCGTAAGTAGGGAGAATTATTAACTCTGCTCTTCTTTTTATTACTGATTAGGAATATATATATATACACACACTAGCCCCCTTCCCCGTAAAAAATATTGTAACGAATCCTGTAAAACAAAGATTCAAATCATCCATCATGTCAATATAAAAACAAAACTTTTTTACTTATTTTTTTTAAATACAGTCCTACCATCACTGTATAGCCCCTTCCCCTTTTTATCCTTCCTCCTATTTTCATCTCATTCCTCTTTCTTCACCCCTACCCCCCCCCCCCCCCATCCCTTCACCAACCCTACTTTCCCTTCAACAACATTTTTTTTCCAATGACTATATAATATACTATCGACATTTTTATGAGGAATAAATTTCACTTTCAAAATAAAATATAGCCTATGTTACTCGCTGATAATATAGCTTTATATTGGTGAAAGAATTTTTAAAATCGGTCCAGTAGTTTTTGAGTTTATCCATTGCAAACAAACAAAACAAAAAATCAAATCTTTCCTCTTTATAATATTATATATATATTTTAGCACCGTGACTTACTATTTGGACTATATGCGTATATACTAATTACTTTAAGGGTTCGGCTAGACTGACAAGCGTGCAAGCGTGCAAGCGAGCGACAGAGCGACTGCATGGCCAAACTGGCAAGCACGTGATTAGCAGATAGCTCTCGATAGTTGTTGATGAGGAGGCAAAGGTTAGAATATTGAGGGTGGTTTTTGACAAGTGATTTATTGTTTTGATTTTCCCATCCTCTTTCCACTATAATGGTTATTCTTATTTGTAAAGGCCTACTTCGATTATAATATTGAAATATTTTAACATATCAGTTTTACATAGATAGGTATAGTTTATGATCTTACCAATTAAATTAGGCCGTTAGTAGCAAATGTGTCAAACCTATCGATAGCAACAAAAATGTAAATATGGGAAGTTTTCCTAGCACTCATTGAACCAACATACAATAGCGCCTGTAAACTAGACTGTACCGGCTCGAGCGCGCGCGCTTGGAAAATAGAACCAGTTCTATATTTCAAGAGCAGCTCAGTCTCAGTCGCTCACTCCAGTCTAGCCCTACCGTAATGTGTCAGGGATTAGGAAGGTTGAATTCACAAGAAGTGTACCTACATTTGTTTGGAGGAAGAGGGAATACCACCATCAGTACACCCGAGCGGGGTTTTAATCCACCCGTTATCGGCAGTTCAGTCTACTGCGAGAGTAACGTCTTTGACCATGTAACCACTGGAGTGGATGGGTAAATAAGGGAACTAAGAAAGTGTGGTGGCATCCCGTTGCCTTTCACCCTGAGTTTCTATGAGCGAGAGCGAAAAAGGTCTACCAATTTTTGCCTGGAAAGGTACGTTCACATACCTTCTAGGGTTAGGCCTAGTTTACATGTCACACTCGATATGAGGGATCGACAGCGTTACTTCCCCCTCCCCACGAAGGAAGTTGTGCAACGGATTTCTATAGCTCAAGAAATATCCGTCGACCTCGGCTGTGTTTGAGCCCGCGAACGTCGAGTCTAGAGGCGAGCGCTTTATGTCAAGATCACCGAGGTCAACTTTATATATTATATATATATATATATAGAGAGAGAGAACTAGAGTTTAATGACCTAATTTATTGACATTGTCGGTGACCTGGTGGTCTAGAGGTAAGTGTCAGACTTCTGTGCTGGCGGCCGGGTTCGATCCTCGGTCCCGCAAAGATTTATCTGATTACCAAACCCTTCCTTCACCTCTGACAAGACATCTTGTGAATGTGAGGAATGCCAGCCTCCACCGTGTTCGGATCCCACGTTAAACTGTAGGTCCTTCATTTCATCTCACTATCACCCTACCATTACACATTAGCGTAAGTGCGTATAACCCGAACGGGTAGTAAGACGCGGTGCTAATAATAATAATAATATGACACTGTCCAATAACGTGAATGTAAAAAAAAAACGACAATAAGGTGAATTAGGTAACATTTAAATCGGAACTGCAATCTCCAGATTTCTATAGTGATTTAAAAAATGACTGTCCCCTAAAAAAACAATAAAAAAAGAATAAATTGATCATTTTTATTTCGTGGGTAAACAACGACTAAGGCAAGGGGGGAGGGGGAGGGGAATAGGTTTTGTCTGCGAGTGTCTCTCGCATAGCTCCACGTCCTTCGCGGGGTTGCTCGACGGAGGAAAGGCTACTTGAGGAATACTAAAAGTCAACAGATCACAGTGAGTCCTCTATTTGTACTTCAACAGGTGGACTCTTCTCATCTGCGGCTATACTCCATCCAACACTCACCGGACCTTGTTAGGACAGATGTGTACACAATATCTACCTCTTAATACAGTCTGACTTTCATAGGAACAGCGTTATTTGCAAAATTGGAAAATAATTTTATTTACAATATAAAGATAAACTATACAGTAACCCATAAGGAAGTACTATTGGAATATTTTTATAACTTTTCGCCTCCACCGTGGTTCGGATTCCACGTTAAACTGTAGGTCCTTCATTTCATCTCACTATCACCCTACCATTACACATTAGCGTAAGTGCGTATAACCCGAACGGGTAGTAAGACGCGGTGCTAATAATATCAATAATAATATAACTTTTCATACTAACGTTTTAATTAATATAAATCAAATAAAATATATTTCTAAAATATCAAATTTTAGTGACTTTCAATCAATGTTGGTAACTGAAAGTGAGCTTACATTTAAAAATAAAAGTTCACTCTTGTTTTTTTTTTACTGAGAAAAATATTGGAATTATTAAATCAATGTACAATCGTATAGTTCATATGTCATAGAAGGAACCTTATCTAACAGCTAGAATATCTACTAAACTTACTATCACGTATTCATAATCCAAGTCACACTAACGGCAGCGATTTGTTTTGATAGTTATTACCAACCACTTAAACAAGAACACTAATAATATAAAATAATGTCAACGCACAGGTTGTAATTTCGTTATTGTCTGCATGGAGGGATCGCAATTCAATTAATTTAAGTTAATTTAATTTAAATTAACTAATAATGTGGTAATATGTTATCAATATTGACCACAAAAAAATATATAGTATTTTATAAAAGGTCCTTTTTATTAAAATCGGCAAGACGTGTATTGATCACAACTTGTGAATGTGAGGAATGCCAGGCCTCCACCGTGGTTCGGATCCCACGTTAAACTGTATGTCTTTCATTTCATCTCACAATCACCCTACCATTACACATTAGCGTAAGTGCGTGTAATCCGAACGGGTAGTAAGAAACTGCGCTAATAATAATAATAATAAAATACGACTGTACATATTTTCACATATATCTTATTATAATTTGAAACAATTTTTTTTAATCTTTCATCAATTAACTACCCTTAAATGAATTTTTCTCCGTTAAACAAGTACTATTTTATCACGTAAAATCTTTTCCAGATATATATTTTGAATAAAATAGCTAAAACCATAATCGAACAATGTTTGTTTGAAAAAAAACTATTTATCAACATTGTTATTTTCCATGTAAAACACTCGGCAGATAACAAAAACGTTAAAGTCATTTTTATAAAATTTCAAATATTTTAAAATCAATCATAAGTAAATTACCCATAATTTTAGAACAAGGATTAAAACCACAGTTGTACCTCGAGGTGTGACCTTGTAAAATCTAAAATATCAGGTCCAAACAAAATCTATCAAACAGTTTCGGCTTTATATCCTGGTACTGTACATACAGACATAAGAACATGTAGATTGGATTTTAAAAAAAGTTATCTCGGGGCACATAAAAATTCAAAATTCATCATAAACTAAAGTCTAAAAGGATTAAGATCACAAAACTTTTTCTGTATGAGAAAAAAATCTCCTACTTTTATTATAAAAAACAAAAACAAATTGTTTGACACCTTGACTCGGTGGGTAGCGTGCCTGTATATTGAGCAAAGATCACGAGTTCAATTCCCGGCATCAAAGAAAAATTTCTCACTTGTGAAATGTGAGTTTCCCCTTTCACGGTGATGAACTAACGTCCGGGGGGCTGGAAGTTGTGTCTGTTCTAGATTTAAGTTTAGTTTATAGGACTTGGGTTGATATAATTAGTCGATTCAGAAAGTGCACGTTAGATAACTTAAATAAAAAAGGCGTTATATTTACATTTATTTCATTAATATTCTAGTGGTTCTGTTGTGAGTAAGAGAGTAAAGTGGTCAGTCTGTCTTTAAGTGCTAGGCCACCATTTTTAAGGGTCTCCACGTGTCTTGGAAGGGGAAACTTTAAGCTAAGATTTATCAAACAGAATACAAGTAAGTGGCTAAGAGACCACTTTAATATGAATATACCAAGCACTTAATAGTATATTTGTGCTGACAGCCAGAAAAAATAGACATCTCACAAAGTTATTATTATTATTATTATTATATAATAATAAGAGGTGGTCTAGGGGTAAGGTGTCAGACTTCTGTGCTGGCGGCCGGGGTTCAATCCTCGGTCCCGGCACAGATTTATCTGATTACCAAACCCTTCCTTCACCTCTGACAAGACATCTTGTGAATGTGGGGAATGCCAGGCCTCCACCGTGGTTCGGATTCCACGTTAATCTGTAGGTCCTCCATTTCATCTCACAATCACCCTACCATTACACATTAGCGTAAGTGTGTATAACCCGAACGGGTAGTAAGACGCGGTGCTAATAATAATAATAATAATAATAATTTTCTTCACATGATGATATCAACAGTTTGTTGAATATCTGTCGAGAGCATGGCGGCATTAGATGAGAAACTTTTTAAATGAATAGAAAAAGTTGTCATTAAATTCCAGGACACCCTTAACAGATATTCAACAATTGTTGATATCAGCGTGTGAAGAAAATTATACTCTTTGTTTTTACTGGAGAAATATTTGATCTATTTTAACAGCAACAAAAAATCTTTAATATAAAAACTGCAAAAAACATTTTCCTTTTCTCGCGTTGCATTTAATCCCCAACTTAACATTGGATAGGTATTCTAAAATATACCCCGTGCGAAGAACGGGTCAATTATCTAGTCCTTTAATAGAAAAACATATTTCAAGATCTATGTACACACTGAAAAATAATCTCCCACTAATGGTTTTGTTTCCCAAGGTAATTTGTAGAACCAGTCACCAACCAAACCAGTCGCGTTATACTGAATACTTGTACGAACACGTGCTCCTTAAAAATAATAATAATAAAAAGTCACTGGGGTTGGCACGGGCGACTCGACGCACGTAACAAAATCTTTTCAATTCTCAACTGTAGATACCAATTAAATTTTTCCCTTTAGAGGGGGAAAAAAAAAATATATATATATATATATTTAGGCGTGATTTAGTCTTTCAGGCGTGACTTTTAGTCAAGAAGAGTGTCGTAAGGATAGAGTCCTATAATGTATCCTGTAATAAGGCTCGGTAAAAAAAAAACTTGCGTGACCAGAACACGCTGTTGTTGTTTTTTATATAAAGAACAAGTACAAGTTAAGTTGAGTTAAAAATAAGAAAGTAATATAAATTCGGACTTAAACCCCCAAAATTACTGTTTATGTATGTTTTCATTTGAGGTATTTGGGTACTTCCAGATATTTCTATGAATCAGTGGGTTCTGGAAAGGGTTAAACTCGGCCTCGTAAGGACAAATGAAGACCTACTTGAATGGAAAAAATATATAAAAAAAATAGCGGCTCTGGTCTAGAAAACTGAGACTAAGAGCGTACATTACATACCAATCAACTCTGTGATATAGTCGGCTATAAATCGTAAATTTACGCGAACACTATTGCACTAACCCTCCCTCCTAGGTGTCGTAATTGGCCAACGCGCTAGTTTCGAGTTGAGCCAGACTGCTGAGGATGGGGAGATCGAGGTTCGAATTTCGGTTAGGTGAACTTGGAGAGGTTTTTCCTAAATGGTTTTCCACTCTCACTCCACGCAAAGGCTGTTTATTTTCTCACAACTATACCTTACTCATCCTTGACACGTTATTGTATTTACTATATATTAATTACATATATTATATATAATTTATAATAGGCTCTATATAATATGTATATTTATATATAAAGATATTAAACGAATCGGAACAGATAGTGAGATGCGGTTCAAAACAAATAAACCATGTTACATATTTATTCTATCGATGAATCATAACGTATTATTATTATTATAAATATTATTTTTTTCACCGCGTTTTACTATCTGTTCAGGCTATACGCATAAATGATCAACTACTTTATTGGTGTCGGGAGGAGGAAAAAAAAACATTTCAGAGTCTATCTACCCGCATTCGCGTGGAAGAAGATTAGGAAACCATTTACGTAAAAGCAATCCTCAGTAGACGCGACAGGGATTCGAACCCCGATCTCCCCTTCTTCAGCAAGTTATACTAACGTGAGAGGGATGCCATAGTACCCTTCAACCATTGAAGCGTATAGTATTATTTATTATTATTACTAGCTCTTAACTTATGTGATATGAACTAGATAAGTTAGTGATTTTTCGTGTTATGCAAAACAGGCGGTCGTATTAATTTTTTTTGTAAGCAGGATAACAAAAAGTTGAGGAGGGTGTTTGAATACTGTTTTTGCAAGTTTTGTTCCCTTTGGAGGACCAGTGGATAAGGGAGGGGGGTGGCATTTGAAGGGATGCAAGAGGGTGGTGTTAGTTGCACATGCGCAGTAATAAGACTTACTAATACAAGTCCGGACCTCATTAGGGACATACGTCCTCATATAACCACGACAACACGTCGGAAATAAATCCTCATGGAAGAGTGTGTTTGCTGACCAGTGTGACGACTTTGCAAACGATTTGAGCTGCTCTGCAACTATTTTTTAAGGGGGAGGGGGTAGGGGGGGAGGAAGGGAGAATCATAGTAGTAGATATAGGCTCAGCAGGGGTCGGGGCAATCTTTTTTTAGAGTGAAGAGCCATTTTTGATCTTTTTTTTTTTTTTTTTTTCAAAGAATCAATTGGAATGAAGGGAAAGTTTTTTTTAAAGTAATAATTTTGGAGATTTGATTAAAAATGATAATGTCGCCTTTTTCCTTAAAGGTTAAAGAGACGCAGTTACACGTTTGAAGATAATGCGAACCGAAGGTTGCCTATCCCTGGAATATAGAGGGTTGATTATCCATGGAAACAGATCAAGTTTTTGAAAGTTATCCATGAATAGAACAATTCTTATGAGTTTGTAAATTCATCCCCCACCCTCACTATTTTACGTCAAGTGATACTAATAAACAAAAAAATATATGTCAGGGGATTTTTGAAACATTAAAATACTAAGAATCTATTAACTATTCAATTCCCCTTTTTAACAAATTTGGTATTAATTAATTTAGAAACCTGTTTCGATGGCCGCATGCTCTAAGGCGCTACTATCGCAGTAGACTAGACTGCCGATTACGGAGAGATCGAGGTTCGAATATCGGTTGGGTGTAGTGAGGTAGATTATTCCAAAAATGGTTATCCCCTCTCTCTACAAGCAAGTAAGGATAAGCTTTCTATAAATATAACCTTTCTCAACCATTAAAAAAAATACAGTAATTAGTATATAAGCGTATAACCTGAACATGTAGTAAAACGCGGTACTAAAAAATAAAATAAATTGTGTGCCAGAACACTTAACATTTTTGGATAACGGGATCCCCCTCGTTAAGCCCGGTGCAAACGATCACAGGTTTAACAATTATTACCAAACTGTTACGAGTAAAAATCACAAAGCGAGTCGCAAGAAGTTTTCCGTTGATGCGGGGGTTTTTTGACGGGGGGAAGGACGTTCTCAGCACCGCGTTTTACTACCACTTCGGGTCGTACGCATACGTACTAATTACGTTAATCACTAATTATTATTATCACCGCGTCTTACTACCCGTTCGGGTTATACGCACTTACGCTAATGTGTAATGTTAGGGTGATTGTGAGATGAAATGGAGGACCTACAGTTTAACGTGGGATCCGAACCACGGTGGAGGCCTGGCATTCCACACATTCACAAGTTGTGATTAATACAAGTCTTGTCAGAGGTGAAGGAAGGGTTTGGCAATCAGATAAAATGGTGACCTGGTGGTCTAGGGGTGAGGTGTCAGACTTCTATGCTGGCGGCCGGGGTTCGATCCTCGGTCCCAGCACAGATTTATCTGATTTCCAAACCCTTCCTACACCTCTGACAAGACATCTTGTGAATGTGTGGAATGCCAGGTGGCCACCGTGGTTCGGATTCCACGTTAAACTGTAGGTCCTTCATTTCATCTCACAATCACCCTACCATTACACATTAGCGTAAGTGCGTATAACCCGAACGGGTAGTAAGACGCGGTGCTAATAATAATAATAATCAGATAAATCTGTGCCGGGACCGAGGATTGAGCCCCGGAGCCCCAACACAGAAGTCCGACACCTTACCCCTAGACCACCAGGTCATTGTATTAGTTATGTTGGAGGTTTATAATTTAAGGAAGGTGTACTCGTATTTGCGTTGAGAGAGAGAGAGTAAAAACCCACTCAAGAGAAAAAAGAAATTCCCGACCTGCAGTGAGAGTTAGTTAAGCCTTCGATCACCGAAGCCCGACATTGTTTATTTTATCTTCAATTTGTCTCGTACAAGAGATGTAGGTCACACACGGCGAGGAACCCTGGTCGGGATGACAAGGACGTCTGGTTCAGGAAGGTCATGACCTCTCTCTCTCTCTCTCTTTATCCCGCGAGAGGGGGGAGGCTCGCGAATCGCGTGGTCCACGTGGAGATAAGCTAGTTGCGAAAACTCCGAGGACGTGTCTCGACGGTTTAATTTCCCCAGACAGGTGGGCAGAGGTTGAGGGTGATCAGGTAACCGCTACGAGTACCGTCAATTATTTATCATTCGTTGCCGGCAAGGTTAGGGTGAGTTGCATGCTTGCGAGATTTCCCCAAGATATTTTTATGTGAAGCGGGTTGCATCATAACTTGACGCACATAAGCAATCTCGCTATTACACTTAGACATCAATGTGTGAAATAGAAAGAGAGAGAATTTTTTTTTTTTAGTACCACGTCTTACTACCCGTTCGGGTTATACGCACTTACGCTAATGTGTAATGGTAGGGTGATTGTGAGATGAAATGAAGGACCTACAGTTTAACGTGGAATCCGAACCATGGTGGAGGCCTGGCATTCCCCACATTCACAAGATGTCTTGTCAGAGATGAAGGAAGAGTTTGGTAATCAGATAAATCTTTGCCGGGACCGAGGATTGAACCCCGGCCGCCAGTACAGAAGTCTGACACCTTACCCCTAGACCACCAGGTCACCCAAAGAGAAAATAAAATGAGCAGTTTACCGCAAGAGGCCTCTTGTTTATCTAATGATAACACTTTCCCTCTTCCTTGGACGAGTTTACACACTCGCTATACTATTTGCTCCTTGAAAACATTGACTTGCCCTTTTAAAATTACCCTTTCCTTATTTCCTGTTCCAGATAGATAAATGCTACCACGGACTTTGTTAATATACATCCTGGCAGAAAGATTACCAAATTGTAGAGGATTTTTTTAAAAATACGTTTACAAAAACCCCTTCTAGATAACAAATAATTTTGTGACAATCTAGGACTATTTTTAGAATTATTTAAGAATTTATAGTTTTTGTTTCACTAATATATAATTTAAAAGTCGCTGAATAAAACGTAAATTGATTTAGTTTGAGGCAAAAACATGATAGCCCTTATAGATTTAAATATGATATTTTCACTATTTAAACTTGTATGAAATCCGTAAATCTAGTTATACTAAAAAAAAAAAAGTTCGGTGATATTAGCTATCCTCGATGTTTTGTCTAGTTACCCGCCTCGGTGGCGTAGTTGGCTAACGCGCTTGTCGTGTTGAGCCCGACTGCTGAGGACGGGGAGATCTAGGTTCGAATCTCGGTCGGGTGAACTGGGGGTGGCTTTTCCTAAATGGTTTTCCACTCTCCCTCCACGCAAATACGGGTTCACTTCCTCTAATTCAACCATCCCAATTCCTAATCCATTAGTGTAATTAGTACTTAAAGCGTATAACCCGAACGGTTAGTAAGACGCGGTGCTAATATCATTATTATTATTATTTTTTGCCTAGTTATAAAAACAACTTGTAATTCAAGCTGATGTAAGCTACCAAAAATCAATGCTAAACATTTTTTTTTTTCATCAAACGAGCGTTATCATGTTTTTTGCCCCGACTTGGGAAATCCTATCTTGACCTGCCGTTACGTCACAGGTAAGTTACCTCATTAAGAGTAGGAGAGAAGGGATTGCTAGTCGAGGTTCGTAATTTTGTAGTTTTTACGAAAGGGTACAGACATCCATATTTGCGACCAGGATGCCAGAACGCCATAAGAGATAACCAAAATCTCTCATTTTTCGACCACGTCACCGTCGGTAGGCAGTTGTCGCCTAGTACGGCCCTAGCTTATTGGGAATGCCAGGCCTCCACCGTGGTTCGGATTCTACGTTAAACTGTAGTTCCTCCATTTAATCTCACAATCACCCTACCATTACACATTAGCGTAAGTGCGTATAACCCGAATGGGTAGTAAGACGCGGTGCTAATAATAATAATACCTAGCTTATTATTGTTAGGGGCGTCGGGGTGAAAGAAATAACCTATTTTCACTTTAAATTAGAAAATAAAAATCATCTCGTATCACTGAATAAAACAAACAATATGATCAAATTAATTAATTCACCAAGCTTATAAAAAATAAATAACCTTAGGATGAGGACGTAGGTAATGCAAGTTATGGACAGTGTATTTACAGTGTAATATATCAAAACATTTTATTCGTAAAAATAAATCAAATATTGCTTCAGTAGAAACATGGAATATAATCTTCATATGGTGATATCAACATTTGTTGAATATCTGTCATGAACACGGCGGCATTAGATGACCAACTTTTTAAATGAAGCCAAAAGTTGTCACTAAAATCAGGACATCCTTGACTGATATTCAACCTATGTTGATATCACCATGTAAAGAAAATTAAACTAAAGGTTTCTACTGGAGAATTACTTAGTTTATTTTGACCAAAAATATGTTTAAATTTTAAAAATTGCAAAAGTACTGAATGACCTTTTCTTGCATTCTATACATCCCCACCTTAATCATTTATTCATTGCTCCGTATATGAAATTTTAACTTTTATGAATAAAACTAATTACTGTTTCTTTTACATTAATAATAATAATGTCGTATTTGAGCATATTATTATTTTGAGGGGGGTCCGTGGCCCCCTAGCCCCCTATAACCCATCTTCTAACTATGTCCGTGAGTTTTTATAGCAAAAAAAAAAACTTTTTTTTTTGCCAAAATTAATATATTACTTCAACAGACAGATATATTCAATTTAATTTTCTACACATTGTGATATCAACAATATTTGTTGGTATCACCATGTGTAGAAATTTAAACTGAACATATCTAGTAATATTTGGTTTATTTTGGCCAAGAATGTTATTTGTTTTTTAAAAAAATATTCAAAAACAAGAAATTTACCTCCCGTTCTTTTCCAATCAATTTTATGTTTTTTATTAATATTTAGCACCACTTCTTACTACCCGTTCGAGCTATACTCCTAAGTACTAATTACACTAGTGGGTTATTAATTGGAAAGGTTGAATTTGATAGGAAGTGAACCCGCATTTGCATAGAGAGAAAGAGTGGAAAACCATTTAGGAAAAACTACTTTCAGGTCACCCGAGCGAGATTCGAACCTCAATCTCTCCGTCCTTGCAAGTCTAGCTCAACTTGAAACTAGCGCGTTAGCTAACTACGTCACCGAGGTGGATTTATGCGTTTTAATATGTTAAATGACTAAATAATAATAAATAATAAAGTAATGACCTACTTCGGTGGTCGAATGGTCTAAGGCGTCATTCTCTCAATATACTGGACTACCGATTACGGGGAGATTGAGGTTCGAATCCCAGTTTAATGTACCGAGGGTTGTTTTCTTTCTAAATGGTTTAAACACCTCTCTCTTTATACATGCAAATGCAGGTGCAATTCTTATAAATTTAACCTTTCTTGGCCCTATTCCATTACCGTAATTATTACTTAAGCGTAAACACGATTGGATAGTATGACGCGGTGACACGATGGTCCGCGGCTCACCAGTTGTAAACCGCCCCCTTGTTCTCACGCCGGTGTGAGTGAGACTAACAAGCAGCGCTCCCCCCCCCCCCCCCGCCTTTGCCCCTTCTCCTCCTTTCCCGAACTTCACCGAGTGGACCGGCGAGTATTGTTATCTGACTCTAGGTCAGCTGGTGTCTGGTTCACTAGGTTTTTTGAAGTGGGCCGCTTCGTTTTTCGGCTCTCTCATTGGCTGGGAGCGAGCGCATTCCATTCTAAGATTGAGGAGGTGAAACTATGCGGTTAAAAAACGAAAAAAAACCTCTCCGCTTGTTTCTCTTGTATCGAACCAAATGAAATGATCTGGACCATATGGGAGTAGTTTAGTTATAATAAAAGATGTTAAAGATGGTTTTGAAGTTTCATTTTAAAGGGGGGGTGAGGAAGGAGAAAGAACGTGAGTTAAGGTCTTTTAAGATTTTTGTGTAGAAAGAAAAACCTTATTTTTCTCCTCGCCAAAATAAAAATAAAATGTTAAAACATTATATACGTTTATTTTTCTACACATCAACTCCCAACTCTATATTTTTATTATTATTATTATTATTATTATTATAATTATTATTATTATCACCGCGTCTTACTGCCCGTTCGGGTTATACGCACTTACGCTAATGTGTAATGGTAGGGTGATTGTGAGATGAAATGGAGGACCTACAGTTTAACGTGGAATCCGAACCACGGTGGAGTCCTGGCATTCCCCACATTCACAAGCCAACTCTATAAACATCAGTGGTAAATCTAGCCATACCAATTGAGCTGTCGCTGTTGGTGAAAATAATGAAAACTTTTTTCGGATAGAGTGTCATATGGTCAGCATAGTAATATTTTGTCAGGAACATAGTTTAATTCGAACAAAATAAATTGTACAGTGCATCGCAAAAATACTTCTCTCTACTTTATCTAATCCTTCACCTCTGACAAGACATCTTGTGAATGTGGGAATGCCAGGCCTCCACCGTGGTTCGGATTCCACGTTAAACTGTAGGTGCTCCATTTCATCTCACAATCACCCTACCATTACACATTAGCGTAAGTGGTATAACCCGAACGGGTAGTAAGACGCGGTATTAATAATAATAATATATAATAATAATAAAGGCTCGTAAGATAATGTGGAAGGAAATAATATACATTGTTAATAATTATAAATTAAATATTTATCTCCCATATTTAAACCTAAAGGCAAGATAGGACTAAAAAAACAACTCAGAAATGAAATTTTTGGATTTATCGCACTTATGAACTGAACTAGACGATCGTTATCTATAACGTTTCTCATCTAATTCCGCTATGCTCATGACAGTAGTCAACAACGGTTGATATCACCGTGTGAAGAAAATTTAACTATAGACCTACATTTGTGCTGGAGAAATATTTGATTTATATTGCCGAAAACAATTATTGTTTGTCATGGAAAAACCCCTGACCTTTTCATGCGTCTCCTTGCAGCCCACCTATTTGCAGGCGTGGTTATGTTACTTGCCGTGTTTTCGTGCTAGGCGAGCTTGTATCAAATCCAGGCGCGCGCCCGACTCGGAGGAAAGATCGTATAAGTCACATGGAAAGATATTTGAAAATTGTGCTTCGGGTTTTTCAACGTTTACGATATAAAAGTTTATTGGACTAAACTACGTTAATATATTGTTTTAGTATTTAATTGTTGAAATTTTAGAATTTTAAAAGGTGATGGGTTGGTTCAAAAATGTTATTGTTCTGTTATTTCTACTCCCGGCTTTAAGTCACACATACTGATACAAATACATTTGTTTCTCTCCCCATATGAAATGTTGTATCACTAATTACTAGCTAGCTATATTTAAATGTGATATCACTATTAGCTATTTATATGTAAATGTGGCATAACTAACTACTAGCTTCCAAACCCTTCCTTCACCTCTGACAAGACAACTTGGTAATGCCAGGCCTCCACCGGGGTTCGGATTCCACGTTAAACTGTAGGTCCTCCATTTCATCTCACAATAACCCTACCATTACACATTAGCGTAAGTGCGTATAACCCGAACGGGTAGTAAGAAGTGCTAATAATAATAATAACTACTAGCTTGTAAATGTGATATCACTAATTAATAGCTAGATATATATGTAAATGCAACATCACTAACTACTAAATAGCCATATGTAAATATTACATAATTAACTACTAAATAGCTATATGTAAATATGACATTACTAACCACTAACTAGCTATATGTAAATATATCACTAGCTTCTAAATAGCTAGATGTAAATTTGATATCATTGACTTATAAATAGCTAAATCTAAAGGTGGTATGACTAATATCTAGTTATGTGTAACTGAGACATAACTAACTACTAACTAGTCATATGTAAATAGGACATAACTAACTACTAGCTAGTCATATATAAATGTGATATCACTATTAGCTATCTATATGTAAATGTGACATCCCTTATTGCTAACTAATCACACGCAAGTATCTTATTTTAAACTAAAAAAGTGTATAAATCTTTCACAATACGACAATACTCAAAGAGTCAAGTAATATATTCAACTATATTAATATTGAATTGAATGAAAGTTCTTTGTGTTCTTTAATATGAACTCATGCAACTTAAGGCCATATGTACATAAAATTTTTTTTTCATCATTCGAAAGAGTTTTATTCTATGAAATATTAAACATCAAAAATTTATTTTTAACTATTTTTATTCAAGAGCTATGAGGGTAAGAAACTTCAATTTTTACGTTTTCCAAATCAAGTTTTAGGCTAAACTTTTTGAAATAAAATTTTGAAAATTAAACTTTAGTATCTTTAATACTATACCTATTTGATAAAGCTGGGATTTTACCGTAGTTATTAGCATACTCTATATAAATATACTCAAAGTTCCCTTAAAATCAACACAATTCAACAATTGTTTATTAATACTAATTCATCTATAAATATATAATATTAGTATTCATGCGATGTATTGATGTGTATACTTAAGATTAAAAATATATTCAGATTTAAATATGTAAAGTTTTACTGAATAACTTGATTTGCGTATGACATAAAAATATGCACTGAAATTCCAAGTTCGCTGACGGGATCAAAACTTTGTAGGGAAGTGTAGCTTAGTCGACAAGAACGGTTGATAGCCCGCCTCCACAGCAGTTACACCAGCTGTATTATCACAGAAACACAAGTAATCTGCAGTCCTTGCGAGATTCGAGATTTCTGTTTGAACGATCATTCACAAGTTGTCTCTTAAAATAGTTAGACTCATATTAATAATAATATTTAGAAACGCGTCTTACTAACCGTTCGGGTAGAATCATATTGTAGTGATATTAATATGTATACCACTATCAGGGTTATTTCATTATTAAAACATGTTGTAGTAATTTTTAGATTTGTGTTTTATTTGTGATCTCTGTGAACCGTAAACACACTATATATATATATATATATATATATATATATAATTATTAAAATAATAAACAATGGTTCCTTCCATCACAACCTGGAAAACGTCAAGCTTTGAAACCGAGTACGGGCATAATATAATGTATTATATAGGCAGATAGGCTTTATGTTTGTTTTATATGTTAGGGGTTTCCAGAATCAGTAACATAGAATATACGATCTAGTAAACAATAAATGGCTGTAAGCGATCGCCCAAGGTTTCGACACATTTCATATCAAGAATGATGAAATAAATATTTAACATTTAAAAACACTTTTTACAGTCATTGTATAAAAAATCTTTTTCATGAAAAAATTTCAATTTAGGCAATTTATAGTGTTTAAACTAGTTCAAAAAGCTAAGAAATTAAGTCATTATTAATGCAGAAAAAGGCATTATTTTATATAGTTTAAATTGGCAAAACTTATTACTCTGAATACATTAATATGCATATGGAAAAAATAATTTCACAATCTTCAATTTAGTGAACACTGCAATTATTATTTTCAATTAAATTATTTATGTTTTTATTATAGGTAGAATATTTATACTGTCAGTCAGACTTAGATCTTGGTTCATATGGGATTATCTGCATGATAAATTTGATTGATTAATTACATTTTTATAACATTAAAATTTTGTGATTATTTACATTTTAAATCATATGGGCGATTTTCCTCAAATTAGTTAGGCTTAGGTTATAGGTAAATATAATGTGGGCATAAATGGTGATTATGAAAGCATTAATATATATATTATATATATATATATATGCACTTATCTTAAGAAGCAAACCCAAAAAGTCAAGTGGTTACAATTAAATTGATTATATTGTTCAAATATTTGATAATTTTAGGAATATGGCAAGTTTCTACAGTTAAATAGAATTATTGAATTCTAAGACATATACAACATCCAGAAGAAGGCCGAGAAGTGTTCAAATAATAAATACTACGCCCCTACCAAAAATCGATCCCGAAGCTCTTTGCACTGTAGACCATCCCACTAGCGACTGAGCTAACGTGTCGGGCTATAATACTATAATTATATCACATTTATAGCCTGTATTTTCTTACGTTCTCTCCCACAACTGTCAAACTGTTAATTGAGTGCCCTCTTATTATTATTATTATTATTATTATTAGCACCGCGTCTTACTACCCATTCGGGTTATACGCACTTACGCTAATGTGTAATGGTAGTGTGATTGTGAGATGAAATGAAGGACCTACAGTTTAACAAGGAATCCGAACCACGGTGGAGACCTGGCATTCCCCACATTCACAAGATGTCTTGTCAGAGGTGAAGGAAGGGTTTGGTAATCAGATAAATCTGTGCCGGGACCGAGGATTGAACCCCGGCCGCCAGCACGGAAGTCTGACACCTTACCCCTAGACCACCAGGTCACCGAGTGGCCTCTTGAAAATATGCTTGATAAGAAATAGATTATTTATCGCCTTAAAAATTGTGTGAATGCAAGAATCTACGTTTAAGCTTGCAATTTTTCCAGCATTTTATATGGTTTAAATTTTGAAATTCTATTGGAATATTTAGAATTTCTCTGTTAATTCCACATATAAGGGTATAATTAGGTCAAGTTAAACGTTGTAGCTCCTATAGAAGTAGTCTATAATGATGATGTGTCAATTAGTGAGATATCCTGTTGGGGACCTAAACAATATAAGAAGGTATAGTGTTAATTATTTATGCATTTTTAACTCACTTAGAGAGTAATTTTAGAACCGAGTATGATAGTATAGTAGTAAGTGATGTTTGCAATTACAATAGTGTGAGCACTTTGAATTTACCTCAAATGAAAAACCGCTATTTACTATTGTAACGACAGTCTTTCTACAGATTTTTGTATTATTTTTTTGCAAATAAATAATGTAATAAAATAATTATTTCATTCACTAAGGAATGTATTGTATTACATATGACTCATAAAAAATTATGTGTGAGAGAGAGAACGATTTTTATTTGGATTAATTTAATCAAAATAACTGAAACATTCTTATCCAATTAAGATGTAATAATAATAATAATAATAATAATAATAATAATATTTAGCACCACGTCTTACTACCCCTTCGGGTTATACGCTTTAAGTACTAATTACGCAAATGGGTTAGGAATTGGGAAGGTTCACCCGACTGATATTCGAACCTCGATCTCCCCGTCCTCAGCAGTCGAGCTCAACACGACAAGCGCGTTAGCCAACTACGCCACCGAGGCGGGTAAATAAGATGTAACTTATATATAATCGCTCTCCAATGTTTTTAGACCCTTTGAATTATTTAGTGATTAGGTTTTGAGTTTTGAGTTATTCTATGGTGCAAGGAGAAGGAAACACAATTTTATATTAAATGCACCCTATTTACTTAGAGAGTGGATTGGAAAACTATAGAAAGAGAACACATGTGGAAAGCCACCTAAAAATTTGTAAAAATTATATATATATTTTATTTGTCTAGTAAATTATTAATAAACCCACCTTTTTATTGTAAACTCGAGTTTATTGCTGCAAGTTCCTAGTAATTTTTTGTATACATATTTTCTACCTGATTCACCAACCGATTCAAGTCCTTATCGAAGTTTGGCTTTATATAATATATGCTCACTTTGAAATAATATATTATTATATGTCACATGACTTGCACAAATGAACAACGTAATCATCAGTTTTGTTCAATTTTCTCTCTCTCTCTCTCTCTGTTGTGTATATATATATATATATATATATATATAATTACATCTTATATTGTTGTATAAAACATATTTATCTTTATAATACGCTTTATCTCTAATGAAAAATCATTATTGGCCTGGTTTTTATTAGAATAAATAATATACATTTCAAAATGATAATTTAGGCCCTAATACCGATTCAGAATTCCAAAGCTCTGAAGAAGATGATAGTTGTGAGATTAGTTCAATAGAAAATTAAGAATTTTGAGTTGTATAGGAAAGTGACGATGACATACCTAGATTATTGATGAAAACGATACCTCCGTCAAAAATAATATAACAGGAATCATGGATAGATATTTAACATTTTCTTAAATAATCCCACAATTTGTACCATGGGTAGGTACCAACTGTAAAAAAAAACACGTCCGCGAAGTTGCCCTTTCCCCCAATTTAAAAATTCAAGTTTTTTTTATTGCAATCGTTTGTTTTTCGCTTGTTGCAGATTGTTCCACATATATTTTCGTTTGTTCTGTTTTGATAGGCCCACAAATGATATGTCTACATTGGTGGGGCCAACTTCACGGTAACACCCCCCCCCGCCCCCCCCCCCCGCCCCCCTCCACACACACTTTGAAAAAATCACATTTTTATGTTTTTCGATCGTTTGTTTCCGGATTATACCGCAAAAAGGCTCGTTTGTTCTGCATTTGTTCTTGCACAAATGGGACATGAACTTGTGACACTTTGCTTACTCGTGAGGGGCCAACTTTACGGTAGCCCCTCCACTTTGAAAAATTCATGTATTTACTATTGCATTCGCTTGTTTCGGATTGTCCAGCAAAAATTTCGTTTGTCCGTTTTGATAGGCCCACAAATAGTATGTTTACATTGGTAGTGCCAACTTTACGATATCTTCCCCTCACTTTTGATAAATGAAATTTTTATGGTTGCGATCATTTATTTCGGATTGTTAAAAAAAATTATTTACCTTTTGATACGTCCCCAAAATTAGCTATACTTTACATTTGACATTCATGAATTCACCCTTCTCCTTTTTTAAAAACAATTTTTTTTATGATTACAATACTGTTTCCTTCGTTAGTTCCGGATTGTTCCGAAAAAGAAAAAAAATCCGTTTTTCCGTTTTGATACGCTCACAAATGATATGTTTACTTTGTATCTCCACGAAGCTGCCTCACCATCTTTTCCCCCTAAAAACATTTAAAAAATAAATTTTATGATTGCAATTTTTGTTCTTCGTTTGTTCCGGATTGTTCAGGAAAAAATAGTTTGATATGTCTTTATACGCCCATAAATTGTATGTTTACATTGCACGTCAATGAAGTTGACTCCCTTCCCCCATCTTTTAAAAATCCATATTTTTATGATTGCAATAATTTGTTCTTCGTTTGTCCCGGAAGGTTCCTAAAAAAACGCACATTTCGTTTTGACAGGACAACACAAGATTTATTTACACTAGGAGCGTAGATTGACGATCTATGGCAACCATATTCTCCACATGAACACATACAACTTTTAAAAATAGTATTTTATCTTTGCAAACAATAATACGTTCTTGGTTAGTTTTAAATTTCTTTTTGCGAAGATTTCCATGTATTCCTTTTGTAAAGCCTCGATAATTTTTACTAGTAGTAGCTCTCTCACATTATTTCAAAACTTGAACATTTTTTGTTTAAAGTTTGTTTTTATTTTGTTTGAGTTCCTTAACATGTTTATCTTTATTTCGTTCTGAATTTCTTTTAAAAATGTGTTTATTTCATGTTGATAGTTTTAAAATTACTATATTTTTATCACTATGCTAAGCTCCGTTTCCTCACCTCAACTGGATAAAATATAACAAAATTTGTATTTTTTATTTTAAAACTTTATTAGTTTGTTCCAGATTATTGTGCATTATATTTTAGTTTGTTAGTTCTTAGATCTCTTACAAACGCTAAATAAACTAGTGTCACTAGAGATGATGGCCTTTTGTATGTGTGACCTGTATAAGAATGTCCCATTTGATTCGCTCACTATGCACAAAAAAGCAATAAAATGGCGGAGCAAGTCAGAAATACAAAAACTTGGTCTTCAACTTATTGCATGCCATAAAACTCATAGTAAAGAAAAGTATTTTTTTAGGCCTTACTTCCTCCTAAGCTTCAAAATATTGGTTTCGTCTAATTGGGCTGTTGTGAAATTACCGAAAGATACCCTCCTTCCCTCACCCCCTCAAGAGAGCTCATAGCTAGGTTATCCTAAAGTATTGACATCGCACCCTCCTTTTGTTTGCTACTATTACTGTTATGATGTAGTAAATAGTACCTTTGACCACAAAGAGACATGATTGGAAGGAAATGTCAATTATTCCAACTGACACTTACAAAAAAGACTAAGAAACTCCTCGACAGTAAAAATTATTTTTTCAAATCAAAGTTTACTAACAGGACCTAGAATAAATTTCCAAAAAAAGTGATTAAAAATATATATAGAATAGCCTGAAATTCTAAAAAATTGCTAAAAATTTGCCAAAAAAACCAAACTAAGAAATTAAACAAAAAATCGAAATGAATGCACATAACTATATCAAACACGTGCCTTTACAAATGGAAAATAAAAAATAGCTATGCAATAAAGTCTTTTAACAGCTAAACTTTTGCATTCTGGTAAATATAATATTGATTTACAAAAATTTAGTTTTAAAAAAAAATCCCATCCCATCGTTTAATTTCAGCGTCTAATTGTTTATGTAGATTTTACAAACATGACAAACAAATAGGATACATAGTTAATTTTCAACATTATCTTATCATTCCTACAACTATTTGATTAAAAACAATAGGTTTGAGTATTTATGGATTATAAAATATCGATATCATTTAAAAATATACTAATTTAACATAAGTGCCTCGATCTTATTCAAACCAGAATGGGCTACCATGAAGTTGGCCCCTCTTCCTCCAATGTAAACATACTATTTGTGGGTTTTTCAAAACAGAACAAGCAAAAACATGTGTCTAACAATCCGGAACAAGCGAGGAACAAACGATTGCAATCAAAACGCCATGAATTTTCAAAAGTGTGTGTGGGGGAGGGGGGGAGATGTTTCCATGAAGTTGGCCCCTCATGAGTAAAGAAAGTGTCAAATTTACGTCCTATTTGTGCAAGAACAAATACACAGCAAACGAAACTTTTTGCGGAACAATTCGGAACAAACAATGAAACAATGAAAATGTCAATTTTCCAAATGTATGGGGGGGGGGGGGGGGGTCTACCGTAAAGATTCCCCAATATAATAAGAATATCATTTTTGGGTTTATCAAAATGGAACAAACGAGACCAACTACGGACGTAAATGACGGATATCCAGCCAGAAATGTAACCGAAGAATGAATGGATTGCTCTTTTTGCAAGCTAATCAACACTTCCCGGCCCTTGCTACTCGGATACTTCATCACTGACCAGCCAACGAAATTATCAAACACTAAGTTCAAACAGTTGACCCAAGGAGTATCAGCTTACGTCTGTGCTTCTGTGCCGACACAACAAGGCTGCTTGACGTACACTACCATAATAAAGCTGAAGTCATGTATCCATGCGAAGCTCTAGAGTTGCTAGTGGTACTAATGCCCTTAAGAACAGAAAAACCAAGAACAACTTTCTAAAGACATGAACACATTCCGGTTCTTAATAAGTAAATAACTGGTAGAACCGATGTACTTGACTTAAGGACTGTCCCTATCTTTACCTAATTTCTTATGTTAAGGTTAATCACATTGAAAAATTTTAATCTACGTTTGATTAAAACTTTGAGAAATTATTTTGTTTTAAAGTTTTGAAACAAATGTTTCCATTCTCAAATCTATATTAAATAGAGACATAAAACGCACCTAGTGCTAGACAGTCTTTTCTTTGACTCAAGACCAAAGTTGTTTTTTTTACACATTATTGGTGTCGTTAAAAAAAAAAGTACACACACAGATAGAAACATCCAAGCTAGGGCGATATTTACCCAAAGTTCCCACCGAAGCGCTGAATGTCTTAAACTTGTGACAATTAGCATATTCCTACTACGTCATGTTAATTACATTAACAACAAAATACTTAAGTATTCAATCAGGTGATATTTTAGTGTGTGTGTGTTTTGTTTATTTTCAACCCGCATGTTAACCAACCATAAAACTTTTTTTTTTCTGTCGATTTCATCCGAGTTAAGTAACTCAACTTTAAAAACCATTCATAACGAGGCAGAATGAAATTTCATTCCGTGTCCCTCTGGCAAGGATTTCGGAATAATTTATGAAGCGACCATAAGAGTACTGTGGTCATATGACCTTGAAGAGCCACTCAGTACAGCACTTGTAATTCGGTTGGGGTAAAGGGGGAGGGGTACATTTTAGCCCAACTTACCTTCCTTGGTTACTAATCCTTTTCGACTTGTTCAAATAAAAATTCAAGGTCTAGCAAAGGATGTACGCATACCTATTCTCCTCTCCCTGGCCTCCTACCCCCTCCTTAAACCTGAACGAGACTTATCGTACATGTTTTCATTCACCAAGAGAGTCCGACCCCTTAACTCGGTCGGTAGCGCATTTACTGAGCTTAAGGTCCAGGGCTCGATTCCCGGCATGGCCAAAAAAACTTATCATCGATGAAATGTGGATTTCACCTTTCAAAAGTGATGAATTTAACGGCCTGGGGGTAGGATGTTGTGTCTGTTATAGATTTAAAATAGTTTGTAAGTCTTGTGCTGATATAATCGGTCGGTTTAGGAAAGTGCACGTTAAAATACCTCAAATAAATTTAAGAAGTTTAAGATTACCGAGCGTATCGCGATCATGTTTTAACTTGACCATTTTTCATTTCGTCTGTCTGTACTGTTTATTCCTCGTAACTTCATGTTTTATTGATCTGGTTATCCGTTACAAAAAGAAGTGGCAATCCATCGAGTACATAAGGTGAGATTTTTTTTTTTTGTTTATGCATACACTGCAAGAGTGACGTAAACCACTGGAACAGCGGTTATTAGGTGACCTGGTGGTCAAGGAGTAAGGTGTCAGACTTCTGTGCAGGGGGGTCCGGGTTTCAATCCTCGGTCCCGGCACAGATTCATCTGATTGCCAAACCCTTCCTTCACATCTGACAAGACGTGTATTAATCACAACTTGTGAATATGTGGAATGCCAGGCCTCCACTGTGGTTCGGATCCCACGTTAAACTGTAGGTCCTCCATTTCACCTCACAATCACCCTACCGTTACACATTAGCTTTAGTGCGTATAACCCGAACGGGTAGTAAGACGCGGTGCTAATAATAATAATAACAGCGGCTATTCTCTATAAATATAATGTAGATTGAGTATAGTATTAATTTGTTTTATGTCTAACTTGATTACCAAGGAGAAATACCAACTTAAAATAAAAAGAGAATCTTAAGATTACAGCAACAATAAGTTACTATTTTTAAAATTATTTAAGAAGTACCTAGACATTTTTGAATGAATGTAACGCATATTTATGGATGGGTATCGAAAGAAAAGTATCGATAACAGTAGGTATCAGTATTTTTTTTACAACATTTTTTTTGCCACCCAACTTCTTAGAAAGACTTCCATCTATTTTTTAATTGCATTAATCGTTTATATACTTTATCAAGATATATTAATAACTATTGACAAACAAAAGAAGAATGAATGCTCTACCCTGATTCATCTGTTTAAACAACGCATATAAAATTTTCTACTTCGTCTGCTTGGGGTACCCTTAAGTTGACTGAATTCATTGAGCTATAAAAAAGATTATTTTTTTTAGTTTGAGATGACCATACCCTTTGATAAAAGAAGAGGTCATCACTCGCTCCGTCGCCCGATCAGGCATCAGGATGAGTTGGTAAATAAATAGGAAAGAATCAGGATGAAAATGAGCGAGAATTGAGATATCGTGTCATTTGTTCTTCCTTCACAGTCCACCCTAGTAAACATTTAATCCCAGCATGAGTGAAGATAACAAAAAAGTGGTTTATTTCGATACCGATCCGATACCGGAGTGTAAGTACTAATATCAGCAAAAATATCGAGGGAAAAAGTATCTAGTAAAAAAAAAAACTTGTATCGAAAGGAAAATATCGATATTAGTAAAGTATCGATACTGTTTTCACATCCCTAGGCATATTATATATATATATATTTTTTTTCATCACCGCTTCTTACTACCTGTTCAAGCTATACGCACATATTACATATATTCTATTGGGGTAAACCCGCCTCGGTGGTGTAATTGGCTAACGCGCTAGTCGTGTTGAGCTCGACTGCTGAGGACGGGGAGATCTAGGTTCGAATCTCGGTCGGGTGAACTGGGGGGGGGTTCCTAAATGGTTTTCCACTCTCCCTCCACACAAATTCGGGCTCACTTCCTCTAATTCAACCTTCCCAATGGCTAATATATTAGCGTAATTAGTACTTGAAGCGTATAACCCGAACGGGTAGTAAGACGCGCCGCTAAATAATAACACTAATAATATATTGGGCTAAAGATGGGGGAGAAAGTATTTTAGAGGTAATAAACCCTCATTCACATGGAAGGAGAGTGGGAAACCATTTGGGGGGGGGGGAACACCCACAGTAGACCGGATCAGGATTCGAACCCCAATCTCCCCGTCATTGGAAGCCTAGTTTAGCACGAGTTACGCCTTAGTCTATTCAACCACTGAAGCAGGTATATAAGCATAATTCTTTACAACTAATCCAAAATTTGACATCAAAACATAATAAAATAGTATTAAAAAAAACTTGGTAGGGATTTGCAAGGAGATACTTTCTCTGTCTACGTTCTCTAGCAATAACTAATCGGCCCACCCACATGTATTGTTTTATTATTATTATTATTATTATTATTATTATTACTATTATTATTATTATTATTATTATTATTAATTCTAACCGGATGTAATAATCCTTTACAAAGCTAGTTCACTACTACATGTATACTTACGCCAATATTCCGCGAGTTCAAACATCCCGTGGTAGAAAACCTTTGAAATAAAGCATTATAAATTATACTAAAAAAAAAAAACTTCTTTCAACTCTTATTGCTTACGATGTGGGAGGCTGAAATTTCTTGCATCGTAACGTAAAGTCTACAAGAGTATGCCCTTGGAAGACCCTACAAGACTAAACATTCTAGAGGCGGTTTTCTAAAGAAGTTGATACTACTATTTTCATTTTTATGTAACCTACTTTTTACCCTTCTTTTCCATCTTCTCCTCTAACCCCTTCCCCCGAACACCTCTCCTTCTAGAAATGCCGCAACCTTACACGAAATATTAAGAGCAAACGCGAAAAAATAAATAAAAAAAAAGATTTTATGGTCACCACACTCTAGTTTAAAGTTTTGAGTTTGAAAACGGTCCAAGTCCTCCCCGATCATATCCCTTAGAATCGACTGTATTTCCCTTTTACTTAAGGTCTATATTACCTTGCGATTCGAGTTTGTTATTAAGACCAGAGTCACTTTCAGACCTCACGTATTACGTCACAAACATTGGATCATATTTAAATTGGACTTATCCGGTTACAATGAATTCTACCTTCATTCATTGAGCCACACATGGAGTAAGGGATTGTTGTTCAAAGAATCACACATACCTACGGTGCTCCATATGTTGAATGAACATTGTTGTTAGTGAAAAAAAAATATGCACGCATATTATGCCAAAAGAAAGAATCTGTGCCTTAAATGATACGTCTTAATTGATGAAATATATATTTAATTAGTAGTTCTATGAATAGTAGACCTCCCTTCATGTTACTATCGTTACTACAGTCTCACTAGTAGTTCTATGAACAGTAGACCTCACTCCATGTTATTATCGCTACTACAGTCTTACTAGTAGTTCTATGAACAGTAGACCTCCCTCTATGTTATTATCGTTACTACAGTCTTACTAGTAGTTTTGTGAACAGTAGACCTCCCTCCATGTTATTATCGTTACTACAGTCTTACTAGTAGTTCTGTGAACAGTAGACCTCTCTCCCTCCATGTTATTATCGCTACTACAGTCTTACTAGTAGTTCTGTGAACAGTAGACCTCACTCCATGTTATTATCGCTACTACAGTCTCACTAGTAGTTCTATTAACAATAGACCTCCCTCCATGTTATTATCGTTACTACAGTCTTACTAGTAGTTCTGTGAACAGTAGACCTCACTCCATGTTATTATCGCTACTACAGTCTTACTAGTAGTTCTGTGAACAGTAGACCTCCCTCTATGTTATTATCGTTACTACAGTCTTACTAGTAGTTCTGTGAACAGTAGACCTCACTCCATGTTATTATCGCTACTACAGTCTTACTAGTAGTTCTGTGAACAGTAGACCTCTCTCCCTCCATGTTATTATCGCTACTACAGTCTTACTAGTAGTTCTGTGAACAGTAGACCTCACTCCATGTTATTATCGCTACTACAGTCTTACTAGTAGTTCTGTGAACAGTAGACCTCACTCCATGTTATTATCGTTACTACAGTCTTACTAGTAGTTCTGTGAACAGTAGAACTCACTCCATGTTATTATCGTTACTACAGTCTTACTAGTAGTTCTGTGAACAGTAGACCTCACTCCATGTTATTATCGTTACTACAGTCTTACTAGTAGTTATGTGAACAATAGACCTCACTCCATGTTATTATCGCTACTACAGTCTCACTAGTAGTTCTATGAACAATAGACCTCCCTCCATGTTTATTATCGTTTAACATAACTAGTCTTATCTAGTAGTTCTGTGAACAGTAGACCTCACTCCATGTTATTATCGTTACTACAGTCTTACTAGTAGTTCTGTGAACAGTAGACCTCACTCCATGTTATTATCGTTACTACAGTCTTACTAGTAGTTCTGTGAACAGTAGAACTCACTCCATGTTATTATCGTTACTACAGTCTTACTAGTAGTTCTGTGAACAGTAGACCTCACTCCATGTTATTATCGTTACTACAGTCTTACTAGTAGTTCTATGAACAATAGACCTCCCTCCATGTTATTATCGCTACTACAGTCTTACTAGTAGTTCTATGAACAATAGACCTCCCTCCATGTTATTATCGCTACTACAGTCTTACTAGTAGTTCTGTGAACAGTAGACCTCCTCTATGTTATTATCGTTACTACAGTCTTACTAGTAGTTATGTGAACAGTAGACCTCACTCCATGTTATTATCGTTACTACAGTCTCACTAGTAGTTCTATGAACAGTAGACCTCACTCCATGTTATTATCGTTACTACAGTCTTACTAGTAGTTCTGTGAATAATAGACCTCCCTCCATGTTATTATCGCTACTACAGTCTTATAGTAGTTCTGTGAACAGTAGACCTCCCTCTATGTTATTATCGTTACTACAGTCTTACTAGTAGTTCTATGAACAATAGACCTCCCTCCATGTTATTATCGCTACTACAGTCTTACTAGTAGTTCTATGAACAATAGACCTCCCTCTATGTTATTATCGTTACTACAGTCTTACTAGTAGTTCTGTGAACAGTAGACCTCACTCCATGTTATTATCGTTACTACAGTCTTACTAGTAGTTCTGTGAACAGTAGACCTCCCTTCATGTTATTATCGTTACTACAGTCTTACTAGTAGTTCTATGAACAATAGACCTCCCTCCATGTTATTATCGTTACTACAGTCTTACTAGTAGTTCTGTGAACAGTAGACCTCCTTCTATGTTATTATCGTTACTACAGTCTTACTAGTAGTTCTGTGAACAGTAGACCTCCCTCTATGTTATTATCGTTACTACAGTCTTACTAGTAGTTCTGTGAACAGTAGACCTCACTCCATGTTATTATCGTTACTACAGTATGCTAGTACGACTTTCACGTGTTCATACGTCAAGTTATATTAGCTTCAGCTGTCTCACTATTGATATATATTATCAATACCTATAAAATAACGCCTGTAATGTTGTAAAATGTAACCAATATCCACGACTCGCCGCGTGTCACTCCTGGTCGAATGTTATAGGTTTTCCCTATATGGTTTTACACTCTCCCTCCACTCAAATGCTAATACACTTTTTCTAAAGTAATCCTTTCTAATCCTCAACATACTGTATTAGAGTAGCTATTACATAGGGGTATAACCCGAACGCGCTGCTAAAAAAAAAGTTGCACCACGGCTTAATACCCGTTTTTATTTTAAGCCTACGTTTATGTACTAATTACGCTAATGGTTTTATGGATAAGGAAGGTGATATCTATAGAACGTGTACCTGTATTTAAATGGAGGGAGAGTTAAAACTATTTTGTAAAAAAAAACACTCAGTACACCCGACCGAGATTCGAACCTTGATCTCCCCATCATCGGTAGTATAGTCTACTGTGAGAGTGATGCCATAAACTATACGACCACCGAAGTGGGTAATAAAAAAATTTGTCTGTAAAAACAATATGTTTGTAGTTTAAAAAATTACCTTTTCTGTGAAAATTGGACTGTACTAGCAACCAGATTGCTTTGGGTGGAGGAGCTATTAAAGACACTTCTACCTCACACATAATGTGATAGTAAACTGAGTAATAAATTATTCAAGCTGAAACATTCCGCGAACATAAGACGTTCATCACATTAAGTATATTATTATTACCACACGATAGCTCAGGAATAAATGTTGTGTAATTTACCCCGCCACAATTACTTGTCAATATATTTCTGGTAGACCTTGGTGGTCTTGGGGGTAAAGTGCTCGCCTCAGGACCCGATGATCGTGGATTCAAACCCAACCGGGGTCGATGCATTTTTCATGAACGATAAAAACTCGTAGAACTACTTCCATAAGAGGGGAAGTAAAGCCGTCGGTACCCTTAACCCTGTAAAAAGAACCCTGGAAGGTATGTGAAAATATTTTTACCAGCAGAATTTGTAGGCCCTTTCGCTCTAGCTCATAGAAATTCTCGTGTGCTGATATAATCAGTCGGTTCAGAGAGTTAAATACCTTAAATAAGTGAAAAATAATATTTTCCTGATCAGCGCCGGTGAGCCCGTGGTATAAACGTCATTCTCACTTAGTTTGATTTTCTGGAACGAGGGGGTTTGGGTTCAAATCCTGGACGTGCGGAACCGAGGATGATTTTTTTTTTTTTTTTGCCTAAAAGGTTTCCTATCCTCCGCCCACACAAAATTTAATTACATTTCCCATAAATTCCTCCCAATCCTTTTATAATAATTAATATTTTGCGTCTAACCAAAACAGGTAGTTATATGGCATAACCATCTAGGAAATTCACCCTTGGTAAAACCAACCCGGATACGAACCCCTATTGCCCATCTTCAGCAGGTAATTCTATCACGTGATAGATGCCTTAGATTCTAGACCATTCGGTTACTGAAGAGATTAAATAAAATATTACTTCAGTAGAAATGTAGAGTTTAATTTTCTTCACATGTTGATATCAACAGTTGTTGAATAGCTGTCAAGAGCATGGCGGCATTAGATGAGAAGCTTTTTAAATGAAGAGAAATAGTTGTCATTAAATTCCAGGACACCCTTGAGACAGATATTCAACAACTGTTGATATCACATTGTTGAGGAAATTAAACTCTAGGTTTCTACTGGAGCATTATTTGATTTTTTTGCCATAAAAACTGCAATAATACTGCCCTTATCTCTCATTCCTTCCTTACACCTCCACCTTAAAATACCTAAACCATTTAATTGGTCATTTATTTGACGGTGATCGAGTCATCAAAACTCCTCTATCTGACAATAGGAAGCTTCACTTAAGAACACGCCTCGGGTGGATTTACACACATACACATAGATACATACGTAGATGAAGGCGTGAATACATCATTATCCGTAAGATGTCAGAGGTCCATTCCTGTAACGCCGCGCTCGGCTCTTTCTTTACCAGAACTAACAAAGATGAGAGAGTAGCTTATAGCGGCAATGAGGCCTAGTTAGTTACTTACGATGAGGACGTTCGTGAAGGAGTAATATTCCCCTCTCCCCTTATCCCAATAAGTAGAAGTAGGGAGGGTAGTATTACACTGTCATTTTATTTAATAAAATCAAATAAAGTAATTATTTTATAAAATAAATAATAAAGGATTTGTCACCACTTTTGATAAAAACTAAGATGTGTTTTTTAACAGTACAATAGGTGACCTGGCGGTCTAGGGTAAGGTGTCAGACTTCTGTGCTGGCGGCCGGTAATCAATCCTCGGTCCCGGCACAGATTTATCTGATTACCAAACCCTTCCTTCACCTCTGACAAGACATCTTGTGAATGTGTGGAATGCCAGGCCGCCACCGTGGTTCGGATTCCACGTTAAACTGTAGGTCCTTTATTTCATCTCACAATCACCCTACCATTACACGTTAGCATAAGTGCGTATAACCCGAACGGGTAGTAAGACGCGCTGCTAATAATAATAATAATATAATAATAACAGTACAATATTGACAGCAAGTTAAGTTACTAAATCAACTTTCACGTATTCATACGTCAAATCATGGGATATGCACCTGTCGCTTTTGATAAGATATTATCATTACCTATAAAATAACACTGAATAATCTGGTAAAATGTTATCAATTTTGATCGTAAAAAAAAAATTATTCCTTCCAAAACTAAACTAAATATTAAATAACTTTTTTTTTTCAAAGTGTTTATAATATATGTTATATAATTTGTTAGTAAAAAAATGGACTCCAATCATTTAAAAAAAAGTATTTAATAATACACCTTGAAAATTTTGTCATCAAAAGTTGTTTCGTTCATTAAAAGTAAAACACGGACATAAGCTCCAAAGTATGAAGTTTGCGTCGTATGAGGAAATATTATCTTCGTGTGGAAAAGTTTTAACCTCTTATTTATTTGCTGTCAACATTGATTCCATTTTATTATATTATTAGTGTTATTTTATAGTATTGAGGTGACCTGGTGGTCTAGGGGTAAGGTGTCGGACTTCTGTGCCAGGGTCCGGGTTCAATCCTCGGTCCCGGCACAGATTTATCTGATTACCAAACCCTTCCTTCACCTCTGACAAGACATCTTGTGAATGTGGGAATGCCAGGCCTCCAACGTGGTTCGGATTCCACGTTAAACTGTAGGTCCTCCATTTCATCTCACAATCACCCTACCATTACACATTAGCGTAAGTGCGTATAACCCGAACGGGTAGTAAGACGCGGTGCTAATAATAATAATAATAATATAGGTATTGATAGCTATCAAAAGTGACCGCTGCAATTCACATGCTTAACGTATCATCATCATCATCATCATCATCATCATACACAGTTCCCTGCCACTGGATAAGTGTTGTCTCGAACATAAGCCATTTACATTCTGTACCCCCACCACCTTGCTTCCTCACCCCTCTGTCGAACATAAGCCCCCTCCATTTACTTCTGTCCTCCACCACCTTGCTTCATCCACTTTTTCTGTCTCGAAATAAGCACCCTCCATTTACTTCTGTCCTCCAACAACATTGCTTCCTCCACCCTCTGTCTAAACATAAGCCCCCTCCACTTACTTCTGTCTCCACCACCTTGCTTCTCACCCTCTGTCTCGACATAAGCCCCTCCATTTATTCTGTCCTCCACCACTTGCTTCCTCCACCCCTCTGTCTCGAACAAACCCCTCCATTTACTTTCTGTCCTCCCACCACCTTGCTTCCTCCACCCCTCTGTCTCGAACATAAGCCCTCATTTTACTTCTGTCTCCACCACCTTGCTTCTCCACACCTCTGTCTCGAACATAAGCACCCTCCATTTAACTTCTGTCCTCCTAACACATTGCTTCCTCCACCCCTCTGTCTCGAACATAAGCCCCCTCCACTTACTTCTGTCCTCCCACCACCTTGCTTCCTCCACCCCTCTGTCTCGAACATAAACCCCCTCCATTTACTTCTGTCCTCCCACCACCTTGCTTCCTCCACACCTCTGTCTCGAACATAAGCACCCTCCATTTACTTCTGTCCTCCTAACACCTTGCTTCCTCCACCCCTCTGTCTCGAACATAAGCCCCCTCCATTTACTTCTGTCCTCCCACCACCTTGCTTCCTCCACCCCTCTGTCTCGAACATAAGCCCCCTCGATTTACTTCTGTCCTCCCACCACCTTGCTTCCTCCACACCTCTGTCTCGAACATAAGCACCCTCCATTTACTTCTGTCCTCCTAACACCATGCTTCCTCCACCCCTCTGTCTCGAACATAAGCCCCCTCCACTTACTTCTGTCCTCCCACCACCTTGCTTCCTCCACGCTTCTGTCTCGAACATAACCCCCTCCATTTACTTCTGTCCTCCCACCACCTTGCTTCCTCCACCCCTCTGTCTCGAACATAAGCCCCCTCCATTTACTTCTGTCCTCCCACCACCTTGCTTCCTCCACCCCTCTGTCTCGAACATAAGCCCCCTCCACTTACTTCTGTCCTCCCACCACCTTGCTTCCTCCACCCCTCTGTCTCGAATATAAGCCCCCTCCATTTACTTCTGTCCTCCCACCACCTTGCTTCCTCCACCCCTCTGTCTCGAACATAAGCCCCCTCCATTTACTTCTGTCCTCCTAACACCTTGCTTCCTCCACCCCTCTGTCTCGAACATAAGCCCCCTCCATTTACTTCTGTCCTCCTAACACCTTGCTTCCTCCACCCCTCTGTCTCGAACATAAGCCCCCTCCATTTACTTCTGTCCTCCCACCACCTTGCTTCCTCCACCCCTCTGTCTCGAACATAAGCCCCCTCCATTTACTTCTGTCCTCCCACCACCTTGCTTCCTCCACCCCTCTGTCTCGAACAAAGCCCCTCCATTTACTTCTGTCCTCCCACCACCTTGTTCCTCCACGCTTCTGTCTCGAACATAAGCCCCCTCCATTTACTTCTGTCCTCCCACCACCTTGCTTCCTCCACGCCAGCCACCTCCACCTTGAGAATCCTCCTTGGAATCCTCCCCTCTTCCATCCTATTCACATGTCCGTACCACCCCAATCTCGTCTTCTCTGTCTTATCCTGCAGAGGTTCCTCCTTTACACTCTCTCTCTTTCACCCTTTCATTCCTCACCTTGTCCATCCTTGTCATTCCCAGCCTTATCAGAAATGTATTATTATTATTATTATTAAAAAGGTTTTAGTAGTTTTAGTAGCGTTAGTAACTACCAAATACTGTCCTTCCTACCAAAATCATGGTATAGAAATGTTTTATAAAATATCTTTGACTAGCCCCCTTCCCCGTAAAAAAATATTGTAAAGAATCCTGTAAAACAAAGCTTCAAATCATCCATCATGTCAATATAAAAACAAAACTTTTTTACTTTTTTTTTTTAAATACAGTCCTACCATCACTGTCCTATTATCATCTCATTCCTCTTTCCTCACCCCCCCCCCCCCGCCCCCTTTACCAACCCCACTTTCCCTTCAACACTTTTTTTTTCCAACGACTATATAATATACTATCAACATTTTTATTAGGAATAAATTAATATTCTCAAAATAAAATATAGCCTATGTTACTCGTGATAGTGTAGCTTTATATTGGTGAAAGAATTTTTAAAATAGGTCCAGTAGTTTTTGAGTTTATCCATTACAAACAAAATAACAAATCTTTCCTCTTTATAATATTGTTAGTATAGATTGAACACCAAAGTGATATATTATTATATATTATCATCTAATACATTTAATAAAATAAAAATATGACAGTGTAATACCATTTCCTTTTAGAAGGACGAAAATCAATTCATCACCCCTCACTCTCTCACCCACTTTCTTCTTACTCCCCCCCTTCCCCCGTTTCAAAGTTAAAAAAAACAAATCCTTGACCAAACGTTACAGTAGGCGGGGAAAAAAAAACTGAACGAGAATAGAAGTTGAAGATAGAACAAAATAGAGTAAAATAAGGGAAAGGGAGAGGTGGGAATAGAGGGGAAGGGGGGATGCCTCTACTATAATTTTACGGAGTATTATACAAAGTAGATTATCATTGGAATTTAAATGAAAATTGTGGGGGAAAAGGAGATTGTAGAGGTGATGTACCAATGTGTAAAGAGGAATGATTATATATATAATGATACACACAGACAAAAAGGAATGCTCCTTAAAATGTCGGCCACAATTTTCGGTGTTACGTGGTCATACCAAGCGTGGGAGTGTACCTCAAAAGGAGGTTACCGGCAGAAGGAAGGGGGGGGATCACGTGATCGCCGTGACAGGAACAAAAGGCGAGCGCGCTGCGAGATTTTAGATGAAGGACAGATCTGAGCACCTTGAGGTACATGTCCGGGTACGTTTAGGGCATCCATGGGCACGGCGGTAGAAGTGGAATCTGACAGTTGGGAAAAGTTATCATATATTCTCCAAACCATATGATCTGTAAGACCATATGTTGTTGATTTGTTCTTATTTTTTGACAGTTAGAACAGTCAAACGAACAAACAAAACGATTTGCTTTAAATTATTAGCCAATTTTACATTATTGAAACATAAACTTATAAAAATAACCGTTTGGCTGGTTTTTTTAAAATGTTTTTGATTTTTTTAAGCGTTCGTGTCTGTGGTTCACTTAAAAAAAATACGCGTGCTCTTTTTTGAAATCGAGATGGTGAACCAGCCGATCGAAACAAAGGAGGTCGATGACGTCACACAAACCGTCAAGGCGGTTGTGTTCCTACGCTGTTTACAAAATTAAAACATTCCCGTTTGAGACTAACTTACTTTATGGCCGATTATAACAAAATACAAGTGTTCATAAAATATACTCCATTCACGGTAGGAATTACTCTCTGAAAGGTCTTTTTTCCTACCAATATCCTACTATATAATAGATTTCTGGTAGGAAAAAAGGCCTTTCAGAAAACAATTCCTACGGTGAACATACTATATGTACCTCTTAGTTTATTATTTCTGGACTATAATATCTCTTGCTGCCACAACCGTGAAACAAAAAACATAATGGCATTGTTAATAGTATATTTTGTTATTTCAATAAGTTATGGAAACGCCAATTATACAGTAATTCTTAGGAAGGTATTATTAGACTCGTTTAATAACTTTTTTATACATAATATCGCCAGGGAATGATTATATACTAATAGTTTGACTTTAGTGACTTTTAGCCAGTGTTTGCAATAAAGAATTTTCTGCAAATTATCAGATACTGCCCTTCCAAGCATGGATGCCCCCATACCTTGTACCAAGCCAACTCAGAAAATAAAGGGAACGTCACTTTAATTATTTTTAATGCATATATTTGACGTGTACTTTCTAAACCAACTGATTAAATCAGAATACAACTTATAAACTAGCTTAAATATAGAACTGACCCCTGACATTGAGTTATCACTGTAAAAGGGGAAACTAACATTTCACCAATCATTCAGCCATGCCAAGAATCGAACCCGGGACCCTTAGTTCAGTAGACAGACACGTTACCGCCTGAGCTAAGGTGTAGTCGGACCAATATATATTAATATAAAGAAAATCCCCCCCCCACTCCCTATGTTTGTCCTATTTTTGTACACCGCTTCTTACTACCCATCCATGGGGATTGAAATAGGTAGAGTTTCAAAGGAAATAAACCCGCGTTTGCATTAAGAGAAGATGGGAAGTGATTTAGGGGGGGGGGGGATGTCGAGACTTGAATCCGGGCCTCCTCGTCACCCAAAAATTCAGTGTATGGTGAGAACGATACCCGCTTGAGTGAATGAATGGTTTAAGGTTTCACTCTCGCAATAGATCGGGGATCGATCCTCGTTCGAGTATACTGAGGGTGTGTTTTTCCTAACTTATTTTTACACTATCCCTCAATGCAAACGCGGCTACACATCCTCTAATTTAAATCTTGATCAACCCCAACACGTTAGGTTAGTTAATACATTATTAGTGCAAGAGTTCCGAAACTTTTTGAGACCGCTTCGCCCTTCTCATATCAGATTGTTCGTGCAACAGCCCTGTATCCAAAATTTAAAAAAAAAGCTTGACCTTGGCTCAGTCCATCTTCAGACTATAGGGGAAAAAGTGGAGCATGACGTCACGCCGAGATTTCAAGGAGCAATAGAATCCGAAACTCATTTGACGGGAGCGCTTTAACAAGAAAAATAAAATGGATTTTCTTGTATGATTTTATTCTTTTCTTTAAAATATGTACGAGTCAACGTATTTAAAATTTGTATGTTACATTTCAAAATACATCAAAAGTTTTAATTTTTCCTTGTAACTGTTACGTCCCGGACCAAGACCGGCTACGCCTCAGGGCGTCGTGACCCACAGTTTGGGAACCCCTACATTAGTGTAACTCGAACGAGTAGTGAGACGTGGTGCTAATATATATATATAAATAAGATAAATAACGTCTCGCGCATGCGCAAACACAATCAATAAAACAATATGAAAGTGTTCTTAAGTCTTAACAATATTTGACGGATAAAAGTTATTCGAGATTTAATCAGAAAGAGAGAAAAAAAAAATGCTAGGTGTAAAGCTTGTTTTATGAATAAAGTTTCATATTTAATTCTTTTTTTTTCTGCTTTTGTTTTAGTTTTAGTAAAAAAAAATATACCAATCCCTGTTTCGATTTTGACGACTCTAATATTTTGTGACGTGGGATCCATTCTACCGATATTATGTTGTTTTTGTAGTCCGGATGTTTGAAAGGTTAAAAGGAAATCAAAAGTCAACAAAAACACTTCGTCAAGAAGTGAATTATTTACGAACTAATAATAAAAAAAAAGATAAAAACTGGCCCTACACGACACGTTCCTTCTTTCTTTCTTTCTTCCCGTGCGTTCTCACGATATGCGAGTAACACGTCACACCTACGACAAGTGTTACCTGATCCGTAGACGGGAGGACCAAGGTGTCAAACTTCATCGCTGAATGAATCGGTAACGGACCTTGAAATATTCAACTAGCCCAACTGGATCCCCTTTCTTCACGTCCCTCCCTCCCTCCGTCCTCTCTACATCTAACCTTCTCTCGCTCTCTTATTTTCTCATTTCCTTTTTTTTACAACTCTCTATTTTAAAATAAACACCCACAGCAAGCTTTTTTTTTTTAAATCACTTTGTCTAACTACCTGTTCGGGTTATACCCATATATATTAATCACGGCAATGTTTTAGGGATGAGAAAGTTTGAATTTTTAATAAGTGTGCCCGCATTTACGTGGAGGGAGAGTGAAAAATAATGTAGAGGAAAAAAAATTAGCCTCATTACACGTAACCGGGATTCGAATTCCAATATCCCCTTCATCAGCAATCCAGTCTATTATGAGAATGACTCCTTAGACCAGGGGGCTTCGAGATACCCCCTCTTTTTATTTTTTTTGTGGATCACGAAGTTTCTTGGAAAAGTAATTAACTGTAGTAGAATTGACGTTTTTAGCCGCGAGACGGAAAGTTTTTAGCTTGCGTGGGAAAAACCCATGAAAGCTCTCAACTGATGTTCATTCATAATATCTTCCCTAATTCTATTGTATCATAGTGACGTATCAAAACTAGTATATAAACCGCTTCGGTGGTTGAGTGGTCTAAGGCGCTACTCTCGCGATTTACTATAGTACCGTTGATGGGGAGATCAAGGTTCTAATCTCAGACGGGTACAATTGAGGGAGGTTTTTACTAAATGGTTTTACAATCTCCCCCCACGCAAATGCAGGTACACTTCATATAAATATAGCCTTCCTAATCCCTAAATCAATTAGCGCGATCTACTATAGTACCGTTGATGGGGAGATCGAGGTTCTAATCTCAGTCGGGTACATTGAGGGTGGTTTTACTAAATGATTTTCCACTCTCCCTCCACGCAAATACGGGTACACTTCCTATAAATATAGCCTTCCTAATCCTTAAATCAACTAGCGTAATTAGTACCACATAAACGTACAGCCTGAACGGTTAGTGAGACACGGTGCTATAAAACGAATAAAAAAAAAAATTATACATGTTTAAATTACCACTTTTTATTTCATTCACAATTAAATACCTGTTTCCGTTTTCTGCATAACTTGACATAAATTAGCCGATTATGTTGTGCCACGCCACTAGACTCGTGGATTTAATCGTGGCCCCTCGGGCATTTTTTAAAAAGTTATAAACGCCTGCCGTAGACCATGCGGACACTGAAACGGGTCACACACCACAATACAAAAAATACAAAAAATACTAAAATAAAGATACTTTATACGACCCGAATCCACGGACACGCACCAATATCGTCTTGTCTGGTTTGTCTCGGTGACTGAGAGGTCGGGGTAGAAATCACGTCCGGGAATCTTTCCCTAAATGGTTTCCTCTCTCTGTCGCCACCCAGCTGAGATGGTGGTACAGTAGCCCCATGACTTCTCTGGTGCTGACTGACAACTCACAGCTGACTTCTGATAGTCAACATTTAGGTATATACCTAAATTTGGACCTTCAGAAGTGACAGCTGCTAAACACATGTTTTTGCAGAGCATATGGTTTGGCGTAGGGATACATAGTTTGGTCTGGTAACTTTTCAAAGCTTTTAGCTGTCAGTCAGCACCAAAGAAACCATGGGGCTACTGTATTTTGGTAGCGCCTTTTTAAAAATTGAAGGCATTAGTACCCGCCTAAAATAAACTGTAAATATTCGCACCTTTGGGTTGGTTAAAACCTTGATACTATCAACTGGGAGTCATTAAGAGCACGCAAGTTATACGACTTTTATTTTTTATCGGTCTTGTTTCAGAACTACAATTAGTATGGCGGTATGTTGATAGGATAGGCTAGTTTAGGTTAGGTTGGGTTAAGCTAGGTTAGGCTAGTCATTGATCTGATATCTCTATTTTTCCGGTGACACATTTTTTGACCGTGCCGGACTAGAAACAATTAACATTCTGAAAAAAAAAAATTGACTAATAAGAAATATTTAGTAAAACTGGGTGGGGGGGGGGGAATTAAAAAAAAATTAAAAGTTTTCGAAAGTAAATAGTATTAAAAAAATTAATATTAAGTGGGTGCTACCAACATCTAGTCGCATGGATGCGGGTACATTTGTTCTAAGCTCTACCTTCCTCATCCCTATCCAAAATAATGTGAACATGTGGATAGGCCGAATGAATATTAAAGGAGCTATAAACAGAAATTTATAAATATTTTTTTTTAAAAAAGACTACGTGGTGTGAGCTCGTAAGTAAGCTAAACCGACCGTTCGGCTGCCAACATTTGTGGATAGATGGTATCATATAGTCAGCACAACGAGCCCTCCGGCCGTTAATCTCAGTTTTCTAAACCGTAACCTCTACTTCATTCTCCTCATTTGTCTTCACGAGGCTGAGTTGACCTCGTTCCCAGATCCCACTGTTCCACAGACATTTTTTGAAGCTCCAGGGATCGAACCCGGGACCTCTGGATGCTTATACAGGAATTCTGAACCCAAAGGCGGTCAACATAAATTATATATTTATTTAAAATATATAAATAAAAATATTTTTTAAATCCACCACGTCTTACTATCAGCATTTAGTTACTCTAATGGGATAGGGGTGAGTAAAGTAGAATGTAAAGTAAATGCACTCGCATTTGTGTGTTGAAAGAGTGAAAATCCCTACTTGAGGAAAGCCACCCTCATTACACCTAGTCCGGGATTCTAACCCCTAAATATCAGTTACTGCCAAACCAGATTGAACGAACTTGACGTTCAGTCCTCATGCCCACCAATGCGGTCTACTTGATTTCAATCCAACATGATTATTAAGTTATTACTTTTCTAAGGGAACAGGATGAAGAGAGAATACCACACACAGGTTGCAGGAAAAAATAACTCTCGCATTTAGTTTGTGTCGGAGATTGAGCCTTTGACCTCCAGAACGAAAGTCAAGCGCTCTAACAGCTCGCCCACTATGAGGTTTATGTGGTTTTTCTCGAGTAGTTCCATCAAAAAGGACAGTTCCAAAGGTAAAAGATAAAACACGAGTGAATGCGACTTCGACCACAAAACAGATTACACTCGGATAAAAACTACAACTGCCAATCGGGCGGTCGGCGGATACAGGGGTGGAGAAAGGATTGAAGGAGGAAGTGGGCAGGAGAGAGAGAGAGAGGTATGTTCTGTAAGCAGATGTGTAGACTCTACAAAGACAAGGATAAAACATTGAATAAAGAGGAGATCAAAGAAGATTAAGAGAATAAGTGGGAATAAGATATACTAAAGCTTTGGATAGAGAGGATATAAAAGAATATGGAGAAAGTAAGTAGGAATGAGAAATACAAGTACCGTAAGTGAAGGTGTAGACACTACAAAGACAAGGATAAAACATTGAATAAAGAGGAGATCAAAGAAGAATAAGAGAATAAGTGGGAATAAGATATACTAAAGCTTGGAATAGAGAGGATATATAAGAATATGAAGAAAGTAAGTAGGAATTAGAGACACAAGTACCGTAAATAGATGTGTAGACACTACAAAGACAAGGATAAAACATTGAATAAAGAGATCAAGAAGATTAAGAGAATAAGTTGGAAAGATATATATATATATATAAGTACCGTAAGTAGATGTGTCTACACTACAAAGACAAGAATAAAGAGGAGTTAAAAAGATAGGGGCACAATAAAGGTGAGAGACGCTCATTAAGCGCTATACTCGTGGCGTCAAGCTTCAATCTCAACCTTGAAAACTTTGTCTATTTTTAAAAAGAGGGTGGGGGGGGGGGGTGATGCGGGAGTGAGAGAAGTTGATTGAATACAAGCGTGTTTTTTTTTCTTTCTCCTTTGCAGCAATCACCGTCACTTTAAAGTACACAGATTACAAAACCACACGATGACACAGGACAATGTTGGTAACCCGGGCTGATGTGAGTTTTCTTGTTAATGCCTGATTATTTTGCTCCTGGGAAGAGCTTATTGTGCATCAGGACTCGGTAGCCTAGAACTACAAACATGACGGCCCTTAACACATTCCTAAATACCACTGTAGTTCTATTCCAGTGTGAGCTGAGTGTTGAGGGGAAGTAATTTTTATTAGTATTTAATTTAATCTCGGTGCCATTTCAGCCACATTATCGACGTCACTATTCTTCAGTCCACTTATTATTATTATTATTATTTATTATTATTATTAGCACCGCGTCTTACTACCCGTTCGGGTTATACGCACTTACGCTAATGTGTAATGGGTAGGGTGATTGTGAGATGAAATGGAGGACCTACAGTTTAACGTGGAATCCGAACCACGGTGGCGACCTGGCATTCCCCACATTCGCAAGATGTCTTGTCAGAGGTGAAGGAAGGGTTTGGCATTTCAGTCCACTTAAAACATCAGCTTGTTCTTTCTACTGACATGAGCAAAAAAAATGCTTCTAAATTGTTAGACAATAGCTAGGAGTTTAATTTAACCTACATAATACATTATTAAGTCAGTATTCTCTATACATTTACTTTTATTTATTTAAGGTATTAAACGTGCACTTTCTGAATCGACTGATTATATTATCACACGAGAATTTCTAAGAGCGGGTGCGAAAGAGCTTACCAATTTTTGCCGAGAAAAGTATTTTCACATACTTTACAGGGGTCTATTGCATAAAATAAATGACATTGGGCCTACGGCTTCCCTCCGAAGGAAGTTGTGCAACGGATTTTTATCGCTTAAATAAAATCTGTCGATCCCGGTTGAGTTTGAACCCACGATCATCGGGTGCTGGGATGAGTACTTTATCCCCAAGACCACCAAGGTCGACTATATTCTCTTAACAAATGCTTTTACGTTTGGTTTAATAAACTGTTAATACACAACACTTAAGACGTTTTTACATTTAGTTGCATCGTAGAGCTTAACAAATTACGTATTCTGACCACCCTCACAAACTGGCACTTTTGATTAAAATAAAATAGACACAATCATTTAGACGTGAATGGCCAGCTTTATTTAATTTTAATATTTCACAATTTTGTAGCCTAAAGTTAACTTACGCTACATCAAAATACTAATCATATTACAGCATGTTCAACATTTCTGCTTAATTTATTCTTAATTTAGTGTTTATTTAAATATTTTTTTTTTATATATAAAAGTGGTGTTATTTCGTTTTATAGGAGTATTTCGTGTAACAAGACAATTTCATTTTATTTCGCTTTTCAAAAACATTGTAAATCATATATAAAAATACCAAAGGAAAAAGTACTCGATTCCAGGGCTCTTGTCATTGCACGTCACCAGGGTAAGAAGATATAATTGTTCTTCATCACTCAATAATGCACTCATTGGTCGGGTGTCAACGAACATACATCCCATGTGAGATGTGTGTATAGCAGAACCTTTGTATGATCGGTCAAATGGGGGAACGGCCTGGGGAGAACATAATCACAGGTACAGTTTTCATTTGACAAGCTCTGCTTGACCTGGAAATACTCCACGCCCACGCCGCTGGCTTTCTCGTGCGTAGATAGACGGTGAACATGTGATGTATAATGTCACCGGCAATGTGTGAGATCCAGGCGTTCTATAAAATACCAAGGTTTCTATTTCTATATAATGCCAGAGTGGTTTTGGAAAAGTATGCAATAAACGGGTTTTGCTGTTGTATTTCATACTTATTTTCAAATTCTTTGTCTTTTTGAAGTTCCAGAATGCGTTATCAATTCTTTTATGCAGTTCTATGTTAAGTCTAGCATCGTTTTCTTGCAGGTCCACCTAATTCTTAGGATTTAAGTTTGTCAGGTTAGGTTAGGTTAGATATTGTTCTCGGTAATGTATAAGGACTGGTTATTTTATAAATTTCCAACGAAAAGTATGAAATACAACAGCAAAATTGATTTATTTAATACTTTGTTAGAACCACTTCACACATTGCCGTTAACATGTAGGATAGCAGGCTTCCCTTGACATATTACACTATGGCCTATCTTATAAACTGCACCATAGTAGAATAATTACAAGGTACACTTGCTGCCTTATAAGCTATAAGAAAGGTACGTTTGTTTTATTATTACAAAGATTTTAAGGCTCAAGAAGTTCACAAACTACACTTAAAAGCCGTGAGGCGATACAATAAAGTTGTTCCACTCTACAATCATAGCCCGAATGAAATTCCACGTAATTTAAAACGACTTGAGTTCTAGCGGCCAGCAACAATAACAGCAATAAACCTGTTTTTTTATATTTATATATATTTCATTTTATTCTGTGTGTGCGCCTATGTCTCAATACCAATCCTGGTTTCCCGTTTTTTTTATTGGATTAAGAATAAGGATGGCAGAATTTTGAGGAAATATACTCTCCTTTAGGACTGAAGAAGAGTGAAAAAGAATTTGGGTGGGGGGAAGGGAGGGAAGCAAACTACTACAGAGAGTTTGACGACTTAGGCTGCGTATCCACCGATAAGAGAATCTTAGAATATGAAAAGAATGCAGATTTTTTAGAAGCCCTCGTAAAACGTTTTTAAGTGAACCAACACGCCACTTCCACAAAAAATAAAAAAATAAAAAAAAATGATCCAAACGTTTATATTCATTAAGTTCGTATTTCGATCATTTAAAAACTATTAAAAGAAAAAAAGTTATAAAAAAAACAAGTTGTTTATTGTTAAAGTTTTGACTGTCTTAAATGACAGCACCTCAACATATTATGGTCTTACAGATTATATGGTTTGGCGTATGGATACATGAAAGTAGATTTGTTTACGTTTGCTAGCGGTTACGAATGTAAGAGAGACTAGGAAAGTGGAGGCCATGGGAATAAAGTTTGTGAGGAGCATGTTAGATGTCACGAGGAGAAACAAGATTAGGAATGAAGTTATACGGGAAAGAGTGGGGATACAGGGAGTACATGAGACAGTAGAGGAAGCAAGGATGAGATGGTAAGGACATGTAATGAGGATGTTGGAGTACATGAGATAGTGAGGAAGCAAGACTGAGATGGTATGGGTATGGAACGAGGATGGAAAAATATAGAAGACCAAAGAGAATGATGGAAATGGAATATGCAAGAAGAGACCGAAAGGAAGCCAAGAAAGAGATGGGGGAGTGGATAGCAGAAAGTGTTTGAGTGAGAGGATAAGAATTGAAGAAATTAAATTAGTAAGAATGGCGGAAGGAGGAACAAATAATATAAAGTGTGTAAGTGATAGGAAAAGAATGAAATAAATTAAAGGTGGAATAGTGAATGAATAAAGGTAGTTGGAGGTGTTTTACTAAACTGACCCGATTACAGGCTGAAAACAATTGAGGAGGATGATGATGATGATGATGTATGAAAGCTGTTAGTTACCACCACTCTACGCTGGATAGACTTTACTCTACCCATCGTCTACTTTGTAAGATACAAACCTTACCTTGCATTATTATATTATGCCATAGTTTATTCCATCAAGGTATGGTAAATGGGAACTGTACACATTTTTTAAACCTAAAAATAAGGGCGGTAGGCGTCAAGCCGGCGACCACGCTTGTCACAAAAGATGGGGGGAATGATACAGATTTCCTCATGGTTGATTTAATTTTTCACTCGTACGTTATGTAAAACAAAAAACAAAACGTATGTGTGTCTCTGTGATGTAGGCTGCCTTGGAATGTATTCCCATATGGCGAAACGTTGTAGGAGGCAAGGAGGCAACCACATATGTAATCTTGCTTAAGAAGGTAGGAGGTGGTTTTTGTGCGTCTTTAGAGCTTCATTCATTCTGAAAGCAAGGTTCGGCCTCACCCATTCATTCATAACCAACCCCCCCCCCCCCCAAAAAAAAAACAACTATATACATAATAAGAATCTGCGCGCCACTCCAAATTGGGTAGTGGGTCAGGTCTACTATGTTGAATTCGTCAATCTGTGAGATCTATAGGTCTCGCCATCAATGAAGGTGGTTGGAATATTAATATTTCTTACTCCCAACTGAGTCTTGAACTTGTTTTTAACATATGTTGTTGTTGTTGTTGAGAAACTATTTGTTTCACTCTTGAGTGACAAAAATTTTTGTTGCGAAATAATCCACCTAGGTGGTCTTGGGTTCAAACCCGGCTGGTGTCGACGGATTTTTCTTGAGCGATAAAAAAATCTGTAGCACAACTTCCTTCGAAAGGGAAGCAAAGTCGTCGGTCCCCCATGTTGATTGTGGCGTGTAAAATAACCCTGTAGTGTATGGGAAAATATCTTACCCGGCAAAATGTGTACGTCCTTTCGCGCTCGCTCATAGAAATTCTCGTGTCGGTTCATAAAGTGCACGTTAAATACCTCCAGGAAAAGAAATGTTGGAAAATAAATGTTGTTAGGAAACAATTCCTTTCTAACGTTTTCATTGTTATAAAAACAACCATTTAGATACCATAAGGGTTCTCGGCTTGATTCCCGGAATAGTGGGAAAAATTATTTTTATTGGTGAAATGTGAGTTTGCTCTTTAACAGTGATAAATTAACCTCAGGAGGACTGGGTGTTGTGTCTGTTCTAAATTTAAGCTAGTTTATATGTTGTGTGCTTATATATTCAGTCAGTTCAGAAAGTGCACGTTAAATAGACCTGCTTCAAATAATAATAATAATAATAATAGTAATAGTAAAAACCCGTAATATGTTTATAGAGGGTTATCAAAGTTTTAATTATTAATTACTAGAGTTCTGTGAACAATAGATCTCTCATCTCCATTCAAAAATTGCCAAGGGTGGTCTAGGAGTAAGGTGTCGGACTTCTGTGCTGGGGTCCAGGGTTCAATCCTCGGTCCCGGCACAGATTTATTTGATTACCAAACCCTTCCTTCACCTCTGACAAGACGTGTATTAATCACAACTTGTGAATGTGTGGAATGCCAGGCCTCCACCGTGGTTCGGATCCCACGTTAAACTGTAGGTCCTCCATTTCATCTCACAATCACTCTACCATTACACATTAGCGTAGGTGCGTATAACCCGAATGGGTAGTAAGACGCGGTGCTAATAATAATAATATAATAATAATAATAATAATAATAATAAATTACCAAGTACATAATTTTAAAAATTATTTCATGTTATTATCGTTACTACATACGGTCTTAATTATTTTTGGAATTTTTATTTTATTTAAAATTTAAATATATGTTGAGGCCTAAATAATCAGACGGTTAATAACTTGAAAATTAACACTTCGATTGAAAAGTATATATTCTCTAGCTAAATAAAAGCAAACTACCTAATTAACTTTTTGAAGATAAAGTCACTCAGGTGAGCTCCCCTGGACGTCGGAAAACCTCAACACGTTGTCCATCACTTTCCTCAGCATGGATCGTCATAATTATTGTTTCCACCACCGTCATATTGTTTTCCTTGTCAACCAAGTTATATATAAAATAATTATTACTATAGTAAACAATACATTAGATTCATAGAGAATAACAGCTGCTTACGTGGTTTATGACGTCAGTCTCGAAATATATATATGTTAACGGTAATGTGTGTAAACCTGGCATTCTATAAAATGCCTAGGCTCTCTATATAATTCATAAGTGGTTTTATCAAAGTATAAAACAAATTAGTTTTGCTGTTGTATTTAATACTTTTCGTAGGCAAATTTATAGAATAACCAGTCATTGTATATTGCCGAGAACAATGTCTAACCCAGGGGTTCTTAACCTGTGAGTTGCCATAGTTTTCGGGATGGGTCGCAGAGCGTCCTAAAAAATTATTTAAATTTAAAAAAAATGTGTGTCGGCTGTAATGAAGTACTCAGAAATGAGTTGCTAAGGCAAATCGAGTTAAAGAGCCACCTTGAAACTAAGGATAGAGCTTTAGTTACTAAAGAACGGAGTTTATTTTAAAGAAAAGAACTGCAGCTGAAGAAGCGACAACAAGGCTGTTTATTATAAAGAAAAGAACAACTGAAGAAGCGACAACGTCTCGACGCTGGAAATAAGGCTGTTTATTCTGTCCGATAAGCCACTCTTGCTTCTTACCATGTTGATTGGCGTATTGCAAAACATAAGAAATCACACACAATTTGAGAGGATTTGGTAAAACCAGCAGCAATAGACATGGTTCGCATGACCTGTGTTGATGGATACCACTCTCGAATGATACTATCCGTAAATGTATCCATGATATGCCGATTGATATTAAAATACAAGTGATTACAGCCATCAAAACTAGTGGGCGGTTTAGTCTACGACAGATAAAACAACTTATGTGAGTGACGACGCTCAACTCATAGCCTACATACGTAATGCTGGACTTACCGAAATGGAAGAATTTTTGTTTTGCCATCCACTTATCACATCTACTATAGGAGAAGATATTTTTTTACTTAACGAACTCTTTTTTTTAAAGAAGAAGCTTTGTCTTGGAATCAATGTCACATCATCTGTATTGACGGTGGACCAGTAATACCTGGGACACGTCAGGGCTTCTGTGCAAGAGTAAAGGAAGTTAATCAGCAGGTAAAAGTGTTTAATTGTCTTCTTCATTGGGAAAATCTTACTTCTAAGAGGCTGTCAGAGGATTTGGATATTGTTATGAAATAAGTTGTCCGGCTCGTCAGTTTCATAAAAGCAAGGTCACTTAACAACAGGATATTTAGCCAGATGCGATTAGAAATGGGCTCCGAGTACACCCATTTGTTGTATCATTCTGATGTCAGGTGGTTGTCTTGAGATAATGTACTTCAAAGAGTTGTATCCTTCCGCAAGACGATTGAAATATTTGTCAGAAATGAACCATCCTTTTACTTTCCTGTTTTCTAAAGATATATGGATATTGAATTAAGCCTACTTTTCAGATATATTTTATCGAAACATGCTGAATTTGCGGAAGTTAAACACCTCAATGCAAAGTCGCGATCCCACTGTTATTGGCCTAAAAGAAAAATTGACAGCATTCAAAGGAAAGTTGAAACTGTGGAAAAATAAAACAGAAGAAAATAAGAAGAATTCTTTCCCGACTTTAAATCTGATTCTGGGAGACGAACGCACTGAGCTGGCAGAGGTCAAAAAATGTAATAATTGGGCATCTGCAGAAATTAAATCTTGAGTTCAATCGCTACATTCCACAAGTTATGGATGGATACAGTTGGATGCACAGTCCATTTGGCATTGACGTTGAAGACTCAACTGAACATTTTTCAGACATTGCTGGTCTCCAGGAAGAGCTTATTGAAGTTCAAAGTGATGAAGCTTTGCGTCACAATTTTCAAAAAACAAACTGAGTCACTATGTTCATTTTGGATAAAACTGAAAAAAGAAAAACCTATTCTAGGTAACAAGTTATAAAAGAATTACTTCCGTTTTCGACTACCTACCTATGTGAAGCTGGCTTTTCTACCCTTTTTGTCATTAAAACTAAGATTAGAAGCAAACTACAACCAGAGCATGACTTGTGATGCAACCTTTCAAAGACATGACCATGATTTGAAGACCTTTCAGCAATAGTGAAAGGTCAAGGCTATCACTGAACAAATATTATAATTATTTTTGCAATTTTGTTTTGTAAAATGTTTGAATTTTCATTTATTACTAAATATTATTTGTCACAAAATATGTTGATATTAATTCCTTCTTTTCTAAAATAACCTAACCTGACCCACTTAAATCCTAGGAATTCATATAACCTGCAAGAAAACGGCGCAAGACTTATACATAATTGGATAAAAGAATTGATAACGTATTTTGGGACTTCAAAAAGATCAAGGACTTGAAAGTAAGATGAAATACAACAGCAAAACTCGTTTATTTCATACTTTTCCAAAACTATTTTGACATTATATAGAAAGCCTAGGTATTTTATAGAATGCCTGGATCTCACACATTGCCAATGGCACATATATAATATAACTTCTAAATATTAGGTTTGAACGAACTCTATCAAATAAGCTGTAGACTAAGATCATAGAGAGGAACACGTAAAATAAATAGTCAAATCCACTCTTTTGAGTTAGAGGGCATACAAAACACACACACACACACACATATATATATATATATATATAACAGGGTGTCTACCATCCGGGAAAATCAGGGAAAACAGGAATTAGCCGGGAATTTGAAGTGGTCGGGAAAAAACGGGAATAAGTCGGGAATTTCGTAAATCACAATAAAAATCCGGGAAAATGATATTTTACTCAAAATATGAAATACAATAATCATTAAATCAGTAAATTATGTCATTTTTTTTGTTCGTAGCTGTGTAATATATATTTTTAATTCCTAGTAAACAATTTAAATACAAATTTAAAAAAATTCCAATTTTAAAACTTATTATTATTCATAAAATAGATTAATATAAAAACGAGTTAGAAGGATGTGATATACTTTTTTTTAGTCGGGAATTTTAGGAAATGATCAGGGTAAATCAGGGAAAAGGTCGGGGATTTAATTGGTCAAGTTGAGTAGACACCATGTATATACACGTCAAGATCTTAAGTCAACATTTTTTCACAGTTTCAATACTTTTTTCATGTTTGAGAAAGTATAAAGGTAATTTGGAGCTTAAAATTTACAAGCCGCCTTCTTTGATGGAATGACCTATAGACAAATTAGTTGTTTTTTTTAATGTTCGTACGTCCATGTAAATGACTATGGAAATGAAACACTAGAGTTCATTCTAAAATATAAAATATGTAAAAATATTAATTGATGATATCCTTCTTTTTTTTTGTCTTATGTTTACTCTTCAACCCACGTTTTCACTATCCACAAACACAGTGGGTCTTGAGGGCACACCTAGACTATCGTTAGTTCATTCATAAGTAATGATACTTGGCGCTCAAGAGTTAACCTTGAGATTGTTTGGATAAAATACGTGGTTGAGAGCTCATTTACTTAGTTTAGTTACCAGTGCTCTCACTTCATATGAAAATAACTTTGCCTTTTTTTTATTGGTTTCTTACTTTATGGCATTAGGAACTCGAAATTACGTTTACGCACTTAAAAAAGTACTTCATCTGCATATTATATCTTGAACTAGTTTCATCCATTCTACCTTATTGCACCCTATTTCTATCTTGAGCTAGTTCTATCCAGTCCACCTCATTACACCCTATCTCTATCTTGAGCTAGTTCTATCCAGTCCACCTCATTACAACCTATCCCTGCCGGGTCCATTTTAATTGTATACTCTCATCTGCGTCTAAGTATTCCGAATTGTCTTTTCTCGTTAGAGTCACCAGCCAATACCTTGTCAAGAAGAAATTCCTACACGTCTGAAACAAATTTTCTTTTTAACGTTAATTGGTGTAGCTCTCCGACAATAGGAGAACAGTCAAGGGAGGAGGAAAATATAAATGCCAATATAATTTGTATTGTGACCCGGCATTCGATTCACAAAGATCCTTTCTACACTACTATACAAGTCACCTTTGGTTTCACGTGCATTTAGGTCTAAGTGATCATCCAAAATATTTTGATTTTAGGACTTTTTAAAGTGTAAAATTTCAACTTTTATATTTTACGAATCCATAGTCCATACTTCTGTATCTATACTAGTATTAGTATTAGTATAGTAATATTAGTAATTAATATTGTTTTTTTGTTTGTAATGGATAAACTCAAAAACTACTGGACCGATTTTAAAAATTCTTTCACCAATATAAAGCTAAATTATCAGCGAGTAACATAGGCTATATTTTATTTTGAAAATTTAATTTATTCCTAATAAAAATGTTGATAGTATATTATATAGTCGTTGGAAAAAAAATCTTGTTGAAGGGAAAGTGGGGTTTGTGAAGGGGCGGGGGAGGGGGGTAGAGGGGAGGAAAGAGGAATGAGGTGAAAATAGGAGGGAGGATAAAAAGAGGGAGGGAGCTATACATTGATGGTAGGACTGTATTTTCAAAAAAAAATAAGTAAAAATAAAGTTTTGTTTTTATATTGACATGATGGATGATTTGAAGCTTTGTTTTACAGGATTCTTTACGATATTTTTTTACAGGGAAGGGGGCTAGTCATATATAAAGGTAATATAAAATAAGGTTAAAACTCTGGTGAACACCGAACTCGTGTGCTGTTAAATGTGTTTCCAATATTTAAACCAAGCACAATTTCTGGTTGGCAATTTATCTCGGCTACCCGTCAGATTAAGGAGGTCGCCTCGGTCTGCGAGAAATTATCAATCGCTGTCAGGCTTAAAATATTATTGTATATGTATTTTCTGGAACAACTTCTCTATTCTGCATACGCCTATACTCCCTTTTGCCCTTCATCTACAATCACTCTTTGTAATGTCATTAAGAAAGAGGGGAAAGAAAACTACGAAACTTCTTATCTCAAGGTAAAGAGAGAAGTTCGCTTCTAGTTCTCAAATATCTTAAAATTTTCTGTTGTGAGCCTATCAAAGAATTACCTCTGTATTTGTTAAAGGAAGGCTAAATCTAGAGCTCTTTTTTTTTTATCAAGCCTAGTCTCATAGTTCCGTAAATATGATTAAAAAGTAGTTTAAAATGAGATGTCACATTTTCACACATTTTTTTTTCTTTTAATAAAACTCAAAATATATGGTTGTTAAGTAAAAAGAACCTTGTTGTGATCTTTAGACTTTATCTTGGCGTGAAACATATTTTGAAATAACGCATCGTAGAATTAAATATGGCGTTAGGACTGAATGTCTGCGCTGCAATTTCTCACGTACTGAGACGATCCCCTTAAGATGAAGATCTGTCGCTATAAGATTAACATGCGGTAAAAGAATTCCAAACGGATCGTAAATTCGTTAATTTTCTTTTCTTCTGTCGAACCTGAAGTGACGGCCGATCCATAAAAGAATACCTTATCTGGATGTTGACAGCCACGACAGTTCTTTCGTGAAGGTGAAGGAAATGAGATGTGTGGATGGATCTTTTCTCACAAGCTAAGGTTTCCGTCTACAGAATAGTCTGATGTTAAGCTGGAAAGGGACGCGACAAAAGGCCAGGGATTTTGCCATTTTTTGCGGTAAAATTTTCTTTTCTGTCCAAAATATATCCACTATCAACGTTTAGTTTAATTTTATTCACATGGTGATATCATCATTTGTTGAACATCTGTCAAGAGTGTCCTGTAAATTAATGACAACTTTTTCTCTTCATTTAAAAAGTTTGTCATCTAATGCCGCCACGCTGATGACAGATATTCAACAACTGGAAAATTAAACTAAACGGATCAATATTTGATTTATTTTTGCAAAAAAAAAAATCTATAAAAAATTTTCAAAAACATTTGTTTTTTCTCACGTTCCCTTCCATCCCCACCTTAAAACATCGCACCCAAGCGCATTTATCGGTTAGTGGGGAGGGGGAAAGGGGATTCTTATAGAAACTCTTTCAAGTGTAAATTCTAAGAGTTTTAATCAATAATAATAATAATAATGTTCAAGTTCAATTTCACCTGCTTTGTTATCCACATGGCTTAAGGCGCCAATCTCGCAATAGACTAGACTCCCGATGACAGGGAGATTGGAGTGAGGTGTCAGACTTCTGTGTTGGGAGTCCGGGGTTCAATCCTCGGTCCTGGCACAGATTTATCTGATTACCAAACCCTTCCTTCATCTCTGACAAGACGTGTATTAATCACAAATTGTGAATGTGTGGAATGCCAGGCCTCAATCAAACCGTTTCGGTCTTATTCTATGACAGACCAAATTGCAAGACCAACTTGTTTATTTTATCGGGGTTACATAAAACGTAAAGATTCGTCAAAATCTCAAGTTTAAAAATTTTTCACGTTCACAATACTTTATTTATGAAAAAGTAAAAAAACCGTAAAAAAAAACCTCATCAAACAAAACTTCTTGTAACCTCACGACTTAGCTGCAAAGAGGCTTTAATTTTCCGTTGCGCCAGGTATGTATGCAATCTGTAAGTCTCCACCCCGAACATATGGAAGACGCGTAAAGCAAGTTGGATTTATTACAGGTTACTTTATATTCTTTCTCTCTCTGCCTTCGGCATTCTTAAACAACAGATACGACGCCGGACAAATTTGGTACTGAAACCTTTTCATACATGAAACTGTCTCGAAAACCAAGGTTATCTTTATTATAATCACCGTGACATAAACCCGCTCAGGTCACTAAGACTTTGGGGAGATAGTCAAGTACTGTACGTCATATGTAGTTAATAACCAGGTCGACTGTTTTTCTTGTTAGTTGTAGCTGATCCACCTTGAATGAGGGGTTAGAGAGACAGACTTAAAGAGGCCGCCTCGGTAATCTAGTAATTGCCGCATGGACGTTCAGCTCTTGACGCAATATTTAATTCTATAAGTCATTCACGAGCTAATTTTACTTGGATGACAGCTCGAAATGTTACTAGAAGTAATCCCTAATATATCACTACGCCAACAACCGACATCTATCACTTTGGATGACTATAATGAAAACAGATGGTAATATATTAATGTGATAGTTAACCACAGTAATTTAGGCCAATATTATTTATATATTCATTAGAGGTCGGACACTAAGTTTATTTATAGTTTTATTCCACTTAAAAAAAATATTCGCACCACTTTCACAAAAACTTCTAACGAACATAGCCTTAAAATGGTGACTGACGAATCAATACCATGTGGTTGAACATAACGGTAAACAAGTTTTTTACAATAATGCAGACACGCAGTCGAAAATATTTTATTCAGTTAAATATTTCAAAATACGATAAAATAATCTTAAAATCATTTATTGTATGTAAAAAAATTACAACAATTTTCTCTTTTCCAACTAAATACGATGCCTGTATTAAAAGATATTGATGTGTGCACTATATTACACAAAATCAGTAACGTTCCAAAACGAAAAATAAGTACTTTTAATTATGTTTATAATATTGTTTCGAGTTGGAGAAAAAGAAATTATTTAAAAAAAATGAAATAGTATGAGAAAACTTAAGTTTACGTTATTTTAAATGTAATATATAACAGGCAATTAAAGATCTTTACATTTATAACAAAACTGTGATCTTTTACAAGTGTTGGCAACCCAAAACCTAAACATTTGATTTTCGAACTGTCATCCAGGTAAAAACCTATCGTGAACGGAATATACTATGCATTATTTCAAAATATTGTTCACGCCAAAATCAAGCGGAAAGATGCACACATAGCCCTTTTTCCTTAACAACCCATAGTTTTAGTTCTATTAATAGATTAAAAGTATGTTAAAATGTAAAAATTATCTCATTTTCAAAATTTAAACTACTTTTTAATAAAATTTGTGGAGGTATGAGACTAGTCTTAATGAAAAGGGGGCTATAGATTTCCTCTTAACAAATAATACAGTAATTTTTTGGTAGGATCACAACTTAAAAGTTGTAAGATATTTTGAAAACTAGCAGTGAGCTTACCTCTTTAACCTCTTTCTTAAGGACATGACAAAGAGTGGTTGTTTGGTGAAGAGTGAAAGGGAGTATAAGCTTAGACAGAATAGAGAGTTAGTTCCAGAAAACGACACAGACCATTGTATTTTAAAGCGTGTGGTCTGACAGCGATTGATACTTTCTCGCTGACAAGAGACTGCTACCTTGTAAAGGGGAACATTCTTTTTTTGGGGGAGCATTTTATGGGACAGCCATTCTAAAATCACTATCTGTAGCAAAAGTTACCAATTCAACCTTCATGTATCCCTACACCAAACCATATGATCTATAAAAAAAGATGCGAAAGTGTATTTTAAGTTATTAAATTTTGATTATAAAAATAGTCGTTCCTATGTTTATTTTATTTTATTTTAAAACTAGCGTTAGTAGTTCACTTAAAATTTATTTTAACACGATAGATTTTAGAGGGCTAGCTGTACTTTAAAAAAAAAACAAAAAACGACGCAGTGACGAAATTAAGATGACGTGTTTGTCAACAATTGGTATTCATACAATTGTGTTTACAAAAATTATACTGTATATTTTGACACTTATATTTTATATGTATTTTTTTACAAGTTATAAAAAAATGTAAATTATGTTATCTAAATTTTTGCGGCCAGTGATAAAAATATATTATTATTATTATTATTATTATTAGCACCGCGTCTTACTACCCGTTCGGGTTATACGCAGATAAAAATATAAGATTGTGAATATAATACTTTTTTAATTCACTATTCATTACACTATTTATCTCACGCTACCATAACCGCGTAGCAAAAAAACATGTTATTCTTATCAATATTATTTTTCTTTAAACTATTCATAAAAAAAAAGCCATCTATACAGCAATCCTTAAGAAGTATTAATATAAGCGTTTACCAACTTTTAAATGATAATATAGTAAAATTAAGACAAGAATAATTACTATTTACACATTAGTTACTTTCAGTCAAAGTTTGCGATAAAAATCTTCTACTCTTTCTACCTCCACTCCTACGGCGGATGGACTATAGTTCCCATTTAAATGATGTACAAAGACATGAATAGAGATTGTATGGCTACATTTTAAATATAAACTACAGTACCTTAACAGGTTCATATCAATGATTTAAGAATTACTATGTGACCTGGTGGTCTAGGGGTAAGGTGTCAGACTTCTATGCTGGCGGCCGGGGTTCGATCCTCGGTCCCGGCACAGATTTATCTGATTTCCAAACCCTTCCTTAACCTCTGACAAGACATCTTGTGAATGTGTGGAATGCCAGGTCGCCACCGTGGTTCGGATTCTACGTTAAACTGGGTCCTTCATTTCATCTCACAATCACCCTACCATTACACATTAGCGTAAGTGCGTATAACCCGAACGGGTAGTAAGACGCGGTGCTAATAATAATAATAATAATAATAATAATAATAAAGAATTACTAGCCCCGAAAATACCAAGAAAATAAAAAGGGTCCCCTTTAGCTTGTAATAATGGTTTTTCTATTCGGGTTATTGAATTGAGTCAATCAGTATATGTACCTCAGAGGACTGACAGACTTACAAAGAAACTGAGAGACATACAGGAAACTGACATACTTACAAAAAGACTGACAGACTTACAAAGAAACTGACAGACTTACAAAGAGACTGACAGACTTACAAGAAACTGACAGACATACAAAGAAACTGAGAGACGTACAGGGAAACTGAGAGACGTACAGGGAAACTGAGAGACGTACAGGGAAACTGAGAGACGTACAGGGAAACTGAGAGACGTACAGAGAAACTGACAGATATACAAACAAACTGAGAGACGTGCAGAGAAACTGACAGATATACAAGAAACTGAGAGACATACGGAGAAACTGACAGATGTACAAAGAAACTGAGAGACGTACAGAGAAACTGACAGATATACAAAGAAACTGAGAGACATACGGAGAAACTGACAGATGTACAAAGAAACTGAGAGACGTACAGGGAAATTGACAGACATACAGAGAAACTGACAGATATACAAAGAAACTGAGAGACATACGGAGAAACTGACAGATGTACAAAGAAACTGAGAGACGTACAGGGAAACTGACAGATGTACAAAGAAACTGAGAGACGTACAGGGAAACTGAGAGACATAGGAGAAACTGACAGATGTACAAAGAAACTGACAGACATACAGAGAAACTGACACAACTGTAAGAACATTTTGAGTTCGGAACACACAAAAAGTAATCCATTATAACTTCGCTCACGATAACAATAATTTATCTGTATGAAAAAACCACTTGGAACAACGATGAGGCTGCTGCATGAACAAACAAAAAAAAATATTAAAAAAATCTCGCGTGCCCTAAGTTCACCAACCCTACTCTAGGGACATAACTTTATCCAACCTTTGCACATATTACTCAACATACTGTATGTGTACTTAAGTCTTTATATCCTTTGTCTCTTTAAGTCCATATTCCCACAGTTTTCTAATTGTTGGGGTGAAGCGAGGTGAGATAGAAGACGGATAAGAAGGAATAGTGTGGGAAGGTGGGGGGTTGGGGTGGGGGTTGGACTCGCACTTTAGTAAAACACAGTGTACATCATGTCCACGTGTGTTTGCCGCGTCTCACCGAGGAGGAGACGGATTTTAATAATTCCTCTTAATATTCCACACACTCTAACACGAGCATTATGTCTTCTGTACACTGACCAAAAAAAAAGAAAGTAGGGCCTCGCCCTCTTCATTTCGTAGAAAACACAAACGAAGAGTGAAGGAAAGGACTGGTGTTTATAAAGGTGTTTATAAAGGTGTACTTTGTGTCTCTCTGTACACGGCTATGGCATGCGAGCCAAACCATCCTCTGCAGCTCACACGCTCAACTCGGGGCGTTTTTCATACATTACATTATAAATAAACATTTCTCTACCAGATCCGGTGGCCGCATGGTCTTAGGTGTCACTCTCGAAATATAATGGACTGCTGATGACGGGGATATTGTGCTTCGAATCCTGATCAGGTGTTTTTGTTTTTTTTCACCTTTCTAAATGGTTTTTCATTCTATCTCTTCACAAAAATGCGGGTACACTTTCTCTAAATTCAACTTTACTTACCATTAACACATTGGCATAATTAGTAGGCCTATATATGCGTAAGGGTGACCTGGTGGTCTAGGGGTAAGGTGTCGGACTTCCGTGCTGGGGTCCGGGGTTCAATCCTCGGTCCCGGCACAGATTTATCTGATTACCAAACCCTTCCTTCACCTCTGACAAGACGTGTATTAATCACAACTTGTGAATGTGTGGGATGCCAGGCCTCCACCGTGGTTCGGATCTCACGTTAAACTGTAGGTCCTCCATTTCATCTCACAATCACCCTAACATTACACATTAGCGTAAGTGCGTATAACCCGAACGGGTAGTAAGACGCGGTGCTAATAATAATAATATATTATGCGTAAATACAAAAAATTAGTAAGACACGGTCGCATCGCGTCTTAATACCTGTTCAGGCTATACGCATATCTACTAATTACGCGAATGTGTTATGGGTAAGAAAGGTTTAGTTCAGACGAGGTTCACCTGCATTTGCGTGGAGGTAGGGTGGAAAATCATTTAGGAAAAACTCAGTACACCCGACCAAGATTCAAACCCCGATCTTCCCGTCATAAACAATCTAGTTTAACGTGAGAGTGACACCTTATACCATGGAGCCACCGGAGTGTGTTGTTGCCATTTAAACGGTATACCCCCATTTAAGTGTCCGAATGGTCTAAGGCGTCACTCTCATGTTATATTTGCTTATAAGGGTTCGAATTCTGGTCGGGTCTCCTGAGGGTGGTTTTCCTTAAATGGTCTCCCACCCTCCTTCCACGCAAATGCCGGTATATTCCTCTAAGATGCTTCCTTCCTCACCCATAGCTTATTAGAGTAATTATCATAATTTTATATCTGTATAACCTGAGCGGTTAGTAAGACGCAGTGATTAAAAAAAAAATAAGCTCTTCATATCGCCTACCATACTTCCAAATTTCGTGCCGCCCGCCCGTTATCACAGTTGTCCAAGTTATGAAAGTCAAGACTCCACGAAGGCCGCACAGCCAACTAAAACGTATTAAAACATCTACTGACCGAACCCGCGAGGCCAATATGACGCATGCGCGTCGCTATGGAACAAAAGAAAAAATGTGCACACTTTTTTTTTTTTTTTTACCGTTCGTGGGACCTTCAACGAAACTTTTACTAAACACAAAACACAAGGAAATTGAATTAGGAAGGTTGGTCCTTATTTTGGTCTGCTTATGTAAGACCTTGTTTATTTTTTTTTAATTATACGCCTATCATATCATTACCGGCTTTGGTGGTCGTTTGGTATTAAGGCGTCCCAATAGACTGGACTGACGATGATGGGGAGATAAGGATTTGAATTCCGGGTGTTGGGAATAGAGAGTGTGTTATTTTCCACCAAGATAACTTTTTGTTCTCTCTTTTTCGCAAATGTGGGTACACTTCTTATTGATACAACTTCCTCATCCAGAACACATTAACGCGATATGTGTATGGTCCGAATGGAACGTGGTATTTATATATGTTTTTCTTTATAACATATTAAATGTTGTTTCTAAATTTTTGATAAAACTTTTTCTAAGTGTACAATTATTTTATTTTTAATAAATCCTTTTACCCGTGATTGTCCGAGTGGTCCACACGACAAAATTACTAATTAAGGCGGGAGTGTACGGAATTCTTGAAAGGTGCCGTTGCAGTTTTTATAACAAAACATTCTTTTTTGTCAAAATAAATCAAATAATGCTCTAGAAGAAACATGAGAGTTTAATTTTCTTCACCTGGTGATATCAACAGTTGTTGAATATCTGTCATGAGCGTAGTGGTATTAGATGAGAAACTTTTTAAATGAACAGAAAAAGTTGTCATTAAATTCCAGGACACCCTTGACAAATATTCAACAAATGTTGATATCTCCGTGTAAATAAAATTAAACTTTATGTTTCTACTGGAGAAATACTTGAGTGGTTTTGGTCTAAAATAATTGCTGCAAACACTTAAGGTTTTCTCGCGTCCCCTACATTACCACCTTAAATAATTAACTGAATAAATAAACTAGAGGAGGGGGGAGAAGGGAAGTTAGGGGGGAAAATATTTTCACATACCGTCCAGGGTTGTTTAACAAGCCACAATCGACATAGGACCGACGCGACGTCTTTACTTTCCCTCCGAAGGAAGTTGTGCTATGGATTTTAAACGGTCAAAGAACACCCATCGATCCCGGCCGGGTTTGAACCCGTGAACATCTGGTCCTAAGGTGAGCACCTTACCCTAAGACCACCGAGGTCGACAACAAATTATTTTTAAAATAGAACGCAATTAAGTTAATTACATTTATTGGAGTTTTTATGGAATGCTTCCCAAGCAAGTCAAAACTTTCCTTTTCTCGGATGAAAATATCAATTTTACTACAGTAGATTACTTTTTCAAAAAACTTCTTGGGACACAAGAAACAAAAAAAAGGCATCGATGCCCGTAAGCTTCCAATTGGAAACTCCTGTTCTAGTTTCTATAAGCACCCTATTTTCAAAAATGTTAAGGAGAAAAGAACCCTTTCCTATACTCTAGAGGCACCCTATTTTCAAAAATGTCAAGAAGAAGAGCACCCTTTTCTATACTCTAGGAGCACCCTATTTTCAAAAATGTCAAGGAGAAGAGCGCCCTTTTCTATACTCTAGGAGCACCCTATTTTCAAAAATGTCAAGGAGAAGATCAGCCTGTTATAGACTCTAAAGGCACCCTATTTTCAAAATTTTGAAAAAAATGCTTTGTGAGACCCACTACAAATATCTTCTGAATACATCTGAGTGAGGAGGAGAAGGGGGTAAGCCACCAGCAATCGCAGTCCCCCAAAAAGGGCATGTCCTTCATCTACTCTATACTAAGATTATTTGTGGTTGCTCTGATTGAAAAGTGCTCCATTGTGTGGTTTGAGAATTTAGCATGTGATGCAGTTATTATCTTTATTTTTTTATTTATTTTTTTGTGTGGTTGTTCGGCTAAATTAGATTTAAAAATAAGTCTACAGGCTATACTGTATTGCGGTACGTTTGATAAGTCTTTTGTGAAAAATATTATTATTGTTCTATTCAAAACAGGTGGGTTTTATATTTTTTTCTCACGGTTGTTTTAAGAAATAAAATTTAATGTTAAGAATATTTTTTTTTTATTTGGTTGTGGTTCGACGATAAATTGGATTAATAGTAAATAACAGTTAAAGTATTACTTAAATATAAATTTAATAACTCATCAAAATCAATTTAAATAGGTTTTTTTTTAGGGATAAGGAAGATTATATTCATAGGAAGTGTATTCGCTCGGAGGGAGATTGGAAACCCATTTTGGAAAAAAAAACTAAGTACACCCGACCTAGATTCGAACCTCGATCTCCCCGTCATCTGCAGTCTAGGTTTCTGTGAGAGTAGCGCCTTAGATCATGCGGCCACCGAAACGGGTGCCCTAGCGAATTAATTTCCATCTTTTCTGTCGTGCATCCAGTGGTTCATCTGTTTAATCGATCATTTGGTTACATCACCTTGGAAATCATGATATGTATGTATCGGTAAGTAGAAGATTTCTCTTTGGTCAAAAATAATAACTCAACTTTTACCTTGAATGGTTCGGTACAACAGTTATTAAATTATATATAGCTGTTAAAAAAAAGTTTAAAAATTATCATTGATGTGTAAAGTAATTTTTGCTTAAAATTAAACAATGAAAGCTCAAAATTTATTGAAAGTTGATAGAATTTTTTTAATTAGAAGTTGGTGACCTGGTGATATAGGGGTAAGGTGTCGGACTTCTGTGCCGGGGTCTGGGGTTCAATCCTCGGTCCCGGCACAGATTTATCTGATTACCAAACCCTTCCTTCACCTCTGACAAGACGAGTATTAATCACAACTTGTGAATATGTGGAATGCCAGGCCTCCACCGTGGTTCTGATCCCACGTTAAACTGTAGGTCCTTCATTTCATCTCACAATCACCCTACCTTTACACATTAGCGTAAGTGCGTACAACCCGAACGGGTAGTAAGATGCGGTGCTAATAATAATAATATAATAATTTAAATAGAAAGTCGATTGAAGCCTCATTCTATAAAACTGTCCTGGGTAAAAAGTTGTAAATACATTTTACTATCGTGATGATCTTTCACCATAACCGCGACGATCCACTAGTTAAATATATCTTAAAAAAAAAAGGCTCATCCAATTTCATGACAATTTTCGTACGTGGTATGTAATAATTTAAAATGTTCTTCACCCTAGTAAAAACAAACATACGATATACAAATCCTATATGTAGGTATGTATGTAAATATATATCAGGCACAAGAGTAAAAGACGAATTTTCACCCGAACGTTCTATTAAAAAGCAAACAAGGATATTAAAAAAAAAAAAAAGTTGAAGTACCACTTTCAATTTTCCACCACAGACCAAACATAAACAACCTTGAGAAGATTCCTCAAAAGCTTAGGGCCTACAGGTGTTTAAGAAACGTGTGTGTATGTTTGTCCACATGTGAAACCAACCCCCCCCCTACTTTTACTTTCCCCTCTCCTACATTCCCCTACTTCATTAACAAAATATATGTTGGTTTTAAGAGAAGGTGAGAAGGGTACGGAAAGTCAGGATAGTGGGAAGTAGATAAAGAATAGGACAGTTTGGACAGTAGAGAAGAAGAAAGATAGATAGAGATAAATATTGACTGGTAGAGTTGAGTGAATAGTTGAGTTAAAGAAACAAACGAGAGATTAAAGATAACGAGAAAAATAAAATTAAAGGTGATTAAATTACTGACCAAAATAAATCGTTTAAAATAAAATGACATTATAAATTCATATAGAGATTTATTAAATATAATCATGATTCGATATGATAGCAGATCATTAAAATGATCGTTTAAAAGGAAATGGACAACATGGTGAAAATTAATTCACTATGCTTGTGTGTGTGAGGAGGGGTTTAGGGGGGAAGACAGGATGCTGATTGAATGTGATACAGAGAGGAAGATAGAATTAACGAATAAGAGGAGAGGATATAAATAGAGAGGTGTGATATAAATGAACAGGTAGGAATGAAAAATATGTACAAAGGAATGAACGAGTTTTACAGATATGAGAGATAAATATAGATGAAAAGGAGTTGAAGAAATGGTGGACACAGAGGAGTGATAAAAAAAATTTAATACACAAAGAAGGGAAAAGAAAACCCGATAAATAAATCGAACAAAAGGACTGGGATAAGACCGTGATGAGAAGAGCAATGTAGTGGATAGAGAAGGAACGGAATTGTCTGGGCAAAGAAGAAGAGAAGAGAATGAATTGGCGAGAGGGGAAAAGGGGGGGCCGTACCATACGGCTGAAGAGTTGAAGGTCGCCAAGCGCATACCAAGACGGGCAGCCTGGGATGGTTGTTTGGTTGGTAAGGCAAGGGGGGGAAGGGGGGTGGGGAAGCGAGTCGGGCTAGATCGAATGAATGAAAGTCGTGACTCGTGAGTGGGTGAGGTGTTGTGGAGGGGGAAATTGAGGGGAAATAATGAGTTTGGAAAGGACTGAAAGAATCTTCACGCGCACTTGTTGGATGTTTTCTTTCCCCCCTCATTACTTCGTCGAGACGCGGTGTCTAGAGACTATTTTTAGTTGTCTCTCGAATATAATCCTTGAGCTGAAGTTTTGTTTTGATCTATCAGTCCCTTGTTCGATCCTAAACTCTTCCAGATTTTCTATGAAGCAGTGGATCTGGAACGGGGGCAAATGAGTGAAAAGTAGCGGCTCCGGTCTAGAAAAATAAGATTAACTGCCAGAGAATTGCTGTGCTCACATGACACCCTATACTTGCAAAGTTTGGCACCATATTCGCCGACATGCGGTGGCCACATGGTCGGTATAACTCGTCTATGCCATGGTGTTGTGTTAAATATATATATATATATAGATGTGATGTTCGAATCCTATATTATTCTAGAAATTCGAGATTCGTAAAAATCTCATAAAGAAATCTCGAACACATGAAAGTCTTGATTTGAAATCATCAAAGCAGTTGGCAACAATAATAACTAAATAGACTCGTGTAGTTGATAAATTAATAAAAACCACCAAAAAAAAGTTCAATTCTATTTATATAATACATTTAAAAAGGGCTTACCTATTTTTTTTACGACGTAAAAGATATTTTGAAAGTGATTCTTTGGTAGGCCTACAAAGCAAACTATATCGGACACATCCTTAGGAGGAACTGTCTTTTGCATGACGTCATAGAACAGCGGTATTAACCAAATTCAAAATACTTAGTGTATATTATATTTTACATTCAATTAATCAATTGATTTATTAATAAAAACTGTTTAGTGTTTGAAATTGAAATCATTTTCCCAAGATAAAATATAGAAGAAAACCCGCATCATCCCTCTCTATAGCGTTGAGTTAATTTCATAACTTTTAACTGATATTTGGTCTTACAATGCTGCAATATGTAGCTTTTTCCGCCATTATTCGAAATATTTTTCGCTTACCCCCTAAAGTCCTGGCTGGCACTTACCCCACTCTGGGAACCGCTGTCATAGGACAGGTTGAGGGAAAGAGGAGCTTAGGAAGGAGGAGGATTCAAATAATAGATGACTTGAAGGACAGAAAAAAATTCTGGAAGCTGAAGGGGGAGGCAGAGGACAGGGTGCTTTGGCTGTCTTAGCTCACTTGACAGAACACCTAATAATGATGATGATGATAATAATAACAACTACAAACAACATCACGTATGTCGGTGGCACAAAGCCTTTAACGATTTTTTTTTTCCAAATTTAATTTTAAATATTTTGACTACTAAAATTGTAATTTTTGTTTTGTTTAAAAATTCAAGGATTTGAATTTGGATTCTAAATTCGAATTTCCTATTCGGGAAATATTGGATTATACTTTGAAATGTATTGGTAACATGTAATATATCTTCATTTGTTAGTTATTACACTGCACACCCGAAACTACAACAACTATTATAAACCAATATAAGAACCATTATTCGATATAGCCCTGTGAGAAATAAAATATAGGCAAAACTATGAACATTACATCTGTGTAGATGCTGGTTGCCTATATAGTGGGATAAAGCCAATTGCGAAGAGACACAGAAATTTCCTGAGACGTGCTTTACGAACTTTACTTACAATGTTAAAATGTGCTATCGAGACATATTTAAATTACACTGTAGCATTTTTGGATTCATAATACATGCGTGAAATAAAATGAAATTTATTATTTTATTTGACCTTTTAAATGCAAATTATGGTCAATTTTGTTGATTTGAATGTGAATTAACGATATTAGCATTCCAATAATCAAAACAAAATTTCCCTCAGCCTAAATAAGTTTGTTTTCCCCAATCAAAGAACAAAGTTAAAATATGTATATGTACATAATATTTTAACGGCCATGACAACAATTTTGTTTTACCTGCTTCGGTGGCCGCATGGTCTAAGACTCTAAGGTGTCATTCTCGCAATAGACCAGACCACCGATAACAGAGAGATTGGGGTTTGAATCTTGGTCACTGTAATGAGGTTTAAAAAAATAGTTTCCCACGCAAATGCGGATACACTTAGTATAAAATATAACTTTCCTTCTCCCAAACTCATTTGCGTAATTAGTACATATGCGTATAGTCTATCTAGGTAATAAAATGCCGTGCTAAAAAAAATACATTTTTAAAACATAAATATATTAGTTATTGACTTTGTATACCGTCCCCCTTAAATCCAGATCTATGTACTGTGTTGGTATGCCTGGTTAAGTAGGCGTTGGAGAGGGGGGTGGGGGGTATGAAGGACAACCTAAAGTTCGCGAAACTTGGGCGGTGGCTGATATACCACATCCTGCACCCTCTCCAACACACTCCCCAGTCGGAACAAGGTATTGATGGAGATTGCCGTGGTCCAAACGATTCTTGTTTCACCATCGAGGAATACTTGCTTCGAGTAGAGCAGACGATCAAGAGCTCTGTGGCTTGTCAGCCCTGTTTTCGTACGATATGACCACACTCTTAAAGGACCGGCTACACCACACCGCATTTTCCCGGTCGAATAAAATCCATATTTTTAAATATAACCCGCCTCGGTGGCGTAGTTGACTAACGCGCTTGTCGTGTTTAGCTCGACTGCTGGGGACGGGGAGATCGAGGTTCGAATTTCAGTCGGGTGAACTGGGGGTGGTTTTCCACTCTCCCTCCACGCAAATGCGGGTTCACTTCCTCTAATTCAACCCTCCCAATTCCCAATCCATTAGCGTAATTATTACTTAAAAGCGTATAACCCAAACGGGTAGTAAGACGCGGTGCTAAATATTATTATTATTTTTAAATACAATTGGTTACATGAGCCACACCGCACCGGCGCGGACGAATCGTCGAGAGAGCATCGCTCGGTACGGACCGTGTGACCACCTACCACAGGAAATAAAAGTTCGGGAGCTTCCGAACGGCATTTCTTTCACAGCCGTGTCACGTGTGACGCTGTAGTCATTGTTTCCAACATTACGTACAAGATAAACAATATTATATACAACAACTTATTGAACAACAAACATTCTTCTTCTTTATTATTAACTAACTTACAACCTTATTCTTCGTAATTAATAGCTAACTTAATTTTATGAAAATAGGTGAAAACCTATGCAAGTAAAAATAAAAATACAAACTTATTTTATAATAGAATTCATAGGTGACCTGGCGGTCTAGAGGTAAGGTGTCGGACTTCTGTACTGGGGGTCCGGGGTTCAATCCTCGGTCCCGGCACAGATTTATCTGATTACCAAACCCTTCCTTCACCTCTGACAAGACGTGTATTAATCACAACTTGTGAATGTGTGGAATGCCAGACTCCACCGTGGTTCGGATCTCACGTTAAACTGTAGGTCCTTCATTTCATCACACAATCACCCTACCATTACACATTAGCGTAGGTGCGTATAACCCGAACGGGTAGTAAGATGCGGTGATAATAATAATAGAACTCATGTCTATAAGGAATATAAAAAGGTTAGAAAATGCAGTGCGGACCTTGTAGCCATAGCTTAATGAGCATTGTGAAGTTTCGCGCGCGGCATGGCTACTTCAGAGTTCCAACAGGTCTGGCTGGTTGGTATCCAGACTCGTTTGTGAGGTGTGCGGTAAATGTCACGCATGCGCACTCCAGAGCTCCCAACATGTCTCGTATCCAGAGTATCGATTGTATTTTAATTCATTTTCATAATGATCAGCGCATGGATTGACTATCTCATGTTTAAAACAAATATACTCTCTCCCGTTTTCAACTGTTACCATTGGTAACACTGAACACTGCCAACCCCGCCAATGTGACCAAGTATTCATCTCCCTTTAGTGTTGATAACATTTGAATAACCCTGAACGGTTATCAAGAAGTGTTGGACGTATACACAAAGCAGACAAAGGGTTAAGATGAGAAGTTACCTTGGATATTAACTAGGAGAGAGTTGGTTACAGGAGAAATTGAGCGGAGAACCCAATCTCGAGGCGTCTAATCGAATTTGAACTCTAACCCTTCTGTCGATGGTAGCCAACTACAGTGTGAGATAGGTGACCTGGTGATCTAGGAGGTAAGGTATCAGACTTCTGTGCTCGGGGGTCCGGTGTTTAATCCTCGGTCCCGGCACAGATTTATCTGATTCCAAACCCTTCCTTCACCTCTGACAAGACATAATACCTTGTGAATATGGGGAATGCAGACCTCCGCCGTGGTTCGAATCCCACGTTAAACTGTAGGTCCTCCATTTCATCTCACAATCACCCTACCATTACACATTAGCGTAAGTGCGTGTAACCCGAACGGGTAGTAAGACGCGGTGCTAATAATAATAATAATAATAATAATAATAATAATATTATTATTATTTATTAACACGCGCTACTACCGTTGGTTACACGACTACCAATGTGTAATGGTAGGGGATGTGAAATATAAATTAAAATAATAATAAATAATAAATAATAATTATATTATTAATAATTCAGTGTGAGTCTAATTTCTTAGACCATCAGGCGACCATTGCTTATGGTTTATAAGGTAAGTCACAAATAGTAAGTAGCGCTATCAAGATGAGAGTGCGGGTGAAATATAAATGTACAAAACAAAGTGTAAGCCACTAAAAAAATAATATTTTTAATAACTATCCGGTAAAAAACAAAAGTGGGCCCCATAAATTGGCGGCGAGTTGTGAGTATGACCTTGACCCTCGCGGTGTCCATGCGAATGTCAACTTGTGGCTCGAGTGTGGGAAAAGAAGGAAATGCCCCTAGAACCAACCTCTCTCTCTCACACTCTCACACACTTGTTTCAGGAGGCAGGAGGATTTCAATAGGGCCGACCACTGTAAGGTTGCAGGAGACTAAACGAAGACTTTGATTGGGGCTTTGGTTCTCGGTAACCTTGAACGACACCCGCTTGGGAGAGGCCGACTCAGGTTCTCATCTAAACTTTTAAAACGACATCCTTAAAGTGGCTGTCTCGATCAGCGAGAAAGTATCAATCGCTGTCAGGCCACAAATACAATAATGGTCTGTGTATTTTTCTGAAACTAATTCTCTGCTATGCCCAAGCGTGTACTCCCTTTCGCTCTTCGCCTACAAACACTCTTTGTCACGTCGGTAGTAAGAAATAGAGGGAAAGGAAAACTAAGAAACTTGTTATCTCAAGTTAAGGAGGAAATATGGGTGCTAATTCTCAAATATCTTAAATTTTTTTTTGTTTTGAGCCTATCAAAGAATTACTGTATTTATTGAAGGAGGGTTAAATCTAGAGTCCTTTTTCATCAAGCCTGGACTCATACAGTAGCCCCATGGCTTCTTTGGTGCTGATTGACAGCTCACAGCTGACAGTTAACAGCTTTGAAAAGTTACCATATCAAATTATGTATCCCTACGTGAACCATATGGTCTGCAAAAACATGTTTTTAGCAGCTGTCACTTCTGACAGTCAAAATTTAGGTGTATACCTAAATGTTGACTGTCAGAAGTCAGCTGTGAGCTGTCAGTCAGCGCCAAAGAAGCCACGGGGCTATTGTAGCTACGTGAATATGATTAAAGAGTCGTTGAAAATGGAAACACTTTCACATTTTCAGACATTTGCTTTTTTTTTAACAAAACTCAAACTATTGGATAGTAAAGGAAAATAAATATCCTTGTTCGAATATTTCTACTTATTTTGGCGTGAATCATATTTTGAAATAACGCATCGTATAATTAAATATTGCACCAGAGCTGAATGTCTGCGCGGCAATGTATCGCTTACCAAGGCAGCCCTCTTGAGATGAACGAGGGACTGTTAACTTTTTTAGTAAAAACTATCCTCAGTAGACCCGACCAGGATCTAAACCCCGATCTTCCCCTTTATCGGCAGTCTAGTATATTGTGAGAGAGACGCTGAATTATAAAAACTACACAGTGGCCAAAGTCATCTTGCTATTTAGGGCCCAATGAACCCTTCGTGAAAAATACTTGCTTCAGGGGAAAAAAAAATAAAAAATCTTGGACACGAACCAGAGCCTCTTAGAACCATATCTAATCTCTCGAGTTGATTAGGAGACCTAAAACTACGTCCAAGAAAATAAAAGAAACAGAAGCGGTTCCGGTCCGCGCCACAACCGCTCCTTAACCGGAAATGGGCGTGCAGGACATGTCCCGTTGAAAGCGGCGAGGGGGTCTTTTGGAAGAACGCGCCTTCTTGGAATAGAGAGGGAAAAAAGGGGGGAAGGTATGAAGGAGTGTCCCCCCCCCCCTCACCCTTCAGTCGGGTTGACAACATCGTCCCCGCCGAAAGATCGAACCAGGTCCCGTCTTCTAGACGACTCCGGGTACGTGACGAGGTGGACAGGATACATATATCACAGGGCGGCGGTGTTTGTCAGTCTACCATGAATTGTAGTGGGCCACTTAACGGCATGGGGTCCGCGGAGAGATAAATTAATACCCGCAGTCTAGGGAGAGGAAGGACATAGCGGAGAAAGGAAGGACAAAGAAATAACAAAAGGAGAGACATACGATAGACAACAAAGTTGCTAAGACATTGTGATACAAATGGAATAGAGGGATGAGGAACAATCAAAATGACACCGCGATGTAAACTCTATGGACCAAGTTTCATAGGAAGAACCTTATCTGACAGCTTGGAAAGTTACTCTATTTATTTTCTCACGTATTCATACGTCAAGTCATGTGATTTATAGTTGTCACTTTTGATAGATATTATCAATACCTATAAAATAACAATAATTAAGTAATAAAATGTTATCAATGTTGACTGTAAAAAACAGTGTTTGTATTTTCTCTTAGCACCTGCCCATGAAAATTGGACTGTGCACTCTACATACTTAGTGCTAAGACATTCAAACCGGGATTATTTTTTATATGCGTTATTTTTTTTTTCAATTAGCATTGTGTCTCATCACACGTTTGGGTTGTATTAATTACGTACGCTAATGTTTTAGGGATGAGGAAGGTTGAATTTAGAGGAAATTTACCTTTACAGAACCTCACTATATAGTAAGATACTGGTAGGCAAAAATAAGGCCTTCCAGATGGTTATTCGTAAGAAAATAGGGCTATAAATACGCGTACTCAGACGGGTAGTAATACGCGTTGCTTACCACAAAAAAAAATCAAATTTAACTCTAGGGTTTGCTTTATATGATAAATAACACTCCAAACGGATTTTTTTTAGGAAAATATATTTAATGTTGGTTCCCTTATGTTTTTGTTTTTTAATATCTCGAAAATGGATGTAACGGTTTTGTTTATAAAGGGTATCTGGGAAGGTTTTTATATAATAAATATTAAAGCATGTTTATATTTTTAAACTGTACTAACCAACTCGGTTGTCGAATGGAAGGCGTCAATCTCGTGTTAAACTGGCCTACTGATGACAGAGAACTCGTGGCTTGAAGCCCGATCGAGTGTACTGAAGGTGGTTTTCCTTAAATAGTTTCCCACACTCCTTCCACTCGAATGCGAGTAGATTACCTCTAAAATGCTTCTAATTCCTCATCCCTAACCCATTAAACGCGGTTACAGATTAAAAAAAATGTATTAATCCAAGGGTAGTTTGTTGGTGTTTGAAAATTTTAAATATATTTATTAGAAAGTATATAGGTTACGATTTGATCGTACCATTTATTTTATGGAATTCAGAGATAATATATAAATTGGGTTTAAAAATCGAAACACCCACCGCAAGTATATTTTTCTACTCCGATGAAATTTTGTTGCAGTGACCCTGCAAATACTTCCCATGGAAACCACCCGTGGGCCATCATCTGCATTCCCGTGCGTAGACTTCATTCCGAGACAACTCCGTGGAGATCACGAGGAACGAAGGGGTAGATGAAAGATATCACTTGACGGTATGTACCTTATAGTGATCTTGGACCGCGATGGGCAACAATTATAGTGATATCGGATTTATTGTGATATTTGAGTGCGGGTGTGGACGATGCCGGGTTTTATGATGACGACGACGCGTGCATGCCTTACCACGCAATTATCACACGGTTATGTGATCTGATTATATGTGATACTTATTCTTGTGAAATGAGCAAGATTTTTAATGTTGCACACGATTTATTTATATGATTACACCTTCGATACTGAAAATATGATATTAAATGATAGTTTTTTGTTAATTTACGGAGTTTGTTTCTATGATATTACATATTCCGTGTTCTGAGTACTGTGTGCTGTATAGATTTATGTTACTATCTGACTCTCTATTGTGTCACTGTATAGATTTATGTTACTGGCACTTTTTTTGTTACTATATGACCTACCCCTTGCCTCTTGGGCCCCTTGTCACCAGTGTCAAAACTAACTAATCGAAAGAGTCCTGGCGACAGGTGTTGTGAAGGCTAGCTTCTTATTGGGTAGAGGGAGCCAACGTGACATGATTTTTCTAATACAACGGAGTTGATCTTTTAAAGGAAAAAAAGTTTTAAAGATTATTGGAATTACTTCTGAAAACGCGTGATTCTCTATGGATAAAGAATTAAAAGGAAATCTTACATACAGTATTTTAAAGAAAAATACACTTTATCCATGACTTTTTTAATATATGAGAGGGGTCCAAAACAGTATCATTACAACCTGATGGACGATTTCTCCAACTGAACTAGTTCAAAGGGTAAAAGAAAAAGTTTTATAGCTACATACTATTTAAATATTAAGTTTGAACAAAATCCATCAAACTGTTTTGTATATGTGGTGAGGGACAGACATACAGACAGACATACGGACCGACATAATGGTAAAATCCACTTTTTGGGGTTTTTGTTTAAATAAAACGTAAAAAAATATCATAATATCGAGATTGATTTGTTCACGATCACAATACTTTCTCTTGATATGAAAAAGTAAAAATCCGTTGAATCAAAAAAATATAACGTGATTACACTGTGTATAAATAATGAATAGATGATAAATATTATGAAATACGCAGGTTTCTTTTAGCCAAGTCAAATAATGGATCAATGATTACATTTTTTTAAAGTTTAATTTTCAAATCATTGATTCTTAGATTCAAATTTCAAATTAAATTCCATATAATTCAAATCTGAAAAACATTTAGATTTGAAATTTTTCATCCAATTCGAATATTTTATGTATTGAGATTTGGAATTTCCAGTTAAATACCTATCCCTAGAAAAATTCAAATTAGGATATTATTTTATTTAGCCTCGCATCTTACCACACATTCGGGTTAAACGCACACATGCTAATTAAGCTAATGTGTTAGGAAGGTTGAATTTAGAGGAAGTGTACCCGGGTTCGTATGTAGGGAGAGGGGGGAAAACTATTTAAGAAAATACACTCTCAGTACACCTTACCTGAATTTGAACCCTGATCTTTCCCATCGTGTGAGAGTGACTCCTCCAACCAGGGGTCGCCAATCGCCACAGGGGCCGAAATGGCCACGATAGTGTGGCGAATTTGAGATAGCCAGCCAGCTCTCACAGTATTATAAACATTTTCTCGACATCGTGTGATTTTTATAACTTGATATTTCCTGCCTATCATTGGAAGCATTCCTCAAGTTCATCAAGATATTCAGCAAATGTTTCTTCAACTTGTCGGGCAAAGCGTTGTCAAATTTTGCATTAAATTATCTTACCTTTTCAATGTGAAAATTTTGATCATTAATTGGGTCTGAGGAGAGGAGTGAGGAATGAAAGGGTGGAGAGAGAGAGAGTTAGAAGGTGAAGGAGGAATATCTTGAGGATAGGATAAAGAAGGTGAGAGTGAGGTGGTATGAACATGTGAAGAGGATGGAGGATTCCAATGAGGATGCTTAAATAAAGGAGGCAGGAGGCCAAAAGGAAGACCCAGGAACAGGTGGATAAAAAGGAGTGTGGAAGATTGTGGAGAGAGGTGGATTGGGCCGGCGTGGAGGGAGAAAGGTGGTGGGAGGACATAAGTAAATGGAGGGGTCTTATGTTCGAGACAGAGGGGTGGAGGAAGCAAGGTGGTGGAGGACAGAAGTAAATGGAGGGTCTTATGTTCGAGACAGAGGGGTGGAGGAAGCAAAGTGGTGGGAGGACAGAAGTAAGTGGAGGGGCTTATGTTCGAGACAGAGGGGTGAGAAGCAAGTGGGGGGAGGACATAAGTAAATGGAGGGGTCTTATGTTTCGAGACAGAGGGGTGAGGAAGCAAGGTGTGGAGGACAGAAGTAAGTGGAGGGGCTTATGTTCGATACAAGGGGTGGAGGAAGCAAGGTGGTGGGAGACAGAAGTAAGTGGAGGGCTTATGTTCGAGACAGAGGGGTGGAGGAAGCAAGGTGTGGGAGGACAGAAGTAAGTGAGGGGGCTTATGTTCGAGACAGAGGGGTGGAGGAAGCAAGGTGGTGGAGGACAGAAGTAAGTGGAGGGGGCTTATGTTTCGAGACAGAGGGGTGGAGGAAGCAAGGTGGTGGGAGGACAGAAGTAAGTGGAGGGGGCTTATGTTCGAGACAGAGGGGTGGAGGAAGCAAGGTGGTGGGAGGACAGAAGTAAATGGAGGGGTCTTATGTACGAGACAGAGGGGTGGAGGAAGCAAGGTGGTGGGAGGACAGAAGTAAATGGAGGGGTCTTATGTACGAGACAGACCCTGTCAGTGTCTGGAAACTCTGCATGATTATGATGATGATGATGACGATGATGTGTCTGAATAGTAAAAATTATTTTGAATACACTTTTTCAAACATTGTGTGTTGTTTTAAATGTTCGGTTGAGCAACCTAACTTTTAAATTTTTATACACTGTGGCAAATTTAACTTCTCATTCGCCACACCTGTGGCTACTTTGAAAAATATGTTGTCCACCTCTTTCTTAGACGATTCATCCATTGAAACCTTTTTTTTATATAAATTCATATTTGTAAAAGAAAAAAAAGTACTTATTGTAAATGAGGTATTATTTTTGGCATAATTTTTTTTTCCATCTATGAACAGACGAAAAAAAACTCGCTTCAGTGACCGAATGGTCTAAGGCGTCCAATCGTGTTAGACTGGGCTGTCATAAGATGGGGAGATCGGAGTTCGAATCCCAGTCGGTTCTACTGAAGGTGGTTTTTTCCTAAATTGTGTTTGCATTCTTCCATCACGCAAACTCGTGTACATTACCTCTAAAATGCTTCCTTTCACATCCCTTCCCCATTAGAATAATTATCATAGTCTATATGTACATAACCTGAACAGGTAGTAAGACGCTTTGATAAAAAAAAACAAATGAAAACAACAGAAATTGGCATAAACGGTCCCGACGTTCAAACTAAAATGGCGTCAGTCCTAAAAGTCCGTGTCGCATCGAAGGTCATCCATGCTCTCGCAAGGCGATAGATATATCGGTCTGTAGGCCTTGAGGTTACCGTTCACCTCTGCGAGAAAAAAAATCAAAACGTGATGCTGTTCGCATCTTTAACAGGTCTGTTTCCGGTGGATGGAGCGCCCCCAGTCCGCACGCGTCTGACGTTAATAATAATAATCGCCGCGAGCCTTGTCGTTGGCGTCGTCTATATCAGATGAAGATCACAAGCCTTCGTCGGAGTTTAACGAACAAACGTGACTAACCTGATGAAAATATTGAAGTAGCCTCTTTACACTTCCTTCGTCATTTCATTTACTGAGCGTCTTACATTTTCTACACTTCCTCTATAATTTACTAAACGTCTTACACGTTATTCACTTATTGAGCGTCTTACACTTTCTACACTTCCTTTATAATTTACTAAACGTCTTACACTTTATTCACTTATTGAGCGTCTTACACTTTCTACACTTCCTTTATAATTTACTAAACGTCTTACACTTTATTCACTTATTGAGCGTCTTACATTTTCTACACTTCCTTTATAATTTACTAAACGTCTTACACGTTATTCACTTATTGAGCGTCTTACACTTTCTACACTTCCTCTATAATTTACTAAACGTCTTACACTTTATTCACTTATTGAGCGTCTTACTACTAACTTTTATAACTGTCAATAAAGTTTATTTCTATCAAAATTGGACTGTAAATATGTCATTCATTTTTGAAAAGTTAAATGCGGTAACGCTCAATTTGACGTAAGCCCTGTGACTACACGTTTAAATAATTTACTTGTAGTAATAAAAAGAAAGGAAGAGATTGATAAAAAGACCACGATCAACTTAACGCTAAACGTTTCACTGTCCGTTCGGGCTGCAGGCATATATATATAATTTATTACGTTAATACCCGCCTCGATGACTGAATGGGCTAAGGCATCGCTTTTGCATTAGACTGGACTGGCGAGTACGGGGAGATCAAGGTTCAAATCTCAGTTGGGGTGTACTGAGTTTTTCTAAAAGGTTTTCCACTTTTCTCTCCACGCAAATGCTGGCACACTTTTTTTTAAATAACTTTCCTCATCCCTAAAACCATTAGCTTAATTAGTATTTATGCGTATATCCCGAACGGGTAGTAAGACGTGGTGCTAAAAAAAACACGCTAATATGATAATGAGGAAAAGGCTTTAGTTAGAGAAAGTTTACCCGTATTTACGTGTAGAGAGAGTGGGAAACAATTTAGGAAAATAAAAACCTTCTCGGAATAGAAAGACGGGATTTGAAACCCGGACCTGTACCGGTCGTCATTCAAACGAGATTAAATTAGTTTGACATTTAGACCGCGTGTCCACCGATGGTAAGAGGGGAACGGGGACGCGGGGGAGGTACAATCCTTGTTCTTAAAAAAAAAACTAATTCGGAGTTGCTCAGTTTTTTCGTCCCACGACCTTGTTTTGCAAATATATTCCAGCAGTTCAACCGTCATCCTTGATCCCACCATCTTGGAAGGAGGGGTAGAGGGTGTTGTCTCAAAAGTTATTTAAACTTTTTATTGTTATTTATTCAACATTTTTCTATCTCACTTTAAAAAACAAAAATTAAAAAAAAAAACTATTTTTTTTTTGCGCACAATGATGGAGGGGGTAAGCCACGAATCAACAAAACAAGGACAAAGAAGGGTTTTAAAGCCCCCCCTCTCCTTACCAACCATCACCTCCCACCACTTTCCGAATAATTCAATTCTTTTTTTTTTTTTTACTTTTTTTGCCGTAGTTAAGTTTGCAAGTCACGAAGATCTCCCAAACCATGCTTGTGTGTGACGTCATAACCTGCCTCGTGATGTATACGCGTGGCTTATTTCTCTACAGTACAACTACTTTATCACTAAGTCAGCTTTCACGCCGGATGAGACAGACACACATAACACATGGAAACATGCAACATGTGGACCCATGCACCCATCACATGATTGAACACTTGCTAACATGTGATACCTTTCTAACTGGGTGCATGACACGTGGCTGTTTGAGCATGTGCCACGTGCAACGCGGGGGATTGAGTAGACTGGTCCACTGTGACATATTTGACGTGCAGCAAGCGTTTAGTTGGTGCTGATTCGGTCAATATGTGAGGAACTACAGTAACCTCCATGGCTTCTTTGGTGCTGACTGACAGCTCACAGCTGACTTCCGACAGTATTATATACCTAAATGTTGACTGTCAGAAGCGACAGCTGCTAAACACATGTTTTTTGCAGATCATATGGTTCGGGTAGAGATACATAATTTGGTCTGGTAACTTTTCAAAGCCGTCAGCTGTCAGTCAGCACCAAAGAAGCCACGGGGCTACTGTATCTTACGATTCAGAACACCATGTGTGGATGACCAACAATTTAATACTGATCTTTTATGTAATGTTGAAAGATATCCCGAAATTTCTGTTTACATGGAAGGATTATTGAAAGACGCACGTGTCAGAGAAGGTGTGGGAAGAAATAACAAGAGAAATGTTAGAGGAACTAAAATAAACTTGCATATATACATCTTCACGGCACACATGTAATTGGTATCTTATTTATTTTAGGATACGGTACTTGAAGATACCACAGCCAACAATTCTGCAAAATAACTTTTTTTTTGACATCTTATGACATCCTAATAATTTGGTAATTTAAACTTTAAAGAATTATACGCATGAAGAACTATTTTGAATGACTGGGTGAATCCAAAAACCTCGTTTCTTATTTTCTACTTATGTTAATTTACAGTTGCAGCAAATTCTATTCGTAAGACAAATCCTTTACGACTAGATTCTCCCATGTGCCATGTGCTATGCGCCATTCGTGCCGCATGTTACATGTGGTGTGCTTCATAAAAAAATGTTGCATGTTTCATGCGTGATAAGTGTAAGGTGAGATGGAAAGGGACAATGTTTTTGCGGTTTTTATGGCAAAACATTTTTGGCCAAAATAAATCAAATATTGCTCTAGTAGAAACTTATAGTTTAATTTTCTTCAGACGATGATATCAACAGTGTTGAATATCTGTCAAGAGTGTCCTGGAATTTAATGACAACTTTTTCTCTTCATTTAAACAGTTTCTCATCTAATGCCGCTATTCTCATGACAGATACTCAATAACTTTTGTTATCATCATGTGAAGAAAATTAAACTCTATGTTTTTATCGGGATTTTTTTTTATTTTTAGAGGGTAGGGAGGGAGGAATTTTTTTCAATAAAAACTACGAATTCACTTCCCTTAACTCGTGTTTCCTAAATCCTGACCTTAATATCTTGATTAATTCTGGTACTAATTTTATATCGCATATTAACATTTTATTTAATTATTTATTTATATTTATTTATCACTGCGTCTTACTACCTATTTGGAGTATACGTATATATACTAATAGCCGAGTAAGTTAGGGATGAAACGTTTGAATTTAGAAGAAATGTACCCGCATCTGCGTGGAGGAAAAGTGTAAAAAATACATTTTGGAAAAACCACCCTCAGTGTACCCAACCGGGATTCGAACCCTGATCTCCCTCAGTCTAGTCTTACACGAGATTGACGGCTCAGACCGTGCGGCCACCGAAATGGGCGGCTTAGTTTCAATTGGGGTAACACGTCTTATTTGTAAGAGAACAAATGCTTGTACAATTAATTGTTCAGGACTAGTGAAGCTTAGAAGACGGGAATGACATTTAGGTGACGTATCAAGCATCGTACTCGTAAATTGAAAAGTTAATTGAACCCGGGACCCTTGGTCTAACCTGTCAATGCTCTACCACTGAGCCATCCAAGATTATTCCCGTGCTCTTGTGACACTCTTCACTCATAGTTTAAGGGTAGAGTCTGTAATGGACGTGCGGAAATCATCAGTTATAGTGAGCCAATCTCCTGAGTAAATGATAACTCATTGCTACCAGATGATTTCCACACGTCCATTACAGACTTCTGCCCTTAGAACTTATGAGTAGAGACTAGCCCTGAACGTGGGACAAATCCTGGTAGAGGAATGGCCCGCTAAACCAAGAGCTCCGGTTTCGATTCCCGTGTCCAGATGCAACTTCCCTATTTACAAATATTATTATTATTATTATTTATTAATTATTATTAGCACCGCGTCTTACTACCCGTTCGGGTTATACGCCCTTACGCTAATATGTAATGGTAGGGTGATTGTGAGATGAAATGGGAAGGACCTACAGTTTAACGTGGAATCCGAACCACGGTGGAGGCCTGGCATTCCACACATTCACAAGATGTCTTGTCAGAGGTGAAGGAAGGGTTTGGTAATCAGATAAATCTGTGCCGGGACCGAGGATTGAACCCCGGACCCCAGCACAGAAGTCCGACACCTTACCCCTAGACCACCAGGCCACCTATTTACAATTAAACACTTGTTTGTTACTCCTGTATGACAATGTATCCTCCATATTTTCCAGATCGGCCGCGTTGGCTTGAGGTTGACATCACTAATGAGTGCGCGCAGCAGACGTTTCCCCCCCCCCCACCCTACCCCACCCGGGAGAGGGGTTTATAGGACCAGACACCCCGCAAGGGGCCCCCCCACGAGAGAGAGAGAGAGAGGGCGTAAAGAACACTTGTTGCTCGCCTCGCCTTCTCGCCTGACTCGCTGAAAGCTCAAGTTCACTTCGAGGTGGTCTGGCCCCCCCCCCCTCCAACCTACCTCCTTATTCGTTCTTCTCTTACCCTCTATAATTTCCCTCCCAACCTCGACACCCCCTATTCAAGCCGAAAATAATCACGCCCCCCTCCTCCCCTCTATCGCGGTATAATTTTTTGGCAGCCACCGACATTGAGTTTGACTAGACATGGTTTTTAACGTGATCATCCGCCTGGGAGGTGAAGTTAGCTAACGCGCTAGTTTCGTGTTGAGCTAGAGTGCCAAGGACGGGAAGATCGAGGTTCGAATCTCGCTCGGGTGAACTGGAGTTTTTTTCCTAAATTGTTTTCTACTCTCCCTCTACGCAAATGCGGGTTCACTTTCTATATATTCAACCCTCCCAATTCCTAAAACATTAGCGTAATATAGTACTTCAGCGTACAATCCGAACGGGTAGTAAGACGAAGAGTAAAAGAAATATAGATGGGGACGTGAAAAAAGTTCAGTGTTATTGAGTTTTTATAGAAAAACATTTTTTTGTTCAAAATAAATTAAATATTTCTCCAGTAGAAACAAAGAGTTTAATTTTCTTTGCGTGGTGATCAACATTTGTTGAATATCTGTCATGAGTATAGCGGTATTAGATGATAAACTTTTTAAATGAAGAGAAAAGTTGTCATTAAATTCCAGGACACCCTTGACAGATATTCAACAACTGTACGTTTTTAAGGGAGCAATACTTTATTTCTTTTGACCAAAAAATGTTTTACTATAAAAACTGCGAGATACTTGCCCTTTTCTCGCGTTCCTTTCCAACCCCACCTTCTTAAACTCTTCCATAATTTCATCATTCGCCCGAAAATAGGATAATGATGATGATGATGATGATAAACGTATTGTATAAAGAGAAGACATTATGCTTGATAAAAATTAAACATCGCTTTCCAAGGGTTCATTTTTTGACTGTCCTCTCAACACCGAGGTGGTCCTATGGTGGTTTTTTTTTACCCCCTTTCTTTCTTTTTGACCCCAACAACTCCTTAACCCCCCTCCTGAGCTCGCTCCACCCAAAACCCCCTTTCCCCGTCTCCGCCCACCTATGAATCCTTTCTTATTGTTCCAGATTATAAACACTATTCAAAATACCACCTTCTAAATAGCTTCAACACCGCAACATCGCCATTTTTTTTACACTTTTTATGTTTTTTAAATGCTCAACTTATAATAATAATAATATTTAGCACCGCGTCTTACTACCCGTTCGGGTTATACGCTTTAAGTACTAATTACGCTAATGGATTGGAAATTGGGAAGGTTGAATTTAGAGGAAGTGAACCCGCATTTTCGTGGAGGGAGAGTGTAAAACCATTTAGGAAAAAACCACTCCAAGTTCACCCGAGCGAGATTCGAACCTCGATCTCCCCCTCCTCAGCAGTCGAGCTCTACACGACTAGCGCGTTAGCCAACTAAGCCACCGAGGCGGGTCTCAACTTTTAAACTAACGACTGGTGTGTATATTTATCTCATTTCTCTATCTCTTTTTTCTCTCTTTCTCTTTCTCTCTCTCTCTATGTATATATATATATACACACACACACACATTTTTAGCACCACGTCTTACTACCCGTCCGGACTAAACGCATATGTACTAATTACGCTAGTGTGCTAAGGATGAGGCAGGTTGAATTTTGAGCAAGTGTACCCGAATTTGCGTGGAAAAAAAGACAATGCAAAAACATGTGGGGTGGGGTAAAAATGGGATTTAAAAAATCTACTATTCTATTTTTTATGATATATTTTCAAATAATTACAAAAATATTCACATATAAAATTTTGTTGCGAGCCACCAAAAATCGGTTCGCGACCCGAAGTTTGTTAACCACTGCTCAATTGGATTAAAAACATATTTTAAGTTATAAAATTTAAAAAAACACATTAAACATTGAAACTAGCTCATTTTCAACAATTTTTCACATTAAATGTTGAAGTTTTGAGAGTAAATAAAATGGTTAAAAACCTAAATCTAGCTTTTCTCAAATAAATAATGTAATGTTTTAATAGGATCACAACATACTTATTTTAGATAATTGAGGAGCGTTTAAGTGGTTTTTGAGCCACTAAATGCTCCCCCATTGACATAATATATTCCTCTCTGTGAAGATATGTCCCTTAAAGCAGATGGTGCCCTTAAATTGTTTCACTTTAACATAACAAGTATTTCCTTACAAGAAATTCTAGGTCTGTATATCATCCATTTTAATTGCTTTTGGTGAATAAAGTTGTTATTATTGAGTTATTTTTTCTTTTTATATTATGTAGGCCTACTACAATACGTAAATATTTCAAATAATTGACACATCTTAAAAGAAACCATTTAACATAAGAAAGGGATCAAGTCCACTATTTTTTCGAATCCGAATTTCCCCATTTAACTTTGAATCCCGGATTCGAATCTTGGAAAAGATTATGAACATAATAAGAAATATAAATAATACAATAAGAAATATAAATAATGCAATAGAATAATTGAAAACACAAATGTTAAAATTCTTTCTTATAATCCATTCATTGTAACATTCATACATTCAAGAATTAAATAGCCAAAGCTATTATATTTGTTTTAATGAGGAATTCTCCATCTAGATATCATATTCTGAAAATTGTAAAATGACACCTAGACACGGGAATCGAACCCGGGACCTTTGGCTTAGTACGCCAATGCTCTCGCACATTTGTAGCCGACGAACCCGCCTCGATGGCGTAGTTGGCTAACGCGCTTGTCGTGTTTAGCTCGACTGCTGAGGACGGGGAGATCGAGGTTCGACTCTCGGTCGGGTGAACTGGGGGTGGTTTTTCCTAAATGGTTTTCCACTCTAACTCCATGCAAATGCGGGTTCACTTCCTCTAATTAAACCTTCCCAATTCCTAATCCATTAGCGTAATTAGTACTTAAAGCGTATAACCCGAACGGGTAGTAAGACGCGGTGCTAAATATAAATATTATGTAGCCGACGATTTCCGCACGTCCATCACAGACGCTGCCTGAAAGTATGATATGCAGAATGACCCTGAGCTTGTGACGATTCCTGGATAGCTCAGTGGTTAGAGCATTGGCATACTAGGCCAAAGGTCACGGGTTCGATTCCCGTGTCCAGGTGTCATTTTTTCAATTTTCAGAATAAGATTCATAAATTCAGTTAAATTTTAAATGCCTGGTTATTGAGTTCATCTTATAATTATAATTGATTTTGAACCACCAATAAGCCGTATTAGAGCTTTAAAACAAATTTTACTTGAGGCGAAAAAAACATGCTTAAGGATTTGAGTCTCGAATCCTTGAATCTCGAATATCCTTAAGGATTTGAGGTTTTATCCCTAATTTAACACTTTACCTACAAAATAAAAAAAATATAACATAAAAACTTCCAACAGAATACGATGTCATGTACAACAGAATAACTTTTTTTTTTTCTGTTCTTAATCTTAGATAAAGCTTTAACTTCACGGTGGTCTATTATTTTTTCTCTTTGGTTATTCCAAAAAACCATTCCCTTTCTTCGTGCCCCCCCCCCCTCTTTCCCCTCCCTCTTTACCCTTCATTTCTATCGCCTCCTCTTCACCGCCTTCTATACCTAATTAAACTAGTTACGGCGAATACTGTTCCAGAAAAGGACGCGAGGGGGGGGGGGGAATACAGTACTAATTATTATGATTACATGTCAGTTTTGAAGGCTTCATTACATCGTTCAGAAAGTAACAAAGAGCCTCACCGTCCCCCTCCCTTCTCCCTAAACACCCCTCCCCCACCCCTCTCTCCCATCCCTAACTTCAAATTATCTATTGTTTTAAATTAATATGAACCATTTTGGTGTGCTTCCTAAGTATAATAGCTGTTATCTTACTTATTATAGATGAGCATTAGATTAAGATGCCAAAAGGTAGCGAGCGTATAATATTGTTCTGTTTTTGATAATATTACCTACAGACCCGTCCTTTAATAATAATTTAAAAAAAATATCGCTACTATAAAATCTGAAACATTATTTTCCTCCTTTAAATAAAGTTGTGTTTTATTCAAGTCATATATATTTTACACTACCGGTTCGCTAGGCCTGTCATAGCTTTATTTGCTTTATAATCTAACTTAAGACTAGGACAGGCACAACAACCAGTTCACGGCCGTTAATTTATCAATGTGAAAGGGTAAATCCATATTTTAATCAATGATAAAGTTTTCTTTCATACCGGGTATCGAATCCGGGACCCTTAGTTCAGTAGGCAGACAGACTACCGACTGAGCTAAAGGGCCTGATCTATTATCGGGTCTGATAACAAGTTCTCAAACCATTTATTTATATAATTTCTTAAACATTTTAATTAATATTCAACTGGAAACTGTGGTACATGTTCAAGTCTTAGGACGGTTGGAGATGGATCATTTTACATTTGATGACACCCGCCTCGGTGGCGTGGTTGGCTAACGCGCTTGTCGTGTTGAGCTCGACTGCCGAGAACGGGGAGATCGAGGTTCGACTCTCGGTCGGGTGAACTGGGGGTGGTTTTTCCTAAATGGTTTTCCACTCTAACTCCATGCAAATGCGGGTTCACTTCATCTAATTAAACCTTCCCAATTCCTAATCCATTAGCGTAATTAGTACTTAAAGCGTATAACCCGAACGGGTAGTAAGACGCGGTGCTAAATATTATTATTATTGTTATTACTATTATTACTACATATGATGAGTACAGGGGGTAAGGGAGGGAACTGTCCAATTTTAACTAAACTTGAAATAATGCTGCCATCTTTTGGACAATTATGAGACTTTTCTAATACACTTTATATTATGTTTAAAAGAGGTGTCCTGGAATTTGGTCATAACTTTTTAAATAAAGATATAAAGTTTTGACAAAATTCTAGAACACCCTTGACAGATATTCAAGATTTGTTGATATTAGCATGTGCAGAAAACTAAACTCTACGTTGCTACTGGAGAAATATTTAATTTATTTTGGCCAAAAAAGTGTAATGCTATAAAAACTGTAAAATTACTCGCGCTCCCTTCTGCCACACCTTAACCCTAACGTCAGGGACATACCTATATTTGCCTGGAATTGGACCCAAACCTTAGAGATGATGGTGGATACCCTTTCTCTTCACCCTCCACCCTCTTCACCCTCCCCTCCTCTCCCTAACTTCACACGGGACCTGAGCAAGTAGGGATATGGCAGACAAAATGTGTCCAGTAAAAAAACTTAGAAACCATTTTAGCACGATAACTTGTAGCCAACGCTGCAAACGAACCACACGTATATTATAGTACTAGGGTCGACTTCAGTGGTCTTGAGGTAAAGTGTTCAGCCACGGACCTGATGTTCGTGGGTTCAAACCCAACTGGGATCGACGGATTTTTTCTTGAGCGATAAAAATCCGCAGCACAACTTCCTTCGGAGGAGAAGTAAAACCCGTCAGCTCCACGTCGATTGTGTACATGGAAAATAAACCTGGAAGGTATGTGAAAATACCTTCCCCGGAAAAATTTGTAGGCCCTTTCGTTATAACTCATAGAAATTCTCGTGTGCTATTTTAATCAGTCGGTTCAGAAAGTACACATTAACTACTTGAAATAAATGAATTAAATTAAATATACTGGTGGAAAGGAACTACTTGTAAATTTTAGTCAGCTTTTTCACACCAGATGAAACATACATAACAAATGAAGCATGCAACAGGTGGACACATGCATCATCAGTGATTGAACACTTGCTAAAATGTGATACCTTTCTAACTGGGTGCATGACACGTAGCTGTTTGCAGCATGTGCCACGTGCAACGCGGGAGATTGAGTAGACTGGTTCACTGTGTCATATTTGACGTGCAGCAAGCGTTTAGTTGGTGCTCATTCGGTCGATATGTGAGGGACTATCTTGCGATTCAGAACACCATGTGGGGACAACCAACAAGAATATTATTTAACATTGATTGTGTATGTATTTTTGAAATATATCTGGAGATTTATGTTTACAGGCGGAAAGATTATTATAAGACATATTTGGTAGAGAAAATGTGGAAAGATGTATCAAAAATTTGTCAGGATGTTTTGATAATTCGAAAGGTCCCTATAGTCACTAACATTTTGAATAACTGGATGAACCCAAAATGTCGTTTCTTGCTGCATGTCACATTCTCTGTGCATCATACATGTTGCATGTCACATTCTCTGTGCTTAATCATAAATGCTTCATGTCACATTCTCTGTGCTTCATCATACATGCTGCATGTCACATTCTATGTTCTTCATCATACATGTTGCATGTCACATTTTCTGTGCTTCATCATACATGTTGTATGTCACATTTTCTGTGCTTCATCATACATGCTCCATGTCATTCTATGTGCTTCATCATACATGCTGCATGTCACATTCTCTGTGCATCATACATGCTGCATGTCACATTTTCTGTGCTTCATCATACATGCTCCATGTCATTCTATGTGCTTCATCATACATGCTGCATGTCACATTCTATGTGCTTCATCATACATGCTTCATGTCACATTCTCTGTGCTTCATCATACATGATGCATGTCTTATGCAACCCTTATGGTGTGATAGCTGCCTTACAGTGTTATATTAGAGAGGAACTATTAATTGTAATTTAATTGTAAAATATTACAGGTGCCTGGCTAAACGTGTTTACGTGAGTAGCTCATTGTGTGGAAGTTGAAAGCACCCAATTACATAGTAACTGCTACACATGGGGTAGGTACGTTCGCGTGACTGACTCGTTCAGGGGAATGGAGATTTATTCCGGGTCGTGCCTAAAACATTATCCTAGACTATATTTAAATTAATGTATCCTCGGGCCTAGCTAACTCTCTGACCTTAAGGAGAGGATGCAGGGGACGTGAGAAAAGGTTAGTGTTTTTGCAGTTTTTATCGCAAAACATTTTTGGCCAAAATAAATCCAAACTTTCTTCACATGATGATATCTACAGTTGTTGAATATCTGTCATGAGCAGCGTTAGATGATAACTTTCTAAATGAAGAGAAAAAGTTATCATTAAATACCAGGACACCCTTGACAGATATTCAACAACTGTTGATATCACCGGATGAAAAATATTAAACTATGTTTTTCTAATGATTAAAACTGCAAAAAAAAAAACTCTTTCCTTTTCTCTACTCCCCCCTCTAAAGAGCTCGAAAGTGATTGGCTGTCAGAACATAAGCTCGCCATTTCACCCTATCTTGAGACACCTCCACCCAATCCCTAACTGGTCACTCACCCAAATCTCCTTTAAAAAAATCACATTATCCTCCTATCTTATTATTAGTACCGCGTCTTACTACCCATTCGGGTTATACGCACTTACGCTAGTGTGTAATGGTAGGGTGATTGTGAGATGAAATGAAGGACCTACAGTTTAACGTGGAATCCGAACCACGGTGGAGGCCTGGCATTCCCCACATTCATAAGATGTCTTGTCAGAGGTGAAGGAAGGGTTTGGTAATCAGATAAATCTTTGCCGGGACCGAGGATTGAACCCCGGCCGCCAGCATAGAAGTCTGACACCTTACCCCTAGATTGCCAGGTCACCTATCCTCCTATCGACATCTCGGCTTACCAAGGGGTTCTTCAGGTTTCCCAACTAACATTTTGTGCACACACGTGCCAAATGACCACCCCCACCTCAGCCACGTATCTTGATTATCCTTCATATGTTTGGGGGTTGAATACAAACCATGTGGTCTAGGGGTAAGGTGTCAGACTTCTGTGCTGGCGGCCGGGGTTCAATCCTCGGTCCCGGCACAGATTTATCTGATTACCAAACCCTTCCTTCACCTCTGACAAGACATCTTGTGAATGTGGGGAATGCCAGGCCTCCACCGTGGTTCGGATTCCACGTTAAACTGTAGGTCCTTCATTTCGTCTCACAATCACCCTACCATTACACATTAGCGTAAGTGCGTATAACCCGAACGGGTAGTAAGACGCGGTGCTAATAATAATAATAATAATACAAACCATGAAGTACTTCATTATGTAACTTTCTCCACTCTCCCATTAGTTTGTATTTACTTTAGAGTTGGTTGTTTAGTAATAGGTGTGTTGATTTGAGACAGGTGTTTTTTGAACGTTTAAGTGCCAACATTCTTCCTACTTATCTTGACTCATATCTAGCATAAACGCGTAAATTAGGCCCTATACCATTATTGTACCCCTTAGTTAAACAACATCCGACATCTTAGCTCAGTTGGTAGTCTGTCTGTCTACTGAACTAAGGGTCCTGGGTTCAATTCCTGGAAGGGTTGAGAAACTTATCATTGGTGAAATGTGAGTTTACGTTTTTACATTGATAAATTAACAGCTCGGGGACTGGATGGTGGGCTTGTCCTAGTCTTAAGTTATTATAAGGCATAGAAAGGTCTAGCAAACCGGTAATGGCTTGAATAAAAATCTGACTCAGGCACAGGCTGGGAACAGCAATGGGTGCTTAAATATAAAACAAAATAATAACTATTTAAAAGCTATATACCCGAAATGCTGGTCAAAAGGTCTAAGGTGTCGGACTTGCAATATTATAGACTTCCGATGACGGGAATATTGGAGTTGGAATCCCGGTCAGATGTATGGAAGGAACTTTTTAATAAATTTGTTTATACGCTCGCTATCCGCAAATTCTGGTACAATTAATCTAAATTCAACCTTATTCATCCAAACACATTATCGTAACTAGTAGTCAACATATGCGTACAACCCTAACGGGTAGTAAGATGCAGTGTAGATGTCGGATCTTGGTAAAAGTTAGTTTGTAAGTTGTTTATTGATATAACTATATCTATACTAATATTATAAAGAAGAAAGATTTGATTTTTTTGTTTTTTTGTTTGTAATGGATAATCTCAAAAACTAGTAGACCAATTTTAAAAATTCTTTCACCAATATAAAGCTACATTATCAACGAGTAACATAGGCTATATTTTATTTTGAAAATTTAATTTATTCCTCATAAAAATGTCAATTGTATATTATATAGTCATTGGAAAAAAAAGTTGTTGAAAGTAAAGTGGGGTTGGTGAAGGGGGTGGAGGGGTAGGGGTGAGGAAAGAGGAATGAGATGAAAATAGGAGGGAGGATAAAAAGAGGGAGGGGGCTATACAGTGATGGTAGGACTGTATTTAAAAAAAAAAGTTTTCTTTTTATATTGACAAGATGGATGAGTTGAAGCTTTGTTTTACAGGACTCTTTACAATATTTTTTTACGGGGAAGGGGGCTAGTATTTGAATAAATCACACTAGTGCATGTCGACAAAAAAAAAAGATTCAAGAGTAGCGATATTTGTGAGTTTTCTTCTTAAGTGTTTTAAATTTAAAAAAACTATATGTTTAATATTGCATATAAAAAAATTGGAAAAGCACAGCTTCATCAAATAATATTTTATGGGAAACCAAACCATCATCAACCCAACAGGGCTCCATTTTTTATTCACATACTTTTTTTTTCTCTTTGTTATGTCTGTCAACTAATTGTATAGTGATAATAAATATGAAGGCCATGAATCAGGTCACGATACAGCTTTGGAAATTCAAGAGAACATTATGAGTTAAAAAAAACGTGATTTGGGAGGGGTAATATGGGTGAATGCACGGAGTGGGAATAATTAAGGAAGGGGACCATAAATACCCGCAGGAGAAACAGCATGCAAATCTTGGAATGTTTTTAGCATGCTGGCCTAAGGCCATGCACGACTTAAAGTCTGGGTTGTCTTTTGTTTTGTTTTTTTAATAAAAAAAATCTGTGGTGAAGAGGATTCTGATAAGAAAAAAAAAACAGTTTAGAAAATACAAATATATTTTTACTTTCTCACGGCCCCTTAGAGAGAGAAAGTACTGTGATCGTCAAAAGAAATTGAAATCTACGTTTCATAGCCAACAGAATTTGATACTGAGCCTATAACCAAATCCATTTGACAGACCTTAAGTTTTTATTAAGGTTCCTCAGAGGATTTTTTGGAATTATCTATCTACAGTAGTCCTAAAATTAAGGGTACTTCAAACAAGTGGAAATTTCCAATTTTTAACATATCTCCGTAACTCTTTAAGATACGAAATAATTTATTGTTATAAAGTTATAATTCTTTTAAAAATAAAAATCTTATATTTGGAATATATTTTTTATAAAATGTCTGACACCTTATCTCAGTGATGAGCGCGTCTTTCTACTGAGATAAGTTTCGCGGGTTTGATTCCTGGCATGCCCGAAAAATGTAATATGTTTTGTTCTGATACAATCATTCGGTTTAGAAAGTGAAAGCTAAATACCTCACATAAACATAATTTTAAAAAAATCTATAATTTCTAAGCTATATGCAAATTCGATATTTTTTATGGAACTCTTTAGCAATTGAAATCATCATCTCAGATGGTCATGTTCCTCTTTTCTCAATGTTTCTGTATCAGTGTATATTATTTTATGTATGCTCTTTGGTGGAGTGTTTCTGCAACAATGTGTACTAGTTCGTCTCACAAATCTTACACGTTTTTAGTTAATGTCTCTATTTTCTCTTGCGGACTCATGCCATGGAGTTTTTTATTCAAAGATTTTTTATTTTAAGATAAAAGAGAGAAAAGTCTTTGCGGTGCACCATACCATTGATTTTGGATTAAATCGATAACATTTTACCTTATTATTCGTATTATTTTATAGCCATTTGAACGAGTGAAGCGAAACTCTTGTTTTAACTCGACTTTTTAGTATTTCGTCTTTCTGTTTGTTCCGCGATTGCTTTGACCAAATTTTAACGAAATTTGGCGAGGACGTTCTTCGAGTCCAGTCTGAATGACGCACGCATTTGTGTGTGTTTTTAATTCGACATAATTTGCGAGACCGACGTTTTAAGCCACGTGAACCGTGGCTATGGAGTCATCCATATTCCACGTAACGCCACTAAGAGGGGGGAACACTAGTGTCTACATGGTGTTAAATGGAGGAACACTAGTGTCTACATGGTGTTAAATGGGGGGGAGCACTAGTGTCTACATAGTGTTAAATGGGGGGAACACTAGTGTCTACATGGTGTTAAATGGGGGGAACACTAGTGTCTACATAGTGTTAAATGGGGGGAACACTAGTGTCTACATGGTGTTAAATGGGGGGGAACACTAGTGTCTACATGGTGTTAAATGGGGGGAACACTAGTGTCTACATGGTGTTAAATGGGGGAGCACTAGTGTCTACATAGTGTTAAATGGGGGGAACACTAGTGTCTACATGGTATTAAATGGAGGAACACTAGTGTCTACATGGTGTTAAATGGGGGGGAACACTAGTGTCTACATGGTGTTAAATGGGGGGAACACTAGTGTCTACATGGTGTTAAATGGGGGGGAACACTAGTGTCTACATGGTGTTAAATGGGGGGGAACACTAGTGTCTACATGGTGTTAAATGGGGGGAACACTAGTGTCTACATGGTGTTAAATGGGGGGAACACTAGTGTCTACATGGTGTTAAATGGGGGGAACACTAGTGTCTACATGGTGTTAAATGGGGGGAACACTAGTGTCTACATGGTGTTAAATGGAGGAACACTAGTGTCTACATGGTGTTAAATGGGGGGAACACTAGTGTCTACATGGTGTTAAATGGGGGGAACACTAGTGTCTACATGGTGTTAAATGGAGGAACACTAGTGTCTACATGGTGTTAAATGGGGGGGAACACTAGTGTCTACATGGTGTTAAATGGAGGAACACTAGTGTCTACATGGTGTTAAATGGGGGAACACTAGTGTCTACATGGTGTTAAGTGGGGGGAACACTAGTGTCTACATAGTGTTAAATGGGGGGAACACTAGTGTCTACATAGTGTTAAATGGGGGGAACACTAGTGTCTACATGGTGTTAAATGGGGGGAACACTAGTGTCTACATGGTGTTAAATGGGGAACACTAGTGTCTACATGGTGTTAAATGGGGGGAACACTAGTGTCTACATGGTGTTAAATGGAGGAACACTAGTGTCTACATGGTGTTAAATGGGGGAACACTAGTGTCTACATGGTGTTAAATGGGGGGAACACTAGTGTCTACATGGTGTTAAATGGAGGAACACTAGTGTCTACATGGTGTTAAATGGGGGAACACTAGTGTCTACATGGTGTTAAGTGGGGGGAACACTAGTGTCTACATAGTGTTAAATGGGGGGAACACTAGTGTCTACATGGTGTTAAATGGGGGAACACTAGTGTCTACATGGTGTTAAATGGGGGGAACACTAGTGTCTACATGGTGTTAAAGGGGGGGGAACACTAGTGTCTACATAGTGTTAAATGGGGGGAACACTAGTGTCTACATGGTGTTAAATGGGGGAACACTAGTGTCTACATGGTGTTAAATGGGGGGAACACTAGTGTCTACATGGTGTTAAATGGAGGAACACTAGTGTCTACATGGTGTTAAATGGGGGAACACTAGTGTCTACATGGTGTTAAATGGGGGGAACACTAGTGTCTACATGGTGTTAAATGGAGGAACACTAGTGTCTACATGGTGTTAAATGGGGGAACACTAGTGTCTACATGGTGTTAAGTGGGGGAACACTAGTGTCTACATAGTGTTAAATGGGGGGAACACTAGTGTCTACATGGTGTTAAATGGGGGGAACACTAGTGTCTACATGGTGTTAAATGGGGGGAACACTAGTGTCTACATGGTGTTAAATGGGGGGGAACACTAGTGTCTACATAGTGTTAAATGGGGGGAACACTAGTGTCTACATGGTGTTAAATGGGGGGAACACTAGTGTCTACATAGTGTTAAATGGGGGGAACACTAGTGTCTACATGGTGTTAAATGGGGGAACACTAGTGTCTACATGGTGTTAAGTGGGGGAACACTAGTGTCTACATAGTGTTAAATGGGGGGAACACTAGTGTCTACATGGTGTTAAATGGGAGGAACACTAGTGTCTACATGGTGTTAAGTGGGGGAACACTAGTGTCTACATGGTGTTAAATGGAGGAACACTAGTGTCTACATAGTGTTAAATGGGGGGAACACTAGTGTCTACATGGTGTTAAATGGGGAACACTAGTGTCTACATGGTGTTAAATGGGGGGAACACTAGTGTCTACATGGTGTTAAATGGGGGGAACACTAGTGTCTACATGGTTTTAAATGGGGGGGAGCACTAGCCTCTACATGGTGTTAAATGGGCTGGGGGGGGAGTTTTTAGAGATATAAGATATATAGATATAAGATTAAGCTTCGATTTTGTGGTGCCAATAGTTGAAGCACAATATGGCGAGTGCTTAATAATAGGGGGGGGGGGGGGGGCAGGAGACTCCCGCCCTTGACCCCCAAGGCGTTGGTACGCCACTGCTCGGACTAACACCTCCGTAAATACCACATGAAATTATTATTTTCTAGTTATTTGATACATTTATTGAGTGTTCTGTAAACAAAATTAATAATGTATTTTTTGCTATTCGTTTATTGTTATAATTTAACTTACAATATTTACGTAGGTATTCGTTCTTGTATCTTTCTTTTTTTATCGTGTAGCATTACTACACGAGTGCAACAATTAATAATAATACAATGAACTGTATAATAAATAACTTATAAGTAAACAAAATATTTATAGCCTCATAAGCAAACCAAATATTATTTTTAGTTTTTCTGAATTCAACAACCCGAAGGTTGGGTTGATGTGATTTTTATCCATTCGGCGCTGGTAAAGCATTCAGCCCTTCAGCTGGTTAGTGCCACCCGCACCATCTGGGGAGTTAAGAAAGTGTGATGGTTCTTCGTTGGCTTTCACACTGAATTTCTACGATCGAGGGCTAAAATGCCTACCAATTTTTGCCGGCTTCTTTTACATACCACACTCGACAAGGGACCGACGACTATACTTCCCCTCCGAATGAAGTTGTGCTACGGACTTGTATCGCTTTAGAAAAATCCGTCAACCCCGGCTGGGCTTGAACCCACGAACATCTGGACCTGAGGCGAGAACTTTACCCCAAGATGGATCGAGTAATTTTAGTTACAAAAGTTATTTCTTGTCGCTACAAAAATTTCCACCATCATTAACATGTACTAGACCAATGAGGAAAACAAACCTTTAATATTCTAGAGCAATTGCCCCAACCCTATGCCCGCGGGTGACATGGTGCCCGCCGAGTCTTTTGTGTCTACCCGCCACTTTTTTTTTTACTACAGATGAAAAGTATTTGACTAATAATTTTAATCTGTCACTTTTTCGACAAAAATCAAATTTGTACTTATCTCTAGGTATGCTGTTCTCAAGAAGTTTGTGATTGCCATTCCCTCTCTTTAATTCTTTTTTCTTTACTGGATCATTTACAAAGTGTATTTTTACTCGGAACTACCATTCCAATAGTTTCAAGCTGAATAGTTTTGCTTTTTCCTAATCTAAAAGACCTACCTACCCCCTTCCATCATTCTCACCACACTCACTAATCCATGCTAAACTTCCTATTTCCTTTGTAAATATCTTGACATGAGTCTAGCCAGATTTATTGCCTGACTAAACACAGAATAAATATATATTTTAAAAATGTACCTAAGCACCAAAATGATGGTTAGTGGTTCAAATATTTCCTTGTATTTATTTTGGTCTTGTTAAAACCGTAGATAAAGCAGTATTTTTTAATTTATTTTTTGTCAAGTTAGAGGGGGTTGAAACCCCCCTCTCCCCTCTTACCCCTTGGTTAAGGCCATGAGTATTACCCACAACCACATGTAACGTCACAATCGCTGTCGGAAACTTAACATGACCAGTCGACCGGTCGGGTGTTAGCGTTGAGGCTAACCTCTGAGCCTGGCGGGAGTTAGAAATTTGCCTTGAAAAAGTATATTGGTGCCCACCGCATTGCCGTTAATTTTGAATGTGCTCTAAGGTACAAAAAGGTTGAGGACCTCTGTTATAGAGGTATCCAATATCCAACTTAACCCACCCCCCTCCCCCTCTCTTCTCCTACAACAGTCTAAATAAATCCTCGAATGTGTGAACCCTTCCTAGATAACAATCCTGCATACACCACTGGATCTCTCACGTGTCGAAGCTTCTAGCACCGATTCCAGACCTCATCTTGTGTTAATAGCCTGAAAAAAAAAAAAAAAAAAAAAAGAGAGACAACATTTACTACAACATATTAACATCAGTAATATTTTTAACAAAAATGCCGTCCGTCGAACATTGTAACTTCTCTTTTCTAACTCTCATTGCATCTCATCCAACCTTTTTACAACCAAGGATAAATAAAATTATACCGCCTTAAGAAAAATATTTTATCTGGCAGATCTTCAAGTAACTAAGTTTTTTTTTACGTATTCATACTCATGGTTATGAAAATCTTCAACTGCCCCCTTTTTATATGTAGTTTCAATTTTGACAGAAATAGTTAGTTAAATATTGTTATATTTGTATATTCTACATCCAATTTTTAAATCATATAATATATTATTCCTATGATGGTCTGACTAAACTAAACACTGACAAGAAGAATTGAATTTCATAGCTATTCCCCCCCCCCCCTTGGAATAAACAGGTATTCTGCCTTGTTTGGTATATTTTAAACCCCCTTGGTGGCGTAGTTGGCTAACGCGCTTGTCGTGTTGAGCTCGACTGCTGAGGACGGGGAGATCGAGGTTCGAATCTCGGTCGGGTGAACTGGGGGGGTTTTTCCTAAATGGCTTTCAATTCTCCCTCCACGCAAATGCGGGTTCACTTCCTCTAATTCAACCTTCCCAATTCCTAATCCATTAGTGTAATTAGTACTTAAAGCATATAACCCGAATGGGTAGTAAGACGTGGTGCTAAATATTATTATATATTTTAATGCAACCACTAGAATCAAATAAAGGTTTAATTAAATAAATAAAGCTGCAAAATCTAAATTACAAGTAGAGTCTAGAAAAAAAAGCTCTTTACAAAAGTAATGGAATGACGCAATTATGATTTTTTTTAAAAAACCTGTTTCGATAAATAAACTAGTAAAGCAACTAACTAGTGATTTGTTATTCAATGGTTATCCTTGCCAGACAAGAAATTTGGCAACATGTTAAAACATTTCAAAAGAGAACTTAGCACTTTGTTAAGAGTTACTCATTAATTGTATATCATTAGAGTCGTTTAAGGTGGGAGGTAACGCAACCGAGCTTGGTTCAGTATTTTTGCAGTTTTTATAGCAAAATATTTTTTGGGGTTGAAATAAATTTAACATTGCACCTGTAGAAACAAAAGAGTTTTTCTTTACACGGTGAAAACAACAGTTGTTGAATATCTGTCACGAGCATGGCATTAGATGAGAAACTTTTTAAATGAAGAGAAAAAGTTGTCATTAAATTCCAGGACACCCTTGACAGATATTCAACAATTGTTGATATCACATTGTGGAGGAAATTAAACTCTATGTTAGTACTGGAGAAATATTTTATTTATTTTGACCAGAAAAATATTTTGTAATAAAAAGTGCAAGAAACTTACCCTTAATTCGTGTTTCTTACACTACCACCTTAACGAGCATTTTCTGAATCAACCGATCATATTACAAGCGTATCGGTGGGCACGCAGGTTTAACGTTGAGCTCGTCTAGTTTAGTTTGCCGGTGTTGTCGGGGTTCGAATCCCAGCAAAGTATACTGAGGGGCGAACGTGGGAACCGGAGTTAAGTTGGCAGATGCACGTCAGACTGAGATAAATTCACATACGTTTGACCCTAAACCATTTTAGTATTAAAAAAAAATTAGAGCTTCGGTTGCCGAACGGACTGAGACGTCACTCTTGCAATAGAATGGACTGCCGATGACGGAGAGATCAGGGTTCTAGCCTGGTCGGTTGTACTGAGAGTGGTTTTTCCTAAAATAAATAAAAAAAATCAACTTCTTCCCTTACGCTAATATTGGTGCATTTCCTCTAAATTTAACCTTTCTCATTCTAAGTACATTATTAGCTTAATTAGTACATATACGTACAAACCGAACGGGTAGTATTATACGTGGTGCCAAAAGAAATTTTCTCCATATTAAAAATTGTTTGCCAGGCCTCCACCGTGGTTCGGATTCCACGTTAAACTGTAGGTCCTTCATTTCATCTCACAATCACCCTACCATTACACATTAGCGTAAGTGCGTATAACCCGAACGGGTAGTAAGACGCGGTGCTAATAATAATATAATAATAATAATAATAATAATAATAATAATAATAACAATAATAAAAATTGTTTCAGCACTTTTTTTTGTTTTGCCCTTCGTCAGACAAATAAAGTCAGGTTTCTCGTCTATTGAGTAGCGTTGCAGGTTTTTATTAAAATCTCTGGAATCCGACTCATTTATGGCAAAGGCGTTGAAAAAAAAAAAAAAAAAGAACTGGCCCGACGACACGGACGGCTTGATTCCTTAACACGCCGAAGAAGCGCTGTTCACACAAAACTGGAGGTCGGTTAAATTAGATGTTTAGTTTGGCATACAGCCATAACAACCACTAACATATAACCTATTTCTCGACATTTATATGCCTTTAGATATTTTTTACCTGTCTGGTGCGTTTATATCAGCCTGACTTAACCTTACCTGCCTCAACATTTTAGCTTCATTTGCTATTTTGCAAGTGGTCGGGTGAAGGTTGTTACATGTAACACCAAGTAGCAATATAACCCCTTTTTTTTTATACTGCTTGCTCCAATATTTATGTGCAATCGGTAATTTGCACCAAATGAGGCGTTATTCCATAAAAACCGGGTACCACATTGTCTACTTTTTACTACAGGGTGCCTCAAAAGTTACTGTGCAGTAAAGTACCATGTACCTAGTAAACAGTTCCTTCTGTAACAGATGTTGGACATGTCTCTTCATATAATATCATATCATATTAGTAGTTGGTCTTCAGTCCTTAAGGGAAATTTCCAACATCTGTTACGAACTACGTGGTATTTTAATGCATACCATACCATATCATTCCATAATATACATACCATATACTACACTATACCATACCATATCATACTACACTATATCATACTACACCATAATATACATACCATATCATACTACACTATACCATACCATATCATACTACACTATACCATACCATATCATACTACACTATACCATACCATATCATACTACACTATACCATACCATATCATACTACACTATACCATACCATATCATACTACACCATAATATACATACCATATCATACTACGCTATACCATATCATACTACGCTATACCATATCATACTACACTATACCATACCATATACTACACTATACCATACCATATACTACACTATACCATACCATATACTACACTATACCATACCATATCATACTACACTATACCATACCATATCATACTACACTATACCATACCATATCATACTACACCATACCATACTATATCATATCACACAAACTATACCATACCATACTACAGTCCAATTTTCATTGGAGGAAACTTATCTTACAGATATAAAAACAAGATCCACTCGCACGTCAAAATTCAAGCCATATGTTACTTTTGACAGATATTAACAATACTGTTATGACCTGCCCCCCCCCCCCCCCCCCCCCTAATCCCCCTGTGGGCTGAATCTGTCGGGACAACTTGCGGGAGGGGTTAGGTCGCAGTGAAGGTAGGTGTGTGGGCTCTAAATAATACGTAAGGTTACGAATTTTGGTTCAAAAGAAGTTACTAAAAGATAATAAGATGTGATGTTTAAGCGAAATATAAAAGAAATAACTTATAAAGGGATTTGACGCTCGCACTCGTGTAAGAACTGACCTATTCGTGGAAACTTAGACCAATAGAATCGACTGACATGGGTCGTGACCCTGTACACAGCTCGATCTCGGGACCCTGGGCTCGACGGATGTCCTATAAGTACACATGATACTTTTAAATATTTACCTAGCCACATGTCTTTCTACCCGTTCGTATTATACGCTTAAGTACTAATTATAATAATGGGCAAGGGATTGGAAAGGTTGAATTTAGAGGAAGTGAACTCGTGTTTGCGTAGAGAGAGTGTAAAACTATTCGGGGAAAAGTTCACTCGACCGAGATTCGAACCTTGGTCTCCCCATCCTCGGTGGTTAGCCAACCACGTCACCGAGACAGGATACAAGTGTTACTGATGACCTGAATAGTAGTCTTCTATTTTAAGGCAGAGTCTGTGATGGATGTGCGGGAATCGTCTTGGTATCGATTCCTGTGTTCAGGTGTCATTTTTCAATCTAATGAATATGGTATTTAGATGCAGCTACAACTGTAACTAGCACATATCGCACATAGCTTGAATATTTAATTCATCATAACAATCTACATGTAATAAAAAGCCTTTAACTACTTGCATCCTGCTGAATATAATATTGATTTGGAAATATCTACTTCAGAAGTAATAGCTACCCCCTCCCAACACAACCCTCTCCAGCCTAGCTACAGTCTCACCAGGAATGTGTAATACCTTCTTCAGAAGTAATAGCTACCCCTCCCAACACAACCCTCTCCAGCCTAGCTACAGTCTCACCAGGAATGTGTAATAACTTCTTCAGAAGTAATAGCTACCCCCTCCCAAAACAACCCTCTCCAGTCTAGTTGCAGTCTCACCAGGAATGTGTAATACTTCCTTCAGAAGTAATAGCTACCCCCTCCCAACACAACCTCTCCAGTCTAGTTGCAGTCTCACCAGGAATGTGTAATACCTTCTTCAGAAGTAATAGCTACCCCCTCCCAACACAACCCTCTCCAGTCTAGTTGCAGTCTCACCAGGAATGTGTAATACTTCCTTCAGAAGTAATAGCTACCCCCTCCCAACACAACCCTCTCCAGCCTAGCTACAGTCTCACCAGGAATGTGTAATACCTTCTTCAGAAGTAATAGCTACCCCCTCCCAACACAACCCTCCCCAGTCTAGTTGCAGTCTCACCAGGAATGTGTAATACTTCCTTCAGAAGTAATAGCTACCCCCTCCCAACACAACCCTCTCCAGTCTAGTTGCAGTCTCACCAGGAATGTGTAATACTTCCTTCAGAAGTAATAGCTACCCCCTCCCAACACAACCCTCTCCAGTCTAGTTGCAGTCTCACCAGGAATGTGTAATACTTCCTTCAGAAGTAATAGCTACCCCCTCCCAACACAACCCTCTCCAGCCTAGCTACAGTCTCACCAGGAATGTGTAATACCTTCTTCAGAAGTAATAGCTACCCCCTCCCAACACAACCCTTTCCAGTCTAGTTGCAGTCTCACACAGGAATGTGTAATACCTCCTTCAGAAGTAATAGCTACCCCCTCCCAACACAACCCTCTCCAGCCTAGCTACAGTCTCACCACGAATGTGTAATACCTTCTTCAGAAGTAATAACTACCTCCTCCCAACACAACCCTCTCCAGCCTAGCTACAGTCTCACCAGGAATGTGTAATACCTTCTTCAGAAGTAATAGCTACCCCCTCCCAACACAACCCTTTCCAGTCTAGTTGCAGTCTCACCAGGAATGTGTAATACCTCCTTGAGAAGTAATAGCTACCCGGGCGGAGAACAAAAATTATTCAAAACTGCCTAAAAATTATTAAAACATTATTTAAAATTGCTTAAAAATTACAAAAAAAAAAAACTCAAACCAAGAAAATATTACCTGAAATCCAAAAATCGCAAAAATTACTACAACATAACCTATAAGAAATCGTTTTCACAACCAGGGTATCATAAGCTTTGTCCGTAATTTACCGTAATTGAAAGATGGGAGATGTCACTCAAAATCTTAGCCGTGTTTTGTGACACTCTTGCACGGTGTGAGCTCTGCCGACCGGAAGTTAGGTCCATTGGTCTTGCGCTAAACTCAATAAAGGTCGAGAAGAAGAATGTTGGACAAGTGTATCGAGGTGGTCTTGTGTGTGGGAATTGGCAGCAACCAGTCGGCCTTGGAACCCCCAACAGATAATTTCGTCGTGTCCTTGTCATCCTAAGTACAAAATAGAAAGCGAAAATGAAGGGCGAGAAAAGGCAGGAAGGTCCTTCGATAAGTCTCGGTGTAACAACAACGTAAATCACCAAGCTTTTTTTTTCTTTCAATTATTATTATTATTATTACTATTAGCACCGTGTCTTACTACCCGTTCGGGTTATACACACTTACGCTAATGTGTAATGGTAGGGTGATTATGAGTTGAAATGGAGGACCTACAGTTTAACGTGGAATCCGAACCACAGCGGAGACCTGTCATTCCACACATTCACAAGTTGTGATTAATACACGTCTTGTCAGAGGTGAAGGAAGGGTTTGGTAATCAGATAAATCTGTGCCGAGACCGAGGATTGAACAGCGAACTCACAGCACAGAAGTCTGACTCTTACCCCTAGACCGTCAAATCTCCAGATTTATCTGATTACCAAACCCTTCCTTCACCTCTGACAAGACGTGTATTAATCACAACTTAAGGTGCGGCAGAATAGAAGACCAAATTCCCTTTTGGGTCTTATCTTCCTTCTCGAACTGAGTACCTGCTTGAGGAGAGGTAATACCCCCACCACTCTATTACTTTCCCTACCCTGGCGTGTGTCACTCTTATGGTCGATTGGTTTTCTGTATTCTGAATGAGAAAAAAAGCAGAGACCGGCCGCCGCCTCTACCTGAAGCACTGGGTTTGCAAAGTGTTTGAATAAACAGGCTACACTGAATAAGCTTTGTTCCTATTTCTAATATACAGTACTTAGAAAACTGTTTTATTTTTCTAGTAAAAATGAAATAGTTTTAAATTTGCGTTTGATGAAAATATAATTATCATATGCATATTGATTATTGCTAGGTGGTTTGAAAAAAAAGAGACTAATTGTATTATATAGTGCTTCTCTAAATTTTTAAAATCAATTGGAAAGTTATTCGTGCACTTTCTGAACATCCTAAAAATTGGCTATATTAGCACATGACCTACAAACTTTTTTAAAAGTATAATTGAATATAAAACGTGCACTTTCTGAATACCTTCACTGAAATGTGGTTATATAGGCACATGATTTACAAACTAGCATAAACCTAAGACAGAACTCGAGACAGTAAATTTATCAAAATATGATCAATACGACGGGAATCTAACAATTAGCTTAGTAAGAGGACGCGTTACGTATTTGGCCCAATTATCTAGAGCAGCGGTTCCCAACGTGGGGTACGTGCCAGGACGTTTGGGGGTACGCGGAATCATTTTGATAATGGTGGAAAGAGCTACATTTGCTAGCAGTGTAAGACAAAATATCAGTCAAAAGTTCAAAAGTTATTAAATTAACTCAACGATTTGGCGAGAGGCGGGGCTATTATATATGATCTTGAGAAAATTATTTTAATTTCAAACATAAAATAGTTTATATTTATTAATAAATAAATAAATTAATTAAATGTAATTCTTTGGGTATATTTTTGCTTTTTGAATGTAAAAATATATGAACTCTTTATTCACCTTATTATAACATTGTTTTTTAATCTCATTATTAGCCCATATTTTTCAGTTGCAACAAATAAATTATTATAATTATTATAATTGCTAATGTAGTAATCAAACATTTCTATAATTAGGGACACAATTCATGAAAATGCCAAGCGGTACGTGAGCGATACAAGCTTATGAACCGCTGATCTAGAGGGTATCTTTATTTTATTTTTTTAGCGCCGTATCTTACTACCCGTTTGGGTTATACACTTAAGTACTAATTACGCTAATGGGTTAGAAATTGGGCAGGTTGAATTTATAGCAAGGGAACTCAATTTTCGTGGAGGGAGAGTGAAAAAACATTTAGGAAATCCAGTTCACCCAACCGAGATTCGAATCTCGATCTCTCCGTCCTTGGCAAATCTAGATTTTATATGAATGTCTAAAAAAAGTTGCTTCTCTATTATTATAGTCCCCATTTGATAACAATATATGGGATATTTAGGAGCTACTCTCAAAATGGTGAGAACCAACCACATATGCAAGATTTAATATTTTACTGTAGGAGGGCACTTATGAGGATGGAGAAATTTTTTTGTGGGGGTAGCTGATTCCCCCCCTCAACTGCCAATGAAAGGAGTTTTTTTTACACTAAATACTTCTTGTATTGATTAAGTTGCGACAGAAGGGAGCGCGAGTAATTTTACAGTTTTTTTAGAAATGAAATTTGTTGGCCAAAATTAATCAAATATTTCTCCAGTAACAAAGTAGAGTTTAGTTTTCTGCACATGCTAATATCAACAGATCTTGAATAACTGTCAAGGGTGTCCCGGAATTTGTCAACCATTTTTAAATGAAAGAGTTTTTTTATGGTATCTTTGGACTTGTGTTTAAGTCTTTCTCCATTGTGTAAAAATATACACATTTTACCATAAATTTATTGAAAGCGTTACTGTTGAACACATTTTGGAGGAACCCGCACCAAATGCCCAGTTGACTAACGCATTTGTCTCTCATTGCACTCGATCATAGTAACATAGAACAACTATATAGAATATCTAGTAGCCTTTGCAATAACATATATTTTAATGGTTTTATTGTAGGAATAGAATAAAGCTAAGCTATATACAAAACTCTGGAAGTAATTTAATAGATGACATCTTCAATTACTTTTATTGCAGGAACATAGCACAATTATATAGGTATCTCTAGTGATAATTACAATAAAATACATTTGTAATAGAATATTGTAGGAATAGATTAAAGCTAAGCTATATACAAAACCCTTCTAAGTCATTACAATAAATGGAAGCTTCAGTTACTTTCATTGTAGGAACAAAACACAATCATGTATAAATATTTAGTATTAATTACAACAAAATATATTTATAAATAATTTTATTGTAAGAATAGAGTAAGCTAAGCTATATACAAAACCCTGGAAGTCATTACAATAGATGGAAGCTTCAGTTACTTTCATTGTAGGAACAAAACACAATCGTATATAAATATTTAGTATTAATTACAATAAAATATATTTATAAATAGTTTTATTGTAAGATTAGTAGTAAAGTAAAGCTATTTACAAAACCCTGGAAGTCATTACAATAGATGGAAGCTTCAGTTACTTTCATTGTAGGAACAAAACACAATTATATAAAAATATCCAGTATTAATTACAATAAAATACATTTATAATAGTTGTAATGTAGGAATAGAGTAAAGCTAAGCTATATACAAAACCCAGGAAGTCAATACAATAGATGAGATCTTCAGTTACTTTCATTGTAGGAACAAAAAACAATTATATAGAAATATCTAGTAGTAATTACAATAGAATACATTTATAATAGTTGTATTGTAGGAATAGAGTAAATCTAAAAATATATATAAAAAAATGGAAGTCATTACAATCGATGATATTTTCAGTTACTCTTATTGCAGGAACATAGCACAACTATATAGATATATCTAGTAGCAATTACAATAGAATACATTTATAATAGTTGTACTGTAGGAACAGAGAAAAGCTAGGCTATATATAAAACCCTGGAAGTCATCACAATCGATGATATCTTCAGTTACTTTTATTCCAGGGACATAGTACAATTATCTAGAAATATCAAGTAACCATTACAATAAAACACATTTTCACAATGTATTAAAATATAAACATTTTAAATCAATCATAGTGTCTTAGTGACAGTTTTTAAAATAAAGAATAAAAATGTATATAATAATTGTATATAAACAAAAGTCTAAAACTAGGTAAACAACAATTTTGAAACAAAGTAATTATTACTTTGTTTAAAAAAAATTTGTTACTTTGTTTTAGAATTTTGTGCATTCAAAATATATTCTGGATTTCTTATTTTCATTGATCTAGTGTGCCTAGGATCTATTAACTCTGGCAATATGCAATCTAAATAAAATCTAGTTAATTTTGATTCCATTTCAATTTTCCAAAAATCATCATCTTTTTCTACCCTTTTTACTACCATACCTTTTTTTGTCCATACTACAAGTAAACAGTATTTTCGTTGGGTTATGTGAAGCTGACCTTGAATTTGAAAGAAATAGTTATGGCGTTTGTTAAGAACAAGCTCACCTTTATTTTCCTTAAAAACTTGTATTTTCCCTGCTAAAACACCTTCTTCAGGAGTCATCTCAGCTGCAGAGAATGGACATTTTACCTCACTATCCCATCCTCACCAATAAGACCATCTGGTGAAGCTCCTAAATAAGGTATATCTCTGTCTAAAAAAAGGCCACAGGGTACTACTTTAACGCTTTCTTTTTTTTCAAGGTCATTAATTGCATCTCCTTCCTTTATCTGGCCATACATAATTGATTGAGATTGTAGGTCAGAGCTGTACAGCATTTGCTTAACCAATTTTTCACAACCAGTATCTGCTCTACGTTTGCATACTGTACCAAAGTTCGATGCCGTCAATAATTTTCTTCTTTGTTCAAGCCAATCGCCACTTTCTCTCTGTAAGATTGTAAGACGTTCTAAAGCTTCTCTTTCTTCTTTGGTTCTTCTTAGAGAGATTAAAAACTGGTCTTTCTCTCTTTGAAATTCCTCTACACTCATGTCTAGTCGCTGCACATTTGCACCATAGTCTTGGTCCTGGCTACCTTTTTCGCAAAAAAGGGATCTTGCTAGCTTTGGCTTCTTTCTACGACGTTCTTTCTCAGAGTCTACCTTCAACTTTCTCTTCATTTGAGATTCCTTACAAAATCTCCCGGGACTTCTACCGTAGATAGATTTGTGGAGTACGTAATGGGCCTTTCCCGTGTTGTGTTGGACCACTGCAGCACACATCTTACTTTATAACTGCCAGACCGGGAAAAATTTATTCTTTTCCACCGATGAATTTTGCAACGGCACCATTATATTGTTCCGCAGCGTTGCTGTCTACATCTTGTATAAGGCTGCGACTGTTCTGGGCAAGATATTTAGATGGGGCCAAAACATTTTCAAAGAGACCTACTTTAATTAAATCAGGAATTAGGTTAAATTCATTTGGCTTATTTTTTCCCTGGCAAAAATATCCACGCTCTTTGCATTTCGAATGGTCACCTAACACATGGCTAGGTCCATTCAAAATATCTTTTCTTAATCCATCCATTCTCTTTTCTAGGGGTGCATCTTGTTTTTTCCTATATTGTATAGCTTTACTGACAGCTGTTCTTAACCTGAGTGTATTATTTCCTATTTTCTTACGTAACATAACTGGGAACCGTCCTCCATCACTTGTTGTAACTATGTCTCTAATTTTATTACAATAATTCCTGAGTAAATGGTTACGGCATTCCACTTTTTCTACTGTCATTGTTTTATATGGCCTGGCGTCAAGTATTTTCTTATACACGCTGCTATCACCGTCAGCAACTAACTTTGCATATCTCACTCCAAAGATAGCCTCACTAACAAGAAATCCTTCTACAATAATTGCAGCTTCCATGCTGGTTGAACTAAGATCCCAGTTCTTACTGCACACGTGTTGATGTGGATCTACACCTTTATTTTTAGAACGTGTGCAAGTTGTGCAGAATTTGTTTTTACGCCGATGTATAGAACTTTTCTTGTATAGAAACCAATGATCGCAGCCTGTAAAGCACACATGTATCATCACTTAACAATAGTATTTACAATAATAAGGGGGGACACTTATGAATAGTGAACTTGAATAAACTAGAAATAGTTCTGAGAATGGGACGATTCCTGGATAGCAAAACATGCATAGTAGAATGTCCCGGATTAGATTTACGTGTTCAGTAATTTTTTTTTCAAAGGTAAATGTAATTACAAACTTTGGCTAAAATCGAGTTAAATCGAGTGTTTATGTTATCTAAATACATGGATTTTTTACTATTGGTTTATGGTAAAAACCTAAATATATTTGTAATGTTTAGTTAAATAAATTTGTGTATACTTGATTTTTTACAACTTCATTGTGATTTTCTGACACTCAGTTGGATTAAATTGATTGAATGAATAAAATTATCATAATTAATTGAGCCCTTTGAGTTTTAATTTGTGTTAACCCAGTTAGATTAAAAAAAGTTTTTCTTTTTCTTTTTGGGCAGCGCTCTATCTTGGTTAGTATGGCACAAAAATTAAATTCGTCATATAATAATTAATACAAATCCCCAAAAGTGATTTATATTCATATTTAACAGTGTGGAAATTTGTGGGATATACTTCCATAAGGCTTAAAAATAAGCGTTTGAATACGAAGAAAAGCTTTACTTACCACACCCGACAGCGAACTGTAGTTGTTTCTGTAAGATCGCTTTCCCCAGCTGCCATCAGCTCCCACGGTTAATAGAGGAGTCCATCGGCTGCTATGTGCCCTCGTTTCTTTGCTTCTTCTATCTCTAGCTTGACTGCGTCTTCCATTTCACACTGTGCTGCCTTTTCCCACTCATCTCCTAGGCGATCATGATACTTTTTGAAGGTGTTGCTACTCATACATGGAATATTCATTGTCGACATCATTTCATCGAGCTGTGCATGCCTCCACCAGTACTCATTGTTCCTGATACGGCAGCACTGTTAACGTCCATGAAAAGAGTTTCTACCGAATTATCAGGAATATCTGTCCACAACATACTTTCCAATCCACAGAGTCTACATTTGAACATGAATCCAGAATTCAGTCTTTCTTATTTCACGTTTTGGATCCATGTCTTTGAAAGAGCAGTGAAAAGGAAGATGGTCATCCATTGATATTATTTGTTCAACAAAATATTTAAGGTTGATTATTCTTCTTCCTTGTGATGAATATGTTGAAATAGGGGTTAATTTGGAATTAGTAGTTATTAATGTATCTGGGCTCTTTGTATACCTGAGAAAAAGGGTCAAATGTATTAATAATAAGTCGGAAACAAAACACATGTTTTTCAAACAATGACACTCTAAATGTAACCTTGCGTCTAATACGACAAAAAAAAGTACTATGTATTAATTTATTTGAAACAGATTGGTAGTTAAGGTTAGGTTAGACTTAATCTGTCTTGGTCCAGAGGGCTGGCTGTAACTGGGATTAATCCTAACTGGACATTATTCCGGAACCGGGTTTAGTCTTCGCTAACATTATTCCAAAATGGGCTTAGTTTCGACTAATACTATATTGGAACTGGGTTTAGTTTTGACTAATACTATTTCGGAAATAGGTTTAGTTTTGCCTTGCGTTATTAAGATATTGGGCATAGTTTTAACTTATGTTATTCCAGAATTCAGTTTAGTTCCGGGTCTGATTTGTCACTAACAAGGTTAATTTATAATCAGGACTGACAGAACTGATTTCAGAGTTAAGCAAGTAAAATTTGATGGAGCCCATCGGGGATTATTCCAGGCGTTATCAAAATTGTGAGAACAACAACATTTTTAAGTTTATTAATGAAAAATGAATGAACTAAAATCATTTAAATAAAAACGAATATACTTGTACCGGAGATACCTACCCGAATATTTAAAATCTAGTTAAAGTTATCTTTTTAAATTGTCTAAAGTTGGCATGAAGATTAAAATGGGATTTGGTTGTATTAAAGCTGCTCTTGATACACTTATCGGGTGTAAAATGGCCATAATTATGTTTATACATTTTTTATTGTATTAGGCTTACTATGATTAATTCGATCGTAGATTATTCATAGTTTAAAAAATTACAACTTATTATATTTGGGGATTATAAAGTAGGCTAGTATAAAACAAGTGCTAGTTTTATACGATTTAGTATGACTTCACAATAGATATCTTCAACACAAAATAAACTAATAGTGTTTTAGTTTCTTAAGGTGGATACAATGCTCTCATTTAAATCTTTAAAACGTTTTAATTGTAATTTTATTATATATGATTTTTATCTTTTATTTTTTTCTTTATGAAATTTCAAATTTTTATCAAGCTATTTTGCATTGCTTCGAGACTTTTTCAAGAACCAGTCAGCTTTTTGGATTTTAAAAACCTATTATTGTTATTATTATTTATATTATTATTTATATTATTATTATTATTTTAGAACGTTATTCATCACAAATTGACAAATTTAATCTAGTGAGGTAAGGATTAGGAAGGTAAGTGATTATGTAAGCACACCCGCATTTGCATGGAGAGGAGATGGGAAACTACTAAGGAAAAATTCACCCCAGTCCCGCGACTTATATTCGAACCCAAAAAAAAAGGGTTGATACAAACATGCACAAAGAGAGAGAGACACACAAAAACACAAATAATGGTCGCATCCATGGGACTTTTTCCTTAAAAAATTAAACATCTTAAACTATTGCATGCTGCTTACATAGATTGTTCAAAATGAAGATTTTCATTTGAGGCTCTGTTATGTTAGGCACTTTTAATTCGCGTTCCTGAGCTCCTCCGTGAACACCCTAAACAAACAAATAAATACAATAATTAATTATGTTTGTTTCAACTTTTATTTGAATAATCCATGGGGAAATCCCGATTTTTAAATACTTAAATGGAAAGAAAGTGTGGTTCTTCTTGGTTCCTTGAGGTATTTTGAGATTAATTGTCTCTTTGTGAGTCCTTTGTACTTTCAGCACGTGAACTAAAGTTTGGAAAATACAAATTTGGTTATATTTCTAAGCCATCGCAACAAAATTATATAATGTTAACTTCTCCTTTTTACAGCTTCATTCTTTTTTCCCCTGATACTAATGGATTTAGATCTTTTGTTTATGTTTTAATGAAAAATACATACCATTTTGTTTTCCAGTAATTTGCTAGCCCTTGAGGCCTACGCTTTTTCTTCGGTTTTCTTGATGGACGTACAATCTTGTTACATTTAGTAGAGTAGCGCATCAGTCCCTTCACACGTGTTTCTGACCATACCTATAACTACACTATACCATCCATATCATACAAGACTATACCATCCCATATCATACACACTAACCATACCGATATCAATGACTACACCTACCAACTATATCATATCAACAACTTATACCATAATACTACAGTCCATTATTCATTGAGGAACTTATCTGTACATTTTAAAACAAGTCCACTCGCACTCAATTCGCCATTGTCATTTGACAGATATTACATCTGTTATCTGTGCCCCCCTCGCACACCCACCTCCTCTGTGGCTGAATAAATAATTGCGGGATGTTGAGGTCGCATAAGTAGTGTGTGGTCTAAATAATACGTTGAAGTTACGAATTTTGGTTCAAGGAAGTTACTGAAATATAATATTTGTGTGTGTTAGCGAAATAAAATTAACGTTAGGAGGATTTGGGCAACGCTCGCACCGTAGACGACCTATCGGGAAACTTGACCAATGTCACTGACATGGGTCGTGTATCCTGTACACACTCGATCTCGGACCTGGTCTGAGTGTTTAGTTGATAGCTTTTAAATATTTACCTAGCAACTTCTTTGCTACCGCGTATTATATCGTTGTAAGTATAATTATAAAATCAAGATATGAAAAAGTTATTTTAAAGTAACTGTGTTTGGTAAAGGGAAACTATTCGGAAAGCCTCAAGTTAACTTTCCCACATCCTTCGGTGGTTACAAAACCCACTCACCGGAATAAGTTTTGATCACCTGTTTTCATATTTTGGCAAGTTCTTATGATGTGCGGACCTGTATATTTGTGTATACAGGTTATTTTTATTAATAATATGGATTTGAGCAGTACCTGTCTACACTATTACAAGCTTGAATATTAATTCATATAACTTACATTAATAAAAACTTTAACTACTTGATTTTGGCGTAAAATTGTTTAAATTTACTTCGAAGTTTAGGTGTGCCTTGAGGGACTGATCTCAGCTAGTTGATCTAAGTGTGTTTAGTTGAGTGTTAGGGGGTGTAATGTAGTACCCACCCTTTTTCCCAACAAACCCAGTTGCTCAGGTAACTGTTGTTGAAACAGTACTATATCCAAATGTAACCGGTCTTCAGGAGTATATACCTCCACAACTTCCTTCTTCAACTATAATTTTCCGAATTGTTGTTGAGAAAAAATTACTATCCACCATTATCTTTTCTCATCTATTTGATTAAAAATTAACCTTTATAAAGTAATTACATAATACCGAAACAACTATTATGCTTAGATGTGTAATACTCTTCAGTAAAACTACATAATACATAGTGTAACTATTAAGTTCTACCAGAATTGTAATAGCTCTTTCAGAAGTAATAGGTAACCTTTCCGAAACAATCTCAATTATTGTCTACCACTGAATGGTCAAACCCCTTTTCGGAGGCCCCTTCCAACAACCTCTAGTCTACTTGCAGTTACCAGCAATTGTATTACCCCTTCGAATAATAGCTACCCCTCCCAAACAACCCTCTTAGTTTGAGTCTCACCAGAATGTGATGTTTTCAGAAAGTAATGCACCCTTCAACAAATAAGTTAATTATTTACATTGTGTGTTAATCATTCTCAAAGTAACAGGCTACCACTTCACAACAATTCATATTGCATCCCAATTTGAAATACTTGAAGTAATATTTATCAACACAATCGCTTGCATCTACTACATTTTTATCAGAATGTATCTTTTAAAGTAGGCTATCAACATTTATTAGTTGTTCAGTTTATCTCTTAAATTTACTACTCCAAACTTTACCCTAGTACAATTACACGAATTGTAATACTTCTAAGGTCCCTGCAAATTTTCCAGTAGTATAATCCGAATGTGTAACTTCTTGGGTTTAAACAAACCGATACTTAGCTATAGTTCAAAAGTATACTCTAAGTAATGTGCTTAAAACCCTTGTTTTCATCAAGAATGTGTAAATACCTCCTTCAAAATAATTTTAACTATCGTGCGTAGGAACTTTTCAACTGCAAATTTTATTTTTAAAATTTTTAAAATCAGAAAAAAATACAACAGAAATATTACCAAACTGGTACACATACCTGAATCGTTTTCAACCAGGTATTAGTTGTGTTTTCGTAATGAAAACGATGTACTAAATTTTGCGTGTTTGTGAATCTTGGGTTCTTCCAGGACATTCCTTTCTTCGCTCTCATAGTGGGGCATTGGAAAGGTATCGATGGTTGGGGGTTGCCAAAACCATCTTGTAATCCAACTAATTTGTGTTTTTATCTAATACATGGCGAAATTTAAGGCGCACATGAAGGTTTTAATTTGGATTAAAAAATAAATCAATTTTTTTTATTTATATTATATACTAACTTAAGATGTACTTTACTTGTGTTATTACCATCAGAACAAATTTTAAATAGTGTGTTTTTTGAATGAATTATTTAATAATGAATGGATTCATAAAAATTAAAAGTTTATTAATATCATATTATCAATGTGAAGAAAGGTTTTAATCATAAATTAAAAAAAAATAAAAAAGTCTGACTCATTACTGGTTTCATCTAGAATTTCTGATCCAAATCCAGTCCTTCTCCCTGTGACATAGATGTATTATCACCACTTAAGAATGTGTGGAATACCAGGCCTCCACCATGGTTCGGATCCCACGTTAAACTGTAAGTCCTCCATTTCATCTCACAATTACCCTACCATCACACATAAGCGTAATGCGTATAACCCGAACGGGTAGTAAGACGCGGTGATAAATAATAATATTATAATAGTTTAAAATATACATTTTTAAAAAACTCATTAAGTTTGTAAAATGAAATAATAGGTCTATTCCTTGTTGTAGAAATACTATATCAAAGCTCACAAATGAAATAATATACACTGTTAATTACTCTATTGTATAAGAAATAGGAACACTGTTATAGAAAATTTGAGAAAAGAGAAACAAACGTCTTTATCCACCAAGAAACATAAAAAATATTTATTTTCAAAAACTTGAATCAATAAGTATAAAATATATTTTCTTATATCTCAAATATTATTGATTTTATAAAAAAATATTTTTCAAATAAAAGATTGTTATCGTTAATAATAATGCAACCTTACAATGATAAGATATTTCGTATTTTAAATATTGTGGATAAATGATAAATAATGGAAAATTTCCCCTATGTAAAGTACTCTCTAAGTCATTTTCATTAGTAAATGAGAATTTACATCTTTTTTATATTGATACGTAATGCCTAGAAATAAAATTTAACCAAAATTATTGGAGCGAATTTCGATTTTTTTTTCTCTTTTTACCTTCATTAAACTACCCTTAAATTCATAGTTATATATTTAAGTCCAAAATAAACCCATTGGAGGGGACCCTATGAAGACAAAAAGTACCAAGTTTTGCACAATCGGTAAAATAGTTTAGGCTCTACCCCTAGATACAGACGGACAAAGAGACGGCATTGAAAGAATCGCTTTTTTTGGTTTCAAGGGGTCATGAAACGTCGACATTAATCGGATTTTTCCAAGTTGGTCTAGAGAAAGTAAAAAAAAATACTAAAATTATAGTAAAAGATTATAATGTTATGGATTAAATATACTAATTTTATAAGTTCTTACTCAAATTCTTACCGAAATTCAAATGCCATAATTTTTTCGGTGTGTTGTAGGCCTGTAATGAGGCAGACATTCTAGTGATGAGAGTGCTATCAAATTTGGTTACTAATAAATATGTTACGGTTCAGCTTGCACATATGAGACAACTTAAGGGGAATCGTACATCGGATTCTTTTTGAGAAAAAGATTTTTTTCCCTCAGAAAAACTAATTCTAATTGTGTTTTGATTTATATTATATATATATATATATACTAGATAGCTGTTGCCCGCGGCTTTGCTCGCGTGGAAGTTGATTATATACAAATACGAAAATATACATATGTATTTACAGATTAATTTAAAATATTACGTTACGTTGATGACCATAACTTGACCTCAGATCAAAAATAATGCAAGTCCGATACAAACTTTCACCCCCTTTTTCATCCCTTATTAAATAAAATTTCCAAAATTCCTGAAACACGTATTTATTTGTTTTACGTCAATAACCGAAATACAAAATTTTGTTTGTGTAACTTTCAAAATGACGGACTTTCATACATATTATCATCCCCTATTTTGACCCCTTTGGGGCGGAATTTTCTAAAATCCTTTCTTAGTGGGTGCCTACATAACAAAATGAATATACAGTCCGAATGTCATGCTTGTAGCCTTGATAGTTTGCGCTCGGCGATGATGAATCAGTCAGTCAGTACATGTTATTTTATAAGTATAGATTTTTTTCAATTTCTTTTAATTTGCTTTAAAATCTGTTTTAACTGATAAAATTTTCTTTATAAAGGGAAATTCACTTTGAACTGAACACCCGTATTTTTGTAGGTGTTGTTTTTGTAACTTTATCAGAACGTTTAAGTTTTACATTACATTCAGTTTCGTAAAGGTCCTAATAAAGTATCTATATCCCCCTTCCTACAACCCCAAATTGTTTTAATTACAACTTGAACTATACAAAGTCTAACTAAAATACAGGGTGATTCATTCAGGACTGAAGACAAATAAACTACTAAACAACGTAATAGCATCAGATAAAGTTTTAAGAACACTTATATAACCTACTTTAGGACCTTTACGAAACTGAATGTAATGTAAAACTTAAACGTTCTGATAAAGTTACAAAAACAACACCTACAAAAATATGGGTGTTCAGTTCAAAGTCAATCTTCCTTTATAAAGCAAATTTTATCATTTAAAACAAGATTTTAAAGCAAATTAAAAAAAAATTGTAAAAATAAATAAATATATATATTTTAAATCAAAACGTAATTAAAATTAGTTCTTCTAAGGAAAATAAAATCTTTTTTTTTTTTTTCAAAAAAAAATCCTATCTACGATTCCCCTTAAGTTATGTCATATGTGAAGGCTAAGCCGTAACATATTTATTAGTAACCTCTCCAAATTTGATAGCACTCTTCAGAATGTCGGCCTCATTTTCTCTCGTTCTACTTAATAAAATATCTCGACAGGGGAAAAGAGTGTTTATTTAGTTTGTTATTTACTACCCTGACAAAATACTCAAATTTTGTGAAAGAACTGGCCTTCAATAATACTTTACCCCATCCATCATCAGGTTATTCTAGTTTGCTGAGGTATCAAACGTACACTTATTTTAGCACCTCGTCTTACTACCCGTTCGAGTTATATACTTATGGGTGACCTGGTGGTCTAGAGGTAAGGTGTCAGACTTGCTGTGCTGGCGGCCGGGGTTCAATCCTCGGTCCCGGCACAGATTTATCTGATTTCCAAACCCTTCCTTCACCTCTGACAAGACATCTTGTGAATGTGGGGAATGCCAGGCCTCCACCGTGGTTCGGATTCCACATGTCCATCATCTCACAATCACCCACCATTACACATTAGCGTAAGTGCGTATAACCCGAACGGGTAGTAAGATGCGGTGCTAATAATAATAATAATAATAATAATATAATATATATATTGTACTAATTACACTAATGGCTTAGGTATTAGGAAATGTATCCGCATTTGCGTGGAAGGAGAGTGGAAAACAATTTAAGGAAAAAATCTCAGTGTACCCGACCGGAATCGAACCCCGATCTCCCCGTCTTTGGCAGTCTAATCCGACACGCGCTAGGCGTTAGACTACGAGGCCAACGAAGCGGGTAGCGTGCTCTTGCTGAACCTATTGGTTATATCATCACACGACTTACAAACTAACTTTAATTTTAAACAGACATAATAACCACCACCCCCTCCCCCAGCCGTTAATTCATCACTCTTGAGAGAGAAAGACTACATGTTACAAATTATACGTTTTTCGGCCATACCGGTAATCGAACCCGGGATCCTCGACCCAATGATCAGACACGCTACTGAGTGAGATAAGGTTTCGGACTTTGGCGCGATATTTCTTAGACAATAAATTCCCTGACGCCTGATTGGTGGACCCTTCCTTGAGGACAGCGGAGTTGGAAAAAAATACCACCGGTTAAAAGGGGTACTTGCTGTATCATAGTCAACTAGGACGGAGGTGAAGTCAGGCCAGCATTTTGGTAGTCACGAGACAAGGGTACCGTCTGATTTGTATGTGAACACGTCAAACTAAGATTTTATCATAAAGTCAAAAATTATTCATAAGACGTTAAAGAAACAAATCCGTGGCGTGAGCCCACAGACGAGGTACACCGACAAAGTGCCCGCCGTGTGTTGGCGAATATAGTGCCAACATTCGTGGATAGAGGTCAGCAAAGGGAACTTTCCGGCCGTTTATCTCAGTTTTCTAGATAGGAGTAGCTACTTTTTCATTAACGTATCTTCTCATTTGTCCTCAAGAGGATGATTTTGAGCCCGTTCCAGACCTACTGCCTTCACAAATAATTTGTAAGCACAGGGGATCGAACCTGGGACCAGAGGCGTACGTAGGATTGCGAAGTAAAGACAGGGGGGGGCCCAATTTTTTTGTTACCATTATAACAACCTAGAGGCTTTTTTTAAAGTTTTTTTTTTATTTGCATTTGTTAACTTGATCATTTATCTGAAAGTGAGGTAAGGAGTTAATCCTACTGAACAAAGAATACATTTTCAGAGCGTGGATATATTCCACTTCCATTCCATGAAAGATAGTCAGTCCACTCTTATGAAATAATATCATTTGGTGATTGATTAGAGAGACTATTTTCTTTGCTCACAATGTTTAACTGGTCATAAACCCCCTCCTTCTATTTGATTTCTCTTCGGACCTGCGTATATTTTGGGGCATGGGGGCTCGAGACCCCTCAAGCCCCCCGTGAGTACGCTACTTGCTTGAGACCTCTGGATCTGTAGCCAGCAAATCTTGAGTAAAGAGGCGGTCAATTAGCAATAATCAAGAAAAACAACAAACACGGACATCCATAAATACTCGTCTTGTAACGATTTTCTTTCAAGGTCGTACATAAAAGAACGATGTTACGGACCAAATTAATGAAGGATCTTGTTCGACCTGGCGTGTTGGTTCCGTGAGGTGGTAGATGTTATGTCTAGTCTGGGAGGGGTGGGTACATTTACTCGCCGATATTTCGGTGACATTGGGCCGATGGCAACACCCAACCTGCTCACCTGTGGACCCAAGGCACAGGTAGATCTGGTGGTGACTACACGTCACTGGCAAGACGACCTTGGGTAAGGACAACGTACTTTTGATTTAATGAGTACACCTGCTTCATGGAACTTTGATTAGGGGAAAGGGGGGCTTCCTTTTTATCTCCCCCCCCCCCCTCGGCCCCCTGTTTTTCTCGAATAGTTAATAGTCAGGATTGACATTGTAGGTTTAAAGTTTTGTCGAAAGGTTTGAGTTTTCGCGATTGAATTGGTTGAATCTTGGTCTTGAGATTTATCAAACTAAAGGTTCTGACTAAGCTGAAGGGGCAAACCGACTTTTGAGCTGTGTTTCGTAAACAAAGATGGCGAGTGTTATATATCTGGCATAACGGCTGATAGGTTAATTTATATAAATATATATTTTCCAAAAAGACTTAATATACACTTTTTTTTATCTCCACATCTTACTACCTGTTCAGGTTACAGGCATACATGATAATTATTCTAATCTCTCTCAAATTTGTATGGAAACCATTTAGGAAAATAAACCTAAGTACACCCGACCGGAATTCAAACTCCGATCTCCCCGTTATCAATAGGCCAGTCTAACATGATAGTGACGACTTGCCTTAGACCGTTCAGCACCGAAGAGGGTAATATACAATTTTGGGTGTGCCTTCACCAACTTGCTTTTGATTCGTAAAGTTTGTTGTTTGATCCTCAAAGTGGGTGAATTTTATTCTTTTGAAAGATCATTTATGAATGGATAAAATGGTAAATTCTATAGAGTCGAAATTTTCAAGTTTGAATTAAATTTACTATTTTTAAGTTAAGAAATAAATTTTATAACTTAAAAACTTCACACTAAAAATAAATGGCACAACGCAATAGTAGGCCTACATGATTTCTTTTGCAGTCTATTATATACTCTATTCACGGTAGGAATCTCTCTCTGGAAGGTCTTTTTTCCTACCAACATCCTACTATATAATATATTTCTGGTAGGGAAAAAGGCCTTTCAGAAAACAATTCCTACGCTGAGCAGACTTTAGTTTGTGAGAACATTTTAGTGTAAGTGCGTATAACCCGAACGGGTAGTAAGACGCGGTGCTAATAATAATAATAATTCAAAAATCAATAATCAGTAAGCTACCCCTTAATAAGTTCCTTAGAAAAACAAATACTATTTTGAATATCATATGAAACACCCTTCAAATATAAATTTGGAATAAAAATTGCCTATGCCATTTAAAAAAAATACAAATCTCCCAAAATCAATTATTGTTGAGCAACTTTCTAATGCATTTTTCTTAGTAAAACCAACGAGCATTCTTATTTATCATGAAAAACATACCTTAGATACCCATTTTGAACCAAAACGGTAGATTAAAAAAAAAAAAAAAATTCACAAATGGGTAATTGGCAAACTAAGCCTAACCTTATTTTGAAGACAATTTTTTTTAATGCCCCGAACGATGACCATATAACCTATAAATATCAAATTTGAACTCAACCCATCAAATCGTTTCTGCCCCATGGACAGACAGACCGACAGACAGACAGACCGACCGACAGATACAGCAACAGCTTGAGGTATAAAATGTTCACGATTGCGGGTTTTTACCCAACCGGGCGTGTACAAAATATTTTTTAGCACCACGTCTTACTACCCATTCGGACTATACGATTACCTACTAATTACGCTAATGGACTATAGATGAGGAAGGTTGAATTTAGTAGAGTTTTACCCACAGTTGCACGGATAGAGTATGGGAAACCTTTTATGAAAAAAAAAACCTACATACACCCGATCGGGATCGAACCACAGTCTCCCCGTCATCGGGAGTCTAATCAACTGCGAGAGTAGCCCTTTAGATCATGAGGTAACCAAACCGGGTGTGTGTAACAATTATTAGACTATGATTTAAAATTCATAAGCTTGCTGTACGAAATATTTTAAATACAAAAACGAAGACCTTCAAAATAAAACTCATATATGGCTATAATTTAGTTTCATCTTCACATTTAAATAACTTAAAAAGAATTATTATAGACATTTTTCTTGATTATGCAGTATTTTTAATAGGTTTTATTTTTATTTATTTTAAAATTTAAAAACAAAAAAACCCAACTGAAGTGCAACGTTGCAATAAATTAATTGCAACATCTTCAAGTTGAAATTTTGCAGTTTAAATTAGTAATGAAACTAAATAGTTTTTTTTTTCTAGGCCAGCGAATGTACATTACAAAATATGTATTTAAGGTCGAATTACGATCATTTTCCTTATTTAAGGGTGTTTTACAATATTGATCTGTGGTTTTGTTTTCTAATTGAAGGGTTTTGATCGTACGGTAAGTTAAGCGTAACGTCTGAAATCACAAATGAAATAAAACAGGTTTATCTTATATCATATGTTCTTAGAATATCAAAACGGAATGAGGTAAGAGTCCTCATTGAAGGTCGTACACTTGACTTGCTTGACTACCAGAATCAAAAGCTTGACTGCTTGCTAATCTTTGGTTAAAGTGCAGAATTTTACTAACCTAAACATAAAAAAAACAACTTAATAACCCATTAAATATTTTGCGTTGGTTTTTTTTACCTTAAAAAATAATGGTTGCATGCATTTCCATTTTATTCGACAAGAGGTTACTAACAAATAAAACTAATAAAAGGTTTGTCTTGAAAGATTTTTACTTTCCCACTTTGCCCCCCACACCCCTCTCCTTGTTTGAATAATCTTCGTAATTTGGCCGCATTCTTTGGGATGTCTTTGAAAACCGGGCTTACGCCCTTGAAAGGATGACCAGAATTGTGGATGGTACAGTCCAATTTTCATAGGTAGGACCGTTTCTGAAAATAAGAGCGGCTTCACTTTATTATTATTATTATTATTATTATTATTATTATTATTAGCACCGCGTCTTCCTACCCATTTGGGTTATACGCACTTACACTAATGTGTAATGGTAGGGTGATTGTGAGATGAAATGAAGGACCTATAGTTTAACGTGGAATCCGAACCACGGTGGAGGCCTGGAATTCCACACATTCACAAGTTATGATTAATACACTTTTTGTCAGAGGTGAAGGAAGGGTTTGGTAATCAGTTAAATCTGTGCCGGAACCGAGGATTGAGCCCCGGACCCCCAGCACGGAAGTCTGACACCTTAACCCCTAGACCACCATGTCACCTCTTTCACTTATTTATTCATACCTAATGTGATTAACATATGTCACTTTTGAAATATATTGCCAAAACCTGTAAAATAACGTATCGATTTTGACCGAAAAAAAGTTTGTATTTTAAAAAAAAAAAATCTTATCTATGAAATTTGTTCTGTGGTAAACTACTCCACCCAATACTTTTGGCAACGTTGTAGATATTTATATGAATGAGAAGTTCTGTTTCCGGGCGGGAATTGAGTGGGGTGAAAATAGTATGAGTAGGTTCTGGGTGTGTCTACGACTATATTATGTTTTGATTTTGAATGGATGCGCGACTGAGCGTGATTAATAAATTTAGGGATTAGCCCTCATAATTAAAATAACATTCGTGAACTCTACTAAAAAAACCTACAATTAAAAAAAAAGTTTACTAAGATTATAAAAAACTGAAATTATTTGTTATCGGAAAAAAAATAGCATTTGAAGTAATTAATATTTAAGCGCACAACCCGAACGGTAAGACGCGGTGCATAATAATAATAATAATAATAATAATAATAATAGTGCATCCTCAGTAAGCCATTCTAAAAAATATATTTTCAAATGACAATTTGCAGTGTCCATTATTTAAAATAAAACAAATGAAATGGTAAGCTAATGTTCTTTCAAAACCACTATTTCTCTGTGAATATTATACAACTCTTTACCCAGGATTGCCTGCTAAACAAGTTTATATATGTAAAAAAAAAATGAAAGTTTGAAAGGCTTATTCTGAAACCTTTCATACTGAAAACGAGACATTAGCACTATCATTAAAGTGATGTATTTCTACAGACATTATCTTTAGTCGTGTAATACAGGCCTACTGATTCCTATATTATGATCTTACTGTTCGGAGCTTGGTTATTTATTTATATTAATTATGTCCAGTTTCTTATTCGCGGGTTCTCGTTGTAACATTACTTTAAGGGAGTGCTATTGATTATTATTATTATTATTATTATTATTATTATTATTATTATTATTATTATTATTATTATTATCACCGCGTCTTACTACCCGTTCGGGTTATACGCGCTTACGCTAATGTGTAATGGTAGGGTGATTGTGAGATGAAATGGAGGACCTACAGTTTAACGTGGGATCCGAACCACGGTGGAGGCCTGGCATTCCCCACATTCACAAGATGTCTTGTCAGAGGTGAAGGAAGGGTTTGGTAATCAGATAAATCTGTGCCGGGACCGAGGATTGAACCCCGGCCGCCAGCACAGAAGTCCGACACCTTACCCTAGACCACCAGGTCACCAAATGTATATATACATATATTAAAACGTAGAACAATTATTTTTTTCAATGATTATCGTAAATTTAGCAAGTAAATGAGCCCTGCAATTTCATAAAATTATAGTTTCTTCCGACAACAATTTCTCTAGTTCTGCCAATTTGATATTAATAATTTTCTTTTCTTATAAAAACTACTTCGAGGATTATCATATCAAAGTTAACGAATTGTTATACTTCTTTTACACCACATCATACTACCTCTTCAAGTTACATGCATAAGTATTAATTATGCTAATGAGTTAGGGATAATAAAAGTTGAATTTAGCAAAAGTGTACCAGCATTTGCATTGATGAGGAGTGTGAAATAATTTAGGGAAAGCACCCTCAGTATACCCGACTTGGAATCGAAACCCCGATCTCTCAGTCATTGACAGCCTAGTCTATTTCGTTAGTGATGCCCTAGACTATTCGGCCACCGAAGCAGGTTACAAATTTTCAAAAGCGATGTTAGTGAATGCTGGAACGTTATTAGGTTTCCTGCTGTCGTAAGACATACGAAATATATTTGTTGAGGTAATGGGAAGGGTGACAGTGAATCTCAACTGAAGGCATTCTGAAATTTGAAAAAATTTTCAGCTGATTGAGGATAATAGCGTGTAAAATCTAAGGGAATAATTGGCCCTTGAATCAAGGTTCTTAGGTGACCGTATTTATTTTTTTATTTTAGAGTTATTTGTTAATGATCGATTTTCCAAACCACAAGTGATGTTTATTTCGACAGTCACCATCATTGCGTGTAGTAAAACGGCTAGCAAGTTTCGGTTCAAATATCTCCAGGCTTTATTATCAAATGATCAACTTATAAATTTGTCTGGACAAGTCTGCGGTAAATAACTTTCATAAACGAAAGTACTGTGGTGCAGAGTAATACTGGTATTGGGTGACCTGGTGGTCTAGAGGTAAGGTGTCAGACTTCTGTGCTGGCGGCCGGGGTTCAATCCTCGGTCCCGGCACAGATTTATCTGATTACCAAACCCTTCCTTCACCTCTGACAAGAAGTGTATTAATCATAACTTGTGAATGTGTGGAATTCCAGGCCTCCACCGTGGTTCGGATCCCACGTTAAACTGTAGGTCCTCCATTTCATCTAACAATCACCCTACCATTACACATTAGAGTAAGCGCGTATAACCCGAACGGGTAGTAAGACGCGGTGCTAATAATAATAATAATAATAATAATACTGGTATTTCCCAATTCAAGATCTCAATTTTCTACAAAATCTTTGACTTTCAAGTTTTTCCACCGACATTGTTGGAGGGGGGAAGGGGACAAATCTCCTAACCCCCCCCCTCTCCAACGTGAAACCACTGATTAAAATCTCTCTAAAAAAAAAAGTATTTGGTTATAGATTTGTAGAACTACAAAATATCTTAACTGACACTAGCGCTTTACTACGAACCCCGTGACTTTTACGAACGAAAAAGTTGACTTAGACTGTTGTTCGCCTGGTCACGAATCGTTTTATTTTAAATCCTAACTCAATGTCCATATAATCTTTGTCTACTTAACATATGAAGGTGAATATTTCGTTAGTACAACATTTTATTCCCCCCCCCCACCTCCTCCGGACGTGTTTCGAGTACATAACAACCGCCGCCCACGTCAACACTTGATGGAAGCGTCAGATTCGCGTATTACTCCATTCATTTGTTCGGTCCATTGTCGACTGATTTGCAGCATGCGCGCGACGCAGAGGTCACGTCGTCTGCTCATTGTTGTGAGCGGGGCACGTAGAAGGCTATGGTTGGCATTTTAGTCACATTGTTGCGTCAGAGCAAGACCGTCCTACAACAATGGTGCTTTATATAAACATTTCCTAATGTGTGTCTTTCCACACCCTCTAGAAACCTCTAGATGACCTAGATAGTCTAGAAAGCTCAAACCTTGCACACTTATATTACAGATCACAGGACAAAGCCTAACAGAACTGAATTTTCTATTTTTTTTATGATTGAATTTTCTTAAAGCGTTTTATGAATTTAAAGAACTGAGTGAGGAGTTTGCGTTTTTCAGTTTATATTCAAAAGATAAGCTCCATTCGAAATATTCAAGTTTTGTGTTCGCATATCGCCGACAAGTTTACGTACAAGCAGTGTTTTATATATATATATATTAATATAACAGTTTAAAAGTAGGTCATTTTATTACTAAAATAATATAGATTATGTTTCGTATCGGTTTCTAAAATTCTTGTTTCTTAGTAATATGTTTAATATATATCCCCCTTTTTTATTGCATTCATAAAGATTAAAAAACTCAAAATGTCCAGTAGTACTTATCCCACTTTTGCTCGGTCTGCCTCAACAACTTTTATCATGGATTAGATATTAGATAAAAATATCTATAAGTACATTAAATTTGTATTATTATTTAACTGTGAGGATAGATATAAATTGCCCAATCTTTCATTTTTTATTGTTGTCATGTCTTGATTCCTCCCTTAAGCATATGAATTGCTTTCTTTATTTGTCGGATTGGCTATTAATTGCCAAAATCTGGATTATTTCTAAATAATTGGTAGTTGAATGAATATTAGGCGGTTAGATAAACGCTCAGGTTTAAGTCGTTCACCAGAGAAAAAAAGGATATAAATGAACCCACAAGGATTACAGTCGTATCCAAAGAGAAATGAACAAGGTCACCTCTGACAAGACGTGTATTAATCACAACTTAAGAATGTGTGGAATGCCAGGCCTCCACCGTGGTTCGGATCCCACGTTAAACTGTAGGTCCTCCATTTCATCTCTCAATCACCCTACCATTACACTTTAGCGTAAGTGCGTATAACCCGAACGGGTAGTAAGACGCTGTGATAATAAATAATAATTAATAAAGGAACAAGGTCACCCTTGTGGGTTTTACAAATGGGGGAGGGATTGTAGTCTCATTTGCTGAGGGTGGGGCACTCCCCCTTCCCCTCCTCGAAATAAAATTTCAAGAATTTAACCATGTGGGGGAGGGGATAATTTTAGACATCTAAACATAATTCTGAGCTAATTATATAAGTTTAAAGATCCAATTTTCGCAACAACAGCACACACAAAAAAAAAGTTTTTACTAAATTAACAAAAAATCAAATTTGGTTTTAGCTGAACCAATTGATATTTTTCGCGAGTTTATTGAACAGAACAAAATGAAAAGAAAGCTGATAAATAGGGAATTGGAAGAAATTTGCATTTTATCAATTTTATCTGTTATCTCGGATATTGGTCATTCAAAGTTGTTGATAGCAAATTGCTGCCAAAACAAACAAAAAAAGTTTTTTTTTCATACAAATTAACAAAAAAAGGGTAAATATTGCAGAGTAATAAGGGGGTACTATAGATAATATCTTCTTACCAAGTCAACAACTCTAAGTTGATTTGATCCATTATATTGTATTGTCTATCATTCATCTTTTTTTTGTTCATCTTCTACATTTTTTTAAACTTGTGAATCAGGATATTGGGTCCGGCCTCGGTACCATGGTACCAGTAGTCCACTCCTCTTGGTGGGCCTGACCCCAAGGGGTATGAAATATGGATACTCCTGGCTAAGATTGGAATGCAGGGAACACTAGTTAATGGCAAATGTTTTTTCCAGTTTTTATAGCACTTTTTTCTTTACAAAATAATAAAATATGTATCCAATAAAAACACAAAGTTTAATTTTCTTCATATGGTAATATCAACAGTTGTTGAATATCTATCAAGAGCATAGCAGCATTAGATGAGAAACTTTTTAAATGAAAAGAAAAAGTTGTCATTTAATTCCAGAACACTCTTGACATATATTTATTAACTAATGAACCGTATGAAGAAAATTAAATTCTATGTTTCTACTGGAAAAACTATTTTATTTTGACTTTAAAAAAATGCAAAAAAATACACTAATATTTTCTTGCGTGTGTCCCCCCCTACCCCCTTCCAGCCCAACACCCTCTTGGTTACAATATAGTGCAGCTTCTAAGATAGGACTGTATTGTAATCGATAAAGATAAGGGCTGATTACCTTTCAGGGGTAAACAGTGTACAATATATATAATTTTCGATTTACAAATTTCCTTTCTTATCACCTTAGTTCTTTCAACATAACTCGAAATTATTTCAATTGGGTGGGAAACGTTAAAGTGACGTCTCTATCCCCTTTAACCCCCCCCCCCCCTCCTCGCCAACCATTTGCCTCTTTACAATTACATTTTGATAGTTGTCTTGTTAGTTTTCTTCGGTCGACCCCTCACACCCCTTCTCATAAAAAAAACAACCTACCTGTCGGTTGTTTCCAGGTCTTCTTGAATCGAATCGCCCTGTACCTGTAGGTAGATAAATAAGCCCGTATCGACGTCACGAAGTGATGGAAAAACGATCTAAGTGCCACGCCCCTCCCTTGAAACTTAACCACACGAGGTGGAGAGGGGGGGACCTTCAAATATTCTTGGCCGGAGGGCCTGGGGAATTTGGGGGGGGGGGGGGAGAACCAAACAAGGTTGAAAGATGTGAAAAGAGGTTGTGGCGATGAGGTATGCGCGGTGAGTTGTGAGCGCTTTCATTAGGGCAACACGCCGCTTCACCCTTGGGGAGATAGCCCTACCGACACAGGGGTGTTCAAAACAAAAGTGAGAGGGCAGGGGGGGGGGGGCTCACATATGTGACGTGACGTGGAGTGTTGCCAGAGTAAGCACGGATATTTTTTTAGGTGGGATGGTACGGAATGCTAGTAAATATCCGTTGTTTTTTTCAGTTTTAATACAAATAACTTTTTTTTAGTGTTAAGAGTTCAAAATAATATATTTTTTTAAATATTGCATTATAATTTTAGAAAATTTTCTGCGTGCATTGTTCTCAACAGTTCGTTTTTCACCACGTCCTACTATTTGTTCAAGCTTATACACATAAGTACTAATTAGGTACACTAATGAGCTGGGGATGAGTAAAGTTGAACTAAGTGGAAGTGTAGCCGCATTTGTGTGGATAGAGAGGAAAACCATCCTCAGTACACACAACTAGGATTCGAACCCCATTCTTCCCGTCCTCAGTAGGTCAGTCCACACATGAGAGTGACGCCTTAAACCATTTGGTCACTAAAGCAGTGTCATCAGAAGTTGGAAGGCAAGACGAGTTGAGTGTAACCGTCTATTTGAAGGGACCTTCACACTAGAAACAATGTATTGTGGGAACGGCAGTTGGGAAGCTCTTATCACCATTAAAACAATCCTCAATTTTTAGAATATGATATCTAAATGAAGAATTCCTCACAAAAAACATAAATAATAGTTTCGGTTATTTAATTCTTAAATTATCTTAGAATTTACTGTTGTGACCTTGATAAAAGTTACTTTATTTGTTTGAGGAAAGCTAGATCCACGTTTCTAACCATTTACTCCAAAGGTGGGCAAACTTTTCTCCCCGAGGGCCACATGGACATCTTTAAGGTCTCTAACGGGCCGCATGTGTTAAACATTTAAATTTACTAAATAATTACATGTATTTTCATACAAAGATACATCTATTAATTATTGAACTATATAACTTTGGTACACAAAGAAAGTAGCAAATGAAATCTTAATATGTCATAGCAAATAAATTTAAATATGTCATGACTCAGGTTGCTTACTAGCCTACCTGAGTGTTGTTTAGTAACTACTCAAACTGTTATCATTAATGGGATGCATGCAACTGTCAGAAGTCAGCTGTGAGCTGTCAGTCAGCACCAAAGAAGCCACGGGGGCTACTCTAGCTTGCCTAAACCGCTCAAAATAGACAAAACTTGAACGATTTGTGGCATACATATGTTACAGTAGTTGAAAACTTTCGGACTACAATGCCACTGCAGAGGTTTTACTTTCTCCAATACTGTTTGAGATTCGATGATATAGGCCGCATTACACGTAGCAGGTTGCAGCACTGCTTTCTGACGTCGTTTTGCAGCGCTGCAAGACGATCGTGTAATATACCTAAGTGATCTGTGCGCGTATCAGAAAGCTGGCAGCGCAAATATCAAATCAGTTCGATATTTTCTGATCGGATGACTGCTTTCTGCACCGTTTAATCGCTTTCTGCGCTTCCAACTTGTCGAATGTTGTACTGCGCATGCGTGCGCCTGGTCGAGATAAGGTAGTACCAGACCAGAGGATATATTTTCTCAACATTTTCGTTCATGTGGACCACGTTCACTGTGTTTATATTAGACTATAGACTAAATATGCTTGTAGATGTCTTCATTCATACGTTTAAGTAGTTTCGGAAGTCATCAGCATCTAATTCAGGTATAATCGTGACAGTATGCGACACATTGTTCCGTTTTAACACTAAATTTCGACTCCACATACTTTTTTTCCTCTGTTTTACGACACTACGAGATTTCAAACTTTGGTAGTATTCGTACAATATAAGCAGCTCTTCGTCTTCTTGTTGTTGACGAGACATATTGGCACAAATTTAACCAGCAAAACTAAGTGCTGATGATAAAATAACTCCCTCTCCACTGAGTGGAAAGATGATCATTCGTCAGAATGCAGCTTGTGTGTAATAGGTAACCCAGATTTGTCAGCTCGCAGCGCTGTGGAACAATATCAGAAAGCAGCGCTGCAACCTGCTACGTGTAATGCGGCCTACAAGAACACCCGGGACCAAAGAAAAAAAAGACTGACAATCTAGCTGCTATAAGATACATTTTTGATAATTTTGTTGAGAATATTAAAAAAACATCATATGCCTTCTTGAGAACCTTACTATTGATGAGATACTGTTATCTTTCCGAGAGCGATGTCCTTCCCACGTATACATTCCAAACAAACCAGCCAAATATGGCATAAAAATACAAGCTCTTGTAGATGCGAAGACATTCCATATCCTCAAATTGGAAGTATACGCGGGAAAACAACCGCCAGGGCCTTACCAACTAGGGCGTATAATATCGTAAACCGTTTATTGGAACCGATAACAAAAACCCAACACGAATTTGACGTTGGATAATTGGTTTACTAGTTACCCCCTTATGATTCATCTGTTGAAAGAACATTCATTGACTTCTGTCGGCACAGTCCGTAAAAACAAGACGAGTGTATATGAGATTTTCAAAAAAAGGAACAGAAGTAAATAGCTCTCGATTTGTGTTCCAGAATGACATTACATTGAGGTCCTACGTACCTAAAAAAAATATATATAGACGAATCGACAGGTGATAAAAGAATACCGGAAATGATTACTTATTATAAAACAACTAAATCCGGTGTCGATGTTTCGCGCAACAGCAAACGTTGGCCTATGACGATTTTTTTTTACGGTATACTCAATATAGCTGCCATAAATGGTATCAAAATCTACAGAGAAAATAACATAGGTGTCACCCGCCTCGGTGGCGTAGTTAGCTAACGCGCTAGTCGTGTTCTAGATATTAATATATAATCATAGGTGACAAAACACGTATGAAGCGCCGAGACTTTATTCGTAATTTAGGTTTGAATCTGATAAATGATAGTCTTCGTATTAGACAACAAAACGTACGTCTTCCAAGGGAAACTCGAAAGAGGATTGCTGATCAACTTGGAGAACCTTCATCATCAGTTCCCCAAAATAATGGCTGGTAGATATGTCAGGTTTGGTGACTGTACTGGAAAAAAAAGATAGGAAAAATAAACATTGCTGTTCGAAGTGGAAGAAGCCAATATGTATAGAGCGCGCGATTTTTATGTGCGCAGATTGTACTGATTTGTAGGTGTAATGTTGGTGCTGTGCTAATTGATCTCATAAGACCTTTTAGTTATGTTTTCTATTTTTATTATTAGAAGATACTATAGTTATGTTGATTAACCCAAAGAAGTTGTAATTTTGTTAGACTTTAATACGAAAATTTTTTAAACTACTAAAACTTGTACTTTTTCAAAGAAAATATAGACACTTTGTTATTTCAAGTAAAAAAAAAAAAAAAGCTTTTCTATCTTAAACATAGTATTTTATTTACTTATATTGTTAAATGGATACTATTAGTAATATCCCAAGTAAAAGAAAAAAACTTAATACACAATTAAAGTATCAAAAATTCGGTATCAAAGTTTCGGGTATTTCCTACCCGCCTCATAGCTGGTGTAACAATTTCTCATCTCATTCACGCCGGGTAAAAATTTGTGATAATACTCTGTATCCCCCTAGAATCTTTCATATTATTCCGCCTAATCTTAACTTTCCCTAATCCGAAGTAGATAAATCCCAATTAGTACGGATTAACGATAATATACTGTGATTCTTGAATAACCTGGGATTTCTTGACGTCTGATACGAGACTCATTGCTCTATTAGGCGGTTCACCTTAAGGAGGCCGCCTCGCCAAGTACAATATTTAATTATACGATACTTTGTTTCAAAATTTCACGCGAAAATAAAGTCAAAAGATTCCAACAGACCTCTTTTTACTTAACAACCCGATATTTTGAGTTCTATTAGTAAACTTAATAAAAAAAACGTGTAACAATGTAACTCATTTTAAATGACATATTTGCGGAGTTATGATAGCGGGTTCGATGAAAAAGAGCTTTAGATTTAACCTTCTTCTAACAAATACAGTAATTTTTTGATAGGTTCATAACAGAAAATTTTAAGATATTTGAGAACTGGCAGCGAGCTTTCCTCTTTACCTTGAGATAAGAAATTCCGTGGCTTTACTCCCCCTCTTTCTTAATGACATTACAAAGGATGGCTGTAGGTAAAGGGTGAAAGGGAGTACAAGCTTAGACAGAATTCCAGAAAACGACACAGTATAATTTTATTTGAAGTACCCGCCTCGGTGGCGTAGTTGGCTAACGCGCTTGTCGTGTTGAGTTCGACTGCTAAGGACGGGGAGATCGAGGTTCGAATCTTGGTCGGGTGAACTGGGGGTGGTTTTTCCTAAATGGTTTACCATTCTCCCTCCACGCAAATGCGGGTTCACTTCCTATAATTCAACCTTCCCAATTCCTAAATCCATTAATGTAATTAGTACTTAAAGCGTATAACCCGAACGGGTAGTAAGACGCGGTGCTAAATATTATTATTTGAAGCTGTGCGGCTTGCTGGTGGTTGTTATGTTCTCGCTGACCGAAACGGCCGCCTTAAGAACCCGTCTCAACCCCAAGGATAACGCGTAAATTAGGTAATTAAAACAACTCGAACCAGACGTTGCATTGTGGTATAGATTTTTGTAACCTACTTTAGAAAAAAAAAATGGACTTGAGACAAGTGAAACCACTTTATCATTATTTTTTTTTAAAATACAACAAAACTGAAAAATAATTATTTAAAAACAAACAAAAAAAAACCTAACTGATCCCAATTTTTACTACTGCCAAAATAAAGAGTACTTAAAACCACATTGTGATATGTTTTCTGGTATCAAATTACCCGGTTAATCGGCTGGGGTACGAAATATTTATGCTTGTTCGACCATAAAAGTTTTATTGCACAATTTTAACAAGTGTATAATTATAAACTATAATTAGTGATTCAATTATTTCAAATCATTACAATTCATGAGTTATATATAATGGCTCAAACTTGCTATTTTATAATTTTTGTTTGCCATTGGTAAGGTAAATTAATTAATGTATGGAAATGAAATATTTGTAGTTTTACTAATATTCTTAATCATAGTAATAATATTATATAATTCTTAGTATGAATGTTTAGTTAAAATGAGTTCCAGGCCCATACCTTAATTTTCAATTTTTTTCAACACATCTTACTTACTACCTTTTTGGGTCATATGATTATGTACTAATTATGCTAATGGTTTTAACGATAAGGAAGGTTATATTTACTGGAAGTGTAACCGCATTTAAGTTAATGGAGAATGGAAAAACTATTTTAGAAAAACCACCCTCAGTACACCAGACCCAAATTCGAACCTCAATCTCCCCGTCCTCGGCAGTTTAGCCTACTGCGAGAGAAATGCCTCATACCATGCGGCCACCGAAGCGGGTAATAGATTAGTTACTCTAACTTAACAATGGTAAGGGAAAAGCATGAAATAACAAGTTTTACCCGTTATAATTAGTGAATTGTAATAATTTAAAATCATTGAATCATTATTTATAGTTTAAAATTATACACTTTTTTTAAAAAAAGTGTGCAGTTTAAATTTGGTTGTCGAATGACCTTAAGGAATGCAAACAATTTCTTAGGTACCGTTTGTCCTTGTCTCGCGAACTCTAAAACGTCATTGCCTCTCATTACACTTTATTTTGTAGCTCCAGTAAAACTTATATCTATTTAGCACCGCGTCTTACTACCCGTTCTCGGTTATACGCTTAAGTACTTATTACGATAATGTTCTTAGGAATTGGGAAGGTTGAATATAGAGGAAATAAACCCCACATTTACGTGAAAGAAGAGTGAGAAAACCATTCAGGGAAAACCACCCCCAGTTCACCCGAATCAAATCTCCCCATCCTCGGCAGTCTAGCTCAACACGAAACTAGCGCGTTAGCAAACTACACCAACGAGACGGGTAAAACGTCTATTACAAGTACTTGCAGCCTTATCAGCACTTAAATAATTGAGTTTCAATTTAATGAACACATTTTTTTTTCCCCCAAACATTCCTAATCTATTCACCGTGTTTAGTTCGAGTTGTTACGTAAATCCTGATCAAACACACTAATTTATTTACGTTACGTTGATCGTGCTCCCTGCATCCGGCGTGATAAGTAGTTCTTCTAGACATACCGATTAAAAATAAATTTAAAAAAAAAAGTAAACGCTCACTTGTAATAAACAGCATGACTTAGTTTCACATTTTTTACTCGACAATCGTGACGGACTTTATAGAGGCATTTCTCACGAAAACAACACCAACAAAACAACATGAAATTACCTTTTAAAAAAGAAATATTAAGAAATAACCCAACACATATTTTTCTTTCTATTCTTCCTCTACTGTTCAAAATAGCTTTTTTTTTATGAATAATTATAAATTACCAAAGTATAAAAAAGAAGTTATAAACGCCTATTTATGACCTCAAACGTTTAATTAGACCCGTAATACGCTCCACGTGGTGTCTGCTGTCCATGGTATTTACCACTGAGGTAATTTTATGTTGCAAATAACCATAACGTTTTGAAGATGTGTTCTGCAGTTTTGTTTCGATTTTTTTTAAGTCTTTTTTTTAAGCTTTTTTTTTCTTCTCAGAATCGCTCTAGAGACGTGCGATTCAAATAAATTAGTTTTACGGTCAAATCGAAATAACGTCTAGTGTCATCTGTTAATACACGTACCAATGGGCACGAGAAAAAAGGCGTTGGTCTCGTCTTGTCTGGTTTTTTTTATACCAGTAACGGGGAAGGGTTTGAATCTCACTTAATTGTACTGAATTGTTTCCTCTAAAAAAAAAAAGTTTTTCCACTCTTCTTGAACAAAAATGCAGGTACGATGTTTCCTATAGGTCTACTCTTCTTTTCCTTAATGCATTATAGGTTATTATAGTTAAAAAATTTACTAAATATACTTTAATTCATACGTCAAGCCACGTGTTCTGCAGCTGTCACTTTTGGTGAGTGGTGTCAATTTATACAGCTGTAAGATGAAATATGGTGGCCATTTGTCAATATTGGTCTCTAACTGTCTACTCGGTCAATAGACTGAACTGATAATGATGGGGAGATCAAGGATTGAAACGCGGTCAGGTGTACTGAGGTACTGACGGGAAAACAACCCCCTGAACTGCTGATGATGGGGAGATCAAGGATTGAAACCCGGTCAAGTGTACTGAGGTACTGACGGGAAAACAACCCCCTGAACTGCTGATGATGGGGAGATCAAGGATTGAAACCCGGTCAGGTGTACTGAGGTACTGACGGGAAAACAACCCCATGAACTGCTGATGATGGGGAGATCAAGGATTGAAACCCGGTCAGGTGTACTGAGGTACTGACGGGAAAACAACCCATGAACTGCTGATGATGGGGAGATCAAGGATTGAAACCCGGTTAGGTGTACTGAGGTACTGACGGGGAAACAACCCTCTGAACTGCTGATGATGGGGAGATCAAGGATTGAAACCCGGTCAGGTGTACTGAGGTACTGACGGGGAAACAACCCCCTGAACTGCTGATGATGGGGAGATCAAGGATTGAAACCCGGTCAGGTGTACTGAGGTACTGACGGGGAAACAACCCCCTGAACTGCTGATGATGGGGAGATCAAGGATTGAAACCCGGTCAGGCGTACTGAGGTACTGACGGGGAAACAACCCCCTGAACTGCTGATGATGGGGAGATCAAGGATTGAAACCCGGTCAGGTGTACTGAGGTACTGACGGGGAAACAACCCTCTGAACTGCTGATGATGGGGAGATCAAGGATTGAAACCCGGTCAGGTGTACTGAGGTACTGACGGGGAAACAACCCCCTGAACTGCTGATGATGGGGAGATCAAGGATTGAAACCCGGTCAGGTGTACTGAGGTACTGACGGGGAAACAACCCCCTGAACTGCTGATGGTGGGGAGATCAAGGATTGAATCCCGGTCAGGTGTACTGAGGTACTGACGGGGAAACAACCCCCTGAACTGCTGATGATGGGGAGATCAAGGATTGAAACCCGGTCAGGTGTACTGAGGTACTGACGGGGAAACAACCCCTGAACTGCTGATGATGGGGAGATCAAGGATTGAAACCCGGTCAGGTGTACTGAGGTACTGACGGGAAAACAACCCCATGAACTGCTGATGATGGGGAGATCAAGGATTGAAACCCGGTCAGGTGTACTGAGGTACTGACGGGGAAACAACCCCCTGACTCAACCCACTTGGTAAAAAGTGCGTGATGCTGGTCTGGCTGGACGTTTGGTCCGTCGGACGGCTGCTCTCTGTTCAGAAGATGGATCGGAGATAGTAACGTAAAGACTCTGCCACCTGCGAGCAAGAAGGAATGATAAATTAGGTTAAGTTAGCATTAAGTTTACTTTCGTTTGTAATTGTAATGGTTGATAAGTAATTATATGTATTCTTAGGTTAAGTTAGTTATAGGTCCATAGGTGGAGGTATAACAGATAGTGAGTGATCCGAGGGAAATCTCCACTAGGGCGCCTCCCCAGGTGTCGGATAGTGGTGGAACGCCCAGTGGGAGGGGGAAGGGGACCGGGGATATTATATACCCGGGATGGACCAAATTTTGGATGGATAGAAATAAGAAGTAAAAACAGGACAAACTTAGGTTAGGTGTTTTTTCCAACTATTATTGTATATACATAAAATTGAGGTATCTAAAAGATATGAACTAAAGTAAAGAAGTAGTTTAAGTCCCGAGCTAAATATCAGGAACCGGAACAGATAAGTTATGGAAAATGTAAAAAAAAAAAAAAAATTGAGGGTGTATAGTTTTAAAATAGTTCCCAATTTTCCTTCACACAAATTCGGGTACATTTCTTATTAATTATATCTTTACCGTCCATACTATATTTAAGTAAATTATCATATATGCGTATAGGGTGAATGGGTAGTAATATGTGGTGATAAAGGATAATATTTATATATATTTTTAAGTCGATTTGAAGATCATGTGGTACCTATTTGTTTGTTACCAAGGGGTGCTCGAAAAAAAAATCATATAAGAGGGTGATGTAGGGGACGCGAGAAAAGGACAGTGGCTTTGCAATTTTTTTTACCAAAACTTTTTTTTTTAATCTAACAATTCTCCAGTGAAAACAAGAGTTTAATTAATAAATATCTGTGAAGCGTGTCCTGGAATTTAATGACAACTTTTTACTCTTCATTAAAAAAGTTTATCATCTAATGCCGCCATTCGCATGACAGATATTCTACAACTTGTTGATATCACCACGTGGAGAAAATTAAACTCTATATCTCTACTGAAGAAATGTTTTATTTATTTTGGCAAAAAAAAAGTTTTGCTATAAAAACTGTAAAAAATACCATTGTTGAATCGCATCTCCTTCATTCCCACCCTAATATTCGCGAACGAGTTATTTTTAATACTCCGGACATTAAATAAACACTTCTATAGTCATAGTTTAGTGTTTATTTTTAGAAGTTGGTGTCGTAAGTTAAATTATGTTAAAATTAGTAAGTGATAAATACCAATTATTACAAAATGTACCCGCTAACTATCTAAGGGAGATCTACTCTTATTACAAATGTATCCTCCTAAGGGAAATCTACTCGTATTACATCAACCTGAGATTCTAATCCATTCAAAATGTTTCGTAACAAATTCGATTACTGTTTAAAGGAAATAATTATCTCATTAAAAAAAATATATATATATATAAATGAATAACCTGTCAATACGACATGACACCGCTCATACTAATATAGTTTTGACATTGTCTTGGAATCGAACCTTGAACCTAGATTTTGATTCATTAAACCACTCGTCCAATGGGAAATATACTCATCCTTTCCTTGAATACTTTCATAAAATTTACCTTTTGTTGTTTCTTGTCGGGTGGGCTGGACTGTGTAGTGTGTGGTTCTTGTGAAGGGTGCCTAAATTCCTTCTCCGCCTGGAGGGAGGGGTGGACTTATTTCCTTCCCCCCCCCCCCCTTTTATCTCATCCATGTTTCGGCTCCGATGTGATATTTTGGAGCTCTCTACCACATCGTTCCTTGTCGGACCACACCACTATAATCTTCCCTCCGATTCTTTTAGGGAGGGTAGATGCGTTTTGTTGAAGGGTTTGGAAAAGTAGGGAGGGGCTAAGGGGGGGGGGGACCCTTATCCAATGAATGGTTCTACTTATCACCCGCCGCCTTCCATCAATTTGATCGACCCTGATCTCGGCACTTATCAACTGCAAGTCAATTAAGTTAAAAAAAAAACACCAAACAATATCACATCTGTGGTCAGGTGGTCTAAGGCGTCACTCTCATAACATACTTAACTGCTGATGACGGGGTGATCGGGGTTCTAATCCCGGTCAGATGTATTCAGGGTGGTTTTTCCTTATGTGGTTTTCCACAATTTCTATGAACATGTGGGTATACTTCCTCTAAATTATACCTTACTCATCCCTAACCCATTAGCGTATTAGCACATAAGCGTATGATCTTAATAATTAGTAAACCGTGGTAGTAAAAAAAAAATTAATACTATTTTAATAATTACTAGAAACAAATTATTATTTTCTTTTCTTCGTGAGAACAATGAGGAACTACTTGAAAAAAAATAAGTGGCTTCGGTCTAGAAAACTGAGATAAATGGCTGGAGGGTTCATTATGATGACAACATGACACCCTCGGTCCGCAAATGTTGGCACTATCTTCGCCAAAATATGCAATGGAATTTATTTTATAAGCTGATCTTTGGATAACTAGTAAATTTAGCTACGCCATTAATTTAGTTTAAATAAAACATATCCCATAACCACGTTCCCTCTCAGTATCGATGGGCACACGGACTAGACGTCAGTCCCATTTCGTCTGGTTGGTCGATAGCGAGAAGGTTGGAGTTTCAAATCGCAACAGGGTGTACATAAGCTGCGTTTTCCTAAACGATTTCCCACTCTCCCTCCACTCGATTGAGGGCTCATTTAATAGCAATTCAATCTTCAACGTCTCTACCCCCCATTGGTGTAATGTATGTATGTGTGGGAGGGGTGGGGAGGGGGGGGGAGAAAAGGACGAAATGAAAAGAAAAACAAAACAGATTTTTTTTTAGCATTTTCTACTTTCTCTCAATCCTTTGGAGAGAGAAATAATATGATCTTAAAAAAAAATCAAACTCAAGATGTTGATAAATGTATATTCATGACCCCTTGAAACAGAAAATTTGGTTTTAGTGGTTTCGTTTGTTTGTCTGTTTGTATGTCGGCCTAAAGCCGAGACCATTTTGTTAAATGGGGTTTTCATAAGGCTCCCCCTAGGAGTTTTTGGAATTAGGTATCTACTTTAAAGTTAAGATTAGTTTACTGAAGGTGTGAAGCTCGACCACTGAGGACGGGGAGATCGATGTTCGAATCTCGGTCGGGTGAACTGGGGTTGTTTTTCCTAAATGGTTTTCCACTCTCCTTCCACGCAAATGCGGGTTCACTTCTTCTAATTCAACCTTCCCAATTCCCAATCCATTAGCGTAATTAGTACTTAAAGCGTATAACCCGAACGGGTAGTAAGACGCGGTGCTAAATAAGAATAAGAATAATAATAAAATTACTGAAGGGCAAAAATATAACAAAAATCAATTTTCTTGAGATCCACCTTAACGATTTTGATTGAATTTTGAATATAAACACTGTTTAACATTACAAACAAAATGGCAACTCTCATATTTCCATTAAAATAATGTTGAGAGTACTTTAAATAAGCAGAAAATTTTCAATTTGTATCAAATCTCCGTAACTATTTCCAATACGAAATAATTTATCATTGTAAAGTTGTAGAACTATTTAAAAAAATAATCTTTTATTTGAAATATATTTTTATAAAATAAATAGTTTCTGGGATATAAGCAAATAAATATATGTTCCTCGTTACTCAATGTTTCTGTAACATTGTATATTATTTCACTCTTTTCTCTCTTTTGTGTAGTGTTTATGCAGCAATGTACATGATTTCGCTTCACAAATCTTAAAGAGTTTTGAAGTAAATGTCTCTATTTTAAGATAAAAAAGAAAGAAAGCATGTGCTGTGTATCATGTCATTTATTTTAAATTAAAAATTGTGCACATAGAACCTTTTTCTTCTAAGGCAACCTCTGGAATGGTAAAAAGGGCTGAGGATACTATAAAAACAACCTGTCCATCGAATAACTCTTCTCTTTTTTTAAAAAAAATTCTATTAACTAACAAAAATGTTATGAATTTTTAGTAACTATTCTTTCCATTAATTCCCCTCCTTCCTCCTTCCCCACACTAGGAAACATTTTTAGAAAGTTTACCCATCCTGCAATCGGGTAGTAAAATTGTAGAGGTGGCGTAAGGTCTTTTAAAAAAGGTGTTAAAACATTTCGGTGGACAAAGATTTACAACTCAAAACACATTTTGTAAAGACCTTCACATTTTGTTCTTTACTATTCAACATTTTAAGTTCGCGTTTAAACAATAAAAGAAAGTCGTCGGGTTTTTAAAAAACTTGATCAAGATTTCTGCCATGGGGAAGGGGGGGGGTACTTAAGTGCTAGTTTTAACTATGCATGATGCTTTAAAACCGGATTATAATAATCTTGTCTTAAAAAATAAATAGCAAAGGTTATGCCAAGCCATGAAAGGTGCTTGAGAGTATGGATCTTTCAGAGGGTCTCTGAGGAATAAATTTTGGGCTCAGCAAATTTTCTTGAGGTATCTACAAAACTAACAGTAAAGGAGGGTCCATGAGACTATCTAGAGGAAAAAATGGTCTAGGAGGATCTTTATAACGATAATGCTCTATGAGGGACTCTAGAGGAAAAAATGGTCTATGAGGATATTTATAACGATAATGCTCTATGAGGGACTCTAGAGGAAAAAATGGTCTAGGAGGATCTTTATAACGATAATGCTCTATGAGGGACTCTAGAGGAAAAAATGGTCTATGAGGATATTTATAACGATAATGCTCTATGAGGGACTCTAGAGGAAAAAATGGTCTAGGAGGATCTTTATAACGATAATGCTCTATGAGGGACTCTAGAGGAAAAAATGGTCTAGGAGGATCTTTATAACGATAATGCTCTATGAGGGACTCTAGAGGAAAAAATGGTCTATGAGGATATTTATAACGATAATGCTCTATGAGGGACTCTAGAGGAAAAAATTGTCTATGAGGATCTTTATAACGATAATGCTCTATGAGGGACGCTAGAGGAAAAAATGGTCTAGGAGGATTATTTATAACGATAATGCTCTATGAGGGACTCTAGAGGAAAAAATTGTCTATGAGGATCTTTATAACGATAATGCTCTATGAGGGACTCTAGAGGAAAAAATGGTCTATGAGGATCTTTATAACGATAATGCTCTATGAGGGACTCTAGAGGAAAAAATTGTCTATGAGGATCTTTATAACGATAATGCTCTATGAGGGACTCTAGAGGAAAAAATTGTCTATGAGGATCTTTATAACGATAATGCTCTATGAGGGACTCTAGAGGAAAAAATTGTCTATGAGGATCTTTATAACGATAATGCTCTATGAGGGACTCTAGAGGAAAAAATGGTCTATGAGGATATTTATAACGATAATGCTCTATGAGGGACTCTAGAGGAAAAAATTGTCTATGAGGATCTTTATAACGATAATGCTCTATGAGGGAATCTAGAGTAAAAAATTGTCTATGAGGATCTTTATAACGATAATGCTCTATGAAAGACTCTGGAGGAAAAATGGTTCATGAGGATCTCCAGACGAAAATGGTTCATAAGTTTATTTATATAGTGTTTATTTTTTATTTAGCACCGCGTCTTACTACCCGTTTTGGTTAAACGCCTATAGGGATAATCGCCCATGAGAGACTCCAGAAGGAAAAGTGTCCATGAGGGTCTCTAGTTGAGTATTTAATGAAGTTCTACACTTAGGGTTTCTAGTTGGATTTATAAAAGAGTTCATCAAGGGAGTCTCTAGTTGGGTCTCTAAAGGAATTGTACAAGGAAAGTCTCCAGAATGGAGGAGCTGGATTATTCGGGAAGAAAATGGTCTCCGAGGGTCTCTAGTTATAAAATACTCAACTCTCTAATAGTAGCTAAGAATACGTGCGATACGATTCCGTTAGAAACAGTAGATCCCTGGCGCTAGTAGCCCGGGCGTGTTTAAGTACCCATAAGAAATAAAAAAAGCAATAAAAAAATATGTTTAAAGAACATATACGAATACAAAGTACATAAAAATCATGTTTTAATACTATTTTTTTTTAAAATCTTTTCCATTGTGTTTGTGACTGATTGTTTTGTGAAGGCTAGTAATAAATAATCTAAGCTTGTATCCTATTTGAGTGTGTGTGTGTGTGTGTGTGTGTGTGTGTGAGTTGTAACCGAGATTGAAAGTTAATTTCGATGTTCTCATGATGAATGTTTTGGTCTGGTCTCCAGTTTCGTTGAGCGTTTACACTCTCGGACAATAATTTTAACATAGATGTTGACTGCAAATTAACCAAATGATGATATTCAGTTCGAATGGATATTTCAGAGTTTCTCTATTCAAAGTTACCCAAATTTTATCCACTAGCTCGTCGGCGCGGATAAATTTTGGATAGACTCGAATAATGATTAGTAGAAGAACATTTTATCCTTCGCCTTAATATATTCACTGATCTTAAGGTGGGATGGAAGGGGATGCGAGAAAAAAAAAAGCCACTGTTTTTGCAGTTTTTATGGCATAACAATTTTTGGGATAAAATAAATCAAATATTGCTTCAGTACAAACATAAAATTAAATTTTCTTCTCATGATGATATCAACAGTTGTTTAATATCTGTTAAAGGTGGCCTGAAATTTAATGACAATATTTGTCTAATTTAAAAATCATCAATGTGAAGAAAATTGAATTTACGTTTTACTGGAACAATATTGTATTTATTTTAGCAAAAAAAAAAGTGTTGGTACAAAAACTGCAAAAACGCCGGCCTTTTCTTGCGTCCCCTACATCCTCACCTTAAGTCAACCACCCGAACGGTCGGTTTTGATGTGATTTCTATCCATCCTGAGCCGGGCATGCACTCAAACTTTCGACTGGTTAGTGCTGCCTGGACCATCTGGTGGAAATACCATACACCAGGGGAGTACATAAAGTGTGGTCGGTTCCCCCCGTTGCCTTCCACACTGAATTTCTATGAGCGAGAGCGAAAGGTTCTAACAATTTTGGTCGGGAAAGGTATTTTCTCACACCTTCCAAGGTTATCTTACATGCCACGTTCGACCTGGGGAACCGATGGCCTTAATTCCCCTCCGAAGGAAGTTGTGCTACGGATTTTCATCACTCAAAACAAATCCGTTGACCCTGGTTGGGTTTTAACCCAAGCTCGTCGGGTCCTAAGACCCCCCCAAGTTCGACCGTAATATATTATATATAACCTCCTAAAAATAGATCTGAGTGAGATGACAAGTTGGTCTAGTAGGATAGCAACATAATCGTTAGGAGAGAATTAAAGGATGATTATTTCATGGCCGCAAGCAGATGCACACAAAAAACACACACACACACAGTGAATACATGTGTATAACATTTTTTTGTGTGTTACATCTTCGTTAGTACCAGACGACGGATGTGACGTCATCTCGTTCTCCTGGGTTCGGTCGGAGCCTAACTTTGTCCGCGCGGAGATGCCAGCACGTCGTAGAAGCCAAGCAAGCAAGCAACCAGGCTGAGAGCGAGACACGACGAGAGTAAAAGAGTCAGTCAACTGCGCCAGGCCAAGGTTGCTATGCCATCATCGTGTGTATAGTGGTAGCAGGATCGCATGACCTACAGACAGGACATTTCACTGCTGATAAAGAGTGTATAGTGATGACAGGATCGCATGACCTACAGACAGTCCAGGACTGGTTGATAGAATGACAGGATATTTTACTGCTTATAAAAAGTGTATAGTGATGGCAGAATGACATGACCTACATAAACAGTCCAGAACTAGTTGATAGCATTGCCAATAATTTCCCTGCTGGTGAGGAGTGTATAGTAGTATCAGGATGCCATGACCTACAGACAGTCCAGGACTGGTTGATAGAATGACAGGCCATTTTACTGTTGATAAAGAGTATATAGTGATGACAGAATGACATTACCTACAGAAGTCCAGGACTGGTTGGGAGAATGACAGGACATTTTACTGCTGATAAAGAGTGTATAGTGATGACAGAATGACATGACCTACATAAACAGTCCAGAACTAGTTGATACCATTGCCAACAATTTTCCTGCTGGTGAGGAGTGTATAGTAGTATCAGGATGTCATGACCTTCTACGGCTATTTCGCATATTTTGTCAATTATATATCGTCATCGGTTATGAGCTATACATCCTCAAATGACGTGTATTTTAATTAATATTAAGGTGACCTGGTGGCTTAGGGGTAAGGTGTCTGACTTGTGTGCTGGGGTCCGGGGTTCAATCTTTGGTCCCGGCACAGATTTATCTGCTCGCCAAACACTTCCTTCACCTCTGACAAGTCGTGTATTAATCACAACTTGTGAATGTGGGGAATGCCAGGCCTCCACCGTGGTTCGGATCTCACGCTAAACTGTAGGTCCTCCATTTCATCTCACCATCACCCTACCATTACACATTGGCGTAAGTGCGTATAACCCGAACGGATAGTAAGACGCGGTGCTGATGATGATAATAATAATAATATAATAATATATATAAAAATCCTTATTTTTAAAGTATAATGTTAGCGATTTAACAATTTAATCCATGAGGTGACATACGGCTTTCCAATACCTAATTCAATCTCTGAAACGAGTAATTAATTTTTCAGATTAAAATACCACCGATGATTCTAGTTCTATAATAACAGCGATGTTATTTTCTTCCCGTCGTTGTTTTACGTTTCATGTTCGTCTTTGTGCCCTGCACTGAGCGTATACCTTTACAACCTCCAAAAACCCGAGCACTAATTTACTTGACAACACTCGTTACACCCGCTTTGGTGGCCAAACGTTTCAAGGCGTCGGTTTTTCACAATCGATTAGACTATCGATTATGGGGAAAATTAGAGTTTGAATCCCAGTCGGGTGTACAGAGATATTTTCCTTAGATGGTTTTCCCCTCTTCCTACATGCAAATGAGGGTACACTTCCTCTAAATTCAGCCTTTCTAATCCCTAAAACATTAGTATATTTAGTACATAGGTGTATAACTTGAAAAGAAAGTAAGACGCGGTACTTTAAAAAAAACATTTTACGGGATATTGGTGCTCCACGTTATTGGTTCGCTTGGTTCGTTGATTAGAAAGGAGGAGGGAATGAGGATTACTCTATGAGAGTGGTTGGTGGGGGAGGGGGAGGGGTGTAAATACTCATTTCTGGTTAGTCTCGATATAGTTGCGGTGATGTCGGCGTGGAAAATAGTGGGTTAGAGGGCGTTTTATTGCCCTGTTTGAAGTACCTTGCTAGCCCGCTCTTCGTAACTATCTCATGCATTCCTTTTGTTTCTTTAGCTCATTTTATTTTCTATCACATTGTTCGTTCCCCACCTTTCATGTAAAAGGCGTTAGAGAGCTCCACATATGTCGATAACTGACTTAAAACACAATATTATGTTTACCATGCAACCTCGTGTTTCTTTAACATGTATAGATGACCTGGCGATCTAGGGGTAAGGTGTCGGACTTCTGTCCTGGAGGTCCGGGGTTCAATCCTCGGTCCCGGCACAGATTTATCTGATTTCCAAACCCTTCCTTCACCTCTGACAAGACATCTTGTGAATGTGGGGAATGCCAGGCCTCCACCGTGGTTCGGATCCCACGTTAAACTGTAGGTCCTCCATTTCATCTCACAATCACCCTACCATTACACATTAGCGTAAGTGCGTATAACCCGAACGGGTAGTAAGACACGGTGATAATAATAAAAATAATAATAATAATAATAATAATTTAACATTTATTGTGGTATTGTGTTATTTGAAGTGCATTTTTAAATAATATGTTACTTAATTGCTCCTAACTTCCTTGATAAATAGCTTAAGGCTCTAGAATAGTTAATCAGAAAATCATAACCATCAGAAAGCCAGTAGGCTTATAAAGTCCCTGGATGTAGATGCCCGGCAATAGGAGAACAATCATGAGAGGAGGAAAATACAAACGACAGTTCGATCTGTGTTGTAACCCCGTATTAAATTACATCATTTGATTCACAAAGCTCTATTCTACGATCCTATACCAGTTACCTTTCGTTTCTCGGGAATTTATCTTTTAATGTTAAACCGATATAATATGTGGTTTTTTGTACTTTTCAGAGTTGAACATTTCTACTTTTAAACTATGTTTATACCCCCAGTAAACATCAAACTCGTGGATTGTTAAGGTGGGAGTGTAGGGGACGCGAGAAAAGGTCAATTTTTTTTTTGACATTTTTATAGCAAAATATATCTTTTTTTGGCCAAAATAAATCAAATATTGCTCCTGTAGAAACCTAGAGTTTAATTTCCTTCCCACGATGATATCAACAGTTGTTGAATATCTGTTATAAGCATAGCAGCGTTAGACGAGAAACTTTTTTAAATGAGATAAAAAGTTGTCATTAAATTCCATGACACCCTTGACAGATATTCAACAAATGTTGTTATCAGCATGTGAAGAAAATAATTAACCTCTATGTGTCTACTGGAGAAATATTTAATTTTGTTTGACGAAAAATAGTTTTGATATAAAAACTGCAAAAAACACTGACCTTCTTTTGAACCCCTTATAGCCCCACCTTAAAGAGAAACATCTGATTGGGAATATTCCAGCTACTTAGGCAGCCCTCTTTACCTTAAAGTCATGTGATCTTCAAACGTCACTTTTGATAGATATTATTGTAAAATATTATCAATGCTAACCTCAAAAGTATTTTTATATTTTCTGAAACGCTATTTATATGAAAATTGGACTGTAACTGAATAGAAAATACCTTTTACAAGATACATATTTAAAAAAAAATCTTTTTAATTTCACTAATAATAATTTTACTTCTTCTTGCCAGACTGTGTGCGTATCCTAAAAAGTCACCCTCCTTAACCTATTTACCTAGCTTAGCAGAAAAAATCTACAAATTGGGGTAGTAAATAAGACGCTCAGGACTGACAAAAATGTTGTTTCTAGTCCGGCAATACCACAATTGGATTTTCATTTGCTTCGACTGAAGAATACTGACCAACTTTCATAGAAACAGCTGGGAAAGCTACTGGATATACTTTCATGTACTCATACGTCAAGTAATGTGATCTACAGCCGTCACTTTTGATGGATCAGTAACTTTAAAACAACAATAATGATTTAGTTGGTTTTTTTTACCACTGCGTCTTACTACCCATTCGGGTTATACGCTTATGTACTAATTACGCCAATGAATTTAGGGATTTGGAAGGCTATATTTATAGGAATTGTATCCGAATTTGCGTGGAAAATAATTTTGTAAAAAAACCACCCTCAGTACACCCAACCGAGATTCGAACCTCGATCTCCCCATCATTGGCGTTCTAATCTACTGCGAGAGTAGCGCCTTAGACCACATGGCCACTGAAGTGGGTATTCAGGATAATGTTATTAATGTTGACCGCAAAAAAAAAAAGTTTGTTCTTTCTATGAAAATTAGACTGTAACTAATTTAAACGTTTGCATCTTTTAACTTTTTTTTTTTACGGAAACTATAACTAGTTTGAATGTAATGTTGAGCCCATCTTTTCACAAACAATGAGAAGAGAGTTGTGGCAGGGAGGGGGGGGGAGGAGGACATGATGCAATGGTTCTTAGACCTGGAGTTAGGGTGTTTTCAAAACAAACAACTCTTTAAGTGGGTCCGAAGACATCCGTCATGGTCTAAACTGATGAGCTAGAATACACAATTAAGAGACCACGATTTAAGAAAGACTTGGTGGTGAAAAGGGTGGGGGGAAAGGGTCCTTAATTGTAAGGGGCCAAATGCAGGGCCAGGGACATATTTTTCGGTGGGGATCGTTACAATATCACCCATCATACCCATCCCCCCCTTTTTTTAATAGTCCTTATAAGACGAAGCGTCTCTCTAACTTGTGCTGCAATGCATCCCCCTCCCCTTCCTTAAGTGTTTCTTTGTTCTGGGCAATTACAAGCACACTCAAAAGGTTTGTTTTATCCGGGGAGTTTATTTATTTTTCTCCGTGACTTACCAACATTACAGGCTAATCACATGTGTATACATTAATGGGGAAGGAATGGAGTTTAAACAGGTAGTGACAATTTATCTAGCAATAACGATATTGGATTATTTTAATTGAAAAGTGACAGCAGGACACGGGTATAGAACCCAGGATCTTTGACTTATTTCGCCAATGCTCTTACCACCTAGCTATCCAGGATTGGTCCCGTGTCTGGGCCACAGACAAGTAAGAAACAAAAGTCTCAACCTTACCGGGGTTTAGCTGCGCTTCTTTTGACAGCTTGAGTCCTTCAACACTGGGCTGCGCTAGTGTTACTGCTGGGTGAAGATAGGACTAACCGCAACGATCCTAGTGGTGATAGACTCAAGCTGCCAAAAGGAGCGCAGCTATTTTAACCTGGAGGTTGAGTGTCTGGGTTATATTATTTATCTGTGACCGAGGGTTATTCTTCACTCAAATTTTAAGACAAAGTCTGTGATGGACTTGTGGGAATCGTCAGATACATTTGAGTGATCGATTAAGATCGAAAGCTATAAGATAACTCGGTCATCTTCGACCCGGGAAGGCTTTATGCTGTCAATAACACAATAACAATCGTACGAATGAGCATATCATGATGGATTGAGTGACCAAGCTATTACAGTACCTATTAAGTACGCTTATGGCCGCATCTAAATATAACATTCTTTAAATCGAAAAATTACACCTGGATGGTGGCTATAAACTTAATTAACAAATATAATAGCTTATCTATTTAAGCCATACAGCAGTAGCCCCATGGCTTCTTTGGTGCTGACTGACAGCTCACAGCTGACTTCTAACACTAAACATTTAGGTATATACCTAAATTTCTACCGTCAGAGGTGACAGCTGCTAAGACACATGTTTTCACAGATCTTATGGTTTGGCGTAGGGATACATAATTTGATCTGGTAACTTTTCAAAGCTTTCAGCTGTGAGCCTATATAAAACAATAATTTTACCGGTTGTTCTCCAAAGGCGTGAAACGTGGTTTTTTACCTTACAGGACGAAAAGAAATTTAGGATGTTCGAAAACAAGATACTTGGGAAGTTAAATTGTGAGAATGCAATGGAGAGTGTAGGAGGTTACATAATGATTAGCCACACGCCCTATACTCATCAGCAGACATTGATAGGGTAATAAATTCTCGTGGATTACGATGGGCAGGACATACAGTGTGAATGGAAGAATCTAGTTCAACAACCCGTGGCCCGCGGTAACACTTTTTGCGGCCTGTTGGCTTATACAATTTATTTCAAGAGAAAAAATTGACAAATAGGGACATATATGTTATATAATCAAATAATACAATAAATACATATTTTATCTAAGTATTTTACGTTATTTCAGATTTTTAAGTGAAGAAAAGTATTACTTTTTAAACAAACGTACTCTAGAAGATCATCATCGAGACTGCCTTAAAATATGAATGAAGAATGACCCTGGGCACGTGACGATTCCTGAATACCTCAGTGGTTAGAGCATTGGCGTACTATGCCAAATGTCCCAGGTTCGATTCCCGTGTCCAGGTGTCATTTTTCAAATTTCAGAATATGATATTTAGATGGAGTAATCCTCACTAAATAAAAATCATAAATATTAGCTTTGGTTATTTGATTCTAGAAGACAAGAAAAATTGCGCTACCTCTTGCTATGAAGCAACAAATATCATACTAGACAATAAATCAGAGTTCACCAGTTGGAGACAGGCCTAATCCCTAGTGTAAGTGTATAAGAAAGAGCTAATACGAATATGTTTTAATATATTTTCAATCATAATATTGTCGGTAGTATTGCGGCCCTCTGGCAGCAAGAGAAAGAAACTTTGGTCCCTAGACATCTACAGTAGCCCCATGGCTTCTTTGGTGCTGACTGACAGCTCACAGATGACAGCTGAAAGCTTTGAAAAGTTACTAGACTAAATTATGTATCCCTACGCTGGTCCATATGATCTGTGAAAACATGTGTTTAGAAGCTGTCATTTCTGACAGTCAAAATTTAGGTATATACCTAAATGTTGACTGTCAGAAGTCAGCTGTGAGCTATCAGTCACCACCAAAGAAGCCATGGGGCTACTGTAGTTGTTCTCCAATGAGGAACCGCTCCACCCAGTGACGATATTCACCCATTTGGTTTCAGGTGTGCATGAATTTCTACCTGACACTTTAAGAGCCCCTAAGGTGGGATGGAATGGAACGAGGGGAAAAAAAGTGTTTTTTTGCCATTTTTATGGCAACACTTTATTTTTGTTTGCTAAAATAAATAAAATATTGCTCTATTACAGACATATAATTTAATTCTCTTTACATGATCACCTCAAAATTTCTTGAATATATCTGTCAAGAGTGTTCTGGAAATTAATGACGACTTTTAATGCCACTATGTTCATGACAGATATTCAGAAACTATTGATATCAACATGTGAAGAAAATTTAACTCTGTGTTTCTCTTGGAGAAATATTTTATTTCTTTTGCCCAAAACAAAAAAATTGTCACAAAAACTGCGAAAACATTGGCCTTTACTCGCGTCCCCTCGTTCCATTCCATTCCTTCCATTCCGGTTTCAGAGGAAACACGAGTGTGTCGTGATCACATACACACAAGGCCAGACTGCGCATGCTCGAAACTCCGTATGCCGGAGAGCTTGGATTCTTCTATTGCGCGTGCGTCTAGACGTGTCGTGCGTGCGTAAAATATCACCCTCCCCTTACACCAAACCTTCTCATGAGATGATTGCCTCCAACTCCCGGTTAGGGAAAAATATAAACCGCGATCGATTTTTAAGGAATCACATCAGTTAGCAAAGTAGACTAAGCGTCAAGCACTTATAGTCCAAGCCCGCTTCGGTCTAACGCGCTACTCTCGCAGTACACTAGACTGCCGATAACGGAGGAGATCGAAGTTCGAATCTCAGTCGTGTGTATTGAGGGGTTTTGCCCCTAAATTGTTTTCCACGCAAATGCCGGTACATTTCCTATAAATATAACCTTCCTAATTCCTAAAACTACTAGTGTAATTAGTACATAAGCATATAACACGAACGGGTAGTAAGATGCGGTGCTAAAAAAAGACTTATAACTTAATTTACCGATGGTAAGATTAGAGATCGAATCCCAACAAGGTGTGATGAGAGAGTTTTTTTAGTACCGCTTCTTACTACCTGTTTGGACTATATGTCCACGTATATATTCCGCTAATGGGTTTGGGATAAGGAAAATTGAATTTAGAAGAATTATATTCGTATTTGCGTGGAGGTAGAGTGGAAAACCATTTACGGAAAAAAAAATCCTCAGTACACCAGACCAGGATAGAACCATGGTCTCCCCGTCACCAAAAGTCTAGTATATTTCGAGAGAGTAGCGCCTCAGACCATGTGACTACCAAAGCGGGTAAATAGCGCTGTAGTAGAGGTCATGTCATCTTACAACTCCTATAGACACGTTTTTTTCACAACTATAGTGTTTCAACGCATTCCTCCTATTATAGATCATCGGTTTTACACGCCCAATATTTTGATCGATCTTAAAAAAGCCGTTGACTATTATTCCTCGTGAGTTTCTTTCTCTTACCTGTTATCTACTTCTCCTCCATTCCACCATCCTATCCCTCAATCACTTTCGCGAAGAAGGGAAAAAAAAAGTAAATTAATTCCGAGGTTGTGTAGAGAAGGAAGGGTGCATAAAAGGGGGGATCGATGCGGGGGCGGTGACCTTGAAAGCGGTCCATGACCACGTGATAGTAGAAGAGGGACAGAAGTTGGGGGAGAGGGGGGGGGTCCATTTTTCAAGAATAGTCTGGAGGGCGGGGCCATCTCTTATTAGAGGTCAAATGCGCTCTGGAACACTTTGCCTGCTTCTCGCAAGGTGTACCACGCAGGGGTACAGTCGCTTCAAATATCAACGTTACTATTGTTTTGCACCTTACTACATACAGCAGCCCCATGGCTTCCTTGGTGCTGACTGACAGCTTTAAAATGTTACCAGACCATATTATGTATCCCTACGCCGAACCAGATGATCTGCAAAAACATGTGTTTAGCAGCTGTCCCTTCTAACAGTCAAAATTTAGGTATTTACCTCAATGTTGACTGTCAGAAGTCAGCTGTCAACTGTCAGCCAGCACCAAAGAAGCCATGGGGCTGCTGCTGTACACTACACTCATATGTAATAGCTACGTTAGTGTATTAAGAAAGGTTGATTTAAGAGAAAGTGTAACAACATTTTCGTCGAAGAAGAGTGGAATACCATTTAAGGGGGAAAAAATCACCCTCATTACACACGACCGAGATTTGAACCTTGATCTCTCTGTTATTGGCAGTCCAGTCTATTGTGAGAGTGACGCCTTAGACCGTTTGACCACTGAAGTGTGTCATCAACAATCTTGCTATTGATTTGTTGCAGCTCTCCACAATTGTCTAACCCGGGTCAATGTGAAGTTTATATTTATAGGAAGTGTACCTGCATTTGCGTTGAGGGTTAGTGAAAAACTGTTCTGAAAAAAAAAACCTCAGTACACCTGACTGATACTTGAACCTCGATCTCCCCGTCATCGGCAGTCTAGTATACTGCGAGAGTAGCGTCTTAGACCATGCGGCACCGAAATGGATTTTAAAAACTGTTGATATCACCATTAGTAGAAAAATTAAAGCTAAACGTATATATTGTGGCAACGTTTTAATTATTTTGGCTCATATCATATTATCATATAGTATTATTATTATTATTATTATTATTATTACTAGCACCGCGTCTTACTACCCGTTCGGATTATACACGTATGTAGTAATTACGTTTTTAGTTTTAAGGATAAGAAAGTTTACATTTAGAAGAAGTGTACCCGTATTTGCGTGGAGGAAGATTGTAAAAACCCAATTTGTAGAAAACTCCTTCAGTACACCGGAACGGGATACAAACCTCGATCCCTCCCAGATAGGAATGCCACGCGTACATCCTGTTATTTTACATAGCACCCACTTGATTGGCCACATGTTTCTACGGCGTCGGTGACGTGATATATTGAAAATCGCCAACGGGAAGATCAATTTATTGGATCTAGGCCGGGTTCCCTTGGTGGGGTGGGAAAGAAGTAGGGGGAGGATTAATTGGAGTTTTTCCTACTCTCTTTTCACCTTAATGTGGGTGCACTTCGTATAAAACCTCACTCTTAAGGCGTCACTCAAGTGTGGGGATATCGGGTTTTAAAACCCAGTCAGGTCTACTGAAAGTGGTTTCTCCTGAATAGTTTTTCACTCTCCTTCCACGCAAATGCCGGTGTATTACCTATAAAATTCTTCCTTCCTCATCCCTATTCCGTCAGGGCAGTTATCATATATTCGTATAACCTGAGCAGGTAGTAAGACGCGGTGATAAAAGAAACAGATTACCCGTATTCGTGGTCGAAAGGTACGGATGGGTAAGGTGGCGTATATAGGAAATGTAATCGCATTAGCGCGAAGGGAGAGTAAGAAATAATTTATGATAAACCATCCGCACTGAATGGGACTCGCACTTGGACCTCTATGTTGCCGTCAAACTAAGCCATACGAGCTTAATGTTTAGTCCGCGGGCCCACCGATGCAGGGGTCATGATATTTCAGTAAGTGCGAGGGCTGTGCGCTTAGTATTAAACCGTGCTGTGTTAGGTTAACTGTTGATATTATCATGTATAAAAAATTAAATTAAACGCATATTTTATTTTGACAAAAAAAAAAAGTAATTCAAAATAACTGCAAAAAAAAAAGGACCTTAAACACTCGTTCCCTTTCATCCCATCTTAAAAATGTTAAGGCACAGGTGCTATTGAGCGCGAGTTTAGTGCATTAATTTTGCAGTTTTTATAGCATAAACCTTTTTTGGCCAAAATAAATCAAATATTTCTTCTATAGAATCATAGTTTTTAGTTTTCTGCACATGCTAATCTCAACAGTTTATGAATATCTGTCATCATGGCGGCATTTGGTGACAAACTTTTTAAATAAAAAGAAAAGTTTGTCACCAAATGCCGCCATGCTCATGACAGAACAACTGTTTAGATTACCATGTGCATAAAACTAAAAACTATGATTTTATAGAAGAAATATTTGATTTATTTTGGCCAAAAGATGTTTGTGCTATAAAAACTGCAAAAATACTGCCCTAAGCTCACGCTCACTAGCACCCCACCTTAAGGCACAGGTGCTATTGACCCTTTCCTGTCTTGTCTGTTAAAATAACCAATAAAACAAGTGATCCGTCTTGAGAATAAATGGTTGTTGAGCTGGTACAGAGGAAGATGATGGAGGAGAAGGAGGATTGGTGAGGGGGGTGGGGTGGAGACATTGACAATGTTGCTTAGTCGTGACCTTGACACTAGTGTCTGAGCTAAAGATAGCGTAAATCAACCGGCGGGCTGGTTTTCGTGGGTAGCGCCTCAAAATTGTTAATGTCACCACCCGTGTGACACAACTGTCTGTCTCTTCAACTAACAACGCAGGGGCTAACGACGACCTCACACGTCAATGCGAAACTTCAGTGTAAGAGTGGGATATATTTGAAATTATTTTAATTTTAATTTTTTTTTTAATTAGTCTTAGTAGCCAGTAAACAAATTATTTTAAGCTTTTTTTTTAACAAATCATTTTTTCTACCTGCTAAAATAAATAATAATGCCAAGTAAAATATTATTTTAAATATACATTTTTTTAAAAATATCTCTATTGAAACTAACAAAATAATAGTTTTTTTTTAATTTAAAGTAAACCATAAATAAAAGAGGCTGTGTTAGTATATGACATACAAAACAACTTAACCTAGGACAGTAACATCCAAGGGTGTAGAACGGGGGAAGAGGGGTGGGGGTGGGGGTTTGCCGGATCCTCTATGGACGTTACCATGTGTGTATATACGTACATAATCCTTGATTAGCTAAAGCCATAGTAACATTTCCTAGTGATGAGAATGAATACCACTGGTTTACATAACTTTACCCGGTAGAAATAAGCAGAGCCGTACCCAGAAATATATTAGGGGAAGGGGAGGGGCGTGGGTGAGATTCTACCTGCTGAGGCTCGTGGCCATTTAAACCCTCTCCCTCACTCCCCAACAGGAATCCCTTTGAAAGAGTTTAAAGTGGTTTTTTTAAAGCAGAATAATTAAGGTGTTATGAATTTGAAATACTCTAATAGGTAATATGGCGGGATACATTAAATATGTTATATTATTAATAAGTCTTTCGGGGAAAGTTTTGAAAAGATCAAAATACCCATTACCCTCGGTACAGCTCTGGGCAAAAGACGGTGACCAAATGAAAAGAGAATGCGTGAGAATTTAAAAGTGAATCTGCTCATTAGGTTCTTCTTATGGCGAAGTATCGGTTAATTTTTTTTTTTACAAAACACTTTAATATCTTATCTTCAGTTTATTTTTTATTTTTAGTACCACATCCTACTACCCGTTTGTGTTATACGCATATGTAACAATTACACTTATGTGCTAGGGATGGATCTTGAGGAAATGTACCCGCATTTGCGTGGAGATAGAGTGGAAAATTATTTAGAAAAAATAATCCCTCAGTACACCCGGATGGGATTCGAGTTCTGATCTTCCCACACAGTATATTGTGAAAGTGACTCCTTAGAAACATGACCAACGAAGTGGGTTTCGCTTTAGTTTATCTGTATTATTTTATCATTTTTTTTTTAAATGTGTGTTGAAATGTGACTTTCTACCTTATAGCACCATGCTTCAAAAGACAACCCGTAGTTTCACCCTTAACTTCTCAGAGCAAGAGTGTTCCAACACACACTGATGGTTGCGTCGCTCTCATTCAAAGGCAAACAAAAGCGATATCGTCACGTTCGTGTACGTCATGGAATGTATAGTCTTTGAACAAATACAACTTGAGACTTTTTAACAAGTTTTATAATACTCTTTATTAGTTTTAAAATAACATCAATAATTAGGATTGCCAATTTTTCACATTATTATTATTAGCACCGCGTCTTACTACCCGTTCGAGTTATACGCACTTACGCTAATGTGTAATGGTAGGGTGATTGTGAGATGAAATGGAGGACCTATAGTTTAACGTGGAATCCGAACCACGGGGGAGGCCTGTCATTCCTCACATTCACAAGTTGTGATTAATACACGTCTTGTCAGAGGTGAAGGAAGGGTTTGTCAATCAGATAAATCTGTACCGGGACCGAGGATTGAACCCCGGACTCCCAGCACAGAATCCGAAACCTTTCCCCTAGGCCGCCAGGTCACCAATTTTCTTACAAATTTAAATAAAAAAGACATTCACCATTTTCTTACAATCTTAAAATAAAAAAGACATTCACCATTTCTACAAATCTTAAAATAAAAGACATTCACCATTTTCTTACAAATCTTTAAATAAAAAAGACATTCACCATTTTACAAATCTTTAAAATAAAAAAGACATTCACCCATTTCTACAACTTTAAAAAAAAAAGACATTCACAAAGATGCGCCAGAATGTTAATTTCGTTTATTTCATGCTTGTAAAATTTTACTTTCGTTGTTAAATAGTGATGATATTAGTGTGCAAAGCTGTAAAGAGGCACAAGCATGTATTTTGTCTGGTGCAAGGGCTCTTCAAGTCTAATTTGAGAACAACTGTCTTCGGCTCTGTGGTCACTGGAAAAAAAAAATTGTGTATTTGGGTGCATAATTTCATCGAATAATATAGAGCCACGAATAATTACTGAGACTCCACTAAGAAAAATGTTTGCTACTTGCTAGATAGGTTTTGTGTTCCAACATAAGACGCAACCTGAGATTACTCCAAATCTGTAAATAACGTTACAAACTATCTTTCTATCTCTTTCTCGAGTGTTTGCTCGTGGTATCATAGTTGACTTGTGTAATTTGCGCATCTAAGATTAAACTTATCTGCGACAACTGTTTCTTATTGTATATACGTGGACATAGAAACTAAGGATACATGTCATCACTGTTTAAAACTTATTCTAAAGGTGTAGATAATGGTAAGGTAGTTCTTAAAACTAGTGTGTCCGCATTAGATTATAAAGAGTATGGGGAAAACCACATAGATTGTTTGCATGTAGGACCCAGAGGCAGAACAAACCAGAAGTATCGTGGTGCGATTTTATGTATTTTACTTTAGAAAGTGGTGGAATTGAGGATTGGAAAATGTTTTATCATAATTTAAAAGAAAGAAAAACCTGAAAAGTTTTCATTACAAAATAAAAATAAACTATTTAAATGATCTGAATTTAGCTGTTGACAAATCCAGAAAATCGCATGGCCTCTTCGCTTAACGAGAATGTATCAATCGCTGTTTACCACACGGCTTAAAATACAATTACTTTATCGTTTTCTTGAACTAATTATCTATTGTATCAAAGCTTTTACTCCCTTTCGCCCTTTGCTTACAAACCCCCGTTGTCGTGTCAATAAGAAAGATGGGTAAGAAAACTACGATTCTTCTTATCTCAAGGTAAAGAGGAAAGCTCGCTGCCAGTTCTCAAATAAATTAAACCTTCCTGTTGTAAACCTATTAAAAAAAATCATTGTATTTGTTAGAGGAAGACTAAATCTAGAGCTTTTTACATCAAGTCTAGTCTCAGAGTTCTACAAATATGATTAAAAAGTCGTTGAAAATGAACTAATTTCACATTTTATCACAAATTATTTCAATTAATAAAATTCATATAATATAGGGCTGTTAAGGAAAAAAGAGCCCTGTTGAAATCTCTCTACTTGATTTTAGCGTGAACCAAATTTTGGAATAACGAATCGTAGAATTAAATATTGTGTTAGAGCTAAACGTATGCGCTGCAATTTCTCGCTTACCGACCGACGCTTGTACATTGATATATTTTTCAAATTTAGAATGAGATAATGAAATAATAGTCACATCAACTAATGTTTAAAAACCTTGATAATCTCAAAACAAGGTATTTTTTTAAATTGTGACAACATTTTACTAGCAAAATGTAAGGTTTTTGAAAATAAGGTTCTATACCAGATATCGGGTTGATCTCGTGACTATTTTTAATAGATCGCGTAAAAATTTACATCATTAAAAGTCGATATTTTAGTCTTTTAAAATCGCTAATATAATATCAAGTACTTTCAAATAATATTAAGAGTGTGATCAAAAATAACCTTGATTTGTCATTGATAATGTTACAAGAAAATAAAATAGTTTGATGTACAAAAATATATAAATTGTGTTTATCTATACAATTTTTTTTTCTAAAAGGATGTGAAAATAATTGTTTGAGGAAGGTTAATTTAAATGTGGGGATGTATGGTACGTATTTTGGCAGTTTTTATAGCAAAATATTTTTTTGGCCAAAATAAATCAAATATTTCTCCAGTAGAAACACATAGTTTAATTTTCTCCACATGGTAATATCAACATTTGTTGAATATCTGTCAAGGGTGTTCTGGAATTTAATGACAACTTTTTCACCTAATTTAAAAAGTTTCTCATCTAATGCCGCTAAGCTCATGACAAATATTCAACAATTGTTGACATCACCGCGTGAAGAAAATTAAGCTCTTATGTTTATACTGGATAAATATTTGATTTATTTTGACCAAATTTTTTTTAAATATAAAAACAGAAAAATCATTTGCCTTTTCTCGCGTCTCCTACATCCCCATTTCAAGGAGTATAATATGTAAATAGACAAATTAATAAAATAAGCAAGCGTATAGTAGAGAAACGATGGGTGATAGTGAAACTTTTGACAAGAATATAAATCTAACGAGATCTAAATATGTTTTAGATCGCTGGTCTATACAGATTGCGATTCTGTGTTTATTTACCGTAGACTGTACAAACCATTCATCTCTTTTTAAATTGAAGTACTTTGTGTGGTGAATCTTATCTCTGAATATACGCCAATACTTGCAAAACAAACAAGTGAGTAACAGGGGCAGATTTATGGGCCTTTAGGTCTAACGTGGAGCTACCATTTGGGGGACCTACCATGGTGGCGTGGCGTGTGGTGTTTCCAGGGCAGGCAGAGCTTGTTAAATATTCACACTCCGTCTACCATAACGATGTTAGTCTTACCTTGACCGATTACACTATGACCCTATTTTATAAGATATATCATAGTAGTGGGATACTGCAAAGAAAGGTACCTATATAATATATATATATATATATATATATATTTATAATATATATTCATTTTCAAGGACGATTCAAATTAATTTTTGCAGCTCTGAGTTCAAAGAAAATGTTTTGAAACAAAGATATAGCCTTTCTCAAAAAAATAAAGGAATTCTTTTTAAACGTGGTTACAACAGAAAATCCTAAGATAAATGAATAGGGCCTCTTGTTTTTGTGAATTTTAAGCTTCAGAACTGCCATTTCCCATATGAAATTCTTGGTGCCCGAGGATATTTTCTTAAAATAGGTCCTCTCCGGCACAGATTTATCTGATTACCAAACCCTTCCTTCACCTCTGACAAGACATCTTGTGAATGTGGGGAATGCCAGGCCTCCACCGTGGTTCGGATTCCACGTTAAACTGTATGGTCCTTCATTTCATTCACAATCACCCTACCATTACCATTAGCGTAAGTGCGTATAACCCGAACGGGTAGTAAGACGCGGTGTAATAATAATAATAATAATAATAGGGTGCCCTTAACATTATTATTACTATTAGCACCGCGTCTTACTACCCGTTCGGACTATACGCACTTACGCTAATGTTTAATGGTAGGGTGATTGTGAGATGAAAATGGAGGACCTACAGTTTAACGTGGATCCGAACCACGGTGGAGGCCTGGCATTACCCACATTCACAAGTTGTGATTAATACACGTCTTGTCAGAGGTGAAGGAAGGGTTTGGTAATCAGATAAATCTGTGCCGGGACCGAGGATTGAACCCCGGACCCCCAGCACAGAAGTCCGACACCTTACCCCTAGACCACCAGGTCACCAGCCCTTAATAGAAGTGCGTTGTGGGAAAGCCGGAATGTTTTTTTTAGTATCGACCGAAGTGGTAACATATTTGGTATTTGTATTTATGTGATATAGATTTGTTTGTATAATATGTATGCATTTACATATCGTGTTTGTATACTACATTTAAGTTTTTTGTTGTAAACACAGAAGTTTTCAATTTTTACGAAAAAAAAATTTTTTAGACCAAATACATAAAATGTTGGCTTCATTAGAAACATTTGGTTAATTTTTCTACACATAGCTATCACAACAGTTCTGAAATATTGGCCGTAATAATTGAAACGTACGACCTGGATTTTTCTAAACTAAGGAAAAAAAGTTACTTTTCAAATGTCGCAATGACCTTGACAAATATTCAAGAACTTTTTTCTTTAAGCACCGCGTCTAACTACCTGTTCGGTTTTACGCTTATTTACTAATTACGCTAATGGTTTTAGGGATTTTGAAGGTTATGTTTATAGGAAGTGTACTCGCATTTGTGTGGAGGGATAGTGGAAAACCATTTTGGAAAAACCACCCTCATTACACCCCGACCGAGATTCGAACCTTGACCTCCCCGTCATCGGCAGTCTAGACTACCGCGATAGTAGCACCTTAGACCATGCTGAAGCGAATTTTGAGAACTGTTGATTCTACTATTAGTAGAAAAATTAAAACTAAACTTACTTATTGAAGTAACATTTTATTTAATTTGGCCCAAAAAATATTTGTTGTCTTATAGAACGAGAAAATACGGTCTTGAACTAGCGTTCCCTTAAAGCCGGAGCTGACGATAGCGGAGTTACTCTATAAACACTGTACAGGAAATAAAAGAGTTCCTCTTGTCGTAAACCACGACATGAAGTGCTTTGTTGAAAGGTTAGTGCGAGGTTACGACAGCGTAGGAATACATGGGTGGAGGCTTCCACGGAACTTGATGTAAAGGCCGCATTACACGTTAGCATGTTGCAAAGCCGCCAGATCGTGCGATATACCTAAATATCAGTACGCTTAAAAGAAATGAGTTTAATATTTTCTGATCGGAATACTACTTTCTGGGGCGTGTAAATAATCTTTCTGCGCTTCCAATTTCTGGAATTTTGTACTGTGCATGCGCTAGCCTGGCCGAGACAAAGGTACCAGTGGATCGCCATTCTCTAACAAGTTTACTTCGTGTTTTGAAACTATTCACATGGTGTGTGGTGTTTACATTTTCAAGTGTATGGTCTCTTATTTTGGTACATTATGACAGACATAAGAAACTACAGCAAACTGTTTTTTGAAAATTATTGATTGAACTATACCAAACAATGCCATGTTTGAGGAAAGTTGAAGGTGATGAATACCTGGATCGTTTGAGTAAAGAGAAGGCTTTAAGAAAAACCGGTAGTAAAATTTCAAGAGTTTGACCAAAAACACGACGACAGGAACGGTAACTAAGAAAATGAACCGATTACGAACCTTCCGGAAGAAAGGACGATAAAATACCTTACCCTCCAATGAGCTGCAAGATGATCATTTATTAGTAAGCAGCGTGTGTGTAATAGGTAAGCCCAGATTTGTTCAGCTCGCATCGCTGCAAAATGACGTCCGAAAGCAGCGCTACAATCTGCTACAAGTGTTGCGGTCTTTAAGAGCGTGCTTCACATACCAGTCAACTCTGTGATACAGTCAACTAGAAATCGTACTATTGCACGTGGATCATTCTTTATTAAACATTAATAGAGATAAGGAGTTATTAGAAGTTCCCAATACTGAATATTGTTGGATTATTAAATGATATTTGGATTAAAACTGAATTGAAAAGACAGTTTTTGACCATTTTAGCTTGGTTTCACAGATAAAAACTGTGCACAAATCTTTATTCTGTCATAATAGAGACATACTGTAGTTATTAACAAGAAACTTTGTCGCTTTGTCCCCCATCGTCACCGCGGAAAATTTCGAGTAATCATTCAAATACGAATGAATTGCATACATTTCTGGCATATTGTAGATATTTTATTTCCCTTTTAAGCCCATACCAGACAGCTGAGCTGGGCCTGTTATGATGAATGCTCTTAATAATAATATAATATAATAATAGTAATATTTAGCACCGCGTCTTACTACCCGTTCGGGTTGTACGCTTTAAGTACTAATTACGTTAATGGATTTAGGAATTGGGAAGGTTGAATTAGAGGAAGTTAACCCGCATTTGCATGGAGGGAGAGTGGAAAACAATTTAGGAAAAACCACCCCCCAGTTCACCCGACCGAGATTCGAACCTCGATCTCCCCGTCCTCAACAGTCGAGCTCAACACGACAAGCGCGTTAGCCAACTATGCCACCGAGACGGGTAATGCTCTTAAGACTGTAGAAGAGTGTACTGTAGATGTATGCATATTGTTGATTAAATATTATTCTCAAATAAACTATTTTATTTATATAAACAAGCTTGATTCTACTTTGAAGTAAACACATTTAGCTAACTTTGGTCAATTTTACAAAGCTCCAGGTATTATATTTTAAATTTTATTAGCGCTTTTAGATTATAGATGTCAAGTGTTTTGAATAAAGCTCAGAAACTATTTGTTTTATAAAAATATGTATCAAATAAAAAGAGTTTTATTTTTAAATAGAACAACAACTTTACAATGGTAAGCTATTTCGTATCTCAAATAGTTGTAGAGAAATATTCAAAATTTAATATTTTCACTTAAGTAAAATACCATTAAAGTAATTTTCATGGGGAAAAAAAAAAGAGCTGCCATTTTGTTTGTAAAGCTAAACGGTCTCTAGATACAAAATTTAATCAAAATTGATAATGCTTATTTTGATCAAATCTATTTTTTTTCTTTTTATCCCTTCAGTAAACTACCCTCAATTCTAGGGTTGGATATAGAATTCCAAAAAACTACTTGGGGAACTTATGAAAGCACTAGATACCAAGTTTTGGCCTAAAATGGTTTCAGCGTTAGACAATGATAGAGATGGAATCGCAAAAAAAAAACCTTTTTCGGTTTCACAGGGTTCATGAAAGATCGACATTTATCAAAATCTCGGATTCAATTTTTTTTGTGCGATCACAATACTTCTCTTTCCGCGAGGTTGAGAGAAAGTAAAAAAAAAACACTTGTTAAAAGAGATTCGTTATTTCATTCCCCGCTCCATGAATACCGTTAAAGCTATGATTTGGGTCACCCCTGTTCTGGATTCCACCTGTTTCCCACCCTGACTGAGGCGCCCCTCCCCTTCACGGCTCTTTCTCCAATCAGCTGAGCGGTCGGTGGTTCACACACTGACGGGTGGTTTCATCTGGGTACAGTCCCGACAAGCTGAAAATAGATCCCCCTTTCCTCAGAATTATGTCCCATTACAATAGATATTTATATAAGAATTTAACGTAAGACTTTAAAGCAGGGGCTCTCCAAATGTGTGTCGCCGAAAGTTTTTTTTAATGTTAACATTTTTAACCATTGTTAAAATGGAAAATCATGAAAAATTGGGGAAACAAAAAAAAATCACTTAAGTTTGTCGTTTTAAAAATTGAGCTGTGGTTCTGAAATGTTTGGGCAGCGTTTTATAAGGTATTGCAAGGCACGACTATCAAATTAACTCTACAGCAATCATGAACTTGCTTTGCATACAGGATTTGATATTATTACTATTATTACTATTATTTTAACCGCCACGTCTCACTACAAATTCGGGTTATTTCTTACCTACATTTTCTCGGAGGGAGAGTGAAAACCCATTTAGAATAAAACACTCCCAGTAAACCTAACAGGGATTCAAAATTCCAATTCCTCCGTCATCGGCACTCCAGTCCATTGTGAGAGTGACACCCTAGACCGTTTAACCACCGAAGGACTGTTTAAGGTGGGAGTGTAGGGAACTTCAGTTAAGGCCAGTGTTTTTGCAGTTTTTATTGTAAAACTATTTTTTTTGTCAAAATAAATTAAATATTGCTGCAGTAGAAACATAAGACTTTCTTCCCGTGGTGATATCAACAATTGTTGAATATCTGTCATGAGCATGGTGGCATTAAATGAGAAACTTTTTAAACGAAGAGGAAAAGTTGTCATTAAATTCCAGGACATCCTTAACAGATATTCAACAACTGTTGATATCACCGTGTGAAGAAAATAAAACTCTTATGTTTCTACTGGAGAAATATTTGATTTATTTTGGCCTATAAAATGTTTTTACTATTAAAAAAATGTAAAAATACTGACCTTAACTCGCGTCCCCTACGCTCCCACATTAACCGTGTGACCCGTCCTGTCTCTTTGGTAAGGGAACATCGGTAATGTTCTCACTTGCTGCCTTTCCCATTCCCCCCCTCACCAACACGTTGACACTGTCAGCGAACCTTCCAGAGTAACCCGTGTGTGTGTGTGTGTGTGTGTGTGTGTGTAGTGTGGACCCTGCTGTGCCCATATGTGATGGGAGAACATGTAGTGTTTGGCTCCTCCATGATATTTCCCAGTGTGTGTGTGGGGGGGGGGGGTTAGGGGGACACAGTTCCTAGAACTAATTCATTCATAACATTACCACAGTAGAGGGATAAGGGTGTAGGCCGAGAAAGTAAAGAGGGGGGGGGGGTGTTTTCTAGATGACATTCACGACTGCGGAGGATGAAGTGGGGGGGGGGGTTAGAATAGGGTGCAATAGAGTGGGAAGATAAGGCTACAGGGACAGAGAGGGGCTAGGGCCTATGGGGGGGAGACAACTTAGTTGTAAAAGTGTGTTTTTAATACAGTCCAATTTTCACAGGAAAGAGCTATTAAAACATATTAAACACACTTGTTTTGCGGTCAACAACAATAACGTTTTGGTATATATATTACACCCATACTGTTTCCAGCCTGTGGTCAATTTTTTTATCCAAGCCATATATTTTCCACTACCGGCTTGCTAGGCCTGTCGTAGCTTCATATGCTATACTAGTAGACTAGGAAAGATGCAACATCCAGTCCCCCGGCCGTTAATTTATCAATGTGAAAGGGTAAACTCACATTTCACCAATGATACATTTTTTCGGCCATGTCAGGAATCGAACCCGGCACCTTTATCTTCAACGATTGTTACTTCCTTTGTGTTCAGGTTATACGCAAATACCGCAATATAGCCTTTTATCTCGTTTTTAATACGGGGTATTTAACTCATCTATATGTAACCTCCTCTACTCTTCAGTATCATCATCCTTTTTTGGACTAAATCCTATATCTATATATTAAAAAAACAAAGCAAAATGTTATTGTGTCTGTCGGAAAGCTGTGTCTGTATTTTACTAAAGGAACTTTTTATGACAGTTGGTCAGTGACTATCTTCTCAAAAAATAGCTTTTTTTTTTTTTTTTTTTGCCGGCCATGGCCAGACAAGAGGCATTGTGTTTGGAAAATGGAGAGAAAGAAACGCAGTCTATTTGTAATAAAATTGGCGAGTACCTGCTGGCGCCTGGATTCCATTCACTCCTGACAGGTCAAAGTGACATCTTTGATAGAAGGTGAAAAAAAAAAAAAGCTATATAATGATCCATATAGTCTCCTTGGAATCTAATATCTAGGGCGTCCTTCTTTTGGCGCTTAGCGCTGGGGGTTTGAAGATGAATCTGGATTGTCTCATTAAACATTTTAGAGTACCATCACGTGATACTTGGGGTAGGGATTTGGTGGGTTTGTTTATACATCGAACTTTAATTGAAACTTTGGCATTAAATATAATCGGTTAAATCATCTATACTGGGAGTGTAATCTCTTCTCGTATTGATTGTATCATGTGGTATGTAGTATAGGATGAATTACCCGCTTTTCGTGTTCGTTGAAAATCTTGAATAGCCTTCCTGGGGGCGGAGGGGGGGGGGTAGTATGAGTAATTAACAATAATTCCTCAGCATCAAGTCTTCAGAATTTCTTATCACTGATTGCTTGCAGGGTGATGTGGGAAAAACATTTTTGTTACCGCTGGAAAAGCCAGAACTAATGAAACTGAGTAGCAATATACCTACAATTCATTCACGACCCAATTTTACCTGGATGACAGCTCGTAATGTTACTAGAAGTAATCCTTAATATATCACTACGCCAACAGCTAACATCTATCACTTTGAATCACTGTAATGTAAACAAATGGTAATATATTAATGTGATAGTTAACCACAGTAATTTTGGCCATATTATTTATATATTTATTTAAGGACGGACACAAAGTTTATTTTTATCGTTTTATTCCACTTAAAAAAATATTCGCACCACTATCACAAAAATTCTAACAACATAGTTCAAAATGGCAACTGATGAATTTAAACCATATGGTTGAACATGACGGTAAACAAGTTGTTTACAATGATGCAGGCACGCAGTTGATGAAAATATTTTATTCAGTTAAATATTTCAAAATAAGATAAAATAATCATAAAATAATTTATTGTATGTAAAAAAAAAAAGACAACAATTTTCTCTTTTCCAAGTAAATACGATGCTTGTATTAAAAGATATTGATGTGTGCACTATATTACACAAAATTAATCTTGTTCCAAAACGAAGAAAAAGTATTTTTAATCATGTTTAAATATTGTTTCGAGTTGGATAAAAATAAATTATTTAAAAAAAATGAAATAGTATGAGAAAACTTTTCGTTATTTTAATGTAATATATAACAGGTATTAAAGATCTTACATATATAACAGGTAATTAAAGATCTTTACATTTATAACAAAACTGTGATCTTTTACAAGTGTTGGCAACCCAAAACCTAAACAAATGATTTTCGAACTGTCATCCAGGTAAAAACCTATCGTGAACAGCCTGTACCTTAGTACTGTAGATAACTGGATGATTGGTTTTCTAGGGCCTATGCGTATAACCCGAATGGTTAGTAAGATTAGATGGTTAAAAAAACCCATTGATTGTCTTAATAATATCAGAAGATACTGTACTAAGACTCCATTCAACCGTTCCCCTCATATTTCACTCACTCCCCCCCTTTCCTTATCCGACTCTTCTAAGCCCAGGCAAGTCATTCATCTTCTCAGACTGTTGTGTTGATGCTTTGTGTCTTTTCCTCCCCTCAAACCCTCATGCCCTTTTAGAAGCGATTCTGGGTCCTGTCTCAAGATTCCGCCGTCCTCCACAATTATTCCCTGTCTCATAACTTCTCTTTACAGGTTCTATTACTCCCCCACACTTCTCTTCCAACTCTCTCTATTTACTAATTTCCATCAGAATTAAAGAATGTCTTTCTATTTGCGGTTTAAATTTTTGTTCGCCAATGTATCACTGAGTTGTTTATTTTTACTCTCCCATTACGCAATCTTTTACGTCTTGATAAACAAGTGATTCACATTTTTTTATTGGGTACATTTTTTATTGTTTATTTTATTGTTTTATTTATTGTTAAATTTTAATTACAAGTGTATTGGTCGAAAAATATCTATCAGATTGATAAATACTAACTAGCATTGATGGATAAATATATGAAACTTGGTTTAGTAATTTAGTCAAAAAGATTTCTTCATATTTGATTGTAGTTTACATGCAATTATTTACATTTATAGCTATTAATTGACTTAGCCAAAATATTTTCAAAAATATGATTCTATTAAGAAGAACTAAGACTACCCTAATTTTATTTTAGTTTGTTATAATAGAAACAAAATAAGATAGTTATATTCATACGTCACGTCAAGTGATCTGTAGCTATATCTTTAGATATATATTATCAAAAGCTATAAAATAACACTAATAAAATGGAAAAATGTTATCAATGTTTACCTTTAAAAACAGTTATTTCTGTTTTGTTTTACAAATGTCGTTTCGTAAAAAAAACCATATTATTAATTAAACTTTTGCACTGTATTAAAATATATACGATTATTATTCCATTTCCCTTTGGTTGAAAAGAAAAAGAGAAATGAATTTTTAAATAATGTGTCAAGGTGTGAGTAAAACTTCAAATTCCTTTTAGTCATCATTTTGTCTGTTTGTTTTGGTTTTACGTTTCACAACATTATCTGAAAAATAAAAATAAAACTACAAACTAAAAAAAAACTCAACACAAAATGACACCAAAACCACACAAGACCTTCCACCAGGGAAATATTTTGGGCCACGTTTTGATTAACCACATGTGTACAATCTCACGACAGTCCCATTTTTCCCTTCCACATAACACAAATAAATAATTTATCCCTTCCCTTAACCACAGACTTTTTACCCATGTTTTCTCCCCTCTCTTTTATTTCCTGTCTTTTTTTTTTTAACTTTTCCGTTTATCCCCCTCCCAATGTCCCGCGCAAGTCTATACCCTTATCCTATCTTTCGTGCTACGTTTTTGTTCTATTTTACATCGCCATGATGTTCTCTTTCTCTATTTTTTTGTATCTTCTTGTTTATTCCTTGTTCCTTATCTTCCCCTAACCTCTCATCTATATTGGTAATTATTTCCTTAAAATATACCTTTTTTTAATACCGTGTCTTACTAACCGTTCGGGTTCTACGCTTATGTACCGATTACGTTAATGCGTTAGATATTAGGTTATAATTTAGAAGAAATGTACCCGCATTTGCGTGGAGAGCGTAGAAAATCATACAATGAATAAACACCTTCAGTACACCCTACCTTGAATTCGAACTAAGATCTCTCCGTCATCGGGCGGTCCAATCAATCGCGAGACTGATGCCTTAAATACTATTCGAACACTGAAGTCTGTTTTAAAATCAATTTAGTTTGGAACCAGTGTGCTGATAAAATTAATCATTTCAGAAAGAGCACATTAAATACCTTTATTTAAAATAAATACATTTAGTGTTAAATATGACTAAAATATGTCTTTACAATGTGATAATTTAAAAAAATAAAGTTAATTATTATTGATAGTGATTTTATTTGTCCAACATCCCAGTAACCTAAGCTCGCAGCCAATGGGTATTCTTCTTCTTATTCTGTGAAACTGTTCTGAGATAGATTTCAACTGGACATCTTCTATTTCACCGTTTAGTAGCTTCTCCCTTTCTTGATATCTGTTAGCATTACAAAACTTCTTCTTCCTTCTCTTTGCTTTCTTTCCCTCATCGATCCTCTTCATTAGACAATCCATACGTAATGTGGGACCCAACCAAGACTTTTTCTCTCCATCATCATCATCATCATCCAGGCTCCTTTTCTTTCCTACCCTCCTCAACATTCCTTATTTCTTATACTGTGCATCCATTTCACCTGCATCACCCTTCTCCACAAACCACATTTTTAAAACCCTCAGAATATCTTTGTTCCCCCCCTCTTTCTTATTTCCTACGACTCAGATCCATACGTCACGAAACGGTGTGTAAATCATTTTCTTAACTCAATCGGGATTTGACTCTTCTCGTTGTCAATAATCCCCTCAATCTTCCATATGGTCCTTTCCCGTGACTATCCTGATTTTAACTTCCTCCTTAGAGTTTCCATTTCAAGTCATCGGACTTCCTAAATTTTGAACGTCCTTACTTGTTCTACAGTAGCTCCGTGACTTCTTTGGTGCTGACTGACAGCTCACGGCTGACTTCTGACAGTCAACATTTTGGTATATACCTAAATTTTGACTGTCAAAAGTGACAACTGCTAAACACATGTTTTTGCATATCATATAGTTCGGCGTAGGGATACATAATTTGGTCTGGTAACTTTTCAAAGCTGTCAGTCAGCACCAAAGAAGCCATGGGACTACTGTAGTTTCTTCCCTTCAATTAGATATACCGACATTGCCTTCTTCCTTTCCAACTTCCATCATTTTCGTATTACCGATATTTACCTTCATTCCAAATTCCTTTCCCCACTCTTATGATACCATTCATGGATATCCAATGGATATTAGGTAGACCTTATTCGAGTACAAACGATCGTAAAAATTAGGTGTAAGCCAACACGTTCAGATATGACCCGTTGGATGGGTTTTTTTACTTCAAAACTGGAGAAAATTTGGTAATTCTCTCTCTCCAATAAAGTTATGTTTTACACTCCTTTCACTAGCTGATCAATGATCATACTTAACTCTGAAAAATTCATACTCCTCATCCTGTTGCCCTCGTGTGTGTTTTTTCTGTCACTATTATGTAAGGCTAAACATAAATTTATCGCGAGTTTTTTTTATTTTATTATTCACCCTTCATTTCTATCTTCTTTTCTTGTCGGTCACTTCCTCTGTGGTCCTTTTATTTCCTCACTATGTTTTTCTTTTCTTCTTCTTTTTTTTTTTTTTTGCTCCTCATGTTTTCAACCTGTTCTGAAGGGATGCTCCACTCTTCTCCTCTCCCCCCTACATACCGTAGTTCTGTGGACCTCCAACAGGTGGCAAGCTACCTCCATAACTATTGCATCCACGTGGTATATGTTGACGTTTCGTATTAGCAGCTCTTCTTGCCGGTTTATTACGAGTCAATAATCGCGCGGGTCTTTCCAGGAGATACTCGAGTCCTTAGGATCAATATATTGAACCGTTATCGATATCAAGACAATTTTTTTTTTTTTTTGAGCGCTTAGAATTGATCTTCACAAAGGTCGATTAAACGAATCATAATAATATATAATAGTTATCTATAAGCCATGCAACTCTTTTTTATCTTGCATTTTCTTATACAACCCCTAGCCCTCATGTACACCCTCATTTTTTTTAAACAGGTACCCCATTTTTTTTACCACCAACATTGATTGAAAGTCACTAAAATTTGAGAAGTATAAATAATATCTTATTTTATTTACTAATTAAAACGTTTTCAAAAACTTTCAATAATACTTCCTTATGGATTAATGTATAAGTTATCTTTGCACTATATTGAGTAGCTGGTGTCTAGGGTAAGGTGTCAGACTTCTATGCTGGCGGCCGGGGTTCAATCCTTGGTCCCGGCACAGATTTATCTGATTGCCAAATCCTTCCTTCACCACTGACAAGACATCTTGTGAATGTGGGGAATGCCAGGCCGCCACCGTGGTTCGGATCCCACGTTAAACTGTAGGTCCTTCATTTCATCTCACAATCACCCCACCATTCACATTAGCGTAAGTGCGTATAACCCGAATAGGGTAGTGGTGATAATAATAATAATATGATAATAATTTCCACATTATAATATTTAAGTATAAGAACTGTATTACTTAAGGTGGGAATGCAATTTAGTAAATGTAATTTAGTGACAACTTTTTCTCTTAATTTAAAAAGTTTCTCATCTAACGCTGTTATTCTCATTACAGATATTCAACAACTGTTGATATCACCAAGTGAAGAAATTATACTTTCGTCCTACTAGAGAATTATTTGATTTATTTTTAACAAAAAAAATCTTTTGATACAAAAATAGCAAAAACACACTTTCTCGCGTCCCCTTTTTTACCCTTTAGTAAACCACCCTTAGTTTTAGGGTTGGACGTCTAATTATAAAATAATATCCGGGAGGGAGGGGGGGGGGTTAAGCTTATGAAAACCCTAGTTACCAAGTTGTATCCCGATCATTAAAATGGTTTCATCTTCAGACAGACGGCTCGCAAAAAAAAAAAAAAAACTCTTTTTCAGTTAGGTGTCAATAAACACATTATCGAATTCAAGCTTTTTTTACGATCACAATACTCCTCTCTCTAGGGTCAGAGAATAAAATATAAATATTTTACATCAATTTAAGGAATACACAGTTTCAATCCCCAGTTCATATTAAAAAAAAATTTGGAAACGTACATTATAATTATATGGCTATTTAGTACAATCTAATTTTAATCATGAGGTCTTTAACCGCTTCAGTGGCTGCATAGTTAAGCGCTATTCTTGCGTTATCTAAACTATCGATGGAGGGAGATAGATGTCCTAAGATTATTACTAGCACCGCGTCTTACTACCCGTTCGGGTTATACACACTTACGCTAATGTGCAATGGTAGGGTGATTGTGAGATGAATGAGGACCTACAGTTTAACGTGGAATCCGAACCACGGTGGAGACCTGGCATTTCCCACATTCACAAGATGTCTTGTCAGAGGTGAAGGATGGGTTTGGTAATCAGATAAATCTTTGCCCGGACCGAGGATTGAACCCCGGCCGCCAGCACAGAAGTCTGACACCTTACCCCTAGACCACCAGGTCACCTTGTCCTAAGAAAAAGCGAGACATTGTCAGTGTTTTTTTTATCACCGAGTTTATGTTACTTGTTCAGACTATAAATGATGATTATGATGATATCGTCTTTATTTGGGTGAAGTTCGGCCAGCACATTTTCTTACATTTAACCAACTTAATAATATTAAAGAACATACATTCAATACTTATGTGTTAAAAACTAGTTTATAATATCTTTAACTGAAATATTTAAAAATAATAATAAATATTGCCCACACACACATAATTGTACATTTATGAACATAATAAAATAAAATACATGAAAGGAACATTGAACTAAAAAGGAGAGAGAGAGAGAGAGAGAGAGAGAGAGAAAAACCCTCTAAAGCACATGATAATTCAACACACACATTCATATGATTAATATGTTATGGCTATTTGAATCTTAAATATGCAATCCATTACAATTATAATAATTGTACAAGGGTAGCAATAAGCCAACTACAGAGTCGAAGGTGGCTGAGTTATCTGATAGCTCATGATCTTAATAAAAAATATATATTTGTAGCCGACGATTTCCGCACATCCATCACAGACTCTGCCTTAAAATATGAGTGAATAATGACCATAGGCACTTAATAGCTCAGTGGTTAGAGCAGTGGCGTACTAAGCCAAAGGTCCCGGGTTCGATTCCCGTGTCCAGGTGTCATTTTTCAAATTTCAGAATATGATTTCTAGATGGATTAATTCCTCACTAAAAAGCATAAATACTAGCTTTGCCTATTTGATTCTTATAATATGTTAAGAAAGAAAACATTTTAGAGGTAACATACCCGCATTTGCGTGGAGAGATGGTGGGAAACTATTAAGTAAAAAACCACCCTCAGTAGAACCGATCGAGATTCGAACCCTGATCTCCCCGTCTTTAGCAGGCCACGAGACTGATGCCTTAGAACATTCGACCACTGAAGTGGCTTCATGTCAATTTAATGGTAGCTTTGGTTCGACGCTCTTGTTCACAGGCGAGATAATTATTTTGTAAATTAATAACAACTCAAGTTTTGTTTGATTATCTACCGCCCTCTTCTATCTTCGCGGTATTAAGACGGTAACGCTGACAAAGATTGATGCATTTCAGAGGCGTCGAGACTGTACTTACCACCAGCATCGCTCAGAGAGAAGGAGAGCAAGGAAAATGCACCACCCAACCCTTTCCCTCCTACTTCCCCCTCACCCCCTAACCACCACCACCCGCACCCACCTCTGCCCTACCCCTTGTCACCTCACCACCAGCATCGCACCGAACTAAACCATCAGTCCATCACCTCCCAGTATTCAGCAGGAATGTTGTGGTCCAGAATCTCTCACACACCTTTGTACAGTCTAATTTTCATAAGAAGTCACTTTTAGGAAAAACAAACATATTTCTTTGCGGTCAAAATGAATTACATTTTACCATATTATTATTAATCTTACTATCTGTTCGGGTTATACACCTATGTACTAATTGCACTAATAGACTATGGATTGAGAAGGCTTAATTTAGATGAAGTGCACCCGCATTTGCGCGAAGGGAGGGGGGGGGAAACATTTAAGGGGAAAAAAAAACACCCACAGCTTACCTGGCCGAAGTTTGAACCTTGATCTCCCCATCATCGGCAGTCTAGTCCACTCACTCAACATCGCTATTATCCGAGTAGGGCCTTGTGACGTCTATGGGACTCACCTGGGTCTATCGCACGATACAAAACATGTCTCCCCTAGTTCGTCTTGTGCGGGACCACCAGCTCGAATTGAAATACCTCAAATTGCAGAAATAAACAACAAATTGGAATCTTGGAAGCTGTTGAAAATGAGAGCTAATTTCCATCAATTTCACAGAATAGTTATCTTTTTTTTTTTTTTGTTAATACCTCTTGTATATAAATGTAAGTATTCGTTTATATTTTTATTATATTTGGTCATTAGGTACGTATAAATTTCATGTACATCCCCCAGGCTGACTCTCCAAGAACTTCTGTGGGCCCTCAGCTGACAATAACATTTTGTTCTCACGCGGTCCTGTACAAATGAGGCCTCTCACCCCCCTTTTTTTTTTCCCACGTCTGTCTCCCTGGTCTATCCAAGTCTAGAATCCCTAGATGAATCTGGCTTAGGAGCGGCTTCGGGGGTCGAATAATGGTCTATCGCAAGACAAGGTTAGGGTGTAATGAGGTGGACTGGGTAGAACTAGCTCAAGATAGGCTTAGGGTGTAATGAGGGGGACTGGTTAGAACTAGCTCAAGATAGGCTTAGGGTGTAATGAGGGGGACTGGCTAGAACTAGCTCAAGATAGATATAGGGTGTAGTGAGGTGGACTGGATAGAACTAGTTCAAGATAGATATAGGGTGTAGTGAGGTGGACTGGATAGAACTAGTTCAAGATAGATATAGGGTGTAGTGAGGTGGACTGGATAGAACTAGTTCAAGGATGGGTGGCATACTTTTGTAAATATGTCAGTGAACTCCTGAGTTTCAGATGTCCTGTACATTTTGTTAATATTGAAATATATGAAAAAACGAGGGAGAATTAATCTCGTTTATTTCCTCTAAATTATATCTTCCTACGCCCTACTTCATTAGTGTAATTAACTGCGGATACACAGGACAGGTAATTAGATGTGGAACAGAATAAAAAAAGAATTCTTCTATATATTTTACCCCCACCAATGAAAGATTCCCTTATTTTTAATTTTTTTTTTAGAATCAACTCAAGAATGTTCTACCGTTTGATCTACCAGTATATCTTCAACGATGGAGTTACTTGGCTCTTTCCCTCCCCTTCCGTCGCCCCCCCCCCCTTACCACCTTATAAGAGCACTATGTCTTCTTCCCCTACGCTCGGCGAATCTCAAACAATCCTCCCTCATCCCCTGAACTCCCCAAACATTCCACAGAGCTTCCAGCAGGGCTCAAATTATAACTGGGAGTGGTCCTATTTTACCCCCTCTCCCCCTCACCCTTCTCTTTCCTACTCATTCCACAACAACCACTTCTTCCGATTCCCTCCAAAAAAAAAAAAACTCACATCCCAAAAAACCCTCTTTTTTTTTGTGGTACAGGTGCATACAAGATGTTGGACACTAGGGTGTTTCTCATTGGTCAGTTTTGTGGTAGGGAATGGTATTTTGATTAGTTAACATAACTTGGCTATTATTATTATTATTATTATTATTATTATTATTTATTATTATTATTATTATTAGCACCACGTCTTACCAACTGTTTGAGTTATACGCCTATATATTAATAATTACTCTAATTTGTTAGATATAAAGAAGTTTGAATTTAGAATGAGTGCACTCGTATTTTCGTGGGGTGAGAGTGGTAAACCTTTTAGGGGAAAAACCGCCCTCAGTACACCAGACTGGGATCAAACCCCCGATCTCCCCCTCATTGGCGGTCCAGTCTATTATGAAAGTGACGCCTTAGACCATTCGACCACCTAGGTGGGTAACTCGGTTATTATAAGATGAAGTTAAAAGTTGAGAGCAATTTAAGCTCCAATGGCGGGTATTGTAAGTTATAGGCATTATTCTTGAATTTAAAAAAATATTTAATTTTTCATATATAATTAACTCAACAGTTCTTAGAACCCACTTCAATGGTCGAATGGATTGAGGCGTCACTCTCGTGTTAGACTGGCCTGTTAATGACGCAGAGATTGGGGTTCGCATCCTGGTTGGGTGTATTGAGGGTGATTTTTCCCTAAACGGTTTTCCACTCTACTACCATGCAAATTCAGGTAGATTCTCTAAAATTCTTCCTTCAGCATCCCTACACTATTATAGTAATTATTACATGTGTGTATAACCTGACGTGGTGTTTAAAAATATTTATTTAATAATAATAATATTTAGCACCGCGTCTTACTACCCGTTCGGGTTATACGCTTTAAGTACTAATTACGCTAATGGATTAGGAATTGCGAAGGTTTAATTAGAGGAAGTTAACCCGCATTTGGGTGGAGGGAGAGTGGAAAACCATTTAGGGAAACCCCCCCCCCCCCCAGTTCACCCGACCAAGATTCGAACCTCCATCTCCCCGTCCTCAGCAGTCGAGCTCAACACGTCAAGCGCGTTAGCCAACTACGCCACCGAGGCGGGTAATATTAATTTAAGAAAAGAGTTTTTGGGCCGTGTGTTTTTCCCCCGGTAGGGGTGTGAGGGCGTTCACTAATCAGCCGAAGAACTGAATGCGTTCGCTCTTTCGTAAAAATGGTGAAAACATCAGAACTGACCTTCCGAGACTCACTGCAATTAAACCATGTTAATGGCCGGCAGCAGAACGTAAATTAAAACACACTAAATGCACTAATAACGTGCATATCGATCGCCTTTGTGGTCTAGCGGTCAGAGTTCCTGACTACAGCTCCAGAGGTCCTGGGTTCGATCTCCGTCGCTTACAGATCTTCTGTGAAGCAGCGGGTCTGGAACGGGGTCAATTCAGCCTCATGTGGGCAAATGAGGATCTACTTGAATGAAAACGTAGCGGCTCCAGTTTAGAAAACTGAGGTCAACAACTGGAGGGTTCGTAGTACTGACCCAAATGACATCTTCTCTGCTCAGAAGTTGACCCTATCTTCACCAGCAGGCGATGGCTGCTCGGTAGGGAGTTTAGTTAGCGTGCATATTTGGACATGGAAGTGATTCCAACAATGCGGAGTAGCTAGGGGGGGGGGTGTTTTGATGGTTAAACAACCCCTTCCTCAATTAATTTTAAATAAAATCCTTTCAAATTTAAAACAAAAAGATTTAATGTTAAAAATGTATGTAAAATATTTTCTATTTGGGACTTCATCATGAACTACTGCAGGTAACATCCCCTCCCCTTTTTCAAATAAATATAATTGTTGGTAGGGAACCCACCTCGGTGGCGTAGTTAGTCAACTCGCTAGTTTCGTGTTGAGCTAGACTGTCGAGGGTGGGGTGAGGGGGATAGAGGTTCGAATCTCTGTCGAGTGAACTAGGGGTGGTTTTCCTTAAGTGGTTTTCCAATCTCCCTCCACGTAAATGCGGGTTCACTTCCTCTAAATTCAACCTTCCCAATTCCTAACCCTTAGTATAATTAGTACATACGCACATAACCCGAACGGGTAGTAAGAAATGGTGATAAAAAAAAAGTTGGTAAGGCCCAATGATATTAGCTTAATTAAGGGTATGAGAAACTTTTTAAATGATGAGAAAAAGTTGTCATTAAATTCCAGGACAGTCTTGACGGATATTCAACAACTGTTGATACACCACGTGAAGAAAATTAAACTAAACGTTGCTACTGCAACATTATTTTATTTATTTTGGACAAAGAAATGTTTTGCTACAAAAAAAAATATTGCAAAATCACTGGCATTTTCTCTTTTCCCCTTCCATCCCAACCTTAGTTGAAAGAAGCATTCTTTGTGATTGTATAAGGTCAGTAAGGTGTATAATATTTTTACTAGGAGTGTACAATCCGTCCTCTTATGGACCACCTCTAAGGATGAGAATAAAAAGAAGAGAGATTCTCTCACACATACTTTCATTTTCTCTGTCCTTCTCTTTCGGTATCACCGTCTCTTCTTTTCTCTTGTCCGCTCAAGTTACTAAGGCTATTTTTTTTTTTTTTTGGGTGGGCCAATATGTTGAAAAGGGAGGTATGTGGTGTACTTAGTCTATACCCTTCCCCCCCCTATACCCCACCAGCCCTTATACACACTGGTTGACAATCCACCTTCCCACACAATAACAGGTGTCTTATTATAGACAGGGGCGAAAAAAAAAGTAAATAAATAAGTCTAAAAAAACACACACAGATAGAAACGATTACAAAATCTTTTAGTGAATAAAGCCATATTTGTAAACCTAAATAGGTGTTGAAGTGATGTATTACACTAGCTGACATAATATAGATTATCGAATATAAAGTCAGGATTGGGAAAAGGATACCACACCTTTTTTTTTTTTAGATGAATAATATGTCACAACAATTTTAAATTTGACCTAAGGGACCATCAGCATCCGTGTCACATAAAATGAGGGTCTTACCGTTTAGTAGATCTACAATATGTTAATATTAGGGTTCTTGTAGGAAGACATTTCTAATAAAATACAAACATATTTGTTTGCGACCAACTTTTTATTATATTATTAGTGTTGTTTTACATCTATCTACAGTAGCCCCGTGACTTCTTTGGTGCTGACTGACAGCTGACTTATGACAGTCAACATTTAGGTATATAACTAAATTTTGACTGTCAGAAATGACAGCTGCTAAACACATGTTTTTGCAGATCATATGGTTCGGCGAAGGGATACATAATTTGGTCTGGTAACTTTTCAAAGCCGTCAGCTGTCAGTCGGCACCAAAGAAGCCATGGGGCTACTGTTAATAATAAAATGAGTTTGTATGTCATGAGCATTGTGTGATATCTACCACAGAGGTCTGAAATTTAAAAATTAATAGCCCCTGTACACGAAAATGTACACTTTAAAGCCCGAATTTTCAAATTTTGATTAGATTTTTTTTTAAAAACTGGTATGATGACCTTTGGGCAACGCAGGCATTAAAAGGCACTAACTTTAAAGTGATCCTCAAGACAACATTACCTTGTATCAGTTATTTTAGAAAGGGAAAAATAATCTGATGTTTTTAACCACTGTTTATTGACAAATATCTATCTTACGGGGATTTGAACCTGGTGCCTCTTATGGAGAAATATAAGCTCTCAACAATCAACAGTTTAAAGAAGGGGGAAAAAAAGATTAAATAAACCATGCGTGCAGGTGAAATGCCCAATGGTGGTCAGTCTTCAGGACTAAAGAATGAAGGCAGACTAAACCTTTCAAACTGTGGGAAAATGAATAGGGAAGACCTATCTATACCTTTGTACTACTTTGAAAAGTCCTCACTGGAGGGGGTAGGCGCCTCTTGACCCTCCCCCCCTCATTCCTCCCTTTCCATCATTTCTAACACCCCTAATGGTAAGGTGTCAGATGAAATGACCTCACCGCCCACAGCCAAAGAAGCCCAAACAAAAGGTAAACCTATAGCACGAGTCTTTCCTGGAAAGCCCAAGAATTCTAGATCTATCCATGCGAAAGAACTAAAAACATTTTTTTCACTAGACACATTCTCCATAGAGAAAAGCATCTACACAATGTAAGAATAAAAAAAATACAGCCCATGTCTGAAATTTGTTACCCTCAAAGGGGCCGTTCTAAGACAAAGGTGTGTCTTGTCTGGTTTGCGAGGTCACTATTTGAATATCGCTTGGTGTGATAAGGTGGTTTTTTTTCTACCTTTCTTCCCTCCATCCCATTAGTATAGTTAAAATGCCTATACGACGGATGGGTAGTAAGACGCGGTGGGAAAAAAAAAATCACCGTGAAAACTTGTAAACATGTTCAGAATATTTGTTGACATTTCATAAAAAGCAAATTAATCATCAATCACTGTTTCCAGATTGTGGCCCACTAAGTTTATTAAAATGCCTTCATATTCCTATTTCCCTCCACGATTTTGTTTGTTGCATTTATTAGCATCCATTCTTGACCTATCTTGCGGTATTTCCCCCCACATACTTCATCTCAATCATTCCTCTTAGGATACTTTCCTTTTACATCCTCATTATATGACCATACCATCTCAGTCTTGTTTCCTTTACTATCTCCTGTACTCCAATATCCTCATTACATGCCCATACCATCTAAGTCTTGCTTCCTCTACTATCTCCTGTACTCCAATATCCTCATTACATGACCATACCATCTCAGTCTTGCTTCCTCTACTATCTCATGTACTCCAACATCCTCATTACACGACCATACCATCTCAGTCTTGCTTCCTCTACTATCTCATGTACTCCAACATCCTCATTACATGCCCATACCATCTCACCTAGCTTCCTCTACTATCTCATGCACTCCAACATCCTCATTACATGACCTTACCATCTCGTCTTGCTTCCTCTACTATCTCATGCACTCCAACATCCTCATTACATGTCCATACCATCTCAGTCTTGCTTCCTCTACTATCTCATGTACTCCAACATCCTCATTACATGACCATACCATCTCACCCTTGCTTCCTCTACTATCTAGTGTACCCCAACTCTTACCCGGATAACTTAATTTCTTATCCTGTTTTTCTTCGTGACAGCTAATATACTCTTTAAAAACTTAATTCCAATGGCCTCTATTTTCTGGTTTCTCCTACATCCATTCCTCTCAACTATCGGTAGAAATATCTTATATCCGAGCAAAAGCAAATTGAACGAGCTGAATATAGCCCACCCCTCCACCTTATTTTAAATACACACACACACACACACACACACTCTATAGTCATATACAAACAACCCTGACTTCAATACACACACACACACACTCTATAGTCATATACAAACAACCCTGATTCATACACACACACACACACACTCTATAGTCATATACAAACAACCCTGACTTCAATACACACACACACACACTCTATAGTCATATACAAACAACCCTGACTTCAATACACACACACACACACTCTATAGTCATATACAAACAACCTGACTTCAATACACACACACACACACTCTATAGTCATATACAAACAACCCTGACTTCAATACACACACACACACACTCTATAGTCATATACAACAACCTGACTTCAACACAAGTCCCTATTGTTACAGGCACTATAACTACACTGACCTATCCAAACAGATTTGTCACGGGTGATATGCTGTCAGTTTTACAATCAAAACATCTCTAAAAATAGATAATAATAGTAATAAAAAGCTCAATAACTCGTCAGAATTACACGTCATAAAAATGTTCTTTTTCCTTTGATTCCCTTCGCCACTCGCCGCTTCTTTTTTTTATTCATGACTTTCCTCCCTTTCTTGACTTTCTCCAACATACCCCATAGGGGGGTGAGGGGGGTTAGAAGTGGGAGAGGGGTCCTAACAATCAGGGACTATTTTTATGATGGCGATATATTACTTCCGAAAAACATCTACTTACTTCACTAGACAGTCATTTACTGTCCTCTAGCTCTTGAAGGAGGGAAAGGGGGGGGGCAGTAATGGATTCGCAAAGTAAAGTGAATTATTTATTATAACTTAAGTTGGGCTGTGACCTCATTTTATTGTACTCTTTTGCTTTTGGGGGGGGGGGGGGTTGTTAGAATAGAGCCTTCTCCGTGCTCAAGAACGTTTGAGGGCGTTGTTATTTCAAACGATGAACACACTATAGCCCGATTTTCTTAAGAAAAACCTTCTGAAAATCCTCTTTTTAAAAAAAAAATATATATATTTTGGTATCCATTTATGTGAAAAAAAAATACATTGTACAAAATTGTAAGAACATAATGATATCTAATAACACATGTTTAGTAAAAAGCAATATGAAGAGTGTATAGCACCCTAAGACGTAGAGGGTGATGACAATTGTGTGTAGGGGTGTGGGTGGGGAGAGGGGTATGAGTTGGCTCCTACAAAGTAATACTTGGAAATAACGACGTAGTAGTTGGGGAATAAACATATTATTTTCAAATTCCCCCCCTCACATCGTCACCAAGTTAACCTAAAACCATCTACTCTTTGTTCTGCCAGTTTATGAATCTCAGTCTATTAGGTCAGGTAAAGGACTGATTCATAAAAAAAAAAATAAACGAATGAGAGTTCAAATCCCCGGTTCTTATAAACCCTTGAATCCTCTGATATTCAAGAAATTCGAAATAACTCAACGTATCTCGAACAATTACTATGAAGACCTTGACTTGATGTAACACTTTAAGCAATTTGGTAAAAGGAATTATCTAGACTTGTGTAATTGGAAGAGTAAAAAATAAAATTAAAAGAATTAAGGCTGTATCAATATTAAAATAAATTTACTAAAAAAGTGTTCACTTTGCTGCTTATGACGCAATAGACACGACAAACAAAATATAATTTTGACGTTGCCACCTGCTTCATTTGCGAATGCTCTAAGGCGTCACTCCCATATTAGACCAGACTGCCCAAGATGTGGGGGGAGATCTGAATTCGAATCCCGGTTGGGAATACTAGGGGGGTATTTTTCCTACAAGGTTTACCACTCTCCTTTCATGCAAATGCGGGTAGATTACCTTTAATATTCATCCTTTCTCATCCCTAGATCCTTAGAGTGATTATAATAATATACGTATAAACTGAACAGGTGGTAAAAAGTGGTATTAAAAAAAAAGCAAAAAAAAATTCTTTGTGTGTTATATATAGACGATATGCATGACCTGAACTGTTTGTTATTAATATACCAGGAGATTGATTGACTCTCAAACCAACCCCCATTTGAATTGAACTGTTTGTTATTAATATACCAGGAGATTGATTGACTCTCAAACCAGCCCCATTTGAATTGAACTGTTTGTTATTCATATACCAGGAGATTGATTGACTCTCAAACCAGCCCCCATTTGAATTGAACTGTTTGTTATTCATATACCAGGAGATTGATTGACTCTCAAACCAGCCCCCATTTGAATTGAACTGTTTGTTATTCATATACCAGGAGATTGATTGACTCTCAAACCAGCCCCCATTTGAATTGAACTGCTTAATATTCGTTTACTGGGCTATTGGTGGACTCCCGAAGCTAGGCTATATATATGGCGATTCAGTATGGTTTTTTTGTAGCGATGACTGAGAGTTAGGTGGTTCGAATCCAGCTGGGTGTACTGGATATTTTTATTTCACTGAACGGTTTCCCCCTCCACTCCCAATAACGTGGATGCATTTCCTCCAAAGTTATTCTTTATCTCAGTTGGTAACTTGTCTGACAACTGAACTAAGGGTCCCAGGTTCGATTCCTGGCATGGCCAAAATATTTATAATTGGCTAAATGTGGGTTTTACCTTTCACAGTAATGAGTTAACGGACTGGGGGCTGGGTGTTGTGTTTGTTCTAGATTTAGGTTATTTTATAAGTCGTGTGTTGATACAATCAGTCGGCTCAGAAAGTGCACGTTAAATACCTCAAATAAATGAACATACAAAGAAAAATAGATTAAAGCGTGAACATCTATCCTGGATATAGCGTAGTTTGAACAAGATTTTCTCTCTCTCTCTCTCTCGTTATTCAAAAAGCTCATGTTCAGATTCCCAGATACCCACTGACAGATATTCAAGAACTATTGGGATTAATATATTTAAAAAATTGAAATAAACTTATCACTGAAACAGTATTTTACTTATTTTGCCCAAAATAAGTTTCATTTTATGTAAAAAAAAAAGAAGTGTTAAATTACGCACCTCATACTCGCGTGCATTTTCTTCCCACCCTGAGGTGGGAGTGTAGGGTACGTGAGTTAAAGGAGTATCTTTGCAATTTTTAGAGCAAACATTTTTTTGGCCATAATAAATCAAATATTGCTTCTATACAAACCTAGAGTTTAATTTTCTTCACGCGGTGATATCAACAGCTGTTGAATATCTGTCATGAGTAGGGTGGCATCGCATCAGATGACAAACTTTTTAAATGAAGAGAAAAAGTTTTCATCAAATTCCAGGACATCCTCGATAGATATTCAACAACTGTTGATATCACCGTGTGAAAAAAAATTAAACTCTAGGTATGTACTGGAGAATTATTAGATTTATTTTAACAAAAAAAAAGTTTTGCCCTAAAAACTGAAAAGACACTGGTGTTTTCTCGCGTCCCCTACATTCCCACCTTAAGCGGCTCCAATGTCGGATCGAACCATGGACCTCTTGAGTTCCAGATAAGGAGAGTGTACCGCCTTCCCCCCCCCCCCCTCCCTCCCATCAGCCGTCCTGGGCGGTTAGGACGGGTTCCGTGGATCACGCACCGCATTCCATCAGGGTTCTTCGCCACCCTGGCAGACTCCAGCCGGTCGGGACCTTGCTACGGACCCGGGGGGGAAGGAGGGGGGTGATCTCGTTGTAATTAAGATTACGTCACGTGACCATGGGAAAAGCTGCCAGACACAAAGGAGAAGGTCCCCCACCCGAAAGAGAACCAAAAGGTTTGGTTTGGCTCAAGGCCCCCTCCCCCCAAAAAGAGCGAATCCGTCCCGATTCCTGGATACCTTCGAGGACTGTGGATAGAAAAAATTTAACACAAGTACGGATTGTGGATATTCGATATAATATTACTAAGTAGGATACAAATTGGCGTATATCTGAGATAATATTACCAAGAAGGATAAAACAAATTGAACACAAGTACGGATTGTGGATATCCAAGATAATAATAGAAGGAAGGCTTTTGAAACGATTGGATAAAAACATGGCTTACGGATGGAACGCAATTTGCAAACCACTAATTTTAATCGTACTGTACTGTTTTATTTGTTTGTTTTATTATTTTTTTTCCCCCGCGACGCATATCTTTTTATCCGTCCAGACTGAATGCATCTTAATTACACACATAAGAAAGGGAGGAGAAAGTAAATTTGAGGAAGAAATATATCTGAATGTGAATGTAAGGTAAGTGAGAGAACCATCCCACCCGGCTGGGATTCGAACCCTGATTTCCTGTTCATAGGCCAAAACCAGACACGTAGAGCCTGACCTTTTAGTCTGCCTGCCCACCGATGCATGAATTATTATTATTATTATTATTATTATTATTATACTCCTATAAAGCCACACGGCTAAATCACTCACTGACATTAATGTTGACCCACATCCAGGTGAGCTAGAAACTTGAAATATGGAAAACTTATAGCTTCTAGTCTGCAACCGACGGAAAAATTTCAAAAAGTTTAAAAAAAAAGTTGAATCCCCTAAAAAATTCATAATTTTGGAGCAACTTTACCTAAAGTCGGTGAGAACCTTTCTTTGGAGGTCTCTTGTGGCTAAACTGTAAGACCTATCAAAAAACAACTCTGGAATTACATTAGTTTACATCCAACTGCAAAGAAAACTCCCCGGGGTTATGGGTGTCAAGCCCCCAACGAGAAAAGCGAGTTATTTCATAAAGGTATTTCGTATGTTGATATAATCAGTCGTTTCATAAAGTGCGCATTAATTACCTCAAACAAATAAGTATAAAGTTATTTAAAAATAAACATTAGATATACAGACGTGTGCAAATTATTAGCAATTTTCATGTTTTTGGTGTTTGTTGTGATAAAATTCAAAGACCTCGTAAAAAGCAAAAGCTGACACCTGCCATGATAAAAAAAACCCTTGATTGACCATGTCACATATGTACCGGGGAAAGGTAAATAAAGTACCAAAAATGCATCAAAAGTAAAATTATCATTATTACAACACAAGATTTGAAGTAATTTTCATTTTTAGTTTTCATTAATTTGCTTATTGTCAAACGAATAACGTAAATACTTGTTTCAGGTAATGTTCTGTGACGAGACGATTATCTCTGCTGTTGATAAAAAAAAAACAGTATGTAAGAAGAGGGCCTGGGAGAGGCTTTCAGGAAGGAGTGTGTGGTGCAGTTGCGGCTCGTGTACAGGCACTGTGGAACTGCAGCACACCCTATTTCCACTTGATATTATCGATAACATTTAATATAATGAGTCCTTTTTTCTTTAATTCTTTCTTTATTATTGTAGTATAATATATATTTCTTAAGCTTAATGTCAATACTTCAGTAGCCATCCTCCGGTTTATGAAAAAGATACAAACATCTTTGTATGGAACTGTGCGCTTCACAGTGCCAGTGACGTGGTGTTTGACTGTTGTGAGCATGCGCACATAGTAGGGGGTGGGGAGGAAGACGAGACTGCCAGGTATAGAGAGAACTGTTGCTCTTGCAGTGCCGGCTCTGATATGATGGTGGAAGGAAGTTTTTTTTACTCAGCGTATGTTGTGCTTAAAAACCATGTAGAATATTCTTGAATGTGATAAAGTGTAGAAGAGTGTAGAATTATATTATTATTATTCTTCCAGCTATTCTATTTGATTCATTTTTTTTCGGTTCTTTTATTTAACAGAAAGACAATGCTCTTGCAGTTCTTTCAACGGAGAAAAATTTCCTCAGTTGTCATCCAGAGATCAAGGATAAAATCATTGAACTTTTTGTTTGCGCAAATTAAAACAATAAAAATGGATTTCATTTTTCAATGAATAGATCAAGCTTGAACTGTAACAATTTAAGTTAAATTAAGTAAAAATATATTTTATTGTTAAGATTTTATTAAGTTCCTGAATAAATTTTCTTTTTATACATTTTTTTTTTCTTTTACATAATTTTAAAACAAAGTCTAAACCTTTTCTGGAGCAGCACCCCCACTAATTTTAGCTACAAGCCGCCACTGGTGTAGTGCAAAATGTAAAGCACCCCCCACTAAAGTTGTGATTTTGAGTGGGGTTTCAATTTATGGGACTGGTAAAATTCATGTAGTTCAGGGAAAGATGAATGCTGGACAATACAGGGAGGGGGTAGAAACGTGTGTTGTACCTATGATGAGTGAATTGTTACCAACAGGTAATGGAATTTTCATGCAAGATGGTGCGCCATGACACAAGGCAAAAAGTGTTACAAGAAAACTGCAATAACGGGAGATATCTATGTTGGAATGGCCCGGAAACAGCCCAGATATGAACCCTATCGAGTCTGTGTGGAGAGTTTTGAAGAAAAAAATGAAACAAAAGCACCCGGCAACCAAGGAAAGTCTAGTAAAACACATATCTGTGTGGCAAAATGATGAAGAAATTGTACAAATGTGCAAGACAGCAATAGAGGGCATGACACGTCGAATCAAAGAGTTAATAAGGGTTAAAGGGTGCCATGCTAAGTACTAGAAGGAGTATAAAGAGTGTAAAGTAAAAGTGTATGTAGGTATAGTTTCATAAAAGTTTAGTATCGAATAAATTAATTATTTCCTTAAAATTAGAAAATTACTATTATTATTATTATTATTAGCACCGCGTCTTACTACCCGTTCGGGTTATACGCACTTACGCTAATGTGTAATGGTAGGGTGATTGTGTGAGATGAAATGAAGGACCTACAGTTTAACGTGGAATCCGAACCACGGTGGCGGCCTGGCATTCCCCACATTCACAAGATGTCTTGTCAGAGGTGAAGGAAGGTTTGGTAATCGGAAAATTGCTAATAATTTGTACACAGTAGTAAACTAGTAAAATTGTGTTGACAAAATAAAATCGTTCAAATCGAATACATATAGCATGTTTTTATGGTGAAAATGTTTCAAATCGAATATTTTAAAATAAAAATTGATCGAATCGAATACAAATGGATTATGAAAATGTTTCAACTCGAATATTTTAGAATAAAAGTTGTTTCGATCGAATACATATAGAAAATTTTGTAATGAAAATGTTTCGATTCGAATATTTAATAAATCAAATGCAAATCGAGTAATAGGGTAAATTATACATTTCATTTGAGTAAAAATAAATAAATCTATGAACCGTGTCTAATAAAGACTAAATTTTAAATCTCCACTATAGTAGTTACCAGTTGCTCTATCCAGCCCAAAAGAAAATCTTTAAACCCAGAAGACTCTTAAAGCTGAAATTTTTGCGGGTAAGTACCGAAAGGACCAAAAATTCCCATGGGGCCACCAAACTAGGGCGATCTCCAAAAAAAAACCAAAGTCTAAAAATCTCAACGCTCAGAAGACCCACAGATCTGAAATTTGTCAGACAGTTAACCCCTAAGTCCATAAGGGTGCAGTAATAATTGATGACAGAAAATGTTCATAGAAGCCAACGAAAATGATAAAGTATATACACAAAATTTTACTTGGAATTAAATCTTTAATTGAGTAACGGTTTCACACTTTCATTGAAGTAAATATTTGAATTACTGTAGTCTTTAATTGAAATGCTACCCTCAAATTTTAAGGTTCACTAAAAAATGATTCCCATTCGCAATCATTGCCCAACAAATGCCAATGAGACATATTACATGGCCATAAATGAAGCCGTTGATTTTGGAACAAGTATTATACTTATATTTAGATATTCGCAAGTTTTCAAGTCAAATAATTGATCCATGCTAACCTCTATAAAAAGTAAAATAATTAAAATGTTTTAACATCAAATCCGAACATATAAAATATTTGAATTTAAAATTTAGAATCTTTTCAAATTTTGAAATTTCGAATCTAGCACGAATCCTAACAAGATACATTTTTCAAAACCTCACCACGTGTTTAAGATAGTTGCTATAATTATTTCAGTACAAGCTTATCTATTGAATTGAGTATGAAACCATGTCTATTTGGCATTATAACGGTTGAGCTATAGTTACCCTGGGCGGGCAGTGACTAAACGGAATTTAACCCTCCCTTTTCCTCTTCCCCCCCTCCCCCCCTTTTGGCTCCACTCTACAAGAACTCAGATAAAAGAAGAGCTTTTCGGCTTTTGAACTTACCTTGAAGATCTCTACCCCCTTCATCCCTCCTGACAGTTTTCCCTCCCGGGTATTTGAGGATCGAGTTCATGGGGATCTTGATGGCTTGTAACAGGCGACAAGTGCTTCGAGGGAATAAGGGTGGAATAAGGAACGGTGAGGGTGGTTGCTTAGGGTGGGATAAGGAACTGTGAGGGTGGTTGCTTAGGGTGGGATAAGGAACTGTGAGGGTGGTAGCTTAGGTTGGGAATAAGGAACGGTGAGGGTGGTTGCTTAGGGTGGGATAAGGAACTGTGAGAGTGGTTGCTTAGGGTGGGATAAGGAACTGTGAGAGTGGTTGCTTAGGGTGGGATAAGGAACTGTGAGGGTGGTAGCTTAGGTTGGGAATAAGGAACTCTGAGGGTGGTTGCTTAGGGTGGGATAAGGAACTGTGAGGGTGGTAGCTTAGGTTGGGAATAAGGAACGGTGAGGGTGGTTGCTTAGGGTGGAATAAGGAACTGTGAGAGTGGTAGCTTAGGTTGGGAATAAGGAACTTTGAGGGTGGTTGCTTAGGGTGGGATAAGGAACTGTGAGGGTGGTAGCTTAGGTTGGGAATAAGGAACGGTGAGGGTGGTTGCTTAGGGTGGAATAAGGAACTGTGAGAGTGGTAGCTTAGGTTGGGAATAAGGAACTTTGAGGGTGGTTGCTTAGGGTGGGATAAGGAACTGTGAGGGTGGTAGCTTAGGTTGGGAATAAGGAACGGTGAGGGTGGTTGCTTAGGGTGGAATAAGGAACTGTGAGGGTGGTAGCTTAGGTTGGGAATAAGGAACGGTGAGGGTGGTTGCTTAGGGTGGAATAAGGAACTGTGAGAGTGGTAGCTTAGGTTGGGAATAAGGAACTTTTAGGGTGGTTGCTTAGGGTGGGATAAGGAACTGTGAGGGTGGTAGCTTAGGTTGGGAATAAGGAACGGTGAGGGTGGTAGCTTAGGTTGGGAATAAGGAACGGTGAGGGTGGTTGCTTAGGGTGGAATAAGGAACTGTGAGGGTGGTAGCTTAGGTTGGGAATAAGGAACGGTGAGGGTGGTTGCTTAGGGTGGAATAAGGAACTGTGAGAGTGGTAGCTTAGGTTGGGAATAAGGAACTTTTAGGGTGGTTGCTTAGGGTGGGATAAGGAACTGTGAGGGTGGTTGCTTAGGGTGGGATAAGGAACTGTGAGGGTGGTAGCTTAGGTTGGGAATAAGGAACGGTGAGGGTGGTTGCTTAGGGTGGGATAAGGAACTGTGAGGGTGGTAGCTTAGGTTGGGAATAAGGAACTCTAAGGGTGGTTGCTTAGGGTGGAATAAGGTGAGGTTGGTTGCTTAGGGTGGAATAAGGAACGGTGAGGGTGGTTACTTAGGGTGGGAATAAGGAACGGTGAGGGTGGTTGCTTAGGGTGGGATAAGGAACTGTGAGGGTGGTAGCTTAGGTTGGGAATAAGGAACGGTGAGGGTGGTTGCTTAGGGTGGGATAAGGAACTGTGAGGGTGGTAGCTTAGGTTGGGAATAAGGAACGGTGAGGGTGGTTGCTTAGGGTGGAATAAGGTGAGGTTGGTTGCTTAGGGTGGAATAAGGAACGGTGAGGGTGGTTGCTTAGGGTGGAATAAGGTGAGGGTGGTTGCTTAGGGTGGGAACTGTTGCCTTCCATGTAGAACTATCACTACTCTTTTTGGTTATCTAAACTTAACTAAACTAATTAGGTATGGATAAGGAAGGTGGAAATTTGTTTTGTACAAATATAATGGCATTTACGTGAAGACAAAGTATTCGAACCCTGACCTTCCCAAACCACTTCATAGATGAGCCTAACACCTTAGTCTACGTTCCCACCAATGTTGGTTCTAGCAAAGTTTAAAAATTCATAATTAATTTCTATTCATATCACTGAAGTTGGGTGACCTGGTGGTCTAGGGGTAAGGTGTCAGACTTCTGTGCTGGCGGCCGGGGTTCAATCCTCGGTCCCGGCAAAGATTTATCGGATTACCAAACCCTTCCTTCACCTCTGACAAGACATCTTGTGAATGTGGGGAATGCCAGGCCTCCACCGTGGTTCGGATTCCACGTTAAACTGTAGGTCCTTCATTTCATCTCACAATCACCCTACCATTACACATTAGCGTAAGTGCGTATAACCCGAATGGGTAGTAAGACGCAGTGCTAATAATAATAACATATCACTGAAAGCGTAGTGGGCTAGTTTTTGTGTGTTTGTGCTAGAATTAATTATTATTAGTCACTGATATATAAAAAAAAGAAAGTAAAATTACTCCAAACAATTCAGTATATAAAAAAAAGTATTTGAACTGATGTTTTTGAGACGGTAGTTATTTTTCTTAAGGAAAGAACGGGGTGCCGGTGATTGCACCAACAAGACCTAAAAGTCAACCATAACAAATCCACCCTAACACTTTTTAGTTCACATTATTTTTTACAAGCTCATCCCGACCATAGTTTCCGGTTTTCCCACGATACAAAAAAAAAAAACTTTTTTTTTTACAACGTACAGTCTTTATAAGAATCCTGGTTCTATAGTGTTAAGTAAAAATTTATATTTTATTCCTGTAATTTAACATATTACCGCCACTGTGTTCTTTCTAATAGTCAGAGTTCTTGGTTACAGATCCAGATGTCCCGGGTTAGATTCCAAGCGCTTCCAAACTTTCTGTGAAGCAACTTCTTGAGGACTAATAAGGAGCTACTTGAATGAAAAAGTAGTTGTTCTCGTCTAGAAAACTGAGATTAATGGCTGGAGGGTTCGTTATGCTGACCACATGACACCCTCTATCCGCAGAAGTTGGCCCTATCTTCGCCATCAAACGGTGGGCGCTCGGTCTGTGAGGTTCGATGGAACCACGGAGTTGTATTTTAACAGCTATTTTGAATTGAACCCATTTTATGTCTATTAACATTCAATCAGAAACCAAAAGTTGTATCAATGGACCTATACTGTTTCCAGTCTGTGGTCTGAGTCGCTTTTTTTATTCAAGACATATATTTTTTACTACCGGCTTGATAGTTCGTTCATAGCTTCACGTACCTTATAATCGAGCTTAATACAAGCACAAAATCCAGTCCCCCGGCTGTTAATTTATCAATGTGAAAGGGTAAGCCCATATTTCACCAATGATAAATTTTTGGCCATACTGAGAATCGAACCTGGTATCCTTAGATCAGTAGACACACACACACACACACATACACACTACAGACTGAGCTAAAGTATCGGATCTATGATAGACCTAAAACAATTATAAAATTTAAATTTCCCAAGATTATTTTTCTCACTGACCCATATCGAAGAAACTCATACAAATAAATACTATAGTCCAAATTTAATAGGAAGAATCTTTATCTTATATTCACACATCAATTAGTGTAATTTGCAGTTGACACTTTTAATAGATATTATCAATACCTATAAATTAGTACCAATAATTAAGTCAAATGTTATCAATTTTGACCACACACACAAGAAAAAGGTTGTATTTTCTAAAAGTTTATTCATATCAAAAACCCATTAATAAATAAAAATAATATGTGTCTTGTTTATTACTCTTTCGCGCAAATTCCACTTCACTGATTCCGCATAGACATATCTCGTAAGTTGTAAGTCGTAAGTCGTAAGTCCTAAGTCCAGTTAACATATTATATAAAATTGTTAAAAATATACCTCTACCGTTTTGTTTTGAGATGATGGCTACAAAAACCCTATATTTTGGCCTTTTGTTGAATTACTACTATTGGATTTTCATCGAACCAACTTTGAAAGGATCCTAGATATATATTAGACCAGTGATCATCAAATGGCGGACCACGGTCCGCATCCGGACCGTAGAGACATTCTTAAGGATCTTAACGAGATATTGATTAACAGAAGAAATGATGTTATCTCGATGGTGAGTGGGTAGTAGGCCAGCGATGATAAATAAGCAAAATAACTGAAAGAAAAGGAAATCACGTTTTGAATTAATACAGTCCTATAGTATTTGATTTTGAGTCACTGTTACAGTTTTGCCGGACTACGGAAGTATGTGGAGTTTTTTTAAATGGACCTCCATAAAAAAATAATTGGGGACCACTTTATTAGACATTACGGCCATTTTGAAATAAAATGGTGGCTATATATCACTAATTTTGACTAGCCCGTCCAGAGTTTCTCGCTTATAAGCTATGAAAAGCCGAGTCTTAGTAGCCATTAAGCCTAATAATGACATTGTTATAATTGTTGTTATATTTTACACTAACATTGAATATTAACATCTATTTTTAACTTTAGATAGCTCCCACTTCAGTGGCCAAACAGTCTAAGGCATCACTCTTGGGTTATACTCGCCCGCTGATGACGAGGAGATCGGAGGGAGTTCAAATCCCGGCAGGGTGAACCGACGGTGGTTTCTCTTAATGCTTTTCCACTATCCTTCCACGCAAATACGGAACTTCATTTGAATTTATCCTTCCTAATCCTTAACACATTTAGCTTAATTAATACATATATATACGGGTAAAAAGACGTGAAAAAAATAATTAAATGAATGGGGTTTAGTTTCGTGTAAATGATATGATATGATGGTATTCGCGAACCCCTTTCAAGATCGTAGATAGGCAAACCCAATATCTTATTTGTAAGGCGAGTCACTCACACAGCTGTGAGGTACAGTAGTCCATGGCTTCTTTGGTGCTGACTGACAGCTCACAGCTGACTTCTGACAGTCAACATTTAGGTATATACCTAAATGTTGACTGTCAAAAGTGACAGCTGCTAAACACATGTTTTTACAGATCATATGGTTCGGCGTAGGGATACATAATTTGTTCTGGTAGCTTTTCAAAGCCGTCAACTGTCATCTGTGGGTTGTCAGTCAGCACCAAAGAAGTCATGGGGCTACTTACTGTACCTGAATCTCTTGCAGGCTTATTTGAGATTTGTTTGTGTGTGTGTGTGTGCGCCTGTGTGTGAACTGCGTCTTACTACCCATCCATAATATCCCAATATTTGCCCTTATGTATAAGCTAAGGCAGAACTAAGAGGAACTTGGTCCCGAATAGATAAGAGACCACCTTCAGTATTCTCGACCGCGATTCGAGACCCGAGTTGCCCCCCCCCCCCCCCCCCCCCTTCCATCGCCTATGCTCCCAGCTCGCGTGTCCTTAGGTCCGAGTCTCTCTAAATCTAGCCCTGATAACTAAATGTTTATAATGTTCCAGTCTACGGTTACCATCGTGGTCTGTCACAGTGGTATAGTGGTCCGGGTGACGTCTGTCGAGTACTAATATCGAGGGATCGTCGGAGATGGCGGCAATATCGATCCTCCGGCGTCGGGTGGCAGGACGCAAGAGCCAATAGGACGGCTTGCTAACAGCGACACGAGTATGGAGGGGACCCAATTAAATTCACAGCAACACCCTTACGTCTCACTCTGTCTAACATAATGAAGAGTACTACAGGGTAAAAGGGTTAATGTCACAATACACACATTTCCCAGGAAAAAACAACTTTTAATATTCTGCTGAGGACGGGAGATTTAAGTTCGAATCTCAATCGGGTCAACTGGGGGGAGGGGGCGGGCGGGGGGTTCCTAAATGGTTTTCCACTTTCCCTCCACACAAATTTGGGTTCACTTCCTTTAAATTCAACCTTCAAAATTTCTAACCCATTAGCGTAATTATGATTTAAGCTTATAATCCGAACGGGTAGTAAGACGCGGTGCTAAATAATAATAATAAGTTTTTATCTATAACAACTTTTAAATCTCAAATCCCATAATTAAAAAATCAACTAAATATGACAGAGAACTCTTTTAACCACAATCTAAAGTTCATTAGAGAGGTATCATGATTGTTTAACAGATGGCAGCACTTACTCAAATTAAGTTAAAAGTGAACTTACCCCTATTTCCCCTGTATCCTCCATATAGTTATACATTAGTAAAATCTCTATCTCCACCTCAGTTTTCCGTGTTGTAGGCAACATCAAGTGTGAGGGGTTTTTTTTTCTGTTAATATGTGCGCGTGTGTGTGTGTGTGTGTGCGTGTGTGCGCGCGCGGGATTGTTTAACCGGGGCACACAACGCAAACCCGCTAAGACGTTGGAACGTATCTCTCAAAACCAGTACAGTCCTGGTCAAATCGGAACGTATGATAAGACTATTATATAGAACCGTGTTAATCCGAATTAATTGGGACCGAAGGTTGTTCGGATTAGCTAAAATTCGGATTATGGGGGAGATCGAAGTTTTCACGAATTTAAAATTACAGTTGAATGAGTTTAGTAAAAAATTTCATTTATTTTCCTGATGTATAACACGTGAAATGTACTGTAATTATTTTTAGTTTCATGAAAACACATTGTGTTGACTACAACATGTAAATATAGAGCATTTATTATCACCTATCAACTGTTTATTATAATTCTCTTTTAACTTTGAATTATTATTTCCCCTTGTTTTCCAAAAAATGTGTTAGGATTATCAGGAATTTTGGTTTACCGGGGTTTTATTGTTTGTATTAAATTTGACGTACACCCTAAGATATTTTCGTGTACCCCAGGTTGAAAACCATTGTCCCAGGTGACCGCCATGGCCCCGCCCACACTAACAATGAGTAAGTTATAGTTATATAGCAAAGCAATTAAATTAGCGGAACATAAAAATTAACAGCATGTTTGTCTTTTTTAAAAGGTGATATTTTGTTTCGAAGGTTTAAGGGGATGTTAAGGGGGGGGGGGGGGGAGAGTGTTCCTGAATGTTTTAGGCTCCTAAACAATACAATGAAAGATGTTAAGTCCTTAACAATCCTCCAGGAGCCATTGTTGTTAGCTTTACTGTCTTCTATACTCTATTTCAAGGGGTTGTTTGAAAGAAAAAAAAACACCTTAATACTGTGCCACTTCTATCTTTCTTTACCTCAATCTTGACCTATCTGTACAGTCTCTTTCAAAAACCTCTGTCTGAGACCTCGGCCGTGGTCACTCCCCGCTTTGTTATATTCTTGGAAACCATCGCAATAAGGATATCCTCTTCAAAACATTCCACAGTAGCCTCATGGCTTCATTGGTACTGACTGACAGCTGCTAAACACATGTTTTCGCAGATCATATGGTTCGGCGTAGGGATACATAATTTGGCCTGGTAACTTTTAAAGCTGTCAGTCAGCACCAAAGAAGCCATGGGGCTACTGTAGGTTGTGTCAAACTAAATATGGCCAAAAATAAGGAAGAGTTCCAAGAAATGATTGACCGGCTGGTAGAGACAGGGACGAGATGTGGCATGCAGATCAACCTTTATGAGTCAAAATTAATGGTAATTAAAGAAGAAAAAATGAAGAACCACTGAGAATTAAAATTGGAAACAAAAAGTTGGGAAGTCTGCTGACAATTGATGCCTACCGCACCAGGAAATTCGGTTGAGATTCGCCATGGCAGAAGAATCTTTCAACAAGAAGAGGTCACTGCTGACCAGCAAGTTGAGTTTGGAACTGAGGAAGAAACTGATGTTAATGCTACATTTGGAGACAGAAACTTGGAGAACTTTGAAATGTGGTGCTAAAGAAGGCTTGAGAAGATCAGGTAGACTAGACAGGGTTACAAATGAACAAGTCTTAAGAAGAGTGGGTGAGAAGAGAACAATTTTGGATGCGATTTTTAGGTACAAAGAAAACTGGATTGGACACATCTTAGGAGGAACTGTCTTCTGCATTACGTCATAGAAGGAAAGGTTGAGGGAAAGAGGAGCTTAGGAAGGAGGATGACTTGAAGGAAAGAAGAAAATTCAAGAACCTGTATAAGGAGGCAGAGGACAGGGCGCATTGGCGGATCTAAGATTAGTGACAAAAGAATAGACCTGTCGTGAGACAGAACACCTAATAATAGTAATAATAATATCACATTATTACACCTATAGTTTAAGTGCGTAAGACAGTTCACTGCTCATATACCTTATCTTATCACTGTCATATTGCATTGATACAGTATTAGATTCAATTTATTGGCACCGTCCAATGACACGGATATAAAAACATGACTTTAAAGTGTATTATAACAACTCCGTGGCATCAGCCCTCGATCATTATTATTATTATTAGCACCGCGTCTTACTACCCGTTCGTATTATACACACTTACGCTAATGTGTAATGGTAGGGTGATTGTGAGATGAAATGGAGGACCTACAGTTTAACGTGGAATCCGAACCACGGTGGAGACCTGGCATTCCCCACATTCACAAGTTGTGATTAATACACGTCTTGTCAGAGGTGAAGGAAGGGTTTGGTAATCAGATAAATCTGTGCCGGGACCGAGGATTGAACCCCGGACCCCAGCATAGAAGTCCGACCGACACCTTACCCCTAGACCGCCAGATCACCTACAGCCCTCAATCGAGCCGCCATCTGTTGGTGAAAATAGTGCCAACTCCCGAGGTTAAAGGGTGTCATGTGTTCAGCAAAATGAATCCTCCGGCCTTACGGACCGGAGTCACTACTTTTTTTTAATTCAAGTATCTTCTCATTGTTCCTCGCGAGGCTGAGTTTGAACCCGTTCCACTGCTTCACAGAAAACATGGAACCCGGGACCTCTGGATCTGTACCCCAGTAGACCACAGAGGGTGGTCTATAAAGTGAATTACCTTTGTACCATTTTTTTAAAATGGCAACCACCTTTTTCCACTCGCAGCAGTGATATTATAAAGGTTATTCCTCGAAAATGTTAACCAAAAAATTATTTCTTTTGTCTACGGTTTCCGGGACTTCCTGAAGAGACATGTGCGTATTTTTTTTAAATACACTTTTTACTTTTTGTGAAATCGTCGGAGTAAATATTTATTCATCTCGAGGAGTGTAGAAAATGGTTAAATGATTCGGAGCTCACTAAAGAAAATTAAACTAATCTAAGGTGTTTATTTTTGCACCGAATCCTACTACCCGTTCGGGTTATATAGGCTAGGCCTACTTATGTATTAATCATGCTAATGTGTTTAGGGAGGTTATATTGATAGGAAGTGTGCACACGTGGAGGGATAATGGAAAACTATTTTCTAAAAAACAAAACAAAATAAAAACACCCTCAGTACACCTAACCGAGATTCGAACCTTGATCTCCTCCGTCATCGGGAGTCTAGTCTATTGCGAGAGTAGCGCGTTAGACCACGCGGACTGCAAAAAAAATGATCTAAAAGTTTATTTTATACCAGAATCTTATAATCAAACACGTTACAAGGTCAAGTTTGGTCAGTGTCCGCATGGTCGGTTTTACTTGGGAGGGTGTATTTATCCACCCCGCCCCTATAAGCATGGAACTTGCGGTTTCCAAATTCCACCCCCATTGTGACTGTGATGAAAAACCACCCCTTGCTGGGAGAAAAGGCTAGTGTATGTTAATGATCCCAACTCCCTCCCCACTCAAGACAGAGTTGGATTGAAGGGGAGGGGCTAGTCTAAAAGTGGGAAAGGGGGGGGGAGGGGCTGGAATTTATTTAACAAGTAGAGGTGCGGGTAACTTTCTGTACTGTCACGTTAACTAAAATATGAATGCGTGTTTTGTTTTTTAATTATTTTTTTTCCGCCGCTTTCCACTTGAATTTATACGGTTGGAGATGAGAAAGGTATAAGTTTATCGGGTGACCTGGCGGTCTAGGGGTAAGGTGTCAGACTTCTGTGCTGGGGGTCCGGGGTTCAATCCTCGGTCCCGCACAGATTTATCTGATTACCAAACCCTTCCTTCACCTCTGACAAGACGTGTATTAATCACAACTTGTGAATGTGGGGAATGCCAGGCCTCCACCGTGGTTCGGATTCCACGTTAAACTGTAGGTCCTTCATTTCATCTCACAATCACCCTACCATTACACATTAGCGTAAGTGCGTATAACCCGAACGGGTAGTAAGACGCGGTGATAATAATAATAATAATAATAATAATAATAATAATAATATAAGTTTATCGGAATTTTTGCATTGTGGAGGTAGTGTGGTGATAACATTTTTTTGGGGGGGAGGGGGGGAAGAAACCACTGAAATTTGAACCATGACCTTCTCCATCAATCCGTCACCGGAAAACCAAGACTAAATGAGCCTAACGTTTTGTCCGCGTGCCCACCGGTGCGGGTATGAAGGAGACTTTCACCGGCTATCAGTTAATACAAGTATTTTAGTTTTCGTTAACAAGATGACCAAGGCTTGATTCACATTTTAAATTTAAAAAAAATATAGAGCAGAATCTGCCCGAATTGTGTAGTAAGTAGTAACACGCCAGCAGAAACTTACGTTGACCCATACTGCTTTGCGAACACAAACAAGAAACAGACGACTATCAAGATAAATGCAGATGGTGATTTTATCTGACCCTCAAAAGATTTAGCGAACAAACAAATTGTGTTCATAAAAAATAATATATTATTATTATTAATAATAATAATATTTAGCACCGCGTCTTACTACCCGTTCGGGTTATACGCTCAAGTACTAATTACGCTAATGGATTAGGAATTGGGAAGGTTGAATTAGAGAAAGTGAACCCGCATTTGCGTGGAAGGAGAGTGGAAACCTATTTAGGAAAAACCACCCCCAGTTCACCCGACATAGATTCGAACCTCGATCTCCCCGTCCTCAGCAGTCTAGCTCAACACGACTAGCGCGTTAGCCAACTACGCCACCGAGGCGGGTATTATTATTATTATTATTATTATTATTATTTATTATTAACCCGTTCGGTTGCATACATTTACACTAATGTGTAATGGTAGGGTGATTGTGAGATGAAATGAAGGACCTACAGTTTAACGTGGGATCCGAACCACGGTGGAGGCCAGGCATTCCCCACATTCACAATTTGAATAAAATATGAATATGAAAAAATACTAAGTTGAAATTTTCATTCAAGATTTTTTTTCAAACTGGCCCACTAATTTTTTTTTTTTTTAGACTCACATTGACTACGATATTAAAAAAAAAAAGTTGCGGACTCCGGCGTCAGCGCATTCGACTACATGAGTGAGTTGATGGGAGGGGAGGGGACTTGTATCCTAGGTGTCCTTTCTAGAGTAAGAGGATGTCGTCCCGACACTTGATACCACATCTAGAGAGAGCAGAGACAACCCTAAGGACTGTCCCCTCGATATACAGGAGCCTGCGGTCCTTTCTAGAGTAAGAGGATGTCGTCCCGACACTTGATACCACATCTAGAGAGAGCAGAGACAACCCTAACGACTGTCCCCTCGATATACAGGAGCCTGCGGTCCTTTCTGGAGGGCTGACAAACACTTACAGGACCTCGATGAGAGTACTTCCTGGACAAAAAAAAAAAGAAGGAACTTTTAAAATAAACTCCCTTTGGTAGTACAACAAAGTGGTTGTTGAATTACTAATCCTTATTAAGGATGAAAATAGAAAAAAAAAAACACAATCGATTTAATGATCAATTATTTTAACATCTATGTGACCCGATTCAATGGCATAATGGTCTAACACGCTACTCTCGCAGTAGACTAGACTGCTGATGACAGGGAGTACGAGGTTCGAATCTCGGTCGGTTCTACTGAGGGTGGTTTTCCCCTAAATGGTTTTACACACTACCTCCACGCAAATGCTGTTTCACTTCTTCTAAATCCAACCTTCCCAATGTCTAACCCATTAGCTTGATTAGTATTTTATTGGATAACCCAAACGGGTAGTAAGACGTTGTGCTAAGTATTATTATACCTTTCGGGTATGTACTATAATTATGCTAACGTGTTAGGAACGAGGAAGGTTGAATAATAGAGGAAGTGTACCTGAATTTGCGTGGAGGGAGAGTGAAAAACCTTTTAGGAAAAACCACTCAACCGAGATATGAACCCCGATATCTCCGACATCGTAGTACAGTCTATTGTTAAAGTGACGTCTAATACCGTGCGACCACTGAAGTGGGATACTAATAATCATTATGTTTGTATTTTGTGGTAACTTTTAAAAAACCTTACCCTTTTATAGGCATACTTTAGCATTCCTTCTTGTCTTTCTTTGGTAATTAAATAAAATAAAAAAGAATCCATAGTAACAACATATTTTATACATTCTTTTAATGAAACACGTGACTATTTTTTTAGCGTACACGATGGTAAGCCCACCTTAATATTTCAAGTGCCTTGAGCCCCATACATCACAACAAGTGGACTAAGGGCTGAATCTTTGCCAGCCTGCGTCAAGTCTTTCGGCCTCTTTATTTATCTTTTTTTCCCTTCAATTTTTATTTTTTTTAACAGAAGGAGCGCCGGTGCTAAGCGTCCTTTCCTAATTCCTGGAAAAACTGCCGCAAGGAAATGGCACCCTCAAAGGGACGACCCTTAAGAACACTCCCAACCCTCCCCCACAACCACCCTCCTTTCCCATTCCACATCTTTTACTTTCCAACATTTTACAAGGGATGTTTTTAAAGTTTTGGAACCAAGGAGGGGGTGAGGGGTCATTTACCAGCTAATGGCTGACTCTTGTCAAATGAAATTCTTGACACTTGAATCTTTTACTTCCTCAATGGTGTCAATATGTAAGGGAGGGAGAAGCAAAACAGGCCTATAGTCAAAAGGTAGTCGCCTTTAACTTTTTTTTTTAGTTCACCCTCCCTCCTCTGCTCCCCCCACCACCCCGTAAATGTTCTCACAACATTTCTACCCCTCAAAAGTTGTTATTGTATAATACAAGCTATATATATATATATATAAAAATAGAAATGTATTGAAGTCTTAAAGGTGACCTGGCGGTATAGGGGTAAGGTGTCAGACTCCTGTTATGGGGTTCAGGGTTCAATCCTCGGTCCCGTCACAGATTTATCTGATCGCCAAACCCTTCCTTCCCTCTGACAGGTCGTGTATTAATCACAACTTGTGAATGGGTGGAATGCCAGGCCTTCCACCGTGGTTCGGATCCCACGTTAAACTGTAAGTCCACAATTTCATCTCGCAATCAACCTACCATCACATCTTAGCTAAGTGCTTACAACCCGAACGGGTAGTAAGATACAGCGATAATAATAATAATAATAATAATAATGAAGTCTGAAATGAGAAATAATCAGGATGTACAGTAGCCCCATGGCTTCTTTGGTGCTGACTGACAGCTCACAGCTGACATCTGACAGCTTTGAAAAGTTACCAGATCAAATAATGTATTCCTACGCCGAACCATATGATCTGCAAAAACATGTGTTTAGCAGCTGTCGCTTTCGACAGTCAAAATTTAGGTATATACCTAAATGTTGACTGTCAAAAGTCAGCTGTGAGCTGTCAGTCAGCGCCAAAGAAGCCACGGGGTTACTGTAGCTCGGTAACAAGGTCAAATGGGACATATATTTATATCTACTTTTTTCATTTATTATTTTTTGTCTCCTGTCCAACGCTGAAGGGATTCCCACATATTTCGGTCCACTCTGTTTATACTCGTAAGACTTTCAAAATAATTAAGGTAATGGCAAAATAGTTGTTTTAAATATACCACATAATATGTATTATTACATTATTAATTAATCAAAAAAAGGGGTGAATATGCTGGGGTGTAGTCAATTAATTATCTATATGCTTTAGTACTAATTACGCTGATTTGTTAGGAATTGGGAAGGTTTTATATAGATGAAGTGAGCGCGTATTTGCGTGGAAGGCGAGTCGAAAAACAATTTAGGGTGGGGGTAAAAAAGTTCACTCGAGCGAGATTCGAACATCTATCTCCCGTCCTCGGCAGTTTAGCTCAACACGAAACTAGCGCGTTAGCTAACTACGTCACCGAGACGTGTTAACATATCCTTTACAATATAGCAATGTTATATAATATATAGGACCCTTAGGCCACTGTTATTCTAACGCCCATATCAAACCTACTCTAGTTTGTCACCTTTATGTGTTGGTTTATGAGTTCAGGAGGTAGGCAGGGCCAATAATAGAGGTCTACCTAGTTTCGCCCGAAACACTCTGTTCACTATCTCACACTTCCTTATCTCGCTTTTACTTCGTTTTTGACAAATCTGTGACATTGCGGTTGTAAAAAGGATTCTCTTCAATAGGTTTTTTTTATTAAATGTTGAATGATTTGAAGGTGCCGTGTTTTTATATAAAAAAATATAAATATGTTTTATTTTTCTTATGATAGACGAAGGTCGAAATGGAACTACATCAAAAAGTTGAGAGAAAAATGAAAGGAAACTTCAAGTTCAAGGACTGAAGATAACAAAAATTATCTTCGGTTGAGGATTTATGGATTTAGGAAGAGGGCTGGCTACAAGGGTGTGCGCTGTGATAGGGGTACAAACATATTATAAACACGTCGGCATCTCTTAAAAAAAGAATTAAATTTTTTATTTACGGTGATTCAAAAATTAGTATCGGGATCAAAACCTATTTAAGTTTCACTTGGAATAATGCTGCACTTTATAAACAAAATTTCACACCGACAGTTTTAGTGCTTCAAAAAAAATATATATTTCACTCGAATGTATCAATCACTTTTCGATTTGAACTAGGCAAAACTCGCTTATACTGAAAGGGGATTGCATGGTTACTATTGGGAAACTGTGTTGTAATTTTCTCGTTTTTGTGTGGTCACTTCCCCTGAAATATAAGACAAATCTTGCAACGCTGGTTAGTAGATATTGCCAGTAGCTCCTTCTTACCCCAGCACACCATCTTCAGACATAACTGAGAGCGAGGAGATTTGGCAACAGTTAACAAAGAAAGAGAGAGAAGATAAAGATTTTCTCCATAAGACCTACAGTTCCTCAGAGAGGATATCGGGTGTAGTCGAGTGATCTAAGGAAGACGTACATCAAGTTGGCCCGCCACTTTCTCCAAATGAATTAAAATTCATACAGTCCTTTGCACTACGTTTGTGCTTGTATGTGCCCGAAGCTCAGCGTTTGTGCTATTAAATTACTCAAATTATAACGATTTTAATGTGGTGGGCTAACTTGATTTCAAGCTGACCCGCCACTTTTTTTAAAACATCCTATCTTGATTTTGATTACGCCAGTTCCTTGTGCTCTATTTGTGCTAATATTTACCCAAAGTTAAACTTTTTTGTTATTAAATTACGCCCATGGCAATGATTTTAATGTGGTGGGCTAGATTGATGTTTAAGTTGGCCCGCCACATTTTTGAAATCCAAATTTTCTTATGCCATTTGTTAATGCTCCGTTTGTGCTCATAATGTCCCCGAAATTCAGCTTTTGTGCTATTAAATTATGCCCGTGGTAAAATTGATGTATTTAGTAGATAAACAGAAAGTTTAGACTAACCTTACTTGGGAAAAATCCATCAAAGATCCAACGCTTGTTCTTGTCACATTTCTTCCTTACATCTGTTGTATTATATTGACGTATTAAAGATAATAATACATTTTGGTCCGAAAATGCGTTTATGATATAGTTAAACGTATTTAGATTACCACTTCTTGTTTCGTTCACATTTTCTTTAGCAGCACGTCACCCACCTCGGTGGCGTAGTTAGCTAACGCACTTGTGTTGAGCTCGACTGCTGAGGACGGGGAGATCGAGGCTCGAATCTCGGTCGGGTGAACTGGGGGGGGGGTTTCCTAAATGATTTTCCACTCTCCCTCCACGCAAATGCGGGTTCACTTCCTCTAATTAAATCTTCCCATTTCCTCATCCATTAGCGTAATTAGACCTTAAAGCGTATAACCCGAACGGGTAGTAAGACTCGGTGCTAAATATTATTCATAAAACATAATGGTTATTTTTGTGAACAAATAAAAAAAAAAGTCGGCAAACATAACGTAAGCAAGAGGGAATGGGGGAGGGGGGGCGTCTATCTACTCCAATCTTCATGCTTCTCGGGCGTCGAAGCGTTTAACCCACGACTATGGGCTTTAAATCACGTAGTCAATCCTTGACCTACGACAATGCACGATTTGTAAAACGTTTGAAAGTCAAAAGGTAAATGCATCAGTTCAATCATCGGGTGGGTCACGGCTCAATACATTTTGAGATGAATAAAAATCTGCCTTGTAACATTTTACGATAAAAGGGCTATCCACCCCTCACCCCCAGTCCATGAAATAATACTTATTTAATCCCCATTTAATTAAATAAATTAATAATATTTTGAAAGAAGATAAATTAATTATTAATATAAATATGATACTCTCACAAGGCCCTCCTCATTTTTTTTTATTAATACCTCTTCTTACTACCCGTGCGGGCTATGAGGGTAATAATTACGATAATGTGTTAGAAAAAAAGTAAGGTTGAATTTAGAGGAAGTGCACCTGAACTGTCATGTAGGAGAGTGGGAAAAACATTTAATTAAAACCACCCTCAATATACCCAACTTAGATTCGAACCCACCCAACCTTATCATAATCGGCAATCTAGTCTATTGTGAAAATGACGCCTTAGACCATACGGACACAGAAGCGGGTTCGGGTGTATTGAACATTTTTTTTCCCTTACAATCCCCCCCCCCCTCCATCCGCGTAAACGTGGCTACACATCCTCGGAAATAAAACTTTCTCATCACTAATACATTAATATAATTAGTACATATGCGTTAAACCAGAACGGGTAGTAAGACGCGGTGAAATTATAAATGGTAAAATGGCGTCGGCTCTAGTCCCAGTAACAGATGGACAGATGGGCTAAATTACAAAAAAAAAAAACACTTTTTTGCGTCCTAATAATAATAATAATACTTAGCACCGCGTCTTACTACCCGTTCGGGATTATACGCTTTAAGTACTAATTACGCTAATGGATTAGGAATTGGGAAGGTTGAATTAGAGGAAATGAACCCGCATTTGCGTGTAGGTAGAGTGGAAAACCATCTAGGAAAAACCACCCCCAGTTCACCCGACCGAGATACGAACCTCGATCTACCCGTCCTCAGCAGTCGAGGCGTCCTAATAGATCATGAAACGTCGACATCCCAACACAATCTCAAATTCGATATTTTTTTTGTAACGATCTGAGGAATCGCTAGAAAGTAAAAATAATAAACGATAAATTTGTGTAACTTTCCCCGAAAATGAGAGACGAAAGGTCCAACTTAAAAAAACTATACAGTTACATCATTATTGAATTTTGTCAAACAAGCACTATGGGGTACATGTTGGCAGTTTATGTACCCGAACATTTTGTGAAAGGTCTCCATTGTCGGCGGAAAATAATAATTGTCATTGTTGCCATTTTTCCCGTTAGTCAGAAACTCTTAGGTCTGTTATCTACTCACAAGTACCAACATAATAATAATAATGGCAGTAGCTTTACTACTTTCTAAGAAACTTAAAATGTCAAGAAGAAAAACTGTACGCGGGTTACTGTCAATGCAAAAACTTTTCTTACATTTGCAACTTATTGTATAGGCGCTAGTGCAGGGGCGGTCAACCATGCGTCGGGACGCCCTGGAGCGTCAGTGGTCTTAGTCCGGGGCGTCGCAGCTGTAAGGAAAACCTATTTCTTATAATCTATAGTTAAACGCAATATGGAAATTTCCAATAATTGTAATCGTACGTATTTTAAAGAATGGAATAAATCCAACAATAAAACACATGTTTCGACATCACAAACATATTGTACACATGAGATCATGCACAATACAACCAAAATATATATACTCTAATTATTATTATTATTATTATCATTATTATTAGCACCGCGTCTTACTACCCGTTCGGGTTATACGCACTCTACTCTAATTCATTCGGATATGTAATTTTGTTCTAATTTTGTGTTTTTAAATTTAAAATGTAATGTAAATGATAAATTTCTTAAAAAAAAAAAAACCCAACCAAATCAAATTTGGACAATATTTTTGAAAATATTTGGTACAAAGGCGTCGCAAGGAAAATTTGATATGTGGTGGGTGGCATAGTTTCAAAAGGTTTGGGAATCCCTGTTATAGTGTGTTCGTCAAAAGAAAAGCATTTTACAGGAATATATTACACAAATCTTTAATAATAATATTTAGCACCGCGTCTTACTACCCGTTCGGGTTATACGCTTTAAGTACTAATTACGCTAATGGATTAAGAATTGGGAAGGTTGAATTAGAGGAAGTTAACCCGCATTTGCGTGGAGGGAGAGTGGAAAACCATTTAGGAAAAACCACCCCCAGTTCACCCGACCTAGATTCGAACCTCGATCTCCCCGTCCTCAGCAGTCGAGCTCAACACGACAAGCGCGTTAGCCAACTACGCCACCGAGGCGGGTACAAATCTTTAATAGGGTTCTGGTAGTATGAAACTTTTTTTTTAATGTTTTACTCTGGGCCTATATTGCTAGTGTTATTTTATATTTGTTGATAATATTTATCAATATGACAGCTGCAGATGACTTCATGTACAAATTATAGATGGGTCAAATAATGTATATTTTCTCGAATCCAAATTTGAATCCTCGATTCTTTAAAAATTGACAATATTAGTTGAATTTAAAATATTTCAAATCGTATTTTTTTTTAAAAGTGGTTTAAGGTTTTGGTGCCACTGACAAAATGTGTTATATTTTTGCCCTTCAGTAAACTACCCTTAAATTTAGGGTTAGATATCCTTATTCCAACCCCCGGGTGGGGGGACCTTATGAAAACCCCAGATACCGATTTTTAGTTCAATAGTTCAATTAGTACATAGGCATATAGACCGAATGGGTAGTAAGACGTGGTGGAAAAAAAAAGAGCTATTATCAATGTGTTATTATGTTTAGCACCGCTGTTACTACCCGTCCAAACTATACGTATATGTTCTAACTAGCTAGCTGTTGCCCGCGGCTTTGCTCGCGTGCAAGTTGATTATATACAAATACGAAAATATACATATGTATTTACAGATTAATTTAAAATATTACGTTACGTTGATGACCATAACTTGACCTCAGATCAAAATAATGCAAGTTCGATACAAACTTTCACCCCTTTTTCATCCCTTATTAAATAAAATTTCCAAAATTCCTGAAACACGTATTTATTTGTTTTACGTCAATAATCGAAATACAAAATTTTGTTTAGGTAACTTTCAAAATGACGGACTTTCATACATATTATCATACATATTATCATCCCCTATTTTGACCCCTTTGGGGTGGAATTTTCTAAAATCCTTTCTTAGTGGGTGCCTACATAACAAAATGAATATACAGTCCAAATTTCATGCTTGTAGCCTTGATAGTTTGCGCTCGGCGATGATGAATCAGTCAGTCAGTCAGGACATGTTATTTTATAAGTATAGATTACACTACTAGATTACGAATGAAGAAGGTTGAATTTAAAGAAAGTGTACCTGAATTTGGGAAACCATTTAGGAAAAACCACCCTCATTGGCCCGTCCGGGATCGAAACACGATCTACCGTCATCGGCAGTCTAGTCTATTACGGGCGTGATGCCTTAGACAATGCGGCCACCGAAGCGGGTTATTATTTAAATCCGACTATATTATCATAAATACTTTTTAATTAAATGTGTTTTAGTTATCATGTCTTACTACCCGTCCAGACTATACGCAATTACTCAAGCTAATGAAACAGATATGAAAATAATATTAATATTTAGCACCGCGTCTTACTACCCGTTCGGGTTATACGCTTTAAGTACTAACTACGCTAATGGATTAGGAATTGGGAAGGTTGAATTAGAGGAAGTGAACCCGCATTTGCGTGGAGGGAGAGTGGAAAACCATCTAGGAAAAACCACCCCCGGTTCACCCGACCGAGATTCGAACCTCGATCTCCCCGTCCTCAGCAGTCGAGCTCAACACGTCTAGCGCGTTAGCCAACTACGCCACCGAGGCGGGTGAAACAGATATGAAGACGGTAGAATATTTAAGGAATGTACCCGTGGACCCTCGACCCATTTCTACTAAAGTGGAGTGCGGCAAAAAAAAAAAAAACAATATTAAATCAAATGAAAACTTTTTATTGTCATATTCTGAATATTCCTGAAATCGGCCCAAGTATTCTTGAATAAAGAACGTATCTTATATGAGCTTTGTGAAGTTCACACTGAGAACGATTCAAGACTCGTCGAAACAAATTCCAAGAAATGCGCTATCGACATATGAGAATTCCGGCTAAATGTTTGATTGATAGGAGTACACTGTTCACACAGATTAAGCCACGACGATTATTAAGAGCCCGTCTCACTCCACGGATAACACCTAACTTAGGTAGGTAATACAGCTAGAACCAGACGTCTTAAGAGCCGTCTCACCCCACAGATAACACCTAACTTAGGTAGGTAATACAGCTAGAACCAGACGTCTTAAGAGCCCGTCTCACCCCACAGATAACACCTAACTTAGGTAGGTAATACAGCTAGAACCAGACGTCTTAAGAGCCCGTCTCACCCCACAGATAACACCTAACTTAGGTAGGTAATACAGCTAGAACCAGACGTCTTAAGAGCCCGTCTCACCCTACAGATAACATCTAACTTAGGTAGGTAATACAGCTAGAACCAGACGTCTTAAGAGCCCGTCTCACCCCACAGATAACACCTAACTTAGGTAGGTAATATAGCTAGAACCAGACGTCTTAAGAGCCCGTCTCACCCCACAGATAACACCTAACTTAGGTAGGTAATACAGCTAGAACCAGACGTCTTAAGAGCCCTTCTAACAGCAAGAATAATACCTAGCTTAGGTAGGTAATAAAGCTCTAACAGGATGTCTCATATTGGTGCGTTAAACTGTAGTCTTCGTTATAAAACAGTTTCATCGAAACTAGTGATACCATTTTACCGGCGGCCACTTGGTACAAAATCCCCCAAGATTACCGTCTGTGATACGTTATAACTGGAGTGTTTACCTTGCGTCTAGGTTGGTGAATACGATAAGCCACAGTCCAACACACATCCTTGGATTGGCAGGCGCCACATTTATCAGCTGACTGCTCCGACACATTCTTTCATTCACATGTGAGCTTCTCGCCTGACGACAAGGAAGGAGGAGAGGGGGATGGGACGAGATGGTATTACAGTAGGTCCCCCATATCCGTGGGTAATACGTTCCTACATCTACCACGGTTACGTGAAACCTTGGATAGTACCGAGCTATAATATAACGTGATATTCACGTAACATACATAAATACGATAAAGTTTAATTGATAAATTATTCACAATAATACATTACCAACATTAAATAAACTAATGTACTGGGGGTTCGGGGTTCAATCCTCGGTCCCGGCACAGATTTATCTGGTTTCCAAACCCTTCCGTCACCTCTGAAAAGACGTGTATTAATCACAACTTGTGAATGTGAGGAATGCCAGGCCTCCGCCGTGGTTCGGATCCCACGTTAAACTGTAGGTCCTCCATTTCATATCACAATCACCCTACCATTACACATTAGCGTAAGTGCGTATAAACCGAACGGGTAGTAAGACGCAGTGATGATAATAATAATAATATAATAATAATAATAATATAATAATAATAATAATAAAGTAATAACAACGTGTAATTTACACTACAGTGTACTTACTACTCTACATTTTTCTTGTTGCGACAATCATTGATGATGATGATGATGATGATGATGAGACAAGTAATGTATATAGTAGGCGCATTTGTGCTGCTGATAGTACGGCCAGCTCTCGCTTGACGCGTGGTATGAAACTTATTAACAATTTTCTTCTTTAATTAAAAATAAATAAAATTGGGCAGCAGTAAAGCGCGAATACTAAATCAGCGGATACGGGGGGTAGGGGTGGGTGGGGCTACCGTGTAGATAAGTAACGAACACATTTCTGAAATAATTTTATTTTTTACATGACACCGCAACTTATTTATTATCCGTCCAGACTACAAGCATTTAAATTATTAATTAATTGTGAAGGGATGGTATAGAATATAGACTAAATGTACCCGCATTTATGGGAAAAGAATGAAAAACCGTTGCAGTGGTGGTGGGGTTGGGGTGATAAGGCTGAAGAGAAGGTATACAATAAAAAATGTGTTTATTTTCACCTCACCGTAATATACTAAAATGCTATTGATGGGTGCTAATTTTTAAACTATTCTTTCTGCCCCGTTCTTCCTGTGACATTTCCTGCCTCAAATTAAACCTTCTATTTTCCTCTCCAGATTATATCCTTCTGGCCCGGGGGTGCAAGGGGGGGACAACCTATTCCTTGTAAACACTGTCATATAATGTGTTCGTCTTCTTCTCTCGTCTAGTAAACAGTTTTCTCTCAAAAAACCTTTTCAATGCCGCCAGAGACCTTCTTATTTTAGGGAGTGCCGTTAATATTCTCCCGGACTGTCACTTGCTGGGAGGGGGGGGGGGGCTACATTGCCACCAACTGAAGAACAAATAAGGAACTGTTGGTGACATCACTAATTCGGGAAAATAAATACATAATTAACGCTCGGAACAAATCTCATTGAAGTGTGGCTGTCTGAATTCTCAACTTGCTCAGAGCTAGATTTGGAACAGTTAAGGGGGTCACCTCAGTAAGTCAGAAATTTCAGCGGAAAGGTTCAGCTATAACACAATAAATAACCCGCCTCGGTGGCGTAGTTGGCTAACGCGCTAGTCGTGTTGAGCTCGACTGCTGAGGACGGGGAGATCGAGGTTCGAATCTCGGTTGGGTGAACTGGGGGTGGTTTTTCCTAAATGGTTTTTCCTAAATGGTTTTCCACTCTCCCTCCACGCAAATGCGGGTTCACTTCCTCTAATTCAACCTTACAATCCCTAATCCATTAGTGTAATTAGTACTTAAAGCGTATAACCCGAACGGGTAGTAAGACGCGGCGCGGTGCTAATATAAACAATAATTTTTCTATGATACGTTATTTCAAAATATGGTTCATGCCAATATAAAGTTAACAACCCTATAGTTTGAGATTTATTAATAGATAACGAATGTGTGAAAATGTGATATTAGTTCATTTTAAACGACTTTTTAATACTAGTGGAGCTATGGTAATAGGCTTGATAAAAAGGGCTCTAGATTTATCCTTTGTCTAATAAATTATTATTATTATTAGCACCACGTCTTACTACCCGTTCGGGTTATAAGTACTTACGCTAATGTGTAATGGTAGGGTGATTGTGAGATGAAATGGAGGACCTACAGTTTAACGTGGAATTCGAACCACGGTGGAGGCCTGGCATTCCACACATTCACAAGTTGTGATTAATACAAGTCTTGTCAAGAGGTGAAGGAAGGGTTTGGCAATCAGATAAATCTGTGCCGGGACCGAGGATTGAACTCCGGACCACCAGTCTACCCTAAGTCTGTAACAAATTAATACAGTAATTATTCTTTGGTTAACACTTTTAAGATATTCGAGAAACAGCAGCGAGTTTTATTCTTTTACCTTGAGATAAACAGTTTTGTAGTTTTTTTCCATTTTTCTTATTGACATGACAAAGGGTGGTTGTAGGTGAAGGGCAAACGGGAGTAAACTTTAGACAGATTAGAGGAGTAGTTCCAGAAAACTATGCAGACCATTGTATTTTAAGCCGTGTGGCCTGACAGCGTTAGATACTTTCTCGATGATCGAGTTGAGGGGGGGGGGGGCCTTAAATAAAGAGTTTCACTTTTCAGTATTTATTATTTTAATTTTGTTGTATTTTTTAATAATGTTAAAATGGTTTCAATGGTCTTAATACCACTGTTGTCTAACGAAGACTACAGGCTAATACTAAGATGTGAAGTCTGGTTCGAGCCGTATTATTTATCTAGAGTCTGTTCACGATAGCTTTTTACCTGAATGACAGTTCGAAAAATCATATGTTTAGGTTTTGGGTTGCCAACACTTGTAAAAGATTACTGTTTTGTTATAAATGATAAGTTTTTTTAAATTTCATGTTATATTTTACATTAAAAATAATGTTAACTTAAGTTTATTCACACTATTTCATTAACTTTTAGTAATTTATTTTTATTCAGTCCGAAATGATATTTTCAATATAATTAAAAGTACTTGTTATTCGTTTTAGAATATTATCAATAATTTGTAATATAGTGCATACATTAATACTTTTTAATATAGCCGTCGTATTTAATTGAAAAAGGGAAAATACTTGTCCTTTTTTTATAGATAATAAATTATTAAATGATTATTTTATCGTATTTCTAAATATTTAACCTGTGACTAATATTTTTTTAAGTGTAATAAAACAATAAATAAGCCTTTTTTTTTTGCCGAACCTCAAATAAATATAAATAATATTGGACTAAATTACTGTGGTTAACAATACCTTTCATACAATACCGTAATATGTTTTCATTACAGTTATCCAAACTCCAAAGTGACAGATGTTAGCTTTTGGCGTAGGGATACATTAGGGACTATTTCTAGTAACTTTTTGGGTGACCTGGTGGTCTAGGGGTAAGGTGTCGTCAGACTTCTGTGCTGGTGGCCGGGGTTCAATCCTCGGTCCTGGCACAGATTTATCTGATTTCCAAACCCTTCCTACACCTCTGACAAGACGTGTATAATACAACTTGTGAATGTGTGGAATGACAGGCCTCCACTGTGGTTTGGATTCCACGTTAAACTGTAGGTCCTTCATTTCATCTCACAATCACCCTACCATTACACATTAGATTAAGTGCGTATAACCCGAACGGGTAGTAAGATGCGGTGCATAAATAATAATAATAATAATAATATAATAATAATAATAGTAACTTTTGATCTGTTATCCAACTAAACTTGAGTGGTGAATGTACTTTAAGATATATGTAATAGGTAGGTGGTATTTAAATTGTATGGGTAATTTTTTGATCAATTCTAAGTCCGTGATTTATCACTGTGGGTGGTTTTTCAGTGACGTCTGATTACCACTATGGTTTCCATATCCTCCTTCCGTGCTGATGCTGGTTTATTCTCTCTTAGATAACTTTCTCACTCTTCTCCTCCTATATAAAGTAGCTAAAAAATCTTGCATTGGATGCTAAAAGCCGCCTCTAAAATGTGAACATACTATTTTCAAGCAACCATAGGTTTCTAGTTCCAAAATCCTTAGGTTGGTATCACGGAACTAGCGCCGGCGCCACGAGACAACGATGGGCTAGTTTTATGAATGAAAAACGTCCGTCAGGATGTCATCTCTTGTTTCGGTTGTTATGGCAACCGAATGAAAAGTATGATAATGGTCGACAAGGTAATAAGGCGACGCCTTGTGATGGCAGTGTGAATGAACTTTGATCCCAAAATCAAATACGAAAAATAAAGATGGAAAGAAAAGTAACGTTATACGATTACATCATATTATACTCCTATAAAGCCACACGGCTGACTCACTCACTGACATTAATGTTCACCCACTTCCAGATGAGCTAGAAACTTGAAATTTGGCAAACTTATAGCATCTAGTCTGTAACCAACGGGAAAATTCCAAAAAATTTAAAATCTCTAATTTTTAACCCCCGAAAAAAATTCAAAATGGAGCAACTTTATAGTCGGTGCGGACCTTGCTTTGGAGGTCTATTGTGGCTAAACGGTAAGACCTATCAAAAAACTGCTCTAGAATTACACTAGTTTAGATCCACTTGCAAATAAAACTCACCGGGGATTTGGGGGCGGAGCTCCCAAAGAGCAAAGCTAGTATACCGAAGGAAAGAGGGCGTTGGGAGATTAATAATTACGATGATTTCCACACATCCATCACAGACTCTGCCTTGAAATATGAGTGAAGATTACCAGTGGTAGAGCTAAACCAAATGTTTCAACCTGGATTCCCGTGTACAAGTGTCGTCTTTCAATTTATTCGAAAACAAAAAATAAAATAAAATTTCAGATGATAATTTTTCTTACAGACACACATTACTTGCACATAGCATTCCATCTAATTATCTATCAATAAATGTTCCATTAGTTCATTTATAGCATTTTGAATGCATTCTTTGGAATTAGATACATGTTACTAACAGCGCTTGTACAAACTTCTAATGACGGCCGCAAAATATGTTCACCGTTTTAAATATATCAATTATCAGACCTTAAGTTGGGGGTGTAAGGGGTGGCGAGAAATTGTAGGTGATTTTGCAGTTTTATAGCAAAACTTTTTTTTTGTTGATAAAATAAATAAAATATTTTTCAGTAGAAATATAAGATATAATTTTATTCGTGTTGATATCAACAGTTGTTGAATATCTGTCACGAGCATAATGGCATTAGATGATAAACTTTTTAAATTAAGAGAAAAAGTTGTCATTAAATTCCAGGACACCCTTGACAGATATTCAACAACTGTTGAGATCACCGTGTGGAGAAAATTAAACTATATATTTGGATTGGAGGAATATTATATTTATTCTGGCCAAAAAATGTTTTGATATAAAAACTACAAAAATACTGGCCTTTTCTCTCGATCCCCACATCTGCATCTTAACGTTGATAAATAATTATTATGTGATATCATATTTTTACGTTTTTTTCACTGCGTCTCACAACTCGTGTGGGTTATTCGTATTTAATTACATCAATAAGGTAAGGAGTACATAGGCTTAATTTATAGGAAATGTACACAAATTTGCGTGGAAGGATAATGGGAAACTATCTAGGGAAATACTACCCTCATTAAAATCAACTGGGATTCGAACCCGAATGTTTTCGGTCACTGACAAGTCAGACAACGCAGTTGAGCTCAATATTTGGGTCACGTGCCCATTCATGTTGGTTTGACATTGGAGGATATTGGGCCTGTGCCTCTTTTGCTCGCAAATTTGGTAAAATATTATACACCAGGCGTGTCACTCGTTTGGTCATAAGTGAAAACTGAAAATACTTAAGGAGCCACATTTCAAAGACTTTAAATATAATAGAATTAATTGCAAGACTTGCCCACTATTTTTTTTTTGTCCAGAAAGATGAAAACTGTGATTATTTATCTTTATATCTCATGTTGAAATCATTTTCATAATAATTACTGATGACAAATGCGTGTCCATAATAATAGAAAACAACTTTTCACACACTTATGTACTATCAAAAATTTTGCATTTTGGGTGTACAATTTCAATAATTTTTGGAAATGAATCGCTAGTTAGTAAAGAATTGGTGCAACAAATTACCTCAAATAATGCCTATATCCAAATGTTATAATTCAAAATTGTATTTTTTTATAACGTTCATAAAAATAATAATCGGATCAAATTGTATGGTGATTCATTAAAAGTGTTCGTGGAGACCACACAGGATTATAAATCGGGCCGCAAGTTTGATATGTTTTCTGAACAATATGTGGATTAGTAGGGATATAATGTTTTTGGAACAATAAAAAATGGCATATCACATTATTTAGCGTTTTCGAAGAATGTAAGAATGTCGTGACTGATCAATAATTTAATTTATTTTCTTACGTGCCTAAGATGTAATAAATTTCTACCAAATTCGATCAAATTAAATTGTGATTCTGAAGAAAAGGACTTTCTTTAAGAACATTTAGTTTATTTTTAAGAGAGCACGTTTTTATTTAACTAAACGGTGATAATAAAGGAAGTAAAATGTTTTTAAACAACTTCTGAAGTGTTATGAGGTGGTATAGTAAGTCTACTTTAAAGTTAAACGGAGTCACATGGACATATAAGGAAAGAATACGTCACAGATTTTGCTAAAACTATGTTTGTATAGTTAAGGTATATCTCTTTATATAAGGGCTGATAACAACAGCATTTATGGGTTAAACTATTTTTTTAGCTTTTATTTATTTGAGACGTTAATCAAGATTTATATCAAGGCTTTAAAAATCTTCTAAAATAATTGTGAAGCCTATGAATTTAATTTTAATCAATTTTTGATTGATAATAAGTAAAATGGAATAAGATTATTTTATAAAATATTTTTAAAATCTGAAAATTTATTAAGATGTTAACTATGTGTGGGAATCCTCAATATCAACATTAATTATCTACAACACGTACTGCTTATGCAATCACTTAATAGTAACAGTTTATTTAAAATAATTTTTTTATTCTAATATTTTTCTGCAAGAAATTTAAATATATTCACTTATTTAAACAAAAAACTTGGAGGTATATTTCACTTTTATCAAGAAATATTTTAGAGAAAATTTATGTTTGCAAAATGTGAAATATAAACTTATTTCTAAATATGCTGCCGTTTGATAATTTCATTTGGGATTAAAGAAATTAGAAATCTATCTTTTTAATAATGATATTTAAATAAAATATCTATCTTTAATATTTCTTAACAACGTTTCCATAGCCCAATATCTGGTTTCTAGTCTAGGGATATTTTTTTATATTGGTGAAAACTGTTTAGAACATTCCTATTTTCTAGTGTAGTGAACTTAAGTTCAGTTGTTTCTTAATATTAAAATTTATTTAATTATTTTATTACAGTTTAATCTACCCACACAAAAATGTCAGAGCGAAAAGTTTTGAATGTAAGTATCAAACTCAAAATCAATTTATGTTTTAAAATTGTATAATTTATAACTCAGCTTAATTTTAATTTGTTAATTGTTTTTTTATGCTATAGGTCCTGTCATATTACAAACAATTTTTATCTTTATCCTCTACCAATCAAAGCAATAGTTTCTTTAACTGTGTAAAAGCAATCTAATTTGCAAATATCCTTTAAAATAATACATTCTGGGCCATGGGGCTACATGTTTAGGTGTAGGGGAGTGAAACCCAAGAACTTTATCCTACCTTTAGGCCATTTTTTTTAAAACCCGTAAATTACTTAATTAATGCTACCATTACACTCACTAAATTGGGCGAAATACAATGATATTCAATTCAAGATAACTATATTAAAAAACTTTGATATGATGAACAATCCAAAACCAAACTCACCTAAATGATGCAGGAACAAATATAATTGAAAAATCTGTAAAATTGTACGACCAAAGATTTATTTAGGCCTCTATTGTAGAGCCGATTAACAGACCAACTTAACTTCTTTGGTAGCCACTAACACGCTACTTTCGCAGTAAACTAGACTCAGATGATGGGGAGATCGAGGTTCGAATTTTGGTCGGGTGTACGGAGGGTGATTTTCCAAAATTGTTTTCCACTCTCGTCCCACGCGAATGTGGGTACACTTCCTATAAACATAATATTCCTAACCCCAAAAACCATTAACTTAACTTAATCAGTAAAAAATGTGTGTGGTATCCTGAATGGGTAGTAAGATGCAGTGCTAAATAAAAGACCAACTTGAGATCTAATTACGCTACTAGTAGGTTAGGTATGAGGTTGGTTGAGCTTGGAGGAAGTTCACCCACATTTTCATGGAGGGAGAATGGGAAACCATTTAGGAAAAACTTAGTACCCCCAACTGGGATTCAAACCTCGATATCCTCGTCATCAGAATTCTAGTCTATTGCGAGAATAACAATTTAAGAAAGTTTAGACGATGCGGCCACCAGAGGGGTCTATTTTTCAATTCATATTAATAAGCATTCCTAATTTCCTATTTAGGTGGCCTATACAATTTGATGCTTTGTTACAGAAATACTACCCACCAGATTTCGATCCATCTAAAATCCCTCGCATGAAATTGCCTAGAAACAGGCAGTATACAGTTCGTCTTATGGCACCTTTCAATATGAGGTCAGTAGAATTGTGATATTTTCTAATTTACATCTATTTATTGCAGGGGTTCTTAACCGTTTTACGAAACCAGACCCCCAATGGATTGCCCATTATTTCCCTGAATATCCTTTGCTTGATGGTTGACATCATAATGACTATCGCCAGTCCTGTTAGCTTGACTTCCCAATATGTCAAGAGCTCGGGTTTACTTTACATATGGATAGCTAGCGACAGAACTGAAAGAAAATAAAAAGGATTTTTTTTATCATATTTAATTATAGGAAAACCATAAACCACAATTACACAACCTGTAGGTCTATTGATAATGCTGATATTTTATTTTAATCTAATGACTTCTTTAAAAAAATATTGGTCAGAGATTGAGTCCCATACCCCATTATTTGGTTCCAACACTCCCGGAAAAGAACTCCTAAATATAAGTCGTAGCAAGGTGTGTAAACCATGGTAATCTCCAAAGTGTATATATAAAGATGATATATGTGGAACATTTTTATATTTAACTTATTTTATGTTGTCATTGGTGGTACCTATATAACTTATTCAGTTTTGTGTTTTGATTTCAGATGTGTCACATGTGGGGAATATATCTATAAAGGTAAAAAATTCAATGCTCGTAAAGAAGATGTAGAAGGCCAAGACTATCTCGGGATTCGAATTTACAGGTTTTATATCAAGGTTTGTATCAAGTTTAATAACTATAATAGGCTAGACTGCCAAGGAAAGGCAGACCGGAGTTATGAATGCCGGGCAAATATACTTTACATCCAATATTTTTTCCAGCCTGTGACCTGCATCATTTTTTTATTAAAGTCATATATTTTCCACTACCGGCTGGCTAGGCTTGTCGTAGCTTCGTATGCCTCATAATCTGACTTAATACTTGGACAGGCACAACATCCAGTCCTCGACCGTTGATTTATCATTGTGAAATATAAACTCATATTTTCATCAATGATAAATTTTTGACCATACAGGGAATCGAACACAGGGCCTTAGCTCAGTAGGCAGACACCGGCTATGCTAAGATGTTGGACTAGTCATATGTATTAAGGGTGGTTTTCCCCACAAATTTAGGTACACTTTATCCAAATTCAACCTTCCTCATCCCTAAATTGCTAGCTTTAGTACATATGCATATAACCTGACCAGGTAGTAATACAAGGCGCATAAAAACCCACCAGAAAATCCGCTTGTGTGGCTGCGTGGTTTAAGGCGTCACCCTCCCAATAAATAGGCAAGAAGCATTTAAGGGTTAATCTACCAGCATTTGCGTGGAAGGAAAGTGGTAAAACATTTAGCAAAAACCACCCTCAATACACCCAACCTGGATTCGAACCCCGATCTTCTTGATATCAGCAGGCCGGTATAACACAAGAGTGATGCCTCGGACCATTTGACCACTGAACCAGGCTATATTCTAATTAATTAAAATGAAATAAACAGTTTTAAAGCATAATGTTAATAAATCAATCATTCTTATCAATCTATACATGTTTGGGCCACTATCATATTTTGGTAAAATTTACTGTAAGTTACATAAAATGTTTTAACCATAATATGATAAATTTGTAAAATGTGAAAAGATTTCCCACCTTTGATCGAAATCTCAAAAAAATAAAATGAGTCATGTACATTTTAAGTAACTAACTTTTACTTGTCTAAAGATAATAAACCATGATATATATATATTTAAAAAAACGCTCACAGTGTACCTGATTAGTAATTGGACCCAAGTAAGTCTTAAGCAAATCCAAAAATTCCAATTTCGATTTCAATCTAAATTGGACATTTTAAAGCGAGATTATAAAGGCCTATTTATGTTAGTCTAGTCCAATAAAAAAAATTATAGCATCGCATCTAACTACCTTCGGGTTATACACTTGAGTACTAATTACGCTACTGGGTTAGGAATTGGGAAGATTGAATTTAGATTAAATGACCCCAGATTTGTGTGGAGGGAGAGTGGAAAATAATTTAGGGAAAACCACCTTCAATTCGCCCTACCTAGATTCGAATCTTGATATCCCCATCCTCTTAGTCCAATAAAAAACTTTCCTACTGTATACATTATAACTAATATAAAATTTGCAAGTGTCTCAGTCAGTCAATTAATGAATCCATATAAACTCCTTAAGAAGTTAAACTATCCAAAAATTTAACTTTTAAGATTCAAATTTTGAATCCAAGGGTTCCATATGGACTTAAATTTCTAATCCTACTAAACCTTTTCTTAAGATTCGGAATCTCGAGAATAATACTAACCTTAGAAACTCTCGGGTGCCGGTTCAAAATTTTGAAGTTCCGTCAGGGCTTAAATCCCAGTTTACATCCAAGCATTCTAGAGCACACGTGGGTGACCTGGTTGTCTAGGGGTAAGGTGTCAGACTTCTGTGCTGGCGGCCGGGGTTCAATCCTCGGTCCCAGCACAGATTTATCTGATTACCAAACCCTTCCTTCACCTCTGACAAGTCATCTTGTGAATGTGGGGAATGCCAGGCCTCCACCGTGGTTCGGATTCCACGTTAAACTGTAGGTCCTTCATTTCATCTCACAATCACCCTGCCATTACACATTAGCGTAAGTGCGTATAACCCGAACGGGTAGTAAGACGCGGTGCAATAATAATAATAATAATAATAGAGCACACATGACTCTTTGACAGTCATAGCTTTGTAGCGCATTGTTGTGTGAACTCGCTGATTTAGTGCACTCGGTGTCTTCAAGAGATTTCGTTCAAGACGGACCCCCAAAACACCGACTATGAAATAGAGGCGGGAGCGACGCGCAACTTCATGGCGCTGAAACTGGCGGAAGAGCAGGCACAGAGGGAAGAGGACGAAAGAAAGGAGGACGAGGCTACCAACCCGATGAAGGTAATACTTTATTAGGCGCTTATGAATTTAATGTTAGTAAGTTTTTTTAGTATCACATCATCATCATCATCATCATCATCAATCCATAAAAATAACAAAATTATTAATTTAAGTTTTTGTACTTTAAGCAAGCACTGTGCACTTCACTGCACATTATTTTGACACAATTTCTTTTATCGTGTTCTAGTTGCTAGAGAACCGCACAAAACAGTCTAAACAAGAACTGGAACTGTTGGAAAGTCTCGAGGAACTGAAAGACTTGAACAGGCGGCAAAGGACAGTGGACTATGACACTATGTTGTCGAAATATGACGGCGAGGATGCACGCAGGAAGTTGGAGAAGATGCAAGAGGAGGAAGATGAGAAATTTGTGAAGTGAGTGGCAATGCGTGTGTATGAAGAGGTGTGCATGGTTTTGAAAATTTTTAATCATATTGAAAATTTAAGATTTTCAATTTTGCTTAAAATTTGGACGAAGGTAGAGGAAGAATCGGTAGAAACATATAAAAGGGAACAAACACAATATAAATTTTACAATGAAATGAAGACACAGCTTACACTTTATATTGCTGCCACGGGACAAAGAAGTAAGGGCTGTCTTTTAAACAAAATCTACCTCATCTTGGTTTCATTCTATCGGAACACATCAGGCGAGATTGTGAAACATGCAACACAACTTTTTTTAAAGAGAACCAAACACAAAAAGGAGAATAAAAAAAAATTAATAAAGGTAGATAGGACACTTTTATAGGCAAATGTAAAAGGAATAATTTAGTGACCTATCATTCTTTTCAAATTCTATTTTCCTCCCTTTTGTGATTTTGATTTCCTCTTTTAGGAAGTTGTGTTACACGTTTCATACCATACTTCCTTATGAATAGGGATTTAGGCAGTAACGGTCAATTTTTTTTCAAGAAGCAGCCGCCGTTACCTCTTTGTCCAGTGTCAGCAGTGTAAAGTATGAACTGACTTATTCTTTTCATTGTAAAAGCCATTTTATGTTCGTTCCTTCTCTATGTTTATATTTACCTTTCTTTTTTTTATCTTCTTACAAATATAACAAAATATCACTCAAAGATAACATTGATTAAATAAATTCTGTTAGATACGATCATTTCCTCGACAATAATCAAATATAAAGATTAAAATTTAATAACATTTCTTTTAAAGTTGTTAAAAATGATTTCTTTCAGGTCAGTCTTTGGACCTGGAGGTTCTAAAAAGAGAGTCATCAAGGAGGAAATAATAGAAGATGTTGATGAGGCAATGAGCGTAATTAATCATGTGACGACGTACAAAACCAGCAAGAAGCCTCCTTCCAAAATAGCAAAACATTCTTTATCAGCAGAGAGCATCCAGACAAATATCAAATCTGGTCCACAAGTTAGTAATATCATCATAATCATCATCATGAACGGTTTCTAGCCTGTTGCCAGGTCCGTTTAGTAAAATACCTCAACTCCCTCTGTACTTCCACCATTCTTCCTCCTGCACTCTCTTCCTCTCTCCTCCTCTCACTTGTACACTTGCTGCTATCTGTTCCTCCCCTCTCTTCCTTGGTCTCCCTTGAGGTTTATTCCCTACATACTTCATATCCATTAATCTTCTTGGAATCCTCTCCCCTTCCATCCTTATTACATGCCCATACCATCTCATCCTAGCTTCCTCTACTATCTCATGTACTCCAACCCTCGCCCTTACATCCTCATTCCTAATCCTATCTCTTCTGGTGACAGCTAGCATGTCTCCTAAACACTTAATTCTCATGGCCTCCACTATCTTTGTTTCTCTTTTATCCAAAGTCCAAGTTTCCGCTGCATACATTACTAAGGGCATGAAGCATTCTTTATAAAGCATTTCCTTACACTTCACGGACACTTCCCTTTTACAAAGTAAGTCTCTTACTCACCTGTATAATACCTCCCTGCTGCCCCCGTATCACTATATATATCTTCTCTGCTGTAATATAATACTATTAAAGTTGATTAAGAACACCGGCATGTCTTTTAGATTGACGTCTATAAATCAGATACTTTTTAAAGTGGAATCCACATGCTGTGTAGGCACTGGCATCAAGTATCTGGGGTACAAACACTTCCCTCAAGGTTCCTCCAATCCATGATGGTTGTGTCCGAGCTTAACCATGTGCGTAAATGTGCATATCGAGCAATTTAAGATCCCGTTACCTCGTGCCTGCCATCAATCCCAGGACAGCTAGGAAAACCCTCTCGCCTTGGCCAGACCTCCATTAGTGGGAGGTGCTGGCTCCTTTTTACATGAGTGTCTGGTGCACGCGTCAGGGAGTTAACTACTAAAGTCAATGTATAAATAATAGCCCCGTAGTATAGTGGTCAGCCCACCTTGCTACGAGCCAACGGTTCCCGGGTTCGATTCCCGGTTCTTATCTTGGGTATTTTTTCCCTTAAGGAGGAATGTAACCAACGGTCACCAGGGTTTGGTAAATTAGGCTTAAGTTAGGTTAAGACTCACCCTGGCTCCATACCTTCATAATAACTATCATCTCATTACGGATATGACGTGTAGACAACCCTAAAGGGTGTACCCTCGGCAACGTTTGGTGTCACCAGAACGGTTAACAGTCTACACATAAGGCGACCGAACCTGGATGTTATGTCCCTCCCGGTCATATACACCATACCATAAAAAAAAAGGTAGTAATAATAGGGGAGAGCGAAATTTTGAAATTTCCAAGTCAAAGGCTTTGACTTCAGCGCCCACAATAGCCTTCATAGCTTTTGAAACATTTTGAAGGAAGAAGAAAAATTATATGCATTATGAACAGATTTGAAATACAGTATTTCACTAAATATGATATTTGAACATATAATAATTTTTTGAATCACTATCGAACAGTATTTTAAAACCGACTAGGCGACAGCGACTAGTGATTAAACAGGTGTGCCCTAACATGTGGGATCCACTTCAGCGATGGACAGGAGACACTAAAACAACAAAGAAAGTTTATATAAACATGTGTCCCATTTGACTTTGTTTCCGAGTTATATGATGTTTGTACTTCAGTAATGTGGAGCTGCTTAACCATTATAGGAAGTGCTCAAAATGATCACTTTCAACCAGAAACAAGCCTACAGTCGTTGTTGGGTTTTAGAATGCTCACTCTTTCAAAAATATCAGTTGTTTAGAATAACACACACAACATACCTAGTCAATGGGTCAAGAACCCACTTCAATGGCCACATGGCCTAAGGCATTAATCTCACAGTAGACTAGACAGCTTATATCACGAAAATCTAGGTTCAAATCTCGGTCGGGTGGACTGAGGGCGGTTTTTCCAAAATGGTTTTCCACTCTACCTTCATGCAAATGCGGCTACAGTTTCATTAATCTGTCCTTATTACTCTCTAAAACCATTAACGAAATTAGTTCACAAGCGTATATACTGAACAGGTAGTAAATAAGTGGTGCAAAAACAAAACAATGACAACGACAACATTGACTGCAATCACTTCAGATTTATTCCATTTGGATATTGACTTGTAACGATATAACAACTTAGAATCGAAACAACTGCCATAGCTGGAATATTTTGGCTGACAATATTTTTACTAACAAAGCTTCATAATGATTGTCGAATCTGGATTAGTTTTTTCATGCGAAGCCAAAGCTGACTTTTTTTTTCCCAATCCGAGTCAAAGTTTTGAAACTTCACAAACCTCTAAAATTAAATTAAGGTGGAGTTAATAGTGCTTATTAAATCTATAAAACAAATATTAAAATATTGCTGACCCTTATATGATTTTTCTGATTTTTTTTTCCCTTGCGGGCGAGTCTAAATGGATGAACAGAGATCTTGGATCAAGGTGAAAACCAGTAGCTGTTGGCTGAACAGAATAGCGGAAAAATCAAGTAGAGAATCGGATTGTATACATTAATTTTGTGGAAAAAATAGGTATAAAAATTCTTTCTTTTTTAGGTTGAAAAACTGAAATTATGATTTTTATCTGTTCACGCCCAATTCACTATCAATAGAGACATGCGGAAGAAAAGGTATTTTTAAGGGAAAAGTGGTGTTTTTTTTTAAAAGCAATGATATTTTATGCTAAAAGCGAATTTATTATTTACGTAAATATGAGTCAAATTAGTATTCATAAAAAAAAACCTAGCATACAAATTTCTACATTTTTCGTTCATATTGTGTAGTTAACTATTTATTTACATATTGCAGAGAGAAATCAAAATATTTCACACTAAATATGTCAAACTCAATATCTCATTTATCATTAATTACCTTCCAGTTTTACATAATGGATTATCATTTTATATATTTGGACCAAACAATATCGAAACAACCCGTCTCGGTGGCGTAGTTGGCTAATGCGCTTGTCGTGTTGAGCTCGACTGCTGAGGACGGGGAGATCGAGGTTCGAATCTCGATCGGGTGAACTGGGGGTGGTTTTTCCTAAATGGTTTTCCACTCTCCCTCCACGCAAATACGGGTTCACTTCCTCTAATTAAACCTTCCCAATTCCTAATCCATTAGCTTAATTAGTACTTAAAGCGTATAACCCGAATAGGTAGTAAGACACAGTGCTAAATATTATTATTAACATCGAAACATGTTGTCATATGGGATTAAACAACTAAATAAGGAGAGGAGAATAAAAAATAAAGAAGAAATAATTGTGCCAAACATGACCGCCTGTAGCAAGGGCCATTTATATTAATGTCCTTGATTGGACCTAGAATGAAATCTTTCAAAAGCTGATAATAAAGAATCGGTCTATCAAAATTTAAATATTGGAATATGTAAAACTAGAAATCGTGATTTTTAATGTTAACTTTAAAGAAAGAAAAAAAACCTAAATCCATGAAAATACTTGTAAATCCTGTGATTTTTTTTTTCTACCTCTAAAATGAGCAAAAACAGATAGTATCCATACACATTGAAGTTGTGCCACAGCACTATCACCGTTGTTACTATATTGAAAATTATATTGGATGTTGTGGTATTTTCCCGAATTACAAAGAAATTGTGTTTATTTAGAAAAAAAAACTTGCATTTGTGTTATTTGTGTAGAAACAAAATTCGTGTAAAAATTCGTTTGATCACAAATGTGAATTTTTGTATGTTCTTAACTATCAATCATAAGAGCATCTTTTTTTTTTTACACACATTGTTTCCAGCCTGTGTCACTTTTTTCTTCAAGTCATATATTTTTCCACTACTGGCTTGCTAGACCTGTCGTAGCTTCTTATGCCTTATAATCTAAATTAAGACTAGGACAAGCACAACATCCAGTCCCCGGCTGTTAATTCATCACTATGAAAGGGTAAACCCATATTTCACCAACAATACTTTTTCGACCATGTCGGGATTTGAACCCTGGACCCTTGGTTCAGTAGACAGTCATGCTATTGGCTGAGCCAATTATAAAAACAACTAAAATACCAAAAGAAGAAGGTAGGTTAGATGCCCAAGTAACTTAGAAAATTTAAAAAAGTTTGTGACATATATTTTGAAAGTGGTTATTTTTGTAATTGACTAATAATTTGTTTCAAAATGTGTACGGTACTTTTTTATGTAATAGTTTCGCGTTTAACAATTAATAAACACAATGGATAAATGATAGTGAAAGTTGATAAAAATAATGTTAGTTAAAACTAATAAAGTAAAAATTGAGTGAAGGAATCCCGCCTAGGAAAAGAGGAATGTGATAGGTTCTCCGTTTCTTCTGGCTTCTAAAGTAGAAAAGATCACACAGATTTAAACACTTGGTTTTGATTAATTATTTATATATTCTTATTTTTATTCATCATCATCATCATCATCATCATCATCATCATTCAATAATATGATCTTTTAACTAAAGTTGGGATTTTGTTAAAAACCTTATTTTTGTTTGTTTTCCCCCCTCAAGGTTGTACAGACATCTAAACCATCCAAACCACCGGCAATTGCCGTGACTCCAGTTAAACCACCCAACTCATCAGACAAGTATCCAAGTGTTGGTGTGATCGCCAAGAGAGGAGCCCTCGCCGGTTTGGTCCGTGTGAAGCAGGCTCCTGGTTTAGATACCGTCAAGAACATTCCTAGCGATGAACCCGACCCGGCACAGACCGGAAAAAGCGCCGTTATGTCTAGCGGTCTCGCCATGCTTGGGTCGTATTCAGACAGTGATGGAGATTAGAACTTTAGAATTGCTGCCTCGATTTTTTATTTTGAATATCACTTTTATCAAGGTTGGTACTTTTCACATGCTTAAACTTTAAAAAAAAATCAGATAAAACCAAGAATTGTTTCTAGATCTTACCATAACTTTCGTAATTGTAACTAAATGTTTTTTATTTAGTATATTCAAACATTATCAACAACTGGTGGCGGGCTAGTTAAGTAAAATGCTTCCTCTTTCCTTCTACCAGACTTCTTCCTTTATTTAGTACAATTATTTTCTTTTCACATGCACTCTTACTGTTATCTTCTCCTCCTATTTCTGTCTTAGTCTCCTTTATGGTCTTTCTCTTGTATTCTTCATCTCTCTCATTCTCCTTGGCATTCGTTCCTTCTCCATCCTCATTACATGTCCATACAATCTCACCCTTGCTTCCTCTACTATCTCATGTACTCCAACATCCTCATTACATCCTCATACCATCTCAGTCTTGCTTCCTCTACTATCTCATGTACTCCAACATCCTCATTACATGCCCATACCATCTCAGTCTTTCTTCCTCTACTATCTCATGTACTCCAACATCCTCATTACATGCCCATACCATCTCAGTCTTGCTTCCTCTACTATCTCATGTACTCCATCATCCTCATTACATGCCCATACCATCTCAGTCTTGCTTCCTCTACTATCTCATGTACTCCAAAATCCTCATTACATCCTCATACCATCTCAATCTTGCTTCCTCTACTCTCTCATGTACTCCACATCCTCATTACATGCCCATACCATCTCAGTTACTCCAACATCCTCATTACATAACCATACCATATCAGTCTTGCTTCCTCTACTATCTCATGTACTCCAACATCCTCATTACATCCTCATACCATCTCAGTCTTGCTTCCTCTACTCTCTCATGTACTCCAACATCCTCATTACATGCCCATACCATCTCAGTTACTCCAACATTCTCATTACATGCCCATACCATCTCAGTCTTGCTTCCTCTACTATCTCATGTACTCCAACATCCTCATTACATGACCGACCATACTATCTAGTCTTGGGGTAAAGTTCTCACCTCAGGACTCAATGTTCCTGGGTTCAAACAAAGTCGACAGATTTTTCTTGAGCAATAAAATATCCATAGCACAATAAAAAATCCATAACACAACTTCTTTTGGAGGAAAAGTAAAGCCGTTGGTCCTATATCAATTGTGGCGTGTAAAAGAACCCTGGAAGGTATGTGAAAATACCTTTCCAGCAAATTAGTAGGCCCTTTCGCTCTCACTCAAAGAAATTCTCGTGGGCTGATATATTTAGTCGATTCAGAAAGTGCATGTTAAATAGATCAAATAAATGAAAAATTGTACTACGCTAAAGAAAACAGAAGTATTTTTATTACTAACTTTATTAGTCATAAAAATATATAAAAAAAATCACAATACGTATTTTAACACAGTAGTTTTTTGTATGTATAAATATTTAAAAAAAGAGTGTACATGAGTATGTTTATAATTGTTCCTAAAGTTTTATTAAAAATATATTTTGGTAAATTTGTTTAGTGTTTGCTGTGACTTAGAAAAATGGATGACTTGGATGGTTGCCTTGAATTTCTTCTTCATACAGAGCCATTTAAACACATTTTCTGTTTAACATCACATCTCATATCTTCTTAGAAGAATTGAAATAGGCTGCTTCTGTAAAATGACAGTAAAAATACCCTCTTCATTATTTATTAAAAAAATATTTACACAGCTACTAAGGGCCGGTATTATGACTCTTGGATAAATATTAATCTGGTAGATAAATATTTCTATCTGCTGGATAAGTTAAAAGTGTGTCTTATGACTGCCAAATAGCATTATCTGGCAGATAAAATGTATTTATCGATCACATTTTTATCGAGAGGTTTAAAATACCTGATAACTTTTATCTGGAAGTTAAAATGGTTGTTGCCATAATGACATGTTGTTTTTAATGAGGTTTCACCTATCAAAATCTGTTTTTAGGTTAAAATATTGGTTCACGTGTTTAGTAAGCACAAGCCCGGGCTATAACTAAATAAATTTAGAACATTTAATTCACTTTTATATAAACTGAAAAGCTATTTGTAGAATTATATTTATATAAGAACAAATGATCAAAATGTGAGTACAATAAATGAAATTTTGTAAACGTTGTACCCAACTATTGCCCACATTTTGGCAGACACCTAAATTAGTACTTGCAAGACAACTTATCTTCTGCGCCCACGTGACGCCATCTGTTTACTCGCACTCGTTTAGCCACCATTATTTAACAAATATTTAGCATTGTCATCACTCGCTAAGTTGTAGTGGTAGCTTCAGGGCTTTTATGCATGCGCGCACCAGTAAAAACAGTACCAACCTTGCGTTTTCTGCATAAAAATATATTTATCCTTAAGATTATCTGGCAGATAAATTCAGTTCACAATACTCTTAAAATATTAAAGTGGTAGATAACTTTAACCTCCCAATAGCAATATTTATTCGGTAGTCATAAGAACGGCTCTAAGTAATATTGATGGAAGAAGGTACAGGAGAAAGGGATATAAAAAAAATGATCAAAAACATGTTTTTTCCAATGAAAAAAGAACCACGGTTCACACGTTACATTGCTGGCATTGGACAAAGATAATAAATACCTACTGAAGAAAATCAATCTTTATTTCTCATTATAGGTGACCTGGTGGTCTAGGGGTAAGGTGTCAGATTTCTGTACTGGCGGCCGGGGTTCAATCCTCGGTCCCGGCACAGATTTATCTGATTTCCAAACCCTTCCTTCACCTCTGACAAGACATCTTGTGAATGTGTGGAATGCCAGGCCTCCACCGTGGTTCGGATTCCATGTTAAACTGTAGGTCCTCCATTTCATCTCACAATCACCCTACCATTACACATTAGCGTAAGTGCGTGTAACCCGAACGGGTAGTAAGACGCAGTGCTAATAATAATAATAATAATAATAATAATAATATTTCTCATTTCCTTGCCTAGGTTTCATTCTATCGGAACTCATCAGGAAGGCGTTTGCAACGCTCAACGCAACTTCCGTTTTCCCTTTCACATTCCAATAGAATGAACCCTAGGTCAAGGTAATGAGCGATATCAATCAATTTTCTTCAAGATGTAGCCATTATTTTATATGGTGGCAGCGATGTAAGTTTTAAACTGTGTTCCTATTTTGATTATAAAAGTCATAGTTTGTTCGTTCCTTTAATTTGTTTCTATCCCTATTTCTTTTATCTTTTTCCATTTTTAACCACATTTATGTCAAAAGATTTAAAGAAGTTCCCTAAAAGAAAGAAGTAATATCAATAGAAATATTCATATCCTAGGACTAGAGCCCTGTGAAAATGGTTTTATTTTTAGTTTAATTTCATTTTCTAAATCTCACTTTTCACTATTATATCGTGTTTAGTAAAAATTAGTGTTATCTGATTTGTTTAAGTATTATTTACATATTGAAACAATGTATACAAATTAAAATTTATCATTGACACCTTATATATTTACTTTAAAATTCTTTGTCAAGTTTGTCTGCATATTCACAATTTTGTAGCCTAAAGTTAGCTTACACTACAACAAAATACTAATCAAATTACAGCATGGTCAAAATTTCTGCTTAATTTATTCTTAATTTTGTGTTTCTTTAAAGATTTTTATTTTGTAAAAGCTGCATTATTTAGTTTTATAGGAAGATGTTGTAACAAGACAATTTAGTTTTATTTTGCTTTTAAAAAATATTGTAAATCATATCTAAAATCTATCAAAGGAAAAGTATTTTATTCCATCTTTGTATGGTACATTTTGCTTTATCGCGTCTCACCATTTTTACGGGGCTTTACCTTTGACACGACTCACTGTATGAAAAGTCCTCTTTTGATGTGACTTGATTCATTACCATGGAAAGATTAAACATCCGTGGCTACTCTGTTTCCATAAAATGTTTCAACGCCTTGAGGCAAAGCGGTGAAGAGTGTTTAATGATAAACCCTTGACATCGGAGTTGTGTTTGTTGTGATGATCCCTGTAAAGTGGTTTTGTTCTCCGACTTGGTCAATTGTGTTTAACTACAGAGTTTCTCTTCTTGGTCAATCATCATCATAATTTTCCCTTATACGGTTTCACCCACCTGCTTGACACTTCTCCACACCTACAGTCCTAATATCTTCTGTACGCACTGTTCTTAATCGAGTCCAACCATCCTAGTCTGGACCGCCCTCCCTGGGTCTCTTTCCAATCATTCTAATTTTATTGCTTGCCTTGGTAGTCTTTCGTCTTTCATCCTCTTGTCATGTCCACAACGTCTCAGTTTATTCCTGTCCATAGTTTCACTCAATTTTTCTACCCCAATTTCTTCTCTTACTTCCTCATTTCTCATTTCTCACATCTCTTTTTGTCTTTCCTAAAATACTTCGTTTGTATCAGCCGCCTGGATTCTACTCTCATCCCTCTTGGTCATTGTCAGGTTTCCGAGACGTCTGTAAGTATATATGTGTAATATACATTATACATCAACTCTTTACACTTCCTTGGCATGTATTTGTTCCAGGTTACACTTTGGTGAAAGCTATTTTCTTTTTGTATGTCCTTATTAATCATATCTAATCTTGCAATCGGCTTCAGTTCATTCCCCAAGGACTTTAAGCTCTCCACTAATTACATATTCTGTCCTCCATTTGTTATTATGCCTCTCCCCACTATTGCTCCTCTCTCAGCGTCATCGTCCGGCTCTTCCCAACACTGATTTTCTTGCCATATTTTACAATTTTTCCAGTCATCAAAACCAGGTTATCTTGGTTATAGATTTCTACTGAATTTGGTTTAAGTCTGACCTTGCATTTCCTGAGTATCCAAATGGTAGCCGAGCGATGCCTCAGAGGGACAACATACAATTTGTTTCAGAGTAGACTGACAACCTTATCTTCCAGAGCTCGGTATGAAGGGGCCTAGTATTGCACCAACCTGCTGAAGCACATCTTTTATGTCAGTGCTATCCCAGAGTTCTTCGGGGATGCCGGGGAGAAAACTCAGCCATGTGCCTTTCACGGCAATATCCTGTCTATTTTATGATGCTTTACTAGCGACTAGGTGAGGCCGACAAACTTCCTCGATGGGAACCATAGCGGAGGAAAGGGGGATTTTTTCCCTTTTGTCTTAGACAAGGTCATAGTGACAGCACAGTCTTGGCTGCTTTACACTCCTCAAGTATCTAAATCATCTTGTCTGGCCCCTCTGCGATAAGATGTGCAGGCTTTAATCTTGACTGCTTTATGCTCCTCAAGTATCTAATCTTCTTGTCCGGCCCCTCTGCGATAAGATGTGCAGGCTTTAATCTTGACTGCTTTATGCTCCTCAAGTATCTAATCTTCTTGTCTGGCCCCTCTGCGATAAGATGTGCAGGCTTTAATCTTGACTGCTTTATGCTCCTCAAGTATCTAATCTTCTTGTCTGGCCCCTCTGCGATAAGATGTGCAGGCTTTAATCTTGACTGCTTATGTCCTAGTATCTAAATTTGTCCGAGCTGCCTCTGGGAACAAGCACTTTAAATTTGATGCTTTATGCTCCTAAGTATCTGAACTCTTGTCTGCCACGCTGCGATAAGATGTGGCTAGGCTTTAATCTGGACTGCTTTATGTCCTCAGTACTAATCTCTTGTCTGCCTCTGCGATAAGATGGCAGGCTTTAATCTTGATGCTTTATGCCTCTAAGTATCTAATCTTCTGTCCGGCCCCTCTGCGATAATGTCAGGCTTTAATCTGACTGTTTATGGGCCCTCAGTATCTAATCTTCTGTCTGGCCCATCTGCGATAAGATGTGCGGCTTTATCTTGACTGCTTTATGCTCTCAAGTATCTAATCTTTGTCTGGCCTCTCGATAAGTGACAGCTTTAAGTCTTGACTGCTTTATGCTCCTCAAGTATCTAATCTTCTTGTCCTGGCCCCTCTGCGATAAGATGTGCAGGCTTTAATCTTTATTCGTTGTTTGATACAAAGATGAGATAAAGAGTCCAAGATCGCATTCATGGATTCTTTATATGATTGCAAACAGTCATATCATGATTATTAAAATGTATGTGGTCCACCAGTATGTTCTTGTTGGTAACATTCTGCAAATTTTAGTGCCAAAACCTTCAGCCCTTCTCAGTAGCGAATGTAAGCTTTCCACAAAGATTTTAATTATTTGAGAAGGTACATCTTTTGATTAATTAAAATCAGATCTTTTGATTTGTCAACCTTCATTTGCTTGGTGTCACTCCTCTAATCAGGAAATAAACACTGAGATAGCCCTATGGCTAAATAATTTTATAATATTGGCGATTGGTAAAATTAAAGAAAAAGGAAAAAAAAAAACTGACAAGTGTAAATTTGATGAAGAAAGCACACCTAGGGAAAGAGGTAAAATGAGGAAAGAATCCAATGCACAAAGGTGACATCTTTCTTTCTTCTACAGTAGAAATAGTCTAACACGAATTTTAAAACAAATTGAGTAAGATTCAAATAATAATCAAACACAAATTGAGAATAATTACTTAATTTGGGTTAGATTTTTGTTTGACGATTTCTACTATAGAAGAAATATTGTCACCTTTGTGCATTAGATTCTTCCCACATTTTTCCTCTTTCCTTAGGTAGTCCTTCATATTTAAATTTACACTTATTAGTATATTATTTTTATTGATTTTTACCAATTTCCATTACCATAAAATAATTTTCTGAAATAAAAACTTCCTATTTAACTTGGTAGTTTAAGATTGAATTATTAAAAACTGGAAAGTTGGTTCAAACTATGATTATTCCATTTATTAATTATAATTAAGAATAAGACCATTTTTTTTTCTCTTCAGAAATTTATTTATTGGATTTGTATAAAATTCATATCACAAACACATTTTGAACACACAATTTGCACATTTGCCTACAAACTTAATTTTATTGAGTGCATTCATTAACTAACAACAGTCAATTTTGGAAGAGATCTTTAAAATTATTTTGAAAATATAACATTCTGAAGTACAAAAAAATGGCCTTAAGTTTATAAAAGTGTATTTGCAAATAATAGTTTTGTGTTTAAACTGTCAACTCCACAAATTAAAAAGGAGAGTGTTAAATTGCTTCCAATTTCTTTCTATTAATTCACAGTATTGAATGATAATATTTATCTATATGAGATTAGAACAAGATCGAAGAGCTGGTAACGACATCTCTTTCCTCCCCCGAACTTTCTGACTCTGTGTCATAGCTTCTCTCGGTGTGTGTGGTTCTCGAAGGCCAGTCTTGCTCGTTTAGACCGCAACTTTGACTGTTAAACCTCCCTTTTAGTGAAGGAGCGCTGTGCGACATTTCTTCCAAGTCTGCTGATATTCTTACCTCATCCAACTGTCTCTTATACATACCTAAAGGATCCTGACAAGTGAAACATGTGGATTCGCGAACGACGGAAGTGTTGAAACCTGTTGATTGGCGATAAGAAATACAAGCCCTATGATTTTTCGGGCTTTTGGATAGTTTTTTAGGTGTTTGGAAGCAGCTCCTGGGTGCTAAAATTTTAATGGGGAATATCATTTTATGTACTGCACTTTTCTCTTTAGCTTTTTCTCTGTTTTCATCTCCTATCGTTTCGACGCAAGTGTTAGCTAACTTTCTTACCTCGTCCAACTGTTTTTTACACATCCCTACGGGGTCTTTATTTGTAACGTACGTTGTCTCGTGATCTGAGGAAGTGTTGCTATGCACTGATTGGGAGTGAGTATCCTGGTTTTGCATTTGTTTTTGGTGTGTTTGCAAGCATCTTTTGGATGGTGTTATTTTAATGGGGAGCATCATTTTGGTCTTTGTGTGATCAGCCATTTCCTCTCCTACTTGGATTTTCTTGATAATCGTTTCCATGTACATTTTAGAGTCAATACAATCTTTCTTATTTGTAAACCAGAATCCACTCTCATTGGCTTCCACCGATTCGTTCTCGCTGCCTGAAACGTCGCTGCCGTCACTTTTGACTAGCTGAGTCTGAATCCAATGAATTCTGTTCTCTTTGCTCTCTAAAGCTTTAAATATTTGTTCTTTGTATTCACTGTTCTCTGACTCATCGGAAGAAGTCTGGTCATCCTTAGTGACTTGCTTATGTTTGTCGTCTTTGTACATATTTTCAAGATATTTATGCTGTGAAGGAGGCGTTGGTTTAGTGCTCTCTTCTGTGTAGTGTAGGTTGGGTTTGTGGTTTTGTTCCTCGAGTTTAATCGAAGTGACGGAATAATGTGCGGACATTGTTTGAGGCACTCCGCCACTGCGTTGTTCAATCTCATATCGAACGTCATGTTCTTGTTCTTTTGTGGGGGTTTCCTTAGGAGTGACTTTCTGTCCTACAGGTGGATCGGTGCAGTCGTTGTGAAGTTCATGTTTGTTAGTTTGTGTATTTGTGATCACTAACGTGTCGTTATCGTGTTGTGTGAGGTGTGTAGCTGTGCATTCGGTTCTCCTTCGCGGCGGGTCCTGGTCGCGGCACGGTCGCTCCGTAAAACAGTTCCTGCCCTTGATCTTGGAGGTGTAAGCGTACTTGGTGTTTTCTATCCCTACGCAAGACACTGGCTGCTGCTGCTGCCTGTACCGTGGGGCCCTCAGCTCCTGCAGCGTCTCTTCCAGCTCGGCGATACGTGCCTCGTGGCGGGTGCGTTGCTTCTGGCTGCGGTCGTGTTGCTCCTCGTGTTGCTGGACCAGCTTCTCCAGCCGTGCCACCTGCACCTGCTTGCTCTCCAACGTAGAGTAGAGTTCTTGGAGTTCGGCCGACTTGATCGCGATCTCCTTGTTTACCTGCCGTGCACAAAAAAAAAACACTACCAACATGACTTCACTAAATGTTTGTCACATTAGACAAAATTTCTACCTAAAGTTTGATTTTCCTAAAAAGCCCACTTTCGACCACCAACACTGATTGAAAGTTTCTAATATTGGGTATTTTAGAAATAATCTCTTAATTTGACACCTTAGCTCAGTCAAACATTAATAGCCCCCTGTGTACGGACATGTCACCTTGAAGCCTGAATTTTAAAATTATGATTTTTTTAAAATTATTTATTAATAACCGAGCCAAACTAAATAAAATGAAGAGATTTTTATTCTGTCTGTTTGACCCAAAGAAAGCGTTTCTCATGTTAACACCGGATACTTCTGTTAGTTATTATATTATGTAGGCAAATAATTTATCTATCTATTCTTTCTAAAACACTCATCCACATTTACAAAATCTTGGTTCTCACATAGAACAATTTTAGCTAGTTTTAGCTTTGTTTTAGAGTTTGTGGTAAAATAAAATATTTTGTATCTGTTAAAATTAATTACAATTAATTACTGACCTGCCTCAGTGGTGTGGTTAGCTAACGCGCTAGTTTTGTCTTAAGCTAGATTGCAGAGGTTGGGGAAATCGAGGTTAGAATCTCGGTCGGGTGAACTGAGGGTGGTTTTTTCTAAATGGTTTTCCACTCTACCCCCACTCAAATGTGGGCTCACTTCCTCTAAATTAAATCTCCCCAATTCCTAAGATATTAGTGTAATTAGTACATAAGGGTACAACCCAAATGAATTGTAAGATTATCTGCTAATGTTAAAAAAAAATTATATATACATATTACAATTTTTTTTCTTTTCAAAAATCACCTACTCATTACAAGGGGTTGACTGAACATAGCTTAAATTCTACCCTCCCCTCTCCCCTAAATCCCTTCTCCACCTCTCTTCCTTTATTTAAATCCCCTGAATCTTTCTGGTTCATTATTTAATCACTTCCAACGGCACTTCTAGAGTGGTTACGAGTCCAATTTCCTCATTCAGACGGACATCATCATTATCATCACGACCTTGGATGTGAATTGGAAAACAGTAGGCGCTCCAAGGCTGTAGAAAGCCAGCTGGTTATTGGAGCCTGACAAGTGAGTTCACCGATGTGATGCACTCGCTGATGAGCGGAAGAGGGGGACATTTATTTGATTGTGGACATGATTTCTGCAACACAAGGATAAACAAATGTGTTTTTCAACAACAACAAAATATTTTCTAATTTCAATTATTTACTGTTCAAACATTTTGCTCGTGTGTTAAAGTGATTTTCTTATCGCTTTTTTCTTTTAATCAACAATGTTTATATTGGGGATTTATAGTTGAATCAAAGTGTCGGCAATAAGTAAGGCTGTATTTATTAATTTAAAAGACTTGTGCTTTTGTCTAGTTGCGACTATTTTTCAAAGTGTGTGATACAAAAGTCACTTTTATTGATATATACTAACCTTTTTATAGAACCAAAAAGAGCTTTCTGAACCCACCCGATTTTTTTTTTTTTTTTTAAGATTTTCTTCTGTTACCTTTTTCGTTATTTGTCACTTATTAAATTTGTTCCACTTAAGAATAAATAATCAAATGCTAAAATAATTTCTAAAGTTTCAGTATTGCGTTTAATCTTTGGGTTTGTGTGCTAGTGAATAGTTTAGAAAAATTATAACCAAAAGATTGAGGCCACCTTTAACAAAATTCACACGATTTACCAATAGGAAATATATATAAATATAAGTTTATAAATCTAAGCTGGTAGGTTAGAAGCAATTATCGATGTTATATTTCTTAATTTTATTATCACTGACTTACATGAATTAATAAGTTGGTGTTCAAATAGATATATTTCCACTGCACCATTTTATTTTTTACCAAATTTGCAAAAATCATAAAAGTAGCCAAATAATTAACTTCTCAACTAAATCACTAAAACAGATATAAATATCCATCCTTTCAGTAATAGATGATTGCGTAACATATGGTGTAGTTGTTGACTCATGAATTTGAACTGGAATATGTGTTGAAACTTACTTTCCCTGTTAAAATTTAACTCTTCTCCGATTAAAATTTTTGTGTACCAGATTTTATAACCTATTTAGGATATATGCATATTTACACTAATGGCATAGAGACAAAGAAAGTAAAATTAACCCTCCTCGGTGGTGTAGTTCTCACTAGTTTTGTGTTGATCTAGACTGCCGAGGACAAGGAGATCAGGGTTCGAATTTCTCTTGGGTGAACTGAGGTGGTTTTTCCTAAATGGTTTTATACTCTCCCTCCACGCAAATGCTGGTTCATTTCCTCTATATTCAACCATCCAATTCCCTAACCCATTAGCGTAATTAGTATTTAAGCGTATAGCCTGAACAGAGTAGTAAGACTTGGTGCTAAAAAAAAAAAGTAAAATTTAGAGCGAATGTACCTGCATTTTTGTGGAAGGAAAATGGGAAACCATTTAGTGAAAAACCCCCCTCAGAACACCTGACTGGGATTCAAACCCCAATCTCCCTGTCATCAGTAGGCCAGTCCGACACGAGAGTGACACCTTAGACCATTTGGCCACTGAAGCAGGTGCAAAGCTTCTTAACCCTTGTCCTTGCGTGGCCATTGAACAATGCCTGTGTTTGCACGAACATTCCCTGGCGCTGATCAACATTTCGTTGCAACAAGTTATTGTAATGCCATCTACGAATGAACCAGTGTACTCTTAGCCGCTCTAGATACTTTATATTGAAGCTGAGAGATGGGGTTGCTAGGTCAATACTTTACGAGGACCATGAATAAATTAATAAATGAAAAAATAAATGAGTAACAAACATATTTGTCAAATAAAGAGTATTCGAGTAAAGGCAGTCGAGCTAACACAGATAGCTGTACTTCATGCACGTTAGGGGTTGGCAATAGGTTGATCTTGCAGCAATTTTCAGTCGATTGTGTAAGAAAACTACATTGTCACAAAAAAGGTAAGCTTACCTTGCATTATTCCACTATGGTAAGGCTTATAATATAGGGCCATACTGTAATCGGTCAAGGTAAGACTGTTGTTACCTTTCAGGGTAAATGAAATGTAGATTTTATTTATTTTTTAATATAAAGGAAGTGAGTAAATATTTAATATAAGGAATAAATACCAGATGGCTAGAGGGGGAAAAAATAAATTAAAATTAGATTGGAGAAATGAAGGGTGAACGCGGGACTTTTAATAAATGTAAAAGCCGACCCTTGGTTTATATTATCAAAGCTCTTTTTCAAAGCGAAGTTGAAACTGACAAATATTAAAAGCAATGTCAAAGTTTTCTAAATCTAACACATATTTAATAGATACTGTACTGAAATTAAACTTTTGGATTTTAATTATCTTTTTATGAATTTACTTACTGTTAGAAAAAACTTAAAAATAGTAAATAATAATAATAGAAGTAAATAGTAAGTAAACTACTATTTTAACACATTCGGAGTGGTTCTTTATTGATACATCTCCAAATTATTTCGACAAAACATTGTAACAAAATCCATTGACATAATTTTCACTTTATGATTTATATTTAACCTACAAATAATTTCAATACTAATCCAAAATTGAGAACACAATTTCATATCAGAATTTAAAAAAATATCCATTGTTTTTCCTTTGAAAAGATTTTGTCATTATTTGTTGATTCCATTTGGTATTGAACAGCCCCTGTAAAAATATCATACCCAAAGTGTACTATTAGTGTGGTCCCATTATATAGCAACATTTCAAATTCCTTTTATGATAAAAAAATATATATATTCGGATTGAATAAGTAAAGAGCAAATTTAAAAATATAGGGCGAACCAATCAAGAACCACTCTTGTGTAAATAAATGTTAATATAAACAATAATTTTGTTTTTGTTTATTTTCTCAGGGCTGGCAAATTAAAAACATATTAAAATGTGTTTTTTTTACTAATGGGTTTTACTCGTTCGGGTTGTACAGCTATGAACTAATTACACTAATGTGTTAGGGACTAGGAAGGTTGATTATAGAGGAAGCGTACTGCATTTGCATGGAGGGAAAGTGGAAAACCATTTAGGAAAAATTTCTTTTGACCAAAAAACAATGTTTTGCTATAAAAAACTTGCAAAAACACTTTCCTTTTCTTGCGTCCCTATAACCACACCTTAAGGTGTCTCACTAGCAATACAGATGACGGGTAGATCGAGGTTCTGATTCCAGTCGAGAAGTGATTTTCCACTCTCTCTTTGTCCATACTGCCTCTAAATTCAACTTTTCTCATCCCTACCACATCATATTAATTATAATTAGTTCATATGTGTATAATCCAAATGGACAGGGAGATGTGGTTTAAAAAAAAACACCCCCCCCCCCCCTAAATGCATGTGCTTTTGTTGTACTAATACTGGTATTTTTACAATAATTACTGAATTAATCAGTATTTTAGTAATAACTGTATTTATCAGTAAAAAAAATTATGTTAAAAAATATAAGAGAAATTATTACTAATGTGTTTGATTAATCTAAGGTGTACTTTCTGAATCAACTGACTATATTGTCACACGAGAATTTATACAGACGAGAGCAAAAAGTCTACCAATTTTGGCGGAGTTGCATTTTCATATAGCTCCCGTGGTTCTTTTACATGCCACAATCTACATGAGAGTGACAGCTTTACTTCCCTTCTGAGAAAAGTTGTGTCACTGATTTTTATCGCCCAAGAAAAGTCCATCGACCTCGGCTAGGTTTGAACCCATCACCATCTGAGTCCTTTAGGAGAAATCATATAAAATATATTTTGTCACACTAAACCGTTTTAAGTTCCCTTACTATTTTTTTTTTGTTTAATTTTTCGACTTAACTGCATTTCTTTGCCAATCCTGGTACTTTTTCAAAAAAAAAATATTTCCCTCTACCCCAACCTTTTAATATTTTTCTTTTTACCTTTTCCATGTTCTTATCCCTTTCTTCGAGAGTGGCTTGCAAGCTTGATATTGCCTTGTCCTGTTGTTGCTCTTTCACTTTCAGAAGTAGGATGAGTTCATCGCGTACCTTGAGCACCTGATTCTGCTCATGCATAACTCTGTCTCGCTGCTCGATCTCACACGTATTCAGGTTCATCTGTGCTTCCAATTCTTCGTTGCGAGTCATCACCTGGTTTAAGGCTGATTCCATCTCACTCACCTCAAGACACATAAATCAAAACACCTTTCATTTCCTACCTTGATAAGAGATATTTATTTTTTATTTTTGCCACCTTCCTTTGTTTGCGTGATTTGTCTCATCATTTCATTGCAATGCGTTATTGTAATGCCATCTATAAATGAACAACTGTACTTTAGCCAGTCTAAAAACTTCATATTGAAGCTGATAGATGAAGCTACCAGTAAAATGGTAACCACTGACCATGAATAAAGTAATAAATGAGAAAACAAATGAGTAGCAAAAATATATGTCAGGTAAAAGTTAAATATATGCATACATATATACGCACCTAATCACGCCGTTCCCATATGTGGTAGGTGATAGGCAAGAACCTGCATAAAGCTCAAAAAACATCTCCGTACATAATCCATCCTCACTAACTTTCTCCACACTTCCCTATCCTTGCATACTTCCTTCACTTCAACATCAATACATCGAGTAATACATATGCTCTTTTATTATTAAAATTCTTAATGTTTCTCTCTTTCACACATTAATCTACAAAATTTTACCGCGTCTTACTCTACCCCTTCATTTTGATCCACACACTCTACCTTCATATATTTGTTACATCACTCGATCCACACTCATCCTCTAAACGACTCTGCCCATACGAGTTTCTCCACATACATTTCTTAGATATATCATTCCAACTCATTCACCTTGCTCTTGTGTTTCTCCTGACAATATGGACCTTAAATTGCGCTTCTTTTCATCCCACCTTAATCACACATATGGCTAGGTTTGCGCTCTTGTTCTTTGTGTCGATCCCATGCTCTCGTCACATACATATTGCGAGAGGGGAATTTTTTGCTCATTATTATTTATTTTTATTTACATTGCAAATGTCACTACTGTTCAGAGTACTTGTACTGAATACATACTAACACAAATAAAACAAAATCATGAGTAAGTAACATCTGGGACCTAAGGGTTGTCCTTAAATTACTTAAGGATTGATTTTTTTAGGAGGGAAGGGTGGCGTCAGTATTTTCTTATGAAAAAGGAAGAGGGTGTAGGGGGTGGAGGGGTTCCAGCATCTGGCTTATGTAAGGTTTTTTTAAATCAATGTTTATGGCAAGACAAAATAATAATAATAAAAAATTGTCAGAAAAGTCTGAAATGTTTCAGTTTTATTGATTGATTGACCCCACTTTAATCACTAATTTTCACTCAAAAATATTTGAAATATACACTTCATATTTTGACACTATTACTAACCCTTATGTCTAAACATATTGGCTGAATATAATGATTTTTAATTTATTTTTATGCCCTATAATATCTATTGTTGCCCCAAATATAAAGAAAATTTTTTGTTTATATTTTGGTTTCTTTCATTTGGTCATTAAAACACCGGTTTTACAGCATAGTTTTAGGAAGTTTTACTAGACGCGTTTGATAAATCTTTAGATTTACCAAATAGTTTAAATATAAAAAAAGGGGGGGGGGGGGGATAAAGGAAAACACTCCACAAAGGTTGACATCATTAGTGACAATCATTCAATGTTTTTCTGCAATGAAAAATATTTGTTTAGGTGCTCCAAAAGGCTATTCTAAGGAAATTAAATCACTTGTTGTAAACAGTGCACTTTGCATACCACTTAGGTTTAATTAATTGAACCGACGTACAGACCCCATTCGACCGGGAGTGTGCATGTTACCTGTTGCTGTAACTTGGACACTTTCTGTTGCGCATCATTCTGGGATACCTCTTCCTGTAACTCCTTCACTTGATTTTCCAACATAGCGCTGTGCTCCTCGCTGAAGGGACGAAAAGCAAGGTTTACTGTATGTTAGAACTCGACCACAGGGCATTCGTATCACTTTTTAAAATATTTTGTTCAAGTATTTTATAAATGGTATGTGGAAGTGTGCCTAAATTTATCTTAGGGAGTGTGGGGGTGGGTAGGGAATAGTCTGGTCTTTTTTTTATCACTGTGTTTCACTACCTGTTCATGCTATACACATGTTTGGTATTTACTTAAATGTGGTAGGGATAAGGAAGGAAGAAATAATTTTAAAGGTAGTCTATCTGAATTTTCCAGAAAGGAGCATGGGAAACAATTTTTAGAAAAAAATAGCCCTCGGGTACATCTGACAGGATTTGAACCTCGATATCCTCGTCATCAGCAAACCAGCCCAACATGAGCTTGGCGCCTTAGACCGTTCGGCTACTGAAGTGGTTAGCCTGGACTTTAATCATAGACAGAGTGGGTTTGCCATCCTCTTTCCGGCTGAATGTTGTACTTATCTATATAACTTAACGCTCCTCATCCTATAACCTTATATGTAAATAAATCTTTGCCGTACATTTACATGCAAGATTTGTATTTGTGTCGATATGTAGTATGTTTAGTTGATATCGGCCTCATGCCAAGGGCAAGATCACTAAGGTGTAGTACCAATGGGGAATTACTGTCTCTTTGTGTGGTATGATGAAAGTCGGTGAATTAATAGTGAATAAGAGCTCGTTATAATTAATTTACAAATCACTTGATGGTGACCTAGTGGTCTAGGGGTAAGGTGTCGGACTTCTCTGCTGGGGTCCGGGGTTCAATCCTCGGTCCCGGCACAGATTTATCTGATTACCAAACCTTCCTTCACCTCTGACAAGACAAACTTGTGAATGTGGGGAATGCCAGACCTCCACTTGGTTTGGATCCCACGTTAAACTGTAGGTCCTCCATTTCATCTCACAATCACCCTACCATTACACATTAGGTAAGTGCATATAACCCGAACGGGTAGTAAGACGCGGTGCTAATAATAATACAAATCACTTCGTGGTTATAAGCTCGTGTTAAAACACCTGCTATTTAAAGCTGCTATCTGCTCCAACCTTTAGTCTACTTCTTTCTTACGCTTTAGAATATATGAAGACACCTTATTACTATGCATTTTTTTCCCTCCAAGCTCAATCATTACCAATAATGTCTCCAATATGCCATAACCTTTGATCACTACCTTAGAGAGATTATGTTCTTTAGTTCATGCATCTCGATTTGCAGTGTAGCTATCTGTTCGTCTTTCTGCACCATTTCTTCTTTCAGCTTCTGCTCAAGATCCTTATAGTTCGCAAGCATTTGATTTTGTTCCTGTAAAGAAACACCAAACAATAACATTGCGACTTGTTTGAGAAAAAAAAAAATCACGGGCAAAGGGTGACTTGTGTTTGTGTGAAAGTTTCTGTACGCATTTCTTTTGGTGTAGTGGTATTATTGTGTAGGGAGCTATAGGACCCCTTTTCATTAGACTACTCAGGACTAAAAGTCCTTCATTACCTCTCAACATGGAGGTATAGCCACAATTTTATAACAATAATAGGGCAACCAAACCGAAATAAAACATATTTTTATGTACGTTGGTCGAGGGTAGTGCAGTCACAGTCTAGAAGGGGCTCTCTTACTGTTTTCAATGACTCAACATTTAGGTCTCACTGATTAAGGGGTCGCCATGGTAAACGTGAAATTCCGCCCAGACTTTAAGCTCTAACACACTATTTATTTCTGCGATGTGTAATTTCAAAATATGGTTCACGCCAAAATAAAGTTTGATTACAACAGTACTCTCTTTTCCCCTTAACAACCCTGTCTTTGGAGTTTTATTAACAGAAAAAAAAGTGTAAAACTGTGAATTAGCTCATTCTAAACAACTTTTTTGTATGCATCTTTGTGGGTCAATGATTTTAGACTTGATGAAAATGGCTCTAGACTTACACTTCCTCTTTATCTTGGGATAAGGAGCTTTATAGCTTCTTTCCTCTCTTTCATTTGATATGGCAAAGGGTGGTTGTAGACGATGTGAAAAAGGGTGTATAAGCTTAGATAAAAAAAAGTTCCAGAAAACAACCAGATCATTGTATTTTAAGCCGCATAACCTAACGGTGATTGATACTCTTTGATTGAGGTGGCCACTTTAAGATTTTATTATTATTATTATTATTATTACTCTATACTATTAGCGCCGCGTCTTACTACCGTTGGGTTATACCACTTACGCTAATGTGTGATGGTAGGGTGATTGTGAGATGAAATGGAGGACCTACAGTTTAACGTGGGATCCGAACCACGGTGGAGGCCTGGCATTCCACACATTCACAAGTTGTAATTAATACACGTCTTGTCAGAGGTGAAGGAAGGGTTTGGTAATCAGATAAATCTGTGTCGGGACCGAGGATTGAGCCCCGGACCCCAGACAAAGTCCGACACCTTACCCCTAGACCCTAGGTCACCTACGCCACCTTAAGAAACCTGTTATATTTGGAAGTAGGTATAGTAGAAAGGTGGACATAAACATGTAAAAGGGGAGAACACAATATGGCCTTTACAACGAAAAGAAGAACACATTTTACATTTTACATTGCTGCCACTGGTTAAAGAGGTAATGGCGCTTCTTGAGTAAAATAAATCATTACCGCCCAATCCACTGACTTAGGTTTCATTCTATTGTAACTCGCAGAAGGGAGTGTAAAACTCGAAACACAACTTCCTAAAAGAAGAAACCCCAAAAGCGAGAAGAAGGAAAATGACCCTAAGTACTAGACAGATACTGTACAGCTAAATGGTAGAGCATTGCATACTAACAGGGGTCCTGGGTTGGATCTCCCCCAAGTCCTCGTGTAGTTTCTCAATTAATTAAAATATAACAAGGAATGTTTTCTTAACACTTGTCTCATATTGGCCTCTCTTACTTCTGATTTAATGATCATCTCCTTCAGCTTTTCACTGTCTTGTGTGAGCGAGACGATGACCTCTTCGGCAGAAGTCAGCTTCTCCTTGGTGGTCTGCAAATCTGTCATCAGTTCTACCTCGCGCATGCTTGCTTTCACTTCTGTTAAAACAATTACACATAATTTCACAAAAAATGAGTTTATGGTGAATGAGAAAATGGTAAAATATATTGGTAATTTGTAATTGCTAAACCGCTTTATATATTATGCTATTTAATATAAAATCAATTCGAAGGTTTCAAATACAAAAATCATACTTTGAATGAGGATAAGCATGTTATTTTTTTCAGCACATTTTAAACGGAATACTGGTTCGTTAAATATTCATACAAGATATCTTTGTTTTTGTTTATAATTAGAGGTTGATGGAATCCACTATTTTATGAATCAATTCTTCATTTTACCCTTGAATCTTAAATTCTAATCCAAATCTTTAAAAAAATTATGAACATACAGATTGAAAGTAAAATAATAACTAAATGTAAACACTAAAATGCATTCATTATAATATTCATACATTCAGTTAAGTGTTAAATTACTGGTTTGGGGTCTGCTTGTTGAGTTTGTCATATAGTTAGGTTGAGACTGAACCATCGTTAAGTAGTACTAGAGCTCTAAAACAAATTCCAACTCAGAATTTTGAAAATATATGTATATATATTTTAAACCTGAAGTCCGTTATTTTCTCGAATTCTCATATCTCAAATATCCTTAAGGATCCGAGGGTTTGAGGATTCGAGGATCCCATCTGTATTTATATTTTTTAAACCCTGATTTGGATAGGAAGCCCCCCTCCCCCCCTTTTTACCATTAACATTGATTGAAAGTCACTCAATGGTATTTTAGAAAAACACTAGGGTCGCATTATCGGCCAAACTCTCGGTGTTAACAAGTGTGTTTTAAAACAAACAAACCGGTACATATCCACCAGTAATTAATAAAAAGCAAACCCTTACTGAAAATTATTTACTCGGCTTCCATAGTATCCGGCTTTTTGTTATTCAGGTTTGGAATGCCGCCACTTTAGGCAGGATAGTCGTGACTATAGTGTATGTCTTATTTGATTTATTAATTAAAAAGTTGTTAACTTCAGTTGCTTTTGGGCAAAGTGCTTGCCTCAGGACCCCGATGTTTGTGGGTTAAAACCCAGCCCGGGTTGATGGATTTTTCTCGAACGATAAAAATCGGAGGGGAAGTAAAGCCGTCGGTCCTATGTCGATAGTGGTGTGTAAAGGAACTTTGCAAGGTTGTGAAATTATCTTTACCATCAAAATTTATAGGCTCTTTCGCTCTTGCTCATAGAAATTCTCGTGTGCTGATACAATCAGTCAATTCAGAAAGTGTTAAATATAAATAAGATAAATATAAAAAGTTGAAACAGTTATTAAATACTTCTAATATTTTTTTTTCCCTGTTGGGCAACATGATTATTCAGTTTTAAAATAACAGGCTTTCCGATTAAAATTCAGGATTGAGAAGTACCTACAAATATTTGACGAAGTATAGTACATTTGTACAAAACCTGCTTACTTATGCTGACAGCACATAGCTTAAATTTTCACTTCAGAAAACTTAAATTTTTCCAATTCTCCACACAATTTGCTTGGGTATTCAAATGATGCTTTTCACAGGAGGGGTCTATATTGTATGAAGGAAAATACCCTCACAACATTTGGCTGGGATTCAAACCCTGACCTCGTCAAACCAGAATAGACGAGCTTGATATTCAACCTGCATTGAAGGGCATACATACGATTTCTTTTATTGATACAATATTATTAACAAATAAATATTAGATGATATTAATTTTAATTAAATGCCTTAGAAATGGTTTGGAACCTGCTCCGGTGGCCGCATGGTCTAAGGCAGGGTTTTTCAACCCGTGTGCCATGAAGGTCAACAGGTGTGCTTCAGGAGTTTGAAGAAGGATAAAAATTCCTCCTTAAGAAACTGATGGTGTGCCATGACAATTTTGGCGCCTGGTTCAGTGTACCACGAGTAGAAAAGTTAGAAAATCGCAGGTCTAAGGTGTCACTCTCGCGATATACTAGACTGCCAATGACATGGAGGTTAAGGTTTGTATCCCGGCTAGGTGCAGTGTGGGTGTTTTTTCCTAAATAATTTTCCACTATCCTGTCACAAATGTGGATACACCTTTTAATTGCAACCTATATCATCCCTAAAACATTATTGTAATTAATACACATGGGTACGATACGAACGAGTAAGGACGTTGGTGATAAAAAAAAACCAAGTATAAGTCTTGAGAAAACTCGCAGGAAAACTACAACGTGGAAAACATTACACTTACACACCCAGCCAGAATCATGGTTCTGACCTCATGGGTCAAGGTCATGCAACTGAATCAACTCTGGGGAATTTTAAATTATGTCTCGTTGCTTGGTAATTGTTCGAGGGCTCATTGATTTCTCAGAGGCACGGCGAAAAAAAAAAAAAATTATACTGATCCTTATGTCTAGTTTAAAGGTCACAAGTTGATAAACACTGTTAAGGTCTCAGGACTGATAACAAGAACAAAGAAGACAACCTGAACAAATATATGCAGGAATAAAAGTCATTTAGATTATTTTATTTCTTTCACTTGTGTTTCAAATTGAAACTATCTTAAGGAAAGCTGGGTTGTTATTTATGTTGCTCTTAAGATGTTCCAACCTTATATTTGACGTTAAGACATTCACACCTCGCTGGGATTTTTTTGTTTTGTTTTTAACATTCAACCTCATTGACTGTTTGTTATAATTTGCTAAGAGTATATTTGGTGAGAATGGCAAGATACAAGAATATTCTATTTAATTTCGCTAGTAAAATTGATGTGTTTGAGAAAACAATGGGTGACAACTAGAGACTGTGTAAATTTAAATATTTCAAACTTTATGAAACTCCTTCAAATGTTTATGGGTTTTTAAAAAGTGCACAATACTTCCTTTGCCATTTTAATGTAGGTTTGATGGAGTACTTTTTAAATAAGTTTTTACATTCAAAAGTAAAATATATGTCCTATATTTCTAAAATCATGTTTTAAACTTTGGGTCGTGAGCAATGCAGAAACATCTTGTTTTTAGCAACGCGTTTGACCCAATGACTGTGAGGGGCCGCTCATCCGAAGAGGGTGAAGAAACGGAATGTTTGCTCAAGAGCAACTGTATTTTCGCAAGAGACATGACAGTGCGAAACGGTTGGCAGTGCCGTCCCAAAAATGTTGTTTCTAGTGAAAGAGCTTCTTTTAAAAACTATATTAAGTCTGTCCACAGACTGGTCCGACAGATTCCTTCGGAACGTTTGATCAAGAAGCCGACGAGGATTCCTTACGTGCCGTTGGTTACGGAAGAAGAGCAGAGGTACTTTGGTTTCCTAGGTCTGCGTCGGGACAGCAAACATTATCATTTTCTTCTATATTAAAAGCAGGGTTTTTTGGGTTTGTAAGTCAAACTTTTACTCTGACTTCTCTATTTTAATAATGTGTGAGACTGTGTTCTCCATAAAGTGCAAATTTATGTTAATCTAAAACAGATTTACTGCAGCAAAATGGTTGCACAAGACATTTCTTCATCACCTTGTGAATCAACAGGCTATTTAGTTTGATTGGAAACATACTTTGATTTTGGTGTAGCTTAAGGTACTGCTCTCGCATTAGAATAACTGCCGAAGACTAGATCAAACGTTTATTTTTTTTTTATCTAAATGGTTTTCCTCTATCCCTACATGCAAATGCAGGTATATTCCCTGCAAATTCGCCCTTCATAATCCCTGTTACATTATTATAATCAATACACAAGTGTACCAACCAAACGAGTAACGAAACGCGGTGATAAAAAAATATATACAAAGTTTGATAGAATATAAAAAATGGTGAAAATGTTTAAATAAGAAAAATTCTCAAATTCCTTCTAAAGTAAATATTATTTTGAAGTAAATTGATTGCCAAACCCTTCCTTCACCTCAGGCAAGACGAAAATAATAATAATATAATAATTATATATAATAATTAAATAATTAAATATTTAAAATAAATTAAAATAATTAATTAAAAAATTAAATAAATAAATAATAAAATAATTAAATATATTAATATTATTATTAAAATTAATATTTTTAATTATTATTATTTTTTATTTTTAATTAATTATTTTTATTATTTAATATTAAATTTATTTTAATTTTAATTTATATTAAAATTATTATTTTAATTATTAATATTAATAATATTATTATTAAATTATATATAATGCGTTGGTACATTTATACATACTCCACAGCCCTGATTTGAAGTTCTTTTTCTATGCGTTCATTAATATTCGTCTGGCCTGTATTTGTTAAGGTGGTTGGACGAGTTTAATTCGAGAAGTCCTCCCCTCCACTACACTTGGCCAGGGTTGCCTTACATCGATTGATTACACATTGCTGGCCAATCAGCAAGTCAATCTATATATGAAGATCAGTTTGTCCATTTGGTTTGGAAGAAAAGAGTACTATAAATGTTATTTACATATTTTATTTGTTGATACACCTTCAAATTATTAAATTAATAATAATAATAATAATACTTTGAATTTGTTCTAAATCTTTAATCACTCTTAAGAGCTCATCTCACCCACTGGATAACACCTAACCTAAGATTAAAAAAATAATTTATAATGCTGTTTGATACATGAAAAGTGTGCATGTAGATATGTTTGTATCTAAACGCCAATACATCAGTGTGCTACATTTTATAAAATACACAGCCCACTTAAAAATAAATGATCTAAAGGTGTAATACTCTCCATATTCTTAATTGCTGATGACAGGGAGATCAGGGTTCGAATCTCGGTTGGGTGTACTGAGGGTGGGTTTTCATAAATTATCCTCCATTCTCACTCCACGCAAATGCGGGTATAATTACTTCAAATTCAAACCTTCCTCATCCCTAACAATATATATAACACTAAACAGTTAGCCCAAATGACAGTTTATTCTTTTTTAATCATTTTAACTGCTTAAATTTATAATTGGATTTTGCACCTTCCTATATAGCCACCTAAAAACATGCTGCAACCCTCACATTGGTAACCACCACCACCACCACCACCACCATCATCATCATCATCATATCATCATCATCATCATGTTTCCTGTTTGTGGCTGGGTCAGTTTAGTAAAATGCCTCCATTCTTCCACCATTCTTCCCCCTTTAATTTCTTCCATTCTTCTCCTCTCACTTGAACACTTTTGCTATCTGTTCCTCCCATCTCTTTCTTGGCCTCCTCTGCGGTCTTTTTCCCATGTTCCTCACAAACTTCATTCCCATGTCCTCCACTTTCCTCGTCTCGTTTACATTCACTGTCCACGTTTCTGCTGCTTATGGGACAACGTGTAAAAGTACGCCCAGTACAACACTTCCTTACACTTCAAGGGCACTTCCCTGCTCCACAGCAGCTCTCTTACACACTTATGGAACAACTCTCCCTACTGTCCTCATCAAATCCTCTCTACTTCCACCTTTCTCCTCCCTCAATCCTGCTTCAAAGATATTTTACGTTCTGTACTTTTCTCAGCTCTACTCCCTCCAACCCTATAGCCTCATTAGGCCTTAACCTCTTCCTTGTCATTACCATCACTTCACATAGGCTGGTAACCACTGTGCATATTACTATGCCATTAACAACTGTGTGTACTTTGAATTTAATACCTTGACTACACTCAGATAATTCACTAGCTTTCTATGCCCTAAAAAAAGATGTAGGTTTAATACTTAAACAGAGAAATACTGACCTGTGCCCGACAGTTGCTACGCCCCTCAGCATTGGCGAGAAGTGGTCCACCAATATTTAACCAAATCCAGCCCCGACCTTATCCTTTTATCCAGGTAGATTTGACATAATCCAATCATCAACATATTAATTTTTTTAGCACCGTTTTTGAATATCCGTTAGGGTTATATTCATATTTAAAGTATGAATTTCACAGCAGTGAAAACTGAACACTTATATTGCCACACTGGTGGGAAAAAAAAATTACATTTGTATTTACCTCCTTAGTCTGTTTTTATAAATGATGCAAAGAGAAATTATACAGTCATCCATAAAGTATTATTGTAAGCTTCTGATATATTTTTAGATGAATGTTTTAATTAATAAACCAAATAATTGATTGATTGATTATTAGCACCGCGTCTTACTACCCATTCGGGTTATACGCACTTACACTAATGTGTAATGAAAGGGTGATTGTGAGATGAAATGAAGGACCTACAGTTTAACGTGGAATCCGAACCACGGCGGAGACCTGGCATTCCCCACATTCACAAGAAGTCTTGTCAGAGGTGAAGGAAGGGTTTGGTAATCAGATATATCTTTGCCGGGACCGAGGATTGAACCCCGGCCGCCAGAATAGAAGTCTGACACCTTACCCTAGACCACCAGGTCACCTGCAATAAATCAAATAAGAGATATTTCTAGAATGTCAAATTTTAGTGACTTTCAATCAATGTTGGTGGCCAAAAGTAGGCTTGCTATACATATCAGGGTTTATTTTACTATTTAAGCTAATCTGTTAAGGATTAATAAGATAGGATTTAGATTATATGTGCCCGCATTTGCATGGTGAAAGAGTGGGAAGTCATATGAGAAAAAAAAAGCACCCTCATTACACCCGACCAGGATTCGAACCTCGATCTCCCGGTCATCGGCAGTCAGGGTGTATTGTGAAATTGACGCCTTAGACCATTCGACCACCGAAGTGGATCTTGCACTCTTTCAAAGTACGCAAGATGCGATGCGGCTGTGAAAATATTTTTAGAAATATTAAAATATCAATCTATTTTATAGATAAGTTTAAACATACCTTCACTGAGACTATTATGCTTGATGGTGTGCTCGAGCTCCAACCTCTTTTTCTCAATGTTGGCAATAGTCTGAGCCGCACGCTCTAAGTCTTGAACCAATTTTTTCCTGGTAAATATTTCCAAAATCAACATTTCATCTCAAGCACAATAAATATTTATATTAACATTATGTTATTACAATTTTTATTGGTCATACCTAATATATATTTGGAAGAAGGTACCGGAAAGGTGGATAGAAAACATATAAAAAATAATGAACACAATATGGCTTTCGCAATGAAAAGAAGAACTCCGTTCACACTTTACATTGCTGCCACTGGACAAAGAGGTATTGGCTGCCTCTTTAAGAAAATCGTTCGTTAGCACACAATCCCACGGCCTAGGTTTCATTCTATCGGAACTTATCAGGAGAGATTGTGAAACGTGCAACACAACTTCCCAAAAGAGGAAACAAAAAAAAAACACAAACGGGAGAGAAAGGAAATTGGTAAAGAATGATAGTAGAACACTTAGATAGGAGCATGTAAAAGCAATAATATTAAGGAGAAACACAGAAATAGGATATTGGTCATAACTTATAGCCTTCCCATGAACTTTTTTACTTTATTTTCTCTCAAAATCTCAGAGAGAGAAGTATTGTGATTATAAAGAAATCTAACTTGACATTTTGATAAATGTCGATGTTTCGTGATCCTTTGAAATAATAATAAAAAAAAGTTTTTGCTATACTGTCTGCCTGTAACTCGACCTATAGCTGAAAACATTTACCAATCAGGCTAAAACTTGGTATCTAAGGTTTTCTTAAGGTTCCCCCGAGGAGTTTTTGGAATTAGATATCCATCCTTAAAATTAAGTAAGGGTAATAAATATACTGAAGGGCAAAAAGAGATAAAATCAATGTTATTAAACTCCACTCTTAACGATTTTGATTAAATTTCATATCTAGCCACTGTTTACCATTACAGATAAAATGAAAATTCTCATTTTCCCATGTAAATTACTATAAAGGTACCTTACATTATAATAATTTTACAATTTTCATTTTATTGTACATAATTCATTACATACTTTAATGAAAATATCAGCACAAATAGCACAAAATAACTAAGTAATGGTGGAAACATTACAACCATTGACATGATTGTTTTCTTGTTTTGGGAATACCTTATGTTAGTTAACAAGTTAAATTTTCTTATGAAAACATTTTCTCGAGGGATCAATTGAAATACCTATTAGATTTTTTTTGATCGATCTGTTAATACATTTTAAATTACTTAGAGTCTTACAAACATTGGATTAAATCCACGTTTGTCAATCTTCAATATGAAATTAAACGGTTTTCCTTTATTTTAAACATTGATTATCAACAATGATAGTTTGAAAGATATTGGCTTCTTTCATATCATCATCATCATCATATTAATAATAATAAAAACATTATTATTATTATATTATTATTATTATTATCATTATTAGATGTTCTGTCTTACGACAGGTCCATTCCTCTGAGAGTCGCTTTTATAACCAACCTTCTATTAATTCATATTACAGGGGTAACTAACTGGCTGTACAGATCTGGCCCAAAAAAAGTGTAATTTTGGCCCGCACATTATTAAGGGGGGAACTAGTTACTAGGGACCGCCCTAAAATTACATGCGGGCTCAGATAGAATCCATTTCATATAAGCTTTTGTTTTCAATGTTCATAGTGAAACAGAATTTAAAAAAATTCTTCGACAGAAAATAAATAGATTAAATATGAAATTTTACTTATATTTCATTAAGGTGGTATGTAAGGGGATGCGATAAAAGGACAAGTGTTTTTGCAGTTTTTATAGCAAAACATTTATTGTGCAAAATAAATCAATTATTGCTCCAGTAGAAACATATAGTTTAATTTTATTCAACCGGTAATATCAACAGTTGTTGAATATCTGTCGAGGGTGTCCTTGAATTTAATGACAACTTTTTCTCTTCATTTAAAAAGTTTCTCATCTAACACCCTATGCTCATGACAGATATTCAACAACTGTTGATATCACTGTGAGAATAAAATTAAACTAAACGTTGCTACTGGAACAATATTTATTTATTTTGGCCAAATTATAATTTTTTGTTAAAATACTGCAAAAACACTAACATTTCATCGCGTACCCTACATCCCCTCCTTACCTTATGATGTGTTACAACTAATTTTCACCCACCTTAATACCATTCCTTAAGTACAGAAATAACAAAACGATTAAAATAAGTTTTTCTGACAAATCATAAAGAATTACAAAAAATAAAAGCGGGGGAGGGGGAGTGACAACAAATCTTACAATCTCTTATGTGGGTAAAGGAAGGGTCGAAAATTATTTAAAAAAAAAGCTTTATATAATTTAAGGACGGCACTTAGCCAACATTTAAAATTCGAAAGATTACACGGAAAAATTGTTTTATTTCAAACATTTCAAGAAAAGACTGATACTTTACCGCTAAAATTTTTCTAAGTGTGTTGTTTCAATTTATAGAGTTATATCAAACCATGCTAGGCTAATTTATTTTATAATCTTTAGCGTGTAATTTTTCATTTCATTATATTCTGATAATATTCAATATATATGTTTGTTTTTATGTTACATTAGTTCATTAAAGATAAAGAAAATTTAATTTAATTTTTCAGTTGAGTTATCTTACATGCAGACTGCTTCATTTATATCACCTTACTGGTCCCTCTGTGCATTTGAATTGGATTTACTAACACACAACAGTAAATTAAAGGGGCCACCTCGATCAGCAAGAAAGAATCAATTGCTGTCAGGCCACACGGCTTAAAATGTGTTGTTTTTTGGAACTACCTCTCTCTAAAATTTACTCCCTTTCATTCTTCACCTACAACCACCCTTTGTCATTTCATTAAGAGAGATAGAGGAAATAAAATTACAAAACTTCTTATCTCAAGGTAAAGAGGAAAACTCGAGCTGCTAGTTCTAAAATAACTTAAAAGGTTTTATATTGTGAGCCCCCCTTTTTTTTTATCAAGCCTAGTCTCATAACTCAGCAAATATAAATAAAAACTCATTGAAAAGGAACTAATGTTACATTTTTATACATTTTTTGTTTATATTAATAAAACCCAATCTAAAGGATTGTTAAGGAAAAAAGAGTTATATTGGAATCCTTCAACTTTATTTTTACGTGAACCATAATTCGACACAACGCATTGTAGAATTAAATATTACTTTTAGATTACTCGCTTACCCTGGTCCCCGCTACTTCTTTGGTTCATTATGTGATCACTCCCTCGGCAGCTAAAGCAGGAAATATCCGCAACAGTAAATCAGTGCTTTAATAGCTCACATCGCCGCACTGTAAAGTTACACACCTGCTTGTTTCTTCTTCAGTAAGTCTGCCATCTGTTTTATGTAGTTTGGCGTTCAGCTCGTCTATGATCTTTTTCGCTTTCTCCTTTTTTTCTCTCAAACTGTTTCCAAGCTCCTCCACCCTAGAAGAGATTTATAATCTGGTTATTAGGCTGAAACAGAGGCGATATCTGAACACGTATCATGTTCAATTTTCATAGAAGGTTAGAAAAGTTACTATGTATACTTTCACGTATTCATACGCCAAGTCATGTGATATGCAGAAAATTATAAAAAACATGTTTTTGAGTTGCTTTGAATTCATTGAAATAAAATGTTTACATCTAATTACATATTTAGGGTTTTTGTAATTCTAAGGTGTCTCTAAACTATATATTGTGCCCATAATGCATATTTTGAAGAAATTTATAAATTTTTTTAATTACCAACAACAACAAAAATTAATAGTTTTTCATAATTTGGCTTTTACAATGAAAAGAAGAACATTGTTCACACTTTACATTGCTGCCACTGGACAAAGAGGCTGTCTCTTGAAGAAAATCGATCGTTTAACCCAACCTCCCCCCAACCCCTCAACCTAGGTTTCATTTTATGAAACTAGCCCCCCCCCCCTGCCCCCCGCCCTTCACCTAAGTTTCATTTTATCGGAACTCGTTCGGGAAGGAGTGTGAAACTCGCAACGCAACTTCTTAAAAGAGGAAACCAAAATAATATTTTTATTTTTAATAAATGCTATGGTATCTAAAACTATTTACTCATTATTTCTTAACATTTATAAGGCCTTAAGGTGCGGCAGAAGGGAGCACGAGTAATTTCTCAGTTTTTTATAGCATTACATCTTTGTGGCCAAAATAAATCAAATATTTCTCCAGTAGCAACATAGAGTTTAGTTTTATGCACATGGTAATATCAACAGATCTTGAATATATGTCAAGGGTGTCCTGGAATGTTATTATTATTATTATTAGCACCGCGTCTTACTACCCATTCGGGTTATACGCACTTACGCTAATGTGTAATGGTAGGGTGATTGTGAGATGAAATGAAGGACCTACAGTTTAACGTGGAATCCAAACCTAGGTGGAGGCCTGGCATTCCACACATTCACAAGTTGTCTTGTCAGAGGTGAAGTCCTGGAATATTGTCAACACATTTTAAATAAAGAGAAAAAGTTTTGACAAAATTCCAGGACACCCTTGACAGATATTCAAGCTCTGTTGATATGGGCATGTGCAGAAAATTAAACTCTACATGGCTACTGGAGAAATATTTGATTAATTTTTGCCAACAAATTTTATATTTCATAAAAACTGAAAAATATTTGCACTCCCTTCGGCCACACCTTAAGAGCACAATCATTTGAATCCTATTTATGATAATAATGGTTGTACTTTAATTGAAGCTGTATCTTTTCCTTCTCGAGTCTGCTGACACTATCTGATGTATGTTTGGACATCTTCTGCATCTCCTTGATCCTTTGGTCCTGGACTTGATCCTTGATTTTCAGCTGAGACTCTAAGGCACCCATCTGAGAAGTCAGGTGGACCAACTTCCCTTCTTCGGCAGCCATCTTTTTCTCCATCTGTTTCAACTTCTGTTTGTCCTCTTTAGCTTCTTTCTCCGCTAGATTCTGCCGCAAAGACGACGTGAGTTAGACATTGTGGACGACTACACACCACATAGAGATGCATCATGGATCTTACTACCCGTTCAGGTTATATAAAGTAAATATGTACCGACTACACTAATGTATTAAGGATGAGTAATCTTGAATTTAAAGGAGTGTACCCATATTTGGGAAGGAGGAGGGCGAAAAACCATTTATGATAAAACACCCTCATTTCACCCGAACAGGATTCAAACTCTGATCTCCTCATCATTGATGTTCCAGTCTTTTGCAAAAGTGGCGCCTTGGCGTATACTCCTCGTCTAATTCCTTTTAGACACGGCGTCACACTATTCGTCCGGGCTATCCACGTTTCAAACAGGCTAACAAAATAGGAATGAAGAAAATAGAATTTGAAGATGATAATGTACCCACATTTATGTCGGAAGAACTGTGGGGAAACCATTCAGGGAAAACCACCCTTCATAAGGATCTCATATCCTGCAAAGGTTAGTATCTCAACCTCCTATTTACCGGCAAAACACTCTAAACGAACTTGATATTTCTTATGCGTGCTTGACCATTCTTGTTACATCACCTTGACTATCAAATTGCTATGTATTTTTCAAATCCATTCAAATTAGAGTTAAAACTACACAATCAAAATGTTATTCAACTAATATATTTTACTTGTGACTCCTTTCCAAAGTAATCCCTACACTGTTAAATTATCAAATATTTAAAGCTTATATTACAGTAGAATTTTAATGATTGTTGAAATTTGAAGAGTAATATTTTTCTTTGTAACCTTAACTTAAACAACTCCACATTGAGGGTTACATAGTTTAACACGTCATTCTCACATTAAATTAGATTGCTAGTGACAGGGAGATTGGGGTAGAAAGTCTAGATTGAGTGTTTCTCCCTAAATGGTTTTCCACTCTCCCTTAATGTAAATTCGGATACATTTCCTCTAAATTATACTTCACTCATTCCTACTACATGAATGTAAATATGTTACAGTTACGGTAAATAACTTAAATCAGTTTATACAGAACTCCATCTTCTTATGAAAGGGTTAGATGTCGACAAACTAAAAACAATCTTATCTTTAAAAGATGTTAGGATATATATATAGTTTTTGGATGTGTTATTTTTATAAGCACTTAATATGCTTGATTCATTAGAAACTTGGTACTCCTAATTATAGTGGGCTACAAACCACTCGTGTCTTATGATAACTCTCAATTTAAACTCGTTGACGAGGATGTGAAGCTCTTGAAATGGCTCAGTAGCAGTTTGAATTAATGAGAGATGTTGAAGAAGCATCTGGAAGGGAAGAGGGGGAGGGAGGGAGGGATAGGTGGAGGTCTTGAGTACATAAGAGTGCAGAGCGTAGACAAAGAGGAGAGGGGGGGGGGGGGGGGAAGTAGGGGCCATCAGCCGACCTCAGTTCTATCCTTTTTTAATACACTCAGCTCTAGCTATGTTGGTAGTGATCGATACGCACACCACCAGAGTAATTAGTAACCTCAAGGTTGGTAGCCCTTGATACTCCAGGAATTTATTGGTCGTTATTTTGATAGGCATTGATGTACCAGGGAATTAACGAATGTGAAGTTGGTAGCATTAGCAGTTACCATGGTAACCATGCTAATAGGTAGAGACATCAAAATATTGCGAGACGGTGTTTTTATAAACTTTTATTTGGCACGTTAAAATGAACATCAAAAATATTTTTAAAGTTCATTGGAGCATTTTTGAATTTATAATACACACAAGAAAATTAAAGTTTATTCTTTTCGAGAAATGGATTACTTGGTCTTTTATTTGTGTATAATGGTCAACTATGTTTATTTTAATGTGGATTAATGACATTCAGACTATTTCCAATCGCGCTATTATAATGATTTTCTTAACAGCCCTATAACAAATCAAAGTTTCCCATCCAGAAAAATTATTTCCTTCCGCCCAAGACTAGAGATGGGCGATATATCACTGACTGATTTTTTCACCGATACCATTTGATCACCGATACTCCCAGTTACTCTATCTCAAAAGTATCGGTGATTGAGATATCAGTGATCGCAAATACTCCATACTTGCATCAGATTGCAACAGTTACTCGAGCCACGGAGCTAGTATTGCTTCCTCAAGACACTCGAGTAAATACTCGCTTCGCGGCCCTTGTTATTCTTTTATTTTTTATTTTCTACCAGATAATTGAGAATCGACCTTATTGACTGGCATGTTTTACGTGCTATTTCTATTTAAAACACTTGATTTCATAGAGCTCATTTTTCAAAAACAGTATGTTTTGCTTTCTTTTCTTATCAACTATATGAAGCATCTTAAAATGTATACTTTTGTATTGACTGTATATTAGTCATGCAACATGAAACCCAGATGAAACCTTGAAAGATTAGGTAGCTGTATGTCGATTGTCAATGTCAGTGCCGACAGGAAGAGCTTATGTTAGGCCTTTAAGTATCGAATTCCATTGCAAGCCGCCAAACACCCGAGTAATTAGTTTCCTTTCCAACCGATACTCATGGGACTATTCGAGTAAATACTAAATATCCAATACTCAATACTCATAAATACTCCATACTAGATACTCGATACTCGGACAGTAGCTAAATACTAGCCTTGACCGTGGTTGGAAAGTGAAAAAATACCGGTCCATCAAAACACTGTGAATAGAGGTCACAGTGAAAAATCACTGATATAAATCACCGATATTTTAAAATCACAATCACTGTATTCACTGATATCGTAAAATCACGGTTTCACCCATCTCTACCCAAGACTATCGTTAAAGATAAAGTAAAATATTTGTATGATCTGGCTATTATGGAAGTCATATTCCAAAGCTAAATATTTAAAAATTAATTATTTGAAACAAACCATGATTTTTCTATCCATATAATTATAACATTTAAGTTTGAGTAGATTTTTTTTTACCATTTTTAGCTGAAAAATGCTGTTATTCACCAACTTTTAATACTGAAATACCTTTTATTTAACAAAATTAAATCAATTTTATTTACCACAAATAAGGTTCTCTACTAATAGGATATGGGGGCCGCCATATTCTTAGACTCTAATAAAAATGTTGTTCACTGCGTTGAGCTTTACACCTTTTTCTCATTGATCTGTTCGACCCTGACTCGCTCCTTCACAAGGTCCTCGGAGCACTGCCGCAGTTTCTCGCCTAGGTCTGTGTTCTGTATCTCTAGAAGGCCCACCCGATCCTGAAGCTCTTTCGTCACCGTGACTATGAGCTGGTGCTTCTTCTCGAACTGGTTCCTCACGTCCTTCATCGCCTCGTGCTCCTCCCACAGACGCTGCACGGCTTTCCTCACCTGACTCACCGTCTGGCCGTGAGACCGGGTCGCTTCCTCCAGGCGGTTCAGCAGGTCCTCACCTGGGGACCCAGGCAGAAACACATCTCTCGTTCGATCATCCCCCTTTCAGGGAAGCGAACCACAAGAACTTAATCAAATCGTGGACGGACGAGTCCCCCCCGCCCACCAGTGCAGGTTAAACTAATCATTATTGATATTATTACCCATCTAGGTGGTCAAAAGTTCTAAGGAGTAACTCGCAATATACTGGACTAACAGTGACAGGGAGACTAGGATTCAAATCCAGATCGAGTATACTGTAGGTGGTTTTCCCTAAATGGTTTTTCATTCTCCCTTCACGCAAACGCAAATACACTTCTCTTAAAAAAAACTCAACCTTCCTTATACTTAACACATTGGCATAATTAGTACATATGTGTACAACCTGTATGTATATTACAACACAGCTTTAAAAAAATAAACTTTTTTATTGATTATTATTACTATCTTTGTAATATTTAAAGCGTAGTCACTCTATCTAAGGTGCCAGTTTTGTAATATACTGGCTGAAAAACACTGGTGACAGGAATTTGAGGGCTCGAATCACGACTAGATGCAGTTCATCTATCTCCCTTCCTAATTCCTACCACGTAAATTAAGACATCAAATGAAACGTTTGTTAAAACCTATTAAGGTGGGATGGAAGATGACGTGATAAAAGACCATCGTTTTTGCAATTTTTATGGCAAAACTTTTTTTTTTTTTGCCAAAATAAATCAAATATTGCTCCAGTACAAAGCGTTTAGATTTCTTCACATCTCGATGATATAAACCGTTCCTGAATATTCGCCATGAGCTGATCGGCATTAGATGAGAAACTTTTTAAATGAAGAAGGAAAAGCTCTCATTGAATTCCGGAACACCCTCGGCAGACATTCGAGAAATTTGGAGGTCACCATGTGAAGAATATTAAATTATATGTTTGTATTTATTTTTGCCAAAAAAAAAAAATGTTTTGCCATAAAACTGCCAAAACACTGGCCTTTTTTCACGTCACCTTCCATCTCACCTTAACTAAAAACTTTTATTCTCTTGCACACCACTCTCGAGTTACAGTTTGATTTAAATTAAAAGGAACATTTCTTTTTTTGGCATTAAAAAAATATCATATGTCAAGTCTTATGATCTTTACATTTAACTTTTGATAGATATTATCAATACTTTTAAGATAATAATATTAAAGTAAATTGCTATAAATGTTGATTGCAAAAGGTTCTTCTAACCAGAATCCTACTATACTGACACCTTAAGCTCACCCCATGATCTTAACCATGCTTTAAAGTGACGAGTGGCTGCATTTCACAAAACAACCTGCAAGGGAATGTATTACTGCACAAACAAAATACACGGAGTTCTCTCGTAGCGCCCGTTTTTAATATGCAATTTGTACATAACGTGATCAGTGTAATATGGATTGTTTTTCTATAGCTTGGTCCTGAGACTGCTACCGCGTGATTCTCTGCTTGTAATAACGTGCTTCTCCGCCGCAAGTGCGGTAATTAATTGCGCTGGCCTCAGTCTAGTTCCAGTTCAATGGCAGTTTCACAATTGTTTTCTTCTTTACAATTTATTCTTCTTAATTAACAAGGTATTCTTTGGTATTTTAATGCTCATTATTTAATTTCTTAACATTTTTTTTATAAACAACACAATGTAGATAATATACAATCAAAATGAATGATAAAATAAGTCAAAAATATAGACATAAAGTAATTTTTCAACATTTTTCGATAGTGCGATTTTTTTTCTTGAACACAACTACCACCTGCTTTTGTGGATGCAAGGTCAAATGCTCTACTCTCGCGGTAGACTAGACTGCCGATCACGGTGAGATCGAGATTCAAATTTCAGTCAGGTGAACTGAGGGTGTTTTTTCCTAAACGATTTTCCACTCTTTTGGTGTTAAAAAAAACAAAACGCTACCACGAGTTATAATAAAAGATTTCTGTAGTATACAAGTTAATTAATTCATTCACGATCATTCGCTTAAGAGGTGTATACGACACAATACTCAACAGAGGAACTAGGTGACCACCATCTCACTTAGCTGAACAGGGCTTTCTTTGGGGTATTTGCGGGAATCTCCCTGGTCGATCATATGAAACACACCTGTCAGTTACAAACCCTACCATTGTTTAGAACGCTGAAGCTTCTCGCTTGGGTTTAGGTATATATTTTGTTTCAAATTCTGGACATATTAAAAGTTAAAGGTTCCAAGCACTGGGACTTATTTACCTCCTTTCGACAAATACCTAACGCTCTTACTTTGTGGAATTGCTTTGGGTTTCTTTTTATTTCTTTGTAGCCTTGTTTGTTAGATTGCGACCTTGATGTTGTATTAAGATAAAGTTTAGGTGTAGAGGCTTAAAATTTAGGTCTGTTCGACCATTGAATTCTTACATAATTTGAGTTCAGACCAGTGTAAACCAGATCGGTTTCTATCCTTAATATATTTTTTTGATTCTTAGTATGAAAGGACCAAATTGGACGATTAAAATTATGAATATGCTATTTTGACAGAAATAGGATGGTGTTAATATATACAGGACTTAGATATCAATAAATTATTTATATTTTTACTAAGTTAGTATTATGTTTATTTAGGATACATTTATTTTATTGTTAGTATATTAATTTTATTAATTTGTATTTGGTAATAGTTGCTATTTAACTTTTTTGAAACTTAAAGTTTTAGGTTTTATTCAAATTCTTAAAGGTCCAAAAAAGAAGGTTGAATAGGTATTCCTCTATCTGCTACTGTCATACAGATGAAATTAAATTTATCTTGTTTTTTGCATTATAACAATAGTGTTAAACGATGATAAACATTATGAATGGTTTGAAATAAACCATTGGGCTGAAATATGGTTGAAAGTTGGATAATATCCAGCATACTTATCTGGGTAATGTCGAAGTAGAAATTGTTTGGATTAAACATTACTTTTCACCAAACAGAAGTTTATTTTCATCTCCTTAGAAAGCGCTACTTGTGGTTTTTGTCATTGTGTCATTGTAAACAATTCTTACTATGGTATTACCCAGCTAAGGGTGTTGGTTATTCCATTTACTTATGACCTTGATAAACTACTTTAAAAATATCTAAAAAAATTAAATCCTAAAAACACAAGAGTGCATAAAAATATTCAACTACTATAAAACTATATTTTTAGATCTGACAAATTACTTCATTAGCAAAAAAATACCCACGTTGGTGGGCATGCAGGTAAAGGCATCAAACTCATTTTGTTAGGTTTGCCGAATACAGGTAGGTCGAGGGTTTTGAATTCTCTCCGGGCGTAGCAAAAGGTATTTTACCAGGTGATTTTCCGTTCTCTCCCCACACAAATCTATACGCACTTTATCTAAATTATTCCTTCCTCATCGCTACCACCATTTGTGTAAATATACCGAGAGCCCGGATGGATAGTAAGACAAAGCGCTAAAGAAGCAAGCAGAGTGATGACTGGAAATATTCAGTTACCCTCGTTGTGAAACTGTTTCATCTGCTCCTTGATTATCGCCTTCTCCACAGCGTCACCATCACAAGCGTTCATCAGGGATTGGAATGTTCTCTTCCCCTTGTTCAATACTTCTTCGCAGATCTTATTGAAGAGTTCAGGGACCTCCTGTAATTTTGTTTGCATCTCCTTCACTAATTCACAATTTTGATCTGAAAAAAGGGCCACAAAATTAAATTAATTAAAGAGTTACCATTGACTATAACTAGGATTTTATGAATAATTATATTCACAATAGGTGTGTGCACATCTTCACCAACGTTGCCTCCACTTAAAATACAATTAATGAACCTCAAATTCACTTTAAAAATATGGGTTCGATCCCAGATTTTCCGTGAAGCGGTGGGACTGGAACGGAGTCGATTCGGCCTTGTTAGGACAAATGAGAAGCTACTTGAATGAAAAAAGTAGTGGCTCCGGTCTAGAAACTGAGGGGGAGCGGGACGTGGTTGTGCTGACCACATGGCGCCTTCTCTCCTAAAAAGTTGGTGCTATCTTAGCCAACAGACAGCGGCAGCTTGGTCGGTATGGCTCGATTGCGGGCTGACCCCATGGAGTTGCCCTCCCCTCCATCATTATTAAATACATAACGATGAAACCAACACCGGCGGCTAGTTAGCACCCAACTGTTCAACATATTTGCGGCGACCGAGTGGATCAGATGATTCGTAGCAACATTTGCGACATGCTTGTGCGATGTCCAAATCTTCCGCAATAATTTAAATTACACCGTTGCGTAAGTCAAGGCCCGGACCATTTACGGCTAATGGGGCTGAGCGGAATGATTTCCAGATTCTCTTTTATTCAATGTGAATTTAGATACAGTCACTACTAAGTAACCTTGCTCATACTTACCCCATAGAGCACGTCGCTAGCGACGCTTCTGTTAAATGAAGGGTACAGGGGAAATAGGGGGAGAGTACAATTTGAAATTAAAATTCAGTCAGTGCTGCCATCTGTTAGAAAATCATGAGACCTTTCAAAAGCACTTGAGATTATAGGTCTCTGTCTTTTTAAATTATTTTAACAAGAAAGTATTTGCCGCAGTCCTTATGGGGTTTGTGATATGAAAGTTGATCTCCTGGAATTTGTGTTTAATGTGGCTTGGCCTCTTTTTTTTATACTTGCACCCTTCAAATGTAAACACTCAAAACAACAAAACACCGACCAGAGTATATATATTGTTTTGAAAGTGTCTTTACCCTCCGAGAGTGACCCCGGCAAAGAGCGGGACGAGTTGAGATCTTCCCCGCGCCGTCTGTCTTGGTCCTCTTGACGGTCTGGGCGCCGGAGAGCGTGTTGATGACGTCGCCGCCAAAGTCGACCAACTTGAGCTGCCCTATGACTCCCAGGTCCTTGCCGCTCCCCTGGCGGACCTTCTCTTGCAACCCCACCAGACTTGAATACAGCTCCATGATGCACCTCTGCTTTCGCAATCATCACAAACTCAAAAGTAATTTAGGGGGGGGGGGGGAAGATATTTCTAAAAAATATATAGAATGGTATAACACCCTCTTAATGTAATAATAATACTTCTTTATATTAACCATATGACAATAGTCAGATTTAGATAGGAAGTGAATTTTGACAATACAAAAGGTTGTTTTTTTTTCAGCGTATTAGTAACAATTTGGGCTGTGTGCATTGCATACATAAGGATAGTTTACTAAAAGGCAAAAAGAGAGAAAAAAATCGATTTTCTCAAAATTCGCTCTAACAATTTTGATCAAATGTTATATCTAAACAATATGGCAATTCTCTTTTTTTTTATGAAAGTGACTGAGGGTATTTTACATAGGGGAAATTTTCCAATTTTCATAATTTCGCCGCAACTATTTGAGATACGAAATAGCACGTTTTAATTCAGGTCTTTGAAAATGAATTTGATTCTTATTCTCTTTGGTGTACAAAGATGTCTCTCTTTTCTCATTTTTTCTGTAACAGTGTTCCTAGCTTCTAATGCCATAGAGTAAGTAAGTAACAGGGTATATTATTTCATTTATGATCTTTGGTGTAGTGTTTCACAAATCTTACGCGTTTTTAGTAAATATTTATTTTAATACATAATACAATTGCATATAAGAAAAAATCGTATTTTATTTGTCGTTCTGTAATTGTATTTAAGTTCTCAATGCGAGCCTCCATCCAAAATATTTTCCCAGCCTGGGTTCAATACCCCCTTAATGATTTGTTTTTTTCCCGCGTCCTACTACCCATTTGGGTTATACGCGTATGAACTGATAAGCTGATGGGCTTAGGATGAGTAAGGTTCACTTTAGAAGAAGTGTACCCCTGTTTGCATGCGGGTAGAGTGGGAAACCTTTTAAAGTAAATCACCCTCGGTACAGCCGGTCGTTATTCAAACCCCGCTCTCTCAGCATTGACAGTTTAGTCTATTGAGAGAGTGACGCCTTGGACCATGCGGCCATCTTTTAGTGTTAAATGAGATATTTACTATTCGTATAAAGATTCTTCTTACTATCCATGAATTGAAAAATTCCACCTGGACACGGGAATCGAATCCAGACCCTTGGCTTAGAGCGCTAATACTCTACCACAGAGCTGTCCAGGCATTGCAAATAGTTCTAAGACAGAGTCTGTGATGGATTTGTGGAAGTATTATTGATACCACAGTCACCACCGGTAACTTGGGGTTATGGGGTGTGCGACTTGCCAACAAGTTTCTAAAAATGAAATTTTATCCACAAACTTTCCTCTCTGTTTGTTATTCTGTACCCGTGCACGTGCTACAATCGCCAATCACCTGTTTCTCCTCCAGCTCTTTCTTGAGGCCCGTGAACTTGCGCTTCTTGTTGAAGAACTGCGTCTCCATTGCCTTTCCTTGCGTCTTGTCGGACGTGTTGGGGGCCCTCGCCATGACGGGGCGCTTCAACACGGGGATGGTGGACCGGGGGATGTAGCTGGGGGTGGTGGAGGCGGCTGGTGGGTCTAACACCTCGGGGGGCTCGGGCTGTAATCGAGGTACGATCTCGCTTTTGTTTTCAGGATTTCATCCTAAGCTAAGGATTATCTCTGAATCCTTACTTAAACTCGCTAATAACTACAGTGCCAAATAAAATAATGGTATTAAAATATTCATTTTTTGTTTCATTGTTTAGTTTATTTTGAAATATTTTACCATGCATACCCTATAGCGCTTTTATTCTTGTACATCTTTTTTAAAGAACTAACCGCATGCATGTGGTATTGCTCAATCTGAAAGAGTTATTTTACCTTGGTGTCTTCAGGGTCGGTAATGGATGTCAGGACATTATCAGTGTTAACACCATTTTGAGATTGTGTGTCGTCATTGGAGATGACCTGGATGAAAAACAACGCTAGATTGAGCTTATTACAGTTGACTTAACTGACATACACTTTATAAACAAACTGTTATAACTTATACAATACCGACGACGTTGTGAAAAATTAGTTTAATCTAGGTCAACAACAATTAACACTAGCGCCAGTCATTTTATGTCTCAATAATGTCCAGTATACCATCAGACGCTTGTTGGACTAGCACTTTTAATATTTTTAATTTTAGCACAGCGTCTTACTACCCGTTCGGTCTACTCGCTTATGTACTATTTACACTGATGGCTTTAGGGATTGGGAAGGTTATATTTAGAGGAAGTATACCTTCATTTGCCGCGGAGAAAGCAGTTTTTAAAAACCACCCCTAGTACACCTGACCGGAAACGAACCCCAATCTCCCCATCTTCGGCAATCTAGTCTAACACGAGAGTAGCGTTCTGTCGACCATAGCACACGCGTGTCAGAATTGTAGGAATAAGATTAACACTACCCTTCTCTTGCCTTATGTAGTGGCGTTGACTCACATTCAACACACCAGTAACAAATATAGGTGCACTTACACTACTGAATCTAACTAAGAGCAATTAGTTATTTGGTCAAGAATAAAATTTCGTGACAGGGCTGCCCTTAGGGATGTACAAATGATGTGGCCACACAGAGCCCCCTCGCTTGCTTAGGTGACAAGGGGGAGGGGGGAAGTTGGAGTAAGAAATGTTTGCTTGAGTGCTCATATATTAGGCGATCTAGCATATATTGTCAGAGTGTAAGAACAAATAAAAACTTAATCATATGGTTTGATTTATTGAACGAGAGTGGAGCGAGTTCTCAGTTTTGACTCCCATCGATTTGCATTTGTCTTTCCGTGGTGAATATGTGTCACGATAATTTTTGAACACGTTAACCAATTTAATTCAAAGTTGGAACAGTTATTCTTTGTACCTTTATATAGATCATCTGTTTTGGAGAAGAAAATAGAACAAAGGATTGGGGAGCAAACAACCTTTATATGTATAAAACACGGCTTTTAGCATACATTATTACATGTATTTACCTTTTAGAACATTTCCTTTTAACATACAGGTGCAAACTAGTGTAATAGCACTAAACAAAAATAAAGTTTTTATATACTATATTTTTGTAAAGAGGGTTGGGATGGATAATTGCTTCCCCTCTCCCCGGAAACGAAATCTCCCAGGGCTCCACGTCAGATAAGGACAACCCTGGTTTGTGGAAATATGTCCTAAAAACTAGTGCATATTTTTAAATTCTTAAGTAAGAGTAACGCTTCAATAACTTTTTTCATAAATTGATTTTATTCTAATTGGCCCTTGTGTGTAAACTTTAATATGAATTTGATGATGGATTCATATTGATTGAAATTACGTTTACCGACATTTTACTGTAGACAATCTTTTTATGAACAGAAAACAAACAGCATGTCTAGTAAGTTTAGTTGAGTAACTTTACGAGTGCAGATATGACAAGCGGGTGCGACATATTGGATACTAGCCCGAATATAAAAGGGTGGTTATGATATTTTGGTCATGAAATTAACTACTGGGTCATTTGTTTTTGTGAGCCAAATTCATTGTGCAGGTAAGAATAGGTTTTTTTTATATAATTTGTTAAAAATTAGCTTAAATATACAACCATCTACCCAGCCTTGATATAGTTCAGAAATGAAAAAATCTCAAGAACCCGTGTGACGTAGCTTTCAAGTCTCCGACTCCCCAACTGCAAGCCACCAAGATAACGCGAACAAACAGTGAAATATAGTGAGAAACATCTCAAGCCACTAACCTCATCTTTGACAGTCTTCATCCTGGGGCTGTCAGCGGTGTCCGTACTATGGAGGCTTGTGTTTGACCTCTTCCTCAGTCTCGTATACATTGACTGTCAAACAAGAACATACATGTTACTCCTAAACTTGACGTTTGGCGTGAATATTTTTTCAACTCAATATTCTTATTTTATGCGGCTTAAAAACTGTACGAATCGACCTGCGCTCATCTACGGCAGTGGTTTCAACACGGGATACGTGTACCTCTGGGAGAATGTGGGTAGAATTTAGTAATGGTGGCCATTAGTTTTTAATCGGTGTTTTTTTTCTAATTCACCTGCCTCGGTGGCGTAGTTAGCTAACGCGCAAGTTTTATGTTAAGCTAGACTGCCGAGGACAGGGAGATCGAGGTTCTAATCTCGGTCGGGGAGAACTTGGTGGGGGGGGGGGTTTCCTAAATTGTTTTCCACTCTCCCTCCATGCAAATGCAGGTTCACTTAATCAATATTCAACCTTCTCAATTCCTAACCCATTAACTTAATTAGTACTTAAGCACATAACCTAAACAGATAGTAAGACACGGTGCTAAGTATTATTATTATTATTATTATTATTTTTCCTAATTTGAACCAAAAAAACCTTCACAAAACAAGTTATTTTATACAAATCTAAGGTTCTTGTTAACATTGCATTTTACATTCAAATATGAACATTATATTCCCATTAATTTTTTCTCTTTCTTTTTATGCCTAAGATGCAAATAAACTTTACCTAATGTACACGCAAATTATATAACCAATAAATGTTTGGTTGAGTGTTTTAACTAAATCAACACACTTTCTTCCCAAATTAAATAATTAGTTTAGAAACACATTAGTACGTCTGAGGAAAAAGGTTTTATCAAATGTATTTATTTAAAAAAAAATTAATACTTGAGTCAAATTTGTACAAAAAAGCATGTATGTAACTGCAAGTTTGAAAAATAAGGTTTCCCCATACCTGCAATATATATAGTTGTGTATGTGTGTGGAATAACTCAGCTTCAAATGCTGGTTAGTTTACACATTAAGCTATTTTTTTATCACCGCATTTTACTACCCGTTCACTTTATAGGTACATATATTCAAGGTAATGAGTTAGGGATGAGGAAGGATGAATTTAGAGGAAGTGTAGCTGAATTTTGCGTGGAAGTAGTCTGGTAAACCATTCAGTTGAAACCACCCTCAATACACTCTACCTGGAATCGAACCCCGATATCCCGTCATCAGCAGTCCAGTCTATTGCGAGGATGACGCCTTAGACCAAGTGGCCAATGAAGAAGATCGCTTCTTATAATATATCAAGCATGAATATTCTGTGGGACAGTTTTAAGTTACTCCTTCGTATACAATAGTGCGGTAACTAGACCCATGTTAGTTTCTGGCTCGTCCACTCTGAATTATCTATGGGGATAAACATTTGTTGCCCTAGCCATATATACATGGTATCATATATATCATAACAGGACTTGTCAAAGCATGGAAAAACTGCAGGTTTATTTTTGAGGGAATTTAAAGGAGAAGGTGTTTTCCCATAGACCCCACGACATCGAAGACCTAAAAGCCCGAGTTCACCAAGATTTTGAAGCCATTTCACCAGATCTGCTTCTCAGTGTTGTGTACAGCTTTCACCAGCGATTGCCGTAGTGCATTGCGAATAACGATGCACATCATCTGGGTGACATTCCTTTTCAACGATAAGTAGTAACTTTGGTTTCCAAAGGTTTTAAGAAACCTGTGAACTGAATCAATATTTTATCCATTGAAGAGTTTTCTATTTCTTTTTAAAATAGTTCGCCTTGATTGGACCATCCTATATAACACAGCTTACCACTCTAATTAGCGAGAAACTAATAAAATTTTAATGAAGCCTTCAAAAGCTTTCGTCTAATCTAGTTAGTTCATTTTCCTGAGACAAGCATCTATCATTTTCAAAGTGATGGAACCCTTACAATATTTTTTAACTTTAAAACACCTCTTTAAACGTGATATTATCTGTGCCATGTCACTTAACATAATTACGATTGTTGATTAGAATAAAAGGTTATCCTGATGTCATCCAAAATGTTTCAAACATTTCAAAAGGTAGTAGCTGACAAACTAGTGATTCATTTTTCAGGGTGGAATTTCAAATCAAAGGGATATGTCTACATTTTGGAAGATTTCTGGGCTACGTTCAGCGACAGCCCCTCTTGTATTTCTAATGAGAATCTACGGGTTGGCACCCTTCCCTTTCAGGGTGGATTCTTCTTTCAGTATCATATCATACTCCCCTGTTTTCATATTCACATGCAGCATGATAGTTGTTGGCCTTCAATTTTGGTTGCAAATCAATAGTTTTAAAATATTGACTCAGATTAATGAAACGAATTCTATGTTTTTCTCTGTAGGATTAGCACATTATGCTCTCTTCATGTGTACAACCTTAGTCATATGGTTTTCTAGTTTCTTAACCAGGCGTCGGTTGGACCATCTCTTGACTAAAATATCTGCCCTTGATGAAGATCTGGTTTGTTCACCGTACTTTTATACGAGGGTGTTTTGGTGCCTTGCTATAGTCCCTTATTTTCTAACATTATTTCCAATAATTGGATATGGTTTCACTCACACGGGTAACGAGTTGCTGTCTTTCCTTGGCGAGGCCATAGCAACCAATTTGATGCTCCTTGTGATCTTCCAGTTCTGCGGTTTCATCTTCTTTATTTCATCCAAATGCTCATCACTCAACCTTGCGATCCAACAAATAAGCAGTTCCTACCCTAAAGAGAGACCTATGAAACAGGGACCGACCTCTTCCTGTCCAAGAAATAATTCATGCTCCCCCAGAATTTGTCAGAAGGGTGCCACAACAATCTTTGTTCAACCGGCTCCCGCGTTTTTGAGAATGGAGATTGTCAAGATTCGTCGGTTGTACAGTAGAATTTGTGACATTGCCGAAATCGTCAACAGCTATTACTCTTTAGAAATGTTATTTTTCTCTTCGTGTTTGTTTATGGCCTTAGTTTTTGGGTCATATTTCATCGCGAGGACTATTTTGGGTGCCGGGGTGAGGGAAAATTCTAACATAATTCCTGTTATAGTTTGGCAGTGTTGGTTAGCACTGCAATTGGTTTGTGTGACATCAATCTGTGAATCGGTACAAAACAAGGTAAGTTATTGAGAACTACTTTCTATCACACTTACATAATATAAGGATATGCTTCAGTGACCGAATGGTCTAAGGTGTCACTCATGTTAGACTGTCCTGCTGAAGACAGGCAGATCGGTGCTCGAATCCCAGTTGGGTCCACTGAGGATGGTCTTCCCCTAAATGTTTTCCCACTCTCCTTCCATGCAAATACGGTAGATTACCTCTAAAATGCTTTTTTTTACTTTATCCCTACAGACCAGTTCTCGTGTCATTTTCAATGATTCATTGAAAATGAATACAAAATGAACGTCAGAACACTCATTTCTTTAGACTGAATCATTATTTAAAGATGTCATTAAATGTGAAAAGGAGTTCTACTTTTCTTCATTTTTTAACTATCATTATTGAAAAATGAAAACAAAATGAACAGCGAGAACACGTACAAGAAATATTGAATTAATTTTTCTTTTAATTTAAAGATTTATTCAAATTCATTGTTACACTTGCAATCTTATATTGGATTTACTACTCAAAAATGGTTTTCCTGTTTCGACTCGTGTTGACCTCTCGACATACCAGACAGCCCTTAATTAAATGTGTGTATTGACGCACTTAACTAATTAAGCTACTTTTTATTTAATATATTTTTTAACTCATGTGATGACTACACACACATATTTCACAAACCACAGCTTGCATTTATTTTAAACGGCACCATTTCCATAAATGAAACAGTAGTTATCAGTCTCATTATGATCTTCATGATCAATGATACATGTGAACAAATTACTTTACTTTTCATTTCCATGAACAATGGATGATTGGAAATGACACATGAGAACTCACCTTACCCCATTAGAGTATTATATATTATTATTATTATTATTATTATTATTATATTAGCACCGCGTCTTACTACCCGTTCGGGTTATACGCACTTACTCTAATGTGTAATGGTAGGGTGATTGTGAGATGAAATGGAGGACCTACAGTTTAACGTGGAATCCGAACCACGGTGGAGGCCTGGCATTCCTCACATTCACAAGATGTCTTGTCAGAGGTGAAGGAAGGGTTTGGCAATCAGATTAATCTGTGCCGGGACCGAGGATTGAACCCCGGCCGCCATCACAGATGTCCGACACCCATTAGAGTAACTATCATATATGTGTATAACCTTTACAGGTGGTAAGGCATAGTGTTGATAATAAAAAAAAAAAAAAATTTAAATATAGGTAGGGGGAGTGGGGATAGTCAAAATGGTGTGAAAGAATATTAAATTTGTAGGTATACTGATCATAATACTAACCAACCTAACAAAACCTAGCTTTAGCACATTGAAGGTTGAACTCTGTTTGTAAAAACAAAAGTATTTTACTGTCATTTATTACTTCGGAATGGATAAAGTGGGAGTGAACTAAACTATTTCTAGTTTTATAATGAAACAACTACCATCCTTAAAATGCAAATTTTCTCAGTAAATGTAAAGCTAGAATTATTAGTATCACTTTCAACGCCAATTTTTTATTCTTACCTTTATAGTTAAGACAATCGATCACACAGTCATTAAGAATTGTCTGAGGCATGGATGGAAAACTACTGCCCATGGTGGTTTTCCACTCTCCCTCCACGCAAATGCGGGTTCAATTCCTCTAATTCAACCTTCCCAATTCCTAATCCATTTGTGTAATTAGTACTTAAAGCGTATAACCCGAACGGGTAGTAAGACGCGGTGCTAATTATTATTATTATTATTATTATTATTACTGCCCACGGGCCAAATACAACCCGCTGATGTGTTGTGTTGTGAAGCAGGTGTTTTTAACCAACACAAAACTGTATTTTTATGAAACCATGTCAGAATAAACATTTTTATGTTTGGTAAATCATGCCCAAAAATATACTGTAATGTTTACATCCTTATATTCTCACTGTTTTCAACCATTAAACTTAGGAAATATGATCTTAAAAACCGGCTTACTGATTACTCTTCTTTCTTGATAATCACCTCCTCATAAAAAACAATTCTGGGAACTCATTCACATTTTAACTCATCTCACACCGAATCGTAAAAACATGCTAAGCCATTTTCACTGTATTTAACTTATTTATGTCAAACTCTGATGTATGGTCATCATTTTCATTATTAAGTTTGAAGAAAAATTTAATCCCTAAATGTCTTTGGGCTCGCAAAAAAAAGGAAGTTTAAAAAAAAAAAAATTGGTCCTCCTGTAAGTAAGTTAGCAAACCCTTATTGGTTGTGAAATGTAATTCTGACTCGGTTTGTAGCTGATGCATTTTATAGTATGTAAATGAGGCATTTCTATCTACATAAATATTATTATGATAAAGTGTTAATATAGTCTAATGATTGATTCTCTATGTTACTATTTACTAATGCCAATAAAAACAAATATGTTATCCAGGTATACTTCAACATATTATATAACTTTTATGATGTCTTATTATGTATGCATTGTTTTTTAAAGTTGATTCAAATAATATTAAAAACGCCCATTTTTATGTTCATGTTGTATTCTTTTAAGACAGTTGTTCAAAATCAAGGGGCTCAGGACAATATTTGGTATAAACAGGGATAAGGCTACTGAGGAGTAGAGGAGGTTACATAATGATGAGTTATATACCCTGTACTCACCACAAGACATTGCAAGAGGTTAGTCAAGTTTTGTAGATTACAGTGCGCAGGATATGACATAAGAATGGGAGGATCTAGAACAGTGTTTAGGGTACTGGTACTGACTGGTAAGACCAATGGGAAGAGACCATTAAAAATACCTAGACCAAAATGGGAGGATAACATTAGACTGGACCTGAAAGAGATAAGAGCTAGCTAGGATAGTGTATAATAAGGTAGACTGGATAGAACTAGCTCAAGATAGAGATAAGGTGAAATGTGGTGAACTGGATAGAACTAGGTCGAGATAGGGATAGCGTGTAATGAGGTGAACTGGATAGAACTAGGTCAAGATAGGGATAGGGTGTAATAAAGTGGACTGGATATAAGCTCAAGATAGGGACAGAGAGAAATAAATTCTTCATTTTATTAAATTCCAATCCAGTTTTTAATTAATTTCAAAGAATTAATAAAGCCTGTAAAATTTCGGCTTTGAGGTGCATACCTTCGTGCAAAGGGGCTAATAATTCTTAAAATTTCAGCTTTCTGCATGCTGCAGATATTGCGCAATGCTCATAACAAACAAACACTTATATTATTAATATAGATTGATTCATTAAGTAATGAAACATGTTCATGCGACAAAACTTAGGCAACTTAATTAGTGTCCGAATAATTTATCATGTTTAACCCTTCGGTGAATCTATCGAACCACTTAAATTAATGAGAGAGAGAGAGAGAGAGAGTAAGATCGTAGGATGTACAATAAAGTAATCACTAACGGTTTTCTCATAATTATTGTTTAAGTTTGGTTAAGTGGTTATTACAAGAAGTAGCTCGCCAAGAAAATAAAATGTTAAGAATTTGTAAAATTTCGGGATACATTCAGCCTTCAGTGTATCTGTCATGGGTTTTCGGGCCAGTGCCTTATATTATTATATTAATTATTAGACCGCATCTTACTACCCGTTCGGTTATACGCACTTACGCTAATGTGTAATGGTAGGTGATTGTGAGATGAAATGAAGGACCTACAGTTTAACGTGGAATCCGAACCACGGTGGAGGCCTGGCATTCCTCACATTCACAAGATGTCTTGTCAGAGGTGAAGGAAGGTTTGGTAATCAGATAAATCTGTGCCGGGACCGAGGATTGAACCCGGCCGCCAGCACAGAAGTCTGACACCTTACCCTAGACCACCAGTCACCGCCTTATTCTTTGAAGGAAGACTTGAACTCGCGTGAAAAGTAGTGTTCATCTTGTTCTTTAGCTTATAAAGCGATGGTGGCGGGCTATAATATTTGGTTAGAGATGAACCGTTTCGCTTTTATATTACAGAACGATTGAAATGAAGCAATTTTGATGACCACCTCATTCTTACACTTTTCATTGCTGACGTCTGCACATTCTTCTCAAGTTTCATAACCAGACGTAAGATAAACCTTCTCTTTACCAAAATGTCTTCTCTTGATGAATACCTGGGGTGTTCTGATGACTTTTACACGAGGGTTTTTTGGTTTCTTGTGTTTGTTCCTCCCTTGCTAGAATCGACTCCAACAATTTTTTTTTTTACAACAACCGCCCCAACATACAGAGTTTCTATAAACTTCTCACTCATATCGTCATGTTTGATCGTTTTGGTGAACATCCAATTTTGTTCAAGCTTGATTTATTCATTTAAAAATGAAATCCATTCTTCTTGTTTTAATTTGCGCAAAAAGTTCAATAATTTTCTCCTTGATCTCTGGATGACAACTGAGGAAATTTTTCTCCATTGAAAGTACTGCAAGCGCATTTAATCTTTCTGTTAAATAAAAGAAAAAAATCAAATAGAATAGCTGGAAGCAGAATAATAATCCAATTCTACACTCTTCTACACTTTATCAAATCCAAGAATATGGTACACGGTTTTTAAGCACAACACACGCTGAGTAAAAAAACAACTTCCTTCCACCATCACTCCAGAGCCGGCACTGCGAGAGCAACAGTGTTATCTCTACCTGGCAGTCCCGCCTTCCTCCCCACCCCCTTCTATGTGCGCATGCGCACAACAGTCAAACACCACGTCGCTGGCACTGTGAAGCGCACAGTTCCATACAAAGATTTTTTGTATCTTTTTCATAGACTGGGGGATGGCTACTGAAGTACTGACATTAAGCTTAAGGAATATATATTGTACTACAAAAATAAAGAAAAAATACCTCATATTAAATGTTATCGATAAAATCCAGTGAAAATAAGAGGTGCTGCAGTTCCGCAGTGCCTATACATGAGCCGCCACTGGCTAAAGCTATATTAACTCCAAATGTGTAATCAATAAAACTTTAAGTTTACTACTCTGAGCTATTTAATATTTCATTCTGGCAATGTTGACACATGTATATTGCAATCTCCTGCCTGTCTTTGATTCTCCAAGGATCACCAAATAACATATTCTAGTGAATTTTTAATTAATAATAATAACCACATTTTCTTAGTAGTTATTTTATTGACGGACAACAGGCGATTAATAAATTGTATTTAAAACATTTATAGTATACAACAGAAACAGCAAAGTTTTTTAAAATGACAATCACCAATATTATTTAGGTTTTGTGAGCTGTACAAGTAATTAAGAGCTCGTCTGGTATGGTTGATTGACGAGGTTGGAGTTCGAACACTGCCCTATTAAACCTAGGATATTTCCAACTCTCCCTTCACACAAATGCTGGTACACTTATCCTTCATAAATACTTTCATTATTCCTACCCAATTAGCGTATTTAAATTATTGTACGAGTAGTAATAATACTATTAATTATTAATGGATATGTTTGTGCTATCACAAAATATTGAAAAAGTCATAATTACTAATTTTATTCGTTAGATGGCGCAGAATGAAAGTGATTAAGAAATGAATACATGTGAATATAAGTTAGGCTTATCATAATAATTTAATAATTAAAATAAATTTGTGCACATGTGTGTGAACTTGACACCTTACCTTACACCAAATTTAGTTAATTCATAAACGCTTTATAAACAATGAAACTGTTTGCAACAATATACTGATCTATCCTTTCTACTCATTAATAAACAGTGAAACTGTTTGCAACATTATACTTGTCTATCCTTTCTACTCATTAATATATAAATATATATATGTATACTATACTTTCAAGCAGGTTTTTTTTGCTAACGTTATATTAACTCATATGTGTAAGAAATATTATTATTATTTATTATTATTATTATTAGCACCGCGTCTTACTACCCGTTCGGGTTATACGCACTTACGCTAATGTGTAATGGTAGGGTGATTGTGAGATGAAATGAAGGACCGAACCACGGTGGCGACCTGGTGTAAGAAATAAAGCATAACCTTTACCAGTCTATCAGTCTCATTCCGGAAAAGTTGTCACGTAGCTCTTCCCTGTCTTTGAATATCCAGGGATTTCCAAAAATCATGTTCTAGGGATTTTTTTTAAATATTAGCAACATTTTCTTAGTATTCTTTTTATTGGCAATCAGCAATTAATTAATTAATTAATTAATTAATTAATTAAAAACATTCATAACGTTCAACCACCACCACCACAACAACATAAGAGTTTTTTTTACAACTAGCAATATTAATATTATTTAGGCCTTGTGACCACTACAGGTAATTAAGTTGAGAGTTTAGTGTGCAACAAATTGTGATAGCAAGAAAAACATATATCACTCTTTTACCTAATAAAAAACACAAGGAGAGAATATAATCTCCTCTACCATCTAGAAAATGAGTAGGATTCACCTCCAAAATAGTTCAGGACACGCTGAGAGGCGCTAAGACACATATTGACAATGTTTCCAAAGTTTTTATCCGGCATTATTACTCTTCCCCATACCATTAAGCACAGTAACGTTCGCCTCGTTTGCTGACCTCTTCCGCTAACACAACGTTATAACTTTTGTTTTCCTCAAGTTCGTTTAAGCACTTGACACGGTTGTATTCCTCTTTCTCGACCAGGTCTAATGCACTGCACAATACCTCCTCGTCCCAACAGGCATCCTGGTGAGCAGCATTTGGAGGTGTTTGATGACATTGATGTTTGTGTTGAATAAGATCGGAGAGGTTTGCGTAGGACCCACTAGATTTAAATGATATAATGGCAACTGGGGATGTAGCGAAAGAAATAGTGTAAATAAATATCTCTGTCCACTTCGCTCAAGCAGCAACGCCCTCTACTCAAAAACTGAGTTATCTTATACATGTTTCAAAATGTCACCGCTAGCTCCGATGACGTCAGCAGATTGTGTGAGAATAGTAACGAGGTCAAATAAGGCTACGGCAACATGAGCGCGCCTAATTTTTAAATTCACTGATAAACATCACACTTTGTCATCCAACATCATACAGTGGGGTTTAGATTGAAATTGCTTAAAATCCAAATAATAGGAAGACGTTACCGAAACTGCCCAGACCGATTATGTAGTCATCGGGTGTTTCACCCATAATTCTAACATTTGACTAAGTTTTGTACATTGTTAAATCCTCGAGATTTATGGGCTCTTCGGACTTTACCTCCTCCTCCTCCGTTGGTGGTGAACACGTGGGTGACTCTGATGCTTGGTAGGTGGACGACTCTTGCGGCGGGTATGCTGGTGAGACTGGGGGTGGGGTCGGTGGCTGCGGTGTCGTGAAGAGTTGTGGCAGGTGGTGTGGAGGCCAGGGCAACACGGACACAACGTCCCCTTTGCGGAAATTGTACACAACACATGCCATATCACACAGGTAAGACTTCCTAGATTCTCTATCTCTCTCGCTCTGATAGTGTGACAGGTAGAGTTACAGAACTCGATGTAGCCTCGCTCCTCTTTGTCTTGGTTCACTACTTTGTAAATTACATGTATATCGCTCACGGCCACACTGAATATTTTCTGCTGTCATATAGGCACGCCCCGATATTATGACCCACAAACGTTAAATCAATATATTCGGTTCTAAGCATGGTGAGCGTACCTGACCGCTAAACGCGCTAGATGATTTGCTGAGTCTTTAACCTGTCCACTGTGAAATTAAGTATTACACGTCTTTAACTCTTGCACTGATGTTAAACTTGTTCTAACTGCGAGTGAAGATGTGTTACCTGATGTTGTTGTTAACTGCTCAATGCTGCTGCCTGTCACTTAAACGCGTTCAAAGTCCACAATTATAGGTGTACCGGGTTTAACTCCGGCGCAGGTAAATATCAGTTTTTCCTTATTAAGATCACAGACGTCTTCATCCATTAGGGTACCAAAACGACAGGGTAAAAATACACAAAACTCGCCATTTAGATATGCTATTAGGCGTCTCCCGAACTTTGTATTGACCGCTTTTAATTTATCCACCGAGTACTTTTGATCTACGATTACGGTCTGCATGGCGTCAACAATATTTACCAGCTGCTTTACCTTGTCCATCGTGATACGCTCTACAGACGCTTATAAATAGTCGACCAAGTGACTCCCCTATATATTCACCCCCGATCGACGCCGTATGTTTAGGGAGTTCGGGGAAAATCACAGCGGAACCAGTGCTAGCCGTATTTTACTGTTTGACATGTTTAGTCACGATTAATACCTGGGACTGGATGTGTCAAGGTGTCACAACGTAGTACGAACCAGTGCTAGCCGTATTTTACTGTTTGAACATGTTTAGTCACCGATTAATACTGGGCACCTGGATGTGTCAAGGTGTCACAACGTAGTACTGACAGTACCAGCATATTTACTGTATGAACCTGTTATCACGTTAATGACTTGGGCACCGATCTGTCAGGTGTCACAACGCCGTACTGAACAGTGCCATCAGTATTTCCTGTTTGAACATGTTTAGACACCGAGTAATGACCTGGGGAATCCGGACGTGGAAAGGGGGTCAGGGAAAATCACAGCGAGACATTGCCAAAAGCTCCCACTTGATGTTTGATATTCGTCGAAAGAGGATGCTTCTCTACAGGTCGCGGGAGGAGTGTCAGATGCCATGGACCGCACGCTCCCCCACCAATAAATAAAAACTACCCGGACACATGAAGTACACACCCCGAGGAAAACTATGCCCGAAGCCCATGTTCGCTCCTAAGTCTGTGGATTTCGAGGGTCGAGCTCCAAACACTGTCTGTCTGATTATGGTCCAGGGTTTGAGCCCCCATGCAGGCACGTTGCGGGAGGAGTGCCCAAGATTGCATGCTCCCCTATACCCAAAACCCATGGGGCACACATTAAAATCATAAACCCATGAGCCATTTAGTGGCCTCTGTTGGTCTTGGGATATGGTGGGGGAATTAACCGGATGTGGAAAGAAGGTTAGTTGGCATCACAATACACTTCTCACCGAAAATAACCTCGGGGGAGGGGGATGTGGGTGGAGGAATAACGGTAAATTAACCGGATATGGAGAATAGGTTAATTAACATCACAATACACACTCTCGTTCATGGAAAATAGCCTCGGGGAGGGGTGTGTGTTGGTGGGGGAATTAACTGGATGTGAAAAGCAGGTCAAAATCGGAGGGGGAAATCACAGCGCTGTCATAAGCGATGTAGGTCAATTATAACGGTACTCAAATTGAATGTGAGTGTTTAGACTCGTCATATGCAATGGGGTTCTCACAGGGCGTACACACTACTCACGTGTATTTCGGTTGTTGTTTTTTGCGAATTTGTACTTTCAAACTATATTATAGTGGTTTTAGTACAGTTTTATTACAAGTCTATATTTCTTACAAACGGCAATATTATTTCCTATGTGTTGATTCCCTGGTGACAGTACAATTTTCTGTTTTTGTCTTCTCAGTTGCTATAAAATGTACATCTCTCAATTGTTTGATTAAAAAATCGGGTCTGTCTCATCCTCCGGATAACCGTATGAGAGGTAGACAAGTGCTTTGCCGGCCGAAGAGGGTTGAAAGTCATGAAAATGTTGGACAGTTGCATTCGATAGGGCAATAGACTGTCACATCTTTGCGATTAGAAATCGTCCGAATCCGTCGGTTGTACGATCAAATCTGTGACATCGCTGAAACCGTGAACCACTTCTGCTCTTTGGAAATGTTGGTTTTCACCGCCAACAGGCTTCTAAACTTCACATTTGGATCATATTTCTTTATTATTTATATTTTGGGTTACGAAACCTTCACTAATATGTCTGATATTCTAATTAGGGAATAATGCTTAGTATTGGAACCAGTGGCGGTGACCACGGTCTGTGAAACAGCAATAAACAAGGTACAGTTATTGATTTAATTTTACTAATAATCTTTATACATTTAATAAATAACTGTGCATATTATAGAACTTTCCCGAGGATGTTGGGGATCGATTTTCCCAACCTTTCCTAAAAATATTGTTGATTGTTTTTAGCTTACATTTATTATTATCATTTTATTATCAATTATTATTATTATTATTATTATTATTATTATTATTATTATTATATTATTTTATATTGTTCCTATCTTCTCCCTCCTCCTTCAGCTCACAGATTTTTTTTTTCTTTCCTACAAGTCATCCAATATTTAAATCCCCCTTCTACCTAAGCTCCTCTTTCCCTAAACCTTTCCTTCCATGACGTCTTGCACAAGACAACTCCTCCATTCTCTAATCTCGGATTTAAGGGACATTTGTTGTTATTCGATTTGTTATACGTAGGAAAATGAAATATTATAATTAATTAAACTAGATTTATCATGGTTGAAGAAGAAGTGATGTATTAATATATTAACTTTCATAATGTAGGGATAAAGTGTGCGTTACTGTGTTTACTGAGTAGTTTAATAGAATTAAATATAATTATTTTTAAAACTAAATTTTATATAATCGAGGAACAAACCTTAAAATTTCCAAAGCGTTTATGTCAAGTTTATGCTTTGTAAACTTTGACTTTCTGTTCTAAGCCAATATTTAACTATAAGATGTGTTGTTTGATCATGTTATAGCTCACGCTAAATTAAAGCCAAGAGGTTCCAACATAACTCTTTTCCTTTAACAGCTCTAAATTTTTGGTTTTAATAAAGAAACTAATGTGTGAAAATGTGTCATTAGTTCATTTACGACTTTTTGATCATATTTGCGTAGCTATGAGACTATCCTGGATGAAAAAGTGCTCTAAATTTATCCTTACTCTAAAAAATACATGAACTTTTTATTGGATCAAGACATAAAATTTTAATATATTTGAGAACCAGGTGAGCTGCTCTTAACTTGAGATTATAAATTTCGTGTTTTTTTACAACTTTATTTATTATTGACATGACAAAGGGTGGTTGTAGGTGAAGGGTGAACGAGACTTTAAACTTATCAGACTAGAGAAACCGATCCAGAAAAGATACAGACCATTACATTATTTATATTATTATAAACCGTGGGAACTGATAGCGATGGATACATTCCTGGTGACCGACACAGCCTCTTTTGTTATAAATTATTAATAAATTAAATATACTCTAAGATAATTCAAATATTTAATTATAGTCATACATTTAATTAACAAATAAACTGCAGTTTTTTTTATAAAGACGAACGTTAACAGTTAATTCACATGCAAAGAATAATAATTTACAATTGAGCTGAACAATGCAGCTAGTAAGTATTTTTAATAATAGTAAATACGCAAGAAAATTTAAATCATGGACCGTTTTACCCAAGTAGTCATTATAGCCTATTTTTTAAAAGTATGTTTATTTTAGTTTTGAGTTTAAATGATACTTTTTGTACTGTATTTTCGTTACATTTGCCTTGAAATGTAACAGTCTTTACATGACGAAATACACTAATAGTCTAGGAGCCAACGGCAAAAATAGTCAAGGCATTGGCTTAGTGTTACAATACAAAACAACACATTGCACTTGAATGGTCACAACAGAAAATGATAGTCAGCCAACCGTTTCACCTGACCAAATGGTGTATAAATTGACATAAATATTTAAAAACAAGGACGCGAGTCAAACCATTTGTTTAATGTTTGTGCTTTGTACACTAGTCGATATTAGTCGACTAATAATGGGTAAAATAAAGGCAGACGATTTGGCAGTGACCAAAGTGGGGGCAAACGTCATCAAAAACTCAAAGAACCGGACCCTACTCAAAGGATTCCTTTAATCTTGATTTGAACCCCATTATTATCAGAACATTCCAAAAAGTTTAAACGCAAAAAGGAAGACCGAAATTCCTTGACGAACACACCTCGGAAGAAGCACTTTAATTTTTGAAAATGATTGAAGGCCTACATTTATGAATTTACATTATTGTCATTGGTCAAGATAAGAATACGTCCTATCAGGGTCAATGCTGTTTACATTATCTGTCCACATCAAAAATATGCTATGACAGGATTTCATTGTGATGGATTGTAAATAGGTATATTGGATAGAACTAGCTCAATATCAGGGTGCGTTGTAATTAGGTGAACAGGATATACCTCACTCAGGTGGGGTGTAATTAGATGGACACAATAGAACTAGCTCAATATCAGGGTGGCATGTAATTAGGTAGACCGGATAGAACTAGCTCAATATCAGAGTAGAGTGTAATTAGTTGGACAGAATATAACTAGCTCAATATCAGGGTGGGTGTAATTAGGTGGACAGAATAGAACTAGCCCATATCAGGTTGGGATGTAATTAGGTGGACAGAATAGAACTAGCTCAATATGAGGGTGAAGTGTAATTAGGTGGACTGGATAGAACTAGCTCAATATCAGGGTGGAGTGTAATTAGATGGACAGAATAGAACTAGGTCAATATCAGGGTGGGGTGTAATAAGTTGGACTGGATAGAACTAGTTCAATATGAGGGTGAAGTGTAATTAGGTGGACTGGATATAACTAGCTGAATATCAGAGTGGGGTATAATTAGATGGACAGAATAGAACTAGCTCAATATGAGGGTGAAGTGTAATTAGGTGGACTGGATAGAACTAGCTCAATATCAGGGTGGAGTGTAATTAGATGGACAGAATAGAACTAGGTCAATATCAGGGTGGGGTGTAATAAGTTGGACTGGATAGAACTAGTTCAATATTTTGATGGGGTGGAATTATGTGGACTGGATAGAGCTAGCTCAGTATCATGGTGGAGTGTAATTAGGTGGACTTGATAGAACTAGCTCAATATCAGGCCGGGTGAAATTAGGTGGAAAGAATAGAACTTTCTCAAGACATGGCTAGAGTTTTATGAGATGGACTGAATAGAACTATCCCAAAATAAATGAAGCTAGCACACGTTTGTAAGCACGGCAACGAACTTACACGTTTCTAACGCCAAAGAAGTAAGTAAAGGACACTTTGTAGGTATTATTAATTAAATAATCTAGACAATAGCTTCCTTTTAAAGAAGGAATAGGGAAAATATTTGGCCAGTGATATGATCATTTCAAAATTGTTTAATGATTTCTTAATGATCGTTAGAATCATTAATTAGATGCTTCCAAATAAAAATAGTACCTAAATAATTAATATGTATGATATAATCTAAATATTCAACTTATTTTGATAAATACTTTTCTTTGTTTAATGATATAATTGGTAAACAGTAAAACTTATCGAAACTACCAGAATATTTTGAATAATATATTATTTTGAGAATCACAATACATATAGTTTTTGGTCGATATTTAATTTCATTACAATCCTCTACTTCTGATGACAAGATAAACAAACCAATGCTTCTACTTATCGTAATAGCAATGAATAAAATAATGTTAGAAAATCAAATAAGAATGATTGTATAGGTAAAGTTTCATTTAGTCGCATTTTAAACTTTCTAAGAAATGGTAGAACCATTGCTAAGAAATAAAACAATGGGCGTTTTTAAAATAAATGGAATACATTCGGCAATTGTTCCTTTGCTTTATTTGTCGAGAGTTTTTGGTATAGTTCCGCATTCTTGGTCTGACACATGTGGATTCTGGGAAAAGCCCTTTTCATGTACTTGTTCACTAATGTACAGTATAATTTTGATGTTGTATATTAGTTGCTCAAAGTTAAACGAAATTATTTATATCCAGCAAACAAATTCATTTGAAATAGTTATGAGAAACATTTTCTTAGCACGTAATGTTTGTTCGACTTTATCAAACATGTGCACATTTTTTGCCAGTTCGCTTACCAGACGTAAGATGAATTTTCTTCTGGCAAAAATATCTTCTCTTGATGAAGACCTCGGATGCTCACCTTACTTTTACGCACGTGTATTTTGGCTTATTTTGTTCGCCATATTTGTATTACTTTCAAACTATTTTCTATTAATTTTAGTACAGTTTTTTGACAAGTTGTTATTAATTGCAATCAGTATTATTATGTCCGATATATTGATTATCCTGGTGACAATACAGTTTTGTGTTTTTGTCTTCTTAGTTGCTATGAAATGTTCAACTCTCAATGGTTTGATTCAAAAAACTGCTCTGTCTCATCCTCGGGGTGGTTTCATGAAGGGTAGACGAGGGCTTTGCCGGCCGAGAAGGCTTGAAAGTCACCAAAATGTTGGACTCTCGCATTCAACAGTGCAATCGACTGTCACATCTTTGCGATTAGAAATCGTCAGGATCCGTCGGTTGTACGATCAAATCTGTGACATCGCTGAAACCGTGAACCATTTATACTCTTTGGAAATGTTGGTTTTCACTGCCAACAGGCTTGTAGAACTCACGATTGCAATATACTTGTCCATTATTAGTATTTTGGGTGATGAAACCTTAATGAATTGGTCAGAAATTATAATTTTTTTAACATTATTAATATTGGAACTGTTTGCGGTGACCACGGTTTGTGAAATAACACTATACCAGGTAAACTTATTTAATTACTTCCTAATACTCTTAATATATTTGGAATATAATTGCACATATTATATAACTGTCCCAAGGAAGGTGGGGATTGGGTAGCCCTTCTTTCTTAAAAAATATTGTTAATTTTAGCTTAGACCTGGAGAACACTATTGTGGTTTTTTATAATAAATTTTTACATTATTTTATTTTATTAATCCTAACTAATTTTAATATGCATTAACTAGAGCTTATTTATATATTTTTAAGATTAAAATTATAAATATTTTTTATCCTAGATTTAGTGATGAATGTCATCGACTAGAATTATATGTAAAATTAAATCTTAAAATTTCGAGGGCACACCTTCAAATTTACCAAAGGGTTTGTGGCAAGCTTATCCTTAATAAGCCTATTGGTTTTTGATTCGCATTGTTAACACACTTATACACATATATTATGCTTGAATATATATCTTAACTTACTACCAGTTTTTTTTTTTCTTATCTTGCTATCTTTATTTCACTCCATTATTTTTAATTAATCGTTCATGATATTTATATATTTCTTTTATAATTTCCATTTATTTATCAAATCCAGACGTTCATCTCTAAGAAACTATTTAATCATACTATATGTTAATTAAAAATCGTGTTCACATCAAAATAAATCGAAAGATTCCAACAAATTTCTTTTATCTTAACAGACGTATATTTACAGTTTTATTAACGAAAAAAGTATTGAAATATGATATGTGCTCATTTCAACAACTTTTTAAGCAAATTTACGCGGGTATGAGACTAGGCTTGATGAAAAGGGCTTAAGATTTAGGGTTCCTATAATATATTATACATTCATTTTTTGATAAGTTCACAACAGAACATTTTAAGATATTTTAGAACTAGCAGCGCTTTTCCTTGAATTAATAACTTTCTTATTTCCCCTCTCTTCCTTTATTATTGACATGATAAAGAGTTGTTGTAGCTGAAGTGCGAAAAGAATTATAAGCTTAGACATGATAGAGAAATAATTACAGAAAATGACACAGACTATTGTATTTTAAGCCACGTGACATGATAGCGACAGATGATGTCTCGCTTAACGAGGCAGCACCGCCTGTTATAAATTCTATGGATGTATACTAAGAGATAATTCAAATATAGCCATACTTTTATATAATTTATACATCACAGTATTATTTATATATATATATTTACGAAGGTAATGGTGATAACTATTTCACATGGAAAAAACACACTATTTTACAAGTGGTTTAAATAGATTTATTTAATGTTAGTAAATGCACAAGGAAATTTAAATTATTTATCGTTTTCCCCGATTAGATACTATAGCCTTACTTTTAAAAGTAATTTTATTATAGTTTTTACTTTTTAGACTTTTTTTTTATATCGTATTTTCGTTCCCTTCACCCTGCAATGTAACAGTCTTTACTTGACGTATTATACTACGACCCTACCTTATAAGCGACGCCATATTGTAAACGTTCAAGGTAGTTTTCTCTCTTCGAGGATTAAACTAAGTGTACGTGTTCAATTTATTTTTAAGTAATTTTGTTTAAATCGAATAGGCATTGAGTTTGGTCATATCTATTGACTTTAATTTTTTGTGTATTTACGATCTCTCTCGTTCAATAAATTTATAAATATTGTAATATGATTTGTTATATTTAAGGTATGTTAAAGAACCTTTTGTCATTTATAAATATAGTTTAGTAAGTAGGTTAGTGAATATTTTTGCAAAAAGATTTGTTATGTGTAAGTTATTTAAATAACTTTTTGTTATTTTTAAATATAAATTAATAGGTTGGATAACATAATTGTGTTTCTATGACTATCTGGATGGAGGAAGACTATACCAGAATGCAATTCAAGGACTCTACTAACAAAATCGGTTTAAGAATGGCGTATTAAACAATACGGGAATTGATAAGTAATGTAAAATCCGGTATATTCTTTGAGTTCAAGAATAGAAACAACATAGAAGGTCATATTTTTGATCGTCGTAAGTGCATTTCTTTAGCGAACCTGCCAATCTATTACTTGTTCAGTAAGTTGTAAATACCTTGCCTGTGCTCAAGGAATGTAAAACGAAGAAATTACAAACCAATATATTATGTAACGCTGTTCTCTATGGGTGTGAAAAGTGGTCTCTTGATATAAATTAGGGTGTTTAAAACAAGGTGCTTGGGAAAATATTTGGTCCAGAGGGGATGTAGATAGGCCTACTGGGGAGTGGAGGAGATTAGATAAAGAAAATTTATATATCCTGTATTCATAAAGAGACATTGTTAGGATAGTTAATTATCGTAGATTACTGTAGGTAGGACATTATGTGTGAATAGGAGAATCTAGAACCGTGTTCTGGGTACTGACTGGCAAACCCCATGGGAAGAGACCATTGGGAAGACCTAGACGTATAAAGGAAGATAACATTAGAATAGTCCTGAAGGGATGTGGTGTAATGAGGTGGACTGGATAGAACTAGCACAAGATGGAGATAGGGTATAATGAGGTGGACTGGATAGAACTAGCACAAGATAGGGATAGGGTATAATGAGGTGGACTGGATAGAACTAGCTTAAGGTAGGGATAAATGTGGCATTGAACTTTCGAGTTCCTAACGCAATAGAACAAGTAATTGCCAGTGTTCTGGTTATTAATGGCCAATGACCAAGACAATAGCATTCGTTTAAAGAAAGAATCGGGAAAATATTTGGTCAAGGATAAGACATATTACAATAATGATCATCATGATAGTTTAAATCGTTAATTTATTACCACCAAACTATAATTATAGCTAAATAATTAATGTGCAATTGATATAACCCAAATATTAGGCTAATTTAAATTAAGTAAAGCATTTATATGCGCAATTATAAAATTGGTGCATGATAATACGCATTAAATTTATAAGAATACTAGTAAGTAATATATATATATATATATTTAAAAAAAATCACAATTCATTCAGTTTTTGGTCGATACTTAATTCCATTACAATACTTGACGTCTGATGACAAGATAAACAAACCAATGCTTCTATTTATGTTAATAGCAATGAATAATATAACGTTAGTAAATCAAATAAGAAATATTGTATAGGTACATTTTTAGTTAGTCGCATTTTAAACGTCCTAAGAAATAGCAGAACCATTTGCTGATAAAATAAAATAATGGGTGTTATTAAAATAACTGGAATACATTCGGCATTTGCTCCTTTATTTTATCTGTCTAGAATTTCTGGTATACTCCCCCATTCTTGGTCAGAATCTTATGGATTCTGGGAAAAGCCATTCTCGTGTACTTGCACACTAATTTATGGTATTAGTTTGGTTTTGTATATTAGTTACTCAAAGGTGGACAGTACTATTCATATCCTGCAAACTAATTCAATCGAAATGGTTGTGAAAAATAGTTTACTAGCGTATAATGTTAGTTCTTCTTTGGCAAACATTTGCACATTTTATGTCAGTTTCCTGAGCAGACGTAAGTTGAACTTTCTTCTGGCCAAAATATCTTCTCTTGATGAAGATCTGGGAGTCTCGCCTTTCTTTTACACGCGTGTATTTTGGTTTATTTTGTTCGCAACCTTTATGTTATTTTCAAACTATTTTCTAATTGGTTTAATTCAATTTTCTTACAAGTTTTCATATTTTACAATAGGAAATATTATTTCCGATATGTTGATTCCCCTGGTGACAATGCAATTTTGTATTTTTGTCTTCTTAGTCGCTATGAAATGTACATCTCTCAATTGTTTGATTCAAAAAATGGCTCTGTCTCATCCTCCGGGTAGTTTTATGAAGGGTAGACGAAGGTTTTTCCAACCAAGGAGGATAAAAAATCACCAAAATGTTGGACGGTCTCATTTGACAGTGCAATCGACTTTCACATCTTTGCGATTAGAAATCGTCAGGATCCGTCGGTTGTACGATAGAATCTGTGACATCGCTGAAACCGTGAACGACTTCCACTCTTTGGAAATGTTGGTATTCACTGCCAACAGGCTTGTAGAACTCACTTCTGAAATATTCTTATTTATAATTATTGTTTTAGGTTACGAAACCTTAATTAATCTGTCTGAAATTCTAATTTGGCAATCATCCTTATTATTGCAACTGTTTGCGGTGACCTTGGTGTGTGAAACAGCGATAAACAAGGTATAGTGACTTAGTTGATTTTACTAATACTCTTTATATGTCTGGGAAATAACGTGTAGAGCTGTCCCGAGCAAGACGGGGATTGGTTATCTCTAACTTTCTTAAAAAATATTGTTAAGTTAGTTTTACCATAGACTTTGAGAACACTACTGTTGTATTTCATACTTAGGTAGTTCAGATTATTTTATTTTATTGATATTAAAACTTATTTGAATATCATTGAAGAATAACTGTGGTATTTCTTATTGAAAGTGTAATCATATATTATTTTTAATAATATAGGAATAAGATTTGGTGATTTAATGTATTTACTGAGACATCGACTAGAATTAAATGTAAAACTAAATCTTATATTCTTGAGAGGCAAACTTTCAAATTATCTTGAGGTTTACGCTTTATAAACTTAGTGGTTTTCGATTCTTATTGTTAACAAAATAATAAAAATATATTATGACATTTATATATTTATTTTTTGCTTATTTAGCTATCTTTTATTTTACTATTTAAAATTCCCCTTAAAAGTAATATATTTTTTGTTTTATTAATGAAAAAAAAAATGTTTGAAAATATTATTTAATACATTTTCAACGACTCATTAAGCATATTTTTGCAGATTGATAAATAAAGTGCTCTAGGATTAGTCTTCTTCTAGAAAATACATTAATTTTTAATTAGGCTCACAACAGACAATTTCATGATGATATCTGAGAACTAGCAGCGATTTTTCCTCTTTGCCTTGAGATAGTACATCTCATACTTTCCCTATCCCTCTTTACTATTGAGATATTAAAGGATGGTTGTAGGTCAAGTGTTAAAAGTATTACAAGCTTAAACATAATATAGAAATAGTTCCAGAAAACAACACTTTTTATATTTTAAGCCGTATGGCCTGAAAGCTATTGATCTTTCTCGCTAGCCGAGGCAGCCTCCTTAATTATAAATTCTTAAGAAATATACTCTAAATTAAATTCAAATATTAAATTAGGTTATACATTTTATTATATTATACTATTGAGTTAAACAATCCATGTAATATATATTTGTATTATAAGTAAATGAGCAAGGAAATTTAAATCATAGATTGTTTTTACACGATTATACATGATTAATGTATATGCTGAACCTTTGGTAAGAGTGCATTTTTTGCTAAACTGAGAAAACTGAGATAAATGGCCGAGAGAGTTAATGTGCTGACCACATGGAACCCCCTATCCGCAGATGTTAGCACTATAATCACTAAGACCCGCCTCGATGGCGTAGTTGGCTAACGCGCTTGTCGTGTTGAGCTCGACTGCTGAGGACGGGGAGATCTAGGTTCGAATCTTGGTCGGGTGAACTGGGGATGGTTTTTCCTAAATGGTTTTCCCACTCTCCCTCCACTCAAATGCGGGTTAACTTCCTCTAACTCAACCTTCCTAATTCCTAATCCATTAGTGTAGCTCATTTTCTAAATACAACCATGGATTTTTTTTTATTAAGTATACTTTTAATACGGGATGGTTTTCTTAAAACATCTGTTTCATTACCTCTTAATCCAACACCGCTGGGTACGTGAACTACACAAATGTGGGTGCATTTAGTCTAATATCCAACTTCTCTATCCCTATTCAAATAGTCTAATTAAATGTGTATATTCATTCCGGTTAGTAAAACACGAACAAAAAAATAAACCTTTTAATTTTAGAACATATTTTGGAATATTTCAACAAAATTATTTTAGTCAAATTCCAAAACTATTTCATCTTTATCATGATAAATTGAGGTGACCTGGTGGTCTAGGGGTAAAGTATCAGACTTTGTGTGTGGGGTCCGGGGTTCAATCCTCGGTCCCGGCACAGATTTATCTGATTACCAAACCCTTCCTTCACCTCTGACAAGACGTGTATTAATCACAACTTGTGAATGTGGGGAATGCCAGACCTCCACCGTGGTTCGGATCCCACGTTAAACTATAGGTCCTCCGTTTAATCTCACAATCACCCTACCATTACACATTAGCGTAGGTGCGTATAACCCGAACGGTTAGTAAGACGCGGTGCTAATAATATAATAATAATAATAATAATCATGATAAATTACACAATACAGAAGCGTAGATAACATCATGAAGAAAGGAAATATTAAATAATATATCATATTATCTTACCACAAATTTCCTAATATTGGCTCTTACCAAAGGTTCAGCAAATACATTAGTCACTATAGTTCATAGTTCAGGAACAAATTTTAAATGTCACTCAACAAGAAATACATAAATTATTATTCTCTATAAGTTTTAAAACTAAATTTAAACCAAATAACTTTAAAACTATTTGAACATATACACTTAGTTTACCCTGGAGGGTAGAAAACTTACCTTGAATGTTTACACTATGGCATCACATATAAGATAGGGCCTTAATTTAATCCGTCAAGTAAAGTCAGGGTAAACATACAGTAGAAAAAAATAATATCTTCAAAGTCAAAACTAAAATAAAACTACTTTTAAAATGTAAGACTATAGTGTCTAGTGTGTAAACAGACCAAAATTATAATTTTCGTGTATATTTAGTAATATTATATATATATGTGTGTGTGTGTGGTATGTGTATGTGTATGCTGCATTATTTAACTCAAGTGTAAAATAGTTTTGTTTTATTGCTTTTGGAATAGTTATCATCTTACACCTTGGTATAAAAAAAATACTGTGATTTGTATTCTATTTAAATGTATGCCTATAATTATATATTTTGCTTATTTTATAGTGTATTTCTCAAGAATTTATAACTATATTCCGTTCACGATAGGTTTTTACCTGGATGACAGTTAAAATCATATGTTTAGGTTTTGGGTTGCCAACACTTGTAAAAGATCACAGTTTTGTTATAAATGTAAAGATCTTTAATTACCTGTTATACATTACATTTAAAATAACGTAAACTTAAGTTTTCTCATACTATTTCATTTTTTTAATAATTTCTTTTTATCCAGCTCGAAACAATATTTTAAACATAATTAAAAGTACTTATTTTTGTTTTGGAACGTTACTGATTTTGTGTATATAGTGAACACATCAATATATTTTATTACAGGCATCGTATTTACTTGGAAAAGAGAGAATTGTTGTAATTTTTTTTACATACAATAAATGATTTTATGATTATTTTATGGTATTTTGAAATATTTAACTGAATAAAATATTTTCATCAGCTGCGTGTCTGCATCATTGTAAAAAACTTATTTACGTTATGTTCAACCACGTGGTTTAGATTCGTCAGTGGCCATTTTGAAGCTATGTTCGTTAGAAGTTTTTGTGAAAGTGGTGCGAATATTTTTTTTAAGTAGAATAAAACGAAAAATATACTTTGTATCCGACCTCAAATAAATATATAAATAATATTGGCCTAAATTACTGTGGTTAACTATCACATTAATATATTACCATCTGTTTTCATTACAGGTATCCAAAGTGATATATGTCAGCTGTTGGCGTAGGGATATATTAGGGACTACTTCTAGTAACATTTCGAGCTGTCATCCAAGGTAAACTTAGCTCGTGAATGCCTTATAAGGAGGCTGCCTTGGTCAGCGAAAATGTTTCAATTGCTGTCAGGTAGCAGGAATTAAAATACATTGGTTTATGTCGTTTTCTGAAAACGTTTCTTTATTCTGTTGAAGATTATAATACCTCTCACCCAAACACTCTTTGTCATGACAATAATAAAGAGGGGGGAGGGAAAACTACGAAAATTACAATTACAAGGTAAAAAGGAAAGAACTTCTTAACTATATTTTAAAAAAAATATTTTGAGCCAATCAAAAAAATTACTGTATTTATTTGAAGTAAGCTAAATCTAGAGCTCTTTTTCATCAATCCTATTTAATAGAGCTGTAAATATGATTAAATATTCTTTTGAACATGAACCAATGTCACATTTTCACACGTTTTTTTACTAACAAAACTAAACATATACAGCTGCTAGGGGAAAAGTTTCTGTTGGAATCGTTCAACCCTTTTTTTTTTTTGGGCGTAAACTTTATTATGAAATAACACATCGTTGAGTTAAATATTGCTTTAGAGCTGAATGTCAGGCTTTGATAAAGAAATGAAAATCTCTGAAATAAACACATTAAAATCATAATTAAATTAAACAAAGATAGCAAAACGAATTAAAAAAACTATAAATAAATAATTATATAACTATATAGAAAATTATACTTATTTGTTAGTGTGCTAAATAATCGAAACTAAAACCTAAAGCTTTATAAAGTATAAACTTGGCTTAAGTCCTTACGTAATTTTGAAGATATGCCCCTCGAGTATGAAAAATTTAATTATAGAATATATTGTAGATGATGTTACAGTAAAAACATTAATAACCAAATCTTATCCCTAAATTATGAAACATAATATTAAATTACACTCTTAGTAAAAATACATCAGTTCTTCTCATCCATATTAAAACTAGATTGAAATTAATGCACTGAAATAATTTGAGCTTTAAGTATAAAAAACAACAATATTGTCCTCAAAGTCTAAGCTAAAAGTAATTAACAATATATTTTAAGAAAGGAAGGACTAACAAAACCAACATTCCTCGGGAGAGTTCTTCTACACGTGTAGTGGTTTCCCAAACCTATAAATAATATTAGTAAGAATAAAATCACTATACCTTATTTATCGCTGTTTCATACACCGAGGTTACCGCAAACAGTTGCAATATTTGAAATAACTCGAAAATTATAGTTTCAGACAAATTAATTAAGATTCCGTAACCCAAAATATTATTAATAAAGAAGTATACTACAAACGTGATATTTACAAGGTTGTTGTCAGTGAAAACAACATTTCCAAAGAGTACAAGTCGTTCACGGTTTCAGCGATGTCACAGATTTGATCGTACAACCGACGGATTCGGACGATTTCTAATCGCAAAGATGTCGATGATGCGAAAGCGAGAGTCCAACATTTTGGTGATTTTCTAACCTCCTCGGCTGCAGAAGCACTAGTCTACCTCTCATACGACTATACGGAGAATGAGAAAAAGCCATTTTTTTTAATCAAACAATTGAGATATGAACATTTCATAGCAACTAAGAAGACAAAAATACAAAACTGGATTTTCACCAGGGTAATAACATGTCGGACATAATATTGCCGATCGTAAAATATTAAAACTTAAAAAAAAAAACTAATTAAACCAATTAGAAAAAGTTTGAAGATACGAATGTCACGAACAAAATCAATCAAAATACACGCGTGTAAAAGAAAGGCGAGCATCCAAGATCTTCTTCATCAAGAGAAGATATTTTGTTCGAAGAAAGTTCAACTTACATCTAGTCAGGAAACTGACAGAAAATGTGCAAATGTTTGCAAGGAAGAACTAACATTATGGACTAATAAACTGTTTTTCGTAACCATTTCAAGTGCAGGATATAAAGAGTATCGTCCAACTTTGAGCAGCCAATATGCAAGGCATAACTCATACTCTAAATTAGTGTACAAGTACACGAAAAAGGCTTTTCTTAGTATCTACAAGATTCTGACCAAAAATGGGAAACTATTCCAAAAATTCTCGATGGATAAATAAAGGAGCAATTTCTGAATAGATTCCAGTTATTTTATTTCCATCCATTATTTTATTTCTTCGAACGTTTGAAATGCGACTAATTGAAACTTACCTATAAAATAATTTTTATTTGATTTTCTAACGTTATTTTATTCATTGCTATTACGATAAGTAGAAGTTTGGGTTTGTTTATCTTGTCATCAGAAGTAAAGGATTGTAATGGAATTAAATATCGACCAAAAATTAGATGTCTTGTGGTTTTCTGATAGCTTTCAATGAGTATTATTGCGTACCAATTTTATCATTACGTATAGAAAAGTCTCATCATTCAGTTAGTCGCATTTCAAGTGTTCTAAGAAATTCCGGTACCATTGTTAAGAAATAAAACAATGGGCGTTTTTAAAATAACTGAAATACATTCGGCAATTGTTCCTTTGCTTTATTTGTCGAGAGATTTTGGTATAGTTCCGCATTCTTGGTCTGACACATGTGGATTCTGGGAAAAGCCATTTTCATGTACTTGTTCATTAATTTACAGTATAATTTTGATGATGTATATTAGTTGCTCAAAGTTAAACGTTATTATTTATATCCTGCAAACAAATTCATTTGAAGACGTTACGAAAACGTTTCTTAGCACGTAGTGTTTGCTCGACTTTTGCAAACATTTGCACATTTTCTGTCAGTTTCCTGACCAGACTTAAGATGAATTTCTTCTGGCAAAAATATCTTCTCTTGATGAAGATCTGGGATGCTCGCCTTACCTTTACACACCTGTATTTTGGTTTATTTTGTTGGCCATATTTGTGCTTTCAAACTATTTTCTAATTGTTTTAGTACAGTTTTATTACAAGTCTTTATTCCTTTCAATCGGCGATATTATGTCCGATATATTGATTATCCTGGTGACCATCCAGTTTTGTGTTTTTGTCTTCTTAGTTGCTATGAAATGTTCAACTCTCAATTGTTTGATTAAAAAAACTGCTCTGTCTCATCCTCGGGGTGGTTTCGTGAAGGGTAGACGAGGGCTTTGCCAGCCGAGAAGGCTTGAAATTCACCAAAATGTTGGACAGTCGCATTCAACAGTGCAATCGACTGTCACATCTTTGCGATTAGAAATTGTCAGGATCCGTCGGTTGTACGATCAAATCTGTGACATCGCTGAAACCGTTAACGACTTGTACTCTTTGGAAATGTAGGTTTTCACTGCCAACAAGCTTATAAACCTCACGTTAACAATGTATTGCTTTATTATTTATATTTTGGGTTACAAAACCTTCATTAATTTGTCTGAAATACTAATTTGGAAATCATGCTTAATATTCGAACTGATGCGGTGACCTCGTTGTGTGAAACAGCAATAAACAAGGTACAGTTATTTACTTAATTTTACTAATAATCTTTGTATGTCTGGGAAATAACTGCCCCGAGAAAGATGGGGATTTAGTAGCCCAACCTTTCTTTAAAAAAAATCTGTTTACTAATTTTAGCGTAGATTTAAAGGATACTTTTGTTGTTTTTCATACTCAATAGTTCACATTATTTTAATTTATTAATCTCAAATTAGTTTTATCATGAATGAAGAAGAAGTGTTGTATTTTCTACAGATAAGGTATTGATATATTATTTTTCTTAATGTAGAGATAAAATGTGGCGATGAATTTACGTACCCACCAGTGTGGGTGTAAGTGGTAAGGAAACAAATGTTTTCTGAAAAACCACACGATATTAAAAGTAAACTTACTAAAAAAAAAAATAATAACTCCATGGTTTTAGCCCACAATCGAGCAATACCGACTGAGATACCGCTGGCATTAGCGATTATATTGCTAATATTTGCTGATAAAGGGTGTCATGTGATCAGCACAGCAAACCTTCCAGCCGCTAATATTAAGTTCTTTAGATTGGAACTGCTAATTCTTTATTCGCGTAGCACTTCATTTGTCCTCACGATACTGAGTTTGACCTCGTTACAGACCCACTGATTCAAAGATAAATTTTGATTGCAACAGGGATCGAGCCCAGTACCTTTTAAACTGTAACAGGATATCCTATCCCAGGGGTCATCAAATGGCGGACCGTGGTCCACATCCGGGTCGTAGAAACATATTTTTTTTACGGAACTCAACAAGATAGCGATAAACAGAAGAAACTAAGCTATTTCGGTTGGTGGGTGGTATACAAGGGAGGGTAGGCTTAACCCGCCCTTCACAAACAATGGCGTGCCACTGGGGGAGTTATTTGATAATTGTTTATCTTAGTAAATAAGTATAGTTGTTAAAAGTAAAGCAAATAACATTTTTGAATAAGCGTAGGTGTGTAGGGCTTGACATCAAGTTACGGCTGAAGTTTGCCGGACCACGGGGGTTTCGCAATTTTAAAATGGACCTTTATATATATATATAAAAAAAAAGAGAGAGACCCCTGTCCAAATCTTAGTAAGCTAGTCAAAATGAAGATACACCTTTCCGATTCATAACCAAGACACAATAAAGGAATTAATTTGTTTATTTATAGGGGGGAGGGGGGGGGGGAATTACTGACTGCCAAAGTCTATCAAGTGGAAATTAGAAAATAAATTTGTTCGAGAAATTAATAGTTAGTGGGTGACCTGGTGGTCTAGGGGTAAGATGTCAGACTTCTGTGCTGGCGGCCGGGATTCAATCCTCGGTCCCGGCACAGATTTATCTGATTACCAAACCCTTCCTTCACCTCTGACAATACATCTTGTGAATGTGTGGAATGCCAGGCCTCCACCGTAGTTCGGATTCCACGTTAAACTGTAGGTCCTTCATTTTATCTCACAATCGCACATTAGCGTAAGTGCGTATAACCCGAACGGGTAGTAAGACGCGGTGCTAATAATAATAATAATAAATAGTTAGTGTAATATTTCTTTTATAGTAGGTCTAATAAGGTCAAGAATTAACTATACGGTTTATCAAGCTTAACGACCACTGCCAAATATCATAGGATTTTTATTACAAACTTGGGCTTAAATTCACTAATTTGTGGGAATAGCTACCATCCCCTAATACTATATTGTCAACCTTGGTAGTTTTGAGGTAAAGCTCTCGCCTCAAGACTCGATGTTAATGGGAGCCGTGGTCGATAAAAATCCGTAGCACAACTTCCTTCGTAGGGGGAGTAAAGAGTTAGGCCCCATGTCGATTGGGGCATGTAAAATAACCCTGGAAGTAATGTGAAAATAATTTTTACGGCAAAATTGGTATGCCCTTTCGCTCTCGTTCATAGAAAGTCCCATGCGCTGATATAATTAGTTGGTTAAGAAAGTACACGTTAAAATACCCCAAACAAATAAATAAATAAACTATTAATTACTGTTTGGTTTGCTTTTTTCAAATTAATTAAAATAACAAAATAAAATAAATTATGGTTCCTTTCTTGGTGCATTGGCTGACCTGGCGGTCCAGGGGTAAGATATCAGGATTCTGTGCTGGGGGTCCGGCGTTCAATTCATTATCACAGCACATATTTATCTGATTGCAAAACCCTTCCTTCACCTCTGACAAGACGTGTATTAATCACAACTTGTGAATGTGTGGAATACCAGGCCTCCACCGTGGTTCGGATCCCACGTTAAACTGTAGGTCCTCCATTTCATCTCTCAATCACCCTACCATTACACATTAGCGTAAATGCGTATAACATGAACGGGTAGTAAGACGTGGAGCTGATAGTAACGATAATCGTTGTCTTGGCAACAAAGGTTATTACAGTACATGAAATAACCAATTAAAATATATTATGTATATTCACGATTGTGTAATCGACACGGCATTAATAAGGCTTGTGTTTGTTTAACATTTGTGTGTGTTGTGGATTGCGAGTGACAAAACGAGTGTTGCAAGGTGTTTTGATTAGTTAGTAAACATTATAACATATGCGCTGACAACTTAAACAGAGTATGAGCATTCCTTTTGAAGATCAGGCCAATAGTAATGTGTTCAAGCTAACCTGGGCCGACAATTAACCCATCGAGTCTAGGAGGGTCACGTCACTCATTTTGGGAGCTACGCGGGTTAGGACGCCGGATCACCGAGTACGAGTGCTGAGGGGCTACCGTTCGAGTTCCACGGTACCGGTCTTCATGTTCGCGTCGGACCAACTAGAGGTCAGTCAGGCCATTGGTTAAGCATTCCTTACAATACTTCGTTCAGCCACAAGCATTTACATAGTAATTTAAATTCTTTCATATATTCTAGTACTTCTTATAAACATCGCATTTTGTATTAGCGCATAGTAGTACAATAAAAACCGTAAAACAAAAGCCGAACATCAATTACGAGCCCACACAGTAATATATCCAGTCATCTCCCCCATCCTCTGCCGCAACCCATCCTGACAGTTTAGGCCCGCACAGACCGAGGGGGGGGGGGGGGGGGACATTTGTATAATTTTAAAACAAACGTACATAAATTATAAAATCAATAAATTCATGTGTTTTAGCTTAAAAAGCCATACAAAATTTTAGTTTTAAAACAAAAATTTATATTTTGTAAACATCTGCCTATATGAACACAGCAGAATAGAGTTTTTTATTACGTTAAAATGCCTTCTTTTGTCTGGCATGCCATCTTAATTAATGAAGAGAACGGAGTCTTTTAGAAACTCTCTTTTGCAAAGCATCTTCGGATAATATCGACACTAGTCTGCAAGATTTTAATAAAGTGGAATAATATATTTTGTAAAATTAAGCACGTTTCAATACGATTTTTCTTTAAAAACTATATTTCGAAATTTAACAATGAAGGGAATCGTAGCAGTGCATTAACATTCGAAAGGTCTCATTTTATGCTTTATGTTTTCACTAACCTAACATAACCTAACCTAGCCTAACTTAAGGGCAGCCTGAAAAGGGAATTTTTTTATCAGTTTTTTGTTTTTAATGAATTATTATTTTCTGAAATCTCCTTTTTAAAATGATATATATCATTAAATAGTTCAAACATTCTTTATTTGTGTAAAAAAAAATCTTTTCCACAAGTTTGCAATGCTATGAGAACAGATTTTTGGGTCGTATCCATCAGGTGTGCGGATAATATATCTATCCTTTTATATAGTATGTGTAAGTTATACCTTTTGGTGTAATTTAATATTTGGCTACTTTGATTATTCTGATTATAAACCCATCTTTTCTCTACACCTGCTAAACCTCAGCTCAGCTGTTATTGTTTGTAAGGTTATTTTGTTTATCAAGTTATGTGAATCTGCAAACATTGATGTAAGAGTTTGTGTTTTAGATTATAGTTTTATTTAGTGTTTATATTACATTTTGAAATGGGGTGGCAAGAAGAGAATTGGAACAAGTCGTGTTTATTACAAGAAAAAATGAAAAATATTGGGCTATCAAATCCTAAAGAGCAAACCCCAATTTCATCTGTCGGTCAACAAGGACTAAAGGTGACCTAGCGGTCTAGGGGTAAGGTGTCAGACTTCTGTACTGGGGTCCGGGGTTCAATCGTCGGTCCCGGCACACATTTATCTGATTGCCAAACCCTTCCTTCACCTCTGACAAGACATCTTGTGAATGTGGGGAATGCCAGGCCTCCACCATGGTTCGGATTCCACGTTAAACTGTAGGTCCTCCATTTCATCTCACAATCACCCTACCATCACACATTAGCGTAAGTGCGTATAACCCGAACGGGTAGTAAGACGCGGTGCTAATAATGATAATAAACAAGGACTAAAATAGACTAAGAAAATCTCAATAGCTGAGTTTATAAAGCTGAAAAAGATGTGCCTGACCTTGACAAAAATATCAAGCAGAAAAGGACTTTATATAAAAGGAAGCTTAAAGACTTAAAATCAAGTAGAGGAATATCTTTACAACCCTTCTTAAGAGTGCTGGACGTAATTGGAATGTGAAAAAAATAACACAAGTAGGCCCTGTGTACGAATATCTTTGACGCTCTTTTGCCGTAAACTACATTTTAAGAGTTTTGATGACAGATCTTTCCTTTACCATTGAAGAAAGTCTCACAAAATTTGTATGCCAACATTATGGTATTAAATAATAATTCCGCACACAGGGATTTTGAGATATTTGTATTGTATACTAAATAGGAAATTATTTTGTATATTTTTAAAATAAAAAAATCATGCTTTTGTAATAAAATCTTAACATTGTTGATTTTATTCAGATTTAAAAAAAAAGTCTGTTTGTGGAACTAAATAAATAACTGTTCTTTAAAAAAAATTAAAGGTATCATAATAAATCCTGAGATATGTGTCATAAAGTTAACATTGAAGATTTTAAATGGCATTCGGACTGCCTCTAATCTAACCTAACCTAAGCTAACCTAACCTAATCTAAGTAAACCTAACCACCACCATAGAAATAACCCTTATCAAAGTGCGGATGGATAATGTCAATATTATCTGGATAGTACGGACTTCATCTGGGTTTGAACTTTATCTGTAGTATATATAATACATAATGATATATGATTTGTTGCGTTATAAACAAGTCTGAAACTCATTGGGCTATATTGAATTAAATAGGACTATTTGCTTTGTTTTTTATCCTATATTTGTATTAATAAAATAATAATTTGTGTATCTTTCTTTGTGTCTCTCTGACATGAGCAATGCGCGATAAATATTGCAAGCAAAGTTCTAAAATTTAAAAATTGGTACACCTCGAAGACGGAACTTCACAAATTTGAATACGTTTTATTGATTAATAAAAATTTGGGTCGGAAGAAATGAAAGGAGTTTTTTTCTTTCCTCTTTTGAAACAAATAAATAATAAGATATATTTAGCACCGCGTCTTACTACCCGTTCGGTTTATACGCTTTAAGTACTAATTACGCTAATGGATTAGGAATTGGGAAGGTTTAAATAGAGGAAGTGAACCCGCATTTGCGTGGAGGTAGAGTGGAAAACCATTTAGGATAAACCCCCCCAGTTCACCCGACCGAGATTCGAACCTCGATCTCCCCGTCCTCAGCACTTGAGCTAAACACGACTAGCGCGTTAGCCAACTACGCCACCGAGGAGGGTAACAAATAAAAGCGTCGACAGTCGCGCTGGGTACTTTTGTTTGTGGTATTTTCTGGAGACGATATTTAAAAATGAAATTTATTTTAATTGGTTTAATCCACTATAACCAATTATTTAATAACTTTGGAAGGCTTTAAGTCCTAATCTTTGATTAACGGTAATGGGACAAATTACTTTAGGGATTCTATTAAAAATTATAAAACAACAAAACTTTTGATTTAATATGTCTGGGCACGATATTGTGTTGGATTTTACCACTGTATCATTATTACATCTGTTTTCCTATTTCAAATATTTGTTTTGCGGTATTGAACGATTTACACAAATTCATTGGACAAGAGAAAATTTAATATACATTTGGAATTATTTTATTTTGATTAAGTTCCTTTAAGATATATCAACGACGTTTGAAATTGTAGTCAAATGACTTTTCCGCTTTCAGCCTATCTACATTGTTAGAACAAATCTATAATACAAACGTATTTACTAATTTTCAATAGAGGGAATTTGAATACATAAAAGAGATAGAACTGTAATATTTACAAAACAACTCGCTGTCTATATTTTATGCTCATGTTTGTTTGCTTATACAGAATATTTTATTTTGTGTGTCTTTCGTCAATTTAATAAAGGTTAAAACCCTTACAAGACTCTCTCAAAATGCTGAGATTATTCTAATAAGATAACACTTGTCAAACTATGTATTGGCTAATTTAATTGAATTATTATTATTATTATTATATGGTTGTCAGAAACTCATTTCATCATGAATACATTATTGGGTGTTAGAAGTTAAGATAAGCATATAGCACTATTCATCTCAAAAACTAATACCAATACCAATATTAAACTATTATTATTGTTATTATTATTATTAGCAGCATCGCGTCTTACTAACCGTTCGGGTTATACGCACTTACGCTAATGTGTAATGGTAGGGTGATTATGAGATGAAATGGAGGACCTACAGTTTAACGTGGGATCCGAACACGGTGGAGGCCTGGCATTCCACACATTCACAAGTTGTGGTTAATACACGTCTTGCCAGAGGTGAAGGAAGGGTTTGGTAATCAGATAAATCTGTGCCGGGACCGAGGATTGAACCCCAGACCCCAGCACAGAAGTCCGACACCTTACCCCTTTCCGGCTCTGGCGTGACGGTGGAAGTAATTTTTTTTTACTCAGCGTGTATTGTGCTTAAAAACCGTGTACCATATTCTTGGATTTGATAAAGTGTCGACGAGTGTAGAATTAGATTATTATTCTGCTTCCAGCTATTCTATTTGATTTTTTTTTTCTTTTATTTAACAGAGAGACTAAATGCGCTTTCAATACTTTCAATGCAGAAAAATTTCCTCAATTGTCATTCAGAGATCAAGGAGAAAATTATTGAACTTTTTGCGCAAATTAAAACAAGAAGAATAGATTTCATTTTTAAATGAATAGATCAAGCTTGGACTATAACAATTTAAATTAAAGTAAGTAAAAAACTTTGTTTTTTATGTTAACATTTTATCAATTTCCTGAATACATTTTCTTTTTAGACATGTTTTTTTCTCCTTTTACACAATTTTTAAACAAAGGCTAAACATTTTCTGGATAATATTCATTTTTTTCCACCATCACGCCAGAGCCGGCACTGAGAGAGCAACAGTGCTCTCTCTACCTGGCAGTCCCGCCTTCCTCCCCATTTCCCTCCTATGTGCGCATGCGCACAACAGTCAAACACTACGTCGCTGGTACTGTGAAGCGCACAGTTCCATACAAAGATTTCTGTACCTTTTTCATAAACTGGGGGAGGGCTACTGAAGTACTGACATTAAGCCTAAGGAATATATATTGTGCTACAAAAATAAATAAAGAATTAATGAAGAAAGGACTCATTATATTAAATGTTAAATTTTGGAAACAATGTAAAAAAGATTCATTTGCTAAATTAATTGAATTTACATTCCGAAATTGTTTACAAATAACTCTCTTTTCTTTCTTTCTCTCTCTCTCTCTCTCTCTCTCTCTCTCTCCCTCCCTCTCTCTCTCTCCATTTATGCAGGTAGACGTCTTCTAATTTCAATCTTCATAACCCCTAACCTATTAGCTTAAATAATACATAAGCGTATTAACCGAACGGGTAGTAAGACGTGGTGCTAAATTAATATAGCTATGTATTATTTTATTTGCCGCGTCTTACTACCCTGTCGGGTTATACGCATGTATGTTAATTACTCTAACGGACTAGGGATGAGGAAGGAATAATTTTAGAGGTAATGTACCCGCATTTGCATGGGTGAAGAGTGGGCAATTATTTATGGAGGAAAAAACCACCTCAAACAACCCTGCCACGATTCGAGCCCCTTTCTCCCCTTCAACAGCGGTACAGTCTAACACAAGAAGTGACGTTCGAGCACTGAAGTGATTTGTTAGAAATTGATAATACCAAAATAATAAGCACTTCGTCAAAAGAGGTGGTTCATCTTTTGTAGCTTTAGTAATTTTGAAATGATTCCCAGTCGAAGTGTTAAAATATAATAAATATTATAACCCCTTTATATTTATACCCCCTTTGCTTGTTTTGGGCTCCGCCCCCAAACCCTCCAGTGAGTGTAAACCAATATAATTCCAGCGTTGTTTTGAACGTTGATTTATTTTTACAACTTTATGATTCTAGCTGTCCCATAAGTGTGTCATAAAATTTAAAAAATCTGTGTAAAGTGTGCAAAATTTACCCAAAACAAAAAAAATCTAGCTCTGGTACAACCCGTTAAAAAAAAAAAATCTTACTGTTTAGCTACAAGAGGCCTCCAAAGAAAGGTCCGCACCGACTTTAAAGTTATTCCGCAATTTTGATTTTGGGGGGGGTGGGGTAAGGGGGGTTAAAAAATTTAATTTTAAATTTTTTTTAATTTTCCCGTCGGTTACAGACTAGAAGATATAATTTTGCTAAATTTCAAGTTTCTATCTCATCTGGAAGTTGGTAAACATTAATGTCAGTGAGTGAGTGAGTCAGCCGTGTGGCTTTATAGTAGAGTGATACCATAATAAAAATACCCGCTTCGGTGGCGTAGTTGGCTAACGTGCTTGTCGTGTTTAGCTCGACTGCTGAGGACGGGGAGATCGAGGTTCGAATCTCGGTCGGGTGAACTGGGGGTGGTTTTTCCAAAATAGTTTTCCACTCTACCTCCACGCAAATGCGGGTTCACTTCCTCTAATTCAACCTTCCCAATTCCTAATCCATTAGCATAACTAGTACTTAAAGCGTATAACCCGAACGGGTAGTAAGACGCGGTGCTAAATATTATTATTATTATCATAATAAAAGTACGTCTAGGGCGTACGAGCGCTGGTCTTGTCAAGTTGTAATGGAGGATTGTTCTTGTTCGACAGGTGAAAACGACATCGATCCTCGTGAGCAAGATGCTGAACGAGGTGTACGACGAGGAGGTGCAGAAGGAAGTGAGTAGTTAGATAGATAGATATACCCTGATTTTGATTGGAAGAAGAGTAAAGAAAATTCAAACCTATTTCTTTGCGGCCTACACTGACGACATTTTACTATCTTGTAGGTGACCTGGCGGTCTAGGGAGTAAGGTGTCAGACTTCTGTGCTGGAGGTCCGGGGTTCAAACCTCAGTCCCGGCACAGATTTATCAGATTACCAAACCCTTCCTTCACCTCTGACAAGACGTGTATTAATCACAACTTGTGATTGTGTGGAATGCCAGGTCTCCACCGTGGTTCGGATTCCATGTTAAACTGTAGGTCCTCAATTCCATCTCACAACCATACTAACATTTCACATTAGCGTAAGTGCGTGTAACCCGAACGGGTAGTAAGACGTGGTGCTAATGATATATATCAAAAATAACATCTGCAGATGACATTACTTTATGTATGAATACCTATATTAAAATTGTTTTAGTAACTTTAGTAACTAACTTCTACTGGTGGTCTAGGGGTAAGGTGTCAGACTGCTGTGCTGGCGGCCGGGGTTCAATCCTCGGTCCCGGCACAGATTTATCCGATTACCAAACCCTTCCTTCACCTCTGACAAGACATCTTGTGAATGTGGAGAATGCTAGGCCGCCACCGTGGTTCGGATTCCACGTTAAACTGTAGGTCCTTCATTTCATCTCACAATCACCCTACCATTACACATTAGCGTAAGTGCGTATAACCCGAACGGGTAGTAAGACGCGGTGCTAATAATAATAACTAACTTCTATTGTTCTTCCTAGCAAAATCATACTATTCATACCCTTCTTATCAAGGCGATTCGAGCATATTCTTTTTTTGTAAACTACTTTTTAATATTCTGTTAGTTATTCTTTGTGCTCGCGAAGGGATGGTATTTTGTACATTCCGTTTAACCTGAATATTATTAAACTAAAGCCCTATCCTATAATGAGATATCCAGGGGTGGATAACCTTTTGACGTTAGAAGGGCCGCATGTCACTTCACGGATTCCTCATCTACAATACATTTTGCCAACATTATAAAGACGTAATTCACCTAAATAAAAGTTAATTTCTTTTAAACTCATAGTTTGTGAGCGATTTTTTTTATTTGTTTGATTTAAATTTAACGAGAAACAATTTTAATGTTTTATATAATATGTATTACATATTCAAAGAGGAACATTTTTATTAAAGAACATAAAACTTATAAATAATTGAAAAAAGACTGTTCTTTTTCGCTTTTTTTGAACTTGTTCTCCTCCGTGAGTCTTGATTCATTTTTAAATATTACTGTAAATATGTATTGTGCAATCATGCTTGAATATATTCGGTGGCCGCATGATCTAAGGTCTCCACCTAGTGTTACACTAGACTGCTGATGATGGGGGTGAGGGGGGAGAAATCGAGGTTCGAATCTTGGTTGGGTGTACTAAGGGTTGTTTCTCTCTAAAAAATGGGCTTCCACTCTTTCTACACGCAAATGCGGGTACACGTCCTCTAAATATATCCTTCCTAATCCCTAAAACCATAAGCGTAATTAGTATATAAGAGTGACCCGCCTCGGTGTCGTAGTTGGCTAACGCGCTAGTCGTGTTGAGCTCGACCGCCGAGGACGGGGAGATCGAGGTTCGAATCTCGGTCGGGTGAACTGGGGGTGGTTTTTTCCTAAATAGTTTTTCCACTCTCCTTCCACGCAAATACGGGTTCACTTCATCTAATTAAACCTTCCCATCCATTAATCCATTAGCGTAATTAGTACTTAAAGCGTATAACCCGAACGTTTAGTAAGACGTGGTGTTAAATATTAAATATTATTATTATATAAGCGTGTAACCCGAACTGGGTAGTAAAATGCGGCGATGTATGGGCTTGGAAGGAGAGTGGGGGAACCCGATGCGCTATCCGTGTATCCAAAAATCATCCAGCTGTTTTCTGGATATTGTTTCAGTTGTTTATCTTCTCCCATCAGCTCCAAACACGCAAGATCCAGTTCACCGCGATGGGGTTCTTCCCCTTGGATAACACACTCCTGTACACGGTGAGGCCGCAACTTTTCACTTCTAGTAACGACATATTGTTCAATATATATATGATTTCAGAACACGACTAATGGACATAGCTATCTTGTTTAGAAACAGGTTGGACAACCCTATTCGAAAAAAAAAAAAAACATCCTCTGTTTATGCATCACATGTCCGTCAACTCTATGATGCAGTCAAATAGAAATCGTAGATTTACACGAACACTATTGCACTTGGTTCATTTCTGATTTAACATTAATGGAGATAAAGAGTTAATAGATGTTCTTAATACAAAACATTTTTGAAATATTAAATTATATCTGGATAAAAACTGCATTGAAAAGGCAGTTTTTGACCATTTTAGAATAGCGTCACAGATAAGCATTGTGCACAAATCTTCATTCTGTCATAATAAGATAATTATACTGTAGTTATTAACAAGAAACTTTGTCTCATTGTCCCACATCGTCACCGCGGAAAATTTCGAATAATCGTTCAAATACGAATGCACTGCACCCATTTCTGGCATATCTTGGTCTTTTATTTTCTCTTTTACTCCCATAATACCTCGCGCGGGCCGGGAGCTGAGTTGTAACTGCCTGCTATAATGAATGCTCTTAATTTTTTAAATTATAATTCAAAAATTAAAAGTGGTGTTATGTGGATAACAGAAACAATAATCTTTTCTTAAACTTCGCCTTCAACCTTTTTCTTTGAATGTTTCAAACTTCGCTTCGACTTCGTTCCGTATTTAAAAAGTGACTTTGACACAGTCCTTGAACCCTGTCCTAAAAGTGTCCACGCACACACACAAACACAAACACACACACACACACACAAACACACACACACACACACTAACGTAAATTATATCTAGATTAGTCAGAGATTCCCAAACTTTTTAGACCGAAGAAGTCTTTGCACCAGAACCCGCCTCGGTGTAGTAGGTGGCTAACGCGCTAGTCGTGTTGAGCTCGACTGCTGAGGACGGGGAGATCGAGGTTCGAATCTCGGTCGGGTGAACTGGGGGTGTTTTTTCCTAAATGGTTTTCCACTCTACCTCCACGCAAATGCGGGTTCACTTCCTCTAATTAAACCTTCCCAATTCCTAATCCATTAGCGTAATTAGTACTTAAAGCGTATAGCTCGAACGGGTAGTAAGACGCGGTGCTAAATATTATTATCTTTGCACCAGAAAAATTACAAGCTGGAGCCATTACAGAAAGCTGTAATCTAATATTATGAACATTATTTGATGACAGTTTAATTTTACGAGTATAAAATTATAAAATAGACGGGAAAAAAAACTCCGCATTATTTTGGTTGATCCTTTGTCATATACCCTTCAATCATATTTGAAAATAATTGGCCATCCTAATTAATGATACTATTTAATATTGTGAAAAACAAATAATGATTATTCTAAAATTACCTCATGGAATTTGAGATATCTATGCACAATTTAAAAAAAAAACGCTGAAAATTTGAAAACTTTGGTATTATAATCTACGAAGTAAAGCCTTTTATTTAAAAAGAAAAAGTACTAATAATTAAAATCGATTTCGTGCAACTCGAAAGAATAGCCGTCAAAATAAATTGCCAATATCTCAAATATATCATTAAATATTTGTGGAATTAAACTTTTTTTTTTTTAACATATCCTTAGTGTAAAATCTTTCATTAGAAAAACTAAGAACATTTATTGGGTAGACATTCAGAAATACTTCTTGAAAGGAATCACTCCTCGTTTAAATTGTATATCTACAGGTGGCCATAGATTTTGGGCACATAGGCATCTACACAGATACACATATATATGTAAATACACTTGCTTATACGTGTTTTAATACATGAAAATACAAAAATATTGTTTGTACAGTACATTAAATGATATTAAATTTCATTTTCAATGTATTGTCCAGCTTTTTTTGTGTGTGATTTTTTGGCCTTTGCCTGTGTGTTCAGACTTCAGGGCCATCCTGTATATCTAACTATCTTTATATACATGTATATACAATATACATATTATAAATATATGTGTAACTTATATACACATTTTTATAAACATGTATGTTAACATATTATATACATAATATATGTATGTATATACTACTGTCTTTTTTCAATGTAAAGAATATGATATTTAGGTGCGGCTATAACCAAATGATCAAATATAATACTGTAGCTCCACGACTTCTTTGGTGCTGACGGCTTTGAAAAGTTACCAGACCAAATTATGTATCCCTAAGCTGAACCATATGATCTGCAAAAACATGTGTTTAGCAGCTGTCACTCCTGGCAGTCAACATTTAGGTATATACCTAAATGTTGACTGTCAAAAGTCAGCTGTGAGCTGTCAGTCAGCACCAAAGAAGCCATGGGGCTACCGTAGCTTTGCGTACCTATGTATGTGTGTAACCCACATATATATACATATATACAGTGGAACCTCGTCTATCCAGCCACATGATCCAAATTTCCTGTTTATTCGGACTGAAATTTTGTACAAATTAATTTTTTTGTAACACATTTTTATGATACGAATAAGACTAATTGATTTAATTTTTAACTTCTTTCAAATTAATCAATTAATTAATTACGATAGTGTTGTCGCAAACCGAGTACATTACTGCATAGCAATCCGCCGCCACTCGTAAACACCATTCAAAATTGTTCCAACAAAAACTTAATCATTATTTTTATGAGTGCACAATTGTTGTAACATGTTCAAGTGTTTTTATAATCTGTTGTCATGAAATTAAACGGTTAGTTGATATAATATCTGTATTATCCGGTCCCAGCAATACAGGACGAACAAGGTTCCGCTGAATATAATCACAGGATTAAGTTTGCCACATGTGTTTCAGCTGCGGTTGAATATGTGTTTTCTGTTTCAGATCGTGGGGGCTGTGTCCACCTATTTAGTGATCCTAATCCAGTTCCATATATCCTCTGGCGATAAGGACAAGCCAATCAACATGACAATTTGTAATACAAGTTTCAGTTTGTAGGGAATACAAACTGGTAACTTATGTTGAAATAATTCTGGATATATTTAAGTTTTAGTTGTGTATGTATTTATGTCTATATTTTCACTATCTGTATGGTAATATTATACACTGGCGCAGCCGATGGGGGAGGTTTCAGGGTTGAAACCCCCTTCCCCCATACCTCACTACCCACCTCCATCTTTCTCGTCCCTAAAACTGTTGAGATTACACATGAAGAACTCTACAAATAAAGACAGACTTAATGAGCTTCATGTAAATACATCCAGAGGTGTCAGTTACGGACCCATATGGGAAAATGCCGGAATTGGCCAGATATGGGCATATCTGGCCAAGATATGGACCATTTCTGGTCCAGATATGATCTTTCCACATGGGGAGGATGAAGTTCTCAATGAACTTTCTATGAAGCCAAGCAAAATTAACATAAGACTAAAGAGATCTAGTTCAAAAGTGTGTTTGTGAGTTAAGAGCATCTGCAAGTTATTTATTTGAATTTTCAGATTTTAGCACATAAAATAATTTTATAAATCAAATTTTCAAAATACAATTTATTGAAACTTGCATGATTGAATATTCTAGCAGTATTCATGGATAAAAATGTGTTCATAAAAACTTAATAGCCATAATAATTACGAATCATGACAATTTTTTTTTTATAAATTTTAAATAATTTTGGATATTGTTGTATTTCTTTTGATGCATTTGCATTTTGTATTGCTTAAATTTTCAAAATTTCCTGCGGGAAAAACTAATGGACCCCACTTAGTTGGTCAGTGAAACAACCCCCCTCCCCCCTTCCTCCCACAAACGAATCCTGGTTGCACCAGTGATATTATATGCTTTCAACAAGAAGAGGTTATTGCTGACCAGCAAGTCGAATTTGGACCTGAGGAAGAAACTGATGATATGCTACATTTGGAGCATCGCGCTGTATGGAGCAGAAACTTGGACTCTCAGGAAGACGGAAAAGAAATACTGGGTGAGCTTTGAAATGTGTAGCTGGAGAAGACTTGATAAGATCAGGGTGACAGAAAGGGTAACAAATGAAGTCCTAAGAAGAATGATGACTAGGAAGAGAACAATTATTTTAGATGAGATTATTCTGTACAAAGTAAACTGGATCAGACACATCCTTAGGAGGAACTGTCTTCTGCACGTCATAGAAGGAAAGGTTGAGGGAAAGAGGAGCTTAGGAAGGAGGAGGATTCAAATATTGGATGACTCAAAGGAAATGAGAAAATTCTAGTTGAGGACAGGACGCATTGGCGGTCTAAGTTCACTGACAAAAGGAATGGACCTGCTGTAAGACAACACATAATAAATAATAATAATAATAATAATAATAATAATAATAATAATCTATATATGTTGGTGTTTATGTTTATGTTTCTTATAGCTGTGAATGTATTAATGTTTATATTTATTATAGCTGTGTATGAATTAATGTCTATATTTATTATAGCTGTATATATATAAATTTCATATAAATGTCCACTTACTACATTATGTAAAGTGTATTCTAGTTATAGTGACATTGCAGTTGTAATTATATTGATAAATCCAAACTGGTTCTCTTACCACCCATACTTAATAATAACGCTAATTGAATTCAAAGGAAGTGTACCCGAATTTTTGTGGAGGGAAAGTGGAAAACCACAAAGGAAAAAAAAACTCTCAATACACTTGATCGGGATTCGAACTGGAACTGAGAATCTGGACACGACCTTGTAAAATACCCTCCAAGCACAAATATTAAAATGTTGCCTACATAAACATCTTCGGTCTCAACTTTTTATTAAGTTATTTTGAAGCGTGATTCAGCGTTGGTTGAATATTTATCAATGGCAAATTGTTTGAACCGAAGCTGTTGAAATCGTGGCGATAGGTCAATATCAAGTGACGTTTTTAATGACATTTGAGCCTCTCGTCTAAGAAAAATAAATATATTCTCAGTGTCCTAGCGTGTTTACGTCACGAAGGGAGTAGTGTAAAATGATGTATTAGCGTTCGGGAACTGTAATATTAGTGGTACTCCTCCCTAATAATATTCCGTCAACAGATTCTGATGGCATCCAACTTACTATTAAAAATAATAAATATTGATAACATGGTAAAACTCTTTACAGTTTTGAACTAATAGCGTATGAGACGTATTAAGAACATGTGTGACGTACTAGCAATACGTGTCTAAGATCATGTGTAAGGTAATAATAGCATGTGTGACGTACTAAGAGTAGTCAGACCTACTGAGAGCATGTGTGATGTAACTAAGAGAATGTGTGACCTACTAAGAGCATGTGTGATGTAACTAAGAGAATCTGTGACCTACTAAGAGAATGTGTGACCTACTAAGAGAATTTGTGAGCTAACTAAGAGCATGTATAATGTAACTAAGAGAATGTGTAACCTACTAAGAGAATGTGTGATGTAACTAAGAGAATGTGTGACTTACGAAGAGAATGTGTGAGGTATCTAAGAGAATGTGTGACCTAATAAGAGAATGTGGACCTACTAAGAGCATGTGTGATGTAACTAAGAGAATCTGTGACCTACTAAGAGCATGTGTGATGTAACTAAGAGAATCTGTGACCTACTAAGAGAATGTGTGACCTACGAAGAGAATGTGTGACCTAATAAGAGAATGTGGGACCTACTAAGAGAATGTGTGATCTAACTAAGAGAATCTGTGACCTACTAAGAGCATGTGTGATGTAACTAAGAGAATCTGTGACCTACTAAGAGAATGTGTGACCTACGAAGAGAATGTGTGAGGTATATAAGAGAATGTGTGACCTACTAAGAGAATGTGGGACTACTAAGAGAATGTGTGATGTAACTAAGAGCATGTAAGACTTACTGAGAGAATGTGTGATGTAACTAAGAGCATGTAAGACCTACTGAGAGCATGCAGAGAGAGAACATCACGTGCTACTCACGGAGGTCTGAGAGGAGCTCCGGCTGTCCACCCCTGTGGGGCAGGTGGCCATCGGACTGGCGGGCGGGACGCGTGGCCGCGCGGCATTCCTGGGGAGATCCCGCGGACCCTCGGGGACCCCAAGAGGGGACTGCTGCGGCCAGTGCTGGTAGGAGCAGCCACTGGGACAGTTATCACACTGGTTTGTTAGGGTTAGGGACTTATATTGAGCTTCGGTCACTTGCAGACTGTCTATTGGATCATTTATACTCGCCTCGGTGGTCGACTGGTCTAAGGCATCACTCTCGCAATAGACTGGACTGTCTTTGACGGGGAGATCAGAGTTCGAGTCACGGTCGGATGTACTGAGTTTCTTGTCCTATATAGTTTTCCACTCTCATTTCATACAAATACGGGGTACAATTCTTTGAAATTCATCCTTACTTATCCTTGACACTTTTGTGTAATTATTACATATGCGTATAGTCCAACGGGGAGTGAGACGCTGTGACAAAAAAAAATAGCAGTGGGTCTTACTACCCGTTCGGGCTGTACGCATTTGTATTAATTACGATAGTGTGTTAGGGGTGAGAAAGGTTGAATTTAAAATATGTGTATCCACATTTACATTGAGTGTGAGTGTAAAACCATTTAGAAGAAAAACGCTGTCAATACACCCGACCGGGTATTGAACCCCGTCATAGGCAATCTAGACTATTGCAAGGGTGACGCCTTAGAATACTCGACTACCGAAGCGGGTGGGTTTACAATTTGAATCTATTTGTTTTGGTTTTAAAATTGTTTGTATTTTCTTGATTAACTAACGCTTATTCCAAAATAAACATTAGATAATTTTGAAATTTTTGAAATTAAAAAAAAAGTAGCAAGGAGAGTAGATAATCTGGAATAGAGATACGATTTGCTATCGTTTTTTGGAACATACGGACAACTCGTATGAAGCCACAACAAAAAGTGTATGGGTTATTTTAAATTAATAGAATATGACTGTAAAAAACTAACAATAAAAAACACGCACACACAAAAAAGAAACGAATGGTTTGAAAAAAAAACAATTGGATATGAAAATGAAGCTATGAACATTTAAATATAATTCAATTAATGTGAAAAAAAAGACACCATTACACAATATTATGAGAAAGTGAGGTTAAGATGTCACACATAGGCCTATATAGAACATTAATAAGATAAAATTGTGTATATGAAAATATTTAAATAAACATTTATAAAATACATCTTATAGCTATTACGATAAAAGTGAGTATATGTAAAGTTGACAAAGCAAATATATGAAGGTAGAGTGTGTGAATCAAAAGGAAGAGGTAGGCTATGTAAGACGTGGCTAAATGTTATAGACCAGCGGTTCTCAAGCTGGGGTACGCGAGCTGCTCTCAAGTGAAAATTGGCAAAATAACAAGGGACTTAAGGAAAACCCTATCTTTTATCTGGTTATTTCCACCCTTCTTTTCCTCGTATTTGCTCTTGGCTGGAGAACAATTTCTGAGAACTTTCAAACCTCAACTTAACACCTTCTACATTAGCAGTTTATGATGCCTTTATCAACAACAAATCTCTTTGAGGTGTTTTTTTATCCATAGTGTATCTAAAAATAAGTAAATCCTACAGCAATAGGCTAAATTTGGAGCCGGATCTCCACTTGAAATTTCCAACTGGACAATCAGACATCAAAAAGTTGTGTCAAACCATGCACCCACAATAGACATTAGAATAAATATCAACAAACAGATTGCAAGTCATTGTAATTACGTCACTGTCCGTATCGAAGGGACCCACAAGGCAAGAGATTTAAATTGGTTGAAAAATGATACCTGGGCACAGGGAATCGAACCCGGGACTTGTAGCTTAGCGCTCCGTCAATAATCTCTGCACTGAGCTATCCAGTATTTGTCCCGTACCCAGGGTCATTCTTCACTCCTAGCTTAAGGCTGAGTCTGTGATGGACGTGTGTATATCGCCATTACACGGTGATCGGCCAATAGTATCGCGAGCTTATACAGCCATCTGCGACTCGGGATAGCTAATTAACAACATTATTTTACGTTTTATTTGTAAGATATTATTGGCACCTTATAATGATTGTGTTCAATTCCCTGTCGATTCCATAAACTTAATTATTATTAATATTAGCACCGCGTCTTACTACCCGTTCGGGTTATACGCACTTACGCTAATGTGTAATGGTAGGGTGATTGTGAGATGAAATGGAGGACCTATAGTTTAACGTGGAATCCGAACCACGGTGGAGGCCTGGCATTCCCCACATTCACAAGATGTCTTGTCAGAGGTGAAGGAAGGGTTTGGTAATCAGATAAATCTTTGCCGGGACCGAGGATTGAACCCCGGCCGCCAGCATAGAAGTCTGACACCTTACCCCTAGACCACCAGGTCAACCGTAAACTTAATAAATAGTAACATAAATACAAATTTAAAGTATTCGGACACCTTGGAAAGCTAAATGTTGAAACTTGAAAACATGTAAATTATAAAATTTGTTTATATGGAAAATAATTCAATACAATTTTCCCATTTTTTTGGAACAACCTTGGAAAAGTGCTTTGTCACAAATTCATTAAATTACCTTTTTGTCCGTCGTTGAATCTTTTCAGGGGAGCTTTGGAAAAAGACATCTTGATATTCCACGAATGTGACTTGTGTCTTTTGATCACTATTAAGAAACTTTAACTATGTTGTAATTTAGACTATATTTTCTCCCTATTAAAAAAAAAAGTTAGTTCACAAATAATCTTGTTCAAAACTTTGTTTTGTTGATATTCGACAAACAATTGAACGTATTTTCCAGAGAAAATCATAGGATATACATTTCTTTTTTCGGATGAATTTAAAAGATACCATAGAGAAAACACGTAATCTAACTACACGTTCCTATTTTTATTGTTGGTATTGTGAATAAATAAAATTAAGTTTCTAAAATTCATATGGATATTAAACCTATTTATTCAATACAAATAAAAACTATGTAATAGTTTGAATGTTCTTATAAACAAGTATGTTGAAGTTGGCGTGACAATTTAAAGAAGACGACCCATCACAACAAGAAGGAAATTCATTTTTCGAAACAACCTAAAAAATAAGTTTATAGATAAAATATAGACATTTAAGAGGCTTATAAAATATTACACTTACTTTTATATACATAGTTTATTGTTGTTAGGTGTAAATGAGTGGATAGCACACATTAATTGGCTTTGGTCCTTGCTTACGGTACTTAGTGTTTATACCTTCCCAATTTTGATTTTTCATCATTTTAACGTCATAAATTTATTTTAGTTTGATAGATAGCTGTGTTAATCAGTACTTGCACTAAACCATAAGAATTAATTAGTTTAATAATGTTTGTAACATTACAATAAAAATATATTGTTTATAAATGTGTTTATATTCATTAAACTAAATTAATATATAACTTTGTGAGGTAATATTATTTATTGTTAACTTGCATACGCTTTAAGCCAAGACAAATATTGGTGGTAGTTAATTATTGATTATCAGGTACCTTGTATAACAAATGTTTAGGTAGAAAAAAGTGACATTATTTTTATTTGTAATAAATCTAATTAATCTTAATTTTTAAATACTAAGAAAATGGTAGTTCACCTTTTATTAATCTAGTACCTCCTCGAATGTGATGTTTTCCTGATGGACATGGAAGTTTTTAGTGACAAGCACACCGCATTTTCTCTTTCCTTCGTGGTTTCTTTCTTCTTTCCCCCACCCTATCACGTGAACCTACCCTACCTCTACGATATTATGTTTTCCTTGTCGCCGTGGGAGTAAAGTTAGTGACTAAAATACACTCCGCTTACTTTTTTTTGTCGTGTTTCCTAACTAAGCTCTCAATAAGCGAGCGAATACCTCCTGCATTTGCTGAGTTCCTGATACACGCGCCAAGCTTCGAGGTAACGGCGGTCCTCCGCCTAGATTATAGTCGTTATTCGAACCACACACAGCAAACATCTCTGCTTGCTTGCTTGCTACCTTTTTGTTTACTTGCTTTTTATTTTCTTATCTTACTAAGTAAGTCCTGGCTTGATTTAGTAAGTTTAGTAGTTCTGTGTATCTACGAGTCGTGTACAAGATACATCACTCATTTTGTCTATTTCAGGTTTTGATTGTTTTTTAAGTCCACATCGACCTCTACAACTTAATAAATCCTTTAATTTCAAAACACTATAGATAACGTTGTTTTTAAATGTTATCACCGTCCTATATTAAATCACTTTATTAGATTAAGTTTGTAAGATTTACACTTAAGAGCTCAAGGAGATCATCAGATATTTTGATTGTTAACTTATAAATAATAACTTTGTAACATTGATATTACAATTGTAAAATATTGTATCGTAAACTTCTTAAATTGTAATTGTAATAAAGAATCTACTAATAAATAAACATAGGATAGACAAATAAGGGATAGTTTCAAAACAAGACCAGAAGGAATTTTACTTTCAAAACCATATACATCACTGTTGACCACTGCGTATCCTAGCAACATATACGAGTATTACATAGTTGAGGAAATAAGTATTTGTTCATAAATTATATAATTAGTGTTTTATAATACGTTATTGTTTATTGGAAGTGTGATATAATGGAGTTTTAGCCAGTCGGGTGTCCTGAGACAGCAAGAAAAAGACCACGCAATGAAGATATGTGGAAGAGATCCAAACAGAAAAAAACATATGAAGGTTTTAGGTTATGTTTTTAATTGGCGTATTTAGGCAGTGAGTGAAACTAGTACAGTGATAAATAATTTAACGTGAATACTTTAGAGATTTTAGTAATTAGTGTCTTTCCTTTATTACGGTCGAGTATCTGGTTATAAATTTATAAAAAAAGTTAGGCTACCGTTCCTTTAAAATATCGACAAATACAAAATGTTATTTGTTTCTTTACAGGCATGGCCCCTCAAACCCACTATTAAATTATAATCCTGGGGGGAAAAAACCAAGGAGCTTATAAGTACAAGGATTTAACCCTTCAGGACCAAAAAAAGTTTCATGCCAAGTTTTAATGTGATTCGGGGGAAATTTCCCAACTGAAATTGAGACAAGATTAGTTTATTTTGAAATACACAGATACAGAGTCGTTCGAGCCCCCCCCCCCCCCCAAAAAAAAAAGAACAAGGCTTGTTGATAACACCAAGGCTTGTTGATAAAAAAAGGCGCCAAATCAACGTCCGTGACCAAAGAGCGCATACCAGTGTGCCTAAAGGCGTTTTTGGATACAACTTCGGCTTTCAAGAACCCGTATTGTTGGAGTAATTTCCCGACATTTTCATTGCGGGGGAATGCTTAAGGAAAATAGAAGCGGAGATCGAAAACTGAAACTATATGAGGATTAAAAAAATATCTGTAATTGACTTTATTAAGAAATTCAATGCCATTACAATTTTATTTACATTTGTGAATTACACGATACGCATCTATTGTTTTGAAATGTTTGTTTACCCTAATTTTCCTCACGAATTGACACGTTTAACAGCTAGAACAAGTTTGTAACTAGCTAGATCTACTTTCACGTCAAGTAATGTGACCCACAACTGTCACTTTTGGTGGATACTTTTCAATATTCAATAGCAATAAAATAACACTAATAATACTACAATGAAATGTGATTAATGTTGACCACAATGTCAATAGGTAAATTTTTTTTTTATCAAGGTACAATCTTAATGGTTATAGGAAGCCCTAAAATGCCTTTATCTTCCTTTAATTTATTCCATTCTTCTCCCCTCACACTTTCTGTTATCTGCTCCTTCCATATCTTTCTTGGCCTCCCTTGCGGTCTTTTTCCTACATACCTACTTCATTTCCAACATTTTCTTTGGTATCCTCTCTTTTTCCATCCTCATTACGTGTCCATACCATCTAGGTTTTGTTTCCTCTACTATCTCATGTACTCCCTGTACTCCCACTCTTTCTCTGATAAATTAATTCCTTTGATATCTCAAACCCCATAAACATCCAGAAAATATTTTGTTTTTAATTAATTTAAATAGGAGAGAAACATCTTTTAACTATAATCCAAATAAATGTAAATCGAACTCAATTTGAGTTATATTGAACTTTTCTCCTATACCTTCAATTGTGTTTACATTCGTATCCGTTTAGTTAATAATGTAAAGATAAATTATACAGTAATCCATAAGAGAGTGTTATTGGAAGTATTTTAGATGAACTCTATCAATAAATCAATTATTAGTAAGGCATGTTACTAGAATGACAAATTTTAGTAACGACCGCCATTCCCCACTACTGCTAAAGGAAAGTCCTCCAGTTTAAAATATATCTTCAGTCTTGCTGAGAATCGAACCCGGTATCTTAGTTCAGTAGATAAGCGGGCCAAGTTCTCTTTCTTCTAATGATAGGAGTTGAGGTCTTTTTCTGTCTCTCTGTGTAGAAAATTAAAATAAACATATCTAATGAAACTTTTTTTTTCCTTACAAAAGTTCGTCCCACCTTAGATACTCTTTTAAATAAATTAAGACGAGAGCTTAAAATAAAATTATTTAAAAAATAATACAAATTTAATATATCCATACATCAAGTCATTTTATCTCCAGCTTTTGCGTTTAATATATATTATCAATAAATACCTATAAAATAACACAGATAATATAGATTTAATTTTATCAATGTTGACCCCAAAGAAATATGTTTGAAACTGTTCTTCCATTGAGCTGCGGAGAATCCTCTTTGTGGATCATACTTTCCTAGTAAATCATATTTCTACTACAGGACTTCGTTTGTCAATCAAACTCGTTTGATATGTCTCGACCACCTCTTCTAGAGTCATGCAGCCCTGGCTACTCGGTTAAGTTTGGGCGAATTGGGTTGAATTGAATGAGCATAAAAGATCCGTTTAAAATTCTATAAAATGCCTAACTACAAGTAAATTAATAATAATTCAAGCCTCATTTGTATAGTGAATCAAAACAGATATTTTTATTAAATTTTTAGCAATTTAGTAACATAATTTTAGTTGTTAGACTTTTAAAAACGGTAATACAGGTAGGGTAGGAGTCGTCGTCGGTCGTCGGTTATTGTCCAAGTGAAGTGCAAGGAGATCATTTATTAAAAGAGGTGGCGAGAATACTTTCCTAGTATTGTATTAAATTTTTTATAGCTGGCAATTTTATTTGGAAAATTCCTCACTCAGCTTCTTCGTTAAATGAAATAAATCTGAATAAACTGTGCACAAAATATATACACTGAAAGAGATAATCTGGGGTGATTATGTCAAATAGATAAATAATACGAAAGGCTTGTTCAAAAATAAAATATTTAAAAAAAAGTGTTTTTATAAATATATAATTGTAATCTATTTACAATAATTGGTATGGGATATTTATTATATCCACTGACGTTGGTAACAAACCGCATTGATCTAGGTTTTTGATTATGTAATGATTTATTTGTATGTATCTTAGTTGAAATTTAAAACTGTTGTCCTCTACATAGAAAATGAGCAATTAAAATAATTAGTTTGCATATAGTATTTCAATGTAACTGTTCGTCGTCATATAATATTGTAATAACATTTTCTGTGAATCCCTCTAGATGATCGTCAAATAACAAAAGCTTATTTGTTAGCTCATAAGTTACCAATTCTATTTTCATCTATTCATTGGACATGCGTTTTTTTACATTTTATACCATTTATAACAGTTTATACTTTTGAAAGCTGATTTAAATACCGACATTATTTGGTAAGATAAATAGCATGAAATATTGTCACGATAGTATACTCATTTTTCAATTTGTATAAGTTGTAAAATGTTATTTCTATGACGAACTGACTATAATAGCTATAAGCAAACCTTTTCTTTATATATTTACATTAGATACACGTTACTAATAAATAATAATTATTAGAGATCAAAACTATCATCTTTTTACCTACTATTAACTACAATGAAAACTTTTTAATTAGGCTCACATAAAGGACGATAGTTTAATGAATGTGGTTAGGTAAGAAAATTAAGGACGTTACCTAACTGTGACGTCACAACATGTCAAGACGGATGATTCCTGGATAGCTCAGTGGTTAGAGCATTGGCGTACCAAGCCAAAGTTCCCGGGTTCGATTCCCATGTCCAGGTGTCATTTTTCAATTTTCAAAATATTATTCCGTTAAGTTAGATAATCGAAGTATTTGCTAACGAGTCTTAGGAGTATATCATAATAATAATTTTTAAGATATATTTAATCTATACAGCCATTATATCCAATTCAGTAATTGGAGATATAAAATCCGCTGACGAGTGTACACACGAACTCTACTATCTGTGCCTGGAGAATATTGACTTGCGTTTAAGTTTTTACTTTTTCCTTTGTTTCCTATTCTAGATAAACAAATGTGTAGATAAATAGGAAAGTTCCGGATGGGTGCAACAACAAAAAATCACGACAGGTATGCTAGAGTTTAAAAACAAACAAAACTTAATTATTAACCGATGGACAATTTTTCGGAAACGTACAAAAAATAAAAATTTTCAGCCCTACGTTTTAATACGTATATGTACTAATTATTTTAATGAGTTAAAATTTAGGAAGGTTGAATTAAGAGGAAATGCACCCGCACTTGAGTGAAGAGAGAGTGGAAAATCATTTAGGAAAAAACCTCAGCACACTCTACCGGGATTTGAGCACCGATCCCTCTTTCATCGGCAGTCTATTGCAAGGGTAGGGAACCTTTTGGTATTGTAATCTCTGACAAGGCGTGTATTAATCACAACTTGTGAATGTGAGGAATGTCAGGCCTCCACCGTGGTTCGGATCCCACATTAAACTGTAGGTCCTCCATTTAATCTCACAATCACATTAGCGTAAGTGCGTATAACCCGAACGGTTAATAAGACGCGGTGATAATAATAATAATAATAATAATGTAATATTGTAAAGTTCTTAATAGTGTACCATTCATATATAGATAGATTGATTGATAAGAGTGGTTTCTATATTTTTTGCATTATGCTTTAACAATATTGTTTTTATTTAATTAGTAAAAACACATGCCATTTGTAAAGATATAATTGAAAAGATAAAGATACAAAATTAACAAAAATATGCGATAAGGTCGCATCGAACTCCTTAAAAGGCCACAAGTTCCCCATATCTGTCTGGTCTAGTATATTGTGATAGTGACACCTTAGACTATACGGCCACTGAAAAAGGTAAACTTAAAATAGAGAAATATCTCTCCTCCTTTATAAAAATTTAAACAGTTTTTTTGTTATTACTTCAAGGTTAACTCTTCAAGCAACCCAAAGTAAATCCAGCCTCCGTCCTCGGTCGATGTTTTCCATTTCCAAAATTGGTTGTTTATAAACGGAAAATGGAGAGAAAGCCAACGAAAGATAGAACCGAATTCTTTCCACCTGAACTACCTTCTCTGCTGTAGTCAAGAATAAGATACGGATGAACCTTTACTCTCGACGGCATTCGATAAATCAACCACGTCGGTTGAGAGTAAAGGGGTGGTTTGAGGGAGGGGGGAGATCACACATCTCCCTAGCGGCTTTGCATCCGAAATACAAGGAGAAATAAAGTAGCGAATCACACCCTTTAGACACCCTCCTTCTTCTACTCAACACCCATTTCTGCTATCTCCAAGAATTTTCTTCCCCCCTTCATTTTTTTTTTTTTTTCGAAAATCAATGCCTTTCCCTTCTAGCCTAGGATCTCATACATCTTTCAATGTAAGGTCAAAATACAAAGTCTCTTTTATACCCTGACTCAAAGAGGCTATAGATTAGTGGTATTAGGGGGGGGTTGGGGGGAGGTCTACGCTCTGGCGATTGAACCAAAATAGTTTCGAGATTTATTCCTTCCTAGCTTCTCCCCCCCCCCCTCCCTTCCTTTTCTTTCACGTGAGATATAATGTCCTTTTATAAGGAATGTTTAAAAATTCTGAAAAAGAGGTGAAATATCTGGTGATGGAAATTTGCGAGATTCTGCTGGAAATGTACATTTCGCCACTCTGTAATCTCTAGGGGAGGGGGATTACGTTTTGTATCATTGAAGTGACAATTTCTGGTTTTAAGAGCCCCTCCCCCTTCCCCCCAATTTTATTTTCAGTCAAATTAAGTTTTAAATCAAAACTTAGCTTGCTTGGAACAACGCACGCCATAAATTTAATTTTTAAAACGTGTTCTATAATTTGGCGACCCGTTTCGGTACCCGCATATTCTCTGTAAGGCGTCACACTTGCAATAGACTTAGACTGCCGATTACCGAGAGATCGAGGTTCGAACCTCGGTAGGATGTACTGAGGGTGTTTATTTACAAAACGATTTTCCATTTTACCTCTATGCGCAATTAATGAGGGTACACTCGCTATAAAAATAACCTTATTAATCCCTAAAACCATTAGTGTTAATTATTATTATTATTTAGCACGGCGTCTTACTACCCGTTCGGGTAATACGCTTTAAGTACTAATTACGCTAATGGATTAGGAATTGGGAAGGTTGAATTAGAGCAAGTGAACCCGCATTTGCGTGGAGGGAGGTGGAAAACCCATTTAAGAAAAACCACCCCCAGTTCACCCGACCGAGATTAGAACCTCGATCTCCCCGTCCTCAGCAGTCGAGCTCAACACGACTAGCGCGTTAGTTAACTACGCCACCGAGGCGGGTAATTAATAATAAGCGTATAACACAACGGGTAGTAAACGTGGCGTTAAAAAAAATATATATATAGTATATATATCCATGGTATATCGTATTCAAATATTCATTTCCTTACTAAATAAAATGTTCCCATACATTTTCGTCGTAAAGTATTGGGAAAAAAATAATATTCAACTAGAAAAATTTCAAGAATTCATTCTGCTCTCACAATTTCTTTTTTTGGGGGGATACTTTCAAAGCTATATTAAAATAAAGTTACTTGAGGCGAGGGATGGGAGAGGGGAGAGAGGGGGGTAATATTGTACGTCTAAAAACTCACTTGGGTTTTTATCCACATTTCATAATATTTCAGAAAAGGTATTTTTTTTTCTAATATAAGCTTGAACTCAAGTCATATATTTATCTACTTCCTTCAAACTAGTAAAGTAAAATTCTGGTAGGAAGTACAGTTTAGAAAATAAAGGGTACGTGGGAAAAGGAGGAAAGTCAAATTTAAATTTAAATAGAGTTATTGCTGTCATCTGTTAGACAATCATGAGACCTTTCTAATGCACTCTATATATATATTTGAAAGAGGTTCCCGTCGTATTTAAGTTGATTAAAACATAATTTTAGCTGGGGTCCCTATGGGTTTTGAGTTATAAAAGCTATTTTCTTTGAAAAGTGTGTAAAGGGGCTTTCCCCCTTTTCCCTTGTATCATTCAATTGTAAGCAATTTTTTTTTTCGGTCAACATTGATTAACACTATTTTATGCACCTGTTCGGTTTATATATATAGGCCTATAAACCATATGTAATAATGACGATAATGTGATAGGGATGAGGGACGGTATGAAGTGTATCCACATTTGCGTGGAGTTAGAGTGAAAAATCCGTTTGGGGAAAACTATACCTTCAGTACACCCGGCAGGTATTCGAACCTCTGACCAGCCTCGGTGGCGTAGTTGGCTAACGCGCTAGTTCGTGTTGAGCTCGACTGCTGAGGACGGGGAGATCGAGGTTCGAATCTCGTGGGGTGAACTGGGATGGTTTTTCCTTCCACGCAAATGTGGGTTCACTTATTCTAATTCAACCTTCACAATTCCTAATCCATTAGCGTAGTTAGTACTTAAAGCGTATAACCCGAACGGTAGTAAGACGCGGTGCTAAAAATATGTTATTCGAACCTCGGTCTTCCCGTCATCGATCCTGTACTGTTGAGAGAGTGACACCTTGGACCAGGGGATCGGCAACCAATCGATTACTATCGACCGGTCTATCTCGCGCTGGTTTTCAGTCGATAGCGTGAGGAAACTTCATTGTAATTAAAAGTCGATATTTTGAGTGTTCTAAGCTCGCAAATCTATCGAATACTTTCAAATAATATTTGAGTGTTACCAAAATAACTTTGACCGGTCATAATCGATAGTGTTTTATTTCACGGCTTTATAAAATTATAGAAACGAAAATGCCCTTCTTATCTCTACTCTTCTGAGACTATGATCCCATCAACTAGTTTGGGGCACTATCGTTAAGAACAGCTTGCAATGACGTCACAAAGGAACGCGCATGCGTGGACGTGAAGTCGTTAGAAAAGGAAGTGTGCATTCTATGCAAAACTCGCCATTACTGTTTTGTTAGCAATTTGTCGTTTGTTTTAAAGAAGGAGTTTAGCTAGATTTTTTTTATATAGATTTTACATTTTATTAACGTGGTTTATTTGTAAAATAATAGATTTATTGACATTCGATTGAATTTGATACTAGAATTGATCAATTAATATTCCGTAATAGAAAATGCGGTGTGTTTCAAGTGTAACATCCCGTTTCGAATCTTTTAGTTCGTGGCACTAACGCCGCGAGCGTTAACAATATGATTCTACTTGCCAACTTTTGAGTGGCGTTTCTATACCATTCATGTTCTATGCTCAGAAGTGACAAAAATATCTTCCATGCATAAATATTAAAAAAAAAAAAAACGAACTGGAGCTTCTATAAAAGTACCCAAACATCGAACTAAAAATTTTGAAAAATCATTGACCTTACAAGGGGCTAGGATTTGAATTTAACTTGAATTTAAAGATATAAAATCTGTGAATATATTCAGAAAAAAAGGTAGAAAAATAATTTGCTGGGCAACTAAATTTTTCTTTAAATTGAGCATCAAATGTTTAAACAAGACTGTAACAAAAATAGTAGGCTATTAGAAATAAGTTTTAAAATAAAGTCTCATTATTTGTACTATTCAACTCTCTTAATATCTAGACTAATATTAGCACAATTAACTCTTTTATATTGTAAGACCGCCATGAGCTGAATATGTAGAACTAATTTTATTAATAAACAAATAAATAGAAAATTAAATTTTCTACCATAAATATTTACGTCTTAATGTGTGTGTGTTTTTTCTAAAAAGTTAAGTAAACAACTATCTAAGGAAAGAATGAATTAAAGGAATAAATATTATGCTGTTTAGATTTTTTAAAAAGAACCAAAGTAGAGGGAGGAAACGATGGGGGTGATTGTGGCATTTCAAAAACAGAAATGTTTAACCAAAGTCAATATAGGTTGGGTTGAATTTTATAATATAGTGAATGAAACAAATCGGTGACCTTTTGAATTAAAAAATATAATTTTAACCGACGTTTCGGGTCAAAGAATCACGCACGCGTTTGCACGTTATGTTTCTCATTTCGATTGCATCAACACCATCTTCTGGAATCAGGAAGAACTGGTTCCTTTCAGAGGTCATCAGACTTGATTCAGACAAAAGAAAAAAAATAACATTTTGTGACATTCCATCTGAACATTTTTTGTTGGGTTTTTTTTTCGCCACCGCGTTTTACTACCTGTTGGATATCTCTCTCTCACGCACCCTATGCTCAAAGAGTTCAAGTTTAATTTAGTCTGTAAGTCGCGAGGTGAGTGCCGGAACCTGACCCCATTTGTGTGGATTGTGTTGTACGGGCTCGTCTCGCGTGACGTCACGCGACAGTTCCCGCGGGAACGTTAGTGTTTTGGAGCTTGCGCAGTAGCTACGAGACGGGACATCCCGAACTCGACCCGAGTTGCCCCTCCTCCCCCTTTTAACCCCCTTCCTTCCGATACATTCGGGACGAGGGACATTCCAAAAGTTTTGTCTTTTAGTCTTGGACGTACCGTTCTTGTTAATCTATCGTGTATTCAACTTTAAGAGCCCCGTAATCTCGCCAGAACAACAGATCCTCTTTTGTTTTTTAATATAATCGGCTCATCGTTTGCTTCGCCACCTCCTGAAGACTTCTGTTCTCCTAATCAAGGTAATCTTTATATAAGCGTATGTTTGCGTTGTAGTTAGTGTTTAAAATAAGGTTTATTCAGTGTTTTTTTTTCTTCTTGTTGATGTTGTAGCTTATGTTTTATTTTTAAAATGTAAGTCGGGAATTTGATAAATTACAAGAAAAAATCTGGGAAAATGTGGTTTTACTCAAAATATGAAATATAATAATAATCATTAAAACAGTAATAATTATTTATCAAACTGTAGTTTTTTTGTTTGTAGTTGTGTAATATATTTTATATTCCTAGTAAATGATGTTAATACGAATTTAAAAAAAATTGTTTATTCAAATTTTAAAACTTATTATTATTATTAAAAAGGATTAATAAGAAAATGAGGGCGGTGGTGGGGTAATTAGAAGGATGTGATATACTTTTTAGTCTGAAATTTTATTGTTCAAGTTGAGTAGACACCATGAAGATGCAAAAAAAAAAAAAAAAAAAATCAAAATAGAAATGTAATTTGTGAAAGTAATAAAAACTGTTAGTTTCCACTTAGGTTCCATTTGCTTATTTACTATCTCTTGACAGTTGCTAGCAAGTAGACTTAATAAGTTTTCTACAGCAGTCTAGTGTTTGGTCAAATGGCGCTGCTAGCCTAATTTCCAAAATACCTATTGGGTTCGTTGATTCGCATTTGTACAACCATTCTATAAGTTATTTATATTAATCCAAACCAAGATCATAGGATTAACGTCACGCTCGTTTGGTTTGAGCTTGATGAGGTCAGGATTGGAGTTATTTATTTCCTCAGTGGTTTCATACTTCTCCCTCCACGCAAATAATATACATTTCCTCTAAATCATACCTACCCCGTAAGTGTAATTAATTGCGAATAGTATTTGGTGAAAATAACAGCTTAAAGATTAGGATATGAACGCGTGTAGGTTATAAAGTTGTGGCGATGGTCTTTCTAAGTCAACGATTGGGCTCAAAATCTTAAAAAAAAATGTTGAATGAAATCCACTGGTTTAGTTACTTATTTTCTAGACTGTCGAAGACGGGGAGATTAAGGTTCGAATCTCGGTCGGAAGTATTGAGGGTGTTTCTTTTTCTCTATCTCCCAAAATGGTTTTCCCTATCCCTCCACGCAAACGCGGATACACTTCCTCTGAATATAACCTTCATTATTCCTTAAATCTATTAATGTAATTGGTACATAAGCGTATAACCCGAACGGGTAGTAAGACGCGGTGCTAAAAATAGTTACTAATTATGTTTTTTGTTTTATTTTTATGCCATGTTCTACCAGTTGATGTATTCATACGTGGCAATTACTCTAATGGGGCAGGGACGGGGAAGGAAACATTTTTAGAGGTTATCTACCTGCATTTGCATGGAGGGAGGGTGTGAAACCACCACCCCAGTAGATCCGACCGGGATTTTAGCCACAATCTCCCCTTCATCAGCAGGCGAGTTCTAACACGAGAGTGACGCCTTGAACCATTCGGCCACTGAAGCGGGGTAAAAACTAACTTAATTTTAGAACTGACACAACACTCAGCACTGTGAAGGGTAAACACACATTTCGCCAATATTTTCGGCCATGCTGGGAATCGAACCTGGAACTGAGGCGTCACTGTCATGATATACTAGACTGCCAATGACAGGGAGATCAGGGTTTAAATCTCGGTCGGGTGTAACACGACGGTGTATTTTCTAAATGGCTTTTTACACTATCTCTTTCTGTACAAAAATGTGTGTACACTTCATCTAAATACGACTTTGTTCATCCTTAAGACATTAATTCATGTGCGTACAACCCAAACGGGCAGGGAAACGTGGTGACCAAAAAGAAAATTAAACTTTATACGTACACTATTTAAAAACTAAAGTAATGCTAAGTCAAAAAAATCCCCATAAAACTGCAACAAAGAATGTAGTCATAGAACGGTAACCACGAGCCCGCGTATCGATGCTGGTCCGCGTACAACTGGTTGGTAGACATTTATGTATCAGTCGGAGGGTTGATTCAATTCCAAACCAGCAGTCCATGACTTAAATCCCTCTCATTTGTTTTATATTATTATTATTATTATTATTATTATTAGCACGGCGTCTTACTACCCGTTCGGGTTATACACACACTAATGTGTAATGGTAGGGTGATTGTGAGATGAAATGGAGGACCTACAGTTTTAACGTGGGATCCGAACCACGGTGGAGGCCTGGCATTCCACACATTCACAAGTTGTGATTAATACACGTCTTGTCAGAGGTGAAGGAAGGGTTTGAAAATCAGATAAATCTGTACCGGGACGAGGATTGAACCCCGGGCCCCCAACACAAAAGTCTGACACCTTACCCCTAGATCGCCAGGTCACCTCATCTATTTAATAAGAGTATATATTTTTAAGATTCAACAAATCAAAATATGAATCTCTCTCATCTATATATTGCACTGACGATCCAGTCTGTTGCGAGTCTGACGCCTTAGACCATATGAATGCCTACCTGTGAGGAACAAGCTAAAAATAGAGTGTGTGAAACACTAGAACAAGCCTGATAGTTAAATACGCTTAGTCACTTATTCCAAACCTATTCTCTATATCGAAAAAAGAAATCTAGACATGAGAATGGAACCCGGTACTTTTTGGCTTGGTACTCCAACGCTCTTTACCACTGAGCTTATCCAGGAGTCATCCCGTGCTCTAACCACCAGATCCTCATCCTCCAGTTAAAATGGCTGCGCTCCTGTGGGAGAGCTTTCGTCCTTCCTGGTGCCACTAAGCGACTTTTTTTTAAAAAAAATCTCATTTTAAACATGGTTTCACTAGAGAGAAGAACACAAATATACATCTGAGTCAATCTTCCTACTTCCACAAGGCTAGGTTCAGGTAACGACCCAACCCCCTCTTCGCAATCTATCCACAAATAGCTTACTCAGATTGAACGTTACGATTATGGATAGTCAGTCCCTTTAAGACGAACATGTTAAAAGTAAGTCGTTTAGAAAGTGCACATTTGTAAGTGTTTTTATCACTGAGCGTTGACACTAGCGAACCCCAGTGTTGATGGACTCAACCTGGATCAAGGAGTGCAACGAAACTTTCTTGTCCGTGGTCCAGGGTCATTCTTATCTCATATTTGACCTACTCTGGATAAATGATGGTAATAATACCATTGACGTACTAAGTCAAAGGTCCCGGGTTCAATTCCTACGTCTAGGTGTCATTTTTAAATTTAAAGATTACGATATTTAGATGCGGCTAGAAACCGTAATTAAAAACTAAAACAACTTTTTTTTAGCATCGAGTCTTACTACCCGTTTGGGTTATACACTTATGTACTAATACTCTAAGGGTTTAGGAATTGGGGAGGTTATGTTTATAGGAAGTGTACCGGCATTTGTATGGAGTCAAAAGGAGAAAACTATTTCGGAAAAACCACCCTCAGTACACCAGACCGAGATTTGAACCTTCATCTCCCCGTCATTACCAGTCTAGTACACTTAGAGTAGCGCGTTTGACCACGCGGACATCGAAGTGGGTCGCTTGTCTAATTAATCAATCATCAAAACTTTATTAACTGACGAACCCAATGATCAACCCTATACCTCTTATTTAACGCCTAAGGAATATAAATATATTCTATCTAGTGCATTCTATTAAATATATCCTAAAAAAAAATCACTTAAGTCCGACGGAGTTTATTATCGGCTCTCTTAGAAAATATATCTTCACCGCGCAATAAAAACTTCACAAGAATCCCCCCCCCCCCCCCCCCCGCCCCCGGCTTCATACTTTGAAATGAAAAGCAGATCATAGGGTGGGAGTGGGTGGACCCATATGAGTTATTTCATCCCTTTAAACCCCCCTCCCCCCCCCTGCCCCACATTGCTTCTTTTGATTCTATCACTTTCAGTATTCAAATCCGTATCAGTTGGGAGAGATCATTTTAATACCCGCTGACTTCTTCGTCGAGATTGAAATTCTTCCCCCAAAGGTTTGGTCCGAGTGATAAAGAGAGAGAAAAGGAGAATGGAGTAGGGTGGGTGTGGAGTTTAGACAGAACGGTTTCATATAATGCGGTTTCACCAAGATAGAGAAAAGGTTATTATTCTTGGTGCGTATTTTTCAGTTTATATTTCCAGTTAACGTGCACTTTCCAAGCAAATACAGTAGTCCCATGGCTTCTCTGGTGCTGACTGACAGCTCACAGCTGACTTCTGACAGTCAACATTTAGGTATGTACCTAAATTTTGACTATCAGAAGTGACAGCTGCTAAACACATGTTTTTGCAGATCAAATGGTTCGGCGTAGTGATACATAATTTGGTCTGTTAACTTTTCAAAGCCGTCAGTTGTCAGCTGTGATCTATCAGTCAGCATCAAAGAAGCCATGGGGCGACTGTAGATTATATTGACACGCACATTTTCGATAATTTTCTTTAGCACAGCATGTTACTACCCGTTCGGTTTATACGCTTATGGTTTTGAGGATTAATTAGGGTTAAAATTTAGAGAATATGTATCCGCATTTGCGTGAAGGAAAAATCTCTGCACATCCGACTGAGAGCCCCGATCTCCCCATCATTGGCAGTCTAGTCTCCCGTGAGAGTAGCGCGTTAGACCATGCGACCACCGTACCTTAAATCATTTATGCGTTAAACCAAAAGTGTATTTTCATTTTTTTCTTATTAAAACAATTCACCGTTTCTTTCACGGTACTAAGAGTCCCATTTGAGCAAATAATTAGGGGGGGGGGAGAGTAAGTTTACCCCTGTCCTCCGCCACAGACGCGATACATAAAATATTGTTGAACACGTTAGGTAAAAAAAAATCAAATTCCCCTTCATATGATTTTCTACGAGGATGCTTTACCCACCCCTTAGTTTGATCAAAACACGTCAGGGGGCCGGGGGGAGGGAAGCGAATGACATAATGCGTTTGTCATGTTTTCTTTGCAGTGATAAATTTTCATCGCCAGGCACGAGGTAAACGAGCGGTCAACACTCTTTACTGCGGTTTGATATCCATCCGAGAACAGAGTTTAAAAAAAAAAAGTTTAACCATTTTGTGGTTTCTCATTCTCTCTCCAAGTGAATCGTGGATAGTCAGTTTAATCCCAGTAAATACCGGGTTAGTTATTTTTTTAACTCCACGTCTTACAAAATCCGCTTGGCTAGGGGAAGAGTTAGGTATAATTTAGAAGGAGTGCACCTACATTTGATTGGAGGTGGAGGGAACAACGGCTCAGAAAATACCACCCCAGGACAGATGTCACGATGACACCAGCAAAGCCGACGAGACTGACGCCTTTGTCCACGTGAGCACTGGTACAGGGATTACAAAATTAACGTGTAGTGTAGTCCGATCATAATATCACAAGACATATGTATAAATTATCACTCGCTTCGGTGGCCGCGTGGTCTAAGGTGTTACAACCTGGGACTGCTGAAAATTGGGAGATGGAATGTTTTTCCACTTTCTCTCTACGCAAGTGCGGGTACATTTCCTATAAATCAAATCTTCCTCATCCCCAACACATTAGTATAATTGGTACATTCTCGTCCAGCCCAAACGGGTAGTAATACGTGGTGCTAAGTATATATGTATATGATAATTATAATAATTATTCAACTTCATCTGGAGTCAAACAAGGGAAAATCTCTGACCTGGTCTTAAGATTCCCTGACTCCCTGACCAGCGTGACATTGACAGAACTCACGCTTCTAAGCACGCGGCAGTTAGCGTGGTCCTGACCTTCACTCTATTCTCCCTGACCAGCGTGACATTGACAGAACTCACATTCTAAGCACCGGCAGTTAGCGTGGTCTTGACAGCACTCTATCTCTCTGACCAGCGGACATGTTTGTTTTTGTTTGTTTGTAAGAGTTATTTTATTTTGTAATGACATTGACAAACTCACACTTCTAAGCACGCGGCAGTGCGTGGTCCTGACCTTCACTCTATTCTCCCTGACCAGCGTGACATTGACAGAACTCACACTTCTAAGCGCGCGGCAGTTAGCGTGGTCCTAACCTGCACTCTATTCTCCCTGACCAGCGTGACATTGATAAAACTCACGCTTGTAAGCGCGCGGCGGTTAGCGTGGTTCTGGCAAACTGCCCGCGAGAAAGAATCAAGTACTTGGGACAGGAATAACCCCCCCCTCCCCCACTCACCCTCTTTCTTCCAGAAGGCGGCGAGACGTGACCAATCAATTAGTTTGTTAAATAGACCCCGCGAGTAAATGCCAAGGAAGTTCGGGGCTCGAATCCTATCAGTGTGCAAAGTGGATGATTTTCCCTAAAGGTTTTTCCACACTCCAAGCAAATGCTGGCACATTCCATCTAGACTCCAAACTTATCATCCCTTCATCATCATTTTAGTTAAAGTTATCGGGGTTCGATTCGTTATGTGACCCACTTCGGTGGCCGAACAATCTAAGGCGTCACTCTTGTGTTGGACTGGACTATTGATGGTGGAGAGATAGTGGTTTGAATCCCGGTGGGGTCTATTGTAATGGTCCTCACAAGTCACGATAATTGGGATGCCCTGAGAGAATTTAATAGGAAAAAAAATTAATAATTTTATTAGAGTGTCTGACAAAGGAGTGGTACTCGAACACGCGACCGGATAGGGAGAGTTACGCTAGTGAGCTTATAGTGCGAGCGGGGAAAAACCCGTTCTCAGAGACAAGTGTTGCAGGACAATTCAATGATATGACCCTAGTTTGTTTTTTTAGCAACGCGTCTTACTACCCGTTCGGCTTATACGCACTTACACTAATGTGTAATGGTAGGGTGATTGTGAGATGAAATGAAGGACCTACAGTCTAACGTGGGATCCGAACCTACTGTGGAGGCCTGGTATTCCACACATTCACAAGTTGTGATTAATACACGTCTTGTCAGAGGTGAAGGAAGGGTTTGGTAATCAGATAAATCTGTGCCGGGACCGAGGATTGAACCCCGGACCCCAGCACAGAAGTCCGACACCGTAACACTAGATCACCAGGTCACCAGCGTCTTACAAACCAGTCGGGTTATACGCTTATGTGAATGTGGGGAATGCCAGGCCTCCACCGTGGTTCGGATTCCACGTTAAATTGTAGGTCCTCCATTTCATCTCACAATCACCCTACCATTACACATTAGCGTAAGTGCGTATAACCCGAACGGGTAGTAAGACGCGGTGATAATAATAATAATAATATACGCTTATGAACTAATCACGCTAATGGTTTTAGGAGTTAGGAAGGCCAAATTTAGAGAAAGTGTACTCGCGTTTGCGTGGAATGAGTGTGGAAAACTATTTTGGAAAAACCCCCTTCAGTACATCCGACCGATATTCGAACCTCGATCTCCGAGTCACAGGCATTCTACTCTAACGAGAGAGTTGCGTGTACTCATTCAATAAAATGGGACATAAAATTCAAAAATTATTAAGTGACCTATAAAATTTACATCTACATCCAGGGATCATAAATATTGTATATTTAATTATGAGAATTGAATATGATGAATCAAGAAAACGATGACATATTCATTAAAATCCGGGCCCTGGGTAATAAATACCATGTTGTTGAATCATTTTTATTATTCTCTGCTTTAACTGGTTCATCCTATGACAATCCGAATATAGTTGACATGGCTCTTAGACAGAATTGGTCATTGTTTATGAAATTGTGCGACATTTAAATTCAATTAAGAGTGACAGCAGTTGATGTTTAAATAGATGTTGGAGCAATGGACCAATTAAAACATTTTGTGTGCACTTAACGGGGCAGTGGTAGGGAAAGGGGGGGGGGGGGTACTATAGTACTGAGATGCGCTGACAACCAGAAATACCGCTAAGTGGTTTTATATATATATTCAGAGTTGAAATTAGCTCATTTTCATTGATATTTCACGTGAAATGTCGTAGCTCTGAGATTTAAGTAGATTTTTAGAGACATACATCTAGTCTTTCTCTAACAATTAAAGTTTTTTTTTTCACATGGTCAAAATAAGATTCAAAAATAGAGAATTGTTCCAGTGGTTTTAAAATTTCAGAACTGCCATTCCCATGATAAATAAAGCAAGCGTAAGGATATTCCACTTCCAATTAGGCGGCACCCTTAAGTTAAAGAGTGTTAACTTACGATCTTTATTAAGTTATTAATTATTAATAACAATATTCTTAAGACGCTTAACGTATTCTTTCTAAGTACAGAATGATCAAGAACATAACCTACAAATAGACTTAACCGAAGACTTAAGGAGGGGATGGAGGGAACCATGAAAAGGTGTGTTTGCAGTTTTTATAGCAACACTTTTTTAAAAAATAAATCAAATATTGCTCCAGTTCAAACATAGTTTAATTTTCTTCACATGGTTACCTCAACAGTTGTTGAATATCTGTCATGAGCATAACCATAAAGGCATCAGATGAGAAACGGTTTAAACAGAGAGAAAAAGTCGTCATTAAATTCCAGGACACCCTTTACTTAATTTGACATACTTGAAGTCTGCTGATAAAGGATGTTTGCTGCACCAAGGAAATTAGGTCGAGGATAGCCATTGGCGAGGAAGATTTTCAACAAGAAGATGTTATTGCTGACCAAAAAGTTGATTTTGGAACCGAGGAAGAAATTGATGAAATGCTTCATTTGGAGCATCGCGCTGTATGGAGCAGGAACTTGGACTCTCAGGAAGACGCAAAAGAAATACTTGGAGAGCTTTGAAATGTGGAGTTGGAGAAGATTTTATAAGATCAGGTGGACATACAGGGTAACAAATGAATATCGCTTAAGAATAGGGGATGAGAAGAGAACCATTTTGGAGGTGGTTCTTCGGTACAAAGCAAACTGGATCAGACACATCCTTAGGAGGAATTGTCTTCTGTACGTCATAGAAGGAAAGGTTGAGGGAAAGAGGAGCTTAGGGAGGAGGAAGATTCAAATATTGGATGGCTTGAAGGAAAGAAGAAAATTCTGAGAGCTGAAGGAGGAGGCAGAGGACAGGGTGCATTGGCGGTCTAGGTTCAATGACAAAAGAAATGGACCTGTCGTAAAACAAAACATCTTAACACGTATACCCATGCAGGTATATTCTCTCTAAATTAGATCTTCCCCATTTCCTACCCTAACATTGTAGTTAAAATTATGACAGTCCGAACGGGTTGTAGGACGTGAACAAGTTAGAGGGGTAAGGAGTGTTGAGTTGGAGGGCGGGGTGACTGTTAAAATATTCTCCTCATCCTTATCCCTTATATTTATTCTTTAATATACTTTGTGTTGTACGTACTAATAAACAAGCTTAAAAAATTGCTATTTATTTTTAAAGTGAATTAAGTAATTCGTGAAAGTTGTTCGTTCGTTTGTTCGTTTGTTTGTGTGAAATTTTTTTTCCACATCAAATTGTCAAATTATAAAAGATGAAAATCGATATGAGGATCAAACGGTTATTAATATTTTAGTTGCTATTTTGTTAAAATATTATTACTGACAATAATTAATTAGTCAGGCCGAATCCTTTATTGGTGCATTCATTGTTAAATCGTACCTTTTACACGTCATGTTACCATAATTACAATCATGTACGATACAAATACATATCCACCCATAATTCCTTGGATATTATACCGGACACTCGGTGCAGACAGCAATAGACCTTCTGGAAATTATACGCGCCGCATGCTTCGGAAACAAGTGAATAATATTTTTATTGATTGTATTTTTTATCACCGTGTCTTACTACCTGTTCAGTTTATAAGCATATATTTTAATTATTCTAATGGGTAGATATGAGGAAGGAAGCATTTTAGAGGTAATATACCAGCATCTACTTGGAAAAAGAGTGGGAAACACAGTTAGTAAAAAAACTTCACTTAGTACACCCGACCGGGAATCGAACCCGGATTTCCCCGACATCAGTAGATCATTCTTAACACGAGAGGTACCATTCAACCCCTGAAGTGGTTATTATTATTATTTGTTTTGAACTAGCTGATCCAACACCTTTGCTCAGTTGGTAACGTGTCTGCTTAAAGGGCCCGGGTTCGATACATGGCACCACCTGAGAATTTCTCATTTGTGAAATGTGGGTTTACCATTTCACAGCGATGAATTAACGGCCGTTGTGGGGGCTGGGGTTGTGTCTGTTCTGGATTTAAGTAGTTTATAAGTCGTGTATTGATAAAAATCAGTCGATTTAGAAAGTGCAGTTAAATACTAAATAATAAATTAATATTATTATTTATTATTAGCACCGCGTCTTACTACCCGTTCGGTTGTACCACTTACGCTAATGTGTAATGGTAGGGTGATTGTGAGATGAAATGAAGGACCTACAGTTTAACGTAGAATCCGAACCACGGTGGAGCCTGGCATTCCCACATTCACAAGATGTCTTGTCAGAGGTGAAGGAAGGGTTTGGTAATCAGATAAATCTGTGCCGGAACCGAGGATTGAACCCCGGCCGCCAGCACAGAAGTCTGACACCTTACTCCTAGACCACCAGGTCACCCCAATAATAATAATAATAATATTAATAATTTTTTTTTTGCTACATATCACTAACCCCCCCCCCCCCCACTGTATCCTATTTACACAAATGGGGGTAACAACGGTGTAGATAGAACCGTCAGAGGAAATGCATCCACATTTACGTGTAGGGAGTGTGGGAAAATATGCATGAAATAAAACAGCTTACATTCACCACGGGTGGGATCCGAAACCCATACTCCTCATCGCCAGGTGAACTGGTCCAGATTAACTTGACATCTTAACCCACGTGTCCACGTATGTGGGTGGATAATTGTTAGAATCTCGTCTCGCGCGTGCGTAGTGAGCACTGTGACAAGGACGTCGGTGTTGAAATGGTCTAAGGCGTCACTCTTGCAATAAACCGGACTGTAGAAGACGGGGAGTTTGGGGTTCGAATCCCAGCCGGGTGTACGGAGGGTGTTTTTTCCTAAGTATTCTCACATATTCCCTCCACGCAAATGTGGTTACTATTATTTCAGATACTATCTTCTTCATCCTTAACACACAAGTGTAATTATTACACATGCGTATAACCCGAGTATGACGCGGTGTTCGGAAACTCGTAGCCCAAACTGCACACACAGTTTGTTTGAACCAAAAGTAATAGAAAATCCTTCAACAGTTACTTCTAGAAAACTGCGCTAATACCATTAAATTGTGTTCAAAGTTTTGGCTTACAACACTGGGAGAGTAGAGCTGTGCGAGCATGCGTGTACAACAGGTTGCATAAGAGTTAGGCGCGTAGCACTACACATGTAATAATGACAAGCCCTTTCTGTGATGTAGGATAGTTAATTATGACCCTCAAAACGTATTCCCATTTATAGACAGACTGGTGTGTTGTTTACCATTAATTGTGTTATGTTCTGCTGCCGTGCTCCAAGATGTCGAGGTGTGTAATGCCACGAGCCTAGCTCATATGCAACCTGTTGTACACGCATGCTTGAACACTTTGCTCTCCCGGTGCTGTAAAGCCTAAATTTTGGACACATAATAGCATAGTTTCCCGGATGTGAGTGTTGGGATTTTGTATTACTTTTGGTCTCTCTCTCTCTCTCATATATTATATATATATATATATATATATATTATATATATATATATATATATATATATATATATATATATATAGAGAGAGATAGGAGAAGAGAGAAGGGAGGAACAAAGTAATACAATCCCAACACTCACCCGAACTATGCTATTTGTGTCCAAATTAGCGTCAGCACCGAACAAAGTTTCAACATGCGTTACAACAGTTGCATAGACTAGCATGCATTACACACCTCGATTGAGCACGGCAGCAGACATACCAATTAACCAACATGCAGCTACACTAAGCCCTTCGACTGGTTAGTGCTGTCTTTACCATCTGGTAGAAAGCACATGCACTAGGGAAGATTAGAAAGTGCTTTGATCTCCCAATACCTCTCGGACTGAAATTCTTTGAGTTAGCGAGAAAGAGCCTACAAGCTTTCTCGGAAAGGTATGTTCACATACCTACCACGTTTCTTTTAAATGTTACAATCGACATGTGACCGACGGCTTTACTTCTCCTCCGAAGGATGGTGGCTACGGATTTTTATCGCTCAAGGAAAATCCGTCGATGCCAGCTGGGTTTCAACCTGTGAAAATCTGGTACTGTTACTGAGGTGAACACTTTACCTGTCTGTATTCGTGATGAGCTTCAGTAGACGTACACCCGAATTTGCGTGGAAGGTGAGTGGAAAACAATTTAAAGAAAAAAACCACCCTAAGCACACCTGACTGGGATCGAACCTCGATCTCCCCATCTTCGGTAATCTAGTCTGATCTGACACTGGAATAGCATGTTTGACCATGGCGGCTACCGAAGTGGATTCTAGAAACTTAATAAACAAAATTACTAAAGGGTCAATATTTAATTGCGACCAAGTGTACAATCCAATGTCGGGTTAACACCAAACCACGATAATGCCAGTATTATGAACGTAGGTTCTCGAATGTACTGGCATTTATGTCTCCAATAATGTGCAATCTATCTATTCAATTCAAACAGAAGCGGATGCATGACGGCCCTTTTAATTCTGAAATTAGTCTGATGGGCAGATTTAATGGCATTCTATCGCGAGGCTGTTTCAAAACTACATATGTAATATGTGGATTTGCATATTTGAGGTAATCTGAATATATTCTGCATGGAACTGATTAATTACCAATGCAATTAGATTACGTTAACTACGTTGAAATGCAACAGTATTATTAGTGATGATTTGATTCGTTTTAAAACGATTGTTTTTTATATAATACGGATCATATACTCAAATTTATTTTTTGTTTATTATTTATATTCGCGTTGGGGGTCAGTACTATTATTTTATGGCTATGAATTTTCATTTTACCTACAAATCCCGAATCTTGTGGTATTTTATTTTAGCACCGCGTCTTACTACCCTTTCATGTTTTATGCTTATTTACTAATTACGCTAATGGGTTTTAGGGATGATGAAGGCTATATTTAAAGCAAGTGTAGCCGCGTTTGCGTGGAAAACCATTTTGAAAAAAAAAAAAAAACACCTCTGAACATTCGATCGAGATTCGAACTTTGATCTCCCCATCATAGGAAGTCTAGTCTACTGCGAGATTAACACCTTAGATCATGTGGCCATTGAGGTGGGTGGGAAAATAAATGTAACTATACCATTATACAACCTGCTTGGTTAGACACATGGTCTGAGGCATCATTATCGTGTTGGAATGAACTGCCTTGAAAGGGAGTTCGAGGTTCGAATCCCGGTTGGGTGTATTGAGGGTGGCTTTGCCTTAATGGTTTTCCATTCTCACTCCACCAAATGTGGGTGCATTTACTTTTTAAATTCAACCTTCCTCATCTCTAATTAATAAATATAATTAGTACATATGCGTATAGCCTGAATAGATAGTGAGACGCGGTGATAAAAAAAAATAATCATATTTTCAGTTAAGTATTAAATTAATGGTCTGGGTTCTGGTTAAGTTTGTCCTTTAATTAATTTAGGCATGTATAACCAATAAGCAGTATTTAAAGCTCTAAAATAAATTCAAATTTAAAGAAAAAAATTAGAATCGAATACAATATACTCAAGAATTCTAGAGTCAAACCTTTCATTCCAGCCTCCATTTAAATATAAATTTATTAATCTACCTTTGCATATATTTTTTTAAATACTGTGGCCACTTAATTATATAATTGGACAGGTTTGACTCCACTTTTTTTTAAAAATACTGTGGCCATTTAATTACATAATTAATTGGACAGGTTTGACTCCATTTTATTAACAAAGAAAACCTGTTTTTTTTTTTGCTAATCCAGTGAATAGAATTTATTTGAAACTCATCATCACCGGTCAATACGTTGTTTCAGGTTCCTCCAAGCTACGTAGGATGCGTGGTGGCGTCCAGCTGACGCTGCTGGTGGCGGCGTCTCTGTGCCATCCGGCGCTCTGCTACCGGTGCGACCGCGAGCCGGAAGGGACCAACTCCCCTAAGAGACCCGCGGACAACCGCTTCCGTCTCAAGGTCATCGGACAGCCCGACTCGTACGTGCCACAAGAAAACTACACAGGTAGACCTCCAGAACATAGGGGGGAGAAGCAAAGAGTGTAGACAAGGGCGTCTGGCGGTGGGGGGGGGGGAGTAGACCTCCAGAACATAGGGGAAGAAGCAAGGGTGTAGACAAGGCTTCTGGGGGGGGGGGGAGTGGGGGTAGACCTCCAGAACATAGGGGGGAGAAGCAAAGGGTGTAGACAAGGGCTTCTGGCGGGGGGAGTGGGGGTAGACCTCCAGAACATAGGGGGGAGAAGCAAAGGGTGTAGACAAGGGCGTCTGGCGGGGGGGGTAGTGGGGGGTAGACCTCCAGAACATAGGGGGGAGAAGCAAGGGTGTAGACAAGGGCGTCTGGTGGGGGGGAGTGGGGGTAGACCTCCAGAACATAGGGGGGAGAAGCAAGGCGTGTAGAAAAGGGCGTCTGGCGGGGGGGAGTGGGGGTAGACCTCCAGAACATAGGGGGGAGAAGCAAAGGGTGTAGAAAAGGGCGTCTAGTGGGGTGGGGAGTCCAGACCACCTGGAATTGATGGAACCCCCTAGAGGGGAAGCTTTTTTTTTATATATATAAAAGGAATGTAGAACGACTTTTTCCCATTCAAGATGAGAATATGAAAAAAATATTGAGACGTGAAAAGAAATGAAAAAACTTCCTTTGAAAGTAAAAATGTAGATTATGTAGATTAAAATAAATATATTATAGTTTATAGAGTGCTAAAATTCCTTTTGACATTTGAGCTAGTGCTTTCATTGGGTTAACTTAGAGTTCATTCAAACACTTAAGATGACAGTGTAAGGGACGTGAGAAAAGTTTTTTTTTTTTTTAGTTTTTTATAGCAAAACCTCTTTTGTACCAAAATAAATTCCAGTATAAACTAAGAGTTTGATTTTCTTTGCGTGATGATATCAACATTTGTTGAATATGCGTCCGGTAAATGTCACGCAATGCTCATGACAGACAAACAGACATACATACAAACTCTTCATTTTATTAAGATTATATTTCGCCCATCTGAATCCGCCAATAGGTTTTAAGTAGTTAACAAGTTAAGATTTGAAACCTCAAAGCTCTTCTTAAAAAGGCTTTTCACTTTTTACCATCTCATATTCTGGAATCTTTATCCAGTAGAGTTCGTAATAACTTTGAAAATATCGTTAAATTTAGAGATCTTCTAGTTATCATTCTATTTGTGTGGGGGGGAGGGGGGGGATCTTTTTATACTACTCCAGATGGCTGACATGGGATTATCCGAACTGTCCCGATTGAAATCGAAGAAGCACTTCAATTAATCTTCCTAGACGTTCCGAACGTAACATTTCGTATTGCAACAGAGGAAAACATCAAATGTGTTTGAAACTAAGACTGGCTAGAGACTAACACCTTTTCTCGTTTTATTTACATCTTATTTTAACAAGTTCTGTGAAGATAAAGTCTTGATGAGAGGGTCTGTTAAGTTTATTGAAATGTAGAAAGAAGTAATGGAAGACGACAGCTTGGTTAATGACTGTTTAGATTGTAAATGTTTAAACTGTATACTTAAGCATTTCCATGTATTATTATTCTTTAATGGATTTCAACGAGAGAGTAGAGAATAATTTATAATAGATAAAAGCAAAGGTTTGCAACCTTTATAATTTATATTCAAAGAATAATTACAACTTATTAAATACCATCAAATATTTTAATGCTCTTAAATTGTGTTTATTTGGCGAACAGAAAACTTTGAAATTCCTAAAAACAAAAATCTAAATACCATTAGTTTTGTGAACAGTAGACCTTACTACACTCTTAACTTTTCTCTTTGGATTTAAAGTTGAAATATCGCCTATAATTTCTCCTTGGATTTTAAGTTGATATTTTTCAATAGTGACCAAGTTAACAAATTGATACTATATTTGTTAGTACAGTATATTTTTTAGGGAAAATATCCATTGTTTACGTGTCATAAGAAGTTAGTATTGCAATAGGCTATAATAATTATGTCAACGTTAAAAATACGTCCAAGGTAATCAACCGATTGCTTAGACTTTTAAATTAAACTCAATTGAGGTGAACCATTAAAGGAAAAGCCTTTTAAACTTCCACAATATTATTATTATTATTATTATCACCGCGTCTTACTACCCGTTCGGTTTATACGCACTTACGCTAATGTGTAATGGTAGAGTGATTGTGAGATGAAATGGAGGACCTACATTTTAACGTGGGATCCGAACCACGGTGGAGGCCTGGCATTCCACACATTCACAAGTTGTGATTAATACACGTCTTGTCAGAGGTGAAGGAAGGGTTTGGCAATCAGATAAATCTGTACCGGGGTCGAGTATTGAACCCCGGACCCCCGGCACAGAAGTCCGACACCTTACCTCTAAACAACCAGGTCACCCACCACCATATTTAAACGGATAAACAGACTAAAAAATATATTCGTCATACATCGTTCAGCCAAAGTTCATAGAATATATCTGAAAAAAAAAATGTGATTAAGTTTTTTGCGCGCATTTGTCATCTATACGTAAATACAGAATTAATGACAAACGGTCAAGCTAAAACATGACCTAGCTACGTTTTGCCAAAAATATTGTAGCCGGGAGAATTCAAACTAGTTTGTCATTAGCTTAGTTGCAACAATGGTTTATGATAGTTTCGTCCTCCGCGGAATTCAGACATAAGAACGGCGATATATAGCCAGCCAACTTTACTGCTTGCATTTAATCAAGGCGGATGAGAAATTACGCGTCCAAGAGCGTAATTAATTATTAAGATTGCCGCAGGGTACGCTTTATCAAGTAATTGTTCTTCATTCTGTTCTGTAAACGTACCAGCGACATGAAGGTTCCTATGGATGCTCATTCATAAGTCTAGTCAAAGAATATTACCAACAATACTTTATTGCATAGGAAAGCAGGAACAAAAAAAAAATACTTGCAAATAAATCCTTCCCCGGAGCAAATAGAAATATGAGTGTGTAAGCTCTTCAGCAGAAGAGGGTAGGGTTATTAGTCTATACTAATATTATAAAGAGGAAAGATTTGATTTTTTGTTTGTAATGGATAAACTCAAAAACTACTGGACCGATTTAAAAAATTCTTTCACCAATATAAAGCTACATTATCAGCGAGTAACATAGGCTATATTTTATTTTGAAAATTTAATTTATTCCTCATAAAAATGTCGATAGTATATTATATAGTCGTTGGGAAAAAAATTTAAAGGGAAAGTGGGTTGGTGAAGGGGTGGGGGTAGGGGTGAGAAAAGAGGAATGAGATGAAAATAGGAGGGAGGATAAAAAGAGGGAGGGGGCTATACAGTGATGGTAGGACTGTATTTAAAAAAAAAATGTTTTTATATTGACATGATGGATGATTTGAAGCTTTGTTTTACAGTACAGTATTATTTACAATATTTTTTACGGGGAAGGGGGCTAATGTATAAACAAGAGGCCTCGCAAGACAAACTACTCATTTTCCCCCTCTCTTTCTATTTCATACACTGGTGTTTAAGTGTGTTAGTGTGCTTAGAGTATTTAGGTGCGTCAAGTTAAGATGCAACCCGCTTCGTAAAATAATTTCAAAATCAGGCAGCGATGTTAAAAGAGTTTTGAAGAGAATAATCTTTATTTTATTACATCTATGGATTTTAAAATTCACATTTCGCCATTGACAAACTTTAGCTGAAGTTTCTTCTCGCTAAAATGAAAGCGATTTAATTTTTTTTAATAAGAAAATATAATAAGATACCAGTTAAAATTTGATATAGCAAGATTTAATCTTACCCCCACCCCCTTTTTTTTATGTCACTTTTAAAATGTTAACAAAAGTTGTTACGTCCTGTAGTTTTAATCAAAACAAAGTAATTGAAAGTATTTGGCTTATTAAATAACTTTTAAAATAAAACAATAGCTATGCTTGGTTTCCACACGAATAAATATTTAATTTGTTCACCGAATTTAATACTATATTATAAAAAAAACCATTTTGGTGGCCGCATGGTCTAAGGCGCTGCTCTCGCAATAGACCAGAATGGCAAAGACTATGAGATTGTTGTTCGATCCTGGTCGGGTGTACTGAAGGTGGTTTTTTCATAAATGTTTTCCCCACTCTATCCATGAAAATTCGGGTACAGTTCCTCTAAATTCAATCTTCTTCGTCTCTAGCTCATATAGTTAGAACATAATTATATAACCCGAACGGGTAGTAAAACACCGTGCTAAAAAAATGTAAGATGCGGTGCTAAAAAAAGTTGTAATTATAAGAAATTGTTTTCATTTTTTGTTTTTTTTAATCCATAGAATTTAACACTAAAGTTCTAAATAAAGAGTTATTTATATCAGCACACAAATTAAAAATTAACTTATAAAAAAACAGTTAAATTTAAACATCCCAATATATTTTTAACAATTTAATAATGCAATGTTTTAGTTATAAAAAATAATATCCTGCTTATCGAAATAAGTGTTAAAGATGAATATGTTTTAATAATTCTAAAAATATATATATTAAAATATTTTTATTACAAGCCATCTTTCTAACCGTTTAATATATTTTACCAGCTAAACTAAGGTTACTAGATCAGGAGGATTAAACTATAAAGGTGTCAAAATATATAGAGAGAAAAGAGGTAAAAACCATTGATGAAAAAAAAATTGTGAATGTGAGGAATGCCAGGTCTCCACCGTGGTTCGGATTCCACGTTAAACTGTAGGTCTTCCATTTCATTCATAATGACCCTACCATTACACATTAGCGTAAGTGCGTATAACCGAACGGGTAGTAAGAGCGTCTTAATAATAATAATAATAATAATAATAATAATAATAATAATAAATAAAAAAAATGCATCAGACTAGGATTGTATACGCGACCTCTATAAAGTTAGAAGACAGATTCACTATTTGTAAATAGTAGCCCATGATATGTTGCTAAGGTACGTAATTCTTGACGGGACTGTACTATTTTTTTTTTTTTAGCACCGCGTCTTACTACACGTTCTGGTTATACGCTTATGTACTAATTACGCTAATGGTTTTAGGGATTTGGGAGGTTATATTTAGAGGAAGCGTACCCTCAGTTGCCTGGAGGGAGAGTGGAAAATAATTTTGGAATAACCACTCTCAGTACACCTGACTGAGATTCGAACCTCGTATCTCCCCATCAACGGTAGTCTAGATCAACAAGAAACAAGCGCCTTAGCTTACTACGCCACCAAGGTGGGCTGTCTTTATAATAGAAAAAGATAGAGAGATGAAAATAGAATCTAGAGTAAGTGCACTCGAATTTGCTTGGAGGTATAGTAAGAAATTATTTGAGGAAAAAAAACCCTTCTTACATCCGGTTCTGGAACCGAAACACGATCTCCCGTCATTGGCTAACTAAACAATACCAAACTGACTCCTGTGTCTGCGTAGCCACTGATGTAGGGCTTTATTCTATATCATTTTATTCTTGAAAGTAGCTCTTAAGTCGTTTCTTGCACTCAAAGCAAAACGGTATCATCTGTTCATAACGACAGAGTGTGTATATATATATATATATATATATATATATATATATATATATATATATCCTCTTTACGAAAGAAGAGGTGTTAACGTCTAAGAAAATCTATCATGTAACCATTCTCCACACCATATGATCTGCAAGACCATTAATTTTGTTGAGTTTAATTCAAAACTTTCGCAACAAACATTATTTGTTTTTAATTATTTATTTATTTTAACTGTTTTTATATTATTTAAAAAACGAACTTACGAAATCAACCGTTTAGATGTTTCTTTTTTTTTTTTGAAGCAGTATCTATGGTTCACTTTAAAAAATAATTCAAACGATATCTTCAATAAAATGCTGCGCTATCTTCAAAAATTAAGATGGTGAACCAGACATGAAAAACAGTCTTCTCTTGTGTTAATGTGCTGTTTACAAAAATAAAAACTCTTTATTTTGAAACTAATATTTGTATACCTCTTTCTCTAAATTAAGAGGAAAAGCATTTATTTATTAATTTTTATGTCTAGTTATAAGAAGTTACATAGTGTGAATATAATAAGTATTAATTTATTATTTTATGTAGCATACTATAAGATCTCTTATTGCCACAACTACAAAACAACAACAACAACAACAACAAAATAATAGTTTTATTAATATATTTTGTTATTTCAGTTAGTTACAAAAAAAAAGTCAATTATATAATAATTTTAAGGACGTTTTATTAGACTCGTTTGATAAAACTTTTTATTGATAATATAGTATTAGTAAGAAAATAATAACTAATTTTGAATAGGTTTACATTAGTCCTTTTCAGTCAATGTTTGCAATATTGCAATAAAGAAACTTCCTCTAGCTCTCAGTTAAGACCTCTCCTATCATAGATGGGATATATATATAATATAAAAAAAGTTTGAAGAAAGCGATTTAATGTAATTTAATGTAATTTATTGTGACATTGTTAGAAGGGGTGGTTGGGGGGGGGGAAGGGGGGGTTAGGGGGTGGATGAAATTCACTAGTCAAGACGTATGGATGATTACTTTATTAACGCGCAATAAAAAAACGAGTCAGAGAGTGAATTAAGTGTTCTTTCTCCTTTTTTTTAAAAAAAAAGTCAAATAAAAATGTTAAGTAATTAAAAAAAAGAAACAAAACCAAGTAAATTTTTTTTCTCAAGTTAAACCAAGATGAGTAGAGAGTCAGCGATAAGAAAAATGTTTTTTTTTTACTGTCCTCTCAAAAAGTTTTCGTTAAGTCGTTGAAAAGTTAACAAGCCCCCAAAATACCGCTTATCTGTTATTCGCACGAATTAACTCATATTCGCTTTAGAATTAGGGGGAAGAGGAGGGAGGGTTTAGTGAGTTTAGTAAGGGGTGAGGGATGAAAGGGGAGGGGTGTGAAAGAACAGATACTATAAGCTTCAATTGTATGAAGTTGAGACGGACAAAAGGTTCGCGTTTTATTTTTACCGAGTGTTGTTAAGGAATGTTCAATCAATTTCTTAAACCCCCGCCTTCCTCCCCAACTCCCTCAATCCGACCAAATCCTTCCTCCCCCTCCCCCTCCCCTATCAATAGTATTATATCGCTTGATGTACTTTTCCGCCATTTTGTATAGCAATAATCTTACTGTCGAACAAAGGTTGCGCGGTCTGTTAAAAAAAAAAAAGTTATTTCCGTACACTAACAAAAAACACTCCTATATTTTCCGTATTTATTATATTAAAAAAATTGGCTAGGAATGTTCTAAAGAGATAATATTCTAACTGTGATCTAATATCAACCCCTCCTTCTACCCCTTTCTGGTGGTGGCTGAATAGTCTAAGGCGTCACTCTCACAATAGACTAGACTGCCGATGAGAGGAAGATCAGAGCTCAGTCGGGTACATTGAGGATTATTTTTTACTAAAGTTATTTTCCATTCTCCCTCCACGCATATGCGGGTACATTTTCTCTAAATTCAATATTCTTTATCCCTAGCTCATTAACGTAATTAGTACATATGTGTATAACCTGAACAGGTAATTATTATTATTAGCACCGCGTCTTACTACCCGTTCGGGTTATACGCACTTACGCTAATGTGTAATGGAAGGGTGATTGTGTGAGATGAAATGGAGGACTTACAGTTTAACGTGGGATCCGAACCACGGTGGAGGCCTGGCATTCCCCACATTCACAAGATGTCTTGTCAGAGGTGAAGGAAGGTTTGGTAATCAGATAAATCTGTGCCGGGACCGAAGATTGAACCCCGGACTCCCAGCACAGATGTCCGACACCTTCCCCCTAGACCGCCAGGTCACCCTGAACAGGTAATAAATAATATGCGGTAGTAAAAATAAATAAATAAATATTATATTTTCTAATGCGGGTCGTGTTTTAAGTAAGATTTTCATGTACTGTATGCTATAAAGTTGTTCGGCCTCAAGTTCAAGTAGTGAGTGACCTGCCAGATTATGTTAAAATGGTCCACGCAATTAACAGACATCGCGTAGCAAAGATACTGACACTCAAACAAAATGCCAAATAGCAGAACCTTATCAATTCACTCAGGTTAAAAGCATTTTTTTTAAAAGTTACTGAACCACGTATTACTACCTCTTAGTGTTATACACTTATGTACTAATTACGATAATGGTTTTAGGGATTAGGGGGTTATATTTATATCTATATTCGTGTAAAGGGAGAGTGAAAAACAATTTTGGGTAAACTACCCTAAGTACACCCAACCGAGATTCAAACCTCGATCTCCCCGTCATCGGTGGGCTATTTTACTGCGAGAGTTGCGCGTTATACGATGTCTCCACCATAGCGGGTATTATCAAGTTATTCCAAGAGGTATATTTAAAATGGTGCATCCCCTTCATATTGGCATTCTACAGTAGCCCCGTGGCTTCTTTGGTGCTGACTGACAGCTCACAGCTGACTTCTGACAAGCAACATTTAGGTATATACCTAAATTTGACCATCAGAAGTACAGCTGCTAAACACATATTTTTACAGATCATATGGTTCGGCGTAGGGATACATAATTTGGTCTGGTAACTTTTCAAAGCCGTTAGCTGTGACTGTCACTCAGCACCAAAAAAGCCATGGGGCTACTGTATGCATCTTTAAGAACTAGCATGGAGTGCCAGTCCTCCACAGTGGTTCGGATCCCACGTTAAACTGTAGGTCCTTCATTTCATCTCCAATCACCCGTACCATTACACATTAGCTTAAGTACGTATAACCCGAACGGGTAGTAAGACGCGGTGCTAATAATAATTTAGGAACTATCAAAGTTTTTAATCTACATATTACTGAAACCGTGGTTGTCTTTTGAATAAATGGCCGATGACAACCATATCTAGATTTAACCACCCGTTGGTGAAATATTGAGGTACAGACAAACGTTTGCAACACGTTTAATCGTCTCGACTGGGAAAGGGGGTGGAGGGTGGACACCTTAATAAAATGAGTCGAAATGGAGCCAAGCTTCGCTGAGTTTCCGGCCTGAACGTATCTTTTTTCTCTCTATCTCTCTCTCTCGCACCGGCGTTCATTTAATATAGGATGATGGATGTACAGTTCAAAAGATCCATTTTTAGTTAACGTCAAGTAACCTAAACCCATGTCATCACGTCAAAGTGAACTTCATTGTTCTGAAACTTTTTTTTATATTCCGTCATTACAAAAAAAAAAAAATACTTGACGTAATCTAGGACGTAAAATCTTTTATATATAAAGTACAGGTCTAACATGACCTTTTTAAAGAGGTAATAATTTAGCACCTGTAAACGTCAAAACATCGTAAAAAGCTTTTGACAACCCATATGTTTCTTTTATAGACTGGTGGCACTTAGTTCGGTTTTAATCTTCACTACTCCAATACCTTTTAGAATTTAAATACTATCGACATTTTATGGCTTTTAAATTCATACATCACTTCAATGTTATTTTAAATTGACACGGTCTCTTACAAAGAAGGCCTGTGTTTGCTTCTCAGAAGGGTACGTCAAGGTGACAATTTTTTTTTTAACTATTGTAGTCTCTCATCTTTTTCCTATAATAATGTTGATGCTGTTATTTTTTTTAATTCTCCTTACTTGTGTCGTATATTCGTACTAATATAAAAATTAATTCTGTCTAGAACTAGAGTATTTTAAAAATAAAATATAATTGTAAGAGTAACTAACTGCAAGAATAAAATTATTTCATTGCTTTTATAAAATACGTATATATTATTTTTTTACAATACGATTAGTATTATCCACA